>JAEIFV010000010.1:0-1395607 GCA_018904265.1 Lordiphosa collinella
TTTTTTTTTAAGAAATCTGTTAATCTGTAAACCAATTTAGAATCTAACGCTGATCATTTTATTAACATTACTTTTACCAGTTTAAAAGTGAATAATACAAATATTTGCTGTCTAAAACTTTCATTGACTTTTTATTCCGATAGAATTTTTATTGTCAGTCGTGCACTTCACCATTCAATGGCCCCATCGGGGCTCGTCCATTTGAATTATGCATGCATAAGCAGCTACAAAGATGTTGCCAGGGTTGTCATTGTCAAGGAAATTAGATTTCCTACTGCCACACCCCTCGATGCCAAACACACAACAACAACAACAACATGGCCAATGATAAAAGGGAAAGCTCGCGATTTTTGCTGGACGAAACGGTTTAAGTGTTTTGCCAACGCTTTTTACTCGATTTGCATAATGGAGCGGTCCAGGGTGCATATGACTTAAGAAGTGCCTTGAGCGGAAATTACACCCACACACACACACACACAGCCACAGACAGAAGCATAGATAATTGTTTATTCATTCAAATCTATGGTTTCTAAGATTCCAACCTTTTAGATCCTTTTATGCGCCCTTTAAAGTCTGAAAAAGGACCAAAACCAAAGACCCAAGGTTAAACCGAACCCAGCACACAAAAAGCGGGCCAAACTTTTGCTTTAAGCGAAAACTGAGTAAAAAGACAGAAAAGAATTGAAAGTGCCACGCGCAAATTACTTAATCCGACTTAAGAAGTATTTTCGTATGTCACACGACAGGGTCGAGCCCGGACAGGACCGAAGGTATACCGAGGGGCGGCGTAAATGCCTGCACGTACTTGGCGCCTTTGATCTAATTTACCAAGCATTTTCAGGTATTTTCAACTTTGAATGCCAGGCGAAACCCAAGACAACAACAACAACAGCAGCAACAAAAATACCGAAAACGTAAACGAAGATGAAAACGAAAATGAAAATGTCAAATGAAAAGGCCCCAAGAGGCGAGGCGAGCCAAGTCGAGTCGAGTCAGCTCTCCACTGAGCCTTGGCAGTTAATCAATGAATAGCCGCACCCAACTGTCCTCTGTCCCCGCCCGTGAATCCAAACAAGTCGGCCAGGTCCTTCAAAGTTCTTTTGCCGCCGCCACCACCCAATGGCAATTACATCAAAAAGGAAAGCTCAAGTAATTTTTCAATGAGGGGAGAACGCTCAAAAATTAACTAAATAGCCGTCAAGCCTCCTCTCTCTCTCTTCCTCTGTCTCTGTCTCTCCGTCTGTCTCTTAGTGGCTACATGAAAAGTCACTTAAACGGACATTGACGGGAACTACGCAATGTCCGGGATGCTGGCCAGGTGTCCAAGTTGCGTTCTTTTTCTCTCTGTTTTGCGAATTGCATTTTATTGCCAGGACAACACGAAGGAAGACCGCAACAGCATCGGCAAATGTTCAGCATTTAACTAAATTGTTTCATCGCAATGAAATGTGACCATGTGAATTTGCGAACAGTTTTTAGTAGAGAACTGTAAAATTGACCCATTTAATGAGAAACTATGTGGGAAAACAGATTCAGGTGACTGTAGAAATCACAAATCGTGGAACAATGTAACAATTTTTGATGTCAAAAATGCCAAACTTTTCATTTGAGAGATGAAATCATTCCTGGAATTTCCAAAGTATATAAAAGGTAAGTCTTGACGGCTGCTGAAGGCTCGAGGGATCGATTCCTAATAAAAAAGCTTTTAGCCCTAACACAGCCGTCACATTGACAGCTATTGGCGTCAGCTTAGAAGAGAGTAGCCAACTCTCCCCCTCCTCGGATTAAACTTTAAGCGGCAGATATGCATGGCAAGCACTCTTTTTTGTACTCACACTAGAACCACACCAGTCAAGGAAATGAGTGCAGTTCGGCTTTGCCTTTAAACCTTTTGCTGTTGTATTCATAGTTCTCAGTTTCTTACGTTTATAATTTATCAAACAATCAACTGAAATCAACAAAGATTAGAACTAAGGGTATCGTGTATTCAAGCAGCTCTCAAGCTCTAAGAGTGCGCATGTGTTTGAAAAAAAGAACTGAAGGCAGAACTTAAGGCTGATCTTGACAAATATTCACACACCGTACATGCAACTGTGCACAACAAGCACTGGATTGGTCTCTAAATTTCAGTTGTAAGCACCTCTTTGCGGAGTCAATCAAGCATGCTTGTTTGGTGACATGACAAATCGCCCACGGACAAAAGGCCCATATCAAAATTAATTGTAGTAAGCATCGAAATTAAACTCAAAAATGTTATGGGCCTTATGTCCACATTAAATTCGGACATATTGCCCACATTTCATCGGACTTTTCGCCCAGTTTAATTTGAGGTCCTGCAGGGTGCAGAATGAATGGTGTGCCTCTTGCTCATTAAAGAAGAGAAGCAGCTTTATAAGTTCAAAGCTTCTTTATGAGAAATGGGGCGGCTTTTAAGAGAATGTGCAAGCTGAACGAAGTCCCAAAATCGACTAGCGGACGCACGACATTTCATGTACAGTCTTCAGTAATCTGTCCGATTGTGATGTAGCGGGTAGTGTGTATTTCTGCGATACCGCCTCTGGCCATCTAAACTGTATTTGGCGAAAATTAGAAGCACACAAGTCAAGGGATTGAGAAGGATCTAGCACGGCTATGCCCTTCGGGCAGTGTGCAGATCGTCAGCGCTTACGGTTATCCCTTACAGACTGCCGGTTAACGAATATGCCGAAGCCGACGGCTGTCTGAAATCGCCTGCCTGAAATTCTTTTATAACAAGAACATATAAATCCACTTGTGGAACTAGTCCATCAGTACGGAAAGCATAAATTGGTCAAGTTTTATATTCATCACCTTGCATTTGATGTCATTTAAATTTGAGTACGGACTTTACGCCCATGGGCTTAATGTCTGGACATAAGGCCCAGAAAATTTCTGAGTTATATTTCAACGTAATGATTGAAATTTTTTATATGGGCCTTATGTGTTTATTTCGGTTTCATGACTTTCCATATCGGGCCAGATTCCCTTTTTTTTGGCATAAAGTCTAGCATTTTTGTGAAACCTTTTTTAAATTTAACTTAACATTTTGATAAAGCATAAATTGGGAACATCGAATCAATATGCTGCGTTTTCGCCGCGCTATCAAAGTCAGATCTTTGGTCAGCTGTTTGTTATATCAAAATTAGCAGGAAACTTTTACTCAAATTTGCGCTTCTGTTGTAGCTGCACCAGGTATCCAAATCTTTGCTGACAAAATGGAAAATAAAGATCAGGGTATGTCAAATATAATTGTATTTATATGATATCGAGTTATGCCTTCAATGTTGTAGTTTTGGATTGTCTTTGTTGTGTCTTATTTTAGAAAAAGTCTTGCCAAAGTGATCGTGTTTTGTGGAGTAAAAAACTAATTTCTGCCAATTTGAGCCAATAAGTAATTATGCAAAAGCTTACTCTAAACTATGATTTTTAACTTGTACTTAACACTTTTTGCATCTTTTTGCAACTTTGCAAAAAACTCGCATATAAAAATCGACTAAAATATCCGATTTTTTTGCCATTCGGAAAATCGTTTGTATGGCAGCTATGTGAAATAGTGTTTCAAACTGAACCAAATTTGGTAAGTCGTCTAAGGGAGCGAAACTAACTTGTAAACTAACTTGTAGTTTAATTGCTTAAAAATCAACAAAGTTGGTGAAAACTGGACGGATCGGTCATATGGCAGCTATATAAAAAAAATGGGGCAAGTCGAGCAAAACTTGGTGAGACGACTTGAGCACTGAAAATATGCGTACAAACCAATTTTTAGTTCAATTGCTTTTAAAACCACCAAATTGGTGCAAGTCGGCCAGATCGGTTATATGGCCGCTATATAAAATACTGTTCTAAAACGAGTGAATCTTTGTGAGATGTCTTTGGGACCCAAAATATGCTCAGCCGTCAGTTCATCTTTCAGCCGCATGTGTGCGCGCTTAGCTTACGAGTTCATAAATAGACATTTGCAAACGGCTTCATGGTGCTAGCGTTTGAAGCTTACTGCTGAGATTTTGGCTGGAGGCCAAATGTACGAAATCTTTGTTGATTTCTGTAGATTATTGAATTTTTCTTCAAATTACTTCTTTGTGCTACGACTTGCTAGCTGAAATGAAGTGAAGTCTGAGCTGAGAGTGAGCCCTGCAGGAAGCAGGTCGTTCGCACACTTGCACACACAAAAACATACACATTTAGGTCTGCAATCCGTCATCTCGTTCTAGCTCCTGAATACAATGATCCCTGCTTGTTTTGTTTACTACAGTTACAGAAAACGAAAAACAACATTCCTGAAATTATTGCATCAGCAATTTCGTTGCTGAGAGTCCCAACACTTATATTGTATACCCTGCATCTTCACTTCGAATACATCAATAGTTCTTTAGAATGATAGTCGGTATCAAAAAGTGGTCTGCAACCCATTTGTTGGCAATCTCAATTCTTCCAGAGTTGGCAGGAACTTACCTCACGTTATATAAACGTATATAAACAAAGTGGATGGATGGATTGTTGAGCATGAAAATTTGGCAACTTTTTTAAATGCCACACGGCAAAGTCAGGACCAAATAAGCAGCCTGACATAAGACCTAGGATCAAACAACTACTTCCAGAATGGCAAAAATATCGCTTATCTTTAAACCGAAAGTAGAAATGCTGCATTTGAACTACCGCCACTATGCACAGAAATGCCTCTTTACAAAACATTTTGTAGCTTGATGCTCAATTCTACGAGAGTACAGATTGCTACACTTCGGAACAAATTGGGAGATACTGGGCAGTTTCCACATGAACGCTCTAAAATATCGGTATAAAATATTAACTGAATCAAGTAAGTTCTATTGAAATTGTTAGCGAAAGCCTTTGTTTTTGAAACAGTTCAGTGCGTTTTTGCTTGGAGGCGTATTCATAACAGTAAATATACACTGGGGATTGGAGTTTTGAAGCTTTTGATGAGGAAATAAGAGATTCTTTGGAGAGTGAGGGTAAGAAGAAATTGATGTATAATTAGCCAAATCCTTATCAAAATAAAATAGCTGAAACCCTTTCCGCTATCAAACTATGAAGTGCATACTGTAACCCAGTTTCCAAACCGAATAATCATACAAAACGAAATATTTGAGAGTCAGAAACGAGAAAGCGAGGGAAACAAAAATGAATTTAATTAAAAAAATATAACGTGGAGAAACAAGAGTTTTGGCTCAAAATAACGTTCCATGGAAATCAATCAGTCAGAAGGTTGAACAGATGGAATGAACTTCTATATTCAGCGCTCCAGTAGAAGAGGACTTTCAGGGAAACAATCAGTAATGGTGGTTTCAGGTGTTCTCACAATTGATGGCAGATTAACAATTTTAGTCTCCTGCGACTATTGGCTTTTCCTATGACTCAAAGTAAAGTTCCATGTTAAAAGATTAGGATCAAATGATGGCTAAATGTCGAAGACATAACATAACGAACAGATGAAATGAACTTCTGTTATTCAACAATAAACAAAAACTTGATCTTCTTATGTCCTGGCTTAAGCCGTTATGTCGGGCCAGAGTTAGTCTAGTTCGGGTACGCCCAGAATTGAGATGGACATCAGCAATGGTGGCTTAAGTCGGTTATCCAAATCATGTGTCGACACCTCCCAGTCGCCGTTCAGCATAACAAGATCCGATTGGTGTGTGAAAACCGGCTGGCCGCGCTCATCAATTTCAGTGATCTTGATATGCATCATTATTCTCTGAGTCAAGGGCGGCAGCTCCAAACTCTCCGCATTCGGTCTGCGTTGGCATAGAAAGAACATTTTGTACCGATTGATGATCACGATGAAATCTAAGCCCAGATTCATGACTGGCCAGCGCCACACATGAAAGTTAATTTCGGGTCCGGTTAGCTGGCGACCGAAGCGCATGCAATTTAGAAAGAAGGCATGACGCTGCTGCTCGGCATCCTCCGTCTGGTAGCAGTTCCAGGCCACTAAATTCTGCCAATTTATGGAAAAGTCCCGCCATTCAGTTGGTATGATGTTATCATTGACAACGGTTTCCAGGTGGCCGTTGTTGTCCATCAAACCATGGGTATGCAGCCGCTGAAACACGCGGACATACGGTTGACCCTCGGCTCTGGCCAGAAATGGTTGGACCTTGTCCATATTGGCAAAATACTGCAGAGGACTTTGGACAGGACATGTGGGCTGCAGGCGCAGAAACAGCCAACTGCGCAGCACTGTGTACAAATTGTACTCGGATTCGCTTACAAAGAGATCCGTAGAGCCCACAAGTTGGTACATTAAATCTATGTCTATCTCTCGCAACTGCTGCAAGTTGGAAGGATTACCGAACTGGCTCAGTAGATTGGACAAGAGCCAAGTGAAGGAGGTGCGCTGGACTGAATGAAGACTGTAAAGGCTGGCTGCCTTATAGTACATAACAACCGTGTCAACACGAATAGTCCCCATCATGAGCTCAGCGCATTTTTCGACGAAGCTGTCGAGCAGCAAAAAATTGCAAGTGGCCAGCGTTGATATGGTTTCCTCCGGTACACACAGTACAATTTCATCCGCATACATTGATCGGAATACATGATCCAGGCTACGTTGCGTGATGTGCTCATCATCGAACTCCAAGTATATCTCTTTGCGGTCCGATTCGATCCAAGAGCCATTGAACATGGCGGCGAAGTAGGGGCTTTGGCGCAAATATACCCGATGGAGGTGCCAACGATTCTGCAGCGCCACCACAGTCACATCAGCGGACTGAGCGTCATTAAATAATAAAGTAGTTTCATAATGGGCCGGTGCCAGCCTTAATCTCTTCTTCGGAATATGCTCCCATTGCTCATCTGGTTCCCGCTTCCTTTTGCCGCAATATGGAATCTTACTGAAAATCGAACCCATTCCGAAGACAAAATTTTAAACAAGTAAAAATATATAAAGCTTACAACAACTCGTTTGTGCAAGTAATTTTCGTGAGTGATCAAAATACTCAAACTGGAACCTCGAAAGCAAAGGTTTGATATGTCGATTCAGTTGGAGGTTGTCAAAGATACAACTTATACTTGTAGATCCGCAACTCAAAAAAACTGCTTATGCCAAATATCTAAAAGGAAACCTACTTTTTTGCATACAAAAAAAGAATTGCTATTAAATGTTGTATTGAAAATCTGAAAAGTCACTTTGAAGAAAAAAAAAGCAAGAATAACAGTTTACACGTTTGATGCAGAATGCTTTGAGTCTTGACAGTATATTTCTGGAGGCGTATCGCAAGGATCGGTGCTAGGGAATTTTCCAAATCTGAAACAAACTTGATATGCTTATGGTATACACCAACCAACGTACATGAAAAAATTTGTGGCTCTATATAGTCTCTGAGATCGACGCGTTAATACAGACAGGCAGACGGACATGGCTTAATCGAATCGCCTATTGATGCTGATCAAGAATATGTACACTTTATAGGGTCGGAATGCGTCCTTCTCCATGTTACATACTTTTGCACAACTTCATAATCCCCTTTTTTACACTTTTAATGGGAACAGGGTATACTAACAGGTCACTAAGCCCCGTATATATATTAAAACGAGAAAGAAAGTCGGTCAACATGGCTAGATCGACTCTTCTGTTGATGCTGATCAAGAATATATATACTTTATAGGGTCGGAGCTTGACACATCCCCAAACGGCCAAAGCCGAGCCTTTCTTAATCTCTTGGCTTGTGCGCTTCTAATATTCGCACAAGAGAAAGGGACCTACAGTTTAGCGCCGAATCCAAACGGCAGTTTGAGAAGCTTTTCATGGCTTATTACTACAAAGCTGGCGCCAACAGTAGAGAGGGATGACCGGGTGTAAAGTTTAGTCAAAGAAAAACTTTTTCATTTGATGTTCCGATGCGGGATCGAACCCACGACCTCTTGCACAGCGGTGGCGCTCACTTGCCGCTGAGCCACCCGGCTACTGACATACTTTTTAACAAACTTTATATACTCTGTGTTCCTCTGGTATCAGAGTGTAATAAAAATATGTCGAAAATCTTTTAAGGTATTCAGTTGAGTTGTGGAATTGTTAAATTGAGGAATTTTTAAATTTTTTACAGGTCTAACGTACGCGGAACTTGGAAGGTCGATGAGATTATTCACAATTCACAATGCGGCACAGGAGGAAGAATGAAGCAACACAGAGCGCATGGTAAAACTTCGACTCGAAGCTGAACTACAATATGTCAGAAGACAATTACTTCCAAAATAGATTTGGGTCATGGATCATATCGAAAATTTGAAGGTCCCGAATCGAAATGCTGAGCCTTAACTACAAATAACACAGAATCACATCATGTTAATTACAACAGGAACTCAATTTTTTGAAGGAAAGTCGCATCTTTATTATCATTTATTATGTATTCACGAAAACATAGTTTTGAAGAATTTTTCATGTAAACTATTTGTATAATTTTGAATGTGAATGAACAAATTAGTTGTCAAGTGTAAAATTCCAAACTCTTTAGGAAGTTATTTGTTTGCAAACAATATCCACAACTCCATCATCCAATGAGTGTGCGCCAGGACCGAATGTTTATGCTGGTTTGCCCTTGTTAATGCATTTTATATTTTTTAGTCCGTCGCAGATATACACAAAACAACATAACCAACATAACTGGTTTCTTCTCACAGATAGCATTTCGCCTTGTGGTTGCTTTAGGCTATGAAGCACTTCAAAAATTCTTTAGCCCAAATGACCACAAAATATAGACAAATCGCGCTTAACAGCATGTGAATCCGGTGAGAGCGTATTATCTTCCGTAGTTTTTCTGCATACAATTTATTGCATTTGCGACAATATGTCGGTCGCAACCAATTTACTAACATATCCATTTTGGGTTATAAAAATTTTGTTTTTTATATAATAAAATTGACTTGTAAAAGTATGAGCTTACTCGACAGTAGCAAAATATAGAATAAATAATATGAGCTAAGAAACAAATCTACAAACTTTGACATTTATGTTTGATACGAAAAAAACAGAGCACTTGACTATTACTCAAGCAGTGCAGATCGATTCCATGATAGACAAATACACGAGAGTAATCCAAGAGGCTATGGATCGCTGTATTCCTAAAGTAAGGAGGCACCTGCCGACTCATATACAACAGCCACCGCCGTAATTGGCAAAGATCCTGGAATATATGTAGCTCACCTTGTGGCGTTAAAGCTCAGAAATAGAAACTAATCGTAATAAGTCGTGGAACGCCTTTCTGCCTACTTTTTAAAAAAGGCTCCTCTTCTTTTTGTAAAGTGGTCAAAATATTGCACTATGGGCGATTAGCCCAAAATTGTGGCATGAACCTCAAAAATAAAGCTAGACCAGCGATGTTCAAGAAAATCAAGGCCAAAAAGTGTGAGTGTATTGGTGTGCAACATTTAAGCGACACAGCCCAGCTTTGAACTGCCCTCAACGACGGCTGGGCAGCGAATGAAGGCAAAGAGAGCTCTGCTTACGCTCATATGCCCGACTTCGGCATGCGGTTGGCTCGTGCTCATGTAAATAGCCGATTGCACTCGGCCCCTGGGGGCTATGGAGGAACATCGCTGCTTTAGATGAATCGCTGGATGCAGAAATTTCCATCGTAGAGGTGTAACTAGCCATCAAGTCTGCAAAGCCTAGAATTATTCAAAAATGCATCCCCATTGAGTATTGAGATGTTAACAAACGCGTTCAATAAGACCCTGTCGTCTTGTTGAATCCCCAGCTGTTTCAAGGAAAGCATAATCTTTCCAATCCACAGAAAAGGAGCTCAAACATTCCATATTCTACGAACCTCTATCTCTTATTATCTCTTAGATCTGTGCAGATAAACGACGGAATATCGACTCGGTTGTTGATGCTGATCAAGAATATAAAAACCAGGGATGCACACCGATCGAAAGTAAGGACTGGTTCGGTTCAGTGGTTCACAAAGTTTTTGAACCACCGGTTCGGCTTATTACATGGTTTTTGAAGCCAATTGAATCGCGGTTTCGGTTCGGTTCAGTGGTTCAGTCTTAATTTATTATAAATTTAATGAAGGTCAATTTCCGTTTTCGCAAATAATCTCTATCTTCCCTCAAATCTGCGCGGAAAGGAATCCGCAACGCAATTTATGTTCTTGGATGCCGAAAATCTGTCAAATCTCAACGCTTAAAGCCCATCCTTAAGTATAACAAACCCGATATTTTCATGGACTTTTGAAAAAAATTAATTTTACCCTGTCCCAACTCTTAAAGCCCTTCCTTGAGTATATCGACGCAACTTACCCTGAAATCGGCTGGGAATGTCATTTTTTCCGGTCTTTTGAAGTCTTCTTTTTGTTCTAGGATCGCCCCTAATTCCACCGAATCTTAACCCTGTAAGTCCATTCTGAAGTCTAACAATCAGAAATGTCCTTAAATCTTTTCAGAAAGTAATTTTTTTGGACTTTTGAAGCTGTAGAAGTTTGAAAAACTATAAACCTAGGTGGGACATACTATTTCATGTAAAATAAAGTTGGGTCCGTTGGGTTCGAACACATTATTAAGTATTAGTTCTGGGTTTTGTTTGAACAAACTCTACTTGGTCTAGCTAATCCTTAAAATATTGAAAGTTTACTCAGAGAAAGCTATTTCAAACTGAAAAACTATTTACCATGTTAAAGTGAATATGTAACTTTTTAAAATTGAATTCCTAGAGAACATTGAATGTCTTCGTCCATAATGATATCACTTTAAAACCTGTACGTCTGTCTAAAGTTGGATTAAGGTGAAGAAACTCGACAGACTTATGTGAATATCGTCCCGTATAGGAAATGAGATACGCAAACAAATCGATTAGCAACTTGCAAAGAAGGAATGTTGACTTATGACAGGCATATTAAGAGGTGGGTGGACAATTGCAGGAGGTGTACGGGATCACATGTTTCATAAGTCCAGCATCGATAAGGATTTATCTTAGCAATTCGATTAAAATTCTCAAAATTTGTACGTTTTGAGACTCGTAAGCGAACTGAACCGAACCAAACCGTTTTCATTTGTGGTTTTTGGTTCGGTTCAGCATTTTGAAAGAGATTCCGGTTCGGTTTGCGGAATTAGCGGTTCGGTTCCGGTTTGGTTCGGTTCGGTTCAGAACCGGTTTGCATCCCTGATATAAACTTTTAAGTCTTCTTTCTGACTGTTACATACATTTGCCCAAGCCTAATATACTCCGTGTTTCTTCTGAAACGAGAGTATAAAAAACGAGGAAAAATGCGGCTATAACTTTTGACGTGTATCCTGACGAATGATTCAGCATTCAAATTGAATCAATATTTTTGACATATGAATTTTTGATGAGGGTCGTTGGACCACCCTCCCCCATCCATCCATCTCCAGAGAAAACAAAACAACAACAACAAAAAAAAAAAAACACAATTTCATTGAACTTGAAGTCTGCTCCGAAAATGGAATCCAGCGACTTGAGCAACAGTTTGCCCCAGCAACAGAAATAGTCAGTCCTCTCTCCAGGGGTGAAGGCGAAGGGACAGCACATTCAAGTTGGCAGTCAAGTGCTGGCAAGTGCTGGCAAACACAAAAAACAAAACTAGGCTAAAAATAGTGTTTACAGTCTGTTGGTAGAAGTGCCGTTGGCAGGGCGAAGTTAACCCGCTGTGCTGATTTTCACTCTCGCTTTTTGTTTCTGTTTTACTTGGAGCTCGGAGTTGGAGTTGGAGTCGAAAGAGTCCAAACAACGGACCGCATCGTTTGCTCGTTTATTTGCTAACAAGTCTAAAATGAAATTAATTATAGTTAGGCACAGTTTTTGCTGAGGCTTCGGCTGCTGTCTGGCCCGCATGTTATTGGCGTTTGTTCAACTATTACACCCAGGGACAGAGAAACCGGACCAAATTTAGACCAAAGACCCGGAACTTTTAATTAATACGTGTAAAATACGTGAGCATCGGGCGGCACTGAAAAGGCTTCTGTCGAGCGGCACAAAATGGCCGCCGAAATCGCAGCTTCTTCTTTCACGTTAGCCCTTTTCCAACAGTTTGGCTGCCTCTTTTTTTGCCCAAGCGCGGCATAATTCTACTTTGAGTTGCGAGAGTCGTTTGCTTTGTTTACGTTTTATATCAAAAACTTTTACGAGCTACAAAATATGCTGAGCCCAACCGAAAAAGCAAACAAATGCCTCGGCAGGAGACACGCCAAGAGAGTTTGGAGGGCAAAAATAAATAAAAATAAAATTGATAGCATGTACTTTTGGGTCTCCTGTTTGAGTATGCGTGTGTGTAGATGTGTGTGTGTTTTTAGATGAGAAGCCAAAGGGAGCATTAGGTACCCTGACAATTATCGCTTATGAGAGATTGGAAAACTGCTTAGCCTCATGACTTTTATTTGCCATTACATTTTTATAGTTGCAGACAACATGAAAACTCAACCCTTAAATCACCAAATAAATCCCAAAATAATTGAGAAAGGGTGTAAATTTTAGTTGAGTTATAACTTAATTCTGCCCAACAGAAGATTTTTGGGCCAATTTGATCAATTTACGATTGTTAACTGGTTGAAGTCTAGTTGCAGCGTCTTGAACCAAACCGTCTCTATTTGGGGAAATGCCTAAGCTGAAGTCATCATCTTTTTCAAATTCTGAAATCGTTGCACCATTTGGTGTAAACTTTATTCAGGACTATATTCAAATTTGCTATATTTTCAGTTAGGCCTTCAAAAAGGATTGGAATAAGCTAAGTTTAGAGAGATTAAGGTTGAACCCAACATTTCAACTATCAGTTCCTGATGAAAACCGTGGAAGAAAACTGCAGGACTGCAGGATTCTACAAAAAGTTGTCATACCGAAAATGTTTACCTTGGGTTTGATACATTTAAAGACCGGTCTGCGAACCGAACCATAAGTTTTACCAATGGGAGCGACACTTCATTAACCCTTAAAAGAAATGTGTTGAAATCAGCCTAAGGCCCGTGTTGCTATGGCTTTCCAATTGGACACAATTTGTAATCGTGTGTAGTCTTTGGACAAATTGTTCGAGTTAAGGTAAGGTTAAGGCTTACTGCGTCTCAAGTCGACTCACTCCTCCCCGTGGTAACCCCTGGTAACAGAGCAATGCATCCGCAAAGCTGCTGCCTAACGTGATCGGCTTCGGGCTTGGCACCCGATTCTCGTCTAATTCATCCGCCAATGAAATCAAAACCTACCATCTTTTTGTTGATTATAATGCCGCTTTCGACACACCGATAAGGTCAAAGTTCTTTGTAGCCCTGTCTACTTTTGGTATACCAGCAAAGAACGTTCAAATTTGCATGATGACGTTGAGAAGCACACGAAGCTCCGTCAAAATAGGAAAGAACCGTCTGTCCGTCTGTCCTTATGAACAAGCAGATCTCAGAGATGGTAAGAGATAGAGGTTTGACATGTATGGAACATATGTTTCTTATACTTGCAGGCAGATCAAGTTTTATTTTCAATTTTGGCCACGATCCCTCCCGGCCCCGCAATCTTGAAAAACGTCATATCTCCCTCAGTTTTATAGATAGAAAGTTCGAATTTTAAAGATCGGAAGAACGATGTTCGAGTTAAAAGGAAAACAAACTATTATGGGCAGCACCGGTCGCAACGGTGATGGGCAGCACTTTACAGGTACAGAGTATGTTATAGTCGGGCTTGACCGACTTTCTATCTTGTTTGACATATTATTTTAGAATTTAAAGTGCACATCAATAAATGTACTTAAAATTTACACCAAACTAATTACTATTTATTGTTAAGTTTTAATTTGATATTTGGTCGAAATTCGACCACTGGGTGAACCTAGTTTTTATTTATTACAGGGATGCAAACCGGCTCTGAACCGAACCGGTTTTGAACCGAACCGAACCGCTTATTCCAGCCGGTGAATCGAACCGCAAACCGAACCGGCTTCCTTTCAGAAACGCTGAACCGAACCAAAAACCACAAAGAAAAACGGTTCGGTTCTGTTCAGTTCTCTGACGAGTTTTAAGACGTGAATCGCTTTTCTTTAGCCAATGATACTTAATAGTTTGGGAATTTGAATCGTTTCCCTAAGACAATTTTTATACTACATTTTGTTCGAACATCTACAAGGTAGATGCAGGATTGATGTAACTTTTATGGATGACTTGACACAAATTTTCTCTGCATTGCCCGCCGATCTCTTAATATATCTGTTCATAAATGAACATACAACCCTCGCAGATGTTACAAAATATGATTCCACTTGAAAGGGTCGCGTTAGGTAGATGACTAGAAGTCCCCGTTTCACACGCCTGCTTACATATGGTGCGAAGCGACCACAAGCAAGGATTGTATTACAATAGTAAGACAGAGCAGCTCAAGATTAATTGGAGATAAGTAAAATGATGCTCAAGAAAGAGAGGTAACATAATTACATAAGATATACATAAGAAATAAATGAGGATCATATGTTGAACAAGGACAAGAAAAAATTATAAATATAAATGTAAATACAGTTGTCTCATGTCCTAATACATAAGTTAGACTATAAAAGCAGAGACTAAAATGAATAAAGATCAGTTCCTAACGAGTACGCGATTGTGTTCTTACTTAGGGATTCGGCAATTGTGCGAACGTTTCGATAGATTGTTGATCTGTACTATCTGCTCTTCAGTTTAAAGAATAAACTGCACAATATCTGTCATTAATCTGCTTTCTTTTCTTGAATTTTCGTCCTCCATTGGACAATGTTATCAATTTTTTATAGTACATCTTCATTTAAATATAATTTTAGTGAGGAGAGTTTTTTCTCATACTATTAAAAGGGTGTGTAAGCTGCATTGTACGTATTCTTTTCTAGCCGACATTCTCCGTTTTCGAAAGGCATTCCTCTAGGAACTTATAGACGAGTCCTGCAAGTCCGACATCACAAATTTTAGACATTCTTCTTAGGATTTTAAAGATATTCAAATACTATTTTAATTCCGGTACCGGAACCGGAACCGTTAACCGAAATAAACCGTTTCAAACCTCGTACCGAAACCGAAGCCGGAACCGATACACATTTTTTTTTTGAGAACCGAATGCCGTTTACCGTTTTTATTGGAACCGATAGAACCGGAACGAAACCGAAACGTTGGTACCGGTACTGTTTCGGTTTTTTTTTTTACCTTCATGATTTGGGTCAGACTTTTGTAACGCAAGAAAGGAAGCATTAGGCGTCCTTTACACTATGTCAAATTTTTTTGTAGCTTTTCTAAGAAGGCTTAAAACTTCTAGCAGAAGAAATCTTCAACATTTCTTAGTTCGCCAAATAGTACGCATTTTAGAACCAGCTGAGATGACTACAACTAAGCTTTAGCCGAAAATCTAGTTTTGAGTGATTATTATTCCATTTGGATACACTGAAAATTGGAAATAACTAAAAATACGTCCTCCCTATCGAAACTGCTTGTTCAGGAAATAGAAAAGCGTGAGAAATCACTTTTTGAGAACAACGCTTTTCTAGGTGGCATAGTTTTGGACCCAATTTATAACGTTATGCTAAGTCATGAGCAAAAAAGTCAAATGCTCAAATTTCGCCGGTTGCTGATCAGTCACTGCTGATCAATCACTGCTAATGAATGTTTTAATACTAGCATATCTGAAAGCGCCGACGAAGTTGATGCATAAGCTGCTGGCTTCCCTTAAAATTTTGCTTGCACAAGAACGTATTCGAAACCATTAAAATATTCTAAAGTGGTGGAGCGTGCTCCACAAAGTTCGCAGAATTGTATGAGATTTCAAAATCTCATTTTCTGTTCCAGCTACTCAAACGACTGAAACTTTTATGTTGAATATTGTTTCTTTATGTTACATAGGAATAAAATGATTTGGACTTATCTTAGAATTTACTTTTTACAATATTTAAAAACCGTACCGGTATACCGAAATAAAAAACTGAGTACCGTATCGAAACCGAAATAAATTAAAACCCGAAATAGAACCTTTTACCGAAACATTCATTTCGGGTCTTACCGGTACCTGTACTGGAACCGAACATCGTTCTGTATTAATCCCTGTCAAATAGTCAAAGTAATTGTTAGCCGTCTTAAGGTCGAGGATTGATTTAAATTCTATAATCAATCTGAAATCAACAACAATGATATGACACAAACATATGGACACAAAGCAGATTATCGTTACTCAGACAGACACGGTTTCGTCCGGAACCAACCTGACCTCGTCAGTGAGATTTTAATCGCTTTCCACACCAACAGCCTATTTAAAGCAACTCTGAGCCAAACAAAGACTTGGGAATCATAAGTATTTTTCATGTACGTTAATAGCTACAGCTTCCTCCGCAGTTATTGCAATGGTGCTGGGGGCTATGTCCAAATGTCGTATGTGTATTTGTTGTTTTTAATGGCAATTGTTAAAACTTCTGTGAACAACGCAACAGACAAGATAACTGGCCAAGCATTTCTCTTGAAAACATTTTAAAGGGGTTTTCTTTGCTCTTTATAATTAGTTATTTATAATTTAATAATCAATCAGAATTCAAATGGTTTATAAGAATTTAAAGTCACCTTAAGTCAGAAATCATAATATTTCATAATGAGCCTCTATGAACCACTGAACAGAACCGAAACCGCGGTTCAGTAAGCTCCAAAAACCATGTAATGAACCGAACCGGCGGTTCAGAAACTGCGTGAACCACTGAACCCAACCAGTACTTTCGAGTGGTTTGCATCCCTGATTTATTATTTAGCCCACGAAATATTTAGTAGTAGGCAAACAAAAGGAAAAAATCAATCGCTATATCTTTGCATCTAGCAAAGAAATCTTAAAACATTTAGATTAAGGCCTGATAAAAAAATTTAAATCTTTGGAGACCATGAGAAAAAATGTTGCCCACAGTACAATTTGTACATTTCCCCAGATACGGAGAAAACGACAGGCTCACTACGCCCATAATGGTAAGAGTGAAGCTTATCTGAGGTGTAGCCTATCTCTGGGTAGTGCTTTATGCAAAGGCAGTGGCACCAGTTCAGTTGAAGCATTACGAAAGAAAATAACCCTTCTCAAGCGCATTGTGCAAGTTCCCCATTACGGACTGAAACTGGAACAGCGCAACGCAAAGCAATAACTAAATAAGTAAAACATTTGGAATTAGTTAAACAAAAACATGAGAAAATAAAGAGTAAAATAAAAACAGAACATTTTGCTTTAGAAAGATATCCGGTCAGTACGTCAACGGCAGGCTGACTACGCCCATGATGATAGCTTAAAGCCCATCTCTGGGTACTGCTTCAAGCTACAGACGTGACACCATTTCTGTAAATGTGTCGCTCTTAAAGCAATTAAAGTATTTGGAATAAGTAAAATAAAAACAAAAGAAATATTCAGGAGCAAAACCAACAGACCTTTCTGATTTGAACACATTTTGTGACTGAAGTATGCAATCAAATAGAAACCACCTCAAATAACTCAACTCAAAGCAAGGCCAACGTGATTTAACTTGTTCGGGGCTGACATAGAAATCTCTAGAGATTTTGCCGTCTGTTAGTTTGTCAATCCCCCAGAAAAATCGTGGTTGTCACAGAACTTCAGAAGATTTAATTTTCGTATTCGAAAGTCTAATTAGAAGTGTGTGTATAAGATTATCTGCGGCAAGTATAAGTATAATAATAAAATACCATCATTTTAACTTATCTCTTCACAATGTCAAGAATTTCCAGTCAGCTGTTCAATGGATGCAAGAATACAAGAATGCAATAATAGAGCCAATGCGAACACCTAATCGCATCTATTCGATAAATCGTGATGTCGTTGACATAAAAAAATCACGGCGGTGAGAACCTAGCATAAAAGGGCAACCCTAAGAGGTATCGATAATGATCGATAACGATTACTCAATTTGAGCTGTCGCTGTTGGCATATCCTCTATTGCACACTTTCTCTTCTATTCTTTTCTATCGAGATACCGGCGAGAACTGACGTTAGCAGCTGCATAAAAGAAAGAAAATTGGGATCGCATACTTCAATTTAAATCCGGCTTTATCTTGGCCATCCTCATCGCTTTAGCCTTAAAGTCAAGCTAAAAGGCTTGTACATGAGTTTTCCAACTTGATCTGGATATTTTTGGTGATGTACTCGCACATCTTTGATCTTGGTCTTGTTTTAAAGAAAATTTTACCAGCTTTTACGAATCTGTTTTCATTTTTTAAATATTTTGATCGAATTTGACGAACCTGATATTAATAATCGGCCCTGTTCTGAATTCCGAGTCGGTTTTCGTGTAAACGTTACCTTTTCTAATGAAAAGTTCACAATTTTATATCAAAAGTAAGCAGAATGTCTATGGCTACTAGATCAGGTCTTTTCTTTTGCTCGAATTGAATCCATTTGGCATTGAGCAATCAGTTTTAGCTGCTTAAGCAATTCCGATTTTCGTCAAACGTAATCTAGTAACCGTTGGAATGCTTGTCACCTTCCATACAACAATGTTAAGTTTCAACCCAAAAAGCAAACGTTTACACGTAAACCGATTCGGAATTCGGAACAGGGCCGAATATGAAAAAAAAAAAATGGTAAAAGAAAACGATTTAACTTTAAAAAAAAAATATTTTATTCAACCAGCGCAAAATTTATTTACTTAGGTAAAACTTTAGACTTTTAGATCTTGTTTGCTCTGCGGGGTATTTTGTTCGACTTTCTGTACTTACAGCCATAACATCGTCTCGACACACTTGAAAGTAATTGCACAGCTCGCTTATTTCCCTGAATATGCGATGGAATTTGAGGGTCTGACAGCGGCGGATCGTCAAACTCTAGACTCTAAACTCTAATTCAACAAGTGCTCGTAAGGAGTGTTAAGGGTGGATGGAGTTTCGGATGGAAATGTACTTCAATATTATGTATTATAGTTCTGTTTTTTATGGCAGAGCAATATTATCCAAATTCAAACGGTCAACCCAGTATTTGGCAGATTATTTTAGAGTATATTATAGTCGGGCTTGACCATGATACAATTATTACATGTACGGCGGATATGTCAGTGTGCTCTCAATTTAGTCCACATTATTTCAGCATGTTGCTGTCATTCCAAGTGAAAGGTTGTCACACTCTCCTCTCTCCGATTGCCGACGGCGATTTTAAGGGTTTTTGTTTGCACAGCTCACTTTGAGGTTGCTGATGTTGATTTACATCAAGTATGTGAAATGAAAATAATTTTTTTCACACACACACACTAAATTTGTGTTCGCGTGCCTTGTCAGACTCTCTCTTACTTACACACTCTCTCTCTAACATACTCTCTCTAGCTTACTTAGCAAATGCTGTCAGTCCACATTTTTAAATGTGCGCCGTACCTGTAATAATTGTATCATGGGCTTGACCGACTTCTATTCTTGTTATATATCCGTCTAATTCAGAGGCAGGCAAGAAATACATTCACATTTTTGCATTGGTGTGTGTGAGAGTAGCGCAAAAATTTCTCTCTTTTCCAGTAGCAACGACTGCGTCGCGAACACGTAACGCAGCGGAGCTTTAACAGTTTATACCGTGTGTGTGGAAGCAGCGCTGCCGAGATCTTTCGTAGCACGCCAGATAGCTAGCTGCCGGCCCCTGGTCTAATTCGACTTAAAAGTCAAAATATTTAAAAACTTAAAACACGACCAAGATCAATGATATACTTTGCCATTTTTGAACTTTTCAACAGTGTTTTTTATAAAACTTATATACAAATTTTGACCGCGCTAGGCGTGACCTAGGAATTGATTTTACACCTATGGTTTCTTGGGGAAACTTTCTTAGAATTGATCGTAGATTACGTTTTTGCAATACGCTTTGATTATTTTTTTCACCCTTACAAATTGACCCGCCCTACTACACACAGGTTATCCCAATGTGGTTTTTTCTTGCGAACAGGGTAGATACCCAACACACAACGCTGTCCAAGGCTATCCTCGTGCTGTCGACAGGATGCTACGCTAGACACGCGAGTGCACAGTGCTAAGAGAGAAGGAGACGAGGAGAACTACACTATTTTTAGTGAACTTTCCCTTAATTTAACTTTGTGTAGGTAAAAACATATCGTGGTCAATTCTCCCACCTATTTTGAACCACAAACTCAACTCTCAGAGATCTCAGCAGTTTACAAATATTTCTGCAAAGTGGCCTGGACGAACTGAGTCCTATCCCAGCCTGAGATACTACTTTACAAACCTTTTTTTTTGAATTTTCATAAATGGAATATATCAAAAGAAATTTTAAAAATCACGTCGTCGATTCGACGAACGATTATCTTAGCGTCATTAAAATAATAATGACCGTCCTGGGTTCAGTAACTTTAGAAAAACTAGTGAAAAAAGTAGTTCTGTTACATTTTTATAATCATTTTGTTAATAAGCTTAAAAGATCATTGAATAAACTAGTTTTCAGCATAATGACTAGTTTTTAATTATTTCTCAAATTCAAGCTAAAATACGTTTTTCAGTATAGGTAAGGTACGTCTAGCCTATTCAAAGAGAATAAAAAGTCTGAAAATTTGTTGCTAGCTCTGTTAACTTAACCCTGTAGTTCAGTTGCACCGGTGCGGTACTAACGAACCCCCTAGCTCTTCGTAGTGAGCACTCGCCACCAGACCAACCAACAGCCAAGTATTTGCCAAACGAATTTTGTATGGGAATGTCCGGAAATCGTACCGATCGGTACGACCCTGCATTACCAGTTGTTAGAGTGGTGATGGGTGCACACTTTAGTTCAAATACTAGACTAGCGCTGTGATGCATTACCTGTCTTTAACGACGCGACTGACGCCCAGTGATGGATGCATCAGGTCGTTAGGCCTGGTAGTGCATTGACACCAGCTGAACTACAGGGAACATGCTGTTACATACTCGTTTCTACTAGTCGCATATTACCTTTGCATACTAATGACTATCTGAATGATCGGTTCTTAATTAACTTTAGATATCGAATCATATGGCCAGAGTCATGTCACAACAAGCACTTCAAATCCTTTAACCGTATGGGGTAAGCTCTTTTAAGCTTCCCAAGAATTTCTCTACTTGTCTGCACCGAAAAATGTATTGTTGAAATGTTCAACTTTCAAAGAAAATCAAATTGTTCAGCTTCCCTCTGGCCATACTTTTCCAGCACAGTTTCAGCAAAAAAAAAAAGAGAAAGTATCCGGAGTAGTATAAGCAAGGAAATAGCTGGCATATTTGCAATCTGACGGCATTTTAAAGAGCGTCGAATGATATGCAAAGGGCAGGGCACCGGCACTCGCCACGCACCCACTCAGCAAGGCAGTCGGGCAGGTGGAAAAGGTACACGAAATCGCATGCCTATGCAACGTTCCATCTGTTTTATGGTTCATAAAGTTCTTGCCGAGTGTTTGCCCTTGCCGTTTTCTGTTTCTTTTTTATGGGCCACGTTGAATAAAAAACTGATTTGTTTTTCCTCTTTCTTTTTTTTTTTGATGTTGATGTTGCTGGTGGCTGATTTGTGCTTATTGTTGCCACCAAATGTGCGTGAGGGCGAGAGTGTGCGCGAGTAACATATGGCACTCACTTGAGAAGGAATCATCGTCATCATCATCATCATCGTCGTCGTCCTGCTGACGAGTTGTTAATGATAAACATAATGATGACTGAGGACAGAGGGAGAGCTGATGAAAAACGCTTTGGGCCAACAAAGTTGTTAACATAAAATGGCTCACTGCGCGGCTGAATTTATGGCTTACCTTTAACCAGCTCTCGCCGCTAATAGTTGGCATCTGTCATTGCAATCGGCGGGTGGGGTACATAAATTTCAGGCATCACAAGTTCGGTGAAAATTTCATTACATTTTGCATTTTGATGGCAAAGAAAACAAAAACCAAAACCAAAACAATAAAGCAAAGGTAAGTGGAGAAGGTAACAAAGAAATCACTGCCGATTGAGGGTTGTTTGAGAGGTAAACTTTTTCATGTTCTTCTCCGGTTTTGTGGTAAAGGCCGCAGGCCAAGATGATGGATAAGGAATAGTGTGTCCTAACCAAGCAATGCCACCCCTTAGCCCAGACACAGACACACATATGCCTGGATGGCATATCTAATTTATGTTTTCAGCTGTTTGAAAGTTCAAAAGTTTTCGTATTTACGAGTAGAATAAAAGGGTATTTTCCTGTTGTAGTAGGCACAGACAAGGCTAAATCAACTGCTTCGAAAATCATTTGATCAAGCAAGCCCTACACTTTCTGTCTGTCAAATTCCATTTACCTATCTACTGAAATTTTCATATTTTCACATAAACAAAACAGAACTCGTAGAGGCAACATCAATTTTTATAAATATTTTTTTATTAAATTGCTAGTTTTTCAAATTTTTCAAATTTTTTGTAATATGTCGGACAAAAAGATTCCGAAGCCACATTTCGTGATTAGCAGCTTCAAGCTGAAATCGAAGAATGATCCGAAAAAGAATGTCCATAAGATGACGGCCAAGCTGCCCAGCTGGCGTAAGCCATCGCTGAATCAAGTAGGTAAGGAAGATGACCGCTGGTTTCGTCTGTTTGTGTGCGACAGTGAGGGTCAGCTGCTCAGGAAGGTGCTCTTCCTGGAATCGGACTACCGTTGGTCCATGCGTAAGTTCGTTGGTAACATAGAGTCGGAGAAAAAACATGAGGTAAGGGAATACAACCAATTTTTTGTTACACATGAATTGAAGACTCAATGAACTTTCGCAGCATGCTGAGTTATTGAAGAAAGAATATCGCAAGTTAACATTCAAATCGAAAAAATGAGTTACATATGCGTGGAATGATTTTGCTGGAGCTGGGTGCCTCATTTTCAAACAGATAATAATCATTGCTCAGTGGATTGAGCGTTTTATTCTAAGCAAGTCGAGCAAGTCTAATCAAATTCTGGAAATTCTAAAATGGTCAATTTATTTCAACTTATATCACAATCCGGCCTGTTGAATGGACCACAACCTCGTACGTCCTTTGATTTGGAAATGGGTGCCTCATTTTCAGATACTAATCATTGCTCAGTGGATTGAGCGTTTTATACGAAGCAAGTCGAGCAAGTCTAATCAAATTCTGGAAATTCTAAAATGGTCAATTTATTTCAACTTATATCACAATCCGGCCTGTTGAATGGACCACAACCTCGTACGTCCTTTGATTTGGAAATGGGTGCCTCATTTTCAGATACTAATCATTCGGTTAATCATTGGCCGTGGACCACAACCTCTACTCTTTGATTTGGAAATGGTGCCTCATTATTGGATAATAATTATTTCTTTGTTTTTTAGCGTTTTATACGAAGCAAGTCGAGCAAGTCTAATCACATTCTGGAAATTCTAAAATGGTCAATTTATTTCAACTTATAACACAATCCGACCTATTGAATGGACCACAACCTCGTACAGCCTTTGATATGGAAACCAAAACAAAATTTTAATATATGCAAATAAAAAAATTAGGCGTGCTGGATTATAAGCTAAACTAAAGCAAGTTACATTTAATCCAGGAAGTTTCTGTCTGAATAACCTTTGCACCAAAAGCTTAACACTGAACTAATGTCTCCTTTGGAAGACCTTTCTGATATGTGTCCGGGTGTGGTGCAGCGTTTAGTGTGTTTGCCTGCTGTGCGGGAGGTCGTGGGTTTGATTCCGCCTTGGCACATTTAATGCTGTCCAGTCATCTTCATCATTTAATGCTGTCCAGTCATATGAAATCGGCGTTGAACTGTAGGTCCCGTTCTCTGCTGCAGAAATTAGTTAGAAGCACACAAGCCTTGAGATTGAGAGAAGCTTGTCGGGGCCTTTTTGGGTTGTATAGTGAACTATTTTTATTAACCGGGGAAAAGTACAATATTTGAATTGAAACAGTCAAGAAACGACCAGCCACTCTCCTAGAGTGAGGCTTAGAAGAAGACTTTAAGGAGAAGTCGGTATAATAAATCAAAACACGAAAAAAGAAGTCGGTTCTATGAAAAGAGAATGGGAACTTCTAGAACAAAAGATAAGGAGTCTTCTCGAACAGAAAACACTCACAATAGTCCTTACTTTCTGGGTTTTAAACAAATTCCTTAACAACCTTGAAGTTGTAGTCTCCCATTGCAACAGATTGTCCAAGCGTAGACTCACTGCGCGTTGATTGTAGGTACATCGTCTTATCCTCATTTACCGCTAAGCCCATAAGTTTTGACTGCTTCTCTATCTCTAAGAACGCTCGTTTTACCGCAGATTCGTCTTTGCCGATGATGTCAATATCATCGGCATATGCAAGTAGCATGTTATCTCTGGTAAAGATGGTGCCCGTTCTGTTAGCATTTGGGCACTGGCGCAGTATGTACTCCATCAGCAGATTAAAGAAGTCACACGATAAGGTGTCACCCTGCCTAAAACCTCTTTGTTTCGAAAGGAGCTTTGTGTGCTCTCAACGTCAACATGCAAAGTCGAACGTACTTTGCTGGAATACCAAAGGTAGACAGGGCCTTAAAGAACTTTGACCTTATCGGCGTGTCAAAGGCGGCTTTATAGTCAACGAAAAGGTGGTAGGTGTTGATCTTTCTCTCTTGGGTCTTCTCCAGGATTTGTCGCAGTGTGAATATCTGGTCCGTGGTGGATTTGCCAGGTCTAAGGCCACACTGATAAGGTTCAATCAGTTTACTCATTCTCGGCTTTAGACGTTCACATAGGATGCATGATAGAACCTTATATGCAATGGGAAGGAGACTGATCCCGCGGTAATTGGCGCAAACCGCAGGGTCTCCTTTTTTAAACTGACGGCATCAAAAGTCGCAAAAAGCTTGCTTCGAAACGCCCCCAAAGTTATGGTCAAACTTGAAAAGGATTGCAAATAAGCTGATTGCTGATTCGGCGGGATGCATGATTTTGACAATTTGCAAGTCCGCATGCAAGAAGCATGTTGTATCGACCTACCTAGTTGTGGAACAATCGCATGAATAAAAGTCACAAAAAGTGCCATAAAGCCCGCAGGCGTTTTGACACATCAAAATGACATAATGTCCGCGGGAGTTACAACACTGTTGAGAGTGTCATAACGCCTGCAGGCATTATGTCAGCGACCGCTATTACATGCACCGGAAAATTGTAGTGAAATTTCTTAACTGCTTTTTTGTTACTTCTTAACTTTATATCATGCCTTTTTATGGAGCTCCTACTTGAAGAAAGATGGGATGAACTTCACACAGTTCGCGTGGCGCCACACTTAAAATTTCTCCATTAAGACCTGTATCCAAATGTGAACTAATTCGATATGTAAAGTAAAATTTTCATACAAAATGACAGAAGAAAAGTAGAAATAAAATTTTGCTTTAAATTTTTTACGAAAACTTTACTTTACATCGAATTAATTCACATCTGTATACAGACCTTTATATCCAAATCCTTAGCAAGTACAGGGAATATATGAGTTTGTTTTGTCAAAGATTTATAGTGATTAAGAGGTCGTGCTCTATTCACTACCTTAAATAGTTTGACGAGATTTGTTGAGAAAACCCAGCTTCGAGCGCTGGCTTCGCGTTCGCTTGTCTCACACACACACACTACTGAAACTCCTGGAGATGAGAGATGATGAGCTACGTAGTAATCGATAACCGATAACCGCTCGTGACTTGTATGTGCCCTCGGATGTAGAAAATTTACTACACTTGTCTTTCTTCACTCCTAATTTTGAACCCACAAAACCAAATTTACAGTTCAAAGCTCAAATAAATACTGAGATTTAATTCTTAGCCAATTTTGAATATGTTGATTCGGGTTAGGATACGTTAAAAAGTCAATTCAGCGGCCAAGATGCCTGTAAGTTGAAAAAAGCATAGAAACATACATTCCCTTTGTTTAACTTACACGGGCCAATCGAACCTACTTGAATTCACCCCTCCCCAGGCCTCAAGTCCTTGTATTTGAAATCTAACCCTGAACTTATCATCTTCCCAATCTTCAAAGGACTACACCTGGCGATAGCATGTTAATTCGATTTGCCCGAAAGAAACTTTATGCAAATATGTAAATTCGTAGCCACCCAAACGACGCGTCGTGTGTCTATATATAAATCATTAAGGCCAATTCTCGGCGGACTTGTATGGCGACTAATTCTGGAGACGTCGGGCGTTCAATTACAAAACTTTTCTTGTGCCAAGCCAAGTTAATAACATTTATCGCTGCCCATAAAACTTGCATGTGTGTGTGTGTGTGTGTGTGTGTTCTACTTATTTCGGTCCTGGACAAAGTTTCTGCAACAAGTTTAACCTTTTTCTCTTCCGCATTACTGAGCGTCAGCCACATTGACTTATGCCCATACAAATTGAACAAAGTTTGTATGTGGGTGTGCGGGTTTTTGTGGGCGACTCTACTTTGCCTAATAGCAGAGCAATTCTCTTAAGTACTGTTGCGCTTTGCGCCACAGGGAAGCTGTTGACACTCGCCGTGTTGTTGTATTTTTGTCCCTTCATAATTGATGGCCAACAATTGTCCTTCGCTTCGTATTTCCTGACAAGCATAAATTATGTCCCGACAGCATCCGTCATTGAATTTCAGTTGAATGCAACTTGAACGAAGAATGTCGTGTGGTCAGTATGTGGTCAGCAGGCTGTAATTGTTGTGGTGCCATTCCTTTGGTCATGGTCATTCACATGGGTATGTAGTCAGCGCCGCTTGAGGTGTCAGGTGTATACCAACATGGGGTTTATATTTGTCGTGTACATTTCATCAAATTGTATTAAACAATGGGAAACGGTTTAAAATTTGGCTCTGAATCGGTTGATAGAAATGAAATTTGTATAACAGCAACTTAAATTTGATCTTCAGTTATTCTCATAAGAACTTCCTCCAGCATCTCAATGTTATAGTTAAGATTCTCCAAAAATATAACAACCCAGTCGAGCATCAAATTAATGGGAAAAAGCAGCAAAACACAATAATAGACACACTGTAGCTTTAACCGCGGATCGTCATTTGCCTCCTTGCAGGCCAGGGTCCGAATTGCAGCATTCTTCACATATTTCACTATAAAAGTTATCACCCATGGCATGACTAAAAATACAAAATACTTCGTCCTGATTCTCTCATTCCACTCTGCCGAGAAGGGCAGACACTTCATAGTGGGTAGTATGGCCATTAGGGAGAGCCCCAGTGCCAATGCAATGTGGCTCCTTACATTGGGAAACCGTATATCCACATTGATTTTGGTCTGGATTCCCACCTTCTTTTCGATGGTCACCTCGGGGGTTGCAATTATGGCCGCCAATAAGCTGGTGTAATACATAAGTTCACAAACGTAGCGCACAATCGCCATTACGAAAATAAAAATTTTGTCAAACGTTGGGAAAGTGTACGAAAAAAATTGAATTGAAAAACCAATAGATGTGTTCGGTTTGGATACACAATCCGGTATGAAGTTTCGAAGCAGATCGACAGACTGTACATCCAAATGAGGACTGAAGGTTTCTACGCTGCCTATGTGATGTGTGTAAATTAATTTAAATATTCTAACACAGAAATTATCTCAGAGTACTTCAGTTGAGATGCAAACTTCTTTTAAGAGCGAAGCTCTTTGATGGATGTTTGACGGGGGGACTAAAAGGAGAAACTTTATCTACGCTTTTGTCACTGTGTGTGTGTCTGCGGGGGTGGGTGGCGAGTAAGTTCCTATTTTTAGGCTCTTACTTCTTCAATTAGATTTGTAAATTACGCCCTCCTTACGGTAATCAAAGAGAGTGACCCAGCAGTGACCAAAACAGTGTCCAAAACAGCGATCAAACATTGAAAATACAGTAACCAAAACAGTGACCAAACAGTGAACAATCAATGACTAAACAGTGTCCAAAACAGTGACCAGAACAGTTACCAGAAGAGTGACTAAAACAGTCACTATAACAGTGACCAAAGAGTGATCAAAACAGCGACCAAAACAGTTACCAAAAAGTGACCAAAGAGAGTCCAAAACAGTGACCAAAACAGTGATCAAAAGCAGTGACCAAACAGTGAACAAACAATGACCAAACTGTGACAAAAACAGCGATCAAACAGTGAAAAAACATTAACCAAAGTAGTGACCAAACAGCGACCAAACAGTGATCAAAAGTAGTGACCAACCAGTGTCCAAAACAGTGACCAGAACAGTGACTAAAACAGTGACCAAAGAGTGACTAAAACTGTGACCCAACAGCTACCAAACAGTGAACAAACAGTTACCAAACTTTGACCAAATAGTGACCAAACAGTGTCCAAAATAGTGACCAGACCATTGACTAAAACAGTGATCAAAACAGTGACCAAACGGAAACCAAAATAGTGATCAAAACAGTGCCCAAAGCAGTGACCAAACAGTGATCAAAAGCAGTGACCAAACAGGGAACAAACAATGACCAGAACAGTGACAAAAACAGTGACCATAGAATGACCAAAGAGTGACCAAAACTGTGACCCAACAGCGAACAAACTGTGAACAGTGACCAAACTTTGTCCAAATAGTGACCAAACATTGTCAAAACAGTGACCAAAACAGTGACCAGAACATTGACTAAAACAGTGATCAAAACAGTAACCAAACTGTAATCAAAATAGTGATCAAAACAGTGTCCAAAGCAGTGACCAAAGCAGATACCAAAACAGTTACCAAGCAGTGACTAATACAGCGACCAAACAGATCAAAAGCAGTGACCAAACAGTGCACAAGCAATTACCAAACTGTGTCCAAAACAGTGACCAAAACAGGGACCAAACATTGACCAAAAGAGTGACCCAAACAGTAACCAAAACAGCGACCAAACATTGACCAACACAGTGATCAAAACAGTGACCAAAGCAGATACCAAAACAGTGACCAAACAGTGACTAATACAGCGACCAAACAGTGATCAAAAGCAGTGTCCAAACAGTGAACAAACAATGACCAAACAGTGTCCAAAACAGTGACCAGAACAGTAAATAAAACAGTGACCAAAGAGTGACCAAAACTGTGACCCAACAGCGACCAAACAGTGAATAAACAGTGAAGAAACAGTGACCAAACAATGACCAAACAGTGTCCAAAGCAGTGACCAGAACAGAACAGTGACTAAAACAGTCTCCAAAACTGTGACCTAAGCAGACCAAAGTGAATAAAGTGTGTCCAAAACAGTGACCAAAACAGTGACCAAAACAGGGACCAAACATTGACCAAAACAGTGACCAAAACACTGACCAAACTTTAATCAAGACAGTGATCAAAACTGTGACCAAACAGTAACCAAAACAGCGACTTTTTTGTGCCCGAGTTATAGAAGGGACGACTAACACAATGAACACAATGAAAAATGTTAGATCGTTGGATCAAAAGTAGTCCCCAACAACTTTCATTATCTTCAAATGCTTCGGAAGCATGCGACGACTTTGCCACCAACCCATTACGTAGTTTTGTAATATCTGCGCTTAAAAAATTTATGAACTTTTTGGGAACATTTATTTTAAAGCTCAGAAATAGTTTGATCCGATGTTTTCATAGTACTTCAAAAATCAATGATGAATGCCTCCAAAAAATTTCAATAAATGGTCTAATTGGGAATATCAGCAGGAGTTGCTTTGGTTAAAATAGAAAACAACAACTTAAAAACTTTCGATGGTGCCCACCAGAAACCTGCCACAAGCCTCTTATGTTCTATCACATTCGAGCGGATTGAATTTAGGATTCTTGGTACAAATCAATCTTTTTTCGGCTAGGCTCAAGAATATACGAGATTACCCTGTTTTCAATGTCGTTCTGATTGATGTTTTTTTTTCTGTGTGGGTTTGGTTGGGCTCGCTGCCTTGGTTCGAAATGATCGCAAGCACATTGAGTCTAAACGAGCATGCTCTTTGCTTCGCACGAGTAATAAAATGAACAAGTTTGTTTAAGCTTTTATAACACGAGTCATAACAAGCAATGGGCAAGCCTTTTCGAACAAAATTTACTCGCACTTACTGGGCTTGTTGACGGCAATTGTTGTAGTGCCATTGTTGTTGTGTTTTGAAAACTTCAAACAACATGCCACAAGAAGGAAAGAGAAAGCTTATGCAAAATAAAAATGCAAAAAAATAGCCATCATGCTATCTCTTTTGCTCTCACAAGTTGTGGTTTTTTGTGTGCTTGTGAGCATTGATCGTAACAGCTCGCAGCAGATTTTTGACTTCGGTAACAAGTAATCGCGGTGACTTGCGGCCGAAGCTACGAGTCATCGCGAGTATCGGTACTGAACGAGTTTTACTCATGACGGCTCGCAGCAGAACTTAGATATTAGCAACTAGGGGCTTAAGCGGAATGAGGCACTTGAGAATACAGACGCATGGAAGGCAATTAATCAAATTTTTAGTTTCTCGAGAAAGATGCTAGCATTGCTGTGTGTCAGTAGGGGCGTTTTAAAATCAGTGATAGATAATCAATTTGCTACGAAAGTGCATGAATTCACCGCAAAATAAACCAAAGTTTTAGGGAAGGAATATAAACTAAACTGTTCAAACGACTTACGAAAGTCGTAGGTACCACATACAGCCGGCTTGAAAGGGTCAAAATAGCTTTTTTCCGAAAGCAGACTCGTATTAAGCAGACTTAAATCATATATAACTCTTCAATATACTAGATATTGTTGCCTAGTGCCATTAGATTTAGGTCTAAGATAATTCTAGGTATGGTGAAAGGCTCTGCCTGAGTTAGTCTGCGTACATCCCTCTTAAACGTCATCAATTTTGCTCATAAAATGAATCAAACCGAATCATTTTCTTTCGGCTCGGTACTGCATTTTCATAAACACACCTTCGGTTTGGTTCGCGGTTCGGTTGATTGGCTTGCGCCCCTGCTTTATACTCCCCATTTAGGTTAGCTACGGAGTTTCAAATTCTCTTGGCTTTTGGTTAGCTTTGAAATTTAGATCAGCACCAAACTTAACAGCTCTAGTCCATAGCCTTTTCTCAACATTCATTTATTATACATTTTTTACCGGAATCACATCCCAAAATTTTGTTTGAGGAAAACTTCCTTTAATATTTCTTACGGTAGTCCAAAAAAAACTTGCAAAGAAATTGACTAGGCAAAAAGAATTTATACAGCAAAATGAGTAATTATAATCCAGTTTTGCAGACCAAAACGGGCATGGACTCTGCAGAAATATTACAGGCTCAGAAGGAGAAGGAGGAGGAGGCGCTGAACCAGCTCCAGGGTCAGCTGGCTGCCAATGAGGAGGAGGGAACTGAAAGCACCGACAATCCAGAAGCCAGTACTGAAAGCGATAGTGAACAGGACTCTGACAGGGGCAGCCAGAATTTTTGTTGTTCCTGCAGCAGCTATTGCCCTTCGGACTTAAAGATCGGGCAGACGGCCATTCGACCGCTTTTTTGTCTCTGGCACATAAAGGCCGCTGACCAGTTGCTGCAGCTGCTGGAAGATAATATAGTGGGAGCGGATATAAAATGGACGCTATTTGTGACATCGGTACTTAGCTACCGTTACCGCGATCTAATGCGGCCTTTTCCGCCAGCCTATTTCAATTCCCGGGATCATAAAATTGTTGAGCTGTGTTTTGCGGTGGCCAGCATGCCGGATCTGATCAGCCTGCGCGACGAAATTAGGGGCAATCGCATATCGATCGATCATCTGCCCACACGTTGCTTGTCGCTGCTACATTGGCTGCTCGTAGAGAGCAACACACCGCAACTCTGGCGTCTGGAGTGGCATGAGGAGCAGCTGCTCTGGCGTCTACTGGGTCAACGACCACGAGAACAGCCGCAAATGGTTTTCCGCATAACGACCTCGGAGCCGGAGACCGGTCGCTTTTGTTACTACAGCGGCCACATACAGCAGTTGCATTCAATGATCGCTGGTAACGGCTGGTGTCCGGGTGAGGGTCTCAGGTTGCTCAAGTATCTGCAGCAAGCCTGCGATGTGGCGGAGCCTTGTCCCGGTTGGGGTAAATCTTTATGTGGCTCGATGCTCCGCTGTGTGGCCATATGCGAGTGGTTAAAAGAGGGTGTTAGAGTACACTATCTCATCATCTACCACCGGACAGTGTTCCCAAGGACACGGCAGCTGCGCTTAAGGCAAACGGAGAGGGAAGTGGGGCGACCCGTCAGTTTTCCGACTATTTCAAAGATGGAGAACTTGTCTTGGTTTGGATGCATGCGCAACGCTATCGCAATCTTCAGCGTCACAGCTACCTCCCTGTTGGTCGTGAGCAATGAGGAGCTGGTGCAGATATTTGCGCTCTGGCTTAACCGTGCTGGTAGCCTGTTCAATAAATAAAGTCAACTACCAATAATGTTTGTGGACACTACTTCATGCATTCAAGAGGTAACTAAAAATGGAGTAAGTAAAAAAATTGCTAATCATTTTGCGGGGTGCCGCATAAAAAAGGCAAGTTAGATTAAAAAGGACAACTAAGTCGGTCAGGTATTTCTCGACCTTTTTTTGCTCAATACTTGACTATCGTACATCCGATTAATAGTCCTGATTACTTAATACAGGGTTTGTCCGGAAAATAATAGGACTGATTTTCTTCCGCCGCGACTGTACTTCAGAGAAAGTTCCTAGCTAACAAAATGCCGTACCCACTCCAAACTACCGAACTCCAAACTACACAGAGAAATCAAAATTAGCTACACGCCACGTGTAGAAACGACAATCCTAAACGAAGCTACACGCGGCGCTAAGAAAAAACTACACGAACGTGTAGAAATAAAAAAACTAAACGAGGCATGCAGAAAAGCTAAATGCTGCGTGGAAAAATGCAAAGGCTACATGACAAGAGAAAATCAGCGTTTTTTCAAAGTATTTCAACATTTTTCATTAAGCTTACTGAATTCCACACGGAAATGTAGGTTCTCTACATTAACGTTTAAAAATTGACAACCTACACGCGCTTGTATAAATTCTAAACGATAATGTAGCTCAAAGTCAGTTCAGAAAGGTTACATTTTTAGTCTAGAAAGCAAACGTTACCGTTTTTAAATGCTAAATGCTACATTTAGAAAATCTACACGAAACGTGTAGCTCATCGTCGCTTGTCGCTTCCCTTTATAACTGTCATTTGCGGCATTGCCGCGCTAGTGCTTATATAGTCGTATGGGCTAAGCTGCCGGCAATTGTGTATAAGTTCCCGAGATAAGGTAAGTAAGTTGTGAGTTCAAATCTCAGACAAGGTAAGTAAAAATGAAGAAAAGGAAGGAAGACCCTACCCTCTTTGTGCCCCTTCCTCCCGCACTTAGAAATGAAAATCCTAAACGTTCATGTATTTAGAAATGTAGAAAGTTAAGCGTGGCGCTTAGAAAAGCTACACGCCGCATGTAGAAATGAGAAAGCTAAACGTGGCATGCAGGAAAGCTACACAAGCGTAGTGGGTTGAAAATTCCTGTGAAACGTGTTGAAAAACTAGATTTTTGTGTAGTTTTTACACATTTTTTTTTTGTGTACAATAGCCGGAACCAGCGCGTGCCCGCTTAGATTGATAGAACAACATCAGCTTGCCTTAGCAATAATCCCACCCAACAATCGATCTCGAGAACGGACCCGTTTTCGACATTTTCTAGAAATTTCGCTCTTACGAAACTATCCCGAACGTGTTCCATTTTCGGTCCGAAAAAGTATTACCTGTCGCTCAGTTTGTCGCAGCAAAACGTAAGCTCTCGATACACGTTTTCGGATCCGTTCTCGACACTTTCTCGATAGCGAAAACGGGCCAAAAACGGATCGAAAACTGAATCGTTTCCGTTTGAAACCCGCATCTCTAAGGAAAAACGGATTTCGAATTTAAGAGAAACTATCGTAGTAACTGATGTCCGTTTAAAACCCGCATCTCTAACAAAAAGCGGACATCGATTTTTAGAGAATTCTCCGGAAAGATACGAAAAATCGTCAAGTGGGATGTTGCAACTTTGGGTTGCAGGTTACATGCTACTCTGATGATGCTAATCACGAACCCTTTCGAAACCTCTGTCTAAACTTCAACAATTTTTAACATCCATTTTTGGATGTGTACCAAAACCGTTAACCAAAACAATTGCGAGTACTAGGTATAAGAGGCTTTGCTTAATTTTTGAATATATGTAGGTAGTGCTCTGTTTGTTTAGGGTCAAACTTAAATGTCAAAATTGGTAGGTTTGTTTCATAGCTCATACTATTCAGTATACACATTGAGGGTATTCACTAGCCCTCGGAAAAAGGGAAAACGTAAAAGCGTAAATCCAAAAGTTAACGAAACAACATCAAAACACATGAGAAAAAAATAGGGGAAAGATAACATCGGCTCGGCCGAAGTTTTGTATACCCTTGCAGCTTCCATTGAAAACCAAAAAGGTTTTTCAAACTAAGACTACTTTTTGGACCTTACTTTTCTATGGGATCTATACTATATAGATGTCCGATTTCGACTAAACTTGGTGAAATCATGGAAAAGCATAATACACTGTTAATTACGAAATTTGGAGGCGATCCCATTCATAACAAAAAAGTTGTTCTCTCTAGAACTTCATTTTCGTCAGATCATTCATACTGCAGCTATATGCTATAGTCATCCGATTTTGATAAAACTTTGTAGAAATGTGTTAAATTATATAAAATAAGAATATGCCAATAAAAAGGACGTTTTCATTAAAAACAAATAAGCTTTTCTGACTAGAACTTGTTTTTCGACCGATCGTTTCAATGGGAGCTATATGCTATAGTCATCCGATTTCGACCAAACTTAGTAGAATTGTGTAAAAGTATATAAAATAAGTGTAAGCCAATGATAAGGACGTTGTCATTTAAAACAAAAAAGTTTTTCTCACTAAAACTACTTTTTCGACCGATCGTTCCTATGGGAGCTATATGCTATAGTAATCCGATTTCGACCAAATTTTGTATAATTGTGTAAAAATATATAAACTAAGTGCATACCAATGATAAGGACGTTTCCATTAAAAACAAAAAAGTTTTTCTCACTAGAACTAGTTTTTCGACCGATCGTTCCTATGGCAGCTATATGCTATAGTCATCCGATCTCGACCAAACTAATTGAAATCATGGGCAAGGATGGTAAACTAAGAAATACGTACTTTGGAGGCGTTTCCATTAAAAACAAAATAGTTTTTCTCACTAAGACTAGTTTTTTGACCGATCGTTCCTATGGCAGCTATATGCTATAGTCATCCGATCCGGCCGGTTCCGACAAATGTGCAGCGTATATGTACCAGAAGACTTCGTGCAAAGTTTGGTGAGGATAGCTTTAAAACTGACGGAGGAGATAGCATAGAACCAGACAGACGGAAGGACGGACGGACAGACGGACAAGGCTAAATGAACTCAACTCGTCATGCTGATCAAGAATATATATACTTTATGTGGTCGGAGATGCTTCCTTCAATGCGTTACAAACATCCGCACAATTTTATAATACCCTCTGCAAGGGTATAACAATTACCACATTTAACATGCCCTAGGGTATGTTTAAAAAATCAGTTGTAAATGTAAAAAAAGTGTAATGTTTTGAAGTGTTGTAAAATTTTTCAAAGAATCGATTAGAAATACTTTGTACCGAGCCATTTCGAGATTTTTGTCTTCAAAATATACGGTCACACCAGCAAACTGCAAATTATAAGAACCAAAACTGGAAGGCAATTCAAAGCGCTAGAAGAATATGATGACGCCAAGCGTTTCCCCAAGTCCCAGTGCCCCATTATGGATCGGCTGACCAGCACGCTGATGTTGAAGAGAAGCAACAATGACAAGAAGCTGAGTTCCCGTCGCACTGTCAAGCGCTCGCTCTAGATGATTCATGGCCATCTGGCTGCAGTGCCAATCTCATTGCCGAGTGCTTGGTCGATAAGCTGACCAATGCTGCAAAGGGTTCCTCCAGCTCGTACGCCATCAAATCGAAACAAGAAGAAAATTCTACTGACATGCTTACAAAAAACTTAAAATAACTCTATTTAACAATTCCGTAGCTAAACTTAGGGTCGTGAAAACCCAAGATTTAAAAACATACAAAAAATACAATCAATAAAACTCTGTCTGTAACAAGACCTAAAGAGCCGCCATCACCTACTCCAAACAATGTTTTAATTTTCCTTATTGATGCAGCTATTTTGCATACTTTTTCTTAAAGGGCCAAGTCCATTTTTCGCTTATTCAAAGCTTGTTTCACCCTTTGTCTTGGCATTTATATTTTTTTATATATTCAATAGTCAAGGCTTGGTTTATAGCCAATTTACACTACGGCATAAAGGCTGCCTTTACTGAAAATGTCCTTAAGACAGCCGTTATAGTGTGCCTTTGCCATACAAAAAGGTGACAGGTTTGCTTAACATTAGTTCGTCCGAAATTACAGCAGGCTTTTACAAAAAAAGTTGGGTTGAACTCTTCTCGTATGGTTAAAATAATTTGATGAAAACGGAGAGAAACGCAGTAAAGGTAAAGTGTTGTTAATTTCCGACTGGAACGTCATGTTTTCATCATCGTTGCATAAATCTTCGGTTGGACATTTCAAATCAAAGCTGACGTTTTATACATTTCATTCCCTACTCACAGCCCGACAGCTGACAGTTCAGGGTTAGTGGAAATTAAACGCTCTGCAGGGTGCAATTGTTGGGAAATATTTTGATTTTAATCAAATTTATGAAAGCTGGCCAATTTTCGTAGCAACCAAATTTAAATTGTTTACCTTGTGTCAAATAAATGTTTTATTTTCCCCAAAACTTTTTACGAAGAAGTGGTGGAAGCAACAGATCTTAACTAGTTAACGATCAAAGTTTTGATTCTTAGTCCGTTTCAAGTTCTGGGTTCTGTGGCATCAAGCGTCATAAAGAAGAACCTTTAAGTTACAAGCGTGCTATCCATATTGGAGCCTTACACCAATCCCTTACAATTCTAAATTCCCGCACATGATACAAAGCCATAACAAATAAATTCAAATACTGATACACTGCATATATGTATGTACATAGGTAAGCTCAATCACAATCAATTTCCATTTCCATTTGCTGCGAATTCCTTAATTTCCTCCACTTCAATCTCTTTGTGTTCATCGCTCGCAACTTAAACATAATCTTTCGATTTCACTTTGCGCAATGCGTATGCAAAACGCAAACTCGTGCAGATTGCTGTTGCCCAAGTTATCGCAGATACGCGCCTTATACTTAATAAACAATTCGTATTTAATATGCGAAAGGCAGTCGTGTATACAAATAATGTACACATAAATAAACACGCTCAGATACAGAGCAAAAGCCACGACACAGTGGCTGGTCGGTTGGGCGGGGATGTGGATGGAATGAAGTACAAACACCGGAGGGAACTCACTCAAAATGGCTGACTACGGAAATGGAAGCGAAACAAATCTTAAGCGCCTGTCACTTACAGGAATATACAAGTATGAATGTATGAGTGTATGTATGTGTAGCCATGGAAGATTTATCGGTGTAGATACCATAGTGCTACTCACAGTCGATTGCCAGTTGAACAGCGTTGCCTGATTCGCATTTAATTTCGGTTTTCAAGTTCTTTGTGCACGCCAAGAATGCACAGAGAACGTGCAAAAGAGGCGGAAAAGTGAAGCACACGGAATGCTTGAAATTGCAAACACGATCACAAAATTAGCCAGCGTGAGGACATCTTGTCCAGAGCGATTGAGTGCCCGTGAAATGACATTTGGTTTGAAGATTAAAAGATTAAAAGAATATCTTAAAATTTGAATTTATTTAGGTTTTGTCAACATGAGACTTTTAGCATTTCGAAAATGAGCAAAGAAGTTCATTTTGATGACACCTAAAACATTCAATAGGCGTTTAGCTAAAGCTGAATGCAAGCCGATCCGTAACCGTACCCCGCTTAACCTTTTTGATTCGAGGTATTTTGGATATTTTGAACCGAACTTGGTTCTAGTCCATGAAAGAAATAGCCATGACCCGATTGGGGACATATTTAATGAGGTAAAGCTGCTGACTGGTGAGCAGAGCGTTGCTATCGCAAAGCTGCTGGCTAACGTGAGCGGCTACCCCTACATCTAGAGTTAATAAAGTGGGTGTGTCTGGTCCGTCAAAAAAGCTCCACTAGTTAATAAAAACTTTACCATGGATCGGACCTTCTATGTCGTTTACCTTGCGAGCTCGAACACGGATCGGTTGATGCATTACCTTATGAAGAATCGATTTGTAAGTCATATATATAAAACCAAAAACAAGTAAGAAAGTCGATTAAGCCCTACTATAATGTACCTGTCAAAGTTTGTGTTGAGCTGTGTAAAGTGCTGCCCATCGCCGCTGCGGCCGGTGCTGCTTAGCATAATTTTTTGTGTTTCTTATAACTTGACTAACATTCATCCAACATTCATCATAACATTTATTCCAATCCTTTGGCGGTTCGATAAATAATCCTGATTACTAAATATGACCAGAAGATACGAACCTTTATTCTATAAAACTGTGAGAGATATGATTTTTTTTTCCAATTTATGGTGGCAAAAATTGAAAATAAACTTGATCTGCCTGCAAGTATAAGAAGTTTTTGTCCCTCACATGTCTAGCCTCTATCTCTTACCATCTCTGAGATCTGTCTGTTCAACCGAACAGACGGTTTAACCAAAAACGCACTTAAAGCTCTTAAATCGGCCGAAATGTTGTCATATCTCAACACTTAAGCCCATCCTTAAGTATAACGTTCCGACTCTGCGGACTCTGAAGTTAAGGCAAGATTTAAAAAAATGTTAAAAACTCATTTTGGTGCTAAGATTGCACTGAATTCCGAAAAATCTTAACCTTATAAGCCAGTAATTAAATAAAAAGTGCCGCATTTTGTTTCATTCTGTTTTTAAAGTTGTTTTTTCCAGGGTTTCGAAGGTAAGGCAGTTCTTGGTTCGTTCTTTATTTCGCCAAGTTCAAGCCATAAAACCCTTCTTAACTATAAAAGCGCGGAAAGGAGTTTTTCCCAAACTTTCTACTGTAAGGCAGTCCGGAAAACCTATTAAAAGCTCATTTCTGTTCTTCGATCGCCCTTAATTTCTCTCTATCTCAACTCTTAAAGTCTTTTCCTTAGTATTATAGCGACTATAAATCTGCTCGGAAAGTCATGTTTTCGGATATTTTGAAGTTACAAATTCTATTTGGTCTAGCAAGTCCATAAAATATTCAACATTTTGTCAAAGAAAGCATTTTCATTTCTAATAGCTTTTCATTACCTAAAGTAACTTTTTCTCACACTTTTACTCCAATATTACTATGGGCCCTGTTCCGGTTCTCCACTCGATTTTCGTGTAAACGTTAACATTTTGCATCCAAATTGAATAAAGTTGTATAGAAGTTGAAAAATATGCCTACGGTTCTTAGATCTGGTATAAAAAGACTCGAATTCGTTTGAGCAACTGAAATCGATTGCCCAATGCCAAGTGTATTCAATTCGAGAAAAAATTACGACAAGATCTTGTAACCACAGATTGTCTTGTCACTTACATACAAATTAATACAACTTAAATGCGAAACATTAACGATAACACGAAAATCGAGTAGAGAACCTGTGAAAGAAGGTACATAACGATTTCAGTACTGCCGAATGCTGAATTGAATGTTGCGGTGGCTCTCAATCGACTAAAAAGTTAAAACATGTTAGTGTTCCACAGGGAAGTGTATTCAGTCCTGTCCTATATACACTTATACAGCCGAAATGTCTGCACCAAGCTCACATCTTAATAGATTACTGAACAGATCCAACAGGCAAATGATATCCTCAGCCTCTACGCAACACGAAGCAATTGAAAATTTAAAATCTGCTCACGACTGCAAACGAAAAAATAAAAATAAAACGGGCTTGGTCTTCCCTCAACCGATTGTGTGCTGCTCTCACGCTCGCTGTTAAGCGGCTGTTGTTGTTCACTCAGGCTGATCGATCTGACATCAACCCAATAACAGGTCCATTTCAGCCAAGCGGTCCCAAAGTGTGAGTTATTTGAAGACCGAGAGATCAAAATGTTATATCAAAAAGGTTGCTGTGAACAAAGTCAAGTGGAGCAGAGTGTAACAGTGTGAGAGAGCATGAGAGAGCGCACATAGTTTGTCGCATGCATACAAACATGCGTTGATATCGGTAGTCTAAGAAGCGTATTTCTCTAAGAATTTTATACACACAAAAAATACCTTTTCGGCAAGCGGTCTATCCCAATCGGTCGGCAAAAGACCAAGAGCGAAAAAAGTAAAAAACAAAAGTATTTCTCTCCTCTCACTACCGAAAAAAAACAGAGAGCGCTGTTAAAGGTTGCTTCCGTCACAACAGCAATGTGGGGACCGGTCGTTGCGACCTCTGCTTGACACAGCCCGAAAGGGCCAAGGCCGAGACTCTCTCAATCTCTTGGCGATCATATGCAAACAATTAATAGCTCCAAATTGGCAGTACTCTCTCCCAGTGTGGGGCCCCTTAATAAGTGACACCCAGATGAAAAGAATTAAGGTTGAACAAAATAAAATATTCATAACCAATGCGCCATGGTACGTTCCCAATTCCACATTGCATGCTGAGCTACAAATCAAGACAGTGGAAATAGTATATAATGAGCTCTTATCCTAATGAAGAAGCCAACAAAATTGGGTTAAGTCCTAATAAGGAAGAGATATATTGACATTCTGAAGAAACATTTACCACAAGCATACCAGACCCAGCAGCAGCGACTCCAACATATAACCACACAACCATCATTACAAAACACCCCGCATCCGTCTCATAAGCAAGCTCGAGTGGAGCAGGATCGAGTCGATACTAGAACACAAATTATTCGTTACTGCCGAATCAACCTACCGGAGAGGGAGAGAAGACACCAGCAGATAAAACTACAAATAAGGCAACCACGTCTTGTTTTCCAGTTTCCTGAACCGCAGACGAGCCGAAATTTAGTGACCGAAACTCGACCACATACAGTAAAGAGAACAGCGGAAGAGGCACCAATAGCTTTAATACATCCGGATAGAACGAATATACAAGCCCTGACAAAACAGCTACCAAACCAGCCACTACAACAATAGGAACACCATATACACCAAACACCCAACCAACAACAGCGATTACTCCCAAGACTCCTACTTATGGCTGTTGGACTATTTACACTAGTGCCATATACTCAAGTGCAACGATGAAGAACAAAAAGACACAAGTCGATTAGCAATTTCCAAAGTAGGATTTCAAACCGATGACAGGCATATAAAGAGGTCAATTGCAGCATATGTACGGAATCACATGTTCTTATTGACATAAGTAAAATTTGCAACATTTTTTCCGTTGGTAAATGAAATAAGTCCTCTTCAACAAAAATAGGGCTAATTTTAAACGAATTAATTCATAGAAAATAAAGTGTCTAGAATGTTTCAAAGAACTCAAATGTTGTGATCTAACTCCCGAACCAATAGCTTAGGTTCTTCAGTAACATTCTGTTAAGTTAACAGTCACTGTTAAGCGCAAAGTAACATACTATGTTAGTGATTAGCTAATCAATTTTTCAAGCCTCCATTGTCTTTTGGACAATAAAAAGTATATCCTTACCTTCATCTATCACAGATATACAACATTTTTGCTTTATTTACATTTACATTTTGATATTTATTTGCATCTAACTGTAAAGATTTATGCAAATTGCTGGCAAGTCTATTAAATTTGCATATTTATCAATTTGTTTCGCGTGTTATTTTTTGCTTTTTTGCTTAACTTCTTCTTTCATTTTGTTTAGCGCTTTGTTTTTGTTGTTGTTTGCCTTTGCCAGCATATTTTAATTATTTCCTCGCGTTGTTTGCCCTGAGTTATTTAAACTTGATTTGCATAGTCTTAGTGGGCCACAGAGAGCGACTAGAGACAGAGAGCTGAATATTTAGCTAAGACTAATTAATCAAGATGCAATCCAATTAGGCAGGCACACACATCAAAGGATGCAGAGAGGCGGCGGCGCACAAACACACTGACAGAAACAGCAGAAAAAAGCCCAAAAAAAAAAAAAAAACAAACACCTAAACAACTAACGATAAGGCAATTATCGTTATGATAATTAAAATGTATGGGCAAATTGTAATTAGGGTGGAGCTGGACGGCTTGATAAGCTGCCTAATGCTGCTGCTGCTGGCCGTTCCAAATCAACTCATAAGTATGTCCAGCTGCCAGCAGCACGCACCCCCAAACAAGTTTCTACTTAAATGTAAATAAATCTCCGCTTGCTGCCGCTGCTCCTTAAGATGATGAGAAATACGTACATACCTACAAATTTCATGTGGCCAGGCAACCATTCTGGAAAGAACTACCACCGGCCTGGAACCAATCCCTCCCACTCAGCGCTTAATGTGGCATTTTGTGGGGAATGCCAAACGGAAGCTTTAACAATCTGGCAAGTGCGCAAATATAATTATGATTTGAAGCATATGCCCGGCTAAGATGATGGCATTTTACTTAGAGCTGTCATAGAGTTTAGTTAAGAGAAAGCCCCTGCCAGTGGATGGTGTAAAACTATTGGAAGAATTATGGAATTTACTACAAAGCAGGTGTTTGCTACATAGAACACTAACTGCTTTCAAATCAGAAGAAGCCATTTTATTATATGGACACACAAAATGCTGTTAGTGGTTTTCTTAAAATGAACCCGATCTTTTTGGAAAATGCTTCGGTATTTCAATTAAAAGACTTTGGGAAGAACTGAAATAAAGTTTCCTTCCACTTTGGATTGACATAGTATCTGGGATGGCAACCGGTTCTGAACCGAACCAAACCGAAACCGAACCGCCAATTCTAGCTGATAAGCCGAACCTTCAAACCTTCCTTTTGAAAATGCCAAACCGAACCGAAAAACACAAAGCAAAGCGGTTAGGTTCGGCTAGATCAATGACGAGACTTAAGAACGATAAAATTTTGGGAACGTTAATCATGTTCCTAACGTAAGCCCTTATTAACTGTTGGAGTAAAAGTCATAAGAAAAGACACTTTAGGTGAGTTATTTGATATGAAAAAGCATTCTCTGACTTATTTGAAGGATTAGCTTGATCCTGGGCTTAATACCTCTTAAAACCAGAAATAATCCTTTTCAATGTGTTCGAACCCAACGGACACTAGTTTATGTTACATTAAATAGTATAGAATACCTTGATTGATGGTTTTTAGTACTTCCGCATCTTCAAAAGACAAAAATTTAAAGAAATTCTGAGTGTTAAACTTAGGAACAGTCTTTAAGCCTGATAACATTATTTTGAACTTGCCGAAACTTTAAAAGTTCGAATGAATAACTTTTCGAAAAGATTTGAACAGATGGCCTTTCCATTCGGGGGAATCGAGTGAATTAAGGGCGATCCTTGAATACAATGAAGTCTTTGACATTATTTCGGACTTTGGACATCTTCGAAGGTCCGACAATAGAACTTTTCGCTTAAAGAGTTAAGGTAGGGTGAAATTAAAGGCGATCCAAGAAGAGGGATGAGTTTTTGAAACATATTGCGTACTGCTTTACCTTCTAAAATTTTAGAAAATACCTTTTCGCTCAGTTTTATGTACAAATCAGGACTTTATACTTATGAGGCTTTAAGGTTTGAGGCTCTGAACAGAAACGCGAGTTTGGCCATTTTTTGGGCTGCCGTACATTCGAAAGTTCAGAAAAAATTGGAGGGAAGATCGGGATTTTGTACGAGATCGGGAAATTCATATTCATATTCATATTCATATTCATATTCATATTCATATTCATATTCATATTCATATTCATATTCATATTCATATTCATATTCATACATATTCATATTCATATCATATTCATATTCATATTCATATTCATATTCATATTCATATTCATATTCATTTCATATTCATATTCATATCATATTCATATCATTCATCTATTCATATTCATATCATTTCATATTCATATTCATATTCATTCTCTCTTTCATCTCAACTCATCATATTCTTTTTCTATATTCTATTCATATTCATATTCATATTCATTTCATATTCATATTCATATTCATATTCATATTCATATTCATATTCATATTCATATTCATATTCATATTCATATTCTATTCATATTCATATTCATATTCATATTCATATTCATATTCATATTCATATTCATATTCATATTCATATTCATATTCATATTCATATTCATATTCATATTCATATTCATATTCATATTCATATTCATATTCATATTCATATTCATATTCATATTCATATTCATATTCTATTCATATTCATATTCATATTCTATTCATATTCATATTCATATTCATATTCATATTCATATTCATATTCATATTCATATTCATATTCATATTCATATTCATATTCATATTCATATTCATATTCATATTCATATTCATATTCATATTCATATTCATATTCATATTCATATCTCTCAGTGGATTTTACATAAACGCCCTTAACAATGCATGCAATTTGCACGCGTTTCGCACAAAGCACACAGCAATCCCCCTCGCTCTGCACTCGCTTGGGGCAACTTACTCTTTTAGAACCTCCTTCCTGCCACTTCGCCAACCAAAGCTTATCTTCATCTGCACAGAAACCGAGTGAAAATAAAAAAATATACAAAAGTCTGCAAGCTCTGTGCTTTTTGCCAGCCATTAAAATGCATTCACATGCGTTTCGTATGGCACGCATTGTTTGACAGCTGTCCGTTGGCAAATCTCTTCATGGCCGCATTCCACTTCCGCTTTGTGCCGCCGCCGCCGCCGCTGTGTGCCATGTGTGCCACAACCACTTGAATGCTTCAAGCTTGGCCGCCAATGGGCAAGCGAGCACTTGAATGCCACTTCAGGCCCAAAATGGAATCACAGTCCAATGGGAATCCAATTCAAGTGTGTGCGTGTGCGTCTGTGCGTGTCTGCGGAGGGTCGGGGCCGTCTGACTTCTAATGAAAAGCCGTTTAATATTCAAAGTGCGGCAGCTCTGATGAACTTTTGTTATGGGGACAACCAATAAAAGGCTTAAATCTCAGCATTTAGGATTAATGGCCACAGTTGCCATGGCATCGCATAATCACCGAGCATTGCCCCTTGGTTAATTCCGAATAGAAGCAATTCTCTTGACGCATTTTAGATTGCCTAAAGTCTGTAATGAACCACATACGCAATAAGTGAAGTGTTCCACTTCAGGCGCAGTTCATTTGCATTGTCCAGGCCCAGTGCACTGGCCAAAGCGTAAGAATTTAATTGCTTAATTAATTGATTTAATATTAACAATCCAAGTGCTCCAACCTGGTCAGATAATGTGCTAATTAATCGGTTAATCCTCTTAAAACGAACGGCGACAAAAAACCTAGAGTGTGCTCCAGCTGCAACTCGATAGGGCTCCCTACCCTCGGCCCCCGCCATACCACGGCACCTAATTGAACTTTTGCCAGCAAAGAGCCAATTAGAACAATCGTTAAAATTAATTTTCTGATACTTTAAGGACATTAAATTCAAAAGCGAAAGAAAACTGAAAACTGAAAGCAAACTGAAACTGCGGCTGAATCCAAAACAATCATAAAAGTGGCTGATGGGGGCCACTAAAGAATAACAGCAACAACAACAGCAACTGGACGAAGAGGAACAATACCAACAGGAAACGACGAAACGAACAAATCAGTCGAAACGGAAGGAAATGCTTAAACGATATGAAAATTTTGCTGGCCTCGGGCGAAAAGCGTGGGGGAAAGTATTCAGTTATTATTACTGGCTGTTTGGCCGCCTGCTTCATTCGTTTAATTGGTAACCTTTTCTCTTAAATAGGTAGACAAATGAAGAAGAAAATTCCCACCTGTTTCGAATGAATTTAAGGCTCTTCATATTTTAACTCATTAAATATTTTACAGTTTGTTGGTTTACCAGGGGAACTATTGGTATTGGTTCTAGTGGTCTGTAAAAATGCCGCATAACTCTGCTTCCGCAGAACGTGCATTTTCCCTTCGCGCTTAATTTCAACATAGTTTAGAAATAATCTTGAATTTTCGTATGTGACTAAACCAGCGATGATCACCCATTGCCCCCAGGGGCCGAGCGCAATCGGGTATTTACACGCACTCGAGCCGAGCGCATGCCGAAGTCGGGCATAGACGAGCAGTTTCGCCCGCCGTGGGCAGTTCAAAACAGGTGAGTCGTTAAAGCAGCAGCTTCCTTCTGGCGTATATAAAATTCTTTGCTACAAGCGCCGCTCTTGCTGCCCAGCCGTAGCTACTGAGAGCAATTTTTGAGCTGCTCTCACACACACCAATGCATTGCAATGCAAAAATGTAAATGTATTTTTTTCGCTTTAATTTCGCACACCAATACACTCTCACTTTTTGACCTCGCTCTTCTTGAACATCGCTGGACTAAACATAATACCATGTAGGGGGTTGGTAGATCTTGTAATAAGGGGCTTTGCGTCGACTCGCCGCCGAAGCGCTGAGTCAGCTTGAGTATGAGTAAGGGCAATACTCGGGTCAGACAAGCCTTGAGCGCTGAGTGATTGTACTTCGGTTCGTTGCAGTTCTCTGGTCTGCATCACGAGGGCGCTGAGGTCCACTCCGATATTATTATCGAAACGCATTCGTTGAAGCAGCACAAAAGACCCACTCCATTTTCCCTGAGCAAAGTCGACCCCGATAGTAGACAGAGTGTGCAGCCGAAACGATGCGAAGCGTGTTCGTTACAGCTATCTCCTCCGTCAGTTTAAAAGCTATATTCACCAAACTTTGCACGAAGTCTTTTAGCACAAATACGCTGCACATGTGTCGGAACCGGCCGGATCGGATGACTATAGCTTATAGCTGTCATAGGAACGATCGGTCGAAAAACAAGTTTTGGTGAGAAAAACTGTTTTGTTTTCAATGGCAAAGCCTCCAAGCATCGTATATCTGAGTTTACTATACTTTCCCATGATTCCACCAAGTTTGGTGGAAATCGGACATCTTTATAGTATGAGTGTCATAGAAAAGTAAAGTCCGAAAAGTAGTCTTAGTTAGGAAAACTTATAAACTTACTTTAACTCATGGAAAACTTTTGAAAAACAAAGAAATGTAAATATTTTTTTTTCCTCAACTTTACTCTCAACTCAACTTTGCAGTAAGCTTTCGTCAGCCTTGACGGCTCCTCCATGTGGAGGGGCAGTTTTTAATAGCGCACGGGATGCATGCGCCAATTTATGCGATCGTTAAAGTTTATGGTCACACTCAAACACTTATATCTCTTGGCCGAGCAATTAATGTACGAAAGCGAAACAGCAGTCCTATTGCTGAGCCAGGCGAATGACACAATTTATGAGCGAAATAATTTCGTGCAAAGAAGCAACAGCAAAAGTCCAAGCTTTAGATTTATCAAGTTACCATAAGGCAAGTTTGTAACATTTGAAGCATTTGCTTTTTCTGGGTATTTATTTTGTAAATGGTTTGCCCTTTTGGCATTTCATTAATTAAAAAAATGTTTACTGCTTTGCTGCGGAATTTGGTTGACAAGTGGCGGCGGAATGTTTGTCTTTCATTGCTGTTGGCCTGCAATGCTTTGGGCCAAATCAATTTGTTTCAATTTAATGCAAATGTAATGAGTTCTCGCATTTTATTGGATTTGGATGGGATGACAAAATGAGAGGGTATATCAGCAGTCAGCCTAATAGGCAGAAAGTAAAGAGTATATTCGTTTTCATTTTTTTTTGAGAAACTTTTCCTGCTCACTTTAAATGACCTCTTGTGTTTTGTTTTTGTGTTTGTTGTACCTTTCTCTTCTTTCGACTTGACGCCATTAAGGTTAATGTGGCTCTTTGGGGCACATTTTCCAGCTTATTAACTCGGTCATTTGCAAGGTCCTTCTTATTAAAATTTCCCGTTGGCCACTTGTTGTCACTTTTCGGAGGTTGAACGAAAGGTGGGAAATGTGAGAACAATTAAACAAGTTGGTTCCACATCAAAATCAAATGCGTAAAACTTTTGTGGCCTCATAATAAGCCCCAATACTTCTCATATAACTACATCCCACATTTCGTTTACGTCTGTCCTCCTCCACACCCCTCCACAGCCCCGGCAACTTTCAAATAATTTTGTTTCGTGGTCTCACATTTTGCTACTATACATAAATTGAACATTTTGCCGCAAACGGCACTTTGTGCCTGTTGCTCAGGGCGGTGGAGGGAATCAGCTGGCAAACCACTCGACGTAGACAAGGACGATGTAATAAAGTTAGAGGCTGTCAGGCGGCAAGCCACAAAGAAAAAGAAATGCGGTTTAACGCATGTTGGCAGCAACCGCAGACAACATTGTCAAGGACAAGCGCCGACTCAAAAAGAGGACTAAAAAATTCTGGCACTCAGTAGAAGTAGAGAAGTAGAAGTTATTTGTTAAGAATATAAGTTCACTCATGAATCGAAGCAAGTTCCAAATCCGCTAACGAAGCAATTAGCATCTGTCCGTTGCCAGGCATCCCAGGTGTTACATCTCTCCCAGCTGCCCAGCTGTGTGTCCCATTAGTTACTTAGCCGGCCGTGCGTTTGTCGCAATACTCCCCCTCAGGGAAACAGATGCGCAGCATAGACAAACGAAGAAAACGAAGGACGAATGTACTTGTACACAAGCGGAAATTCCGACCACACTGCTGGTCAATTGATTAGGTTAGGCAACCAGCGAGGAAATCCAATCAATATACAATTAGAGGTTGAACCCAGTTCAGTCTGTTTATGTCAAATATGTTAAATGCAGATGCAATAATTGATATAATTGTCAACTAATTTCAAACAGCAATCCCAAAATGCTGCATGAAGGAAATGCAATATTTAATGATTGCGCAGAAAGTGCATCAAGTGGATTAGAAGTGTTTTGTGCTTTTCTTATAAATGAAATTAAAAATTTTGGTTGGGGACTAAGTCCAAGTCTTAGACCTTGTATGAGAAATTTCTAAGGACAGTTCCGAAGAAGAAGAATGACACGATCGGTCAAAAAACTAGCTCAAGTAAGAAAAAAATTTCTAAGTTTTCCATGAGGTAAGGACAGAAAAGTAGTCTTACTTAAGCTTAGTTCACATAGGCAATTAATTTGCCCAAATTTCGATGAAAATTTTGCTAAATAGCCATGGTGGCAGATGTTGTATGCCTCAAAACCAGAGCTAGTAAATAACAATTGACCGTTTTTCGTTGTCCAAAAATTACAGTTATTTACGGAACCCTTTGAGCAAAAAGTCAGAGATGAACCGTTCACATCGGCTCATGAACAAATCGCTCAGTGCTCAACGAACAAACAATGCATTTGTTTACATTTTGCTCCGCTTATTCACTGAAATCGTCGCGAGCGAAGAAAATAAGTCATTTTCGTTTGTGTGTGTGTATGTGTGAGTGAGGTTTCTGTTTGGGCTTGCGACTTACACAAGCCACACACACACAAAACAAATAAATGAAAAAAAATAACCTTTGAGGTGAGTAGTTCGGCTTTTTGCTCATCTACTGACTCTTAGTGTGCGAGCGCTCAGTCCGATCGCTGTCTATAAATTTTTATTGAAAGAGCAAAACAAGCAACGCTCAACTAAGAACAGTCAACTGAAAACAAAAACAAAGAGAAAAGAAGTGTTCTGCTCAGAGCGAGAGCAAGCGTGCATGGATTTTTTTTGTTATTAAGCAGACCGCAAAGGCAAAAATGTTCAATTGTTATTCACGAGCTCTGCTTAGAATTAAAGCTATGGTTCCATTTACAATTAATTTGCTCAAATATGGAAAAAAGGTCCAAAGGTACAAATTTGTACCGAAATTTGACCAAATTATTGGCCTGTGAGAGCTTGGCTTAAGAAACACTTTTTTGTTCTCAATGGAAGTGACCTTAAATTTGACATTTCTTTATTACACATTGGACATTTCTTTACTATCGACGCAAGGGTGTAGCCGCCGCAATGGGAGGACCAGAACCTTACTATGGCATAGGCCAACACAATCTTAGGGGAGCTCCCCTAGAAAGGATTAAAATTCGCCTCCTGAGTAAGCACCAGTGGCTTGAGACAAGCTATAGCATTAATAGTGAACCACAACATAAAAATGTTTCACAAGTTGATCCAACAGGAAAAGAATTGACTCAGGATATTGACAAGGCTCTACACGGGCTGCGGGTTCACCTGCGTGTTCACCTGTACAAGGTGTATAACAAACACCCAACTATGTAGATATTGTGAAGAGCAGAAGGAGTCCTTTGAACATATACTACTAGTACACTGCGATGCTCTAGCGAGGAGCAGATTCAACAGATTTGGGGTACACAGCTTACGTCCCAACAAGATTAGTAACCTAGAACCCACGAAAATCCTGACTGTCGTACAGGAAATAGGTCTGCTAGAAGAGTTGTAACTCAGTAGGGGCCAACCCTGTACAGCCTGTTCACAGCAGATATGCCTACTACTCTGGACATACCCATAGAGGAACCGCAGGACCTCCTCATTGCAACCTTTGCCGATGACACGGCAATCGTGTCACGTGACAGATGCGTCTATTCGGCAACAGACGCGTTGCAAGAATACCTCAAGAGGTTTGAGAACTGGGCCTGTTGCTGCAAAATATCTATCAACCCTGAGAAGTGTGTTAGTGTGACGCACACACTCTGAAGAGACAGTAGCCCAGGAGTCTTGAAGGTTAGCCTCTTGTCCAGGGTCACTCTTAGATACTTATTGCCCGTTTTGTGAGGAAGCACCTCCCCATATAGAAAGACTCCTGGGCTACTGTCTCTTCTGAGTGTGTGCGTGACACTAACACACTTCTCAGCATTTTCGACCTTATAATTTATATATATTCTTGATCAGCATCAACAGACGAGTCGATCTAGCCATGTCCGTCTGTCAGCCCGTCTGTCCGACTGTCTGTCTGTCATTGCCATTAACAGGATTTCACTGCTTTCTTTCTCGTTGATGTAAAAATACTAGGGATCAGAATATAAAGGTCAATCCGTGACTTGGTTTGATTGCTTCTAGTTAGGCGTTCAGCAGTGTTTGCATATTTAGCAATTGTCATCACATAAAGCACTGAGCAACTTCCCATGCCAACGGAAATTTTTGCTGACCAGTGCCAGAGCCAGGGACTGGACACACACACACCAAACACGGTGCACGCACAAACAAATTAGCTAGATTTTGTGGGCGTCATCATTGAGTAAAAATGTAAACAAAATCCGCATTTAATGCGGCTTAAGTGTTGCCGCATAACTTTGTGCACGTCAGATGCGGGAATGGGGAAGGGAGACCGGGTCTGGGGTACTGTAATTAGCATCGCATAGCACCCCACCAGAGGCATAGTAAAAACTTTTGTAATAGGAGCCACGCCCATAATGCCTTACCGCAGAGGTGGACGACGGACCGACATTTAAAGGCCATTTAAGCTAGGCCAAAAGCGCCCCCGCCGCATCATCATCCGGTTGAGGTAATTAATTATGTATACAAATATTTTTTTTTTCATACTTTTCGGCATGCGGCAATTAAAAACGACGCCAAATCTCACAGAGAGCCCCGGCTCAACGTACTTGTACTTAGCTTCTGTGTTGTTGCTGTGGCTGTAGATTTCTAATTACGACAGCCGCTTCGGCTGGCTTTTGTGGGCTTTCCGCCAAGTTTTTGAAACGCGGCTTAATTGAGAGGGAAATATAACCTACCCTCTCAAAAATAATATAAAAAACAAATAAAATAAAAAAAAAAACAATAGAAGCAAGCGAACTGTGGCTTGAACGAAGATTGTATACCCTTGCTGCTTTTTTCAGTCCTTTTTTTCTAAGCTGAAATCAAATCTATTTTCAGAATTGGTCGATACTTTTTAGTAAAATGCCTACTTTGACCCTTTTCAGAGGAGTTTTGTGAGAAATTTATTGATTTGTTTTCACTCTCTCTGATATTATATTAAAGTACTACTCCTTAACTTTTAAACAAACTATCTCAAATAATTCAACGATTTATTTCAGAGAAGGTATACCATTTCGAAAATACAAAATTTTGAACAGCCCATAGAAACAGCCCGAAAAATCATAGACGGAATGCCGTCTTGAGTGGCTTATGACGTTTGCGAATGAAAACTTTCTTTCAACAGTGGCTGATGATGTAAATGAGACCACTGAAAAGCTACTTCAGGATGCCACTCCAAACGAAGAACTTAAGTATGCGCCTTGGAGACTCACCAGAAAAAAGCATGCGCAAGCTAAGCTTCCAGTCAGGACTCCTGATAAGCACCCTTGGAGGAAAGGTCCCAGCCTACATCAATTTTGAGGAGGTCCATGAAAATGATGGAATGAATACCAGAACCATAAAGCTGCTCTCTCGCAGGGCAATACAGTTCATGTGGCTCATCTTCAAAGCAGCACTTCGTCTTAGCTATGCTTTGTTATGCTGCATAAACCAGGGAAGCCCTCCGGACGAACTGGATTCATACAGGACAATAAGCCTCCTCGCAGCATTTGGCAAATTGCTGGAGAAGAGAACCGGAGGATTCCAAAGTTCCAGTTTGGCTTTCGTCTGAGATATGGTACACCGGAGCAGCTTCACAAATTGGTGAGCTTTGTCCTGGAAGGATTCCACGACAAAGAGTACGTTGTGGAAGCGTACTTGGATACTTAACAGCCATTTGACCGTGTCTGGCAGGATGGCCTTCTCGTTAAAATAAAGGGAGCGCTTAATCCTTAAATCTTCTTAATGATGAAGTCATTCCTCACCGACACGATTTTCAGTGGGGTTCTGGATGGACTTGCATTCCAGAAGAAATGGATTGAAGCAGAAGTGCCTCAAGGCGGAGTTCTAGGTCCAACTCGGTATAACCTTTTCACCTCTGACATGCCCACATCGCGTAATATATTTATAGAAGACCCGCAGAACGTTCTTATTGTCACTTTTGCGTATGAGACTGCGTTAATGGCAAGAGACCAGTGCATTTATCGGCAACAGATACGCTACCTATACCTATAAAGGTTTTCCGTCAAAATCCCTAGTATAATCACTGGTGTAGAGTGCTACATCCGTCCTCGAGAAAGTTTTGTCAAAATCGGATGACTATAGCATACAGATGCGGTACAAATGAGCGGTCGAAAAAGAAGTTCTAGTGAGCAAAAATTGTTTGTTTATAAATTGAATCGCCTCCAAATTTTGTAATTGTTAGTTTGTTATGCTTTTCCATGATTCCACTAAGTTTGGGTGAAATAGGACATCTATATAGTTTAGATTCCTTAAAAAAGTAAGGTCCCATAAGTAGTCTTAGAATATCTTTTTTGTTTTCAATTGTTCATATGACAGCTATATGCTATATTCATCCGATTTTGATAAAACTTCCAAGACTAGTGTGAATGCTTATAAAATACACAAATGCCATATTTAAAGACGATTCTAATGGAAACAAAAAAGTTTTCCCTACAAATACCAGCTATATACATACATAGCTGTCCGACTTCGATCAGTTTTAATGGAATCATGAAAAAGCATTAAAAACTAACAAATACCAAGCTTAAAGAAGTTTCCATAGAAACAACAAATATTTTAGAAAAGTTCTAAGCGGTAACTCATTCGCTGTTAAAACTTCTCTGAGCGCAGACGTAGGTGTCTTGAAATATGATGAACTTGAACTAAGTTTATTTTCTTTGGGGCACCAGTAATCAGACCGCCGCTTCAATGTAAAAGGCTTTTACAGGTAGGGTGGGTAAAGAATAAAGGACACTAGATCTGGTCCTTAGCAGTAGTACACCAGTTCCTCTCATGTGGTTATCTCCTAATTAAACATACCTTTAGCTCTGTCAAATTTTAGTTGTGTGATGCCTGCGTAGCTTCAGAAGCAAAAAATCCACGCTCAGGCCCTGAGCACAGCCGCCAAGCCTAGACAGAGCCGCTTCTGAGCCGTAGACCAGCTTTCTCGCGTTCGTCACAAGCTATACGCTATAGGCGTCCGATACGGCCGATTCTAACAAATGAGCTGCGATTTTGTATCACAAAACCTTTGGCAAAGTTTGATCAAGAAAGATTTCATTTCCATATTAACTTGCTGATCTACAATAGGTATACCTCAAGTAGTCAGAGATGCTTCCTTCTAAGCGTTACAAACACCTGGACAATTTGAATATACCCACCCCACCCCTGCAAGGGTATAAAAACACAAGTGAAATTTGATAGAAATGCGAGTATGTATGCCAAAACTTGAACTTTTTGCGTGCGCAATGCGCCTCAGCGCAGATTTGGGTGCTGTCGCTCATCCCCCCCCTGGCTACAGCCACAGCTTGGGGTTGTTTGCATAACGGATGGCCCTAAGCTCAAGCGTAAACAAAATTTCAAATTATACACAACCAAAAAAAAAAAAAAAAAAAAGTAAAATTTCGTTCGTTTCAGGTGAGCGGGAAAGCAGCCCAGGGCGATTGAGGAGGAGGAGGAGGAGGACAAAAATGTGTGCCTGAACAACAATTCAATTAGCCTGGCCAACCAAATGAGTTGCATTTGAAGGCCTTGCCAAGCAGCTGCACATTACACATTCCCATCTTATGCCAAAGCCGGACTTTGAACCAACTTTTACGCATATTATCATTGCCAAACCACTCTGTGGCCTTTCCCAAAAACTAAACACACTTCAAACTGGCTGGAGGGATAAAGTTTTCGTAAAATTTGTTCAAATAAAAGTTTTCCCCTTCTCTCGCCCATACAAATCTACACACTTACATATGTATGTAAGTCTGTTGCTACCTGCGGTTGGCTGCCTGGCGAGGCACTTGACTAAATGGAGAATGGGGAAAGCAGAAGTAGTATGAAAAGTGCCAAGCGAAAACTTTTTCAATTTGTTTATGCAGTCCCAACACTGAGAGCTGTGAGCCGAGTGAATTATTGCATTAAAAATTATGAGTTTTTGGTTATTAAATGCAGATGCCAACGGAAATTAAAATTGATGAAAAAACAAAACCAAAAAGCCCACAGCACACATATTCAAAGCGATGATATTTCATTTGTTTTGTATTGATGTGAGGCTGGCGTTCCCCCCGCGTGGCCGCTGTTTTCCGCCGCTTTGTGTGTGTGTTTCGTCATCGTCATCGGTGGCTGACAATGATGGAGCAAGATTGATGCTTTTTTGCTTGGCCTCAAAAAGTGTGTGCGACACAGACTCAAACACATGGGCAAAAGTAATTTGTGAGTGGCGTGCATTACATTTCCCAAATAAAGTTGCTAACTTTGCGTAGGTATCTCTCGTGTGTGTGTGTGTTTGCACTATAGGAAATTTTCACATTTCTGTAGGGACAGTAATTAATATCTTTACAATTGTACAAAGTTTCTTGGTTAACCATCCGAAATGGAAAATCTTAAAAACTTTGGCGAAATATTAACATCGCACTTTTGCCTAAAAATGTGGCAAATTTCCTATGGTGGCACTGCCATTTCAGTGGAACCCAACGTAGCATACTTTTCAGCGCTGGCCTCTTTCTCGTACTTATGATGGATCAGCTTTTGGCAACAGTTGGCATCAAATTGTCGATTGTCGAAACGAGTAATAGAATTAGCGGAAAGAGACACAGACAGAGAAGGAGAGGAAGCTCAAATTTCGATAATTATAATAAGGTTTTCTGTAACTGGGGAATGTTTAACTCGAGCTGCTATTGCTTAAGCAGACCTGATTAAGGCAGGTAAATTTAAAAATTCATGCATTTGGTTGCTTTTCTTTTTTAACTTTTATGGCATTTTTAGTCACCCCAAAGTGAAATGCAATAACATGCAAAATAAATTTATGTATTTAATGGTTAAAAGCTTTCATAAATGTATCAGTAACAAAAAGAGAGCGAGCAAAACTAAATGAGCTTCTACAATTATAAATAGTAAAAATAGTTTTATTGACCATTTTGTCTGTCGAGGTATTTTAAGGGCATGCCATCGACTCTAAATGCATTTATTACACTAGGCAACAATGTTCAGTATATTAAAGGATTGGTGGTGAGTCTAGATGATTTTTGTTTTCGGAAATGGTCCATCACGTCAAAGTTTATGGTAATTTGCGCTTAAAGTTATTTAAAATGCTTAATCGATTCTCAACTTTTAAGAATAAAGTGTTTTAGTTTTGCAATGCATGTTTCAACATAGCAATCAGCTTTGGTTTGTCTGAAGACGTGGGCTCAGGCTGGTAGCCCCAATTAGATCGCCTATTTATTTTCTACTCGTATTCTCCGAACTGTGCATATCGGAAGGAAAGCTAAAAAGATAATTTGCAAGAACACTAACTTACTGGCTTCAACAGACAGCCACTTTGATCTTTTCTCCTCGTGGCAGTCAAAAAATGCAATCCTGCAATTCAAAGTTCGTAAAAATTAATCCCTGCAAACATTTTGCCGTGTTACTTATCTCTCTCGTCAAAGCTAGAGTTTGGCAATAGTTTGGGGATAGTTTGGCGATTTACACAAACAAATTACATTTGGTATCACATTTTTATCATCCAATCGGGAAATTGGCGATACATCAATAAGCAGACTTGAATTTCAGCTACCCCTTTTATATTGAGTGTCGACGGTATAAAAACTTGAGAATTGCAAGTAATGTAATCTGCTCGATATGCCAGAAATAAATTGTTGAACCCTTTTAGGCAATTCAATATAAGTAGTATCTTAGCCGTGTTGCAACCATGGTGCGCGATAGTGCAACTGGTAGAGACGGCATTCCTATCGTGTTCAGTCCGAGGGTGCCGAGCTCGAATCTCAGTGTCAGTATAAAGTTTTATAATTAGTAACGAGTTCGCTGGCTCGAGGTCAAGAAGTTGCGTTTGTTCACAACTATAAACAACTTATGCATTGACAAGCCAAAAAGAGCGTGGACAAAAGTAATGTATATATATTCTGGATCAGCTGAGCTGAGTTAATTAAGCCCTGTCCGTCCGTCTAACCTTCTGTCCGTCTGTTTCTATGCTATCTCCTCCGTCAGTTTTAAAGCAATCCCCAAACTTTGCACGAAGTCTTTTGGTACAAATACGCTGCACATTTGTCGGAACTGCCCGGATCGGATGACTATAGCATATAGCTGTCATAAGAACGATCGGTCGAAAAACTAGTTTTAGTGAAAAAAAACTTTTTGTTTTCAGTTGAAACGCCACCAAACTTCGTATTTCTCAGTTTACTATGCTTTTCCATGATTCCACAAAATTTGTTCGAAATCGGACATCTATATATTAAAGCTGTTATAGAAAAGTAGAGCCTGAATAGTATTTTTAGTTACAAAAACCTTTTTTGTTCTCAATAGAAATGTCCTCAAAATTGGCATGTATTTGTTTTATATGCTCCCACACGATTCTACAAAGTGTGGTCAAAATTGAATGACTGTAGCATATAACTGCCATAGGAACGATCGGTCGTAAAACTAGTTCTTTTGGGAAAAACTTTTTTGTTTTTAATGGAAACGTCCCCTACATTGGCATAGTATACATTTATTTTTTATACTTTTACACAATTCTACAAAGTTTTGTCAAAATCGGATGACTGTAGCATATAGCTGCAGTATGAATGATCGGTCGAAAAAGAAGTTCTAGTGAGAAATACTTTTTTGTATTAATTGGGATCGACTTCATATTTTGTAATTAACAGTCCATGGTTACACTAAGTTCGGTCGAAATCGGACATCTATATATTATAGCTCCCAAGAAAAGTAGGTTCCGAAAAAAGTCTGCATATTTAAGCCCGATTTCTCAAAGGTTCGGGTTGGCCAACCGCCGGTCAAATTTGTTCCTCCAGTTGACAAGCGGTCAAGTGATTTAGTTTTCTCAACAGCAGTTTCATCCGATATCGAAAAATTCCTATCGCTGCGTTAGGGTGACCAGTTACGGTCAACAAATTAGGTATTTTTGTGTTGGCTCTTTTAATGCTATTAAATGCTGCTGGTAATATTTTTGCCAAAAATTTGTTATAGTTGATTGCGATGAATCAAAAGCTATAGCTGGGGACACTTGTTTACCTGCATGGCTTATCAAAGGAACGCAAAGAAGTCAGCCGCAGTGGGAAGTTGCGACATGCATAAGAGCGCAGCGCCGCCAAGTACTGCTATCAATCCAAGTCACAACAAATTGAATCGCAAATGAAGTCAAGGCTTTAACTTAATCTCTAACCCTAGCATAAATTATTTTACATGTAGATTTTGTCAACCTGAATCATATTTGTCAACCAACATATGTCGCATCATACAGATCAGTTAAGTAATTAGACCTCTTCCTGTACTCTCTTCCATTTTTTATACGTTGATCTGCCTCTTCAAATTCCATTTTCATTGCGTGGAGTTGAAAAATTCGTTTATTCATAAACATTTTGTGGCAGAAAATAATATAATAAACAAATAAAATGTTGTAGCCAGCTGTTTGAATAGCGATAAAATATATCGATAATTCCATCGGCACTGAACTCGCGGTTAACTTTAACCAGTGCTCGAGCAGCGGTTAAGTCTGTTCCTCCGGTTGCGCCACAAACATCATGAGATACGCAAATTCGGCTAAACTGCCTGTCAAGTTGACTAACCGCACATTGAGAAATCGGGGCTTAGAAAAACAAACTGCAAGGGAATACAAAACTTCGGCCGAGTCGAAGATAACTTCCACTATTTTTTTTTTTTTTTGCCTTCTTGGTGTATATCTCCATTTAACAAAATTTTCTAAGCAAGAGTCACTGAAAAAGAGTCACTAAACTAGAGTTACTGAAAAACAGACACTGTATATGACTTTCTGGACAGGAGTCGCTGAATTAGCGTAACTGCACCCGAGTCACTGAACCAGAGTTACTGAACTACAGTCACTGAATAAAAATCACTAAACAAATGTTACAAAATTAGAGTAACAAAACAAAAATTCAGTAAACAAGAGTCATTGAATAAGAGCCTCTAAGCCAGAGTCACTGAAACAAAAGCGACTGAGCAAGAGTCACTGAGCAATAGTCAGTAATCTGGAGTCACTGAACAATAGCCAATAATCTAGAGTCACTGAACAATAGCAAATGATCAAGAGTCACTGCATAAGATTCACAGAACAAAAGTTCCAAAACCAAAGTTGCTGAGCAAGAGTCACAGAATCACTGAAACAAAAGTGACTTAACAAGAGTCATAGAACCAGAAAGTCATTGAACAAGAAACACTTAACTAGAGTTCCTAATCTACACTCTCTAAAAAAGAGTCACTGAACAGAACAAACAAGAAGAATTGGAGTGCTCTAACTCCTGTTGCATGGTTACTTTTCGCCAAGTTCTGATGCCGCCATCTATTCCAAAGGAAATTCCATCAATCAACTAGCCAAGACTAGCCATGAAACTTGTATGTAAATGTAAAATGGCTTAACACCGTCCCAAAAGGGCCAAAGCCGAGCTCCTCTCAATCTCTTGGTTTGTGTTCTTCTAATTTTTCGCACAAGCGAAAGGGACCAACAGCTTAAAGTCGAATCGGAACTTCAGTTTGAGAAGATTTTGCATGGCTAAAATTACTCCAAGAGCTGGCGCCAACAGCAGTGCAGGTGAGCGGGAGTGTAAGTTTATTCAAAGAAAAAACTTTTCATTAGATGTTCCGAGGCGGTCTTACACACTAGCCGCTGGGCCACTCCCGTCCAATAAAACTTAATTTCCATTAACCCATAGTCATTCTAAATTAAGGCATATCTAATGTGATTAATGAGCGTTTCGTGGAATCTCAATTCGCACAGCTCTCGTCCCATAAGCTTCCTTTCGTGCCGACAGTTCAAGTATATTTTCAGTTTTTGCCACGCCTCTTCCACCCATATCTGCCACAGTTTTGTAGATGGAAGGTTCGTTTCTTCTAGACATATTTAGTAATCAGGACTATCTACGGATCGAATGAACGATAGTCAAGCTATGAACAAAAGAATATTATAGCCGAGATTGACTGCATTTCTTACTGGTTTCTTTCTCAAAACCTTAAGAAATGCGAGGCTTCAAGTTATGAATTCAGATTCAGATCATGGGCTAAAATCTACATATGCGAAATAAAGGATTGCAGGACGCCCCAAGGGTAAGCTTTGACTCTAATGCCCATGTCTCCACGGGCGCACACACACGCACACAATGTGACTAACAAGAAAATGCAATTATGAAGCAAAATAAAAACAATCAACGACAATCGCTTTGGGGGGTCGTTCTCTTAGTCTCGCCCCTATCAGCTACCCTCGACTGTGTGGTAGAATCGTTTTGGCTCGAAAAATATTAATCACTTCAATGGCGGAATCAATAATTAAAAGGCAGTGTTCACAGATGGTTGGTGCTGGGGAAAAGGTCTCTCTCCCTTACTCTCTGTCTCTCTCTCTCTCTCTCTTGTGTGTGTGTGCAGGTGCACAGGAGTTATTAATGGTTTTTGGCGGCTTACGCAATTTGCGCTGTTATTAAAGTTCCCCAACCAGTCGGAGTCCGATGAAAATGGCACCAACAAGGACACAACCGCAGCAGCAATGGCAGCAGCCGCAGTAACAGACAGCTGAATATGTATGTGTGTGTGTGTGTGTGTCCTAGAGGCTTAACTGTTTCATGGCAAACAAAACTGGACTGCCAAGGACTTTTCATATCAAAGGAAGAAACAGACTGAAAGAGTGGCAGGGAGAAAGGGAGAAATAAACACACATACATACCTTGTATCTACATATATGCATATAAAAGGCGAAAAATAATGACATGTAAGTGGGTATAGTATGATTTCGAAATCACGCTTAACTTAATCCTTCGCTCTTAATGCCCATTTCCTGCATCCAACCAAATATCAAATGGCACAGCATTTCCTTCTCAGGGATTAAGCTCAGTACGAGTGGTTTTTACTCTTTGAATATCGTACGATATTGTACTTAACAATTGTACACAGAACAATCAAAATGGAGATGACAAAACGGAGATGACTTAGCAATACACCCACATATGTTTGCTTAATTGATTGAAGGCACTGGTCAGAGATTACATGCTGTTTCAAGATTGACATAACTCTTATCAAACTCAACCTCAGTCAATTTGTAATGTTGTGCTATCGAAAAAAAAAAACATTGAATAGATAGGCCACATTTGTGTCTTTAAGAATATGTTACGAAAATTCTCCTATGACTTATGTAGACATTGACAACACATATGTTTACCAACTTTGAACCACGATTTGGTTGCTAAAAAAACGCATCAACAGCTTCGTGCGTGTGAGAGCTCGCATTGTCATGATTTGTTTTCGGCGGTTGGTCCTTCGAATTTCTCCTAAAACATCCGTCAAACAAATGATCGTGTACCACTCAGAGCAAGAGGTTGCAACAACCGGTCCTCTATTTGCAGTACTCACAAAAAAACCGGTTTCGTGCGGCACATTGACAAAGAGGGATGGAATCAAACCTTTAACAGCGCTCTCTCTTTTTTTTTCGGTCGTGAGAGGAGAGAAATACATATGTTTTTGCTCTTTTCGCTCTTGGTCTTTTGCCGACCGTTTGGGATAGACCGCTTGCCCATAAGGTCTTTTTTGTGTGTATGCAATCAGTGTGCGCTTCTTAGGCTACCGCTCTCTCATACTCTCTCACACTGTAACACTCTGCTCCATTTGATTTTGTTCACAGCAACCTTTTTGAAATAACATTTTGGTCTTTCGGTCTTCAAATAACTCACACTTCGGGACCGCTTGACTGAAATGGGCCTGTTATGGGGTTAATGTCATACCGATCAGCCTGAGTGTACAACAACAGCCGCTTAACAGCGAGCGCAAAAGTAGCACACCAATCGGTTGAGGGAAGACCGAGCCCCTTTTTATACCCTTGCAGAGGGTATTATAAAATTGTGCGAATGTTTGTAACGCATTAAAGGAAGCATCTCCAAACACATTAAGTATAAATAATCTTGGCTCAGCGGCTAGTGTGCGCGACCGCTGTGCATGAGATCGTATGTTCGATCCCGCCTCGGAACATCTAATGAAAAGTTTTTTTCTTTGAATAAACTTTACACCCGGCCACACCTCTTAGCTGTTGGCGCTAGCTTTGCAGGAATTAGCCATGAAAAGCTTCTCAAACTGCCGTTCGGATTCGGCGTTAAATTGTAGGTCCCTTTCTCTTGTCTTAAAATTAGAAGCGCACAAGCCAAGAGATTGAGAGAGGCTCGGCTTTGGCCCTTTGGGGTTGTGTCAAGCCATTTTAGATTTTTACATTCACATTTTACAGAGGGGGAACCACCACCCTCTGCTCTATCTAATTTTATAAATATTCTTAACTCTGACTCGGATTTTCGTAGACCAAAGACGCGGACTTCAGAATCTGACGACGATCAAGCGGTAAGAGACAGAGGTCCGACGTGAATGGGACAAAAACTTTGTATATTTACAAGCTGATTTAGTTTATTTTCAACTTTTGCCGCGCCCCCCGCAATTTGGAAAAAATGCCATATCTCCCACAGTTTTGAGGATAGAAGGTTTGTTTTCTTTACGATTATCATAAAGTCTGAGTCGTCGCTCATGACACAATTTCAGGACGAGTCGGCTAAGAACTCATGGCTAGCTTTAAGAACATAAAAATCAAAAACGGACTGGCTTTTAAAATAAGAAAATTGTGCTAACTTTTAGAACGTCCTTTTTGTCTGAGTGTAAAAAAGGAAACGCACGAAACTTAATCTCCATTTGAAGTCAATAGCAACCCTCGCTCGCTTACGCTTTAAGCTCTTTAAAATGGCCATCTTCAGTCTCGAAGACTAATTTCAACAAGGTTCCATACTAAAAACATCATAGATATGTACGTTTGTGTGTGTGTGTGGCTGTGGGTGCTTGTCTGTGTGTGTGTGTTGGGTTTCTGTGTGGAACAACCCTTGTTATGGTTAATGTAATATTCACTTTGAACATAATATTTCTTTGCCTCATTGCCTTGCCATCTCCGTGCCTATCTGCCTGATTGTCTGCAACTTGTTTTCATTTTTTTTTTTTTTTTTTTTTTGGCAAACAAAAAACCCTTCCAGCCAGAAAATTTCTACATTGAATAGTTGCTTTGCCTTTCATTTGGCAGCTGTTGTCGTGTCAGCTTAAAGGCCTTTTTGTGGGTCAAAGACCAAACCAGAAAAAGTTTTTACATTTGCCCCAAATGAGGTGACACATTTGGTTTCGCTCGGCAAACAACAAACAAAAAAAGCGCCAAGTAAACGAATTTCGTTTAGTCGCTCTTAATAAATTTCTAAAAATATGTAAACTCATGTCATAATTGAATTTCCATTTTGGGCTTAATTTCGTCAAAGCCAACGCAAAGCCAAAGCCTCCGCCTGCAGGACCCAAACTGTATAATTAAAATTCCCAAAAATACACAGGAAAAAAACATAAACTAATTTTGGCACCCAGCCACAGAGACGAACAATGTGTTGACGGAGCTCAAGCAGTGGTTTTGTTGTTGTTATTGAAAACTCATTAAAAAGACATACAAAAATAATAACCAGATTTTGTGGGGGAGACAAAGCCAAGAACCTAAAATTGAAAACAAAGTGCTCTCCGCAGGAGATTTTACATTTAAATCAAAAACAAATCAAATCAACCTTCCCCCGGACCCCAAACACCCGGATACTTGAGATACATGTGTGCCCAGGCCTCGAGGCGTTCCCAGTTACAGCCCCAACCGCATCCGCTACCGGACCCATACCCACCACAAAGACATCCGCATCATCCACATAATGTGCACAAGGCATCGGAAGAATCGGAGAAGGATCGGGACAGGGAAAGTAGTTCCAGCAGTGAGCTTGAGGACGAAATCGAGGAAGATATCGAGGATCCGAATATCATACGAATTGGCATCATAGCAGACACAGTGAGTGTTGAGTATAAACCCAGGGGAATAAATTTCATTTTGATTTACAGGAAGTCACCTTGGGGTTTCTATTGGCTGGCATTGGCTATCATCGTGAGAAATTTCGCAACTATCTAATGGTGGAGAATGGTGGGTTATGAAGGATTCCTTTTTTCAAATTTGATTTTTCGTTTTTCACTTCCCTAGAAATGCCACTGGAGGAAATAGAGCAATTCTTTCATGCGCTCTATACACGTCACAACATTGGTCTCATACTGCTGGACTATGTAACCGCCAGACGATTGCATCATATCCTAGAGAAATGCAAGCAAACGTTACCCGTTGTAGTCATCATACCAACTAAATCATCCCTCTCGCAATACCTGGAGGAGAAGGAACGACTGCGTCGTCAACGCCAAAGGGACGCCTATTAAAAAGATCGATTCAAAGAGCCAAGGCATTCGGTTTCAAGTATCTGGGTAAACAAATCAACAGTCGGGTTTCAAACAAATTTTACACAGATCACAATAAAGCTTTGCAAAATATACAAGAAATGTGAGATAAGCGATTTGTTTCTGAGTCTGAAATATGTATGTTACATTTTTTGAATATTAACTTGAACTTAGAAACTCAAGGACCATGAATCGCAAAACGAATACTGCTAATCTAGCTAATCAAATCTAGCTAATTTTTCCAAATTCCTACCTTAGCATAAAGTTGAAAAGTTTGTACATAATAAAGATTGCAAATGAGAGATCCGCAAGAGAGCCTCTTTTCTTCGCTGTAAAAGCGTATGCGGTGTGACTGACACCCAAAATACACAGTCAAGTCAAACTTTCACTCGTTGTCGTAATAGTACTTCAGTGAATTGCCAGTTTTGACTGCGGTTTCGGTGGTGACAGTCACACGCTCACAACTCGCACCCTGATAATACTTAAGTACACTTCTCATCACTTGAATAGGACACCCTGTACACTCTTTTTACAATTGCTTGGAATTCGTTTGAAATTGAGTTCATATTTTGTATCAGTTGAATAGAACAAGCGTTTTGTTTGATCATCCAAAGCGATAATGTCACAACGCCGATTTTCATGATTCTTTTTTTTTGTAGATAATGAAAATAAAAATACCTTTATTTTATTTTTTTATTTATTCGGTTTTAGTTTGTTTTAAAAAAAGAGGGTTTAAATTAAGGAAAGTTCTTCTTCTTTAAAGCGACAACACAAAAGACTCGACTATCAATATTAAATTTACCTCTTTATAAATGCAATATCACCTATCAATTTTATAAATTTTAAAAACCTGCACAGAGTACCACATTCACAATTGCGGAAACAGCTCTTGAGTTAGCGACATAATGGGGTACACACTAAATATAAAAGAATGGCCACCACCTAAAGGGTTAAGCGAGGAGAGAAAAATAAAGCCAAACAAAAGTTAGCAAAAATAAAATCAACAGGTGCCGACATGTCATATCAGGATTCTGAAATATTGAGTTTGAATATGGAAAAAATATGAATGGCAGCACGCACAGTGCATCTCACCGATGCAGAAAGACGCCTTATATTATCAAAAGCGTCACATTCTTACGACTCATTGGCAAAAATTCGAGAAAGTCTGGGGGTTTTTGTGAGATATTGGTAGGCTGGCCAGGCACAATCACCCACCCATTCGCACACACACACACACAGCACACACAAGAGCAAACACAAAAACAAACAAACAAAAGACAAACACAAAAACAAAGACAAAACTAAACACAAAGTCAAAAGCAAACACAAAGTCAAACACAAAGTCAATAACAAAGACAAGAACAAACAAAAACACAAAAACAAAGATAAAAACAAAGTCGATAACAAAAACAAACACAAAAACAGAAACAAACACAAAAACAAAGACAAAAGCAAGAAAAAGAACAAATCAAAGACAAAAGTATCGAGTACTTAATGTCGAGTACTTGGAATCGAATAATAAGTATCGAGTACTTAGTATCGAGTACTAAGTATCGAATACTTAGAATCGGGTATTGAGTGTCGAGAACTTGGTATCGAGTACTTGGAATCGAATAATACGTAACGAGTTCTTAATATCGAGTACTTTGTATCGAATACCTAGAATCCAGTACTGAGTATCGATAACTTGGTATCAAGTACTTAATACTAAGTATCGTGTACTTAATATCGAAAACTTAGTTTCAAATACTTAAAATCGTGTACAATTATCGATTACTAAGTATCGCACGAATGTGAAAGGCAGAGCATATCGTATACAACATGTTTCACATCAAGGCCCCATGAGTGTTAGCCACACTCACACGTTTTTTTTTTTCTTGGTCACATTCTGAAATGTCGTGTTAGAAAAAGCAATCTGTCTAAACTCCCATCAGATCCTGCTCTCAAGCAAAATACAAATTATTGTTTAGATACTTCTTCAAAACATATTTAAAAATGAGCTGCAGTTAGCTGCAGATTCAGTCTCGTTGATGATTTTTGTGCGGTACCACAAAATCCAGAAAAGTGAGTAGTGGGTGTGCCAAACTGTTATAGCTGAAGGGAAGTTGGTTGTTGTTGTTGTTGTTGCCACTTCGATGGTTTGAAATAGAAAGCTTTCACCCGAATCACAAAAGTTTTTGAAGAAATTGCCCAAATTGTTATCAATTTTGACTTCAAATTCATAATCAGCAACGGCGAAAACCCCCAAATACAAACTTTCAGCCAAATCCAATAAGTTTTTCGACTTTTGGCCAGCTCTTTGGGATTTGGGACCACTGTGCGTCGTTACATACTACGTTTATGCTATAAAATTCATGATTTCTTCAATTTGCAAAGTCAAATTTTTTCCTGTTTCTGCTGCTTTTATTAATTTACAAAATGACCAGCGCATGTATGAGAAAATCAACGATCTGGCAACACCAGCGCAGCGTTAAGTAGGCTGCGCCTCTGCATTTCATTAAATGACGGCAAATTCATAGTCAACTTTTGTGAGTAGCCGAATTCATGAAATTGTGTTTATGCTTGCACTCTCGGACCAATTTCAGGAAATAATTTTGCAAAATGAGCAAAGCATAAACGTAGGAACAGTCAATGGAGACCGCTACAGAGCCATGTCGAGCATCTCCCGAAGAACTGCATTGGTAAGCATTGCGAGCCTCTCACTATGATTTTTTCTAAGTCCCTTGAGGTTAGTCAATTTATAAGAAAATGGAAGGTAGCAAAAGTTAAACCTATTCACATTGATGCTTTTAATGACATACAAGCCTAAAAGCAAATGATCTCTTGCGCAGCAAATTTTATAACCGAATAATTAGTCATTTCGGTAATGTCTATTGGTAGATTACAAAAATCCTTCCTTCCTTCCTTCCTTTATTAAACTAAGAATTGCATAATGTAACCCAGTTTCCCAACCGAATAATCATACAGAACGAAATATTTGTGAGTCACAGAAAACATAAAATGAATTTATTTAAAAAATATAATGTAGAAGAGGATGGCTCCGTTCCTGGGAAATCAATCAGTAATGGTGAGAAATTTTAGTCTCCTGCGACTATTGGTTTTTCCAATGACTAAAAATAAAGTTCCATGTTAAAAGACTAGGATCAAATGATGGCTAAATGTTGAAGACAGAACATAACGAACAGATGAAATGAACTTCTGTTATTCAACAATGAACAAAAACCTGATCTACTTATGTCCTGGCTTAAGCTGTTATGTCAGGCTAGTAGGGGTATACCCAGAATTGAGATGGACATCAGCAATGGTGGCTTAAGTCGGTTATCCAAGTCATGTGTCGACACCTCCCAGTCGCCGTTCAGCATAACAAGATCCGATTGGTGTGTGAAAACCGGCTGGCCGCGCTCATCAATTTCAGTGATCTTGATATGCATCATTATTCTCTGAGTCAAGGGCGGCAGCTCCAAACTCTCCGCATCCGGTCTGCGTTGGCATAGAAAGAACATTTTGTACCGATTGATGATAACAATGAAATCTAAGCCCAGATTCATGACTGGCCAGCGCCACGCATGAAAGTTAATTTCGGGTCCGGTTAGCTGGCGACCGAAACGCATGCAATTTAGGAAAAACGCATGACGCTGCTGCTCTGTATCCTCCGTCTGGTAACAGTTCCAGGCCACTAAATTCTGCCAATTTCTGGAAAAGTCCCGCCATTCAGTTGGTATAATATTGTCATTGATGACAGTTTCCAGGTGGCCGTTGTTGTCCATCAAACCATGGGTATGCAGTCGCTGAAACACGCGCACATACGGTTGACCCTCGGCTCTTTCCAGAAATGGTTGGACCTTGTCCATATTGGCAAAATACTGCAGAGGACTTTGGACAGGACATGTGGGCTGCAGGCGCAAAAACAGCCAACTGCGCAGCACTGTGTACAAATTGTACTCGGATTCGCTTACAAAGAGATCCGTAGAGCCCACCAGTTGGAACATTAAATCTATGTCAATCTCTCGCAAGTGCTGCAAGTTGGAAGGATTACCGAACTGACACAGCAAATTGGACAAGAGCCAAGTGAAGGAGGTGCGCTGGACTGAATGAAGACTGTAAAGGCTGGCTGCCTTATAGTACATAACAACCGTGTCAACACGAATAGTCTCCATCATGAGCTCAGCGCATTTTTCGACGAAGCTGTCGAGCAGCAAAAAATTGCAAGTGGCCAGCGTTGATATGGTTTCCTCCGGTACACACAGCACAATTTCATCCGCATACATTGATCGGAATACACGATCCAGGCTACGTTGCGTGATGTGCTCATCATCGAACTCCAAGTGTATCTCTTTGCGGTCTGATTCGATCCAAGAGCCATTGAACATGGCGGCGAAGTAGGGGCTTTGGCGCAAATATTCCCGATGGAGGTGCCAACGATTCTGGAGCGCCACTACCGTCACATCAGCGGTCCGTGCGTCATTAAATAATGAAGTAGTTTCAGTATGGGTTGGTGTCAGCCTTAATCTCTTCTTCGGAAAATGCTCCCATTGCTCATCTGGTTCCCGCTTCCTTTTGCAGCAATATAGAATCTTACTGAGTATCGCACCCATTCCGAAGCAAATTAAGACAAAAATCCGAAAACAATTCAATACGAGTAAGAAAATATATAAACCAGGTTTGCTCGTGTGCAAGTAATTTTTGTGAATGATCAAAATACTCAAACATGAAACCTCAAAAGCAAAGTGACTGAAAAGTCAAGAGATGCTAGACTTGGCAGTATTTGAATATGTTAGATTCAGTTGGAGCTTGGTGTCAAAGACACAACTTATACTAAGTAGATGCCGCAACTAAAGCTGCAACTGCTTTTGCCAAAATATTTTAAAAGTAACAAGCTGTTGATATCTATTTCGCGCCAATAGCTCACGAAAGTGACCGATTAGTTAATAAAAAGATTCAAAAACCACTTTTGGATACTAGAGGTACACACACACGCTACCCGCTGCCCACATACAGCCACAATTACCTCTTCACAAACGTATAAAAACAAAATCAAATATACAGATGGATTAAGGCAAAGAAAGATGTCAAACTGCGGAATATCTACAACAATATTATAGATCCTCAAAAAACGACAAAATCGAGTCCAAAACTTCCAAAAAATGGATACAGTCTGATGACAGGTGTAAGAGAACAGAAGCCAATTGCGGGTAATACCAAATATTGTGGGTTCTATGGAACATCTTAACAACAATTTTCGGGTACGACATTACTCGGCGCTCAGTGTTAAAATTAAACCAGCCCTGGATCATTATAGTACTTTCACTTTTATATATAAGTATAGATTAGGTGAAAAGCTAACTTCGGCTCAGCCGATGTTTGTATAACCTAGCAGCACATTTTCCTAACTACTTTATGGACCTTACTTTTCTATGGGAGCTATACTATATAGATGTCCGATTTCGAACAAACTAAGGGGAATCATGGGAAAGCATAGTAAACTAATAAATACAAGGTTTGGAGGCATTCCCATTGAAACCAATAAGTATTTCTCACTAAAACAAGTTTTTCGACCGATCGTTAAATGCTACAGTCATTCGATCCGGCCGATTCCTACAAATGAGCAGCGTATTTGTACCAGAAGACATCGTGCAAAGTTTTGTAGAGATAGCTTTAAAGCTGATGGAGGAGATAGCTTAGAAACAGACGGACAGACGGAGAGGGCTAAATCAACTCAGCTCGACATGCTGATCAAGAGTATAAATACTTTATGGGGTCGGAGATGCTTTCTTCAATGCGTTACAAACATCCAAACAATTTTATAATACCCTCTGCAAGGGTATAAAAAGGAATTTAGACTGTGTGAATGTAGCTACACGATGAACTAGGACAATTTGAAAACATTTGTTAATTATGCTAGTTAATCTCGTAGCCCAGAGTATTTGACAGTCGGGCTTGATGGACTTTCTTAACTGTTCTCTCGCAAAACGCTTGCAATATTTAAGTTAATGATGAATACTAAATAGTAGTTTATGCTTTTGGCATTGTTTGATAACAATTGACCACCACCAACGCTTAGTGGCTTACAGCTTGCTTTCGAGTGTCACTCAACTCATAAGTCACTCTTAAAGTATACTTAAATATGCATAAATCACAACTATTTCCTAAGCGGATTTCCCAAATGAATTTCAACGAAATCTTTGTATTAAAAATTAATTACAATTAGCTTTGGCCGTGAGGTGCAATTGGTGAACTGTTTCTGACATGGCCGCAAGCATTTAAATGGAAAACGTTTTCGAATTTGGTTTATTCTTTTTCCTTGCATTTTCTACTGCTTTTGGCTATGGCTTTGCAAAAGTTTTGGGTGAGTGGGTGTGTGGCCCGTCAATGTCAGAGTTTGCCAACTTTGCCAGAATATAAAACTTTAAGTAGATACCTGAGTTAAGGTGAATCTTTCGCTTAGTTGGCGAAGATACAATAATGGCTATTGAAACGAGCTCTTCGAATTTGTGAATACTTCTAGCTTGTTGAACCTTCAAGTTGTGCCAGTTAAGTGTCAGCTCAGTCAGCTTTAGTTTACTTTCGGGTATGTTTTGTGTGCAAATTGAACAATTTTTCGCTAAAGACTCCGCTCCTTCCAGTAGAGGGCAACTGCCAGCTATTAAGGTGTCTCCCTTATAATTTTCTACATCCTTCACAGCAATGTGTGTAGCAACCGAGACTGATTAAATTATCACACTCTCTGGCAGTGGAATGTGTTGAGGTGGGGAAAAAACCGAAACCGCACATGTGCAAGCACACGCATCAATAATGCGAAGTGCTCACCGTGGCCATAACCGTGCCGGACACCCAAGGTAACCCAAGCATTTTCCATTCCAGTTGAGCAAATCGATTTGTTGAGCCTGATTAGCTGCTGGCTCTGGATAATTGAATCGTTGGCATCTATTTATCGGCCAGAATGTAATTTATGTGCATAACTCTGGACATTGTCAAGCAGATTGAGATTTTCAAGGTTCACGCCACGCTGACTCCTAACTGGTTGGTGGCTGGGATTTCAGGAATCGGTCCTTAAGTGACATGTGTGATTGGCAAAATGTCGGCAATTAATTTTGTTAGTCGCATAAAAGTGAATTAGCGTGAAATCTCTAGAGGGCGACAACTGCCAGTAACCCACATCCGCCATAAATTTGACTTGCTTACGGATTAACCCAGCCAAATCCTCCGCCCGCCCACACAGACCAAGTCAGCAGCTCCTCCCTCTTTGATTTTATCGGCATGGGATAATCAAAGCATACTTTGAAGCGCCTTCAAACATGCAACGTCAAAGTGACAACGACATGGATCCAGAGGCAGTAGCAACGGCGGCAGCTGTAGCCAGAGCCAGAACCAGAGCCAGAGCTGTGCCAGGGCAACGGGACGTATGCGTAAATTTAATTACACTTATGCTTATGGCGCAAAGTTTCATCGCAACAGGTAAAGCAGGTGGCTGCTGGTTGAGTCTGGGCAAAGTTTTAAGGTGACAAGTCAAAGATGAAGTCAAAGTTGGAAATAGAAATGGTGAGTTAATTGACAAACGCATTTCGTATTTGCTTTAATGTAAAAATCGGGATTCAGATTTTGTCAGAATTTCTGCTTGATTTCTGATTAAGTTTCTTTTACTTCTTTTAACGTCAAAAATTCTTAAAGCAATGGCATCGGCTGTGAAAGACTTCCTTTAATATGTGGTGCACTTTCAGGAATCGTGCTAAATTCATTAGGAAAACCCCAATCAATCAGCGCTTGAAACTCACTGATGAAATGTTACCGGGAGGTCATCAAAATTGTCTGTCTGCTTATAAGTACAAAATCTTTGTTGATTTCGTTGGATGATGATCCTTGACCAGGAGACGTCTTTGACTCAAATAAGATATAGCATGTCGTACTGGGCCCAAATAGTCCGTTAGTAAAGACATTAAACTCGATGCAGGGCACCGTTCTTGTGCTCTGCATTTTGCACTACCCTTCCTTATAGAAAAATCACAAGATGGACCAAAATTTAAAACCATGCAAAAACTGTCAGGAGGTGTAAAAAACTGAACAATGGAATAGCACCCGAAATCGATACTGCAGAATGTATAAAATTTGCCACCCCACTATTTATGGAAGGACAAATAAAATGTTTCGTTTGGCTTTCAAAAGGGGACTAGATTTCCAACGTAAGCTCGACAGAATCGTAGGACAGGGCTTTATATTCCCTAACCTACATCTGAACTTATTGCTCCGCCTTCCTGATTACGGTAATGTGTACCAAGCGGTACACTCAAAAAAAAACAACACCAATCCAAACGGGATTTCATCAATCCGAAACAGGATTGAAAACAGGGTAATCCCTGATATTCTAAAGCCAATACAAAAAAAGATTGATTTGATCCCCCTTTTTTCAATCCTGAAAAGATCAAATTTATCCCGCGGTAAAGATTAAATTAATTCAAAAATTCGAACTCAATTTAATCACAAAGCAGGATCACTTTAAGCTTGTTCGAGATGAATTTGCTCCCAGAAAGATTCCTGAACCTTTCCCTTCTTCCTCCATCTTCCATAGTACGGACACCCCACCAATACCACTTTTGGTATATTTAAAGCTTCTGAAAAAAAAAAAATAGTGGAAAGTTAACTTCGGCTCGGCCGAAGTTTTGTATACCCTTGCAGCTTCCATTGAAAACAAAAAAGTTTTTCTAACTAAGACTATTTTTTGGACCTTACTTATCTTATCTGATTTCGACCAAACTTGGTGAAATCATGGAAAAGCATTAAACACTGTTAATTACGAAATTTGGAGGCGAACCCATTTAAAACTAAAAAGTTTATCTCACTAGAACTTCTTTTTCGACCGATCATTCATACTGCAGCTATATGCTATAGTCATCCGATTTTGATAAAACTTTGTAGAAATGTGTAAAAATATATCAAATAAGAATATGCCAATAAAAAGGACGTTTTCATTAAAAACAAAAAAGTTTTAATCACTCGAACTAGTTTTTCGACCGATCGTTCCTATGGGAGCTATATGCTATAGTAATCCGATTTCGCCCCAACTTTGTAGAATTATGTAAAAGTATATAAAATAAGTGTATGCCAATGATAAGGACGTTTTCATTAAAAAACAAAAAAGTTTTTCTCACTAGAACTAGTTTTTCGACCGATCGTTCCTATGGGAGCTATATGCTATAGTCATCCGATTTCGACCAATCTTAGTGAAATCTTGGGAAGAAAGCTTTCATAAAAAAACCCCCGACACCCCCATTTGAACTAAGAAATACGCACTTGGAGGCGTTTCCATTAAAAACAAAAAAGTTTTTCTCACTAGAACTAGTTTTTCGACCGATCGTTCCTATGGGAGCTATATGCTATAGTCATCCGATTTCGACCAATCTTAGTGAAATCTTGGGAAAAGATAGTAAACTAAGAAATACGCACTTTGGAGGCGTTTCCATTAAAAACTAAAAAGTTTTTCTCACTAGAACTAGTTTTTCGACCGTTCGTTCCTATGGCAGCTATATGCTATAGTCATCCGATCCGGCCGGTTCCGACAAATGTGCAGCCTATTTGTACAACAGAACTTCGTGCAAAGTTTGGTGAGGATAGCTTTAAAACTGACGGAGGAGATAGCATAGAAACAGACAGACGGACGGACGGACGGACAGACGGACAAGGCTAAATCTACTCAGCTCGTCATGCTGATCAAGAATATATATACTTTATGTGGTCGGAGATGCTTCCTTCAATGCGTTACAAACATCCGGACAATTTTATAATACCCTCTGCAAGGGTATAAAAACACTTGCTCTGTTATGCCATGTTGCAAGAGATATATACTGGCTGTTTCATACTTTGAATTACATACTTTGATTACTTTGAAGGGAACAAAATGGATATCTATACATCTATATAAAAGTGAAAGTATGTTTGTATGTTTGTCCCTTATGGGCGTCTAAACCGCTGAACCGATCTTCACGAATTTTTCACAGTGAGTTCATGTCGATCAGGAAAGTGTCATAGGCTATGTCTCATGTCTGTAAAATGGTCCAAAAACCGCGAAATTTGCAAAATTATACAGCTCATCCGATTGCAACGAAAATGTTGGAATGGTTGAAAGCTTGCCCGGGAAGGTTTCTAAGTTGAAAAATTTCGCGGAAAACGGTCCAAAAACCGCAAAAATTGCAAAATATACGTTTTCGCTAAAACTTTGGGAAATTGATCGACGCTTTCCCAGGAAGGTTTCCAAGTAGAAGAAACCGCGAAATTTGCAAAATGTTCGTTTGTTCTAAAACTTTGGGACTGAAGATTGGGGGAATAACCGCGATAATTCAAAAACTATACCATTCATCCGATTGCGATGACATTTTGGTCAATGGTTAGACGCTTGGCCGCGAAGGTTCCTAAGGTCCAAAAATCGCAAAATTCGCAAAATAATACCGTTCATCCGATTGCAGTCAACCTTTGGGGAATGAATTGAAAGCTTGCTCGGGAGGGTTTCTAAGTTGAAGAAATTTGCAGAAAATGGTCAAAAAACCGCGAAAATTAAAAAATGTTCGATTTTGATGAAGCTTTGAGGAATGGTTGTACGCTTGCCCGCGAAGGTATCTAAATTGAAGAAATTTCAAAAACTTTACCGTTCATCTGATTGCCACAAAACTTTGGACAACGCTTGCCCGCGAAGGTTTCTAAGGTCCAAAAATCGCGAAATTTGCAAAATAACCTTATGAGTATTTATGAAAGCGCTTAGTGTTTATATTACAATGCCGGCGTTGGTAAATGGAAGCTGTAGATTACACGGTCCAAAATGTTGCGAAATTTGCCAATTTTTGATTTGAGGCTGGATTATTGTGAAGATTTGATAGACAGCAATTGTAGACGGGTAAAAAGGATGTATTAACCAAACGGTCAAAAAGTCACGAAATTTGCAAAATATTCTTGATTTTAGATTATCATGAAGACGTTTATATAGAGAAAAAGATCGAACGGTCCAAAATGTTTATACCGACATGCAGCCTGCACTAGATTGAATATAATCGCTCTCTTAAGAATCATAAGAACCCGGGCGACGCCGGGTATTCAGCTAGTTGATGAATAAATAAGAACTTTTCAAAAGACCTTTTGACAAGAAGAGACCCTCCATGTCAATGTGCCGCACGAAACCGGTTTTTTTCTAACTTTTTTCCGTTACGTAACCCATAACCGTTGTATAACCTCTAAATCTTTTGTTTAAACAAGATCAAATAAGAGTTTTCTTGCCGTGCCTTGGAATTAGTTCTTTCGCTTAATTTCACTCATATCGAGATACTAGTTTGCTTTTACTATAAGAACTTGTTTAATTATTTTTTTCAGAAATAAGTACATGGATATTCAAAAGTTTAAGGCCTTTATGCATCGCTTACGTTTCTCAGCACTAAAAAATGAATGAAACTTTGTTTAAGAATTGAATTTTTGGCGGAAATATTCTTGGACCTTGACTTTGACTAGCAATTAGTTAAAGCATATTTTACAAAAATGTTTCATACTCTTGCAATGTCGAAATAAATTCCTAGCATAATTTTCCCACCAAAAGCAAAAAAGCAGCTAAACGAATTCCCTGAAATTTCTTTGGGTATAACAAACAAACCAAAATAGTACCTACATACTTGAATTTGCGTTCTCCTTAGCCATTCTTTTTTTTTTTTTCTTTCTTATTTTTTAAAGCTTTGCTCTGTCCCGAGGCAGTGCTGCTCAGATAATGCAACACAAAGCGCCAACTTCAATTTTGCGCAACAAAAGGCGCAGACACGCAAACAAAGCATCAACATATACCAACAACAGCAACAACAACAACAACAACAGGAGCAAACAATTACAAGCCTTGAAAAATTGTTTGTGCTTGGCTACTGCCGCCCTCATTCAACATATTTCATATTTTTTGCAGGAAATAATTTGATTTTTGAATGCTCGGCAACAGTAGTTTACTGTACTACGAGCAAACGCCATTTAATATGCTTTGAGTGCTGAAAAGTGGATGGAAATGCTTTTGGCATTACGCATACGCACCGTGTCGTGCCCCGAACTAAGTCCCAGCCAGAGCCCAAGCCCAGGGCAACTGAGCTGGTGGCAGCAGCATCAATGTTTTTTTTTTTTTGTGGGGTTGCTCATATCGGCCTTAGGTCTTGGTTTCGGTCTCAGTATCGGGCTTTGGCCTTAAATTGAAATGCTCACACACATGCACACGCACACGCACACATATACCCCCTCATCTGAATACGGCTTAAGTGGCTGGTATTGTTTTTACATTAAAATATCATTAATTTTGATGCGTGGGTGTTCGCATGAGCTGGCTTTCCACTTTCCACCCTTCTCTATTCAAAAATTATTTATGCAAACAACAACAAAAACAGCAGCGAAAAATGGAATATATAAGAAAAAAATAAAAACATGAAGCCATTAACACGAGGCGTGAATAGGTAGCGAGATATATATAAGTAGGGATTGGGGGGAGGGGAGTTGGCCCAAAAGAGGATGCTTCAAATTATACTGAAAACTCAATTCAATGCGAGAAATTTAAGCCTTAAATGTTAATCAAACCAATTGCAGGATAATTCCTGGAAAATTCTCAAATTACACTTTGATCGATTCTATGAAAATTTATTGTTTATATTTGTGAGTTCGGAATAAATTTATGGGCATTTCCACAGAATGGTCAATCGAGACCAGCAAAATGAATTAACAAATAAATTATTATTTCAGCATCATATTCAAGTCAAGTGTACAATTTAATAATTTAATGTATTTACAAGCTGTTCTTAGTTTGTTTCCAAATAGAAACTGGCATAAATACTGAAGATATTTGTAACATGTCGCTTAAAACAAAAAATAACTAATATAAATAGTCCCAGCAAAGAATCGGTTTTAACCCCTTCTTTTTATCAATTCAGACTCATTTTCGAGTCATTTGCGAGTCTTTTTCTAGTCGTGTTTTAAGTAACCACATTATGAGCCTTTGCATGAGTCATTTTCGAGTCTTCTTTAAACTCTAAGCTCTGAGTATCGAATTCTGAATGCCTAGAACAAAGTGCCGAGTACTGAGTATCGTGTGTTGAGTATCGAGTTAAGGGTATCAAGTACCGGGTATCCATTTCAAAGTATAGAGTATTGAGTTTCCAGTACTGAGTATCGAGCACTGAGTATCGTATACTGCCTATCAAGTATAGTGTATAAAGTATAGAGTACTGAGTATTGAGTTTCGAATACTGAATATCAAGTACAGAGTATCGAGTTCTGAGCATTAGATGTTGAGAATCGAGTTCAGAGTATCAAGTACTGACTATCGATTTCAGAGAATCGAGTATTGAGTATCAAGTCCTGAGTACTAAGTATTGAGTATCCTATACTGCGTATCAAGTATAGTGTATAAAGTATTGAGTACTGAGTATTGAGTTTCGAATACTGAATATCAAGTACAGAGTATCGAGCTCTGAGCATTAGATGTTGAGAATCGAGTTCAGAGTATCAAGTACCGGGTATCCATTTTAGAGTAGCGAGTATTGAGTATCAAGTCCTGAGTACTAAGTATTGAGTATCCTATACTGCGTATCAAGTATAGAGTATAAAGTATAGAGTAGTGAGTATTGAGTTTCGAATACTGAATATCAAGTACAGAGTATCGAGGTTGTGAGCATTAGATGTTGAGAATCGAGTTCAGAGTATCAAGTACTGACTATCGATTTCAGAGAATCGAGTATTGGGTATCAAGTCCTGAGAACTGAGTATTGAGTATCGAGTACTAATTACTCTGTGATAGTTTTTCCAACATAAAAAAAGATAAAACTCAATGGATCCCCCCTATTTCGTGTCCCACCACGAGCCTTCTATACGATTTTAAAGCTTTTTATAACGTTTGCCATATTCAAGGAAACAACACACTTTTGGTCGGTCACTAACTTAAAGAGTGTTGGTTTTTTTTTGGTAAACTTTCTTCAGCCAACTTTCTTGGAATGTTTCAGGCAAAATGTTTTGGGAACTCTTCCATCCCCGATATTGGGCTTAAGGGGGCCTTTCGGGTCAAGTTTTCGGAAAAAAACAAACCAAACTCTTTTCATTTTGGCCTCGCCCCCTCCCGCCCCCGCAATATCAAACCTCATATCTCCCACTGTTTTATAGATAGAAGGTTCGAAGCTTCTGGACATATTTAGTATTCTGCATTCTTAATCGATCCGCTGAAGGAATTTTAAAGATTGGATGAACGATATTTGAGTAATAAGGTAAACAAACAGTTATGGGAAGCACCGGTCGCAACGGTGATGGGCAGCACTTCACAGGTACAGAGTAGGTTATAGTCGGGCACGACCGACTATCTTTCTTGTTTAATGTTAAGGACTTTAGGATGGTAATCTTTGGTACAGCTAGATGAAATAATAGGGTCTAAATTTGGGTTTAAGCGAAAAATGTATGAATAAAAACCGAATTCAAACCAATGTTTGAAGGGAATTAAGTCGACTATGGCAACTCATAAATGTCTTACAAAAATTCGAAACGAGTTTACAAATGTAGCACTTACAACAGAAAAGGATGAAATCATCCAATGTGAAGAGCTCCAGAAAAAGAGTATGTAACAAGACTCGAGTAAGATTTTTTGTATTAGCTGTTGCCGGCTGCCATAAACGGCTTCTTAAAACTTTATAAAACTCCCTGAAACAACTGAAATACCTTATAACTCCCAAAACTCAAATAAATACAATATACAAAAATCTATAAAATCTCAGAAGTGCCATCAAAGCCAACAAAAAAGCCAATGATAATAAACGGTTGTAAAAATAAATTTCGTTTATGAGGCACTCCAAAGAGTTAAAAGCCTTTATGGGCGATAAATAACACACAGTTGACTTCCTCTTGCAAATCGAATTTTCCAGGAAACAATTTCTAAAATTCCTCGTAATTTATTTGTCATATTTTGTTGTCAATTTTCACTAAATACTTAAAAAGTTTTATCCCCACGCACACTTTTTTTTTACCAATTTGGCTTAATGCTTGTTGCAAATCAATGTCATAATATGCAACAACAAGTAACAACAGAACTTGCTCAAACACACTCACACATAATCTTACTGGCAGTTACCTTGACAAAAAAAAATTTCCGTTGAAAGCAAACGAAAAAAAAAGGAAATATCGCGACACAAAAAATCAAAAGGAATATGTTCCTAATATTTTCGATTGGTTTTCGTATTTACCAATTTTTTTATTTTGCTAACACACACACAAACACACACATATACACACAACCAGCTTAAGCTGCCAATAATGGCACAAACACAAACACAACCCACCCACATCCACATTCACTTGCAATGACACAATTGGCTCAGGAGCCGTGCAATGGCTGAGTGCCTGGCTACAGTGAGTTGTTTTCAAGCAGACACTCCGCCTCACGTGATTAGGGCACAGGCACAGAACGAGTTTTTAAGCTGCTGCTGCCTACATCAACTTGTTTTTGTTCTTCTTTGGATTGTTTTTTCCTCGAGGGACACCACACCAAGTTTTGCCCATCCCTTGAGCTTCAGTCTTGACAATACTTCGGCATCGGTTTCCATTGGCAGCTGTATCGAAAAAAAATGCTTTGAAATGGAAACCGATGGATGGTATTGTCAGAAGAGAAGTTTCATGTTTTGTAAATTGGATCACATAGGATTTTCAAGTAGAGGAACTAGTTGAAAATTCGAACTCTAAGGCAAATTTCTAAACTGATTTTTGGTGTATTACAGCCCCCATATAGCTAGACTGTCCATTCAATACCACCAGTTGGTTACAATCACTGTATCTGATTAGCTACTGGAAGGTTTAATGCATATTAACTTAACCATCTGAAAGGCAAAATCGATAAAGCTTAATACTCTGTTTACACTGAGGTCGTACGACCGTTTTTGGTATTGTTTGCCCGGCCATACAAAAAATGGCAGTTGCTTTTGAATTCGGGAAGGTCGTAGACCGTAAATAATCAGTGCTGCCGGATCGCAGTGTGCAATATTTATCGATAACTATCGGAATGGTCACCCGCGACAAGTGGAATGCCAGTTTAAAAGAAAGTGCAAAAAATGGGAATGCATTTTATTACTATTATATTGCATGTTTCGTAGTGGAAGACAATAGAAAACGCAAAGTATGGACAGATGCAGCCGAGGCCATACTAATAGAGATGTGATCAGAGCGGATCGAAGAGCTAAGGGGCCACCACAATATTATACATATTTTTGCGGCGATGGCCAAAAAGTTGGAAAACTATGAGCTTGATTTATGTCAATGGAAGTAAAGAAGATTAATTGCGCCGAAAATATAGGTAAGTTCCCTACCATCAAAATTGAACCATACGGCGGTGCTCCATTCCAATGGGAGCATTTTGAAAGAGTCGCCCAAGTTATGAGCAGTTCGAAAGCCATAAATTGTGAGCTTTATACTGAGAAGAGCTTGCAATCTGGTTAGTATATCATTGTCCTTTTGTATTGAAACCTTAAGCATCTTCAATTAAATATGTTTTTTTTTTCAGAGCCATATACAAATTACGAGCAGAGCGAAACCGTATCCTAGAGCGGATCGCCACAAACCAGGAGAAGATGCTAGAAATCAAGATAGAATAGAATCAGTGCAAAAGCAATTATTCTTGTTTGCCCTTCGTGGCTTAAACTGGAATCCTGAGGTCCGTTTACCATCTTACTCTAGTAGACTACTTTAAATTAATCTTCCTTCCTTACTTAAACGTAGAGTTATGCTTGGTGTTATCTTCATACATAGACTAATTACTGGCGAAATCGACTCATTGGAGTTGGTTAGCCAAATTAATCTTAATGTTCCTTGTAGACTGTCCCGTAACTTTGTCTCCTTATCTCTGAAACATTGTACTACTAACTATGCCTTGCATGATCCGTTTCGTGTCCTCTGTGCTGATTACAACAAACTCTACCGCTTAATCAATTCGGAACTTTCTCTTCCTGCTTTAAAAACCTCTATTTTAACTCATTTGTCCCCTACTTAACACTATTTTGAACTTTTCGATCCGGTTTTCGTGTCGCACGTTGGCGGCTGCGCCTCTCGGTCGGTTGGGCGGGAGGTGGGCTGCTATTTTGCCTGGGGTTCGCGCGTAACAGGCTTCGGCTTGGTGTCGCAAGGGCCACTTGAAAGTACGGTGCATTGTTCGTCAACGTCCATATTAAAAAAAAAAAAATATATTGACCGAAAAAATAGTTAATTAAATTAATGAATTTATTATTGTACCGAGTCGATGGAATTAAAGAAGATGCTAGAGCACATCGGGTCTCAATTGGTACACTTTGTTTCCCTTCTACTTATTAAAAAGGTATTGGTGTTGGGTTGCTCCTTTTCAAAAGTTTTAGCTACAGATGCCCAATTGTCTGTAAAAAGGCTGTTGTGCGAATTCAAGAAATTGAGCAAAACGCATCAGCACTTAATTATTGCGTTGGCGTGCTTCATTGCCCTTCCCAAGGCGACGAAATTTTCCTTGAAGGTGCCAAAAGCATTCTACTACTACTCGTCTAGCTTTTGAGAGATGGTCATCTTGACTAGCCAATTTTCCAATGATTCTTCCACAACCATCTGCAAATCCGCAATCACGAATTGAATGTTTTTTCCATTTTGTTGCCGAAAGTTGTAAATTTAATATAAAGTAAACGTCAAACGGCTGACTTGATGTGACCGACTATGTGACCGTACGCTCAATGTAAACACCAAAAAGGTCGCAGCCCCAGAAAAAGTCGTACGACTGCAGTGTAAATTGAGTATAAACTGATCTATATAGATGCCCGATTTCGACCAAACTTAGTGTAATAATGGAAAAGCCGAAATTTGGAGGCGATCCCATTTAAAACAAAAAAGTTTTTTTCTCTTGAACTTCTTTTTCGACCGATCATTCGTACTGCAGCTATATGCTATAGTCATCCGATTTTGACAAAACTTTGTAGAATTGTGTAAAAGTATATAAAATTAATAAATGCCATTGATAAGGACGTTTCCATTGAAAACAAAAAAGTTTTTCTCACTGGAACTAGTTTTACGACCGATCGTTTCTATGGGAGCTATATACTATAGTCATCCGATTTTGACTAGCGACACATGGGAAATTCGACATCAAGAAATGTGCAAATGGTTACCAAAATTTGCTTTATGATTGTCCCGGAAATATTTAAAAAATTTTTATTTAAATTTCGGATAACACGACTTTTATTTGAATTATATTATTAGCATGGATCATAAAACTTATGCGACAACAAACAGATATCATTCTAGGGTTCTCAAGTCTAACTCAATGTTGGAAGCTATTTTTTTTTTAAATTTTACCATCGTTGTTTTGAGATAATGATTTGAAATTCATTTGAAATAGTCATCAATAAGAACTGTTGTAAATTATTTGCGAGAGACGCGATCCTGTTGTTGTAGTTAGACCATAATCTATTAATTAGACTTTCCAATAAGAAAATGAAATCTCCTGAAGTTCTGTGGCTTCGACGAATTTTTCGGGAGATCTACAAAACAACCGAAGGCAAAATCTCTAGAGATTTCTGTGTCACACCCGAATAAGTAACATCACGTTGGCCTTGCTTTAAGTTGAACTGTTTGAAGTGGTTTCTATTTGGTTGGATACTTCAGTAGCAAAATGTGTTTAAAGCAGAAAGGTCTGTTGGTTTTGCTCCTGAATATTTCTTTTAATTTTATTTTATTAATTTCAAAGACTGTGACCAGCATATAAATTTCCAAATTTCACTTTTCTAGTCCAGAATTTGGTTTCATAATGCTCTAACAGATCTGGTGTCACGTCTGTAGCTTGAAGCAATACCCAGAGATGGGATAATGCCCAGATGGACCGGACGTCTTTCAAAAGCAGAATGTTTTGTTTTTATTTTAATGTTTATTTTCTAATTCCAAATGTTTTACTTATATATTTATTGCGTTGCGTTCTGTGAACCTGATCGACAAAGTCCTCATCCGAGGCACATCGATTCTGGTTCAGTCTTCTACGCGCAAGTCCGTGAACCTGAACATCAAAGTCTTCAACCAAAGCACCTCGAAGCTCTCCACGAGAGGTAACTTCCGCCTCAACTAAGGCACGTCAAAGCTCTCCACGAGAGGTAACTTCCGCCTCAACTAAGGCACCTCGAAGCTCTCCAAGAGAGAGAACTTCCGCTTCAGTTAAGGCATCTCGAAGTTCTCCACGAAAGGTAACTTCCGCCTCAACTAAGGCACCTTTAAGCTGCCCACGAGAGGTAACTTCCGCCACAACTAAGGCACCTCGAAGTTGTCCACGAGAGGTAACTTCAGCTAAGGCACCTCGAAGCTGTCCACGAGAGGTAACTTCCGCCTCAACTAAGGCACCTTGAAGCTCTCCACGGGAGATAACTCCGCCTTAACTAAGGCACCTCGAAGCTATCCACGAGAGGCAACTTCCGAGATCAACGACATTCGATATACGTTGCATTGTTTCATACCCAATCGTGTAGGAAACCAGCAAAGGTTTAAAGCGATGGAAAGCCATTACCATACACTTGGAGCAATTAAGATGTAAATGATTAACCAAGCACCAAGCCCGCTAAGTGTTAAGATCATCTTGCAATCCAACAAAATGCTCAGGGTCGTTAAAATATAAAATAATCTTTACGTCATCGGCATACATAAGTATCCGAGAATGGGATAATATTGGGGGGAGATCATTTATAAAAATAGGGGAAAGTTAAATTCGGCTTGACCAAAGCTTTGTATACCCTTTCAGTTTGTTTTTCTAAAAAAGACTACCTTTCAGACCATACTTTTCTATGGGAGCAATACTATATAGATGTCCGATTTCGACCAAGCTTTGTGCAATCATGGAAAAGCGTAACAAACTATTAGTTACGAAATTTGGAGGCGATCCCAATTAAAACAAAAAAGTTTTTCTCACCAGCACTTTTTTTTCGACCGATCATTCATACTGCAGCTATATGCTATAGTCATTCGATTTTGACAAAACTTTGTATAATTGTGTAAAAGTATATTAAATAAATATTTGCCAACGTAAGGGTCGTTTCCATTAGAAACAACAATGTTTTTCTCACAAGATCTAGTTTATCGACCGATCGTTCCTATGGCAGCTATAAGCTATAGTCATCCGATTTTGACCAAACTTTGTGGAATCGTGTGGGAGCATATAAAACAAATACATTCCAATTTTGAGGACGCTTCCATTGAAAACAAAATCAATAAAGACTACTTTTCAGATAATACTTTCCTATGACAGCTATACTATATAGATGTCAGATTTCGACCAAATTTGGTGGAATCATGGAACAGCATAGTAAACTAAGAAATACGAAGTTTGGAGACGTTTCAATTGAAAACAAAAAGTTTTTTTACTAAAACTATCTATAGTCATCCGATCCGGCCGGTTCCGGCAAATGTGCAGCGTATTTGTACCAAAGACTTTGTGCAAAGTTTGGTGAAGATAGATTTCAAACTGTCGGAGAGATAGCATAGAAACAGACAACGACGACACAGCGGACGGGCTAAGTCAACTCAGCTCGTCGTGCTGATCAAAAATATATATACTTTATGTGGTCGGAGATGCTTCCTTCAATGCGTTACAAGCATCCGGACAATTTTATAATACCCTCTGCCTCTGTATAAAAAGGAGTGAAAAACAGCGGACCTAGGTTGCTACCTTGAGGTACCCCAGAGGTATCAAGCCCAGGCTTTGAAGTATCACAACGTTGCAGAACTTTTTGAGTTCTATTTTTCAGTTAGAACTAGATCCTAAGCAGTAAAGCGGAGGGAAATCCTAATCGATCGAGCTTAAAGAGGAGAAGATCATGGTTGACTGAGTAAAAGGCTTTACTGAAGTCGATGTAAATGACATCAGTTTTCTTTTTCATAAGGAATCCATCATTAACCAAAGAAGTAAATTCAAGCAAATTGGTTGTGCTTGACCGACGCTTCATAAATCCATGCTGAAAAAATGATAAAATTGATTTTCAATAATGCTTTAGAGTGGAGGTTGCAATCTCTTCAAATAATTTAGGAACAGCGGATAGCTTAGCATTGCCTCTGTAATTGGAAAAATCAGATTTTCCACCCTTTTTATGGAGAGGATTAATATCAGACTCTTTTCAAAGAGTTGGAAAGACTGAAGAATCAAGTGATAGATTGAAAAGCTTAAGCAGCGGCTTGCCAAGGGAACAAGAGCATTCTTTGAGCAGACAACTAGGGATATTGTCAGGCCCAGGGGAGTATTAAGATTTTAGTGATTTCAAAAAAGAAAGTAGAGAGGTTTCAGAAATTGTGGGAGCACATATTGAGTTGAAAGACGCAATGTTATAGAGATAAGAAGATTTAGTGCATTGGACAGAAGAATAAGTTGATTGGATGAAATCAGCGAATAAGTCAACAGCAGTGGAACCATTGCTGGCCTTTTGGTGACCTAGGAAAAAGAGGAACCCAAAGCAAAACTATAGAATTGTTTAGGATCTTGTGCAAATAGCATTCAAAGTTAAAAAGTGTAAAGTCAGATTTTGCTATTGAGTATTTTGAAAAGTCAATTGCAGAACCATTTCGTTTGTACTTTTTGAAACATCTAGACTTAATATTTTTCAATTAATTTGAAAGTCTTGGACAATACCAAGGCGGATTTAGTGACTTGGAGGTAGCAACGCTATTAGGAATGCATATATATCTAAAAAAGAATTAAAAGGTAACAGCGAAATCGAAATCAACCGCATTGTACAAAGGAGACCAGTCGGCTGTACAAATAAGTTGATTAAGCAAAGTAAAGTTTCCTTTACGAAAACAGCGACGGGGTTTATTCGGAATAAGGTAAGTTGAAAAGGCAGGTCCTGATACTGAAAGCGAGATATCAAGTGTAGGATGGTAAGAATCTTTGGGAAGATTTAGAGTCTACAGCATTGTTGCAGTCAGTGATAAAAACAAGATCTAACAATTTAAATTGTTTTGTACAGGATTTATTTGAAAAAGAGACATGTTAAGCATGCAATCTCAAAAATCATATTATAAGACGACTCATTAAGATTTGACCATGAGATGTTAGGTAAGCGAAAATCACCTACAACAATCAAACACACAGCAAAAAAAAAAAGAAGCCACGGCCTCACCGTTGTAAGACAACACTCTTCGCATCGCACCACAGGCCACTTCGCTTGGTGGCTGCTTAACATTCAACTTGATTTGCAATGTGTTCTCTTAACATTTGACTGCGTTCTTTACTCTGACTAACTCTGAATCTCTTAACATTTGACTGCGTTCTTTACTCTGTCGTACTCGTGGGCCTCATGGCCGTAAGTGTAGATTGGAGATTTCCCGAAGGTACCGAGTTCGAGTCCCAGTAAGGCCAGGTAAAGTGAAGTTTAAAATTAAAAATTTTTTCAAGTTTTATGTGTTTTCAGAACAAACAGGAATGTATGGATATGTACTTGGACCAAGTATGCTGCACGTACTTCTCCCATTCCCATGTCTTGAAGTTTTAATATTACTTGGATCAAGTATGCGCGTACTTGTCCCAAATCTTGAAGTTGTAATATACTTGGATCAAGTTTGCACGTACTTAATTTAAGTAACTATCATGTTGCATTTTTTATGCAAACTCGAACTTATTTTAAGTTTGAAACGTAATTGAATCAAGTTGTAATGTTCTCATTTTAAGAATGTTTCGTACTCATTTTTTAAGTCCGATAATACTCAAATCAAGTTTTCAATCGTACTTGATTTAAGTATGGCGAACTTGATGGTAGTAATTTAAGACTCAGTTGACTATCAAGTTCGGAAAAACAGAGTTCAAGTACAGAATACTTAATTTTTTCTCTCTGTGATGAGTCAATGTCTCGTTATTGGGTAAAAACATCTTTAATAGGTGGGAAGGTGGGGCATTAAAAGAGGTAATAAATAAAGAAAATAATGGAAAAGTTACCCAAACGTCAACAAATTCAACATCTACAGGCAAATTGACAGTGATCAGATCGGATCGGTGAAGAATTTAGTATGTTAAAAATGTTAGTAACAATTTGAATATTAATGAAAAGCTTTCAACCGAAACTTCTATTCTCTATCAAAGTGCAAAAGATTGTATGCCTCTTCCAGCTGCACAATCTGCTGATTCTCTCGTTCGCCCCGCCTGGCTTATACGCTTCGTTGCCTTGCACACTCACACACATGTCAATGTTGGCATTAAAATTTGCCTTTCATATGACAACCCGCAGGTGGAATCTACTTCAGAGTTCAGAGTGAGTGCGTGTGTGTGTGTGCAAGAAGGTAGCAAGCGGGGGTCAGAAGGGTGTGTAGGAAAAAGGGAAGTGGAGTGTGCTCTAAAGAGTGGCGGCAACTTCACATTTTGGATATTTTTATATACCCTTTCAGAGAGAAGGAAACAAAACCAAGTAAATTAGACCGGACCATCATGGTATGGATATTTGTAATAACATAATCTCATGTTGTTTATAAGTTTAGAAGTTGAGGACTTTGTAGATGGAAACAAAAGTATGAAAATCGCATACGCAATGTTGTCCATGTCCATACCTGACATATGATTACAGAATTCTTGCAATTTTACTTTAAAATTGCTTAGAAAAGTGGAATCGAGAGCATATAAACGGCGGTGCTTCCAAGCTTATCCTTTTGCTGTTTCGCTCTTTTGCCTTTTCCCCCCAAAACTGACTGCAGGTAGGTGAGGCAGGTTACTGTAGCGGTTTTTATGTTGACGCGATTTTCAACATGAATTGAAGCGAATTGAATCAACAGGGGGACGACGACAAGGCAACTGATCAAACTGGCTGACACAACTCCCCTTGCCACACCAACTCGCTTGTTAATACATCGCCTACAACAGCCATTGACAGTTGGCTAAAAGTGATTGGGCCGAAATTAAAGTCTTACTTTAATTAGCCGAACCAATTTTATAATTTAAAATTCAAGAAATTGCCTACATAGTAATAACTTGATGTCTCCAATTTGGCATCCATTTAGACACACTCTCCACATAGATACGACTACATGCATACACATACATACATACATATGTATAAGCTGCATTGTGACTTTTCATATTTGCATAACATTGCCATGCGATGCCAAAAAGTTGTGACAGCAATATGAAACGTTTGTGGGTCTGAGCTCTGGACTTGACGATAACGACAAAAGAAATGGCATTCATTTTTTTTTGTCTATTTTGGAAATTCAGCACCAAAACAAGCAACAGAAAAACAAACGATGCATGCAAAAACCAAACCAAATATCGTTAATCAATTGGAAATAGATTTTAGGATATTAAAAACCTGCACACAAAAAAGTTTGTGGCGTAGAAGCTAGCTACAGTTGCATGATATCGAGTGCAAAATTGTATTATTATTGGTCAAATATTGAAATAAAATACAGCATGTTTATTAAAGCTCCCTACCCGACCAAAGGCATTCCACAAGCTTTTATGTCAAGCTCACTTAAGGGGGTATTGCTCCTTGGCAAAAAATGTTTTTCGATTTTTTTGCATATTTTTATAGCTTGGATATTCGAGAATATCGTCCTAAAGGGATTTTTTAAAATTCGAAATACTTTAGAATATAGCCCTTTAAATGACCCAAAGTGACCCGATTTGCCTAGCAACTGCCAACTTTAAACGCGTTTATCTCGAAACCACGTTTTTCGAGCTAACGGCACTGATTGCGCCCGTAGTTCTGAGCCGATTTTGATGAAACAAAATGCAATCGAAGCAGAACTGTCACCATTATGGCCCCAATTTCAATCATACTTTTAAAAATTTTTTTACTATTTTTTTTTAACACTAAACACTGCAAAAAATTGCCCAAAATCGATTTTTCATTTTTCAATGGCCGCCATTTTGTAAAAAAAATCACAAAATTATGATTGAAATAGGAGCCCGAACTACATCTGAAGTGAATCTAAAGCCGTTTACTTTTTATACCCCTGCAGAGGGTATTATAAAATTGTCCGCATGTTTGTACCGCATAGAAGGAAGCATCTCCGACCACATAAAGTATATATATTCTTGATCGGCATGACGAGCTGAGTTGATTTAGCCTTGTCCGTCTGTCCGTCTGTCTGTTTCTATGCTATCTCCTCCGTCAGTTTTAAAGCTATCCTCACCAAACTTTGCACGAAGTCTTGTGGTACAAATAGGCTGCACATTTGTCGGAACCGGCCGGATCGGATGACTATAGCATATAGCTGCCATAGTGATTAGTGAGAAAAACTTTTTTGTTTCACTAAGTTTCCATGATTTCACTAAGTTTGGTGGAAATCAGATAACTAAAACATATAGCTCCCATAGGAACGATCGTTCGAAAAACTAGTTCTAGTGAGAAAAAGTTTTTTGTTTTTAATGAAAACGTCCTTATCATTGGCATACACTTATTTCATATACCTTTACACAATTCTACAAAGCTTGGTTGAAATCGGATGACTATAGCATATAGCTTCCATAGGAACGATCGGTCGCAAAACAAGTTCGAGTGACTAAAACTTTTTTGTTTTTTAATAAAAACGTCCTTTTTATTGGCATATTCTTATTTTATATCCTTAACACATATCTACAAAGTTTTATCAAGATCGGATGACTATAGCATATAGCGGCAGTATGAATGATCTGTCGAAAAAGAAGTTCTAGTGAGAAAAACTTTTTTTTGTTATAAATGGGATCGCCTCCAAATTTCGTTATTAAGAGTGTATTCTGCTTTTCCATGATTTCACCGAAATTGGTCGAAATCCCATAGAAAAGTGAGGTCCAAAAAGTAGTCTTAGTTAGAAAAACTTTTTAGTTTTCAATGGAAGCTGCAAGGGTATACAAAACTTCGGCCGAGCCGAAATTAACTTTCCCCTATTTTTCTTTCTAAAATAATTTTCTTAAGAGTTGCTTAGATTTCGATTTTGTTTTGCGGGAATATAAATCAATTCCGTTTGCGAAAAGCTGCAGTGGAAGGGAAATTGAGAACATGCCTGATAATAAAAAAAAGTCCAAAAATTTCATGGATCACAGCGGTCGAACCGATTTACCCATAAAATTCATTTAGCTGCAGCACCACCTGTGGCGGAGAATCCTTTTCGATATTCCACTTCTATGGATATGGCTGATATGACATGGCCATTGACATGCTAGAGACCGCCCATGTACACACCAACCGTGCCTCAACCTACGCAGCCTCCTCTGCCCATTACAGTGTTGGTGATGGTGGTAGCTGCTTTTGTGGCATTTTTTACCCCTTCCACCTTTGAGCCCTTATGCAGCTAGTTGTTACTCCTTTTATTCGTCCGGCGAGTTTGCTGGCTACCTTTGATTACGACGATGACCTCTGGCTTAATGTGGGTGCCGGATAGTTCAATAAGATATCACAATATCAATGAGTCTCAGTGGTGCAGCAGCCAAACTGTTGTGGCTCTTGAAATAATTACTAAATAAAGGTCGAAACTGTCAGAGCAGATGCCAAAAACTCGTTCGTTGTGTCCAAATAAGCAAATGAAGAAAGCAATTTGTCTCAAAATGTCATCAGCAACTGAAAATGAACTACTAAATGCAAACGAATAAATGTACAGGTGAATGGGTCTTTACCAACACCAGTCAACCGCAAGGCAATCCATGAACAAGGATTATATCACTGACCCAACTGCCATTGCAATTTGCAGCTACCCAAATGGTGTACTTCCTTTTTGTACCCGAGCTCAACCTGAGAGTCTGAAATCGAAATCCAATTGCTTAGGGCAGAGACTACTTGGATTTCAATCAAAGCACAAAACTCTCCACAACTGAGTGCAAACAATATCGGACTGACTCTGATGTACAAAAGCGAGGCCAGAGCAGCAGGCCAATAATAACTGCCAATGAATGGGACAAATCGCAACACGGCTTAGATTAAATGGCACAAAGCCAGTGGAGAGGCAGAAATAAATATGCATTTGTGCTGTAAGGCAACATGGCAAAGTTACAGTGGAAACAAAGGGATGACCTTGCTCTCCCGGCTCGTCTCTTCCCTGTTAAGCTTGATTTATATAAATATTTTCCAAAAAACGGCTTTTATTTACGTCCTGTCACAATTAAGGCAGTCGCCACAGGAGCACACAAAACGGAATCCACGGAAGCCAACTCATGCTCGCACATTTTTGTAATAAATTCCTGGAGCGGTCAGTGTCGGACATGAACCAAATTGGCCTCATACGCCAGCCATAAAATACCAATCCATGGTGGGGACGAAACATTTTTGATCATTATGCATGAAACCTCTTGACGGGGCAAAATATTTTGATTGAAAACATTTTTGTGCGCATATTTTTCAGCTGCAGTTCAGAACGCGCACACAGGCACACACACACACACACACAATAAGCCACCCGACAAAGACCTACGAGATTTACTATAGCTTCACGTAAGAGGGAAATCCGATTTACCTAAGAGTGGTGGTTTTCAAACGAATGTTTGTGGTTTTCTCTGTTGGCGACTGCAAGTCTAAACTAACTTAAATTTTAAAGTTTTAATTTGGGAATCGAAATGGAGTGAAGCTAAACTTTTTAATTGACTTCGCTCTAGACACTATCTCGAAAGCGAAAACGTAGTGGGCACGATTCAGCTTTCTTTCCGTTTTTGCTGTTGAGATCTGATTCGAGAACGCGTTTGCCTGCCCCCAAACTGAGCGATTTTTGGACCGAAAACGACACGTTCTCGATAGTTATACTCTGTACCAAAGGTACATAGAGTATAATAAGTTTGTGCAAAAGTATGTAACAGCCAGAAGGAAGCATCTCCGACCCCATAAAGTATATATATATTCTTGATCAGCATCAACAGCCGAGTCGATATAGCCATGTCCGTCTGTCTGTCCGTATGAACGCACAGATCTCAGAGATGGTAAGAGATAGAGGTTTGACATGTATGGGACATATGCTTCTTATACTTGCAGGCAGATCAAGTTCCCCTGGGCCCGGATTTCTGAGAGGCGCCCGGAGCCCGGATTTTTGCCAAAAACTTAAACAAACTATGTACAACATGAGAAAACCGCCAGGGCCCGGAATCAACTTTCGACAGGCCAGGCTGTCATAGAAAAGTAGGGTCTGAAAAGTAGTCCTAGTTGGAAAAACTTTTTTATACATTTTGCCCAGAAGTTTGGAACGCATAGAAGGAATCATCTCCGACTACATAAAGTATATACATTCTTAATCAACATGGCGAGCTGAGTCGATTGAGCTTTGTCAGTCCGTCTGTCTGTTCCTACGCAAACAAGTCCCTCAGTTTTGAAGCTATCGAGCTGAAATTTTGCACTGAGTCATGTTTTAGGTGCACACTGCACATATATTTCGGAACCGCGAAAATCTGATGGTCACTTCTTGTAGCTGTCATAGAAATTTTTTTAGTTTTTTATTTAATATTCCAATGACTCAGGACATTAAGCTTATAAATTAAGTCATTGGTCACAAAATTAAGTTAGTGGTCACAAAAGTTTCAAGTGTATTTAAACTTCGGCACAGACATTGACTAAACTTTGCACAAAGTCCTCTGATACAAAAACGTATCACATTTGTCGGAACCGGCTGTCATAAAAACGATGTTTTCAATGAAAACGCCTCCAAACAAATTTTTTCTAAGTTTGCTATGCTTTTTCATTATTCTACCAAGTTTGGTCGAAATCTGACATTTTTATAGTAAAGCTCCCATTGAAAAGGAAGGTCTGAAATGTAGTCTTCGTGAGAAAAACTTTTTATTTTCAATGAAAATTTTTCTTAACATTACTTAGCATATATTTATACTCTGTGCCAGAGGAACACAGAGTATATTAAGTTTGTGCGAAAGTGTCCCTCTGTCCGTCCGTCCGTCTGTCCGTTGTCTTTCTGTTGAATTTTCATATACCATAGATCTTTGAGAATAAATTTGAGCCCGATCGGATGATAAATATAAAATTTGCATACAACAGTTTTCCGCCCATTTTCCGACATTGTGGGTAGATTTTCCAAAAGTTGAAAGTCACGTTGATCATATTTTCTATGAATAACTATAAAAATGAGTTTGGAGCTAGTCGCTGGAAACTAAAATTCAACCCATACAACTTTTACCACCCAAGGGGGTGTATTTTCCGGAAAATTAGTATGCAGTCAAAGTTAAATTTTCATATAGATCTCTGAAAACAAATTTGAACCTGATCGAATGAAAATCAAAAAAGTTCCATACAACAGTTTTCTTTGAATTTTCCACATTTCCCGACAGACTTTTCCAAAACCGTTTCTTAGTACTCACTTTCAGCATAAGATAAAACTGCTGTAAAAAATTCAGCTTTCTATCTCTTATGGTTTGTCCTGTGCGACGGTCACCAGTCACCAATTCAGTCAGTCTGTCAGTCAGTCAGGTTGAATAGTTTTATATATATAGAAGATTCGAACCTTCTGGACATATTTAGTATGCGGGATTCTTTATCGATCCGCTGAAGAAATCTTAAAGATCGGATGATCGATATTCGAGTTATGAGGAAAACAAACAATTATGGGCAGCACCGGTTGCAAAGGTGATGGGCAGCACTTGACAGTTACAGAGTATGTTATAGTCGGGCTTGAATGACTATCTTTCTTGTTTTTTATAGCAAAATTAAATTCCAATTTTTGAATGGACCACCCTGTAGAAGACTGAAGTTTTTGAAGTGAAACATCTTAAGTTTCGATTTGGAAGTAGGAATAAAATACGTTTTCAGCGTCACGCGTCTCACATCACACTGAAATGGCATATTTTTCAGTGTTATTGTCGGTCGAGTACTGCGTATCGAGTACTTAATAATGAGTACTTTGCTATAAGTATCGGGCTCAGAGTATCAAGTACTGAGTATCAAGTTCTACGTATTGGATACTAAGTATCCAGTACTGAGTATCGAGTAAATACTATCAATTCTTAAGAACTTAGTAATGAGTAATTAGTATCGAGTAATGAGTATCGAGAGCTTAGTATCAGGTACTGAGTATAAATTTTCGAATATTGAGTATCGAATACTGAGTACCCTGCACCGAGTACTGAGTATTCAGTACTGAGTATTGAGTACTGAGTACCAAGTATAAAGTAACACACACACACAAGTAATTGAAAGTCGAGGCACACCTTATACATCATTTTCACACCTCGTCACACCTTTTTTATTTAATAGAAACTCCGATATTTTCAAATTTCTAATGGTTTCCAATTTGAAATCAAACTTTCTTTTTTTTCCGTCCAGTCCATTCAAGTCAATACTCTCCCTATTACCCAAGATAAGTGGCAAGATATTCTCGCACAGACCTAGACACTGGCAAACTGATCAATGTCTGTCACATTTCCGGCACATGGCGGGGCTTCCGTTTCTTGTATTTTTTTTTTTATATCACATGGCTTTGGGTGAGTGGGAAAGTGAGAGTATGACAACAATGGCGGATACGCCAAGTTGATTTACACAGTCCCATCCTTCCGTTCGTCCGTCCGTGCGTGCACTGCCCAGTTACACTCATGCTTCAATGAAAATTTTCACTCAATTACGCTTTAAGACTTAATTCACCAATTTCGGGCAAATGTCGTTAAAGGAAGTGGGCCGGAGGACCATAGACACACACATACACGTGTCACTTGTGTAGGTATTTGTATGCACAAACTAAATCAACAGCTGCCAGTTGACTGGCATTGACCGCCCCCATTTTTCTGCCTCCTCCTGGCCATGTCATTCATATGGATGTATGCACATATGTATGTATGGGTACTTTTTTATGCCACGGCTTCCTCATGCGTTCTGATCCTGTGTAAGTGGAGTATGTGTGTGCGTTGACCATGCAATGTTGTGGTTTTCACTCTAGCCTTCTGTTTGTCCACTGGCAACTGCGGTTGCTTTATGACTCGGACAAAACGTACAACAAATTAATTATGGTTAATTGCTGCCCCCGGGAGGCGTTTAGAGCTGTTTACCATTTTAGTGCGGCAACTAATAATAGAAAATAAACTGTTATTTTATCAAAGCCGAACTTCAATGGGTAGTAATTAGCTAGATATGTGTAAGCGTGTCTTTGCTGGGTTTAAAACCAAGGGCATTGATGAAAACGTGCACAAGGCGGGGTGCCCGAGAACTATGGTTCTCTTAGTTTTTCCTAGAGTTTCCTGCCTACTAAGTAAACTTCACAAATACCGACTAATACTGGACGTTTTTCTAGATATTTTATTGAACTTTTCTAACGATTTTAAGACTCAGTCAGATGACCAATAGTCGACTTACAGCAAAACACAAAAATGCTAAGCCTTAACTTTACACAAATATTCATGCAAAATATTTGTACCATGAATATGGATATTTGATATTTTTTTTTCAAATCGCATTTATAAGCTTGATAAAGGACCATGATTTGTGCTTCGATTCGATTTGCTGTTGTCCTTGTTGATGTCCCCAATTGCCCTGTTCCCTGGTTGCTACCTACTTAGACGTTTGTTGCTGCTTCTGCTGCTGTTGCCGTTGCAGGTGAAAGGTCTAGGTTGAAGAGATCATGAATCCGATTAGAGGTTTAAAAGCTTGCCTTTAGCTGTTGCCTTTATTGGAAAAACTATGTTTATTTGCCCACACGAAAACAAGTTTACAAAGGACCCCAACTGGGCCAAGAGGGAGTGGGAAGTTTTATTTTTTTTATAAATATATAAGCAAAGCAGCGCAATTTACGCGGCTTTGGTCTGCCACCCTCCCCATAAAATGTTGAAAAATGCACTCAAGCGTTAGAATTCGATCGATTTGAGGCTGAAAATAAAACTGTGTGTGTGTGTGTGTGTGTGGGTGTGTCTGAGTGGGTGTACCTAAGTATTACACGTACATGTTGTATGTATGCGAATGAGTTCAGCCAGAGTTTCCTTAATAATTTTGTTGCCTACTTTTGCGGGCAATTAACACTTGAATTTAAAATAAACATAAGCCATGCTAAATTTAACACAACTCTCATAAACACATCCGACAAAGGGCCAAGGCTTACACACCCTCAGCCCCCCCTCCCCCTCACTCCCAACCACACAGCGTGCATTCAGTGAGTGTATTCAAGTCTGAGCTATAGAATTTCCTCGGTGAATGCATGTCAAGAATTGTAAAGGTTTTCGCACGTCACATTACCCCAGGCACCCTTCCCTTCCCTTAGCCAAGGTCGTCAATGGCTGCTTAATAATAGTATAGCAAATGACTATGATGACTCTAGACACTTGGCTGGCAGCCTGCACACACACACACACACACACACTTGCACATTGTGTAATCACAGTAGGGAGTTAAAACTACATGAAAAGGTTAAATACAGACTGGAAGAGTCATGTCTTTCTAGTTGTATTTAAAAAATAACAAACTATTTTCCATTTTGAGTTTTAAGAGAGAAGTGAAACAAGTTTTAGGAAACTTTTTTCAATTTTATTACACTTCAGAGTTGAATCGATCGGCAGCTAAAGGGTTGAAAGCTTGTCAACTTCAATTGTTTTGTTATGCAAAGAGTTTAATCTAAAATGGCATTATTGAAGATCCTAATCGATACAAAATAGAGAGTAATTGGTAATTGCCTGCTTAAGGTTTGAAATTTAGTGTATTGATGTAGACACTGAAGGCAACCAGACCTGAATATGTCTATATATTAATACGCTAAGTAAAACCCATACAAATTCAAGGGGTTATTACATGAAGTTATTATTAAGAAGATCCCAATAATTTCACATATAATAACTGACCGTGGCTGATGTGGCATCATCGAAAGATCTAGCTACGAACTTGTTCAGTTTGGCAACTCTTTACTCATTGCCACTAACAGTTGACCAGTTGCCTCAGTGAAAAGCAGAAACGCAGCATAAGCGGAACACTTTTTCTCGCACCTCAAGTTTTTTCGGCTGAACAAAAACAAACAGTCGGTCATGCGACAACCTTTTGTTTTTGTTTTGTGCGTTCAGAACACACAACCACATATGCATATGCAAAAATCACTTCGGAAGTATGCTCTCAGCAAAAGTGTTAGTGAAAGACAGGAGAGAAACAGGAACGAAAAAAGCGGTCTTCGCTCTGAACGCAACAGAAATGAGCAATGTTTTTGTTGTGTCTGTAACCAAACTGTTTTTTGCCGACACGTTGAAAGTGTTAAGAGTTTTTTGCGATCTCGGCTTGTGCGAAATCAATTTGACAAACGGCTCACGCTTCAATTCCAACTTCGCGCTTTCTACATCTTTCTTTCTGAAACTGGTAGCCGACGCAGAACATTCGATCAGTCATTCTGAATTGTGTATGCAAAGTGTTTTTAGGCCTGGGAGTGCAAAGCTGCAAACAAGAATACCCTGACCATTGGTCCAGCCAACCCGTATCACCCTCACTGGCAAGAATTAAGCCGAACTTCTCGTGGCAAGTGGCAGAGCACTCCTAGCCAGATTTACATGCAGTTAGTTAAAACACTCACGAAAATCAAGGAATTAAAATGAACTTTTTGGTCATACTTATTCTGAGAGCATCCCAGATCCAAAAAATTTCCATATGGACTGGATATTTCTTTAATATCCTTTTATTATCCAACGGAGCTGAATAATCATCCCAGGGATGATCATTTTTCATATCCTTTGGATGATTTTTAGTTCCATTGGATGTTAAAAGGATATTAAAGACATATTCAGTCCAAATGGATACGGGAAATCATCCAATGGATATTTTTGCATATCCATTTTTTTTATTCTGTGTCTCTTTGCTATAACAAGAAAAGTGCTACAAAACTTGGTAACTGCAGAAGCCCTTGCAGAACCATTCTCCAGTAATATTCAGACTTCTGGAGTGCCCTCTTTGAAGACTGACATCACACAAGAAACACTGGCTCAAATACAAAAAATATAGAAGCAGTCACATCGAGCTGAGCCCAACCAAAAACAGCGAAGAAGACATTGACAATTCAGTGCAAGCTTTCACCACTATCATGACTGCCGCTGCTCATCACTCAAACCCCCAAGCAACAATAACAACACCTCAGCAAGATAGTAGATTAACAATCAGTTACATTGACCGGCTGGTCTCTGATAAGCGGCGTGCAAGAAGAGAATGGCAAAGCTTTAGATCAGCCATGCCCAGCCGTATGCGCTTTGGGTGCGTTTTGTTTTTGTAATTGCACCGAAGATAGGAAATTTATGGTCGTATACATGCGCACGCAAACATTTCGTGTATGTGTGAGTCGCGTAGAACAAAAATCGGTTTTTTTCTATTTGATTGTCGATTACGCGTGCAAGCAAACTGACCAACAACGATGTATTGATGCTTTTCTTTGTGAGTATTGGAGAGTGCTCTGCCGTATGCTACTTTCGGGCATATCTGCCGCAAAGAATCGTCTGAGACTTGCAGAAGGCGTACTTCGCACGGCACTTGAAGCCGAAGAGCAGCTAGCACATGGCCGTTATATCGAAAAATTATCGCCTACAAGCCCCAAATTCCCCTATGAAGGGCACTCCCCAGCATTAAGCCACCTTCAAAGGTAGACACGCCTCTAACGGATCAGTGGGGAAGATGGGCCCGCAGTGACGCAGAAAAGGCAACTGTCTTTGCACTTAACCTTAAAAATGTTTTCCAGCCAAATCCACCAACCAATGGCTATGAACTTCCATTAGTTTCGACCGCCGCACAAACTGACCCAATCAAAGTTCATTCGATAGATATTAAAAATGCTATCGGAGAGCTAAATCCCAGAAAAACACCTGGACATGACCTAATTACGCCTAAAATGATTATGGAACTTTCAAGTCCCGCTTTTACATCTATCTCAAGACTTTTCAATGCTGTTCTGCGATGTGGATACTTTCCTACTTAGTGGAAGAAGTCCACATAATGATTCAGAAACCAGGAAAAGATAAAACACAAGCGTCATCATTCAGACCCATTAGTCTGCTACCTTGCCTATCGAGACTATTTGAGAAGATCTTACTCCGTAATATAGATGCCCATGCACAAAATATCATTCCCTCATATCAATTTGGGTTCCGAGCAAAGCACGGGACTATTGAGCAAGTCAAACGTTTAACTTCAAACATTCGGACTGCGTTTGAGCACCACGAATACTGCTCTGCAATTTTATTGAATGTTGCCCAAGCATTTGACAGCGTTTGGTCGGATGGTCTTTTATTCAAGATAAAGACAATGCTTCCCCCAAATACTCACAAAGTCTTAGAAAGTTACGTCAATAACAGAGTATTTACAGTTTGTCAAAATGAGTACAAAACGGAAGAGTTCACCATAGGAGCCGGAGTGCCGCAGGGTAGCGTACTAGGTCCTCTCCTATATGTAATATACACTGCCGACATAGCAACAGACCCTCGACTTACAATAAGTACTTTTGCGGATGATACGGCAATATTAAGCAGATCACGATGTCCAATTAACGCAACAAGTCTCTTGGCAAGCCAACTAGCTAAAGTAGAAGAGTGGCTGGCCAACTTGCGCATAAAAATCAAAGAGCAAAAGTGTAAGTATGTGACGTTCACTCTCAACAGAAGCATTTGTCCCCAGCTATCCTTAAATGCAACCCTGATACCGCAATCAAGCACAGCCTTCACTGGCTAATCAACTCCCGTTCCCCTATAAAACTGGAATATAAAAGGCTCGCTCTGTGGTTTTGGTTTTGGTGCCTTTAACTTCGTCCTGGAAGATTTCCACGCCAAGGAGTACGTTGTGGCAGCGTACTTGGATATCCAACAGGCATTTGACCGCGTCTGGCCAAGCTGAAGGGAACACTCAATCCTCAGCTCTTCTGGATGGTCAGATCTTTCCTATCTGACAGGACATTTAAAGTTGTCCAGGATGGCCTTGCATCCCATAAGAAGAGTATTAGAGCAGGAGTGCCTCAAGATAGCGTTCTGGGACCAACACTCTACAGCCTGTTCACAGCAGACATGCTTACTGCTTTGGACATTCCAACTGAGGAGCCGCAGGACCTTCTAATCGCCACCTTATAAAGCAGATCACGACGATCGTGGCGCGTGACAGATGCGTATACTCGGCTATATACACGTTGCAAGAGTATCTCAAAAGGTTTGAGAACTGGGCCTGTCGTTGGAACATCTCCATCAACCCTGAAAAGTGCGTATCTGTCACCCATACGCTCAGAAGAGACAGTAGCTCTGGCGTCTTCCTGCATGGAGAGGTCCTCCCTCACAAATTGTCCCACAAGTATCTTGGAGTGACACTTGACAAGAGGCTTACCTTTAAACAACATGCCGCCGAAGTTGCAGGCAAGCTTCACAGCAAGGCGAAGAGGATGACTTGGCTACTCAACGCCAACAACAAACTCTCGCTAAGGAACAAGGTCCTCATATACAAAGTGATCTTGCGGAGGATCACTGGAGCAGAGTGTAAAAAGTAAAAGTAAAATCGGCTTGTCAAGATGACAACAGCCCCAAAGGGGCCAAAGCCGAGCCTCTCTCAATCTCTTGGCTTGTGCGCTTCTAATTTTAGCACAAGAGAAAGGGACCTACAGTTTAACGCCGAATCCGAACGGCAGTTTTTGAGAGGCTTTTCATGGCTAATTACTGCAATGCTGGCGCCAACAGCAAGAGGTGTGGCCGGGTGTAAAGTTTTATTCAAAGAAAAAAACTTTTTCATTAGATGTTCCGAGGCGGGATCGAACCCACAACCTCATGCTCAGCAGTCGCGCACACTAACCGCTGAGCCACTGGAGCAGAGTGTGGTTCATCCAAACTCGGGACATTGAACGAGAATGTGGCGTTCCGATGGTAGGAGATACCATTAACGACCAGGCGGCGTGGTACCTGGATATGGTAGCTGCCCATCCAAACAACCTTGCTAGGCGCCTACTCCGCTCGCGTAGGATAAACGGGATAAGGGCAAGACGCAGGCTCCAAAGAATCCACCCAGGTGATCTGGCAAACCGCAGGATTTAGCTTTAAATTTCGCTACAAACAGAATACACACAACCTGACTAAGACCTGAACTAATCGGATAGACAACTCTCAACAATTACTCACCATTTTTACCAACTTATTACAACTTAAAAAACTTTGTTAAGCATTAAGTAAATAGTTAACGATTAATATATAACTGATACAAGTAAGCTAAACATAATCTTAAACAAAATACAAACACAAAAACTAGCAATAATTCATTAAACTTAGATGTTAAAACCCTTACAACTAAGCACACACAAAAAACAAACCCAAGCATGTAACATAATAAAACTTAGAAAAAAACCCACCCCCTTCAATATAAGTTACCATAAGGTAACAGTAAGTTGTAAAATTTAGCTTAAGGTGACTAAATAAATATACATTTTATTATAAAAAGTGGTCGAAATTCGACTATCGATATGGCCATACCGAAAAGCACACTTTAGAAGAGCTTCGATGATTGGAAAAAAGCGTTGGCACAAGTGTATTATATCCGAGGGCGATTACTTTGAAGGGGACAAAATGGATATTGATGAGATAAATAAGTACTTTCAAAAAATTCAAAATTCAACGTATTCTTTGAACACACCTCGTATATCATAGTCAGGGTTTCCAGGGTTGTAAACCGGTTCAGACTTTAAAAACTTAAGACTTTGTTGACATATTATTTTCAAACAAAATTTCTTGAGAGCGTGTACAGTTAAATGTACTTTAAATGTTAAGTGGAAATTTATTAGATGTGCGAGTTTCAAAAACTGGACAAACCTAGTTATTTTTCGGTGTAAAAAGAATTCGACATTTGAGATCGAAACTGTTGAAAAGAGAGGTAAGTTTTTCGCATTTTCTAGGAGTTCTCAACAAGTTTGATCTACATACTAACTACTTATCTCTTGTTCGTCCAGCGTTCGCTAGGTGTACTCTTAGAGTCTTTACGGAAAAGCTATGGCAAATGTGCCACCATAGCGGACATCACATAAATTTTCAGAGTAGGTCAAAGATCGAACAGCACATTGCCATTGTATTCATTGAAATTCAGTGCATGAATTGGAAACACCTCCTGAGCACCCACATATATTTACCCACCATTGATCCCAAAAACCCAGGCACAACTGCATTAGGTCCGAAATGCAAATGTAGGGTACAAGTCAATTCCCCAATGTCTCACTTATACACGTAGCCAAAGCAACAGTTATCATTATGCCTGCTGCAGATGGCCCTTTCCAGTCGGTTTGTACCGTCTTTTGCACATTTGCAGTTAAATCACGTACTTGGTAAATGTGCTACTAATGAGCGTAAGAGCTTGAAGGGCGGGAACGGCCACGGGAACGGCAACGGTACCTGTGTACCAGCAGGAGGAGACTAATGTCTCTGATTTCATGAATGATTGTCGAAGCTTGATGTTTGCCACACACAATGTAAACATTCGCACGCATCAAACCAAATCCAAGAACCGAATCTAAATTCGAATTGGAGTCATAGTAGTAGAGACTCAATCATTTTCGGGGGGCGTAAATGGTGTAAACACTTGCTTAAAATAGATGCTCATTTGATTGAAAGCCAACTTGTTGGACTTAATCACGAGAAGAAGGGGAGGGGAAAATGGTCTTACTTACCTCTGCGACAGCAAGCAACAGCAACAACAATTTCAACATCTTTGTGAGCTGTTGCAATCAAATTAAAACTATTTGCAACTTCTTCAATGCAATGGGGAGTTATTTTGCTTAATCTTTAAGCTAAGTTGAATTTAAATAAGGGAAAATACTCAAAACTTAAGTTTAAACTAAACTAGCATAGTACCCGGCGCGCTTCGCCACGCTGCCGTAAGTCTATACTGACATCACATAAGACCGATACAGTTTTTCTTTTCCGACCGGGCTTGGATAACAATACCGTAATTGCTATCGCTATCGTAACCGTTATCTCTATCGTTATCGTTATTGATTTCGTTATCGATACCGTTATTATTATCGTTATCGTTATCGTTATCGTTATCGTTACCGTCATCGTCGTTTCTTATACTATCCTTACAAACCAAGTTTAAAGCCCATCGGATGAAAATCAGTTTTTGGCTGCAGAGTTTTCCATGAGTTTTGCGACCCTAAGGTTAAATTTTTCCAACATCAGAAAATTACATTTCAATTCATTTCACTTACTATCCTTACAAACCGAATTTCAAGTCAATCGGATGAAAAATAGATTTTCGCGTATCGAATTTTCCGAGAATTTTCCTTGTGGGCGGATTTTTCGAAATCGGGAAAATATGTGTCCAATTATTTCTTATACTTCGCTTACAAATCCAGTTTCAAGTCAATCGGATGAAAAAAAAAATTACCCATACAAACTTTTCCGACGCTTTTCCGGGAATTTTCCGACCCTACGTTCGAATTTTCCTGTATCGGAAAATCACATTTCACTTTATTTCGCTTACTGTCCTTACAAACCGAATTTCAAGTGAATCGGATGAAAAATAGATTTTTGCGTATTGAATTTTCCGAGAATTTTCCTTGTGAGCGGATTTTCCGAAATCGGGAAAACACGTGTACAGTTATTTCGAATACAATTCTAAGAAACCGAATTTCAAGTCAATCGGATGAAAATATAGCTCTTACCGTTTAGGCTGTGCGATGATTGCCAATCAGTCAGAACACACTATTTTATATTTATAGAGATCAAGGCTAAATTCAAGTTGTGAAATGAAATAAAGTTATGAAAAGGTAGCAGCTATCTTACAGTATTAAAGACTGTGATGCATTGGACTATTAACTGATGTATCAAATTGCTTGGTAAATTGAATGTATTCTCCTTGCGTTGCGATTCTTAAAGAAAATGTGCTTTGACAGTGTCGTGCTCCTCTTGAATCCCTCGAAAATAATCTTTTGACCATCGAAACAAAGCAACTGGACTAAGCATAGATTCAGCATGGGTGATTTGGAGACTTCTACGTTTGGTTTCTCATTTGAAAATTGGGCCCAATAGGTCACACGCTTCTTTACCGTGGGCAGTTGCAAAATAATGTGCCTCAGCTTTCAAGCCGAAACCACATTCATGACTTAATAAATTTTTAGTTTAAATGAAAGTGATTCAACGCCAGAACAATTTTGACATATTATTCGATCTTTTTGCAAATTTCAGAGATTGTAGATAATGGGCACATACACTACACTGCATAATATAATCTTAATATCTTCAAAATTGTAGAAGTTATTAAACATTTTTAATTGTGGTGACAAGAGGGGCCAAAATTTGAAATAAACTTAATCTGCGTAGGGACAATAGGAGTCTCCAAACACTCTAGCTCTTCTAGTTTCCGAGATTAAGGTGTTCATACAGACAGACGGACTCGGCTGTTGATGCTGATCAAGAATATATATACTTTATGGGGTCGGTGTTGCTTCCTTCTGCCTGTTACATACACGACTTAAGTATACACTTTGTACTCTACAAGTAACGAGCGCTCGCCTTGTAGCCAGTGCGCACTTCCAAAAGTTAAATCAAAAAATAGGGGAAAGTTAACTTCGGCTCGGCCGAAGTTTTGTATACCCTTGCAGCTTCCATTGAAAACAAAAAAGCTTTTCTAAGACTACTTTTTGGACATTACTTTTTGGGATCTATACAATATAGATGTCTGATTTCGACCAAACTTGGTGAAATCATGGAAAAGCATAATACACTGTTAATTACGAAATTTGGAGGCAATCCCATTTAAAACAAAAAGTTTTTCTCACTAGAACTTGTTTTTCGACCGATCATTCATACTGCAGCTATATGCTATAGTCATCCGATTTTGATAAAACTTTGTAGAAATGTGTCCAAAGTATATCAAATAAGTGTATGCCAATAAAAAGGACGTTTTCATAAAAAACAAAAAAAAGTTTTCCTCACTCGAACTAGTTTTTCGACCGATCGTTCCTATGGCAGCTATATGCTATAGCCATCCGATTTTGACCTAACTTTGTGGAATTGTGTAAAAGTATATAAAATAAGTGTAAGCCAATGATAAGGACGTTTTCTTTAAAAACAAAAAAGTTTTTCTCACTTGAAATATTTTTTCGACCGATCGTTCCTATGGCAGCTATATGCTATAGTTATCCGATCCTGCCGGTTCCGACACATGAGCAGCGTATATGTACCAGAAGACTTCGTGCAAAGTTTGGTGAGGATAGCTTTAAAACTGACGGAGGAGATAGCATAGAAACAGACAGACGGACAGTCGGACGGACGGACAGACGGACAAGGCTAAATGAACTCAGCTCGTCATGCTGATCAAGAATATATATACTTTATGTGGTCGGAGATGCTTCCTTCAATGCGTTACAAACATCCGCACAATTTTATAATACCCTCTGCAAGGGTATAAAAAGCTACGGATGTTTCATCTGTCTCACAAAGTATAAACAAAATACAAATTAAAGCTGAAAGCAAAGCTTTTTATATACACAAATCATAAATAAATAATAAGCCATACGACGACTGAAAAAAAACATTTTTTTGGAAATAATTAGTTGTGCTATTTTCATCATTCCTCGCAATTGACTGATGACTGCTCTTAAACGTGTGGTTGGAATGAATATCAAAATGTTAAGCAAGCAAAACTTAAAACGGTAATATTGAATTTGACAAAATATAAATATGGGATAGATTTCTGGAGGTATTAAATGGGAGACCGCCTACAGAAGGTCTTGCCTGTCAGAGGGTTAAATATGTGATAACCATCAATGAGAAACCCACTCTCCTATATTTTTAGTCTGATTGTCGCTATTGGAGTGGAGTTATGAGGGCGGAAAGTTAAATCAAAAAACTGTTTTTTCTTAAGAACCACTTTACCGATGTAAATGTAAAATGGCTTGACACAGCCCCAAAGGGCCGAAGCCGAGCTTCTCTCAATCTCTTGGCTTGTGCGCTTCTAATTTTCGCACAAACGAAAGGGACCTACAGTTTAAAGCCGAATCCAAACGGCAGTTTGAGAAGCTTTTGCATGGCTAATTACTACAAAGCTGGCGTCAAAGAAAAAACTTTTCATTAGATGTTTCGAGGCGGGATCGAACCCAAGACCTCTTGCACAGCGGTAGCGCACACTAGCCGCTGAGCCACCCGGCCACATTGGAATGGGCTTAATATATGTGGTAAGTGTCCAGAGTATAATGCTAAAAGTTATATTTGCACAATTTTATTATTAATTCTAAGGCCCAACTAATATTGTTGAAGAAAACCCAGTTTTTTGACTTAACTTTCCGCCCTCATAACTCCACACCAATATCTAAAAATCGACACGTTCATGCAGACAGACGGACGGATGGCTATATCAACTCGGCTTTTGACGCTGATCAAGAATATATATACTCTAGGGGTTCGGAGATGTTTCCTTCTCCCTGTTACATACATTTGCACAACTTCATGATCCGCTTATCCCGTATAAAAAGGAAAAAACAATTGATTTTAAATTATTGTTGGAGTGGATTACGGACGCCCTTACTTTTGAATCTATAGATCTCTTTGATGAGCTCACGATACAAGAACAAATATTCTTAGTTTTTGACAATTCCCCTTGCTCTTAATTCGAAAATGAGCAATCTTGGATTTCTTGTATATGCTAAGTACTTGATTCAAAAATTTTCCAACTTGATTTGAGAATGTTTCGTGAATGGTTCAAAAAAAACGGGATCGAAAATTCATACATGGACCAAGAATTTCGCTCTTGGATTAAGAATTTTCATACTTATCGAATTTTTCAGATGAAATATTCTTATTCCAAGTATAAATTTCTGGACCCTCAAAATCATACGATTTGATCCCACTCTTCTAATTTTTTGAAGTCTTTCCTGTACTGGGACTAGCCAGCCACAATTTCAGCCCTGCTGTGTGAGATATTGGCCGAAAGGCTGGAAAAAATTTGCCGAAATTTAAGCGTACGAATAGACCACCTAAGCCGTCGCCCCGGACGACATTTGAAAAGAAAATGGCAGGGATGATGTATCCTTTCGAATAAAAACTTTATTCACTAATGCAAACACTTAAACAAAAATCACTTCTTATGTAGCAACGAATGCATCCAATTTTTCCAAATATTTGACCACACAATCAGAATCCGATTAGTCCACATTCCAGTCTTTGATCACGTTTATCAAAAGTAACTGGTTTTTTGTATAAAAGACCTCGCAGGCTTGTTTTATCATTTTATATCTTGACTTGTGTTGCTAAACTAGAGCTTTTCTCGTGGTCGCAAATGAATATAAAATAGAAACTATGAGACAAGTATTTAAATTCTATAAGAAAAGAAATTTTCCAATTTAACTTTAGAATACACAAGGCAACAAAGTTCGACTTTTTCAGTATATTGAAGGGTTGGTAGTGATTCTAGATGATTTTCGTGTGCTCAGCAAGTCTGCGTTTTCAGAAATTGTCCATCAAGTTGAGATTTTTAGTAACTTGATCTTAAAGTTGCTAAAAGTGCCTATTTTGAACCTTTTTAAGAGCGTTTTTCGAGTCCATTTTATTTGATGGACTCTCTAAAATACCATCGGAAAGTACCACTCCTTAGCTTTGAAATGAACTATCCCAAGCAATTCTGCGATTTTTTTCAATGGAGATACACCTCTTTTAGCACTTGTGTAAGAATCCAAAAATATCCTATTTATTGCTGGTGCCCCAAAGTATGCAATGGGTGGTAGAGACTCATTTATGTTTTTGTTTCCTAAAAACAGTAGAGAAGGCTGGTCATTTGTAAAGAACCAGCAACAAAATTCTAAAAAAAAACCTCACAAGGCTCTTCAGTGAGAGTTTTCACCAGGATATCAAAGAAATGGTGAAAAGGTATCAGGGAAGGTGGGACATTAACATGATAGCTGATTACTGTAGGTGCTTAAAGAGAGACGATTACATTAAATTTGACAAACGAAGCTGGAGCATTAGAAATGACCAACCTACTTTACAGTTTTTAGGAAAACGAAAACATATTGGAGTCTCTACCACCATTGCACCATTGCATACTTTGGGGCACCAGCAATAAATAGAAAATTTTTGGATTCTTACACAAGTGCTAAAAGAGGTATATCTCCATTGAAAAAAATCGCAGAATTGTTTGGGATGGTTCATTTCAAAGCTAAGGAGTGGTACTTTCCGATGGTATTAACGAAAGTCCAAACAATAGAATGGATTCCCCAAAAGCCCGAAAAGTGCCTATTTTTAGCAACTTTAAGCGCAAATTCCTAAAAATCTCGACGTGATGGACAATTTCTGAAAACGCAGTCTTGCAGAGTACACGAAAATCATCTAGAATCAGTACCAACCCTTCAATACACTGGACCTTGTTGCCTAGTGTTATCTTTACCTTAAGTGATACGGTTCCAGAAAACCCCAAAGCAAACCTATTCTAAATGAACTTTTTCCAGTCTCAGTTTATTTAGATTAAATAGCGTTTTCAAGAAGCGCAATCGTTAAAGTAAAAAACGGTGGGAACATTTATATTTTGTAGCTATTTCAAGGTGTTGTACGAATCGCTTCTTATTATTAAGAAAATATTTTTACCTTGGAAAGAGCAATATTTGGAAATTCGAATACGAAAACGGAAAAAGAGTCTGAATCAATTCAAATTTCCAAAAAAAATTTGCGCTTCACAATCGACAAACCTTCTTTGATTAACTTTTAATTCGTGTCTCAGTTTTCATCATCGAATTACTTTTGGTTTATTGGGTTTCAAATGCGTGTGTGTGTTTTGGTTTTTCGTTATTCACATAATTCTCTCAAAAACATTCAATTTCACTTTGCACAAGCACAAGCAAAATCTGTTAAATTACTAAATAATTGGGAATATCGATTAAGTTGTTGTTCTGCTGTGGCTGTTGCTCTTGCCGTTGTGGTTGCTGTCGTTGAAAGCCTTATTAGGTTATCAATTAGAGGAATTAATTAAAGCAAATTGCTTATGGCACTACGACTATTTAGTATGCAAGTTGTTTTGTGAGCATTGTTGAAATTTCAACAATGGCAAATCAAGTTAAATAAATTCCGCAAAATTTGTTGTTTGCAATTTCTTGGTAAAAATCAACCAATTCTTAAGAGAAATCAAAGGCATTGATACTTAATATGAACATAATAGTGCTACTTACATGTTCGTGTGTGGCTGCTAGGTCGAAGGCCAGCTTAAGACTTCCTTGGATTTGACAATGTTTTACGTTTACCTTTTCTTAACTTTAAGTACTTAACAATTGTTATTTTGATTCAGGTTTTTGTTGAGGTTTCAGGTAGATTTCGTGATTCGTTGGGTTAATCAAATTACGGATTTCATTTCATCGCACCACTTGTTTTTGGCACCACCAGAAAAAAAATGTGAAGAAAAGCAGACACTGGCACACAGAAACACACTTGAATTTAACAGACTTGCAACGCAAAGGCAAGAATTGTTCCAAACTTGTTGCACGCTCAACATGTGGCACTAAAATGATGGGGCAGCAGCAAGGCAGGGCGGGTGGAATTGTGGATGGGGCGGCTTTCTTCTGGTCGTCTCTGTTCCTTAGTTCCTTGCTTCCTGTTGCCGCTGCTCTGACCGTGGCACACAACCTTTTGGCTTGGATGTTGAACAGCATCTGTTGCTCAGCCTGTTGGCCAACTGACGAGGCAACCTCGTGCCATGCCGCTCGTGTGCTGGCGAGGACGAGAGAGTTCGTTTTTATTGATATATATCTAAGTGTGTGCTTTTTTTTGACAACAAGTGGCAAGTGGTACGTACGCGTGTGTCTGTGTTACTGTAGCAGGACGACATCGACTTTCGGGATACGGCATTCGGCAGTGTAGCAACAGGCTTATGGCCAGGTAAGGCCATGGGGTAGGAAATTGGGGGTTGATATTTTCGTGAGGGGAACGAAAAAAAATGTATTCAGCTCAGCTCGCTGAATCGCTGGCTGGGGCAAAAACTGTTGCTTGGTGGCCTTTAACTGAAACAAATTACAAACCAGATATTGTTGTGTTATATTTAGAAAAATGCTAAGTCTCCCCGAGTGGCCGCTTCTGTCATCAAATCTAGCTTAAAGTAACTCACTGACTTCCATTTAGAATTAAATTGGGCTTTGGGAACTTAACTGATAAAGCCGACTTAAGAGAAATTAATTTGTAATTTGAACTAAAATAGCCTAAATAGGCGAAGAAAGTGGGGGCTTGTCAAATTTTCTTTAGTAGAGTTGAACGATGGTCTTAGCACGAACCGGCACGTCACAACACGACGCCCTTGCTGCATCCGATTTCGTGCCTGCCATAGCACACGAACACGAGTTCCAACCAACTTAAGTGGAATACAAATTTTAAGTAAACTAGCGAATCGACTAGGATCGACTAGTCTAGGGTCGATCTGCTAAACCTAATATTTCCATTTATGTACTCTATAAGAAAGGTGAATAAAAATGCCATACAAAGGAAAGGAAGAATTGAAATTGGTTGACATATGGTTTCAGAAAGACGGCGCCACATGGACCAGCCCATTTGTTGGTGTACAAAGGACAAGCCACGTCCAGCTCATTTCGAGACTCCCAAATCTCATACAAACAGAATTTCTGTATCACAGTAAAACTTGTCTCATGGAGTTTAATTAAAAGTAGGTACTTCTTGTACTCGAAGCTCGTCCAACTAATAAATTAACACTTAACATTTAAAGTACATTTCAACCGATTTGCATGACATTTTGTTTTGTATATTTGGTAAGTGAAGAATAGACTTTTAAGTATATTTTATACTGCTAGATGATTTGGGTGCCCCTCTGCAGAACATTGTTTTTTTGATTCAAAAAAAGTAAAGCTGAATTTCTTTAAGTGGTGCCTAGAGCGAGACGGACATTGTTAATAAACTCCGAGAGGGAGTTTGACTCAACGAATTGCGCTTCGGATAGTTGTTATTACACACCCAGAAGAATTGACCGACAACGTCAACAAGTACATACAGCATTTATTTACTTCTGCTTCGCTCCTTTGTCTCACACTCGAGCATGAGCCAGATATCGAATATCTCGCTCATCCGAAAGTCCTGATTGGTGCGATAGACAAGGAATAACCAAATTGTCATGCGCTCAAATTGAAAAACATGTAAGTCGGTCAAGCTCGACTATAATATACTCTGTACCAATGAAGGTGTATGCTCAGTGGGAATTTAGTTGCTGCAGAGGCAGCTGAAAGCAGCGCTGCTACTGCGCTGCAGCAGCAAAGTTTCTTTTGATTATAACTTGACTACCGTTCATCCGAGCTTTACCAATTCTTGGGCGGATTGATAAAAAATCCCGATTACTGATTATGTTTAGAAGGTACGAACCTTATAACTACCTAATAGTCGAAATTGTTTTGGTACACACTCGTTCTCGAGAAACATTCAACGAAAAAGACGATAGTGACCTCTCTGAACTCTCCGAATAAGTTTGGACCAGAGCTAGCAAATAACAACTGACCGTTTTTTGTTGTCCAAAAATAACAGTTATTTACGGACCCTTTGAGCAAAAAGTCAGTGATGAACGGCGTTCACATCGGCTCATGAACGAATCGCTCAGTGCTCAAAGAACAACCAATGGATTTGTTTACATTTTGCTCTGCTCATTCACTGAGCAGATAGTCGCGAGCGAAGAAGATAAAAGTCATTTGCGTTTGTGTGTGTGTATGTGTGAGTGAGGTGTCTGTTTGGGCATGCGACTCACACAAGCCACACACACAAAACAAATAAATGAAAAAAAATAACCTTTGTGGCGAGTCGTTTGGCTTTTTGCTCATCTACTGACTCATAGTGTGCGAGCGCTCAGTCGGATCGCTGTCAATAAATTGTTATTGAAAGAGCAAACCAAGCAACGCTCAACTTAGAACAGTCAACTGAAAACAAAAACAAAGAGAAACGAAGTGTTCTGCTCAGAGCGAGAGCATGGATTTTTTCGGTTTTGCTATTGAGCAGACCGCAAAGGCAAAAATGTTCAATTGTTATTTACAAGCTCTGGTTCGGACACTTGTTTTGATGACGCAGCATATACTCCATCGTTCTATGTGAAAAATTTTATTGTCAGTAAACAGAATTCGACTGTGAGCTTAGTTCGCGCACTGGCGACGCAATGCTTTCGATTTTGTGTTGCGTTTGTCAACTCACACTCCAATTCTTAAATTGTCAACTCTGTAATTCCAAAGCTTAAACGTTTTAACTGCAATATGGGTGGCCTTGGTTTGTCAGGAATAAGGCGATTGGGCAGAACGGCTTACGGTACCAATTAAATAGACGAGACTAACTTGTTAGTTACACTGAGTTTAATATAACGATAATATGTGCTTCGTTTACATAGTTATAGAAAGATAGTTAATGAGAGTTTATATCTAATATGACGTTTGCCGATGACATCCGGCCGTTCTCAACGCAGCCAACCAACTAGCGGGAAGCTTCAATCTGCCCGTCGAGCGCAGATCGTATTCGATGCGACCTGCTTCATAGATCACTGAGAAAAATCGGGTGACACGTTTGTGTTTATGCAGGCAAATTGCGACATCACGATATTCGAGCAACCCCCAATTCTGATTGCAAAATCGCCAAAACTTTTGATACTGTAATATAGCATAAATGTCAGTTGTCAAACAGCCGACAAGTTGGACGGGATGCATTCAATGGTTCTCCAAAACAATTGCAACTATTAGGTAATTTCAGGCAGTTCAAATTGTAAACATCTTTAGTTTTCGGTACGGAAAAGGAGTAGAATTTGATTTCTGCCTCACGCTGACATGGCATGTTTTGTGGTGGTCGCGGAAGGGTATCGAATACTTAGTATCGAGTACTGAGTTTCGAGTACCAAGTATCGTGTACTTAGTAACCCAGAAAAAAGATTTTCCTTAAATTTAAGGAAAATGAAAATGCAATTTTCAGGCAATAAATGCCTAAAATATTGGGCATTTTACCTAAAAAATCTTGTTTTAGGTAAAATTATTTAAGGAATCCGTTGCCTTTAAATGATGCCATTTTCTTAAACTTGGCATTATTCTTTCAAATATAAATTTAAAAAACTTGCAGTTTTTACTGGGTCGAGGTTTTTACTGGGTGTTATGCTATTGGCATAACTTTAAACAGAGGCACACACCACAACAAAGGAGGATTCAGGTTGATCGGACGCGTTTCATGAGGGACCAAATCCTCACTCATCAGCGACAAAGTCAAATGGAGGCCACACTCCTACAAAGGGGAATGACTGTCTTATTCCCAAACAGCTTTGCCGTCGCTGGCATGGAGAGGCTGCTCTGTGGATAGATTTCAGGCTCAAGATCGCTGATGAGTTAGGATTTGGTCCCTCACGAGTAAAATAAAAACACACCTTTCTGCTTTTAACACATTTTGTGACTGAAGTATACAACCAAATAGAAAACACTTTAAACAACTTAACTAAAAGCAAGGTCTACTTGATTTTACTTATTCGGGGTCTGCTCAATATTCTTGTAGGCGATGATATATTTTACACATGCACCCGAAAAAAATATTTTATTTAAAACCGCAGAATATGACCTAAAACTCATGGCAATTTGGGCTAAAAAATTTCGCTGAGACATCCTATCGAAACTTTAAGGTTGCTAGCTAATGAACTTAAGTTTTTAGGTCATTAAAACGTTAGTATAAGCCCAAATGCTGCCAAAATTTGTAGAATTCAGTTCCCAAATTTGAAATCAATTATTCCTCAGAAATTTTGACTATTTATATAAACAAAGAGAAATAAACTAAGGAAGCAAAAGCCTTTTGTGGTGGTGTTACAAGTGTTCAGTAAACTCTTCTTTCTTAAAAAACATAACAAAATTTGAATTTTTAACTTTATCTTGGTGGGGCTCGATAACTCGGGTCCACCGGTGATTAAGCACTAACGACATGGCGTTTTAATGTCGATACGCGCAAAGTAGCGACAAATTACCCTAACGAACCAAGTCAATTGTTAAGCTCTCAGCCACCTTGGAACGTGGCTCTCGTGAGTTCGAGTGCCACTGGAAGGTTAGATTTGTAAACCCTTGCAGAGGGTATTATAAAATTGTGCGGATGTTTGTAATGCATTGAAGGAAGCATCTCCGACCACATGAAGTATATATATTCTTGATCAGCACGAAGAGCTGAGTTGATTTAACACTGTCAGTCTGTCCGTCTGTCTGTTTCTATGCTATCTCCTCCGTCAGTTTGAAAACTATCTTCACCAAACTTTGCACGAAGTCTTTTGGTACAAATACGCTGCTCATTTGTCGGAACCGGCAGGATCGGATGACTATAGCATATAGCTGTCATAGGATCGATCGGTCGAAAAACTAGTCTTAGTGTGAAAAACTTTTTTGTTTTTAATGGAAACGCCTCCAAAGTCCGTATTTCTTAATTTACTATCTTTTCCCGAGATTTCACTAAGTTTGGTCGAATTCGGATGACTATGGCATATAGCTGCCATAGGAACGATCGGTCGAAAAACTAGTTCTAGTGAGAAAAACTTTTTTGTTTTTAATGAAAACGTCCTTATCATTGGCTTTCACTTATTTTATATACATTTACACGATTCTACAAAGTTTGGTCGAAATCGGATGGCTATAGCATATAGCTCCCATAGAAACGATCGGTCGAAAAACTAGTTCGAGTGGTGAAAACTTTTTTGTTTTTAATGAAAACGTCCTCTTAATTGGCATATTCTTATTTTATATACTTTAACACATTTCTACAAAGTTTTATAAAAAAATCGGTTGACTATAGCATATAGCTGCAGGATGAATGATCGATCGAAAAAGAAGTTCTAGTGAGAAAATTTTTTTTTGTTTTAAATGGGATCGCCTCCAAATTTCGTAATTAACAGTGTATTATGCTTTTCCATGATTTCACCAAGTTTAGTCGAAGTTAGACATCTATATAGTATAGATCCCATAGAAAAGTAAGGTCCAAAAAGTAGTCTTAGTTAGAAAAACTTTTGTGTTTTCAATGGAAGCTGCAAGGGTATTCAAAACTTCGGCCGAGCCGAAGTTAACTTTCCCCAATTTTTTATATACTTTTACACAATTCTAAAAAGTTCTGTCATAATCGGATGACATTAGCATATAGCTGCAGTATGAATGATCGGTCGAAAAAGAAGTTCTAGTGAGAAAAACTTTTTTGTTTTAGATGGGATCGTAATTAACAGTGTATTATGCTTTTCCATGATTTCGCCAAGTTCGCCAGACATCTATATAGTATAGTTCCCATAAAAAAGTAAGGTCCAAAAAGTAGTCTTAGAAAATTTTTTTTTTTGTTTTCAATGGAAGCTGCAAGGGTATACAAAACTTAGGCCGAGCCGAAGTTAGCTTTCCCCTATTTTTTTCACTTGATTTAATTTGTAAACAAAACAATTTGAGGTGAGCGCCTATAAAACTAGAGACGGGCGACTTATTTCGTACTTTCTATCGATGAAATAATTATCAGAGACTTCGAGACTATTTCGCAGGTACCTCCGTAGCTAGCTTTAAATGGAGCCGAGCCGAAGTTAACTTTCCCCTTTTTTTCCTAAAAATTAGTGGAAATGATTATTTTAAAAAATGTCCAGTTCTTTTCAATTTTTTTTTTACATTCTTGTAAAAATCGCCAATTTTGATCAAAAATTAAAATTTTGAGTTTACCGATCTAATTACACCCTTTTTTGTGGGCGTAACCCCAAAATCTATACGTCAAAAAAATCATTAAGGTTTCCAGATTATAAGGAAAAAAATTTGTGGATAACTTGAACAGATCAAGAGTTATTATTTAAGCAACGTGTTTTGAGAAAACGAGCCACTGTGTGCCGTCTCTCCATTCCAGCAATGCCATAGCTGCTTGGGAATTTCCAAGCAACTTGAGTGCAAAAACGATGGCGTTTCCCCACACTCTTCTCTCCCATTAAAAACAAAACTGTGAGAGCGGTCTTAACGCTATTCTTTCAAATGTGCTTGCTCTCTTCTCTCAGTTTCTTTACCTCACTCCCCTCGCTTTAAAACACTAGACTGAGAACGAATTTAGCTCGATTTCATAAACGAATTTCTTTCAAATTTAAGAAGGAATAGTTATTTTTCTAAAGCGTTCGTACCCAAATTTTTAGTCAAGTTTTTTTTTGGGTGAAGTTCATTTTCTAAAAGCAATCAGGCCAGCCCTAGATGGACCCCAAAGAAATCACTTTTACTCTCTATATCAATGGTTTTCTTTTAGTATTGGCGCAAACTCGTTTGCCTTTCTTCAACGATAATAACTCTATAATTTGCAAGCTGCCTTGGATTCAGATAGTGTCCCTAGCCTTATCAGTTCTGAAGTACAATGTTATGACATTTTACAGAATTGGCTTATAATGTGGCCTTAGAACCAACTAACCAAATCCAAAATCTCTAGAGAATTTCATAATCGGCCCTGTTCCGAATTCCGAATCGCTTTTCGTGTAAACGTTTGCATTTAGAGTTTAAACTTAACAATGTTATTTGGAAGGTGACTAGCATTCAACCGGTTACTAGATTACGTTTGACGAAAATCGGAATTGCTTAAGCAGCTGAAGCCGATTACTAAATGCCAAGAGGACTCAATTCGTCAAAAAGAAAAGACCTGATCTAGTAGCCAAAGACATTTTGCTTACTTTTGATATCAAATTTTGAACTTTACATTAGACAATGCAACGTTTACACGAAAACCGACTCGATTATAACTACTGGGCGTATATAATGTTTAGTTTGTTTTATACTAAAGTTTCGTTTTGGAATTCATATCCAAAATTTGGCGTATGAAAAGTTTGAGAAGTTAAATAGCGCAGAAAACTATGTTCTCGTCAATTGGCTGTGCATTCAGTGGACAAATAAATTAGAAACTGTTGGCATTTTGTTGGAAAATCACAAAATTAAACTTCATCATCAAATTGCAACAGTCGCGCACACTTTTGATGCTGGCGGGGTGGACGTGGACCATGGCTGGCTAATTTTGGGTTTTGGGATGCGCAACGCCCACGCCAGCGGCTTACCTGTTGGACTTGTATGCCTAACGGGGCGTATGCGCAATATGCAGTTTTCAACAGGTTAACCTTGAGCAGCTGCCACAGCCAAGGCCAACGCCAACGCCAGCACCAAGTCGCAGCAGCAGCCCCATCTCTATCTCCCTCTCGGGCTCCATCTCGCTCGTCTCACACGCACATTCAGCGTATGACGCGACAGACAAACAGGCGGCATCCATGGCTGGCGGGGCAGATGGCCAGCTCAATGTCGATTGGCTGCAGCAATTCAGCCTGGCTGATTCTGTTTCCCCTTAATGGGCTGTGCGAATATATTTTGGCGCTCAATTAATTAATTAAACGTGTTTTGAAATGACAGGGCTTAACCAGAGCACGCAATCCGTGACCGTTGAGGCACAGCTGGGATTTATGCCCCTCCCCCGCTTGAATCTTAGAACCGCCCCACCACCCCCCTACGGGTAATCGCTCAAATCGATCAACTTACTTTAAGCCAATTATAGGTAAGTATCTGGGTTTTGCATGCATAACTTTACGCTCAGGTGTTTTCCCTTTTGAGCATATGGCCAAACGATGCCATGGCAATGCAAAATTTTACTAGCAAAATTTCTTTTATAATTTTCTACCTTTCCTTTAAGTGAGGTCCTTGTGCAAATGGTGCGACCCCAGAGCATAGTTTGACCTGTTGCCATGACAAAAATACATAAAATTTGACATAATGCTCGCACCCGCCCCCCACACAGCACATCCAATCGGTGGGGAGGGATGGACGCGAGACGGGCGCTGGTTGAAAGCCAAGCCAAAAGTCATAAATTATGTTAAGGCAAACGCGAAGCCAATGTCGAATGTGAAAATGCTGCCTTAGCTTAAATCTTTAAACAAGCGCAAAACTGCGGCGGAGAATCAGGAAGCTGGCTGGTTTCTGGATTGAAATTTAATGGCAAACTAAGGAACATTGCAACTTAGTTGTATTGATTGTTTACTCCCACTCGCTGGGTGGCTGATGTTGCAATTGTTGGAACAATTCTGTGAATTGTTTAAACAAGAATAATACATTTTAAGTGTGTCCAGCCGATCAAATAGTTGTGCACTTTTTAACAAATTGCACGAAATGCAAATGACAAGCGTACTACAAACCGCTTCCAACACAATTTCAAAATTTTGTACCACAAAAACAAAATGGCAAACAATCAAATCATAGATTGTTGTAAAATCCTAACAAACACAAAAAAAGCGATTCGACTGCAAAAAAGACAAAGCAATGTCGCAAGATACGGCCAAGACTGAATTGTAAGATACCCTTTCCCACCCCTTCCCTTAACCCCCACTAACAGATTTATGTTATTATATTTATAATTAATTATATATGCACTGTTTTTTCCAAATTTTCCACTGCAAGCACATTTCTAAAATACTTATATTCATAGCCAGTAAGTCTGACGTTAGTTGACTGACGTTTCATTAAATGAAAACCTAAAGCAAAATGAAAGCTAAGGACTAGAGAGCTCGACTAGAGACAGCGTCCATATCATAAACTATATACACTTTTGTTCCAAATAAACATTTAAAAAAAAAAACACACAATTTTCAAACGACTTGCAATGGTAATGTATTAGAGAGTAACTAAGAAAGTACGCTCAAAAAACAACTCAGCTATTTAAGAAAGGGCCAAAGGCGAATCACCTTGTTTTTAACGTTTCCAAAAATAATAGAAAATTATTTCTCAATAACAGGGTGAAAAGCCCTAAAGTTTATTTATCTAAAAATTTTTCTCAAATTTACGGTCGTGGACACGCCCACACACTCTCCACTCCCATTTACTTTGTGTGATTGATTTTTAAAAATACCACTCTTATTAAAATTTAAAATTTGTTTACTTACCTTTACTGTGACTCGAACCCAGGACCTCGACGTACTACAACAATCGCTTACACCGGCGTCTCGGCCATCACCACCACAGTTCGCAATTCTGTCCATGCGTCTAAATCATATTGGGGCCTGTTCGGAATTCCGTGTTGCTTTTCGTGTAAACGTTCCTTTTTATACCCTTGCAGAGGGTATTATAAAATTGTGCGGATGTTTGTAGCGCATAGAAGGAAGCATCTCCGACCACATAAAGTATATATATTTTTGATCAGCATGACGAGCTGAGTTGATTTAGCCCTGTCCGTCTGTCCGTCCGTCCGTCTGTCTGTTTCTATGCTATCTCCTCCGACAGTTTGAAATCTATCTTCACCAAACTTTGCACAAAGTCTTTTGGTACAAATACGCTGCACATTTGCCGAAACCGGCCGGATCGGATGACTATAGCATATAGCTGTCATAGGAAAGATCGGTCGAAAAACTAGTTTTAGTAAAAAAAACTTTTTTGTTTTCAATTGAAACGTCTCCAAACTTCCTATTTCTTAGTTTACTATGCTGTTCCATGATTCCACCAAATTTGGTCGAAATCGGGCATTTATATAGTATAGCTGTCATAGGAAAGTATTATCTGAAAAGTAGTCTTTATTAGGAAAACTTTTTTGTTTTCAATGGAAGCGTCCTCAAAATTGGCATGAATTTGTTTTATATGCTCCCACACGATTCTACAAAGTTTGGTCAAAATCGGATGACTATAGCATATAGCTGCCATAGGAACGATCGGTCGATAAACTAGTACCTGTGAGAAAAACATTTTTGTTTTTAATGGAAACGACCCTTACGTTGGCATATATTTATTTTATATACTTTTACACTATTATACAATGTTTTGTCAAAATCAGATGACTATAACATATAGCTTCAGTATGAATGATCGGTCGAAAAAAAAGTGCTGGTGAGAAAAACTTTTTTGTTTTAATTGGGATCGCCTCCAAATTTCGTAACTAATAGTTTGTTACGCTTTTCCATGATTGCACAAAGCTTGGTCGAAATCGGACATCTATATAGTATTGCTCCCATAGAAAAGTATGGTCTGAAAGGTAGTCTTTTTTAGAAAAACAAACTGAAAGGGTATACAAAGCTTTGGTCAAGCCGAATTTAACTTTCCCCTATTTTTATAAATGATCTCCCCCCAATATTATCCCATTCTCGGATACTTATGTATGCCGATGACGTAAAGATTATTTTATCTTTTAACGACCCTGAGCATTTTGTTGGATTGCAAGATGATCTTAACACTTAGCGGGCTTGGTGCTTGGTTAATCATTTACATCTTAATTGCTCCAAGTGTATGGTAATGGCTTTCCATCGCTTTAAACCTTTGCTGGTTTCCTACACGATTGGGTATGAAACAATGCAACGTATATCGAATGTCGTTGATCTCGGAAGTTGCCTCTCGTGGATAGCTTCGAGGTGCCTTAGTTGAGGCGGAGTTATCTCCCGTGGAGAGCTTCAAGGTGCCTTAGTTGAGGCGGAAGTTACCTATCGTGGACAGCTTCGAGGTGCCTTAGCTAAAGTTACCTCTCGTGGACAACTTCGAGGTGCCTTAGTTGTGGCGGAAGTTACCTCTCGTGGAGAACTTCGAGATGCCTTAACTGAAGCGGAAGTTCTCTCTCTTGGAGAGCTTCGAGGTGCCTTAGTTGAGGCGGAAGTTACTTCTCGTGGAGAGCTTTGACGTGCCTTAGTTGAGGCGGAAGTTACCTCTCGTGGAGAGCTTCGAGGTGCTTTGGTTGAAGACTTTGATGTTCAGGTTCACGGACTTGCGCGTAGAAGACTGAACCAGAATCGATGTGCCTCGGATGAGGACTTTGTCGATCAGGTACACAGAACGCAACGCAATAAATATATAAGTAAAACATTTGGAATTAGAAAATAAACATTAAAATAAAAACAAAACATTCTGCTTTTGAAAGACGCACGGTCCAATCTGGGCATTATCCCATCTCTGGGTATTGCTTCAAGCTACAGACGTGACACCAGATCTGTTAGAGCATTATGAAACCAAATTCTGGACTAGAAAAGTGAAATTTGGAAATTTATATGCTGGTCACAGTCTTTGAAATTAATAAAATAAAATTAAAAGAAATATTCAGGAGCAAAACCAACAGACCTTTCTGCTTTAAACACATTTTGCTACTGAAGTATCCAACCAAATAGAAACCACTTCAAACAGTTCAACTTAAAGCAAGGCCAACGTGATGTTACTTATTCGGGTGTGACACAGAAATATCTAGAGATTTTGCCTTCGGTTGTTTTGTAAATCTCCCGAAAAATTCGTCGAAGCCACAGAACTTCAGGAGATTTCATTTTCTTATTGGAAAGTCTAATTAATAGATTATGGTCTAACTACAACAACAGGATCGCGTCTCTCGCAAATAATTTACAACAGTTCTTATTGATGACTATTTCAAATGAATTTCAAATCATTATCTCAAAACAACGATGGTAAAATTTAAAAAAAAAAATAGCTTCCAACATTGAGTTAGACTTGACAACCCTGGAATGAAATCTGTTAGTTATGGCATAAGTTATATGATCCATGCTAATAATATAATTCAAATAAAAGCCGTGTAGTCCGAAATTTAAATAAAAAATTTGAAAATATTTCCGGGACAAACATAAAGCAAATTTTGGTAACCATTTGCACGTTTCTTGATGTCGAATTTCCCATGTGTCGCTAGTCAAAATCGGATGACTATAGTATATAGCTCCCATAGAAACGATCGGTCGTAAAACTAGTTCCAGTGAGAAAAACTTTTTTGTTTTCAATGGAAACGTCCTTATCAATGGCATTTATTAATTTTATATACTTTTACACAATTCTACAAAGTTTTGTCAAAATCGGATGACTATAGCATATAGCTGCAGTACAAATGATCGGTCGAAAAAGAAGTTCAAGAGAGAAAAACTTTTTTGTTTTAAATGGAATCGCCTCCAAATTTCTTAATTAACAGTGTATTATGCTTTTCCATTATTTCACCAAGTTTGGTCGAAATCAGACATCTGTATAGTATAGATCCCACACAGAGGGAAAAAACGTGGTCAGAAAATAAGATTTCTTCATCTCAAAATGTGAACAGAATGTTCTCTCAAATATTTGAGCACAAATGTTCCGAATGTTCTTGAAATGAGCACAATTCAGCTCACCTTAACCACCCCACCGAAAAGTATATGTAGGCATTCAGACGTGCGTCTTCAGACGCATGGCAATAGCCTAACCGTCTACGACGCGTCGCGACGGCCGCCGTCGTTGCGCGCACTAAAGGTCTTGGGCTCTACTCCCAGTGAGGTCCGACAAAAACTTTTATTTATTTCATAAATAATAAATAACCAAGGCGGGTGGGGTGTTGTACAAGCGATGTCTATGCGGACCTAGACCTGGGCCGGCATGGACGCGGTGGATCTGGACAGTGGACTTGGACATGGACAGTGGATCTGGACAGTGGACTTGGACAGAGAGTGGACCTGGATCTGGACACTGGACGGACCTGTGTACGGTGGACCTTATTTTTTTTTTTTTTTAATTTTAAAATGTTCTCAAAAACGGAACATATCAACTCACATCAAGATTTTGCGTTCTCAAAAAAAAGTTCTTGAAGTGAGAAATTGTTCTTAAAGTATGAAAATCCGGTCATGATTAGTTTTTGTGACCGAATGTGCTCATTTTGAGTCCAATGTTCACGGTTTTTTCCCTCTGTGCATAGAAAAGTAAGGTCCAAAAAGTAGTCTTAGTTAGAAAAACTTTTTAAAATCAATGTCTTATTGTCTTAATATTTAAAGTTGTCTTAAATTCACCATTAAGCAAACTTATCAAACGACTTACGAAATGTTCTTTGGGAGTAGTGTTTGGACAAATCATGGGTACCACATGTTATTTGTACAGGCATATTTATTCCTTTTTAAACAATGAGACACTGTTTTTAAAAAGAACCTACTGACACACTGCAATTTTAGGATGTTTGATGGGAAAATATAAATTGAACGTTTTTTTTTAATTTATTTGTGGATCCTGGACCAAAAACCAGGAATTTGGTTTATTGCCGTCCAAAGATTTTAGTTCCATCTATGCATCTAAATTTTCAAGCGTATCATTCGGTTCAAGATGGCTTTTTAATCAATTTTTAAAAAGTGCAATTTTATAGGATATTTTACAGGATTTTTCAGAAAGAAAATGTTCCTCTTCTTTGTAGACTTCAAGGCTGCATTCGATTCAATAGATAGGAGAAGTTTGATTCTGAATATGCACGAAAATGCTGATAACCGAACTACAGTATAAAGGGGGAGCTCTTGTCGAAGGATTTCGAAACCATAGGCCTCTTCTATTCACTCTTCTTGTCTATGACATTGCAAATTATCTGGAAGGTGGAGTCAAGCATGGTGAACACGACTCCAAGATCTTTACTTTTCTACAAATTATTTCGTTGTGCTACGACTTGCTAGCTTGAGTGACTGAAATGAAGTGAAGTCAGAGCTGAGAGTGAGCCCTGCAGGAAGCAGTTCGATCACACACTTGCATACACTTACATACACATTTGTGTCTGCAATCCATCATCTAGATCTAACTTATGAATCCAATTATCCCTGCTTGTTTTGTTTATTCACAGCGACACATTTACAGTTACAGAAAACGAAAAACAACATTCTTGGAATTATTGCCTCAGCAATTTCGTTGCTGAGAATCCCAACACTTATATTGTATACCCTGCATCTTCACTTCGCATACATCAATAAAGTTCTTAGAACGCCAAATAGTCGATATCAAAAAGTGGTCCGCAACCCATTTGTTGCCACGGAAATCTCAATTTTTCCAGAGTTGGCAGAAACTTGCGTCACGTTATAACACGGAGAAATCCTTGGATAAACAAAGTGGATCGATTGTTGAGCATGAAAATTAGCTGGAAAGCATCGAATTTCTCATCGGGCAACTTTTTTAAATGCCACACGGCAAAGTCGCACAAGGACCACTTAAAGCAGGCTGACATAAGACCTAGGATCAAACAACTACTTCCAGGATGACACAAATATCGCTTATCTTTAAACCGAAAGTAGAAATGCTGCATTTTAACTACCGCCCACACCTTGAAAACGAAAACGAGCAATGTCAGCTATGCACAGAAATGCCCCTTTTCAAAACATTTTGTAGCTTGATGTTCAATTCTACGAGAGTACAGATTGCTACACTTCGGAACAAATTGGGAGGTACTGGACAGTTTCCTCATGAACGCTCTAAAATATCGGTATATAATATTAACTGAATCAAGTGAGTTCTGCTGAAATTGTAAGCGAAAGCCTTTGTTTTTGAAACAGTTCAGTCCGTTTTTACTTGGAGGCGTATTCATAACAGTAAATATAGACTGGGGGTTGGAGTTTTGAAGCTATTGACGAGAAAAAAAGAGAGTCAGTGAAGAGTGAGGGTAAGAAGAAATTGATGTACAATTAGCCAAATCATTATCAAAATAATATGGCTCAAACCCTTTCCGGTATCAAACTATAAAGTTCATACTGTGACCCAGTTTCCAAACCGAATAATCATACAAAACGAAATATTTTTGAGTCAAAGGAAACAAAAAATGAATTTAATTAAAAAATATAACGTAGAAGAGTTTGGCTCCGTTCCAGGGAAATCAATCTGTAGTGGTGAAATAATGCTAAGCGCTCCAGTATTCCTAAAAATGGTCAAGTGTTCTCAAAATCGATGGCAGAATAACAATTTTAGTCACCTGCGACTATTGGCTTTTCCAATGACTCAAAGTAAAGTTTCATGTCAAGAGATTTGCATCATATGATGGCTGCATGTCGAAGACATAACGTTAAACAAGTGGAATGAACTTCAATTATTCAACAATCAACGAAGAAGAGGACGGCTCCGTTGCAGGGAAATCAATCAGTAATGGTGAGATATTCCAAAAAAGTGGCAAGTGTTCTCAAAATCGATGGCAGAATAACAATTTTAGGATCAGGATCAGATAAGGATTAAATGATGACTTTATGTCGAAGACATAACAACGCACAGATGGAATGAACTTCTGTTATTCAACAATAAACAAAATCGTAAACTTCTTATATCCTGGCTTAAGCTGTTTTGTCGGGCATTTCGGCCGTTTTGCCGGCTTATTTGGTTTTCGGTCTCGCCCATGGACGATTCTGAACGATTCTGAAGCGCCACCACAGTCACATCAGCGGACTGTGCATCATTAAATAATGAAGTAGTTTCGTAAGGGGCCGGTCCCAGCCTTAATCTCTTCTTCGGAATATGCACCCATTGCTCATCTGGTTCCCGCTTCCTTTTGCCGCAAAATGGAATCTTACTGAGTAGCGCACACATTTCGTAGCAAATTAAGAAAAAAATCCGAAAACAATTCAATACGAGTAAGAAAATATATAAAACTGGTTTGCTCGTATGCAAGTAATTTTTGTGAGTGATCAAAATACTCAAACTGGAAACCTCTAAAGCAAAGTGACTGAAAAGTCATGGGAGATTTTCATGGGATTTTGTTCGATTCAGTTGGAGAACAAGCTGTTGATACTTTTTTCGTGCTTACTTTCCTTTCAGTGATCGATTAAGTAATAGGATATTTACACTAGGAGTGCGTTATGCGTTAATAGCTAACAGCTAGCTTTTTGCCATACAAAAAAAAACAAATTTTGGCTATTAACGCATAACGCAGGCCTAGTGTAAATGTTGTATTAAAGATGAAAAATCACTTTTTGTTATTAGATGTTGTTACAAGGCAAACACACACAGGAAAAGAAGGCCTTTCTGATCGCCAAGAGTTAAGTTTAGAGATTGGGAAACCATTCAGCAATGACTATGAATGGTCTGCCAATCTCTAAACTTAACTCTTTCCGTTCAGCTGCGAGTCTAGGACAGACAAAAAGAACATTTTCAGCGTCTTCTGGGATCCGTGCGAAGTGTCCTTCATGCTTAAACCTAAACAAGTAGGACTTGAAGCATAAACGTCCCGTCAGTGCTTGCGTTATGTAAAAGTCGATTTGCCAGTGCGTTCTGCAAACCCACGGTCGTTATTCCGGTATTATCCGTCCTGTCCATCGACCGTTTGTGGCAGTTGTCCAGTGCTCCAACTGAATCTAACATATTCAAATACTGCCAAGTCTAGCATCTCTTGACTTTTCAGTCACTTTGCTTTCGAGGTTTCGTGTTTCGAGTATTTTGATCATTCACAAAAATTACTTGCACACGAGCAAACCTGGTTTATATATTTTCTTACTCGTATTGAATTGTTTTCGGATTTTTGTCTTAATTTGCTTCGGAATGGGTGCGATACTCAGTAAGATTCTATATTGCTGCAAAAGGAAGCGGGAACCAGATGAGCAATGGGAGCATTTTCCGAAGAAGAGATTAAGGCTGACACCAACCCATACTGAAACTACTTCATTATTTAATGACGCACGGACCGCTGATGTGACTGTAGTGGCGCTACAGAATCGTTGGCACCTCCATCGGGTATATTTGCGCCAAAGCCCCTACTTCGCCGCAATGTTCAATGGCTCGTGGATCGAATCGGACCGCAAAGAGATATACTTGGAGTTCGATGATGAGCACATCACGCAACGTAGCCTGGATCGTGTATTCCGATCAATGTATGCGGATGAAATTGTGCTGTGTGTACCGAAGGAAACCATATCAACGCTGGCCACTTGCAATTTTTTGCTGCTCGACAGCTTCGTCGAAAAATGCGCTGAGCTCATGATGGAGTCTATCTGTGCTGACACGGCCGTTATGTACTACAAGGCAGCCAGCCTTTACAGTCTTCATTCAGTCCAGCGCACCTCCTTCACTTGGCTCTTGTCCAATTTGCTGTGTCAGTTCGGTAATCCTTCCAACTTGCAGCAGTTGCGAGAGATAGACATAGATTTAATGTACCAACTTGTGGGCTCTACGGATCTCTTTGTAAGCGAATCCGAGTACAATTTGTACACAGTGCTGCGCAGTTGGCTGTTTCTGCGCCTGCAGCCCACATGTCCTGCCCAGAGCCCTCTGCAGTTTAATTATTTTGCCAATATGGACAAGGTCCAACCATTTCTGGAAAGAGCCGAGGGTCAACCGTATGTGCGCGTGTTTCAACGGCTACGTACCCATGCTTTGATGGACAACAACGGCCACCTGGAAACCGTCATCAATGACAATATTATACCAACTGAATGGCGGGCCTTTTCCATAAATTGGCAGAATCTGGTGGGTAGGAACTGCTTCCAGACGGAGGATGCCGAGCAGCAGCGCCATGCCTTCTTTCTAAATTGCATGCGCTTCGGTCGCCAGCTAACCGGACCCGAAATTAACTTTCATGCGTGGCGCTGGCCAGTCATGAATCTGGGCTTAGATTTCATTGTTATCATCAATCGGTACAAAATGTTCTTTCTATGCCAACGCAGACCGGATGCGGAGAGTTTGGAGCTGCCGCCCTTGACTCAGAGAATAATGATGCATATCAAGATCACTGAAATTGATGAGCGCGGCCAGCCGGTTTTCACACACCAATCGGATCTTGTTATGCTGAACGGCGACTGGGAGGTGTCGACACATGATTTGGATAACCGACTTAAGCCACCATTGCTGATGTCCATCTCAATTCTGGGTATACCCCTACTGAGGGCTAAGCCCTGACATAACAGCTTAAGCCAGGACATAAGTAGATCAAGTTTTTGTTCATTGTTGAATAACAGAAGTTCATTTCATCTGTTCGTTATGTTATGTCTTCGACATTTAGCCATCATTTGATCCTAATCTTTGAACATGGAACTTTATTTTGAGTCATTGGAAAAGCCAATAGTCGCAGGAGACTGAAATTGTTATTCTGCCAACGATTTTGAAAACACATGACTGTTTTTTGGAATATCTCACCATTACTGATTGATTTCCCTGGAACGGAGCCGTCCTCTTCTTCGTTGATTGTTGAATAATAGAAGTTCATTCCATCTGTTCAACGTTATGTCTTCGACATGAAGCCATCATGTGATCCAAATCTCTTGACATAGAACTTTATTTTGAGTCAGAGGAAAAACCAATAGTCGCAGGAGGCTAAAATTGTTATTCTGCCATCGATTTTGAGAACACTTGACAGTTTTTTAGAATACTGGAGCGCTTAGCATTATTTCACCATTACTGATTGATGTCCCTGGAACGGAGCCATACTCTTCTACGTTATATTTTTTAATTAAATTCATTTTTTGTTTCCTTTGACTCTCAAATATTTCGTTTAGTTTGATTATTCGGTTTGGAAACTGGGTTACAGTATGCACTTCATAGTTTGATACCGGAAAGGGTTTGAGCCATATTATTATGAGAACGATTAGAATTGGAAACTTTTTTATAATTTTTTTTAGACATCTATTCTGTAGTCGAAAATGTACAATTAAACGATAGAAGCTGTTACTTTCCTAGCATTGACTATTAATTTTCCATTTTTTGGAGCGATTTGAAGAAAACTCAACTTTGAATTTTGGCATAAAATAGCTATAAGAATTCTTAATCGTTTTATGCAGTTTCCCAAACAAAAAAGTGGTACTTTTGGCTAAAATTTCGGCCTGCTGGCCCAAAATGCAGTCTTTCGAAATTGATCTCATCTGTAATTTTCGACATTCCTGGGGAAAACTTTTTTGTTTTAAATAAGATCGCCTTCAAACTTCGTAGCTCACAGGGTATTATACTTTTCCATGATTTCACCAAGCTTGGTCGAAATCAGACATCTATATAGTATAGATCCCATATAAAAGTAAGGTCCAAAAAGTAGTCTTAGTTCGAAAAACTGTTTTGTCTTCAATGGATGCTGCAAGGGTATACAAAACTTCGGCCGAGCCGAAGCTAACTTTCCCCTATTTATACCCTGTTCCCATTAAAAATGGGAAAAGGGGGATCATGAAGTTGTGCAAAAGTATGTAACAGGTAGAAGGAAGCATTTGCGACCCTATCAAGTATAAATATTCTTGATCAGCATCAACAGCCGAGTCGATTTAGCCATGTCCGTCTGTCCGTCCGAGCTAGAGCCACAAATTTTTGCATGTAGATAGGTGTATACCCGATTGAAAACGAGTTTGTTTCAGATTTAGAAAATTCCTCCCCCTCCCCCCTTTAAGCGCAAAAAGCTGTCAGAGCCACAATTTTTTAGATAGACCTTCCAAACTTCACATATATCAAGTAAGGCCCAATATCTATCTATTCTGAAAAGATCACTAAGATCGGACAATAAACACCGAAGTTATATACGAATCAATTTTGATTGTACGAGAGAGGGGGGGTCTTGCATTGTCAGTTATCGCGCGCGGCCGCATGCCTTGCGTTTGAGTGTATGTTGGAGTGTGTGTATGTGTGAGTGTGTGTGTATGTAAAGAAAAAACACACGAAATCAAGGGAACAGGGTATTTTGTAGTCGGGGCACTCGACTACAGCTCCCTTACTTGTTTTTATTTTCGTAACTGTTATTTTGTTATGCTTTTCCAAGATTCCACTAAGTTTGGTCAAAATCAGGCTTTGACCGAGCCGAAGTTAACTTTCCCCTAATTTTTATTGCGAAATTTGAAAAATCTACAAACACACACGAGCCAGCGTGGGTAGGAGCCAGTCTCTACTTACAACCTCAAGGACCCTCCTCCCATCCACCTGTTTCGATTCATTAAAATTAAGTATTTTGAAAAACAAGGTATAAGAATAGAAGGGAGCTGCTGCTCTTAACCAGCTTATTATAATTATTTGATTTTCCATTCCGTTCTACTTAAATCATAGAAAATCACACACCCAATTCCACTCGCCGTACTCTATTGGCCCGGAGATGTTTTCCATTGAGCGTTACAAACAAGAAAACAAAATTTGAAACCTCTTTGCAAGTGTACACAACACAAAAAAGCACACAAAACGCAACGAACAATACTGAGATTTCAGTCCACAAACAAAAGCCACATGGCAACCGCAAATTTGGGTGAAATGAAAGGCTCGCTCGGGCTATGTCAATCGGAAATTATTCGATGCTAGTCAGGTGGGTGGGTGGATGTGAGCATGCAACAGTGTAAAGCTATCTCCAATAGGCTGATTGCTTGTGGTACGTTTATCGGGTTATGTGTGTTAGATGGGCTAAAGGGCAAGTGCCGGATTTATACCAAGTATCGCCGTTAGAAACAACAAATTTTTTTTATTTGATCAGAGCAGAGCAGTGCATAACTATTGACTGGGCTATGGGCTCATTTAAGAATAATTGAAGTCAGGCATTCGGATTGGGTTTGCCAAAAGTTTCCCTCAGTGCATCCCGATAATCATTGCCATAGCTGCTCACATGTTCCAACAGGCGTCCCTTGCTATCGATGACATAAAGATACTGCGGCGATGGCTCCGGCTCCTCGGCTTTAGTCGCATTGTTTGCCTGCACGGCATACGGCTTGGGCAAATCGAAGCGATCCTGGACACCATAACCTCTGATCATATGCAGCTCGGGAAATCTGCTCACCGGCGGCACATAGATATTAATGCAATTTCTTTGCCTGGACATTTTCAGAGTTCTTGATAATGTGAATGGCTTTGGATGATTATGTATCTGGTTCGGTATGAAGTGTGAGAATTTGGGAATTTGGAAATGACTTCTACCCTGTCTGGAATACAGATAAGTGTATGCTTTTTTGTAGCATTAACAATGTGAGACCTTTTGTAATAAAAACAAGAGCCAACTAAGCTGAAGCTTATGAATATGGATAGAAATTGACACTAAACACTATGACTGAAAAGTTGAGAAGTACATATTTATTCATCAATATCGATTTTGTCCCCTTCAAAGTAATCGCCCTCGGATATAATACACTTGTGCCAACGTTTATTCCAATCCTCGAAGCACTTCTGAAATGCTCTTTTCGGTAAAGCCATCAGCTCGTTCTTTGATTCTGACTTGATCTCATCAATTGTAGCAAAACGTTTTCCTTTCATTGGTCTCTTCAGTTTTGGGAATAGGAAAAAGTGGCAGGGAGCCAAATCTGGTGAATACGGTGGTTGAGGCATGATTACGGTGTTGTTTTTGGACAAAAAGTCACGAACAAGCATTGATGTGTGAGCTGTTGCATTATCGTGATGCAGAATCCACGATTTGTTTTTCCACAATTCCGATCGTTTGTGCCGTATTGCTTCACGCAATAGTATTCCTTATTAACACTTTCCATTTTTCCATTTTTAACGCAAAATTTAATACATATTCTTCGATCCATTTATTTCAAAAGACAAAAATCGAAGAGCATACAAAAACGTGACTAACCTTTTCAGTTGCCAAAAACAAACTACTAATCGAAATTGGCTGCTAATGCAAACATATGATAAACATATGTGTGCGAATATAACAAAAACAAGATATCGATAATCGAATGTGCACAGTTCAAAACTCACCTTTTCCTTTAAACACACCTCGTATTCTCAACACTACAAGTGAAACGTAAGCAACTGACAACACAAGAATCTAATGAATCATGGCATTTTGGGGAAGAACTATCACATTCTACATCAACAGATGGACAACAAAATGTTGCCCAAACTCAAGCCCATCTGCAGGATTGCAAGCTTTTTAATCAATAGGATTGGCAAACGTCTTGATGCTGTTAAAGAAATCAATGAGAAAATTATAGACCAAGTGGATAGAAAGAAAAATTTGGGAAAGTTAACTTCGGCTCGGCCGAAGTTTTGTATACCCTTGCAGTAAGTTTTTCTAAAGAGCAATACTATAGAGAAGTCCGATTTCGACCAAGCTTAGTGCAATCATGGAAAAGCATAACAAAGTAACATGTACATTTTTTGAAGGCGACTCCGTTAATACAAAAAAGTTTTTCTCACAAGAACTTCTTTTTCGACCGATAATTTATAAAGCAGCTATATGATATAGTCATCCGATTTTGACAAAACTTTGTAGAATTGTATAAAAGTATATAAAATAAATATATCCAATGAAAACAAAAAAGTTTTCCTCACTCGAACTAGTTTTTCGACCGATCGTTCCTATGGCAGCTATATGCTAAAGTCATCCGATTTTGACAAAACTTTGTTGAATTGTGTGGGAGCATATGAAACAAATACATACCAATGTTGAGGACATTTCCATTGAAAAACATAAAAGTTTTTCTAACTAAGACTACTTTTCAGACTCTACTTTTCTATGACAGCTATACTACATACATGGATGTCCGATTTCGACCAAATTTGGTGGAATCATGGAAAAGCATAGTAAACTAAGAAATACGAAGTTTGGAGGCGTTTTCATTAAAAACAAAAAAGTGTTTCTTTCTTAAACTAGTTTTTCGACCGATCGTTCCTATGACAGCTATATGCTATAGTCATCCGATCCGGCCGGTTCCGACAAATGTGCATCGCTTAATTACTTAAAGACTTCGTGCAAAGTTTGGTAAAGATAGCTTTCAAACTGACGGAGGAGTCATGGAAAAGTGTTATCAAAAAAGTAATCTTAGAAAATTTTTTTGTGTTCATTGGAAATGTCTTAAAACGGGATATATTTAATTGGAGCTTTTTCACATAATTCTACCAGCTTTTGTTAAAATCGGATGACTATAGCATATAGCTCCCATAGGAACGATCGGTTGAAAACCAACTATTGGTGAGAAAAACTTTTTTGTTTTAAATGGAATCGCCTTAAAAAATGTACATGTTAGTTTGTGATGCTTTCACAAGACTCTACAAAACTTGGTCGAAGTCAGACATCTATAAAGTATAGCTCCCATAGAAAAGTAACGTCTGAAAAGTAGTCTTAATTGGAAAATCAAACTGCAAGGGTATACAAAACTTCGCCCGAGTCAAAGTTAGCTTCCCTTTTTTTTATACCCTTGCAGAGGGTATTATAAAATTGTGCGGATGTTTGTAACGCATTGAAGGAAGCATCTCCGACCACATAAAGTATATATATTCTTGATCAGCATGACGAGCTGAGTTGATTTAGCCTTGTCCGTCTGTCCGTCCGTCCGTCTGTCTGTTTCTAAGCTATCTCCTCCGTCAGTTTGAAAACTATCCTCACCAAACTTTGCACGAAGTCTTGTGGTACAAATACGCTGCACATTTATCGGAACCGGCCGGATCGGATGACTATAGCATATAGCTGCCATAGGAACAATCGGTTGAAAAACTAGTCTTAGTGAGAAAAACTTTTTTGTTTTTAATGGAAACGCCTCCAAAGTGCGTATTTCTTAGTTTACTATCCTTTCCCATAATTTCACTAAGTTTGGTTGAATTCGGATGACTATAGCGTATAGCTGCCATAGGAACGATCGGTAGAAAAACTAGTTCTAGTGAGGAAAACTTTTTTGTTTTTAATGAAAACGTCCTTATCATTGGCATACACTTATTTTATTTACTTTTTCACAATTCTACAACGCTTGGTCGAAATCGGATTACTATAGCATATAGCTCCCATAGGAACGATCGGTCGAAAAACTAGTTCGAGAGAGGAAAACTTTTTTGTTTTTTATGAAAACGTCCTTTTTATTGGCATATTCTTATTTTATATACATTTCTACAAAGTTTTTTAGAAATCGGATGACTATAGCATATAGCTGCAGTATGAATGATCGGTCGAAAAAGAAGTTCTAGTGAGAAAAACTTTTTTGTTTTAAATGAAATCGCCTTCAAAAATGTACATGTTAGTTTGTTATGCTTTTCTGAGATTCCACTAAATTTTGTCAAAATCGGACATCTATATAGAATAGCTCCCATAGAAAAGTAAGGTCTAAAAAGTAGTCTTATTTAGAAAAACAAACTGCAAGGGTATACAAATCTTCGGCCGACCCGAAGTTAACTTTCCGCTATTTTTTCTGTATTTTAGTGTCTGCGCGAGCATTAGGTGGTGTTGGGCAACCCTGCTCTAAATATTCAGTTACGATGTCAAAGAGCGACTTTTAAAGTGGAACTGCCGTAGAAACGACAGTCAGCCTCATCAGGAGGTTGCGATGATATGTTAACATCCAAGTTAATGCTCTGCTAATTGAAATTGTTCATAAGCTGATTGAAAGGTATACTGAAATTGCAGTTCTTTCTTTTGAGTAGTTCAATTTTTCTCATGCCATTTTCCTGGATCGAGTAGGCACTGTTCTGAAATTCTTTCTAATGTTGTTCGGATCTTATTTTTCTCATTGTTGTTGTTGATTTGGTTGGAGAAAACGAAATTCCTCAAAATTTATTTTGTTTAAAATAACACAAAAACATTAGAAGAAAGTTTGGATATGCTTTAGGTTAAGTTAATGTGGTAAGTTTTGAAAATCCTAGTACAAATTGAACTATACCATTTGTTTCTCCTTACCTCTATATGCTGCAGCGTTGGATTCATATGGTACCGGGTCCAGAGGACTTGAGGATGGCGTAGATCCTTTTACAAAATAAATCACTTCCTGTGGCAAGCAATGGATATATTCTTCGTCTAAACTGACACTTTGAACTATTTGGTCTTTCTATATACATGGATGATGGAAGGGGCCCCGCTATGTGTCGACGACAGGGGATACATCTTTGTATCTGAATGTATACATGATGTAGGCAATTCTTTGGAGAGAAATTCTGATGCACAGATGATGGTGAGTGATCTTTAAATTTAAATTAAAGTGCAAAAAAACTAAGATTCTCTTCCTCTATTTCTGTCTTATAATTCCCTTGATGTAATTATACCTGGTGCTGGCGTTACGATGACTAAAGTGCGTGGTACCCCCATAGTATTGATACAGCTCCGCGAACGAACCTAAGCCACGAATGCTGCGGAGGATTGAGCCCGAAGGTGAATCCATTCCTGATTAAAATTCACAATATTTCTTTGTTTTTGCTTTCAACTTCCGTTTTATTTGCAATGCTTATATCAATATATATCAAAATATATCAAAAATATTTAATATAGATAAAAAAATGTTAAAAACTTTTTTTAGCTATCGAAATACTTGGGATATTTCGAGAACCAACCAAAAATCGTTAAATGACATGAGTAGCTTTGTCTTATTGTGTTCAGATCTATCAACAAGTTTTGCAAAATTTGGTTAATTTAAACGTGCCATTGTCTCAGAGCAAAAATAAAAGTTAGCGTCGTTAGCGCGCCGAACTTGAATTTGTTAGTGTGCCCAAGGCTGGCGTTAGGCCCTTTATTTTTTCTAAAAATAGAAAAATTGAATTTTCTTAAAAACTGTACGGTCGATTTAAATGATTTATGCATCAAAATCATTGTCAAATTATTGCCAATGATTGACCCTACCGTGCAAAACGTGCCATTGTCTCAGAGCAAAAATAAGAGTTAGCGTCTAATTTGAATTTGACCAGTGTGACCTTTGCTGCAGATTGATCACGGCGCCACTGTCGCTGCCACTGTTGGCACTGGCGCCACTGTCGCTGGCAGCCATAGCAGTGGAAAATATGAAGCCGAGCCACCCTCACTGTAAAGCGTTTTTCTCAAAAACCGCACCGTTTTTGCTGAAACTTGCTAGGTACACTCTTGAATATCTCTCCTATAAGCTAATATACCGTGCAATGTGTGCCATTGTCTTGGAACCTAGCAGTTGACGCATATTTAAAAAAGCATTTTTTTGAAGGTTTTTTGTATGGGAATTTTTAGAGGTTGGTCCACTGTTAGCCGTTTTTCTCAAAAACTGTACAGTCGATTGATCTGATTTTTTTTTGTGAGCATATAATTGAATATGTGCCCGAAGTTTTGGTATACCGTGCATTTCATGCCATTATCTATGAGAGGAGATATTCCCAAAAATGTGGCGAGCCGATTTTTGAATGTCTTATTTTCGGTACCTGCAATTCTCAAATCCACCCAAACCTCATTAAATACAATAGATTATGATTTTCTTAACATTTTGCAGTTTAACATTTTGCAGTTTGTCTCAAAAAAATAAGTAGTTCCTGAGAAAATTAAAAAATAAAAAAAGTATTTTTGTTCCATATTCCACCGTTCCAGATCGAAGCTAAACAGTCGACGCTATCTTGACGCACATGAATAATCGAACCAAGGCCGACTGAAATTATCGAAGCGGTGCAGTGCGCTAACTTGTAATTATTGTATCATGTTCATTCACATTCACCTCTGCGCCGCTGGGATACGGACATTTTTATAAAAAAGTTGGCCTTGCTTTGAAGCTCATGTGTTGTTTGAAGTGGTTTTCATTTGGTTGTAGTTGTACAGTTCAGTTACAAACTTTATTTAGAGCACAAAAGGTCTGTATGATTTAGTTGTTCAATATTTCTCGAGTTTTTATTTTGCTAATTCCAAAAATTTTTCTTGACTATTTGCATCACGCTCATTCCGCTCTTCACCTAGGGGATGTAGCCTCTATCAATGCCAACAATGTCTCATGCAGATTCCTGTGACGTGTGACGTTTCTCTTATTCCTCGATGTGGCGGCGGGCGTCTCCCAGGTATCCCGTGCCAAGCCTATGGTGATTTGTTCCATATTCTTTGAATCGCTTTGGACCCGCAGTCCTACGCCATGCATAAGGGTTCATCAATGACGGCATCCCAGAAAGTGGAACTGCTAATCCTGCGATGGATATTCGCAGACACCGGCGGTAAATTGATGTATTTGCTGAAGAGGACCAGAATTCAAGAAGTTGGCAAAGAATTGCTTTGCAGAGTCTCCTATTGAGTTTTTGACTGTCTGGTTGCCACAGGCTTCCAGATACAGCTGCAAGGCGTTTTGCAAACTGCGTACCAGCTAATTGCCATCCAATGGGGAATTCCACTGAGGGATCGCATATTTGGGTGTTGGGCAGCGGTACTTGGAATTTGCTTGGATTCATGAGGTGTAAGGGCGGAGCAGCAAAAAATTTACACCAAGCTCACCCTTTCACCTTATGAAGCCAGCGAATTGGTACCGCTGCCCAGCACTCAAATATGAGATCCTTCAGTTGAATTTCCCTTGGATGGCAATCAGCTAGAACGCATTTTGTGAAACGCCTTGCAGCCCTATTTGGAAGCCTGTGGCAAACGGACAGTCAATAACTCAAGAGGAGACTTTGTAGAGCAATTCTTTTTGCCAACTTCTTGAAACGTGGTCTTCCTCGGCAAATACATAAATTTATCGCCGGTGTCTGAGAATATCCATCGCAGGATTGGTGGTTCCATTTTCTGGGGTGCCTTCATTGATGAACCCATGTGCATGGCGTAGGACAGTGTGTCCAAAGCGTTTCAAAGAAGACGGAACAAGTCGCCATAGACTTGGCAAAGGAACCCTAGGAGGCGCCCCCGGCCACACTGAGGAATAATAGAGGCAACGCACGTAATAGGCATCTGCATGAGACACCGCTGGTATAGATAAAAGCTGCAATCCTAGGCGAAGAGTGGAACGGGCGTATTGTAAACAGTCTAGTCGAATTTTTGGAATTAGTAAAATTAAGTCAAGAAATACTAAACAATCAAATCATACAGGAAAGTACCAAGCTGAAAATTCAAATAAAAGTCTCATAATTCCTGAATTTCTATGGAGGAATCTCGATGCCGCAGCGAAGCTAATCTGGACTGTATGCATTCTCTGGGGATTGCATCAAGCAGCGGCCGTGACGTAAGTTCTGTTGGAGCGTCCAGCAAGTTGAAGTTTCGAATCTCCTTTGAATCTGTTTCTTACCATACTTAAGGGTATTGTGCGAGTGGCCGATCATGGACAGGAAGAAGAACAACGCAACGTAATCTTGGCATAATACGCAATGGCAATGCTTTTTAAGCAAATGGTGTCTTCAAATTTCGGTGGGAAAGGCGGACACTGCTGGGTTATGAACAAGATGCAAAATCACAAAACCAAGTTGGCCTTGCTTTAAAGCTCACGTGTTGTTTGAAGTGGTTTTCATTTGGTTGTATACCTCAGTCACAAGATTTCCTTAAATCACAAAAGGTCTGTATGATTTGGTTCTTAAGTATTTCTCGAATCTATATTTTACTAATTCCAAAAATTTTACTTGACTATTTACATCACGCTCATTCCGCTCTTCACCTAGGCAATGTAGCCTCTTTCAAAGCCAACGATGTCTCATGCAGATGCCTGTGACGTGTGTCGTCAGTGTTATTCCTCGATGTGACCGTGGGCGTCTCCCAGGTATCGCCTGCCAAGTCTACATCGATTTGTTCCACATTCTTTGAAACTCATTGGACCCGAAGTCCTTCGCCATGCATAAGGGTTCATCAATGACGGCACCCCAGAAAATGGAACCGCCAATCCTGCGATGGATATTCGCAGACACCGGCGGTAAATTTATGTATTTGCTGAGGAAGACCACGTTTCAAGAAGTTGGCAAAAAGAATTGCTTTGCAGAGTCTCCTATTGAGTTTTTGACAGTCCGCTTGTCACTGGCTTCCAAATAGGGCTTCAAGGCGTTTCGCAAACTGCGTTCCAGTTAGTTGCCATCCGAGGTGCATTCAACTGAGAGATCCCATAAATGAGTGTTTGGCAGCGGTACTTGCATTTTGCTTGGATTCATAAGGTGAAAGGATGAGCGTGCTGTAAATCTTTTGCTTTTAAGCCTCGCCACTAGAGATGCTTGCGCTATGCGAGGTTTGCAGAACATGCGCAGATATGAATATGAGGTTAATTTACTATAACCCGAAGATCAGCCTCTGCTGCCGCCACTACTTCCGCTTCCATCTAAATTTGCTGCAGATTTTGCTTCGGTATCTGAACCCTCAGTAGTGCTTCTCAACCATTCCGATCCTGAGAGCAGCATTTCGAAACCACAATATACCCAAAGCAGGTCAGTGACGGAGAATAGATAAGACCTCTGAGGGTCAACACCTGTCATTGACCCCCTGAGGGTCAACACCTTCTCTGTCATTGACCATATTTGGGTATATTGTGGTCTCCAAATGCTGCACTCAGGATTGGTATGGTTGAGAAGCACTACTGAGAGTTTACTTTGCGAACCAAGATCTTCATCAAATCCAGATCGAAGCGGAAGAATAAGCGGTAACTTTGGCTGATCTTTGCGTTATAGTGAATTTACTTTATACATAACGGCGCATGTTTTGCCATCATCACATAGCGAACGCATCTCAGGCGGCGAGGCGGAGCAGCAAACAATTTACACCGAGCTCACCCTTTCACCTTATGAAGCCAGTGAATTGCTACCTCTGCCTAGCACTCAAATATGAGATCCTTCAGTTGAATTTCCCTTGGATGGCAATCAGCTAGAACGCATTTTGTGAAACGCCTTGCAGCCCTATTTGGAAGCCTGTGGCAAACGGACAGTCAATAACTCAAGAGGAGACTTTGTAGAGCAATTCTTTTTGCCAACTTCTTGAATCGTCGTCTTCCTCAGCAAATACACAAATTTATCGCCGGTGTCTGAGAATATCCATCGCAGGATTGGTGGTTCCATTTTCTGGGGTGCCTTCATTGATGAACCCATGTGCATGGCGTTGGACAGTGTGTCCAAAGCGCTTCAAAGAAGACAAAACAAGTTGCCATAGACTTGGCAAGGGAATCCTAGGAGGCGCCCCCGGGCACACTGAGGAATAATAGAGGCAACGCAGGTAATAGGCATCTGCATGAGACACCGCTGGTATAGATAAAAGCTGCAATCCTAGGCGAAGAGTGGAACGGGCGTATTGTAAACAGTCTAGTGGAATTTTTGGAATTAGTAAAATTAAGTCAAGAAATACTAAACAATCAAATCATACAGGAAAGTACCAAGCTGAAAATTCAAATAAAAGTCTCATAATTCCTGATTTTCCATGGAGGAATCTCGATGCCGCAGCGAAGCTAATCTGGACTGTATGCACTCTCTGGGGATTGCATCAAGCAGCGGCCGTGACGTAAGTTCTGTTGGAGCGTCCAGCAAGTTGAAGTTTCGAATCTCCTTTGAATCTGTTTCCTACCATACTTAAGGGTATTGTGCGAGTGGCCTATCATGGACTGGAAGACGAACAACGCAACGTAATCTTGGCATAATACGCAATGGCAATGCTTTTTAAGCAAATGGGGTCTTCAAATTTCGGTGGGATAGGAGGACACTGCTGGGTTATGAACAAGATGCAAAATCACAAAATCAAGCAGGCCTTGCTTTAAAGTTCATGTGTTGTTTGAAGTGGTTTTCATTCGGATGTATACCTCAGTCACAAGATTTCCTTAAATCACAAAAGGTCTGTATGATTTGGTTCTTAAGTATTTCTCGAATCTATATTTTACTAATTCCAAAAATTTTACTTGACTATTTACATCACGCTCATTCCGCTCTTCACCTAGGCAATGTAGCCTCTTTCAAAGCCAACGATGTCTCATGCAGATGCCTGTGACGTGTGTCGTCAGTGTTATTCCTCGATGTGACCGTGGGCGTCTCCCAGGTATCGCCTGCCAAGTCTACATCGATTTGTTCCACATTCTTTGAAACTCATTGGACCCGAAGTCCTTCGCCATGCATAAGGGTTCATCAATGACGGCACCCCAGAAAATGGAACCGCCAATCCTGCGATGGATATTCGCAGACACCGGCGGTAAATTTATGTATTTGCTGAGGAAGACCACGTTTCAAGAAGTTGGCAAAAAGAATTGCTTTGCAGAGTCTCCTATTGAGTTTTTGACAGTCCGCTTGTCACTGGCTTCCAAATAGGGCTTCAAGGCGTTTCGCAAACTGCGTTCCAGTTAGTTGCCATCCGAGGTGCATTCAACTGAGAGATCCCATAAATGAGTGTTTGGCAGCGGTACTTGCATTTTGCTTGGATTCATAAGGTGAAAGGATGAGCGTGCTGTAAATCTTTTGCTTTTAAGCCTCGCCACCAGAGATGCTTGCGCTATGCGAGGTTTGCAGAACATGCGCAGATATGAATATGAGGTTAATTTACTATAACCCGAAGATCAGCCTCTGCTGCCGCCACTACTTCCGCTTCCATCTAAATTTGCTGCAGATTTTGCTTCGGTATCTGAACCCTCAGTAGTGATTCTCAACTATTCCGATCCTGAGAGCAGCATTTCGAAACCACAATATACCCAAAGCAGGTCAGTGACAGAGAATAGATAAGACCTCTGAGGGTCAACACCTGTCATTGACCGCCTGAGTGTCAACACCTCTATCATTGACCATATTTGGGTATATTGTGGTCTCCAAATGCTGCACTCAGGATTGGTATGGTTGAGAAGCACTACTGAGAGTTTACTTTGCGAACCAAGATCTTCATCAAATCCAGATCGAAGCGGAAGAAGTAGCCGCAACTTTGGCTGATCTTTGGGTTATAGTGAATTTACTTCATACATAAAGGCGCATGTTTTGCCATCATCACATAGCGAACGCATCTCAGGCGGCGAGGCGGAGCAGCAAACAATTTACACCGAGCTCACCCTTTCACCTTATGAAGCCAGTGAATTGCTACCGCTGCCCAGCACTCAAATATGAGATACTTCAGTTGAATATCCCTTGGATGGCAATCAGCTAGTACGCATTTTGTGAAACGCCTTGCAGCCCTTTTTGGAAGCCTGTGGCAAACGGACAGTCAATAACTCAAGAGGAGACTTTGTAGAGCAATTCTTTTTGCCAACTTCTTGAATCGTCGTCTTCCTCAGCAAATACACAAATTTATCGCCGGTGTCTGAGAATATCCATCGCAGGATTGGTGTTTCCATTTTCTGGGGTGCCTTCATTGATGAACCCATGTGCATGACGTAGGACAGTGTGTCCAAAGCGTTTCAAAGAAGGCGGAACAAGTCTCCATAGACTTGGCAAAGGAATCCTAGGAGGCGCCCCCGGGTACACTAAGGAATAATAGAGGCAACGCAGGTAATAGACATCTGCATGAGACACCGCTGGTATAGATAAAAGCTGCAATCCTAGGCGAAGAGTAGAACGGGCGTATTGTAAACAGTCTAGTGGAATTTTTGGAATTAGTAAAATTAAGTCAAGAAATACTAAACAATCAAATCATACAGGAAAGTACCAAGCTGAAAATTCAAATAAAATCTCACAATTCCTGAGTTTCCATGGAGGAATCTCGATGCCGCAGTGAAGCTAATCTGGACTGTATGCACTCTGCGGATTGCATCATGCAGCGGCCGTGACGTAAGTTCTGTTGGAGCGTCCAGCAAGTTGAAGTTTCGAATCTCCTTTGAATCTGTTTCCTACCATACTTAAGGATATTGTGCGAGTGGCCTATCATGGACAGGAAGACGAACAACGCAGCGTAATCTTGGCATAATACGCAATGGCAATGCTTTTTAAGCAAATGGTGGCTTCAAATTTCGGTAGGAAAGACGTACACTGCTGGGTTATGATTAAGATGATGGACAACGAAACCGATGGCATATTGAGAAATGTTCACAACTTTGCAGATGATTTGAATGCGTTTTTTAGAACTTATAATGTTTGAGAGAGAGAATAGCTGAAAAATATATATATATAGATTTCAAAATAAACAATATACATTGCCTGAAACCAATCAGATAGTAAAACATTTCTGTCTTAAGTATTGTGCCGGGATTCCCCAAACTTAGCCTTTATTCAGATGGGTCCGAAAACCACATCTGTTTTTGTCACGTTCAAATTTCTTTTTATTTTGGCAAAATTTTGGAAACAGGATTTTAGTTGCTATTTACTTAGCACGCGAAAAAGGGCTACCTGAAAGGTATAGTATCTGATAAAGTATAAAACACGAATTTAAAATGCGTTTTCTTTTGACATTTTATACCCTTGCAGAGGGTATTATAAAATTGTCCGGATGTTTGTAACGCAAAGAAGGAAGCATCTTCGACCACATAAAGTATATATATTCTTGATCAGCATGATGATCTGTGTTGATTGAGCCCTGTCCGTCTGGTCTTCTGTCCGTCTGTCCGTCTGTTTCTATGCTATCTCCTCCATCAGTTTTAAAGCTATTCTTACCAAACTTTGCACGGTCTTTTGGTACAAATAGTGAGAAAAACTTTTTTGTTTTTAATGAAAACGTCCTTTTTATTGGCATATCCTTATTTTATATAATTTAACACATTTCTACAAAGTATTATAAAAATCGGATTACTATAGCATATAACTGCAGTATGAATGATCGGTCGAAAAATAAGTTCTATTGAGAAAAACTTTTTTGATTTAAATGGGATCGCCTCCGAATTTCGTAATTAACAGTGTATTATGCTTTTCCATGATTTCACCAAGTTTGGTTGAAATCAGACATCTATATAGTATTGATCCCATAGAAAAGTAAGGTCCAAAATATAGTCTTAGTGAGAAAAATTGTTTTGTTTTGCAAGCTGCAAGGGTATACAAAACTTCGGTCGAGCCGAAGTTAACTTTCCCCTATATTTCTAACTAAGACTACTTTTCTATGGCAGCTAAACTACAGGGTGGGTCAAAAAAGTCATCCGATGTTGTTTGGCTTTTGTATGTTTGGTGTATTCTGTTTTTTGATTATATTTATTTGAACCTTTAGAATTTTATTGGTCATTTCGAGAAGATGATATCGGCCAAATGGGCGCCGTTACAATTGATTGCCATACGGGCTCGTTTTATGGCATTTTTCATCACTTCGGCAAGAACTTCGGGCTGCAGATTCTCGCACTCGTGTCGAATGTTGTCCTTGAGGGCTTCCAAGGTCACGGGCTTGGTTACGTAAACACGGGATTTCAAAAATTCCACAAAAAAATGTCTGGAACGGTTAAATCGGGCGGAAATGAGGTGGAAATGAGCCTCATCGCTCATTTTGATTTTGGTCGAAAAATTGATTATTCACGATTATTCCGCGTTCTTGGGGAGTATATCGATCCATGGCTTGTTCACTCTATTCTGTCTAGTCCACAAATGTCAAAACAGATCTGACTTTGGCGGCTATTTGTAAAAATAAGAGCATCTTCCAATAGGGTGACTTCTTTTGACGGAGGAGATAGCATAGAAGCAGAAGGACAGAAGACAAGACGGACGGACAGATGGACAGGGCTAAATCAACTTAGCTCGTCTTGCTGATCAAGAATATATATACTTTATGTGGTCGGAGATGCCTCCTTCTATGCGTTACAAACATCCGGTCAATTTTATAATACCCTCTGCAAGGGTATAAAAACAATCTGCAAGGGTATACATAACTTCGGCCGAGCCGAAGTTAACTTTCCCCTATTTTTTTTTCTTTTTGTTAGTGACTGCATGAGCATGTCGTAGAAACGACAGTCAGCCTCATCAGGAGGTTGCGATGATATGCGATGATAAGTTAATGCTTTGTTAATTGAAATTGTTCATAAGCTGATTGAAAGGTATATTGAGGTTGCACTGCTTTCTTTTGAGTAGTTCAATTTTTCTCAAGCCATTTTCCTGGATCGAGTAGGCACTGTACTTAAATTCTTTCTAATGTTGTTTGGATCTTACTTTTCTCATTGTTGTTGTTGATTTGGTTGGAGAAAACGAAATTCCTCAAAATTTTTTGTTTAAAATAACACAAAAACATTAGAAGAAAGTTTGGATATCATTTAGGTTAAGTTAATGTGGTAAGTTTTGAAAATCCCAGTACAAATTGAACTATACCATTTGGTTCTCCTTAACCCCAATATGCTGCAGCGTTGGATTCATATGGTACCGGGTCCAGAGGACTTGAGGATGGCGTAGATCCTTGTACAAAGTCATACACTTTCTGTGGCAAGCAATGGATATATTCTTCATCTAAACTGACACTTTAAACTATTTGGTCTTTCTAAATTCATGGATAATGGAAGGGGCCCCGCTATGTGTCGGCGACAGGGGATACATCTTAGTATCTGAATGTATACATGATGTTGGCAATTCTTTGGAGAGAAATTCTTATGCACAAATGAAGGTGAGTGATCTTCAAATTTAAATTAAAGATTCTCTTTTTCTATTTCTTTCTTATAAGTCCTTTATACCGGGTGCTGGCATTACGATTACTAAAGTGGGTGGTACCCCCATAGTATTGATACAGCTCCGCCAACGAACCTAAGCTACGAATGCTGCGGATGATTGAGCCCGAAGGTGAATCCATTCCTGATTAAAATTCACAATATTTCTTTGTTTTTGCTTTTCAACTTCGGTTTTATTTGCAATGAATACACATATATATATTTATCTGCATGTCTTTATGTATCCAAATATATATCAAAAATATTTAATGTATATAGATATATGTTAAAAACTTTTTTAGCTATCGAAATACTTGGGATATTTCGAGAACCGAGCCAAAAATCGTAAAATACCATGAGAAGTTTTGTCTTTTTGTGTTGAGATCTATGAACAAGTTTTGAAAAATTTGGTTTATTTAAACCGTTTTATAACCATTTGAATCGGTAATATTTTGGAAATTTAAATTAAAGTTTAATATTAAAAAAAAAAAAAAACAAAAAATGGTTCTATTTTCATCAAAAGTTTCATTCATGTAAATCTGAGACTGCCCTTGGAGGAGTGACAAAAAATAAATACAAAATACACAAAACTTTTGCTGCATCCTGTATGGCAAGGGTCAGACGTTGAATGCTCTCATCTGGCGGGAATTGAGATGGACCATATATAATATTCTCCAATTTCGTTGAGTACTCGTTTTCAAATCTCTCCATCCACCTCAACTTTGTTAGAAGGTTGTTGCCTTGCACGGGGGGCTATGCGAATGTAAAGGCTTCTATTTCAGGGGGCATGTGGTCGAAGAAAATTTCATCTTTAACGAGGTTGTGCCTTTCTCCATGGATCATACATTAGTCTATGGTAGTGCAGGCTTGGCGACGAATATATGTAAATTATGAAGTGGGATCACCTTGTGTTCTTCCATTGAGGACTAAAAGACTAAAGCTGTCTCCCAAAATCTAAAATTGTCATGCCTTTTGAATCCATTGTTTTATCTTCTGCTCTTCTGCTACCGCTTGTTCCTATCCTATTCGTCCACTTAGGTCACCGACTATCTTGATATTTTCTTTTCCGGCTTATCATGTGACCAATTTGTGTAATTTAGGTATGTAGGAACTACATATAGCTTCCCTCGGAGTTCATTAATTTCGATCCTTATATAAGATTTAGCTATGAATTTAACACAGACAGGTCCCACTAAGTCATGACCTTAGCTAATTTCAGGCATGATTTCAGTACTAAACTTTTGAGTGAGTTTCATGGGAAGTACTGACAACATGCCTGAACTCGGGAATTCTTACTGCTCATGTCTGAAATAAGCACTGGAAAATTCACAACTGAAACTGCAGGGAATCGACTTTTCAAGTTAAATAGTGGCTAGGGTACCATTTTCTCCCAACAAAAGTATCATTTCAATGAGGACTTAAGGAAGACTTAAAAGTGATCATAAAACTATCTTTTACCAAAACATCCATTTTGGGACGTACCGGAACCGGTACCGAGATCGCTTAACTGTCCTAACATTCTTGGCTTTCACAAATTTTTTTAAGATTCTAAACCAAAAAAACAGATTTTCTTTAATAATTCTTTTCCAAATTTGAAAACAGTTTATGTAATATTTTCACAACGGTACACAGAGGGTATGTTCCGGGAGCTATGTACTTGGCTACTTCTCCACCGGCGTCTCTTTCTTCTGCACCCACAAACCCGAGTCAATGCAACGTTGCAGATGATACTTGGCCTCAGCGGGCGGAAATTGTAATATAGTCTGCCTTATCTGCTCGGTATTGCGGGTCTCGAAACACGCCTTCAAGGACTGTGGCAGAGATTCAAACACATCAGCGGGATTCAAACGAGCTGCTTCTTCGGAAATCGGTGGGCCATTTAGTAGTCGGTTCTTTAGCCGCTCGAGCTCGTACTGAAAGGACTTGTGATACACCGAACCAATCTCTGAGATGCGCGCAAAAAATGGACATACACAGCGCCGCGGATCTTCTTCCATCTTCTCGCTGAGCTCAAAAATGAACTGCAGTACAACACATTGGTGCGCCACACGATTCATCTCCACAGTTTGTCGGTCCTTGAGCAGCTTGTAGCAGACGTTCATTATGTAGACGACGCCTTCGCTACAAATCAAACCGGGATGGCTAAGCAGCATGGAGCTGCTCTGTTCATAGCTGGTCAAGTGCGCAAACTGATTGGCCAATTTTCCAAAATCGGCAATGAAACGCCGCAAATACTGATCTTGCTCGTCTTCCGAGCTGACCGTTTCGTTGGGCGCCTTGGATGGCTCGGGTTGCTTATTAATCAAGGTCTTCTCGAACCCAATGCGACTGCGTGCCAAAAGCGGATGGCTGCTGACACGCTTCTGTTCGCGTTCTAGATGTTTCTCCTTCTTCTCCAGCAGTGGCAGCTTGTCGTTCAATTCCAGAAGCAAGCGACGCCAGTGCTCGGGTGAGCCGCGTTTCTGGGCCAACCGAAGGTTGTAACGCATACGACAGGCATCAATATTTTGTCGCTCCATGACAAAGTCCAGGCGTTGCTTTTCTAACTGCCGCAGCTCTTCCTCCAGCTTGCTACGCTTCACCTCCAAAGCAATGGTAGAGGCACTGGGCTGTGTATTTTCTTCTTCCTCCAAATCAGTAAGATTGGCCCAGCGGCTGTAGTCCACCATAATGAAACTGTGCGGGGCGAAAAGTGAATTGAATTAGCTAAACCATTTGTATTTGTGGTGAGGATTTACCTGTGCAGATTATGACCAAAAATAAAAATATGTAAAAGATTTTATTTCAAAAATTTGGAAAAATTGTCTGTAAACTTGTTAAACAAACTGATTTTTTGTCTGACGAAAAGTCCGTACAAAAATAGATTGAGGTTGCAAGGCCTACTGCGCAAAAATCTTTGAATTTAGGAAAATGATTTGTAAAATTTAGAAATTTTTTGGTTTGCTTTTGCCTATTCTTATTGTCGATGGTAAAGTCGTTAAGCTATCTTATAGCTGGATAAACGGAAAATAATTTTCAGCTCTAGGGGACGAACCTTATGAGTATGCCAACAAGGCCGCAAAAGTAAATTGTAAAGTGGAAGCGACAATTGTCCTTGTTGAGCACGCCAACCACACACTAATTCTGGTTAGATCGAAGAAATGTTCGACGTGTAAGTGTTCGAAGAATAGAAATGTTTCTTTCTTATGACAATAACTGCATGAACATCATTTGTCAATAAAGGCATGTTCAGAGAAACAATAAATTTTATTTTTGTAATAATGAATAAGACAGTTGTTCAAAAGTTTTTACCCACCCGACCAAAAGTTCGCACTCGAATTCGCGCGCGAAACTCGAAGCGAATAAAAAACGAACAAAACCTTTGTTTACGAATTCGCCAAGCTTTCGTCTATGATACTTGTGTCGCTCAGTTTGTGGCAGGTGAACTTTCGTACGCGAACATTCGCTAGTTGTGGTGTAGTGTGACCTTATTTCGATCACTTCATCTGACCAAAAAATGGGAAGTCAGTGAGAATAACAATTTCAATTAAGTGTATCATTCCTATTAAAGCTATATGTTATAGGCGTTCGATCTGTCTGATGTTAATTTTTCTTGAAAGCTTGATCATTTTAATGAACATTTGTCAAGTTTCATTGATATAGCAACTATTATTTAATATTATTATTAAATAAAATTATTTATAAATTTTTGATTTTAATAGATGGATCAAAACACTATCCAGCAATATCAATGAATCCCCTATCCGATAAACACAAGCTGAGAAATAAATTGTTTTAAAAACCCTTCTTTCCACTTTTTGGTTTTACCGATTTTTGAAATTATTTCTGAAATTAACAAAAAAATTTTGTGCAAAACCGCAAATTACGTTTTGGTGGGCATGTTGAGATCTAATTTCGAAATAAATTTGGTTCAAATCAAAAACGGTGAGTCCGGAAACCGTTCGGGTTGGAAAAGAATGACCCATATATTGAACACAGTAATATGGCCACTTTAGCAGTTTTCTGCATTTTTATACCCTTGGTGTATTATAAAATTGTGCGGATGTTTGTAACGCATTGAATATACACTTAAAGTATATATATTCTTGATCAGCACGACGAGCTGAGTTGACTTAGCCCTATCCGCCTGTCTGTTTCTATGCTATCTCCTCCGTCAGATTGGAAGCTATCTTCACCAAACTTTTCACGAAGTCTTTTGGTACAAATCCGCTGCGTATTTGTCGGAACCGGCCAGATCGGATGACTATAGCATATAGCTGTCATAGGAACGATCGGTCGAAAACTAGTTTTAGTGAAAAAACTTTTTTGTTTTCAATAGAAACGCCTCAAAAATTCGAATGTCTTAGTTTACTATGCTTTTAAATGATTCCACCAAATTTGGTCGAAAAGCGGACATCTTGGAAAAGTAGAGTCAGAAAAGTAGTCTTAGTTAGATAAACTATTTTGTTATCAATGGAAATGTTCTCAAAATTGCCATCTATTTGTTTTATATGCTCCCACACAATGTTCTACAAAGTTTGGTCAAAATCGAATGACTATAGCATATAGCTGTGGCTGGGTGGCTCAGCGGTTAGTGTGCGCGACCGCTGAGCATGAGGTCGTAGGTTCGATCCCGCCTCGGAACATCTAATGAAAAGTTTTTTTCTTTGAATAAAACTTTACACCCGGCCACACCTCTTGCTGTTGGCGCCAGCATTGCAGTAATTAGCCATGAAAAGCTTCTCAAAACTGCCGTTCGGATTCGGCGTTAAACTGTAGGTCCCTTTCTCTTGTGGTAAAATTAGAAGCGCACAAGCCAAGAGATTGAGAGAGGCTCGGCTTTGGCCCCTTGGGGCTGTGTCATCTTGACAAGCCAATTTTACTTTTACTTTTACTTATATAGCTGCCATAGGAACGATCGGTCAAAAAGCTAGTTCTTGTGAGAAAAACTTTTCTGTTTTTAATGGAAACGTCCCTTACGTTGGCATATATTTATTTTATATGCTTTTACACAATTCTACAAAGTTTTGTCAGAATCGGATGACTATAGCATATAGCTGCAGTACAAATGATCGGTCGAAAAAGAGAAAACAACTTTTTTGTTTTGAGTAGGATCGCCTCCAAATTTCGTAATTAACAGTTTGTTATGCTTTTCCATGATTTCACTAAGTTTGGTCGAAATCGACATCTACATAGAATAGCTCCCATAGAAAAGTAAGGAAAAGTAGTCTTATTTAGAAAAACAAACTGCAAGGGTTTACAAAACTTCGGACGAGCCGAAGTTAACTTTCCCCTTTTTTTATACCCTGTTCCCATTAAAAGGAAAAGGGGGATCATGAAGTTGTGCAAAAGTATGTAACAGTAAGGAAACATTTGCGACCCTATAAGTATATATATCTTGATCAGCATCAACAGCCGAGTCGATTTAGCCTGTCCCGTCCGTCTGTCCGTATGAACGCGTCGATCTCAGAGACTAAAAAGGTAGAGCCACAAAGTTTGTAGGTTGCTTGTAGGTAGGTGTATACCAGATTCAAATCGAGTTTGTTTCAGATTTGGAAAATTCCTCCCCCTCCCCCCTTTAAGCGCAAAAAACTGTCAGGGCCACAATTTTTAAATTAGACCCTCGAGACTTTATATATATCACGTAAGTCCTAATATCTATCTATTCTGAAAGATCAATAAGATCGGACAAAAAACACCGAAGTTAAATACGAATCAATTTTGCTTGTGGGAGAGAGGGGGTCTTGCATTGTCAGTTATCGCGCGCGGCCGCATGCGCTCATGCGTTTGTGTGTATGTTGGAGTGTGTGTATGTGTGAGTGTGTGTGTATGTAAAAGAAAACACACGAAATCAATGAAACAGGGTATTGTGTAGTCAGGGCAGTCAGTCGTGTAGTCACGACTACAGCTCCCTTCTACTTTTTTTTTATAAACAAAATAATTATTATATTATTTTGCTATTTTGTCATAAATCGATATTTTCAAAATGACAACTATGAAACTACTAAATTATAGTATCTATTTTTATAATCTTTCTGGATTTTTGCTTTCTGATGAATTTTCAAGAAACGCCAGTGCGATATCTCGAAATATTTTCAATATTTTTTAATAAACTATTTAAACATATTTTTAAATGTGTATAATTTCATTTAGTTTTAACTCTGATCCGAAATATATTATAATTTTCCTAAAAAAAATGTTTTTAATTACCTATTTTTGACCTTCTAACTCATTTCATTTCTTATTTCTTAATCATTTTAATTTTTTGACCTTGGTTAGAAACCCCTTTAATTTGTCGTATTATTTAAGAAGAACTCACTTTCACGATTAAAACGGTTCTAAAACCGTTCAATAATTAGCAAAGTTATCAAATAGATAGCACTGTCGAACGTAAAATTGTTGAGATTTTCAGTGTAAGTACTATACAGCCATGACCGTCTGTCCGTCAGCCTGTCCGTCTGTCTGTCTGTCCGTGCGTCTCTCCATATGAATAAACAGATCTCAGAGGTGGTAAAAGATAGAGGATTCACATGTATGGGACTTCAAATCTTTTTTTAATTTTTGCCACGCCCCCTTCCCGCCCCCGCAATTTAGAAAAGGCGTCATATCTCCGGCAGTATTTTAAACAGAATGTTCGCACTTTTTGAACATATTTAGTAATCGGCATTCTTTATCGATCCCCCAAGGATTGGTAAAGATTGAATGAACAATAGTCAACATATAAGCAAAAGAAACTTCACTGCGGCAGCGCAGTAGCTTTTTCCTAAAACGTTGAAAAAATCAACCAAATATTAGTCGATTTGAATGAACTAAAGTGCAGAAGACAAAAAATTAAATAATATTTGAAACTTCATACCCCAATTAAATCGTTTTATACAAGTTTGACTTATTATTTTCGTTAAAAGTACGGTGAAGTCGCAAAAAACTGCAAAAATCTATACGTTCCAACTAGAGCTGCACCCGTGACGTGACGGTGATCATGAGCAAACATAGAGATTCGTGCGTGAACAACCGTGATTTGTGCATTTTTCGTGAGTGAATTAAGAAATATTTGCTATTTTGCTGAAGGCAAAAAAAATGTGTAGCACGTATGACAATCAACAGTATAGCTCAAAATGACAACGAATAACTATGCTCTCCTAAGAGCAGACACATTAATAAACGATTTGCCGAGTTTACATGAAGTTTACCTGTAGAAAATGTATCTGGAATTTTGGAAAAATATATCAAAATTTCCATATTTGCGAAAACTCTCTATCCGAGTGCTAATCATTCCACGAAGCTCAGCAACAAGTGCTGTTAGCAAATTATTAGAAGGAAGCGAAACAGCCCTATTAAGGCCCTCTTCAGGTCTAGAAAAATTTTTTTTCAAAATTTTTTTTTATTATTCAGCTTAGATATTCAAAAATATTATCCCAAAAGAATTTTCCAAAATTCGAAATACTTTCGGAGTTATAGCCATTTTAGTGACCCAAGGAGACCCAAAATTTCCTAGCAACTGCAAACTTTAAACGCGATTTTCTCGAAACCACGTTTTTTAAAATGGTGCCCACGTTTTCTCAAGTTCTACCGAACCGATTTTGATGATGAAGCGCTAGAATTAACGTGGCTATCGTCCCTACCTCAATCTTTGAGAAAAAAAGGTTTTACTATTTTTTTTTGTACACTGGAAAAACAAATGCACAAATGCAAAAAAATGGTCAAAAATTCAATTTTTTTTCGCAATTCTGCTACGGACGATAAAGGCATTTATACTAACCAACTTCTTATCTTCCGTTTTGCTTTCTGATAATTGTAACTCCCGGAAACGTGGGTACCATCGACACATCTTTTTTTGGAAGAGCCTACTTTGGATCCCGAGAACTTTTTGGACAGCCCTCGCATTCACAAATTTTTAATTTTGTATTTTTTATAATAAATTGTACAACCAAATACAAAAAACAGAATTACAAAATCTCTTCCGATTTCTTTCCACGAATTTTTAAAAAACATGTAAAATTTAGCCCTCTAGACCAGAAGAGGGTCTCAAGCGATAATATTGATAAGCTTATTTTTTTAAATAAAAATATTGAACTATTGTTAAAAACAGAATAAAAGATAAACACAATGTTTTGTGTTTAGGTGCTTGTGTTGAAATTAAAACACCTAAATTAATTTAAGCATATTTGGGCTTTAAATTGTTAATGCAATTGGTATCGATGTGCATTCGAAAAGGAATCGTGAATCGTGCATGATTCGTGATTGAAGCAAAACTCTTAAAAAAATTACTTGCGTGAATCGAATTTTATTTCGTAAATCGTTCGTGCCATGTCAGAAAATTCGCTCACGCGCCCAGCTCTAGTTTCTACATGTAACTCACTCAATTTATATCCGCGATTTGCAATGTAATACACCGTTGAAATTGTGCTGCATTTCTTTTTCTAACGACGTATTACAAACTATTTTAGGAATCATAGCTTAAGACATATGATTTTTTAACTATATCTCCCTCGAAAAGTGAGTTTTTTTAATACGTTATTCAATATTTTGCCACAATGTTACTGTGGCGACTCTGCCCACACTAGTCACCAGCGACTATCAATTACTAGTCACGAGCGACTATCGATTACCACACTATCATGAAGCTTACTCATCTCTAAAGATTCAGTATTCGACGGTGTATGCAACAGCTCGCAACCAACAATTTGTATTCAATTAGTTAAGTGAAATAATAAATATAAATAGCAGATTAAGCACAACCTTTTATTAAATCTACAATCTACACTTTGTCGCATCCCTAAAGTTTTTGACGGTCACACCGTGTTATCGATTGGTGTGAACGTCTCTACGAGCATCGAGGATGAGCAGCTTTAAGGAGGAATACAGACATCGAATTTTGGTACAAATTTGACTAAATAAGACTAAATGGTGCACTTTTAGGCCATATTTAAGCAAATTATTTGTAAATGGTACAACATCTGCCATCGCTACTATTTATAAAACTTTTAATCGAAGTTTGGGCATATTATTTGCCAGTGTGAACTTAGCCTAACTTTTACTTATTAATTGCACACGAGGCTAGCCAACTTGTTTCGGAATGGACCAGTCCAACAGCAAGCCAACATTGCTTGGCAAACGGAAGCGCGAAGCCGAAATGTCGAAGTTAACACCAGAAGAACTATTTGATGACATTCAAACTTCAGATGTCATAATTGTGGCGTTCCAGAAGCGCTGGCACTTGCACCGCGTTTATCTCAACGAAATTCCATTCTTCGCCGCCATATTCAAAGGTTCGTGGAAGGAGTCGTCGCAGAAGGAGCTAAAGCTGGAGTTTGATGACGAACGCATCACTGCTGAGAGCCTGCAAGTAGCTCTTCGTTACGTGTACTTGGACGAGGTAGTGCTGAGCGAACCCGAGGAAATGGTGTGTGTGCTGGCCACAGCAAATTTCTTTCTGATTGAAGGGATTGTCGCGAAGTGCGCAGAGGTAATGACGGAGAACATATGTGCAGACACGGCCGTCTTGTACTATGAGGCAGCCAGCCTGTATGATCTTCCGCGTGTCCAGCACACCGCTTTCACTTGGCTCTTGTTGAATCTGCTGAGGCTGTTCACTGATACTGACAACTTGCGAGAGATTTCCCCTGAGTTGATGTCCCAACTGGTGGGCTCTGCTGACCTCTTCGTCCTCAAATCCGAGTTCGATGTGTACACTTTGCTGCGCAGTTGGATGTTTCTGCGCCTGCATCCTGAATGCCCCGCCCAGAGCCCTCTGCAGTTAGAGTACTTTGCCAATCTGGACAAGGTGCAACCATTTCTGTCCAAAGCCGAGGGTCAACCCTATTTGCGTGTCTTTCAGCAACTGCGTACCCATGCCTTGATTGAAAACGAGCTCCACCTGGAAACCGTGACCAAAGACAATATCATTCCTACTGAATGGCAGGGCTTCTCTAGCAATTGGCAGACTCTGATGGGTTTGAAGTGCCATCAGACAGAGGATGCTGAGCAACAGCGAAATTCCTTTTACCAGAACTGTATGCGTTTCGGTTGGCAGCTACGCGAGTTCGAAACTGGCCTCCAGATATGGCGCTGGCCAGTATTCAATCAGGGCAGAGATCTAATGGTTATCATCGATGGGCGCAATTTGTTCGTTCTGTGCGAACGCAGTACGGATGCGGAGAGTTTGGAGCTGCCGCCCATGAATTGCAGAATAATGATGCAAGTCAAGGTCACTGCAATCGGTGAACGTGACCAACCGGTTTTTACAGAAAAAATGAATATTTATACGCTGAACAACGAGTGGGTGATGTTACCAATCTATATGAATAGCCGCATTAAGCCGCCATTGCTGGTGTTCATCAAAATGCTGCGCATATCGCCTCACTAAGCCAGGAAGAAGAACGATGTCAGAAGTTAAGTCGTGTTCTGCTGAATTCCCCAACATCGAAGGTCAATCAAAATTTTCCTTTATCCATTCCACTTTGTATTTTTTAATTAAACACTGTATGCTTAACAATCAAAAATATTTGGTTTGCATTATTATTCGGTTTGGGAACCGGGAATTTTTATTATACCCTGTACCAAAGGTACACAGAAGGAAGCATCTCCGATCCTATAAAGTAAGTATATAAATTCTTCATCACCATCAACAACCAAGTCGATTTAGCCATGTCCCTCTGTCCGCCCAACCGTCCGTGTAAACAAACAGAGGTAAGAGATAGAGGATTGACATGTATGGGACAAAAACTTTTTAGACTAGCAGGCAGATCAAGTTTATTTTCAATTTTGGCCAACTTTAAGATAGTAGGTTCGTAAATTCTAAACATATCTAGTAATCAGGACTTTTTCCGAATCCGCCAAAGAAATGGTAAGATCGGATAATCAATAGTCGAGTTACAAACAAAAAAAACAAAATTTCATGGGCAGCACCGACGCCATGTGATTTATTGTAGTCTGGCTGCAACAAGCTTCGAAAAAAGACCAAAAATTGACTTGGTCCTTCATTAAATAGTAGGCAACCTATATAGAAATTTTAAAAATGCTTGAGTAGTTATGGCGGCTCACTAGGTTGTTTATGTTGGGGGTTCACGACCCATGTCAGGAACATTTCAGTAGAATTGTTGTTTTCTTGGCGTACGAATTGGAGGAACCCTTTGCAGCATTGGTCAAGCTCTCGGCAATGATCTTGGTGATTCCGAAGGCAGCCCAACGTGCTCCAGTGCACAGCAGCCAGATGCCCTGGTTAACTCGACACATGGATGATCCACAGCATGACGACGCACAGTACCAGCATAACCACAATGTGTGGAATCTTCGTGTGGTCCAGAGTTGATGATGGTGGTCACCACGATTATGCAGAGGCCTCTTTCCGTTCAACAGATGAATGATCTCGAGCGAGTGCTTGACAGTGCGAAAGGCCATCAGCTGCTTGTCATTGTTGCGTCCCTTCAACATCAGCGTACAGGTCAGACGCTCCACATTGGGTCAATGGGCCTTGCGGAAACGCTTGGCGTCAAAACATCCTTTTGGCGCTTTGAATCGCCTTCCAGGTTTCCGTTTTTATAATTTACGGTTTGCTAGTATGACCGCATATTGTTAGGACAAAAATCTCGAATTGTCTCGTTACCATGTATTTACTACAGGGATGCAAAACGAATGGAAATAAGGACTGGTTCGGTTCAGTGGCTCACATAGTTTCGGTTCAGTGGTTCAGTCTTTATTTATTATAAATTTGATGAAGGCCAGTTTTTACAAAAAGCCCGATCTTCCCTAAATCTGCGGAAAGGTTCGCAACGCACTTTATGTTCGAATGCCGAAATCTGAAAGTTCAAAACTTCATAATTATATTTTAAAAAATGACAGAAACTTTTTAAGATCGCCCAAATTCCCACCGATCATAAACCCTTAAGGATAACGTCCCAAATTTTGCTTAAATCTGTTCGAAAATCTATTCATTTAGACTCCCATGGTAACATAGTTCTCAAAAAACGCATTTCTGTTCAAGGATTGTTTTTAATTTTGAGTAGTCATATAAAGTCTGCGCAAAAATAAACGATACGTGTGAGAAACTACATTATTTCTTTAAGTATAAAGTCACGCTTAACGAAAAAATAAAATTCGATAAAGTCATTTTAGACTTTTAAAGTTGAGGCAAGTCCATAACTTCTTTTGTTCTAAGATTCCCCTTCTTCTACAACCGGAGGGCTCAGTGGTTATTATTTACATGAGGTCGTCGGTTCGATCCTCGAGCATCTAATGAAAAGTTTCTGCTTTGAATAAAATCTTTTTATACCGCACCACCCTTCTGTTGGCCAAAGTAATGAGCCAAAAAGCTTCCAAAACTGCCTTTCGTTCGGCGTTAAACTGTAGGTCTTTGTTCTAAAATTAAGCGCACAACCAAAGATTGAAGGCCCCGGGCTTTTCATCTTGACAGCCGTTTTACTTTACTTTTACTATCAAACCTTAACCCTTTGAGCCCATTCTGAAGTCAAACATTCAAAAATATCCTTAAATCTGTTCAGAAAGTAATTGTTTTCGACTTTTAAAGCGGCAGAAGTTGGAAAAACTATAAACCTAGGTGGGACATACTATTTGATGAAAAATAAAGTTGGATGGAACACATTATAGGGTACTAGTTGTGGTTTTAAGAGGTATTACACCCCCGGTTATTGTTTAAACCAACTCTATTTGGTCTAGCTAATCTTTTATATATTGAAAATTTTCTCAGAACTCACTTCCATAGCTGTACTCCTGGCTTAAGTTGGATTAAGTTGAAGAAGCTCGATAGACTAATGAGATATCGTCCCGTAAAGGAAATGATATTTGCAAACAAATCGATTAGCAACTTCCAAAGAAGGAATGTCAACTTATGACAGGCATATTCAGAGGTCGGTGGACAATTGCATGTATCAAATTGGTTGGGTGCTACATAAATCCGGCATCAACAGGGATTTTTCGTAGCAATTCGATCAAATTCCCAAAATTTGTGAATGTTGAGACTCGTCAGTGAACTGAACCGAACCGAACCGTTTTCTTTTGTGGTTTTCGGTTCGGTTCAGCATTTTTGAAGGGACGCCGACTCGGCTTGCGGTTCGGTTCACCAGCTGAAAAAAGCGGTTCGGTTCGGTTTGGTTCAGAACCGGTTTGCATCCCTGATTTACTATCGATTCTTTGAATAATTTTAAAACATTTCAAAACATTACACCCATTGTCCGGATGTTTGTAACGCATTGAAGGAAACATCTCCGACCACATAAAGTATATATATTCTTGATCAGCACGACGAGCTGAGTTAATTTAGCCATGTACTTCTGTTTCTATGCTATCTCCTCCGTCAGCTTAAAAGCTATCTTCACCAAACTTTGCACAAAGTCTTTTTGTACATATAGGCTGCACATTTGTCGAAACCGGCCGGATCGGATGACCAAAGCATATAGCTGTCATAGGAGCGATTGGTCATAAAACTAGTTTTAGTGAGAAAAACTTTTTTGTTTTTAATGGAAACGCCTCCAAACTTTGTATTTTGGTCAAAATCGGACAACTAACCCACCCAAAATTTGGAAGATTAACAAAAATCACCTAAATGAGCCATTTTCGATCCCTTTTGATGATTAAAAGAGATAAATATCTGACGATTAAAAGAAAATTACTGATGGATATGCTTAAAATGTTATTTAATGAATTATGACTCGAGAAAGTCTCGCAAAATGATTTGAAAATGATTCGAAACTGATCAGAAGAACGGGTTAAAAACGATTCTTCAAGAAGAGTCGCGGCTAGGGTACCATTTTGTGCCGACAAAAGTATAATTTCTGATCAGAAAATGGGCGCATTTACGACTATTTTAATCAGACCGTGGACTCGAAAAAGAATCGAATTTGATCAAAATTTTTATAAAATGTTTGCTGGGCTACAGTACCCAGCAAACATTTTATAATATCACAGAACAGTAGAGTCTGAAAAGTAGTCTTAGTTAGAAAAACTTTTTTGTTTTTAATGGAAATGTCCTTAAAATTGGCATTTATTAATTTGGTATGCTTTCACACAATTCCACAAAGTTTTAACAAAATCGGATGACGGTAGCATATAGCTGCCATAGGAACGATCGGTCGAAAACTAGTTCTAGTGGGAAAAACTTGTTGGTTTTCAATGGAAACGTCCTTATCATTGGCATATACTTATTTTATATACTTTTACATAATCCTTCAAAGTTTTGTCAAAATCGGATGACTATAGCATATAGCTGCATTACGAATGATGGGTCGAAAAAGAAGTTCCAGTGAGAATAGTTTTTTTTTGTTTTAAATGAAATCGCCTCCAAATTTAAAAAAGGGTTATTTTGTTATGCTTTTCCATGATTCCACTAAGTTTGGTCGAAATCGGACATCTATATAGTATAGCTCCCTTAGAAAAGTAAGTTAGTAAAACTTTTTGTTTTCAATGGAGGCTGCAAGGGTATACAAAACTTCGGTCGAGCCGAAGTTGATTTCCCCTATTTTTTAACCTTTTGACTTAAAACTCGAGCTATAAGGATAATTTGACAACTGAAATTCCGATTTTGAAAAATCCAATCTCCATGTGGAAACATCTATTTGTCATCCGATTGACTTGAAACTCAGTTAAGAAGCTTAGTATGCCAAATATATTCTTAGATTTTGAGAAATCCGCTCCCAGGCTCCCGGCCTTAACGAATCTGGGTTTGTAAGCGCCTTGCGCCATGATGAACGCATAAATATTTACGTGCCATATTAGCAGCTCCTTTTGTTATTCTAATTATTTATGCGATTTTTATTTAGTCTTTTCCACATAAACTCTCGACTCAGAGCTTTTTCCCCATACTTTCTATGGCTTTATTATTACTAATTGGTCCTTGTGCCAACTGTATCGAGATGTGCAACTGTCAACAGTTTTCAAGGCCAAGTGCTGTGCAGATGCATAAATGCCTTTTTGGGGAAGCAGGAGCATAAATCCAGCAGATGTGACGCAAAAGCACATCGAATGCACGAAGATGCCTGTCCTTGTCGATGTGAAATCGAACACAACCAGATGATGCAGCTGGGTAAGCCTTGACTAATGAGCCCGACTATAAGTGTAAGAAGATGCGTACTCGTGCATTCAAATTGTTATGTCAGCCAGCCATCCACCTCCGCCCACGCCCACGCCCACACCTCCTGCTGCCTGTCATCAATTTCATTTTGCGCCAATGAATGAAGAGAGATTGCCCGGCATTAATTCGCTTCAATGCAGTTTGATCAACATTTAATTAATATTCTTATGCCGGCCTGGCCGTGTCATCGCACAAACAACCGTCGAAAAAATGAAAAACAAACTGCATTTAATGCAGGAATATACAAACCAAACAGCCGAAAAGTTCGCCTCGAATCGAAATCTATAATCATGTTTCGAGTTTCACCATTAACCCTCGACTCAGTGCAAAACAGGGGAAAACAAAATAAAATCATTCAATATGCAAATCGACAGGCGAACAAACAAACGGCCACAATTTATGCCCCCCGCCATGTCAGACCCAATCAATGTACCATAAATTCTATCAAATGTAAAATAATATGTCATTAATTAATGCCAACAAATAATGGAAATAATAATGCCTAGGGCTCACAAATGTTTATTGAAAAAAAGGAGAAGAAATTGATGTAAATTTAGTTTGATTTTTTAATTAAAATTGTAAAATGACAAGTACATAGATGTGCACACACACAAAATTATTGAAATGGAAGCACAAAGTAGAGCGAATGGCGGCTCATTATGGCCAATGTATGTGTAATCAATAACTCGAATTCCATTGGGAAATCAAAGCAAACATATCAGACAAAAAGAACACCAAAATAGAGGAAAGATTACATCGGCAATGCTGAAGCTTATTAGCCTCAGCTGTTCCAGTTGTTTTTAAACCTCTTTTGACAGACATATATGCAGTCCCATAACCGTCCCGGTTCCTGTACGAAATCCACCACCACATACACATTTGTTTTTACTTCAGCTTTGCCTCAAGCATAGGAGCAAGAGTCAAGATTTGAGAGTAATTTTCTCTGATTAATACTATGCGCAGTGTTTATAAGTTTAATGGCTTCAAGCAGAACAACAACAGTTGAGCGCCGTGCGCATAGGCAATGAGCACTCCAGTTGTAAATCAATTGATCAGCAATCCGACACTATTGTAATATTCGCTACTAGTTGGTACTTAGGAACCTATACATTTGTCTAATTCAAGCAAGGGAGTACCCAATATAAGTAGTATCGAAAACTCGATTCCATATCTACAACGACCTAATTCTATCTTGAAAGTAATTGTTATGTGCCATATCTTAGTAGCTTAGCTTCGAGTAGGCGCTTCTGTTTTGCTTCATTATCGCCGCATTGAGATTTCTAAATTTCTAATGAGTTGTAGCTTATTTACTGTTTTCCTCCCATAAATTGATTTAAGTATTTTCAGTCCAGCTGATAAATTATATAGAGCATACACAGAGAAAACAAAATATTTAAAGCCTACTTGAAAATGTAGTTTTCCTACTCGTTTGATAGGGATTTGTAACCCAATACGTTTATGTGAAAAGCTTAACTACATGCAGCGTTTACTTTTCTCTTTTCTACATGCGGCATGTAGCCAGCCTCACAGTATGCTATTTACACAAGGGAGTGTAGGGCGGACAATCTGTTGCAATGGGAGAATACAACTTTAAGGTTGTTGAGGAATTTGTCTACCGAAGAAGAATTACTCTTGCAAACCGATTTTACTACGGACTCAGTAAGGAGTTTAAGACGGCCCTCTCCGGAAACGAAAATGCGCGTCAGCCTGCTATACGGCGCAGAAGCATGGACAATGACAAAAGAGGATGAGGCGGCAATTGGCGTGTTCGAGAGAAAAGTTCTTCGGAGGATTTATGGACCTCTAAACGTTGGCGGCGAATTTCGCATCCGAATGAATCACGAACAGTATTTTTGATATATTTTGATATATATTGATATAAGCATTGCAAATAAAACGGAAGTTGAAAAGCAAAAACAAAGAAATATTGTGAATTTTAATCAGGAATGAATTCACCTTCGGGCTCAATCCTCCGCAGCATTCGTGGCTTAGGTTCGTTCGAGGAGCTGTATTAATACTATGGGGGTACCACGCACTTTAGTCATCGTAATGCCAGCACCCGGTATAATTACATCAAGGGAATTATAAGAAAGAAATAGAGAAAGAGAATCTTAGTTATTTTGCACTTTAATTTAAATTTGAAGATCACTCACCTTCATCTGTGCATAAGAATTTCTCTCCAAAGAATTGCCTACATCATGTATACATTCAGATACAAAGATGTATCCCCTGTCGTCGACACATAGCGGGGCCCCCTCAATCATCCATGTATTTAGAAAGACCAAATAGTTCAAAGTGTCAGTTAAGACGAAGAATATATCCATTGCTTGCCACAGGAAGTGTTTTACTTTGTAAAAGGATCTACGCCATCCTCAAGTCCTCTGGACCCGGTACCATATGAATCCAACGCTGCAGCATATAGAGGTAAGGAGAAACAAATGGTATAGTTCAATTTGTACTAGGATTTTCAAAACTTACCACATTATCTTAACCTAAAGCATATCCAAACTTTCTTCTAATGTTTTTGTGTTATTTTAAACAAACAAATTTTGAGGAATTTCGTTTTCTCCAACCAAATCAACAACAATAATGAGAAAAGTAAGATCCAAACAACATTAGAAAGAATTTCAGTACAGTGCCTACTCGATCCAGGAAAATGGCATGAGAAAAATTGAACTACTCAAAAGAAAGAACTGCAACCTCAATAGACTTTTTAATCAGCTTATGAATAATTTCAATTAAAAGAGCACTTACTTTAATATTAACAAATCACCGCAACCTCCTGAAGAAGCTGACTGTCGTTTCTACGGCAGTTCCACTTCAAAAGTCGTTCTTTGACAACGAGACTGAATATCTAGAGCAGGGTTGCCCAACACCACCTAATGCTCGCGCAGTCAATAACAAAATGAAAAAAAAACAAGGAAGAAAGTCGGTCAAGCCCTACTATATTATACTCTGTACCAGTTGGGGTCGCCGCTCGCATTTGCTTCCGATTATATTATATAAAATCGGTATCCAGGGAACACCAAGAGGAGGCCATTGCAATAGCAATGGGGTCGATATATGAATAAAGACCTACGAGTCGACTTGAGTTGCTTAAATACTTATCATTTATTTGCAATTTAAACAATCCTCGTCTTCGTAGTCAGATGGGTATCGGGCGATATATTTGTCCCGCGACCATCTCTAATTTCTCTCTCTCAATATTGTGTATGTGGGAAAGGGAAGGGGGAAAATGAGAGCGTCCCAGTTAGCTGCAAGAATCCAATTGGATCTAATGAGCTAGCCATAGCTGTTAGGTTTTGTATAGGAATTCGTTGTTGGAATTACTCAGACAATATATTTGCAGGTTTAATTCATTTAAAGGGTGGAATTTTTGGCGGGGCGGGGTCATCACACCCACAACGATCCAATATGAATCGTTAAATAAAAATTTGTCCTAAAATATTGTTGGCCATCACTTTGCTGTGTAATCGTTGCTCATATATACATACATCTACATACATATGTATGTGTTTTGCTGCTGCAGGAGCAGCCCAGATATATTGAATTTTCGTTTGCTCATATCTTTACTACCGTTCATCCGATCTTTACCATTTCTTTGGCAAATCGAACAAAAATTTTTATTAAAAAAAATATGTCTAGAAGGTTCAAACCTTCTATCTATAAAACTCTGGGAGATATAACGTTATTCGCAAATTGCGGGGGCGGGAGGGGGCGTGTCGCAAATTGAAAATAAACTTGATCTGCCTGCAAGTATAAAAAGCATAAGTCCCATACATGTCAAACCTCTATCTCTTACCATCTCTGAGATCTGTGCGTTCATACGGACAGACAGACGGACATGACTATATCGACTCGGCTGTTGATGCTGATCAAGAATATATATACTTTATGTGGTCGAAGATGCTTCCTTCTATGCGTTACAAACATCCGGACAATTTTATAATACCCTCTGCAAGGGTATAAAAAGTCAAAAGAACGCATTTTAAATTCGTTTTTTATACTTTATCAGATACTATACCTTTCAGGTAGCCCTTTTTCGAGTGCTAAGTAAATAGCAACTGAAATCCTGTTTCCAAAATATTGCCAAAATAAAAAGAAATTCGAACGTGACAAAAACAGAAGTAGTTTTCGGACCCATCTGAATAAAGGCTAAGTTTAGGGAATCCCGGCACAATACTTAAGACAGAAAAGTTTTACAATCTGATTGGTTTCAGGCAATGTATATTGTTTGATTTTGAAATCTATATTAATATTTATCAGCTCTTCTCTCTCTCTACAACATTTTAAGTTCTAAAAAACGCATTCAAATGATCTGCAAAGTTGTGAACATTTATCAATATGCCATAGGTTTCGTTGTCCATCATCTTAATCATAACCCAGCAGTGTTACGACTATCCCACCGAAATTTGAAGCCACCATTAGCTTAAAAAGCATTGTCATTGCGTATTATGCCAAGATTACGCTGCGTTGTTCGTCTTCCAGTCCATGATAGGCCACTCGCACAATATCCTTAAGTATGGTAGGAAACAGATTCAAAGGAGATTCGAAACTTCAACTTGCTGGACGCTCCAACAGAACTTACGTCACGGCCGCTGCATGATACAATCCGCAGAGTGCATACAGTCCAGATTAGCTTCGCTGCGGCATCGGGATTCCTCCATGGAAACTCAGGAATTATGAGACTTTTATTTGAATTTTCAGCTTGGTACTTTCCTGTATGATTTGATTGTTTAGTATTTCTTGACTTAATTTTACTAATTCCAAAAATTCCACTAGACTGTTTACAATACGCCCGTTCCACTCTTCGCCTAGGATTGCAGCTTTTATCTATACCAGCGGTGTCTCATGCAGATGTCTATTACCTGCGTTGCCTCTATTATTCCTTAGTGTACCCGGGGGCGCCTCCTAGGATTCCTTTGCCAAGTCTATGGAGACTTGTTCCGCCTTCTTTGAAACGCTTTGGACACACTGTCCTACGTCATGCACATGGGTTCATCAATGAAGGCACCCCAGAAAATGGAACCGCCAATCCTGCGATGGATATTCGCAGACACCGGCGGTAAATTTATGTATTTGCTGAAGAGGACCACAATTCAAGAAGTTGGCAAAAAGAATTGCTCTACAAAGTCTCCTCTTGAGTTATTGACTTTCCGTTTGCCACAGGCTTCCAAATAGGGCTGCAAGGCGTTCCACAAAATGCGTGTTAGCTAATTGCCATCCAAGGGAAATTCAACTGAAGGATCTCATATTTGAGTGCTGGGCAGCGGTAGCAATTCACTGGCTTCATAAGGTGAAAGGGTGAGCTCGGTGTAAATTGTTTGCTGCTCCGCCTCGCCGCCTGAGATGCGTTCGCTATGTGATGATGGCAAAACATGCGCCGTTATGTATAAAGTAAATTCACTATAACGCAAAGATCAGCCAAAGTTACCGCTTATTCTTCCGCTTCGATCAGGATTTGATGAAGATCTTGGTTCGCAAAGTAAACTCTCAGTAGTGCTTCTCAACCATACCAATCCTGAGTGCAGCATTTGGAGACCACAATATACCCAAATATGGTCAATGATAGAGGTGTTGACACTCAGGCGGTCAATGACAGGTGTTGACCCTCAGAGGTCTTATCTATTCTCTGTCACTGACCTGCTTTGGGTATATTGTGGTTTCGAAATGCTGCTCTCAGGATCGGAATGGTTGAGAAGCACTACTGAGGGTTCAGATACCGAACCAAAATCTGCAGCAAATTCAGATGGAAGCGGAAGTAGTGGCGGCAGCAGAGGCTGATCTTCGGGTTATAGTAAATTAACCTCATATTCATATCTGCGCATGTTCTGCAAACCTCGCATAGCGCAAGCATCTCTAGTGGCGAGGCTTAAAAGCAAAAGATTTACAGCACGCTCATCCTTTCACCTTATGAATCCAAGCAAAATGCAAGTACCGCTGCCAAACACTCATTTATGGGATCTCTCAGTTGAATGCACCTCGGATGGCAACTAACTGGAACGCAGTTTGCGAAACGCCTTGAAGCCCTATTTGGAAGCCAGTGACAAGCGGACTGTCAAAAACTCAATAGGAGACTCTGCAAAGCAATTCTTTTTGCCAACTTCTTGAATTGTGGTCTTCCTCAGCAAATACATAAATTTACCGCCGGTGTCTGCGAATATCCATCGCAGGATTGGCGGTTCCATTTTCTGGGGTGCCGTCATTGATGAACCCTTATGCATGGCGAAGGACTTCGGGTCCAATGAGTTTCAAAGAATGTGGAACAAATCGATGTAGACTTGGCAGGCGATACCTGGGAGACGCCCACGGTCACATCGAGGAATAACAATGACGACACACGTCACAGGCATCTGCATGAGACATCGTTGGCTTTGAAAGAGGCTACATTGCCTAGGTGAAGAGCGGAATGAGCGTGATGTAAATAGTCAAGTAAAATTTTTGGAATTAGTAAAATATAGATTCGAGAAATACTTAAGAACCAAATCATACAGACCTTTTGTGATTTAAGGAAATCTTGTGACTGAGGTATACAACCAAATGAAAACCACTTCAAACAACACGTGAGCTTTAAAGCAAGGCCAACTTGGTTTTGTGATTTTGCATCTTGATCATAACCCAGCAGTGTACGTCTTTCCCACCGAAATTTGAAGACACCATTAGCTTAAAAAGCATTGTCATTGCGTATTATGCCAAGATTACGTTGCGTTGTTCGTCTTCCTGTCCATGATAGGCCACTCGCACAATACCCTTAAGTATGGTAGGAAACAGATTCAAAGGAGATTCGAAACTTCAACTTGCTGGACGCTCCAACAGAACTTACGTCACGGCCGCTGCTTGATGCAATCCCCAGAGAAGTGCATACAGTCCAGATTAGCTTCGCTGCGGCATCGAGATTCCTCCATGGAAAATCAGGAATTATGAGACTTTTATTTGAATTTTCAGCTTGGTACTTTCCTGTATGATTTGATTGTTTAGTATTTCTTGACTTAATTTTACTAATTCCAAAAATTCGACTAGACTGTTTACAATACGCCCGTTCCACTCTTCGCCTAGGATTGCAGCTTTTATCTATACCAGCGGTGTCTCATGCAGATGCCTATTACGTGCGTTGCCTCTATTATTCCTCAGTGTGGCCGGGGGCGCCTCCTAGGGTTCCTTTGCCAAGTCTATGGCGACTTGTTCCGTCTTCTTTGAAACGCTTTGGACACACTGTCCTACGTCAAGCACATGGGTTCATCAATGAAGGCACCCCAGAAAATGGAACCACCAATCCTGCGATGGATATTCTCAGACACCGGCGATAAATTTATGTATTTGCCGAGGAAGACCATGTTTCAAGAAGTTGGCAAAAAGAATTGCTCTACAAAGTCTCCTCTTGAGTTATTGACTGTCCGTTTGCCACAGGCTTCCAAATAGGGCTGCAAGGCGTTTCACAAAATGCGTTCTAGCTGATTGCCATCCAAGGGAAATTCAACTGAAGGATCTCATATTTGAGTGCTGGGCAGTGGTACCAATTCGCTGGCTTCATAAGGTGAAAGGGTGAGCTTGGTGTAAATTTTTTGCTGCTCCGCCCTTACACCTCATGAATCCAAGCAAATTCCAAGTACCGCTGCCCAACACCCAATTATGCGATCCCTCAGTGGAATTCCCCATTGGATGGCAATTAGCTGGTACGCAGTTTGCAAAACGCCTTGCAGCTGTATCTGGAAGCCTGTGGCAACCAGACAGTCAAAAACTCAATAGGAGACTCTGCAAAGCAATTCTTTGCCAACTTCTTGAATTGTGGACCTCTGCAGCAAATACATCAATTTACCGCCGGTGTCTGCGAATATCCATCGCAGGATTAGCAGTTCCACTTTCTGGGATGCCGTCATTGATGAACCCTTATGCATGGCGTAGGACTGTGGGTCCAAAGCGATTCAAAGAATATGGAACAAATCACCATAGGCTTGGCACGGGATACCTGGGAGACGCCCGCCGCCACATCGAGGAATAAGAGAAACGTCACACGTCACAGGAATCTGCATGAGACATTGTTGGCATTGATAGAGGCTACATCCCCTAGGTGAAGAGCGGAATGAGCGTGATGCAAATAGTCAAGAAAAATTTTTGGAATTAGCAAAATAAAAACTCGAGAAATATTGAACAACTAAATCATACAGACCTTTTGTGCTCTAAATAAAGTTTGTAACTGAACTGTACAACTACAACCAAATGAAAACCACTTCAAACAACACATGAGCTTCAAAGCAACGCCAACTTTTTTATAAAAATGTCCGTATCCCAGCGGCGCAGAGGTGAATGTGAATGAGCATGATACAATAATTACAAGTTAGCGCACTGCACCGCTTCGATAATTTTAGTCGGCCTTGGTTCGATTATTCATGTGCGTCAAGATAGCGTCGACTGTTTAGCGTCGATCTGGAACGGTGGAATATGGAACAAAAATACTTTTTTTATTTTTTAATTTTCTCAGGAACTACTTATTTTTTTGAGACAAACTGCAAAATGTTAAGAAAATCATATTCTATTGTATTTAATGAGGTTTGGGTGGATTTGAGAATTGCAGGTACCGAAAATAAGACATTCAAAAAATCGGCTCGCCACATTTTTGGGAATATCTCCTCTCATAGATAATGGCATGAAATGCACGGTATACCAAAACTTCGGGCACATATTCAATTATATGCTCACAAAAAAAAAATCAGATCAATCGACTGTACAGTTTTTGAGAAAAACGGCTAACAGTGGACCAACCTCTAAAAATTCCCATACAAAAAACCTTAAAAAAAATGCTTTTTTAAATATGCGTCAACTGCTAGGTTCCAAGACAATGGCACACATTGCACGGTATATTAGCTTATAGGAGAGATATTCAAGAGTGTACCTAGCAAGTTTCAGCAAAAACGGTGCGGTTTTTGAGAAAAACGCTTTACAGTGGGGGTGGCTCGGCTTCATATTTTCCACTGCTAAGGCTGCCAGCGACAGTGGCGCCAGTGCTAACAACAGTGGCAGCGACAGTGGCGCCGTGATCAATCTGCAGCAAAGGTCACACTGGTCAAATTCAAATTAGACGCTAACTCTTATTTTTGCTCTGAGACAATGGCACGTTTTGCACGGTAGGGTCAATCATTGGCAATAATTTGACAATGATTTTGATGCATAAATCATTAAAATCGACCGTACAGTTTTTAAGAAAATTCAATTTTTCTATTTTTAGAAAAAATAAAGGGCCTAACGCCAGCCTTGGGCACACTAACAAATTCAAGTTCGGCGCGCTAACGACGCTAACTTTTATTTTTGCTCTGAGACAATGGCACGTTTAAATTAACCAAATTTTGCAAAACTTGTTGATAGATCTGAACACAATAAGACAAAGCTACTCATGTCATTTAACGATTTTTGGCTTGGTTCTCGAAATATCCCAAGTATTTCGATAGCTAAAAAAAAGTTTTTAACATTTTTTATCTATATTAAATATTTTTGATATATTTTGATATATATTGATATAAGCATTGCAAATAAAACGGAAGTTGAAAAGCAAAAACAAAGAAATATTGTGAATTTTAATCAGGAATGGATTCACCTTCGGGCTCAATCCTCCGCAGCATTCGTGGCTTAGGTTCGTTCGCGGAGCTGTATCAATACTATGGGGGTACCACGCACTTTAGTCATCGTAATGCCAGCACCCGGTATAATTACATCAAGGGAATTAGAGAAAGAGAATCTTAGTTATTTTGCACTTTAATTTAAATTTGAAGATCACTCACCATCATCTGTGCATAAGAATTTCTCTCCAAAGAATTGCCTACATCATGTATACATTTAGATACAAAGATGTATCCCCAGTCGTCGACACATAGCGGGGCCCCTTCCATCATCCATGTATATAGAAAGACCAAATAGTTCAAAGTGTCAGTTTAGACGAAGAATATATCCATTGCTTGCCACAGGAAGTGATTTATTTTGTAAAAGGATCTACGCCATCCTCAAGTCCTCTGGACCCGGTACCATATGAATCCAACGCTGCAGCATATAGAGGTAAGGAGAAACAAATGGTATAGTTCAATTTGTACTAGGATTTTCAAAACTTACCACATTAACTTAACCTAAAGCATATCCAAACTTTCTTCTAATGTTTTTGTGTTATTTTAAACAAAATAAATTTTGAGGAATTTCGTTTTCTCCAACCAAATCAACAACAACAATGAGAAAAGTAAGATCCGAACAACATTAGAAAGAATTTCAGAACAGTGCCTACTCGATCCAGGAAAATGGCATGAGAAAAATTGAACTACTCAAAAGAAAGAACTGCAATTTCAGTATACCTTTCAATCAGCTTATGAACAATTTCAATTAGCAGAGCATTAACTTGGATGTTAACATATCATCGCAACCTCCTGATGAGGCTGACTGTCGTTTCTACGGCAGTTCCACTTTAAAAGTCGCTCTTTGACATCGTAACTGAATATTTAGAGCAGGGTTGCCCAACACCACCTAATGCTCGCGCAGACACTAAAATACATTTAGTGGAATCTTAGAAAAGCATAACAAACTAACATGTACATTTTTGAAGGCGATTTCATTTAAAACAAAAAGTTTTTCTCACTAGAACTGCTTTTTCGACCGATCATTCATACTGCAGCTATATGCTATAGTCATCCGATTTCAAAAAACCTTTGTAGAAATGTGTTAACGTATATAAAATAAGAATATGCCAATAAAAAGGACGTTTTCATTAAAAACAAAAAAGTTTTCCTCACTCGAACTAGTTTTTCGATCGATCGTTCCTATGGGAGCTATATGCTATAGTCATCCGATTTCGACCAAACTTAGTGAAATCATAGGAAGGGATAGTAAACTAAGAAATACGTTCTTTGGAGGCGTTTCCATTAAAAACTAAAAAAAAATGGCAGCTATATGCTATAGTATAGAAACAGACGGACAGACGGACAAGGCTAAATCAACTCTGCTTGTCATGCTGTTCAAGAATATATATACTTTATGTGGTCGGAGATGCTTCCTTCTGTGCGTTACAAACATCCGGACAATTTTATAAAACCCTTTGCAAGGGGCGAGGCAAAAATTAAAAATCAACTTGATCTGTTTGCAAGTGTAAGAAGCATAAGTCCCATACATGTCAAACCTCTATCTCTTACCATCTCTGAGATCTGTGCGTTCATACGGACAGACGGACATGGCTTTTGCACAAATTTATTATACTCTATGTACCTTTGGTACAGAGTATAACAAGAAAAGTAAAGCGTCACTTTGATTCGTATCACTTTTGCACAGAAAGGGGGCTTATTTGCCCCATTGCCTTGCAAGGCTAGAAAAAGCTCGATGCGCTGCCTAAGAGTGGCAACTCGCACCAATGCTCCTGAAAGTAAAGCAACCTATCAAAGAGAAAACAGGGCATTTAAAAATCTATGTATGGAAAAACATAGCACTTATTATCAAGACCTTGAGCGGGCCTTAGATAGAATTGTATTATAGACAGTAAAAGTTTCTGAAGAACGGTAAAGCATATTAACGGCTCAGCAGGAAGAAGAGGAGTTTACGTCATGCGATGATACTGTATGGAATGTCAAACTTACACCCAAGACCCAAGGGGTTTAGCTAGTTTCATTTAAAACAGGTACAATCGTCCCAACATCAACTTTCCATCCCCGACCCGTGACAAATTTGAAGCATTATAAAATTTGCTTTAATGTACAGCGAAATGCCATTGTTTGCACTAATTTGTGACAAGCAACGATTCATTCAAAAAGCATATTAAAAGTTAACTAGGAAAACGTGTCAATTAGTTAATGTCAAAATAATTGCGCAGTTGACATTGGAAACTAATTTAAGTTTAATTTAAAGTTGATGGATTTGGTTTGCTGATGGGTTGGTGCTGCTGCTGTGATTCCAACACTTATTACTTTTGTGTGACATCCTAGGCGTCAGTTGAGCTGGCACTATGTATCATTGTACACAAGCACATAATAATATCAAAACACACACCCACACACTGGCTGTTGTGCAGTTGTTCGCTTTGCCAGCCATCTTTGACTCCGTCTGTCGCATAAGGGTAAACAAGACAACTTAGCTCATAGCCCCCCTGCAATGCGTTTGTGTACTCGTCCTACTCGTGCCAAGCGTGTGTGGGTGAGTGTTTATATTTACCACGCCATGTCACAACAACAGGCAAACCGGAAGTGAGGCATATTTTCCGCTTAAAATGCCACAATGTGTTGACTTCAACCCGCCCTGGACCACGACAAAGACGACGACGACGACGACGAAAAGGAGGACAACAAGCAGCAGCAGGATGACGCTGACGACAACAACGAAAAGTTACAATTTATTTACATATTTTTATTATATTTCTTGTGGCTTTTATTGCTGTTATTAAGGTTCTTGTTGTTGTTTTTGTTGTTATTGCCATAAAACTCACATGAACGCTTGGAAATCATTTTGAAAGGCACTTTTTCTTGAGGAAGTCGCCAGACCATTAAATGTTATTAGTCGACACATTTCAATTAGCAATCAAGAATGTTTGAATGTTAGCAGTTAAAAAGTGGTTTAGAATGCGCTACGATTGAGCAGAGCTAAAGCTGCATGAGTAAACATAAGTGGGAAATGGAATCGAATGATTGCTCTGAATTTGGATTTGAATGCTCCAGCCCAAGCAAGTGATCAGGGTTCGATACTCATTGAAGCATTGGGGCCTACTGTGGTGGCCACTGTGTTTTTGTTGACGTCAGTTGTTTTCCCGGGGCTAACAGGATTATCACACGCTCCCTTTTGCATCATAAATATTTTGTTTATCATATTCATTAGCGGCATATTCAGAGCAGAAAAACAGAACGGTTGGCTGTGGTACCGTAAACACGCCTACGAGTTTATCTGTGTGTCTGCATATACTCAACGAAACGATGCATTTTAAAGATGCAATAAATACTCAAAAATTTAGAGGTTTGAGTGTGGCTAACACTCACGAGGCATTGATTTGAATCATGCTGTATCAGATGTACTCGGACTTTCACTTACTTGTGGGGGTGTGTTTTATTCGAAATTTGATACTCAGTACTTAAAACTCATAACTCGATTGTTACCACTCGGTACTTCATACTTAGTACTCGATACTTAGTACTGGATTCCAAGTACTGGAAACTCAGTACTCGATACTAGAGGTGGAGAACTATCGATGACACTATCATCACTATCGATGACTTGACACTATCGCGACACTATCGATGGTAGCCCAAAACACAATCGATAGTTTTCGATTGTTTATTTTTATAGCTGGCTACTGGACGTCCGACCTACTACCCCTCTAACCGAAGAAGCACACCCTCACCTATTGACTTTTTCATATACAAGGTGGGCCAAAAGAAGTCATCCGATGTTGTTTGGCTTTCATTTTTTTTTTTCTAAATAAAAAACGTATATTCTGTTTTTTGATTATATTTATTTGAACCTTTAGAATTTTATTGGTCATTTCGAGAAGATGATATCGGCCAAATGGGCGCCGTTACAATTGATTGCCATACGGGCTCGTTTTTTGGCATTTTTCATCACTTCGGCAAGAACTTCGGGCTGCAGATTCTCGCACTCTTGTCGAATGTTGTCCTTCAGGGCTTCCAAGGTCTCGGGCTTGGTTACAAAAAACCCCAAAAAAAAGTCTGGAACGGTTAAATCGGGCGATCTTGCAGGCCACTGCAAATCGCCAAAACGAGAGATGAGGCGACCTGGGAACGCCGCCTTCAGAATGTCGGTGGTGGCTCGCGCAGTGTGTGCCGTTGCTCCGTCCTGTTGGACCCACATGTCCTCCAGTCCTAATTCGTCCAATTGCGGCAGAAAAAAACCCGGTTAACATGACCCTATAACGCGCACCGTCCACTGTTGTCGTTTGACCAGCGGCGCTCTCGAAAAAAAATGGCCCGATGACTCCTCCAGCGTGAACAGCGCACCATGCAGTCACTTTGAGCGGGTGTAATGGCTCCTCGTGCATCACTCGTGGATTTTCGGTGCCCCAAAAGCGATAGTTTTGCTTGTTCACGTACCCGCTGAGGTGGAAATAAGCCTCATCGCTCATTATGATTTTGTTCGAAAAATCGTCCATTTCGATTATTCCGCGCTCTTGGGGAGTATATCGATCCTTGGCTTGTTCACTAGTATTCTACATCTACTACATCTAGTCCACAAATGTCAAAACAGATCTGACTTTGGAGGCTATTTGTAAAAATAAGAGCATCTTCCAATAGGGTGACTTCTTTTGGCCCACCTTGTACAAAGGGTTTCAAGCCGCCCAACTCACTGTGAAGGAGGAGTACGAATTATCCTCAGATCATCTTCCTATTCTGGCCACAATCCACACGTCCCCACAAAGAATCCCCAAGAGACAATTCTTACTCCCATCTGGGTCCAACATCCAAACCATCCGAACCGAGTTGGCAAATTCCATCAACCTTAATATGGAGGAATATGGAATTGAATAAACTTTAGACCCGGTTACCCCTCTCTGCTGTTGGCGCCAGCTTTGTAGTAATAAGCCATGCAAAAGCTTCTCAAACTGCCGTTATGATTCAGCGTTAAACTGTAGGCCCCTTTCTCTTGTGCGAAAATTAAAAAGCACACAAGCCAAGAGATTGAGAGAGGCTCGGCTTTGGCCCTCTGGGGCTGTTTCAAGCCATTTTACATTAATATGGAGGTACCAACCACGCAGGATGTCAAAGATGCTTTTGCTATCTTCCTAAATAAAGTACAACAAGCTGTCCTGAAGGCAACTCCCCTCATTGGCCAAACTACTGAACTCAACCTTGCGGCTGAGGATCTGCTTTATTTTAAAAAGCGGCTACGGAGAGAGTATATCCGCACAAATGACCCCCGGATTCACAGAATATACCGCAAAGTTGCCAACAAAGTAAAGAAGGTCCTTGCCACAAGCAGGCGAGAGGCGACAGACCAAATGCTGGAGAAAGCTACTGCGGATGAGAGCTCCAAGATTGCGCTTTGGAAGCTCACTTAACGATTCAAGCGGCAAGTTGCGCCAAAATTCCCATTTCAACGTCCTGATAGTTCCTGGGCAAAATCACCACAGAACGTAGTGGAAGCCTTTGCCCTGAACTAAGAAGAGCGGTTCCAGCCGTATGAAACCTCCTCGCCCCGCCGGAACCAACTATCCTCAGCCCCCTCCAAATGGACCTCCCAGTTCTGCCAATTACCTTCCCTGAGGTGAAAGGGGAAATCAAGGATCTGGTGGTAGGTAAGACCCCAGGCATTGATAATGAAGCTCCTGCCAGACAAAGCCATATTGTTCTTGGTGCTCATCTTTAACGCGGCTCTGAGACTAAGCCATTTCCCATCACCCTGAAGGAAAGCCAGAACTGTTATTTTCCACAAGAATGGAAAACCACCCTCCTGCCTTTAGCCTACTATCCACCTTTGAAAAGATCTTCGAGCGCTGTATCCTTCGAAGAATGCTTGATGTTCGATCTATTCGGAAAGCCATACTCGATTTCCAATTTGGCTTCCGACTGAGCCATGGAACTCCCAAACAATTACATCGAGTCTACAACTACATCCACGAAGGGTATGACGGGAAAGAGTACGCAGTGGCAGCTTACCTTGACATCCTGCAGGTCTTCAATAGAGTGTGGCACAAAAGTCTGCTCTCGAAGATCAACAAACTTCTTCCACCCCAACTGCACCTGCTAATCAAGAGCTTCTTTACGGACAGAACCTTTGAGGTCGCACAGGACGGAGCGACATCCCAAACAAGAATCATTCTGGCTGGTGTACTTCAGGGTAGCGTATTGGGTCCTACGCTATACTCCCTATTCACTCACGATATGCCCAGAGCCTGTAGCATTCCGCTTGAAAACCCCGGAGATCTTCTATTCGCAACATTTGCTGACGACACGGCCATACTTGCCCGCAACAAATGTATATACTCAGCCACAGATGCCCTTCAAGAGTACTTGAATAGGTTTAGCAAGTGGGCCGCTAGATGGAACATTGCCTAGTGTACTTCGGTGACACCTGCCCGGGAGTATTCTTGCAAGGTCAGCTTATGGAGCATAAAGCAGCCCATAAATACCTTGGGGTGACACTGGACAGAAGACTGACCTTTGGACACCATGTCAAGACAACAGCTCAGGCAATGGCTGCCAAAGCACGGCGCATGGGGTGGCTCCTGAACTCCAAAAACAAGCTGTCACTCAGAAACAAAGTCCTAATCTACAATGCTATTCTGGCTCCGGTATGGAAATATGGCCAACAAATTTATGGAATTGCGGCGAAGTCTTACCTGAGAAAAATTAGAGTGAATGGTACCTGAGAACCAGGGATATTGAAAAGGACCTTGGAGTTCCCATGGTTGGAGATGTTATCAATAAGCAGGCCGTCATTTACCTTGACAAGCTATCTCACCACCCCAATAAACTGGCTAAAAACTTGTTAAGAAGACAGAGAATCCAAGGTGAACGTCAAAGGAGAAGGCTAAAGAGAGTCTTACCCAAGGACCTCAACTCACGGTGACGCTAGCAGGACACCATTTAAACAAAATTCTTACACTTTCTCACTAAGTACAATCCAGCACTTAAACATTATCGGTAAGCCCAAATGAACACTACCAAGTACTGTTAAAAAGGGTAGCAGAAGAAAGGATACTTTACCACTAAAAAAAAACATAAAACAAGCTTTAATCATCAAGTCCGACTATAGTATGCTCTGTACCTGCTATGCACAGCGGTGCTACCCTGTAGTAGTTTCATTGCCAAGTCCCACTGTACAGATTCATTCATATAAAAAAAGCTACTTTACTTATCACTTCTCTACTTATCACAGACAGAAACCAGCACGAACAAAAACCAAAGCTACATTACTTATCACTTAGTATGGACATGAACCAAAGCTCCTACATTACAACTTTACACTCAAAGTCTAACCTTCCAGCTCGCTTCTTATAGCCCATAATTGTTTGTTTTCCTTATAACTGGGCAATCGTTCATCCGATCTCTACCATTCCTTTGGCGGATCAATAAAAAATACTTATTACTAAATATGTCCAAAAGGAACGAACCTTCTATCTATAAAACTGAGGGAGATATGACGTTTTTTCCAAATTGCAGAAGCGGGTGGGGGAGTGTTGAACAGAAACTTGATTTGCCCGCAAGTACAGGGTGGGTCAAAAGAAGTCATCCGATGTTGTTTGGCGAATATTCTGTTTTTTGATTATATTTATTTGAACCTTAAGAATTTTATTGGTCATTTCGAGAAGATGATATCGGCCAAATGGGCGCCGTTACAATTGATTGCCATACGATTAAACTGACCATAAAATGGAAGAAGCGCGCGATTAACTTTCTTAACAGAGCACGCATTTTGATAATAAAATTCAATAATTTGCAAGCGTTGTTCGTTTGTAAGACGATTCATGGTTAAATTATAGACCAAACTGAAGATGTTTGACAGTGAAACAAAACACGAAACGTGCGTGAGCTGTTTAAACCAGTGTTTGCCAAAATGATAATAGCTAAAAAATCAGCCTTTATAACCAAAAGGTTCACAAAAATGTACCAAAATTGTTCGAAAATAGAACCCAATGTTTTACCAAAATAAGACCGCGATGTACCCAAAATATCACCGAGATGTTCTAAGATTGTTCCCAAAAAGTTGCCAAAAAGAGCAACAAGTGTTCTTAAAACGTTACCAAAATGTTTCTTAAGCAGGACCGAAAGTTTGTAATGTTCCCAAGTTGAGCCCAAAATGGTATTAACGCAACACCTAAACGATAATGAAGATCGAACAACGGGTCTTAAAATTGCGTTCATGAAATGACACCGCCGTTCACAGGTCACGAAAAGCGTGATTACTCTACTTTTGTCAACGAATAATCTTGATTTCGGTAGATTTTGAACGGATTTTTTTCTGAGTGCTGCTGTTACGGAAAATGGTAAAAACGACTGTCACAAGGACAACATTTTTCACAAACGTCCTTAGAAGAGCTTTGCTCTAAAAAGAAGGCATCATCACAGCTAGAGTACTCTAGGAAAATTTTTGTGTTAGAATATTTGCATTATTTTACACACATCACATAGGCAGCGTAGAAACCTTCAGTCCCCATTTGGACGTACATTTTGTCGATCAGCTTACAAACTTTATCCCAGATTGTGTATCCAAATAATCCCAACTTTTCACAAACTTTATATTTATTTGCAATGGCAATTGTACGCTACATTTGTGAGCTTATCTACTACACCAGCTTATTGACTGCCATCAGTGTCACACCTGATGTGACTATACAAAAGAAGGTCGGACTCCAGATGACTATCAATGTGGATATACAGTTTCCAAAAGTGACAGGCCACATAATATGGTCACTCGTGCTCTCCATAATGGCCATAGTGCCCACTATAAAGTGTCTACCCTTCTCGGAAAAGTGGAATAACAGAATCAAGACGAAGTTTTTCATATTACTAGTCATGCCATGGGTGACAACTTTTATAGTTAAATATGTGGAGAATGGAGGAATTTGGTTCCTGGCCTGCAAGGAGGCAAATAACGATCTGCTGCTGGTGGAACATTGTTTGCTTTATTGTGTTTTGCTGGTGGTATTTCCCATTCATCTGATGATCGACTGGGTTATTATATTTTTCGAGAATCTTAAACATAATAACAATGTGATTCTGGAGGAAGTTCGTATGGAAAATAATAATAATCAAATTTAAATTGCTGTTATCCAAATTTTAAACACAAGTTCAACATTCAAGCTTCAACAAGTCCACACTACATAGATACACTCGAGTCTCTGCCCACCACAATAAACACACACCAAATAGAAATTATTATTGTGTTTTCATTTCTATCAACTGAATCGTAGCCAAGAAACAGTGGAATCTGGTTCCTGGTCTACAAGGAGGGAAATGAGCAACCAACCGTTATTGATTCGATGTTACTCTGGTTTTATTATCACCTCTCAGGCAAATCATAGCCAGGTTAATAACAATGTGCCCCCTGTGAGATGTGCGTGAAATCTAATCAGAATTCAAATCAATCGAATCTAAATAGCTGCTGCTGTTCATAATTACCTGCAACAATAACAACTGCCTCAGGTGTAGGTGTTTCCAAATTATTGTGTTATGTATGGATGGATTCAACATTAATTTGATGTTCCGTTGGTAGATCAACAAATAACTGCCAGCAAGCACATACACAGCACAAATGTATGCAATGAATATGTCTGACTTTTGTTTAAAAATTGCAACGCAAACAAAGCCAAAACACTAATTGACATTCAGCAGAGCAGCAAGCATACTGAACACTAAAACAATTTAATTGAATTTGTTAAACAATTTTAACAATTTTTGCAGTAAAACTTGACTGGTAGTCAATTGTTGGCTGGGATAACAACACTAAAGGAGTGCAGGAGGATACACCAGAGACCGATAACCAAATAAATCATTGATTTTTAAAAGGGGCAACATAGGGCATAACATAATAACGTTGTTTCTACGGGGATTTGAACCCACGACCTTGACGTTCAATAGTCTTTCCACTTTACTACAGGGCTTCTTGCTAGATAAGTGCTTAAGGCTACATTCTTTACTTTGATTCACGAGCGCTTGATGGTCGTGTGCGCTAAGATGCAGACGTCCGCGTGGTTTATCTTTTTGATGTACTTAGTTCGAATTCCAGACAACATAAAGTAAAATAAATGTAAGAAATAATAAAAAAATCAAGCCACAGCTTAGTACAGAGATGCGGTATGTGGTCGTGTCCCTCCCTTCTTGCCCTTCTCTTCCCACCAAACAAACCTCTAAACGAGGACATATGGCCTTGTTCTCAGTTCCACTTTCACAACAATATTTCGAAAGTGGAATTGATTCGTGTTGTGGTAAAAGTAAAACGAACGAACATTGCGTTTTGCCTTGTGGCCGGTGAAATGAAAAGTAACAAATATAAGTAAACCACAAAATAAAATTATATTATCAATCAGTCTTTGGACAGTTTTAGATGTTTTAGTATCTTGAAACTTTCATGTGTAATGTTAAATTATTTAAAATAATTATTTTCTGCACTCCTTCGATTTCTTTGAGGCTTGGCAAAAGCGAAAAGTAAAACGTGAAAAATTCGTGTTCTGAATTTCGCATCTCGGAAGTTCTATCGTTGTCTCAAGGGTTGCCAACCCGTTGCACAAACTCGACAATTTTTCCCCTGTGACCAATTATTTTAAAGAGGTGGCAACTCAGGAGATGCAATTTGGTCAATGATCACCTGTTTGCGAAAAGTAACAATTGTTAACAACGAATTGTATGTAAATGAAAATCGAATCGGCGAGAACGTATTCTTCTTGTTTTTAGTATTTTTCTTCTTGGTTTCTTAAGAAGAAATCTTCTCGGATCCAAGAAAACAATCGTTCTCGACTTCGAGCTTGACGGCGAGGGAAGTGTGGGGAGCCAAAAAAACGGAGAGCGCAGCAACTCGCTCTCCGCATTGGCTAGCACTGGCACCGTCTTATTATAATCCGACTTAAGCGCCGCGGTTAACACACGAGGTGTGGTGTCGTTGGCTGAGCGGTAGTGTCAGTGAGTGTAGGCTTTTAAGGTCCCGAGTTCGAGGTAAAAAATAAAATAAAATAAATTTTAAACTAATCACAACAAGAGTGGGTCTGGTGGTTGGTATTGTGCTACCACCACCACCCCCCTCTCCCCCTTTTAACAACTATAACTCCCCCCTTCACCCGACAAGTACCACCCTCCAACCAACCAATACACATTCCCTCGACCGACCCCACCCGGCCCACCACCGAGATTTTATATGCTTGCAACCAAGAAGATCTATTCTTGGAATCGAGTTCTTTTTTTTTTTTTGCTTGCAACCAAGAAGATTTATTCTTGATATCAAGAAGACAAATTCTAAGATTAAGAATACTCTTCTCAAATTTCTATACTTGATTTCAGTATGTTTCTTTTGGATCCAGGAATATTCATTCTTGATGTACTTTCAACATTAAATATTTTTTATATCAAGAACGATCGTCTTGGTCTTTTCTCTGGCTGTAACGCTTCAATTGATTGTTTACATTTGTAATACACAGGGGAAAGCATCGGAGCTTGGGACAAGATTCCCCAATTTTATGGCCAACAATATTGATCTATGACCGGGTGGCTCAGCGGCTAGTGTGCGCGACCGCTGTTGAAGAGGTCGTGGATTCGATTCCGCTCGGAAATAAGGAATGGTTCACACAGTTTGGTTTGGTTTTTGAAGATAACTAAATCGCGGATTCGGCTCGGTTGTTAATTTATTATATTCAGTTTTTGAATTTTCTAATATTATCATTTCAAAATTGCATATACTACTTTTCGCACACTTTCGAAATTAAATTCCTAGATAACATTTGAATGGCGTTCATCCTTTAATAAGCACTCTGAAATGGGATACTCACTTAAATCAGTAAGCAACTGAAATGTAGTCTTATGCCATATAACGAGAGCGTAAGTTAAGGTCGGTCCTGCCCGACTTCGATATAGTAGATATTGGGCACATAAACTACACTGCAAAATATGAGCTTAATATCTTTAAAATTGTAGGAGCTATTAAACATTTTATATTGTGGAGGCGGGAGGGGGCGTGGCCAAAATTTGAAATAAACTTGATCTGCGTATGAACAATAGATGCCTACATACAAAATTTGGTGGCTCTAGCTCTTCTAGTCTCCGGTATCTAAGTGTTCATACAGTATACAATTTTTACTCTACGAGTAACGGGTATAAAAATCAGCAAGGGAATGCCGTCTTCAGTCTTTTATGTTTGCGAATGAAAACATTCTTTCAACAGGGTCTGCTGAATTTGGTGTTATCCAAACTTGATTGGTAAAAAATCATACTTTTCACCTAAAAATACATAAATAATTCAAATTTTCAAGCATAATTACTTAATACTACCCCTACAGATACAATTGTTCAAGTAATTGTAAAAGTAATTACAAATTTAAATAATCATTGAACAATCGTAATTCCAAGTTACAAATACGATTACTAAGCATATAGTAATCAGTAATTGTTATTTCATTGTCTGAATAATTGAGATTATTGTGATAAAAAGTAATCAAATACAGCTCTGATAGAAACCTCATCGCTTTACTAAAAATGCAAATTATCAGTTAATGGCAAACAATATTAGATATCACTAAGTATTTTAAATAAATTTTCACTTACACGTTGCATTTCCAAATTCTGTGCCGTCTGAGATCTCCGCTTGGGCCGAGTAAATGTCTTCGAGTTAAGTTTTGTATGCTTTGATTGTATATAAATTAAAACTAAACTACAAATTTTGCTAGAGAAAATTGTTGTTTTATTTTACAATTAAGCTGGCGACTTTGTAAATGTGTGGTTGTGTGTAAAAAAAGACTCTTTATGTTGGATCAATTTAAAGATCATCATCGCCTAGAAGCACATCCTCATCGATGACCAAATCGCAGGCGCCCTCATCCATCAGCAAAGTATTATTAATTTCCTGCTCCAAATGGAACAAAATCGTCGTCATCATCAGGAGGTTCCTCCGCTATGGGGCTCATCGCAGGCTGTTCCAACTCCTGCGGTTCCTGCTTCTTCGGCGGCAAGGTTATATTCAGCACGTCGTTGAAGATCAACCAACCGCCAAGTCCCGAAGGACGCAAAACGAATGTTCTTTCAAAATGGCGACATTCCCAGCCGGTTTCCGTGCGTTCCTTCAAGTAACCAGTCAGCGCAAAGATTCGCAAATCTCCATTAAATTGCTGCAATTCCAACGAAGAGTTAGGACGATTCGTGTCCATCTCTGGTAGAAGGCTCAAGGCTTTCACTATATTTGGCCCACTAAATTGCATCTTAGACAGCCGGTCAAAAGAGGATTTGTTGCATTGATGATCAAGCTTATTCAACTTATAGGTATAAACGTGTTTCAATTCCTCAGGCACCCACAACGAAAACATGGCATGATCGTCATAGAATTGATCCAGATGGATGCGTCGTTCGGGCTTATCGAAACTGTTATAGAAACAATTCGAAAAACATAAGCAAAATTCCATGTCATAGGTGCCAACGCTCTGTGGACGTTTGGACTCAGGCAGAGTCGGCGGAGACTCTACAGTCGGCGAAGATTCCAAAGTTGGCGGAGATTTCAGAGTTGACTTAGATTTCAGCTGCTGGGTGGGCTTCATTACCATGCCTCTAATGATGTTTATTGTAGGTAACATTTCCTGAACTTTCTTCAGGTCTTTTTGAGTTACAGGATTTCCCGTCAGATTTAAAGTATGAATCTGCCAGTTGGCCAGAAAGTTCAATTCTCCCAAATCCTTAATGCGATTGGCACTTATATCCAAGTATTTCAAATTGAGAGGAGAACCTTTTCCCCGGAATCCGAATGCTCTCAAAGAGCACAAATGATTATCACGCAAACTAATTTTTGCCACCAAGGGCAGTTCGCGGCGTGTCAGTTCCAGTACCCACACCAGCAACTTGGGCACATTTAAAGGACATATCTGCCCTTGCAACTCGGGATGCGCATGGAAGCGTTCAAGATTAAGGCTTCTCTCCTCCTCGTCATAGTGTGAAAACAAAGTAGTTTTCAAGGCAATCATCAACTCCGCTGTTATTGGCTGCATCATAACCGATGTGGGTAGACCCGCCATTACCTGCATGGACATCCTTTTGCCAGGGAACATAGCAGCGAAATTGTCACTCAGACGTCTCATACGATTGGCACTCAGCACATTATCCACTAAGAATTGCACACGTGCACCGTCATCTTCTTCTCCTCTTCGTTTAAAGTCAAAGACTTCCACCTGCAGGGGCGTCATCACCCTTTCGAGGGCCTGCAAAATGGAATCGTTGCTTACCCCGTCGCACTTGGATAGGTTTACGGTGGACCATCCGGTAACTTTGGCCACTTTGCGTTCGGCCTGGGCCGCAATGGGACGCGTGTCGCCGGGCAGTGTGCGCACATATTCTTGAAATTTGTTCTGATTGGGAAAGTTCTTCTTTAGGTCAGCGAATGGAGCTGGCGCTGCAGGCGCCTTCAAGCGACGACGACAGGAACGTGAAAAAGTGTTCTCCTTGGTGTTTCCTAGAACTTTCATGGTGGATTCTTCTTGTAAATTGTTTAGGAATTAAATTAATTGCGTAGCTCGTTTTTCTGCTTCCTGCTTCGGCAAGTGACAAGAGAAAAAGGAAGAGATGAAAAATGTTTGTCATGTACCAGTGTTGGTAAGGGTTGGTTAACAACAACTGCATTATGTGGTGATACTGGCATGGTGGCCATAATTAAGTTCACTACAAATGAAGAGTTTTGCGAATAGTTGGGGAGTTCGTGAATTGAAATAACCAAAACTGCAAATAATGATTATTTGTTTTTTTTTTTAATCAAAAAATCATTCACTTGTTGCAACTTTGAGACAGCGAGAGATATACCAAAATTCTTGTTTAAGGATCCTTTATCCATTTTCACCATGATTGAGGATTTTTCAAGATTTATTGTTTTACTCACAAAATAATAATTAATTTTAAGTTTTACTTTTCAACTCAACCAATAATCATTATTTTTGAGCAAAAAAATAAAATTTATGACATAATGATTATTCCTTAAGTTTTATTTTTTGCTCAATAATAAAACTCAAATTGTTATTGCGCCCTTTTCTTAGGGAGTAAGTGAACAATTTTTGTATATTCCTAATCAGTAACCCAAGACCAACCAATATTTTAAATTTAAAATTGATCACGTCTAGCTGGGTTGATGGTTCATGCGGAAAAGAACGCTATAAGAAACAACAGTCGTTCAAAGCCTTGGTGAGCAAAAACTTGAGTTTGAGAACTGGAAAATTTGTCAGTTGTAACTCGTTTAAATGGGATTCAAATAGCGTTACGTTGCAACGTATCCTATTTTCTCAGTGTCATCAAAGTAATTGTGTGACACGCAATTTTTTATTGTTATTTTTTTTATTTTTTATTGTTATTATCTAAATTTTCTGTCACCTGTCAATGGCAACTTTCTTTAGATTGATGTGTACAAAAATATGTGTAAAATTAGTGTATTGGTTTTGTCTAGTGTGTGAGGTGTTGCTAGGGTATTTGTCTGTTTGGAAGTCCTCTAGGGAAAATCTTCTTGAGGCGTTGTCTTACTCTGCTTCCGGCTTTTCTTGGTCTACGCAACAGTCTTCTGGCAAGTGAGTTGGGGTGACTACAGGGCACATGCACACAAATTTAGTGTGTGTGTGAAAAAAAACTATTTTCAAAATTTCATACTTGATGTAAATCAACATCAGCTACAACAAAGCGACCCTCCCCTAAATTTGCCGCTGGCAATCGGAAAGAGCAGAGTGTGAAAACCTTTCCCATGGAATGACAGCAACAGACTTAAATAATGTGAACTAAATTGAGAGCATAATGACATATCCGCCGTACCTGTATAATTGTATCACGGACCGGTGCTGCCCATAATTGTTTGTTTTCCTTATAGTTCGACAACCGTTCATCCGATCTTTACGATTTCTTTGGCGGATCGATAAATGATCCAGATTACTAAATATTTCCAGAAAGAATGAACCTTCTATCTATAAAACTGTGTATAAGAAGAAGAATATTCATACGGACAGACGGACAGACAGACAGACGGACATGGCCAGATCGACTCGGCTGTTGATGCTGATCAAGAATATATATACTTTAAAGGGTCGGAGATGCTTCCTTCTGGCTGTTACATACTTTTGCACAAACTTATTATACTCTATGTACCTTTGGTACAGAGTATAACTACTTATGGCATTTTACGATGTTTGGCTCGGTTCTCGAAATATCCCAAGTATTTCGATAGCTAAAAAAAGTTTTCAACACTTTTCTATATATATTAAATATTTTTGATATATTTTGATATATATTGATTTATGCATTGCAAATAAAACGGAAGTTGAAAGCAAAAACAAAGAAAAATTGTGAATTTTAATCAGGAATGAATTCACCTTCGGGCTCAATCCTCCGCAGCATTCGTGGCTTAGGTTCGTTCGAGGAGCTGTATCAATACTATGGGGTTACCACGCACTTTAGTCATCGTAATGCCAGCACCCGGTATAATTACATCAAAGGAATTATAAGAAAGAAATAGAGAAAGAGAATCTTAGTTTTTTTGCACTTTAATTTAAATTTAAAGATCACTCACCATCATCTGTGCATCAGAATTTCTCTCCAAAGAATTGCCTACATCATGTATACATTCAGATACAAAGATGTATCCCCTGTCGTCGACACATAGCGGGGCCCCTTCCATCATCCATGTATATAGAAAGACCAAATAGTTCAAAGTGTCAGTTTAGACGAAGAATGTATCCATTGCTTGCCACAGGAAGTGTTTTATTTTGTAAAAGGATCTACGCCATCCTCAAGTCCTCTGGACCCGGTACCATATGAATCCAACGCTGCAGCATATAAAGGTAAGGAGAAACAAATGGTATAGTTCAATTTGTACTGGGATTTTCAAAACTTACCACATTAACTTAACCTAAAGCATATCCAAACTTTCTTCTAATGTTTTTGTGTTATTTTAAACAAACAAATTTTGACGAATTTCGTTTTCTCCAAACCAAATCAACAATAACAATGAGAAAAGTAAGATCCAAACAACATTAGAAAGAATTTCAGTACAGTGCCTACTCGATCCAGGAAAATGGCTTGAGAAAAATTGAGCTACTCAAAGGAAAGCAGTGCAACCTCAATATACATTTCAATCAGCTTATGAACAATTTCAATTAACAGAGCGTTAACTTTAATTTTAACATATCATCGCAACCTCCTGAAGAAGCTGACAGTTGTTTCCACTTCAAAAGTCGCTCTTTGACATCGAGACTGAGTATCTATAGCAGGGTTGCCCAACACCACCTAATGCTCTCGCAGTCGCTAACACAAAAAGAAAAAAAATAGGGAAAAGTTAACTTCGGTGCGGCCGAAGTTATGTATACCCTTGCAGAGGGTATTATAAAATTGTCCGGATGTTTGTTACGCATAGAAGGAAGCATCTCCGACCACATTTTAAGCCTAAGAAGTATGACTTGATCCCGGCAACGTTACTAAAATTTTAAGTACGAGCAGGCTTGATATCGATTCGAATCGGGATTGTCTACTCTCAAAGGGAGAGTACAGCTTAAAGGTTGTAAATGTCTTTTGTCTACCTCGGAAAGATGATTAACAGCGACAACAACATCAGTCTGGAGATCCGAAGAAGAATAACTCATGCAAGCCGATGTTACTACAAGCTCAGTAAGGAGTTCAAGGGCAGAGCCCGCTCTCGAAAATAGAGAATTGCGCTCTACAAGTCGCTTATTATCCCAATCCTGCAATACGGCCCAGAAGCATGGAAATTAGCTACAGTGGATGAGGAGGCGATCAGCGTGTTCAAGAGAAAAGTTTTTCGGAGGATAATGGACCTGTAAAAGTTGGCGATGAGTTCCGAACCCGTATGAACCACGAACTGTATAAGCTCTATGGGGACACCGACATGTTGGACATGTTACTCGTATGAATGAAGAAGCTCCAGCAAGAAAGTGTACAAGAGAAATGCCAACGAATTAGGGACAGTAAGAAGGCTGGGACGCCCTAAACTAAGATGAAAAGATCAGGTGCTGGAAGACATTGAGGCGCTTAAACTGACCAACTGGTGCCAGCTCACACAAGACAGAGACGAGTGGTGGGCATTATTTGTAAAATGGCTTGACACAGCCCCAAAGGGCCAAAGCCGAGCCTCTTTCAATCTCTTGGCGCTTCTTATTTTCGCACAAGAGAAAGGGACCTACAGCTTTACGCCGAGTCCGAACGGCAGTTTGAGAAGCTTGCGCATGGCTAATTACTATAAAACTGGCGCCAAGAGCAGAGAGGGGTGACCTGGTGTAAAGTTTATTGAAAGAAAAAACTTTTCATTAGATGTTCCGAGACGGGATCGAACCCACGACCTTTTGCACAGCGGTCGCACACACTAGCCCCTAAGCCACCCGGCCACACTGGGGTGGGCATTAATTGCAGCGGCTGAAACCGTCAAACGGTTGTGACTGAAATATCGGGCCAAATAAGAAGATATATTCGCATTAACATATCGGAAAATTGTTTGGAATAGTTTATTTTGAAGTAAAGAAGGGCCGGGATGTCCCCCCCCCCTTTCCCTCTCGACGGGCCTGGATGGACCATTTCCGAAAACCGAAAACTGTTCAGCGCTTAAAAAACATCTAGAATCACCACTTACTGTTCAATGTGCTGGACATTATTGCCTAGTGTAATTAGACTTAGGTCTAAGATATTCCAAAGTATGGTGAAAGACTCTGCCAACGTTAGCCTTAGTACCATTCCACAGCCGAACCGTTTTCAATTGCGGTTTATGGTTCGGTGCTGCATTTTCGTAAGCACACTGTTTGGTTCGCGGTTCGGTTGGTTGGCTTGCATCCCGGCCTTAAACTCCATATTTAGCTTAGTTAGGGAGTTTCAAATTCTCTTAGCTCGAAGTTTACCTAGAAATTTAGTTCAACACCAAACTAGACAGCTGTAGTGCTTATTACATTCTAAACATTCATTATAAATATATTTTCACCCCAATCAAATCACAAAATTTGGTACACGGAATATTCGAACAATAATACTCGCCATAGTCTCCCGATTTCACACTTTTACATTTTCGCAATTTTAAAACCAAAATGAGTGACTATGAGACAACCCATCAGGGCATCTCCTTAACCGAAATATTGGACGAACCTGAGAACGGGCTGGCTCTTGTGGTAAAACAGCAGGCTGGCAATGAGGAGGAGGAAATCGATATCATTGACACAGAAGCACTCACTAAAAGAGACGGTAAAATGGGCCTGGCCAAGGGCAGCTTGAATGATCGTCTCTGGCACTTGAAGGCGACAGACAAGCTGCGGGAGTCGCTCGCCGAGAATTTGCTGGGAGCAGATATAAAATGGACCCTTTTTCTGGCAGCCATGCAAAGCTACCAGTACGAAGAGCTTTTGCAACCTTATCCGCCCTCCTTTTGCACAGACGGGGAGATTAAAATTAAGGAGTTGCGTTTGGCGGTGACCAGCATGCCGTGTTTACAAATCGTGCGAAGCGATCTTCAGACCAAAAGTTCATGGATCAATACCCACTCCTCACAGGCCTTGGCGCTGCTGCATTGGCTGCTGGTGGAGAGCAACACACCCCAACTCTGGCGTCTGGAGTGGCATGAGGAGCACCTGCTCTGGCTTCAACTGGGCCAACGACCACAAGAACGGCCGCAACTGGTTTTCCGCGTAGCGACCGCAAAACCGCTGAACAATAGCTTTTCCTACTACAGCGGCCACATATCGGAGCTGCATGCGCTGATCTCGGCCAACGGCAGGGTTGAGATAGAAGGACTTAGATTGTTGAAGGATTTGCAGCAAGCCTGCAATTTGGCGAAGCTTTCTGCCGGTTGGGGTCATTCTCTATGTGGCTCGATGGTGCGTTGTGTAGCAATCTGCGAGTGCCAGGGCCAGGCTGTTACAGTTCACCACTTGATCGTCTATGGTCAGACATTGCTTTCTGGGACAAGCGAGCTGCTCTTAGGGCTGACGAAGAAAGAAGGAAGACCTGTCTATTTTCCGACTTTTGAGGAGACTAAGCCCAAGAATATTTAGTTATTGTTTGATATCAAGAATGTGTTCAGATTTGAATATACTTCCACCCAGAGTATATTTACTTAATTTGAGAGTTAATTGGGTTTGACTTAAGAGTAGTAGTAGCAAATTACCAGCAAAAAAAGGTTTTTTTAAAAGCAAAAACCTCTTTTAGAGCAGTTTCTTGAAACTCGGATTGTAGCGATTGTAAACGAATTAATTTGTGTTGTGCTTTTCCGATGTTGAAAAATCTGGCCCCAGGATGGGGGCAATTCTCGGAAAATTTTATAAGTAGAGATCGGCAATGTTAACAGAGAAGTTGCCACTGGCAACTGAGACCACTTCAGCATATAGTAAAAAGATTCTTTTTTTCAGTGCGCTGCCGAGAGCTTTCTGCAGACGTCTCTGCTCTCATTACCGTTCCCTGCTGACTGCGGGACAGCCAACAAATGGTGACCGTGATCGATCACTGCACCACAACCACTTATTATAGGCAATACATATACTAAAACCAAGTCCAAGTTTCGATAGTTCACGTCCAATTTCTATTAATTTGTACAAAAAATTAAAAAAATACATATGAACTTTAATAATTTTCAAGTGCAGTGAAAATTGTACATATATACAATCGTTTTCCTAGCCTTGATCAGGCAACGTCACAATTTATAGTAGTTTCTTCTCCAAATATTGCAGCCGTTTCAACCTCAGATGTCAGAATAACTGGCTTGCTGGACTCACTCTCGATAGCTGGTTAAATAATAATCCAACAGAACATATAACATGATAGAAGAATATATCCAAGTGTATAGGTGGTATATGTGTCAATCTAGGAGAAACTGCTGTGCTGCCCTCCTTCAATTACTTCATTGTCGTCTTCTGGTTATCATTTCGTGTTACCCCTTTGTATGTATCTTCATTATATGGCTTCACTGTAATAAAAAGAAAATTTCATAAGTGCAGTTCTTTTTCAAGAACTGATTAGTTCTATCATCGGTAGGGTTTTGATGAAGACTATAAGCAGAGCACTGTTTTAATTTTTTGTATTTGATATTTTAAAATATCCCTGCAAACATTTGGGCGATCGTTGAATCATCCATCGCCGAAAAGAGTCTTCTGGGAGTAGCCGTGGATATTGCTAGAAGATTGAATCTTCCCGCAACTCTCAGAGGATTGTTTAATTCTCAATCTCCGAAAAGAGTCTTCAGGGAGTCACCGTGGAAATTGCTAGAAGATTGAATCTTTTCTGTTCGCCGAAAAGAGTCTTCTGGAAATCGCTATGGACAATGCTACTCTTCTGCGAAACTTTTAGAAGACTCTTTTGCGACTCTTCTGGACTCACTTTCACTTTCTCCCAACAGAATGCGATATCATGGCGAGTCGCCTTAGACTCTTCGCCGATTAAAAATGTTTGCTGGGATTTCTTACTTACTTTTGTTGTTGTTTTTTTTAATGGTTTTTTTTTTTTGTATTTACTTTTTTGTTGTTTCCCCTACGAGTGTGAAAGTTATACTGATAGACTTACATTTAATATCCCCCAAGTCTACTGACAATTCTCAAATTTGAAGTGACATAAAAGGCTAGGTTAACTTTGTAGGCTTCTAGATTCAATTCATTTCTTTATTTCTGCTTTCCCTTTAGTGTCGTATCGTCGTCCTTTAATGGGCCACTTTGATTTAGTTAGGAATACGTTGGCTGTGGCATTATAAGAGTGTTGTTTCTGGTCAAAAATTAGCGCACAAGCAAGTTTGAAAAACCCCAAAATATTTTTCAACCTCACTGTTCTTAATGGTAAAACAAAAGGCGACGCTGATGGAAGTCTCACTTTTGTTCGTGTGCAAGCGTGTTCGACAATCGATTATTGTCCTATACACAGAGAAAAAACGGCGAGATAAACTCAATCTTTTTTTTTCTTAGAGTAATCCCGGTACGAGCCCCAAAATTCAATATCGATTTAAGGGATATTCTACTCAATTCAATCTTTTAAGGCTTGGCGCAATCCTTTCGAGCTTGTTTCATTCCAAATGTGCTTACTTCAGTCCTTTTTGAGATTACATGTTCATAAATTAGGAACAAGAGCGTAAAAGTATAAATAGCATTCTAGACTGGGGGCAACAGTCATGGTGCTGTGCGATGAGATGCCATGCCATTCGTGTTCAGTGCATAGCTGCAACATTGTGAGTTCGAGTCCCAGACAAGACAACAATAATTTTTTATTTTTTTTTTTTTTTCAGAAGCTTTAAATATACCAAAACTGTGTGTAGGTGGGTGTGGCCGATGGCAAATAGAGGAAAAGAGGAAAGGTAGAGGAATTTTTCTGGGAGCAAATTATTCTCGAACAAGCTTAAAGTGATCCTGCTTTGGGATTAAATTGAGCTCGAATTTTTTGATTAATTTAATCTTTATGGGACTACCGCTGGATAAATTTGATCTTTTCAGGATTAAAAATAGGGGAAAGTTAACTTCGGGTCGGCCGAAGTTTTGTACACCCTTGCAGTTGGCTTTTCTAAATAAGACTACTTTTCAGACCTTACTTTTCTATGGGAGCTGTACTATATAGAAGACCGATTTCGACCAAGTTTAGTGGAATAATTGTTATGCTTTACAAACTAACATGTGCATTTTTGAAGGCGATTCCCATTAAAACAAAAAAGTTTTTCTCACTGGAACTTCTTTTTCGACCGATCATTCATACTGCAGCTATATGCTATAGTCATCCGATTTCGACAAAACTTTGTAGAATTGTGTAAAAGTATATAAAATAAATATATGCCAACGTAAGGGACAATTCCATTGAGAGCAAAAAAGTTTTTCTCACAAGAACTAGTTTTTGGACCGATCGTTCCTATGGCAGCTATATGCTATAGTCATTCGATTTTGACCAAACTTTTTAGAATTATGTGGTAGCATATAAAAGAAATACAAGCCAATTTTGAGGACATTTCCATTGAAAACAAAAATGTTTTTCTAACTAAGACTACTTTTCTGACGCTACTTTTCTATGACAGCTATACCGTATAGATGTCCGATTTCGACCAAATTTGGTGGAATCATGGAGAAGCATAGTAAACTAAGAAATGCGAAGTTTGGAGGCGTTTTCATTAAAAACATAAAAGTTTTTCTCTCTAAAACTAGTTTTTCGACCAATGAGAATATATATATTCTCAAAGTGCCGCTCGGATTCGGCGTTAAACTGTAGGTCCCTTTCTCTTGTGCTAAAAGTTAGAAGCGCACAAGGCACGAGATTGACAAGCCAATTTTACTTTACTATAAGGAAGTTAAGCAACATTTGCGACAAGTGAATGATTTTTTGATTAAAATCCCAGCTAAAGTCCCAGCTATTTTTGGTTATTTCAATTCACGAACTCCCCAACTATTCGCAAAACTCTTCATTTGTAGTGAACTTAATTATGGCCACCATGCCAGTATCACCACATAATGCAGTTGTTGTTAACCAACCCTTACCAACACTGGTACATGACAAACATTTTTCATCTCTTCCTTTTTCTCTTGTCACTTGCCGAAGCAGGAAGCAAAAAAACGAGCTACGCAATTAATTTAATTCCTAAATAATTTACAAGAAGAATCCACCATGAAAGTTCTAGGAAACACCAAGGAGAACACTTTTTCACGTTCCTGTCGTCGTCGCTTGAAGGCGCCTGCAGCGCCAGCTCCATTCGCTGACCTAAAGAAGAACTTGCCCAATCAGAACGAACGTCAAGAATATGTGCGCACACTGCCCGGCGACACGCGTCCCATTGCGGCCGAGGATGTGGGCCCTGCTTTGGATGGCTTAAGTAAACATGAGGCCGAACGCAAAGTGGCCAAAGTTACCGGATGGTCCACCGTAAACCTATCCAAGTGCGACGGGGTAAGCAACGATTCCATTTTGCGGGCCCTCGAATTGGTGATGACGCCCCTGCAGGTGGAAGTCTTTGACTTTAAACGAAGCGGAGCAGAAGATGACGGTGCACGTGTGCAATTCTTAGTGGATAATGTGCTGATTGCCAATCGTATGAGACGTCTGAGTGACAATTTCGCTGCTATGTTCACTGGCGAAAGGATGTCCATGCAGGTAATGGCGGGTCTACCCACACCGGTTATGATGCAGCCAATAACAGCGGAGTTGATGATTGCCTTGAAAACTACTTTGTTTTCACACTATGACGAGGAGGAGAGAAGCCTTAATCTTGAACGCTTCCATGCGCATCCCGAGTTGCATGGGCAGATATGTCCTTTAAATGTGCCCAAGTTGCTGGTGTGGGTTCTGGAATTGATACGCCGCGAACTGCCCTTGGTGGCAAAAATTAGTTTGCGTGATAATCATTTGTGCTCTTTGAGAGCATTCGGATTCCGGGGAAAAGGTTCTCCTCTCAGTTTGAAATACTTGGATATAAGTGCCAATCGCATTAAGGATTTGGGAGAATTGAACTTTCTGGCCAACTGGCAGATTCATACTTTAAATCTGACGGGAAATCCTGTAACTCAAAAAGACCTGAAGAAAGTTCAGGAAATGTTACCTACAATAAACATCATTAGAGGCATGGTAATGAAGCCCACCCAGCAGCTGAAATCTAAGTCAACTCTGAAATCTCCGCCAACTTTGGAATCTTCGCCGACTGTAGAGTCTCCGCCGACTCTGCCTGAGTCCAAACGTCCACAGAGCGTTGGCACCTATGACATGGAATTTTGCTTATGTTTTTCGAATTGTTTCTATAACAGTTTCGATAAGCCCGAACGACGCATCCATCTGGATCAATTCTATGACGATCATGCCATGTTTTCGTTGTGGGTGCCTGAGGAATTGAAACACGTTTATACCTATAAGTTGAATAAGCTTGATCATCAATGCAACAAATCCTCTTTTGACCGGCTGTCTAAGATGCAATTTAGTGGGCCAAATATAGTGAAAGCCTTGAGCCTTTTACCAGAGATGGACACGAATCGTTCTAACAGTTCGTTGGAATTGCAGCAATTTACTGGAGATTTGCGAATCTTTGCGCTGACTGGTTACTTGAAGGAACGCACGGAAACCGGCTGGGAATGTCGCCACTATGAAAGAACATTCGTTTTGCGTCCTTCGGGACTTGGCGGTTGGTTGATCTTCAACGACGTGCTGAATATAACCTTGCCGCCGAAGAAGCAGGAACCGCAGGAGTTGGAACAGCCTGCGATGAGCCCCATAGTGGAGGAACCTCCTGATGATGACGACGATTTTGTTCCATTTGGAGCAGGAAATTAATAATACTTTGCTGATGGATGAGGGCGCCTGCGATTTGGTCATCGATGAGGATGTGCTTCTAGGCGATGATGATCTTTAAATTGATCCAACATAAAATGTCTTTTTTTACACACAACCACACATTTACAAAGTCGCCAGCTTAATTGTAAAATAAAATAACAATTTTCTCTAGCAAAATTTGAAGTTTAGTTTTAATTTATATACAATCAAAGCATACAAACTTAACTCGAAGACATTTACTCGGCCCAAGCGGAGATCTCAGACGGCACAGAATTTGGAAATGCAACGTGTAAGTGAAAATTTATTTAAAATACTTAGTGATATCTAATATTGTTTGCCATTAACTGATAATTTGCATTTTTAGTAAAGCGATGAGGTTTCAATCAGAGCTGTATTTGATTACTTTTTATCACAATAATCTCAATTATTCAGACAATGAAATAACAATTACTGATTACTATATGCTTAGTAAACGTATTTGTAACTTGGAATTACGATTGTTCAAAGATTATTTCAATTTGTAATTACTTTTACAATTACTTGCAACAATTGTACCTTAGGGTATTAAGTAATTATGCTTGAAAATTTGAATTATTTATGTATTTTTAGGTGAAAAATATGATTTTTTACCAATCAAGTTTGGATAACACCAAATTCAGCAGACCCTGTTGAAAGAATGTTTTCATTCGCAAACATAAAAGACTGAAGACGTCATTCCCTTGCTGATTTTTATACCCGTTACTCGTAGAGTAAAAATTGTATACTGTATGAACACTTAGATACCGGAGACTAAAAGAGCTAGAGCCACCAAATTTTGTATGTAGGCATCTATTGTTCATACGCAGATCAAGTTTATTTCAAATTTTGGCCACGCCCCCTCCCGCCTCCACAATATAAAATGTTTAATAACTCCTACAATTTTAAAGATATTAAGCTCATATTTTGCAGTGTAGTTTATGTGCCCAATATCTACTATATCGAAGTCGGGCAGGACCGACCTTAACTTACGCTCTCGTTATATGGCATAAGACTACATTTCAGTTGCTTACTGATTTAAGTGAGTATCCCATTTCGCCTACGGGATGTAATCTTAACGATATTTAGCGTTTGTAAGGAGTACTTATTAAAGGATGAACGCCATTCAAATGTTATCTAGGAATTTAATTTCGAAAGTGTGCGAAAAGTAGTATATGCAATTTTGAAATGATAATATTAGAAAATTCAAAAACGGAATATAATAAATTAACAACCGAGCCGAATCCGCGATTTAGTTATCTTCAAAAACCAAACCAAACTGTGTGAACCATTCCTTATTTCCGAGCGGTACGCATCTCTGATTTTGTTTCTCCATTTGGCATTTCTTACATGCAGTCTGCTATTGTCTTATAAGCAGTGTTGCCTTTGATCTTTATATATATTTGTTGTTGGCGTTGATTTCAAACAAAATGTTTTCGTACGTTCAATAGGATTCTCTGATTTAAACTATAGTTGCAAAGTATAGGGGATGATAATAGCCTTATTCCACTGAGCAACATCTAAAATCTTGAAGCAAAATGTTCCAATAGCACATCATAAATAAAGTAATATCAGAGAAATTTGTCATGCATTTTTAAATATTTTGGTTTTTAAACACGTTTTTATTAGTTTTGTTAGTTGGTGGGAGGTGTGGCTCAGCGGCTAGCGTGTACGACGCTGAGCAAGAGATCGTGTGTTCGATCCCGCCTCGGAACATCTAAGGAAGAGTTTTTTCTTTGAATAAATTTACACACCCGGACGCTCACTGCTGTTGGCGACAGCTTTATGGTAATTAGCCGTAGGTCCCTTTCTCTTGTGCGAAAATTAGAAGCACACAAGCCAAGAGATTGAGAGGAGCTCGGCCTTGGCCCTTTGACAAGTCATTTTTTACATTTATTAGTTTCTCCTGTATGTATGTATGTAACTGACTCGTTTGGGCTCGATTTTTGCAGCATAATTTTAGGCTGAAGCTTGAAAAACTTAGTTGAATGATTGATATTGATTGCACAAGGCAACAAAATTCGGTAGTTGGTAGTGATTCTAGATGATTTTCGTGAGCTAAGCAAAACTGCGTTTTCAAAAATTGTCCATCACGTCGAGATTTTTAGTAATTTGAGCTTAAATTTGCTAAAAGTGCCTATTAGTAGTTTAGTAGTTTGTTTTTGGCAACTGATAAGGTTAGTCACTTTTTTGTGTGATCTTCGATTTTTGACTGAATATTGAGCAAAACCAACGTCGCATTAGTATCGCTTAGGAGTTGTTGAATGAAGTCAACGACGATCCGGGTTTGCTCAAACGGGTCATAACTGGTGACGAAACGTGGGTATATGGTTATGACATCCAAACCAAGGCCTAATCATACCAATGGAAGCGGCCAAATGAGCCAAGACTGGAAAAAACACGCCAAGTTCGATCAAATGTGAAGGTTTTGCTCAGTTTCTTTGATTACAATGGAGTGGTGCATCATGAGTTCCTGCCATAAGGTCGTACAGTTAATAAGGAATACTACAAGGGAGCTATGCAACGTTTGCGTAAAGCAATACGGTTCAAACGATCGGAATTGTGGAAAAACCAATCGTGGATTCTGCATCACGATAATGCACCAGCTCACACATCAACGCTTGTTCGTGATTTTTTGTCCAAAAACAACACCGTAATCATGACTCAACCACCGTATTCACCAGATTTGGCTCCCTGCTACTTTTTCCTATTCCCAAAACTGAAGAGACCAATGAAAGGAAAGCGTTTTGCCACAATTGATGAAATCAAGTCAGAATCAAAGAACGAGCTGATGGCCACACCGAAAAGCGCATTTCAGAAGTGCTTCAAGGATTGGAAAAAGCGTTGGCACAAGTGTATTATATACGAGGGCGAGTACTTTGAAGGGGACAAAATGGATATTGATGAAAAAATAAGTACTTTTCAAAAAAATTCAAAATTCACCATTTCCTTTGAACACATCTCATATAAAAGGTAAGTTGGCATTTTGAGTTTTTGATCTTTTTCTAAATCTATCATAAGAAGTCAGGTTCAGTTTATGTTCTTGTTCAAGATTCCTATTCTAAGCGGGTTTGAATCTGATTCCAATCTTATAATTTATTTCAACTTTGCCTATACTCAAGACAACTCGACCAGCATAAAAACGTCGGGGTCACAAAAAAAAAAAGTACCATTTTTAGATAAAGCCCTCAAACAACCCCCAAATTTTCAGTTAGTTAACCACATGTAAAAGACTTCTCCTTTTGCCAAATAGTTTTTGTCGCATTAATTGTTTTATTTACTTTAAAACTGGAATTAGGCCAGGAGGCTGGCTGACCAACAGAACGATTATTTTAAGTCACCACAGCAAAGGAGAATCAACAAGCAACGAAATGAAAAAGAAGAACAAAAAATGGACCACTGCGTTCATTATCATTTACCACAATCGGGTACGACAGGACACGACACGACACGACATGGACAACAGAGAAAAACTTTCAAAAGAAATTGCAACAACAGCAATGGATGAGAGGGAGGGCTGGAAAACTTCCGGCCAGGCAAACAGACTGACAACATCCTTACAGTCTTGGCCAAAAGTTTTGGTGTGAAATTAAAATTGGAATTAAAAGGACAATGAAGGTACAGACAGACGGACAGACAGACAGACAGGCGGGAGGAGACCAAGCCTTGGGTCTTAGTGCTAAATGATTTATGGTTCCTCTGTAGCTGCTGGTGTCCGTATGCAAATGGCGATAAAGTTTTCATTTAGGACTTTCATAAACGAGTTAATGGTCATTTGTTCAACTGTTATAGAAAATTTATTGAGAGAGCTCGAGATCCTGCCCATGTGAATTAGCTTCATCCGCTGCGTGGGCCTATTTTTAGCATTCGGGTTTGCCCGCGTATTTTTAATGAGTTTTAAATATCATGTGAATTTAGTTTCCGTACATTTTCATTCCTGTTTTCCTCATTGCAAAGTTTTCTATTGACGGCCAAAAGCGTCAACAAAAACAAACTTTCTTTTTTTTGGGTAGAGGGAAGAGGCAAAGTTTATTGCTTTGCCGTTATTGAAAATGAAAGAGCAAAACTTCCAGCACCTACCCATCAAACACACGCACACACACACACACACACACACATACACACACAATGTAATCTGCATATGCTTATGTGTGTGGACCAGAAGATACAATTTATTAAACTGCCCTCAAAAAAAAAAAAAAAGCGACAGACTGACTGAGGGAGCGAAGCGTAGAGGGTGGCTAAAAAAGCTAAAAAATGGTAAAAGGCAAAAGCAAACAAATAAAAGTTTTTCCAATGCTCTTACAAAGGGAACTTGCCCAGTATCACATCACATTCAAAATGTATGAAAAACTTTTAAATTCTCTTCATTTCCCACCTTTAATCTCTCTCTCTCTCTCTCTCTCTGTACATACATTAGCAGCAACGCATAAGTAGAGAAGTTCACGTGTCGAATTTTTTAAGCACGACACGAAACGAGCACGAAAAAAACTATCGAAACACGGCTACTGTCTTTCAAAATGACGCCAAAGGTTTAAAGGTTTTGTTTCGAAAATCGAAGTTCCTATTAGAGCTCATACAGTAAGGTCGACGCATTTTCTGACCTGCCCTGATTAAGCAACTACAGGAGCTCGTTCTGTTCCGAGATTCTGTTTGGAGTCACAAAAAATAAGAGCTGACTAGCTCAAATGAAAACGATTTCAACTTTGATTTACTTGAACCTTTTCTTTAAAAGATGAAACAAGGAGCATTATGACTCCACTCATGCAGGGCCTTAGTTCATACAGTTTCAAAATTGTTGTACTTGAATCAAGTACACAGAGAAATCAAAATTAGCTACACGCCACGTGTAGAAAATTTCACACGCTAAATGTAGAAAACATGCCACATGTAGAAATCAGGAAAGCAAACGGGTTCTGAACCGAACCGAACCTAACCAAGCCGGAACCGAACTGCTAATTCCAGCTGTTAAACCGAACCGGCGTCCATTCGAAAATGCTGAACCAAACCGAAAACCACAAATAAAACGGTTCGGTTCCGTTCAGTTCACTGACGAGTCTTAAGACTCACAAATCTTGGGTGCTTTACATTTATTGCAACGATAAGTCCCTATCGATGCCGAATTGATGTAGCTCCCAACCATTTTGAAATATGTAATCCCGTATACCTCCAGCAATTGTCCACCGACCTCTTAATATGCCTAATCAATTTGATTGCGTATCTCGTTTCCCTTACGGGACAAAATTCTCATTATTCAGTCGAGCTTCTTCACCTTAATCTTTAGACAGGAGTACAGCTTTCCGACTATTCAAATGTTCTGTAGGAATTTAATTTCGAAATGTTCGAAAAGTCACATATTCACTTTAGAAATCATTATATTTCAAAAATTGAAGAAAATGTTCAGGGAAAAAAACTATAGGTGTGCTTTAACTTCTTACAAAGTTTTTCAGTATAAGATAGCTTTCAGTAAATCCTCTAAAAACCTTAACAATGTGTTCTAACCCATCGGACCCAACTTTATTTTTTTTTTCAAATAGTTTGGTGGGACAAGATTTAAAGTTTTTCAAACTTCTGCAGTTTCAAAAATCCAAAAAAAAAATTTATTTCTAAACAGGTTTAAAAAAATTTCTGAATGTTAGACTTCAGAATGAGCTTAAAGGGTTAAGATTCGTTAGAATTAACGGAGATCCTTGAACAAAAAAAAGTTTTTGACATCATTCTGGAGTTGCAGCCACTTCATAAGTCTAAAAAATTTACTTTCGAGCAGATTTCAGGGAAAGTTGCGAGGATATACTCAAAGAAGGGCACTAAGAGTTAAGATAGGGTAATACAAAGAGCGATCCAAGAAAATATTGGAGTTTTTTGAGCGTGTTCGGACTGCCTTACCTTCGAAACTTCGGAAAAATAACCTTTCCGCACAGACTTCAAAAAAGTTTTAAGGCTTGAGACTCGCCGAAATAAAAGACGATCATTAAACAGAAATACGACTTTGGCAACTTTTCGGACTGCCTTTCCTTTGAAAGTCTGGAAAAAATTTACTTTCCGAACAGATTTAAGCGAAATTCGGGACACCATTCTTAAGAATGGCGATCTTAAAATAAGTTTGGTTCAAGTTATTTCTCGGCCATAAATATATCGGTTTGATATACTTACGTAAGCATAAATGATCATAAATTGCATTGCGAAGATCGGGATTATTTTGATAAACGCGAACCGAAACCGCGGTTCAGTTGGTTTCAAAAACCATGTAATAAACCGAACCGGTGGTTCAAAAACTGTTTGAGCCACTGAGACGAACCAGTTCGTATTTCCGATCGGTTTGCATCCCTGGTAGATATAAAGAAGGCTAAGCTAACTTCGTCTGAGCCGAAGACTTAATACCCTTGCAAGTCCTCGTTTTGATATTCTGATTTCGTACAAATTTTCAAAATCGGTTTAAAAGCGTATATCATTAAGTAATAACTGCCGAGTTAAAGACCATGAACATTTAAAAAAAAAAATATTTTTACTTAGACCCATAATTAGCCATGAAAAGCTTCTCAAACTGCCGTTTGGATTCGGCGTTAACTGTAGGTCCATTTTTCTTGTGCTAAAATTAGAGCGCACGAGCCAAGAGATTGAGAGAGGCTCGGCTTTGGCCCTTTGGGGCTGTGTCAACTTGACAAGCCATTTTACTTTACTTTACTTAGACCAGTGGTGTCCAAACTCACACAATGAAAGCGGGCTTGCCAACCACGCGTGGCTGCTTTTTCAAATTTTGGACATCCCTGACTTAGACCCATTTTCCGACCGATCGGACCTATGGCAGCCATAAGAAATAGTCATCCGATTTCGATCAAATTTTGCATCCGATCCGGCCGGTTACGACTAATGTGCAGCGTATTTGTACTAAGAGACTTCGTCTAAAGTTTAGTGAAGATAGCTTTGACTGCAGACTGGCGGACGAATATGGCTAAATCAGCTCAGCTTGCCTTGCTGATCAAGAATATATATACTTTATGAGGTCGGAGATGCTCCTTTTATGCGTTCCAAATATCTTGATAATTTTAATATACCCTCTGCAAGGGTATAGAAATCTTTCGCAGTTGTGCAGTTTACAAAGTATTTGTATTTACAATGTTTTACCCTTGCAGAGGGTATTATAAACATGTCCTCGCTACTGCAGAGAAAGACGCTGCCTAGAGGAGAACCCTGCAGTCGGGAGCAACGCGAGCTGTCAAGGAGCGATATCGGAAGAAAAGGAGAGAGTAGAAGCGCCTTTTCAGAAGGAAAAATAGGGGAAAGTTAGCTTCGGCTCGGCCGAAGTTTTGTATACCCTTGCAGCTTGCATTGAAAACAAAAAAGTTTTTCTAATTAAGACTACTTTTTGGACCTTACTTTTCTATGGGATCTATACTTTACAGATGTCTGATTTCGACCAAACTTGGTGAAATCATGGAAAAGCATAATACACTGCTAATTACGAAATTTGGAGGCGATCCCATTTAAAACAAAAAAGTTTTTCTCACCAGAACTTCTTTTTCGGCCCATCATTCATACTGCAGCTATGTATATGCTATAGTCATCCGATTTTGATAAAACTTTGTAGAAATGTGATAAATTATATAAAATAAGAATATGCCAATAAAAAGGACGTTTTCATTAAAAACAAAAAAGTTTTTCTCACTCGAACTAGTTTTTCGACCGATCGTTCCTATGACAGCTATATGCTATAGTCATCCGATCCGGTCGGTTCCGACAAATGTGCAGCGTATATGTACCAAAAGTCTTCGTGCAAAGTTTGGTGAGGATAGCTTTAAAACTGACGAAGGAGATAGCATAGAAACAGACAGACGGACAGAAGGACGGACGGACAGACGGACAAGGCTAAATGAACTCAGCTCGTCATGCTGATCAAGAATATATATACTTTATGTGGTCGGAGATGCTTCCTTCAATGCGTTACAAACATCCGCACAATTTTATAATACCCTCTGCAAGGGTATAATGAAATCTCCTGAAGTTCTGTAGCACCGACGAATTTTTCTGAAAATTTACAAACCAACCGAAGGCAAAATCTCTAGAGATTTCTGTGTCACACCCGAATAAGTAACATCACGTTGGCCTTGCTTTAAGTTGAGCTGTTTGAAGTGGTTTCTATTTGGTTGGATACTTCAGTAGCAAAATGTGTTTTAAGCAGTAAGGTCTGTTTTTATTTTATTTGTTTTTATTTTCTCTTGTTTTTATTTCTTTTAATGTTGCTTCAAAAAAGGTACCAAGGTCTCTGCCAGTACCAAATGCTTAAAAAAATTCCTTCTAACTTAAAAATTTATCTAAATTAAAGTAAATGCAAATGGATATGTTCGAATTTAAAGTACTGAATTAACTTTAATAAACAAAAAAATCGGACATGAAATAGCTCTTTCATAAATTTGTTGGTGAAACCTGAAGGCTTTTCTTAAAGTTAACTTAGTACTTTAAAATTATTCACAAAAAGAAGAAGAAAATGACTGTTTTCTGTTACTGTATAAACATCTAAGAGATCATGAGCCACGATCTTGATTTAACCTATCACAGCCAATGAACTGTCATCTCGAGCATCATCGGTGTAAGACATGTCAATCAACGGAGGGGTGATAATGATTCCTTCTTTACTTTACAAACTTCTGTTCCGTTTCGGTTCTGTCGGCTCTAATAACAACGGTAAACGGTATTCGGTTCTAAAAAAAAACATTTTTACCAGAATTAATTTGGATATCCAATCCAATTTTCAACGATTGTTCATAAAATTGTAACTGTCTGCTTTTCACTACTGATAGCATTTTGCAAAAGTCGAAATATTTTAAAGCATTTTGTGAAATTCTTGATTACAGCACATAATTTGCGGTATACAAGTGTTTGGTGAACTTAGATGATTGGGGGCTTCAGCCCCCATAGCCCCCCTCTCCCCTAGATCCACTACTGCTGTTGAGCAGTGTTATTATATATTGTTGATTGATTTTTGTAGTGCTCGAATACACTTTAGTAAGTTTTGGGTTCGTAATTTTGTTTAGCTATTCAATTTACATACTTTGTTACTCGATTGTTTAGTTGTTCACTCAGTCTTTTTGGTTCACTTGTTCAGTTTGATGTTCTTTTGCATTCATTCAACTGTTCAATTGGGTTAGTTTTTCACTCTCGATAAGTTTGCTCAGGTTGCATTCCCATATCCGAGTGGATTTAGAAATTAAATTGACTAACATTCCGAATCGCTTTCAATTTGGTGTTCCCGTTTCCGAGTAAAATAGAAATCGATTTTTTTTTCGATTGAATATTCGAATCGTTTTCGAACTCATTAAGGCTTCTGTCTGTTTCAAACTGTCTTTCGAGTTTTTGCGCGCAAGCTGTTTTGGAATTCCCAAACAGTTATAGCAACGCAGGCGAGGAGAGAATGCTGTTTGGTGGCTCAGAAGTTGTCACATGTTTGCTGACGTCCTCATGAAACAACTGTACGATCTAACAGCCTGCTTTGTGGTGCGAAAGCATAACAAGACCTCGAGCCGGCTAAAAAATCCAAGTTAATAATTCAGATATATGGCAGCCTTAACAATTTAGATCAACATTGCGATTGTGTTGATAAGATTTTGTGAACAGTTCGTTTTCATTTCGATCGTTTTTGCTTTCGTCAACATGCAAATTCTTAGATACAAGTTTGAAAAAAATGATTTGAAATAAAAGTGTAAGCTTGACATTTCTATGGATACTTCATAATATCCACAACATTCGACATATGAAAATAAGAATTCATGAAAGATAAAAAGTATTCCCGTTGCCAAGAAAATTGTCATTTACTTTTCATTCCACTTTTGTAACCTGAACTGCACCTGTCCATGAACTTGTGCCAAACTGCAGGATATTCCAAATTCGTCACACACTACTTTTGATTTTCCCCTTGTTGTTGTATTGGATGTTTTCAATGGATTTTCTCTTTTTTTTTGTCATTTCAGTGGCCGCTTACAAAGTAAAAGTAGGGAAAGCACAAACAATAAACAAACAAACAAGCTGCAAAAATGTCACACATTCATCATACGATGTTATGTGAACGAGGATTGCTGCCCAGCCCAGCATGGCCATGGCGAACCGCATATTGTAATGTCCACACGCACATGCAGATACGGGCAAAGAGAAGAAGCAGTAGCAGCAGGTCAGGCCAACGGTCTGTCCTTGCCCAAAAGGTGTCTGCTCGGAGGGGTGGCGCAGTGGCAGTGGCTGTGGCAGTGACAGTGGCCTAGGGTCGTTGGATGAGCGGTGGCAAAACTATGGAAAAAGTGTAAAAAGGTCAGTAAATTAATGTGCAAAACGGACGCTGGATAAACTTTAAATGTGTGTGTGTGTGGCCATGAGCAAGCGAGATTCATGTTGGGTAAAGGGGAGACGGGAGCCGGAAGAGACAACGACAAGTTTGCTTTGAGTTACAGCCTCCACTTAAACACACACACACACCCCCGGATGAGTAAATGCGTTTTCATTTAGCAGCAGCACAAACAGCAGCAGCAATTTATACAGATTTTTGCCAAAGGGTTAGCCACGAATGGAAAGACTACGCCAAAGTTTCCTCCTCTCCTTGGCCCACAACCATAATGATAAACACGTTAGCATTGACGATGAGCCACATAAATTCACTTTCAATTGAAGCTCATGCGTGGAGCTTCCCCTCTTATTAAATTAGATGTAAAATTTTCAACTAATAAATCAATATTTCAATAATTCATTCAAATTATGGGGAAGGTTTTTTTGGGTAGGCCGGAAGGATGGATGCTATATGATGATCGATTGCGGGGGTTGTTTTTCAATGATGATTATGATGTGTGATGTGGGGGACATGTGGGAAGACAACAGAAGAGACCATAATTTCATTTACATTTGAAACTCAAAATATAAATTTTTAACGATTTGTGTTTGAAATTTAGAAACACGAGTACCGTTTAGGAGTGAATGCTTCTTGAAAAATTACAGGCCAGGCGCACAAATTAGGACCCACTTACTTTCCTACCTACACCCACTAGCACTGCCATCTGCGCTGGACTTTGCAGTTTGCTCAGAATTCCAATTGAGCAGCCTTGTCATTGTGCAAAAGCAACATCTGAGCTCAGACCATATCCCTCTAATTATAATCAGCGAAGCCGCTTACCCCTTAAGGCAAAGGCTGGTGTATCTGGTGTAACATGGAGCTGTTATTGCGCAACACTCATCATTGATTCCCCAATGCTCTGATTTCATTTTTGGCAATATTTTTCTGATCATTGGGGAAGGGACTGACCTATGGCGAAATGAAATGGGGTACCGTTTTATGGGTTTTTGGGTGTACTTATGACATCTCATTTCATTTATGGAGCGGTGAGGGGGGTAAAATTTAACAAAAAATCAAATAGGGCTTCGATTGAAAGGTTCTCTGATTTCATTTCTGGCAATATTTTTAACTTAGGGGTGAGGGGATCGACTTATGGAGGGGGATGGGGGTAAAATCTAAAAAAAGGTGTGAGTGTGTCTAACACTCACGGAGCCTTGATGTGAAACATGTTGTATACGATATGATCCGCCTTTCACATTCTTGGGGTTGTGCGTTACTTTATACTCCATATTCAAAACTCTATACTCAGTAATCGATAATAGTACTCGATTCTAAGTATTTGATACTAAATTCTCGATATTAATTACTCGATACTCAGTATATGATACTCAGTATTAAGTACTCGATACCAAGTTCTTGATACTCAGTACTCTATTCTAAGTATTTGATACTTAGTACTCGATACTAAGTACTCGAAACTCAGTTTTTGATACTCAGTACTCGAATCTAAGTACTCGAAACTCAGTTTTTGATACTCAGTACTTGAATCTAAGTACTCGATTCTTATTACTCAATACCAAGCACTCGATACTCAGTACCCGATTCTAAGTATTTGATACTTAGTACTCGATACTAAGTACTCGATACTTATTATTCGATTCCAAGTACTCGATACCAAGTACTCGAAACCAAGTACTCGATTCTAAGTATTCGGGACTAAGTACTCTATAATCAATTTTAGATACTCATTATTCTGTGTGTTTGTATTAGTCTTTGTTTTTATACCCTTGCAGAGGGTATTGTAAAATTGTCCGGATGTTTGTAACGCATTGAAGAAAGCATTTCCGACCACATAAAGTATATATATTCTTAATCAGCACGACGAGCTGAGTTGATTTAGCCCTCTCCGTCTGTCTATGCTATCCTCCGTCAGTTTTGAAGCTATCCTCACCAAAATTTGCACGAAGTCTTTTGGTACAAATACGCTGCACATTTGTCGGAACCGGCCGAATCGGATGACTATAGCTGCCATAGGAACGATCGGTTGAAAAACTAGTCTTAATGAGAAAAACTTCTTTGTTTTTAATGGAAACGCCTCCAAAGTACGTATTTCTTTGTTTACTATCCCTTCCAATGAATTCACTAAGATTGGTCAAAATCGGATGACTATAGCATATAGCTCCCATAGGAACGATCGGTCGAAAAATTAGTTCTAGTGAGAAAAACTTTATTGTTTTTAATGAAAACGTCCTTATCATTGGCATACACTTAATTTATATACTTTTACACAATTCTACAAAGTTTGGTCGAAATCGAATGACTATAGCATATAGCTCCCATAGGAACGATCGGTCGAAAAATTAGTTCTAGTGAGAAAAACTTTATTGTTTTTAATAAAAACGTCCTTATCATTGGCATACACTTAATTTATATACTTTTACACAATTCTACAAAGTTTGGTCGAAATCGGATGACTATAGCATATAGCTCCCATAGGAACGATCGGTCGAAAAATTAGTTCTAGTGAGAAAAACTTTATTGTTTTTAATGAAAACGTCCTTATCATTGGCATACACTTAATTTATATACTTTTACACAATTCTACAAAGTTTGGTCGAAATCGGATGACTATAGCATATAGCTCACATAGGAACGATCGGTCGAAAAATTAGTTCTAGTGAGAAAAACTTTATTGTTTTTAATGAAAACGTCCTTATCATTGGCATACACTTAATTTATATACTTTTACACAATTCTACAAAGTTTGGTCGAAATCGGATGACTATAGCATATAGCTCACATAGGAACGATCGGTCGAAAAACTAGTTCTAGTGTTTTTTTGAAAACTCCTTATCATTGATACCTTTTTATCTACACAATTCACAGTTGTGAATCGGCAGCTATAGACTAGGAACGCGTCGAAAAACTAGTTCTTGAGAGAAAAACTTTTTTGTTTTAAATTGAATCGACTCCAAATTTTGTACATGTTTGCTTGTTATGCTTTTCAATGATTCCATTAACTTTGGTCGAAATCTGACATCTATATAATATAGCTAAGTTCCCGCAGGTAAATAATTTGTACAAATTTCCGTACAAATTTTGCTAAGTAAGCCTAAATGGTACACTTTTTGGCCATATTTGAGCAAATTATTTGAAAATGGAACCATAGCTTGAGTATTGTCATTAATCATCTGCCATCATGGCTATTTAGCAATATTTTTATCGAAATTTTGGCAAATTAATTGCCTGTGTGAACTTAGCTTCAGTTAGAAAAACGTGCAGCAAGATTGCCGGCCTGAAGTTAATTTTCCTCCATTTTTTTGAGTCCGATTCTTCCATTACATTTTTACTTGTAATCTTATGTAAATTCAATTACCCGTATGCACCTTTTCGTACCTCATGTATCACAAAATAAATTTTAAAAAAAGTTATCAGGAACCAAAAACATATGCTTCACGTAACAAGCATTAGCTAAAAATAGTCAAAAATTTAACTTCGTGCAGGCATCACAACAATGTTCCACTTTGGGTTCCTTTTCTGCGGAACAACGTTCATGGAACCTTCAAAACTGCTTATTTCCGAACTCAAGTTTTAATTTAAGACTGCTTTTGCCACTTAAAGGTGTGTATCCAGAGAAGTACAAACATTTTGAAAATAATAGCCTATTTCCACTGACACATATTTCGAATGTAAATTTTTTTGAAAATTTACCAATAACATAATGGGCGTATTTCTGTCTTGGGAGGTATAATTCGAAAAAATGTACATTCAAAATATGTTCATATTTGTGTCAGTGGAAATAGGCTATAAAGCAAAGGTAATATTGTGCTTCAACAATTTGTATTAAAAATTTACTTTACTTCTCGTTACTTCGCAACTTAAATATTCAACAATAAAGAAAAACCCAGGCCTGTTCTTGTTTTCGAATTCGTTGGATTGCAATTGGTAAAAGCTATGACTTGACATCGACTCAGTCGGGAGATACAAGGAAATTTGAAAGTAAACGCTGAATAATACAATTGGTTTTTGGAAATGGGAACGTTAAGCAATTCCGATTCCGCATGATTTGATCAAAATCAAAAATGGGAACAGTCCAGAATATTGTGAATATTCAGCAAATAAATTGATTTTCTATAACAACTTTGAAAAACATGGCCAAACAACACTTCGAACCTGATTCTTTGGCCAAAAAACCTTGAACATTGAATTTGCGTGCCCTAACCATTGATCAATTTTGAATTGAACCTGCAATCCGTAGGCTCACGTACATTTTTTTGGTTAGCGGCCCAGCTTTTTTTGTTCCCAAAACTAAAGACCTCCATGAAAGGACAACGCTACCACGATAAAGACGGTATCGACAGAGAAGCTAGCTAAACAAAGTCACAAATAACTATTTTTTTATAAATAGAAATAATAGAAATTCTCTTTGAACTAAACTCGAATACTTATTTCACTGAAACTGCCATGTAGAGATTGGAGAGTTTTATAGCCATAAATTTTTCCAATTTATGGTAAAACTACTACGCACAGCTTTTCTCCTATTGCTTGCCAGTTTCAAGCTTTTAACTATAAATGTGTCCTGTGTCCTGGATGCAAAAAGCCTCTAAGGCTTTTGTATTAGCCAAAGCTTTGGCTTGAAAGTCACCCAAAAGAGATCAAAGTGCTTTTCAACAATAAGCTTAAACAACACCATTATCTGTAGCAAATAGGAATTTCTGCTTGGAAAATAACTCCACTTCGGATCATCTGAAATGAAAAAGTAAACGGCGTTAGATTCAGTACAGAGAAAATTCGGGTCCCTATTTCAATCATAATTTTGCGATTTTTTCCACAAAATGGCGGCCATTGAAAAATGAAAAATCGATTTGGTGGTGTTGGGCAATCCTGTTTTAGATATTCAAACTCGTAGTCAAAGAGCGACTCTTAAAGTGGAACTGCCCTATAAACGATAGTCAGCATCATCAGGAGGTTGCAATGATATGTTATCATTAAAGTTATTGCTCTGTTAACTGAAATTGTTCATAAGCTGATTGAAAGGTATATTGAGGTTGCAGTTCTTTCTTTTGAGTAGTTCAATTTTTCTCAAGTCATTTTCCTGGATCGAGTAGGCACTGTACTGAAATTCTTTCTAATGTTGTTTGGATCTTACTTTTCTCATTATTGTTGTTGATTTGGTTGGAGAAAACGAAATTCGTCAAAATTTGTTTGTTTAAAATAACACAAAAACATTAGAAGAAAGTTTGGATATGCTTTAGGTTAAGTTAATGTGGTAAGTTTTGAAAATCCCAGTACAAATTGAACTATACCATTTGTTTCTCCTTACCTTTATATGCTGCAGCGTTGGATTCATATGGTACCGGGTCCAGAGGACTTGAGGATGGCGTAGATCCTTTATATTCTGTGGCAAGCAATGGATATATTCTTCATCTTAACTGAAACTTTTAACTATTTGGTCTTTCTAAATTCATGGATGATGGAAGGGGCCCCGCTTTGTGTCGACGGCAGGGGATACATCTTTGTATCTGAATGTGTACACGATGTCGGCAATTCTTTGGAGAGAAATTCTGATGCACAGATAAAGGTGAGTGATCTTTAAATTTAAATTAAAGTGCAAAAAAACTAAGATTCTCTTTCTTATAATTCCTTGATGTAATTATACCGGGTGCTGGCATTACGATGACTAAAGTGCGTGGTACCCCCATTATATTGATACAGCTCCGCCAACAAACCTAAGCCACGAATGCTGCGGAGGTTTGAGCCCGAAGGCGAATCCATTCCTGATTAAAATTCACAATATTTCTTTGTTTTTGCTTTTCAACTTCCGTTTTATTTGCAATGCATAAATCAATATATATCAAAATATATCAAAAATATTTAATATATATAGAAAAGTGTTGAAAACTTTTTTTAGCTATCGAAATACTTGGGATATTTCGAGAACCGAGCCAAACATCGTAAAATGCCATAAGTAGTTATACTCTGTACCAAAGGTACATAGAGTATAATAAGTTTGTGCAAAAGTATGTAACAGCCAGAAGGAAGCATCTCCGACCCTTTAAAGTATATATATTCTTGATCAGCATCAACAGCCGAGTCGATCTGGCCATGTCCGTCTGTCTGTCTGTCCGTCTGTCCGTATGAATATTCTTCTTCTTATACACAGTTTTATAGATAGAAGGTTCATTCTTTCTGGAAATATTTAGTAATCTGGATCATTTATCGATCCGCCAAAGAAATCGTAAAGATCGGATGAACGGTTGTCGAACTATAAGGAAAACAAACAATTATGGGCAGCACCGGTCCGTGATACAATTATACAGGTACGGCGGATATGTCATTATGCTCTCAATTTAGTTCACATTATTTAAGTCTGTTGCTGTCATTCCATGGGAAAGGTTTTCACACTCTGCTCTTTCCGATTGCCAGCGGCAAATTTAGGGGAGGGTCGCTTTGTTGTAGCTGATGTTGATTTACATCAAGTATGAAATTTTGAAAATAGTTTTTTTTCACACACACACTAAATTTGTGTGCATGTGCCCTGTAGTCACCCCAACTCACTTGCCAGAAGACTGTTGCGTAGACCAAGAAAAGCCGGAAGCAGAGTAAGACAACGCCTCAAGAAGATTTTCCCTAGAGGACTTCCAAACAGACAAATACCCTAGCAACACCTCACACACTAGACAAAACCAATACACTAATTTTACACATATTTTTGTACACATCAATCTAAAGAAAGTTGCCATTGACAGGTGACAGAAAATTTAGATAATAACAATAAAAAATAAAAAAAATAACAATAAAAAATTCCGTGACACACAATTACTTTGATGACACTGAGAAAATAGGATACGTTGCAACGTAACGCTATTTGAATCCCATTTAAACGAGTTACAACTGTCAAATTTTCCAGTTCTCAAACTCAAGTTTTTGCTCACCAAGGCTTTGAACGACTGTTGTTTCTTATAGCGTTCTTTTCCGCATGAACCATCAACCCAGCTAGACGTGATCAATTTTAAATTCAATTTTAAATTTAAAATATTGGTTGGTCTTGGGTTACTGATTAGGAATATACAAAAATTGTTCACTTACTCCCTAAGAAAAGGGCGCAATAACAATTTGAGTTTTATTATTGAGCAAAAAATAAAACTTAAGGAATAATCATTATGTCATAAGTTTTATTTTTTTGCTCAAAAATAATGATTATTGGTTGAGTTGAAAAGTAAAACTTAAAATTAATCATTATTTTGTGAGTAAAACAATAAATCCTGAAAAATCCTTAATCATGGTGAAAATGGATAAAGGATCCTTAAACAAGAATTTTGGTATATCTCTCGCTGTCTTAAAGTTGCTACAAGCGAATGATTTTTTGCTTAAAACAGTTTAAGTAATGATGTTAAACGACTTTAAATATGTTCAACTAATTTCGAATTTTTAGTTTATCATATTGGCGAAGAAGTTTAATGATTTAAGTTGCAATTACTTTTAATTCCGCTGACTCTGCAGCGCACGTTTTGAAAACGACAATTCTTGTCGATTTGCGGAATTCGGAACAGCAATCAACTCGATTTGCGGCAATTTCACTTGTTTTCGGAATTCGGAACTTCAGCCTTTTCCTCCCCCAACTCGTTCACATGTTCTTTTTTGTGCTGCTCAACCAAATGGCGCTTGAGATTGAGATGCAGACATGATTTCTTTGAACGACTTGCTATTTCCTATAGCGCACTTTTTCGCTTAAACCATCCACCCAGCTAATTCAAAAATTGATTATATTCGTTGGTCTTGAGTTACGGACTAAGAATATTTAAATTTTTTTCCCTTACTCAATTTGGGTTTTATTTCTGAGCAAAAAATAAAACTCAAAGAATAATCATTACTTCATGAGTTTTATTTTTTTGCTCAAAAGTAATGATTATTGGTTGAGTTGAAAAGTAAAACTCAAAATTAATTAATATTTTGTGAGTAAAACAATAAACCCTGAAAAATCCTTAATCATGGTGAAAATAAATAAAGGATCCTTAAAGAAAAATTTTGGTATATCTCTCGCTGTGTCAAAGTTGCAACAAGTGAATGATTTTTTGATTAAAAAAAAAACAAATATCACATCATTATTTGCAGTTTTGGTTATTTCAATTCACGAACTCCCCAACTATTCGCAAAACTCTTCATTTGTAGTGAACTTAATTATGGCCACCATGCCAGTATCACCACATAATGCAGTTGTTGTTAACCAACCCTTACCAACACTGGTACATGACAAACATTTTTCATCTCTTCCTTTTTCTCTTGTCACTTGCCGAAGCAGGAAGCAGAAAAACGAGCTACGCAATTAATTTAATTCCTAAATAATTTACAAGAAGAATCCACCATGAAAGTTCTAGGAAACACCAAGGAGAACACTTTTTCACGTTCCTGTCGTCGTCGCTTGAAGGCGCCTGCAGCGCCAGCTCCATTCGCTGACCTAAAGAAGAACTTTCCCAATCAGAACAAATTTCAAGAATATGTGCGCACACTGCCCGGCGACACGCGTCCCATTGCGGCCCAGGCCGAACGCAAAGTGGCCAAAGTTACCGGATGGTCCACCGTAAACCTATCCAAGTGCGACGGGGTAAGCAACGATTCCATTTTGCGGGCCCTCGACTTGGTGATGACGCCCCTGCAGGTGGAAGTCTTTGACTTTAAACGAAGCGGAGAAGAAGATGACGGTGCACGTGTGCAATTCTTAGTGGATAATGTGCTGAGTGCCAATCGTATGAGACGTCTGAGTGACAATTTCGCTGCTATGTTCACTGGCGAAAGGATGTCCATGCAGGTAACGGCGGGTCTACCCACATCGGTTACGATGCAGCCAATAACAGCGGAGTTGATGATTGCCTTGAAAAATACTTTGTTGGCACACTACGACGAGGAGGAGAGAAGCCTTAATCTTGAACGCTTCCATGCGCATCCCGAGTTGCATGGGCAGATATGTCCTTTAAATGTGCCCAAGTTGCTGGTGTGGGTACTGGAATTGACACGCCGCGAACTGCCCTTGGTGGCAAAAATTAGTTTGCGTGATAATTATTTGTGCTCTTTGAGAGCATTCGGATTCCGGGGAAAAGGTTCTCCTCTCAATTTGAAATACTTGGATATAAGTGCCAATCGCATTAAGGATTTGGGAGAATTGAACTTTCTGGCCAACTGGCAGATTCATACTTTAAATTTAACGGGAAATATTGTAGCTAAGAACGAACTAAAGAAAGTTCAGGAAATGTTACCTACAATAAACATCATTAGAGGCATGGTAATGAAGCCCACCCAGCAGCTGAAATCTAAGTCAACTCTGAAATCTCCGCCAACTTTGGAATCTTCGCCGACTGTAGAGCCTCCGCCGACTCTGCCTGAGTCCACCTATGGCATGGAATTTTGCTTAAGTTTTTCTAACGATTTCTACAACTATTTCGATATTCCCGCACTACGCATCCAACTGGATCAATTCTATGACAATCATGCCATGTTTTCGTTGTGGGTGCCTGAGGAATTGAAACACGTTTATACCCATAAGTTAAATAAGCTTGATCAACAATGCAACAAATCCTCTTTTGCCCGGCTGTCTAAAATGCAATTTAGTGGGCCAAATATAGTGAAAGCCTTGAGCCTTCTACCAGAGATGGACACGAATCGTTCTAACAGTTCGTTGGAATTGCAGCAATTTACTGGAGATTTGCGAATCTTTGCGCTGACTGGTTACTTGAAGGAACGCACGGAAACCGGCTGGGAATGTCGCCAGTTTGAAAGAACATTCATTTTGCGTCCTTCGGGACTTGGCGGTTGGTTGATCTTCAACGACGTGCTGAATATAACCTTGCCGCCGAAGAAGCAGGAACCGCAGGAGTTACTCTGCATTAAAATGGAACAGCCTGCGATGAGCCCCATAGTGGAGGACGACACACCTAACTTTGGAGCATGAAATTGTTGATACTTTGCTGATGAATGAGGGCGCCTGCGATTTGGTCATCGATGAGGATGTGCTTCTAGGCGATGATGATCTTTAAATTGATCCAACATAAAATGTCTTTTTTTACACACAACCACACATTTACAAAGTCGCCAGCTTAATTGTAAAATAAAACAACAATTTTCTCTAGCAAAATTTGAAGTTTAGTTTTAATTTATATACAATCAAAGCATACAAACTTAACTCGAAGACATTTACTCGGCCCAAGCGGAGATCTCAGACGGCACAGAATTTGGAAATGCAACGTGTAAGTGAAAATTTATTTAAAATACTTAGTGATATCTAATATTGTTTGCCATTAACTGATAATTTGCATTTTTAGTAAAGCGATGAGGTTTCAATCAGAGCTGTATTTGATTACTTTTTATCACAATAATCTCAATTATTCAGACAACGAAATAACAATTACTGATTACTATATGCTTAGTTTAATACGTTTAATTTGTAACTTGGAATTACGATTGTTCAAAGATTATTTCAATTTGTAATTACTTTTACAATTACTTCAACAATTGTACCTGTAATTATGCTTGAAAATTTGAATTATTTATGTATTTTTAGGTGAAAAATATGATTTTTTACCAATCAAGTTTGGATAACACCAAATTCAGCAGACCCTGTTGAAAGAATGTTTTCATTCGCAAACATAAAAGACTGAAGACGGCATTCCCTTGCTGATTTTTATACCCGTTACTCGTAGAGTAAAAATGGTATACTATATGAACACTTAGATACCGGAGACTAAAAGAGCTAGAGCCACCAAATTTTGTATGTAGCCATCTATTGTTCCTACGCAGATCAAGTTTATTTCAAATTTTGGCCACGCCCCCTCCCGCCTCCACAATATAAAATGTTTAATAACCATGAGTAGTTCTTATTCTTATTGTGTTCAGATTAGAGCTGGAGAAACAGGTTTTTGCTTTTTAAAAAACCTTTTTGCTGGTAATTGAAGACTAATTCTCTTAAGTCAAACCCAATTAACTCTCAAATTAAGTACAATATACTCAGGGTGGAAGTATATTAAAAGCTTAACACATTCTTGAAATGAAGCATTAACTAAATATTCTTAGGCTTAGTCTCCTCAAAAGTCGGAAAATAGACAGGTCTTCCTTCTTTCTTCGTCAGCCCTAAGAGCAGCTCGCTTGTCCCAGAAAGCAATGTCTGACCAAAGACGATTAAGTGGTGAACTGTAACAGCATGGCCCAGGCACTCGCAGATCGCTACACAACGCACCATCGAGCCACATAGAGATTGACCCCAACCGGCAGAAAGCTTCGCCAAATTGCAGGCTTGCTGCAAATCCTTCAACAATCTAAGTCCTTCTATCTCAACCCTGCCGTTGGCCGAGATCAGCGCATGCAGCTCCGATATGTGGCCGCTGTAGTAGGAAAAGCTATTGTTCAGCGGTTTTGCGGTCGCTACGCGGAAAATCAGCTGCGGCCGTTCTTGTGGTCGTTGGCCCAGTTGAAGCCAAAGCAGGTGCTCCTCATGCCACTCCAGACGCCAGAGTTGGGGTATATTGCTCTCCACCAGCAGCCAATGCAGCAGCGCCAAGGCCTGTGAGGAGTGGGTATTGATCCATGAACTTTTGGTCTGAAGATCGCTTCGCACGATTTGTAAACACGGCATGCTGGTCACCGCCAAACGCAACTCCTTAATTTTAATCTCCCCGTCTGTGCAAAAGGAGGGCGGATAAGGTTGCAAAAGCTCTTCGTACTGGTAGCTTTGCATGGCTGCCAGAAAAAGGGTCCATTTTATATCTGCTCCCAGCAAATTCTCGGCGAGCGACTCCCGCAGCTTGTCTGTCGCCTTCAAGTGCCAGAGACGATCATTCAAGCTGCCCTTGGCCACACCCATTTTTCCGTCAATGATTTCGATTTCCTCCTCCTCATTGCCAGCCTGCTGTCTTACCACAAGAGCCATCTCCTTCTCAGGTTCGTCCAATATTTCGGTTAAGGAGATGCCCTTATGGGTTGTATCATAGTCACTCATTTTGGTTTTGAAAATTGCGAAAATGTAAAAATGTGAAATCGGAAATATTATTTTTTGCTTAGACAAGTTTTGTTGAGACTATGGTGAGTATTTTTGTATGAATATTCTGTGTACCAAATTTTGTGATTTGATTGGGGTGAAAATATATTTATAATGAATGTTTTGAATGTAATAAGCACTACAGCTGTCTAGTTTGGTGTTGAACTAAATTTCTAGGTGAACTACGAGCTAAGAGAATTTAAAACTCCCTAACTAAGCTAAATATGGAGTATAAGGCAGGGATGCAAGCCAACCAACCGAACCGCGAACCAAACAGTGTGCTTACGAAAATGCAGTACCGAACCATAAACCGCAATTGAAAACGGTTCGGCTGTGGAATGGTACTAAGGCTAACGTTGGCAGAGCCTTTCACCATACTTTGGAATATCTTAGACCTAAGTCTAATAACACTAGGCAATAATGTCCAGCATATTGAAGAGTAAGTGGTGATTCTAGATGATTTTAAAGTGCTGAACACGAATCAGTTTTCGGAAATGGTCCATCCAGGCCCGTCGAGAGGGAAAGGGGGGGGGGGGGGGGGGGACCGGGATGTTTCCCCCGGGTGCGGACTTCTGAGAGGGGCCCGGAGCCCGGATTTTTGGCGAAAACTTAAAAAAATTATGTACAACATGAGAAAACCCCCCTGGATCGGAATCCTCTTTTGACAGGCCTGGGTCCATCCCGTTCACATTTTTGGTTATTTGAGCTTAAACCGTTTATTATTAAATTTATAATTCTTTACTTCAGAATAAACTATTCCAAACAATTTTACGATTTTTTAATGCGAATATATCTTCTTATTTGGCCCGATATTTCAGTCACAACCGCTTGACTTGGTTTCGGCCACTGCAATTAATGCCCACCCCAGTGTGGCCAGGTGGCTCAGCGGCTAGTGTGTGCGACCGCTGTGCAAAAGGTCGTGGGTTCGATCCCGCCTCGGAACATCTTATGAAAAGTTTTTTTCTTTGAATAAACTTTACACCAGGTCACCCCTCTCTGCTGTTGGCGCCAGTTTTGTAGTAATTAGCCATGCAAAAGCTTCTCAAGCTGCTGTTCGGATTCGGCGTAAAGCTGTAGGTCCCTTTCTCTTGTGCGAAAATAAGAAGCGCCAAGAGATTGAAAGAGGCTCGGCTTTGGCCCTTTGGGGCTGTATCAAGCCATTTTACAAATAATGCCCACCACTCGTCTCTGTCTTGTGTGAGCTGGCACCAGTTGGTCAGTTTAAGCGCCTCAATGTCTCCCAGCACCTGATCTTTTCATCTTAGTTTCGGGCGTTCCAGCCTTCTTGCTGTCCCTAGTTCGTTGGCATTTCGCTTGTACACTTTCTTGCTGGAGCTTCTTCATTCATACGAGTAACATGTCCAAGATCGGTGTCCCCATAGAGCTCATACAGTTCGCGGGTGCGGAACTCATCGCCAACTTTTACAGGTCCATAATCCTTCGAAGAACTTTTCTCTTGAACACGCCGATCGCCTCCTCATCCACTGTAGTTAATGTCCAGGCTTCTGGGCCGTATTGCAGGATTGGGATAATAAGCGACTTGTATAGCGCAATTCTCGATTTTCGAGAGAGGGCTCTGTTCTTGAACTCCTTACTGAGCTTGTAGTAACATTGGCTTGTAAGCGTTATTCTTCTTCGGATCTCCAGACTGATGTTGTTGTCGCTGTTAATCATCTTTCCGAGGTAGACAAAGTCATTTACAACCTTTAAGTTGTACTCTCCCTTTGAGAGTAGACAATCCCGATTCGGATCGATATCAAGCCTGCTCGTACTTAAAATTATAGTACCGTTGCCGGGATCAAGTCATACTTTTTAGGCTTAAAATTTTCCCGGCATTTTTTTTTTCGGTGTGGTCGGAGATGCTTCCTTCTATGCGTAACAAACATCCGGACAATTTTATAATACCCTCTGCAAGGGTATACATAACTTCGTCAGCACCGAAGTTAACTTTCCCCCTATTTTTTTCTTTTTGTGTTAGTGTCTGCGAGAGCATTAGGTGGTGTTGGGCAACCCTGCTATAGATATTCAAAGAGCGACTTTTTAAGTGGAACTGCCGTAGAAACGACAATATGCCAGGAGGTTGCGATGATGTGTTAAAATTAAAGTAAATGCTCTGTTAATTGAAATTGTTCATAAGCTGATTGAAAGGTATATTGAGGTTGCAGTTCTTTCTTTCGAGTAGTTCAATTTTTCTTATGCCATTTTCCTGGATCGAGTAGGCACTGTACTGAAATTCTCTCTAATGTTGTTTGGATCTTATTATTCTCATTGTTGTTGTTGATTTGGTTGGAGAAAACGAAATTCCTCAAAATTTGTTTGTTTAAACTAACACAAAATTATTAGAAGAAAGTTTGGATATGCTTTAGGTTAAGTTAATGTGGTAAGTTTTGAAAATCCCAGTACAAATTGAACTATACCATTTGTTTCTCCTTACCTTTATATGCTGCAGCGTTGGATTCTTATGGTACCGGGTCCAGAGGACTTGAGGATGGCGTAGATCCTTTATATTCTGTGGCAAGCAATGGATATATTCTTCATCTTAACTGAAACTTTTAACTATTTGGTCTTTCTAAATTCATGGATGATGGAAGGGGCCCCGCTTTGTGTCGACGGCAGGGGATACATCTTTGTATCTGAATGTAAACATGATGTAGGCAATTCTTTGGAGAGAAATTCTTATGCACAGATGATGGTGAGTGATCTTCAAATTTAAATTAAAGTGCAAAAAAACCTAAGATTCTCTTTATCTATCTCTTTTTTATAATTCCCTTGATGTAATTATACCTGGTGCTGGCGTTACGATGACTAAAGTGCGTGGTATCCCCATTGTATTGATACAGCTCCGCCAACAAACCTAAGCCACGAATGCTGCGGAGGATTGAGCCCGAAGGTGAATCCATTCCTGATTAAAATTCACAATATTTCTTTGTTTTTGCTTTTCAATTTCGGTTTTATTTGCAATGCATATATCAATATATATCAAAAGATATCAAAAAATATTTAAAATATATAGAAAAATGTTGAAAACTTTTTTTAGCTATCGAAATACTTGGGATATTTCGAGAACCGAGCCAAAAATCGTAAAATGCCATGAGAAGTTTTGTCTTATTGTGTTGAGATCTATCAACAAGTTTTGCAAAATTTGGTTAATTTAAACCATTTTATAACCATTTAAATCTGTAATATTTTGGAAATGTAAAGCTAGAGTAAAGAGGGTATACAACAGAAGGAAGCATCTCCGACCCCATAAAGTATATATATTCTTGATCAGCATCAATAGCCGAGTCGATATAGCCATGTCCGTCTGTCCGACTGCCTGTATGAACACCTCGGAGACTAGAAGAGCTAGAGCCACCAAATCAAATCACTGTTCCTACATTGACATTCGCACGGGAACTTCTAGCGTTTTTCCGCTAAAATGCTAGATTTTCTATCGATAATTCCTAGTGTCATGAATAGAACATCTGATCAAACAATACAAACAACCTGCCAATTGTCAGATATTCGGCTGAGGAGCACTCTTAATTTTTCTCGCAAATCAGCAGGAACGCAGGTAAATCCATTCCGGTGAAATATTAAAGGCCAATTAAACTTTCAATTTGTAATTGCAAATCAAAGCAATACAAGCAGCTGATATTTGTATACTTGAATTTAACTTTAACCATTCGCGTGAAACCGTGGAACAAGAAATAATCACTTTTTGAGAATGGACTCCAGAATGTGCCAGTGGAACAAGGGTATAAGTCAAAATTGTCAGTCACACTATAATATTAATAGCTTAACAATTTTGTGGTCATTCTACCAGAAAATTGTCAATTTACAAATTTTACAGAGTTCGTACAGCTAAGTGTGGTATTTGTACTGTCGCTGTGATACACATAAGACTTTACTGTTAGCAATGGTAAAATTAACTGTTAATTACTATTTTTGTTGGTTGGAGTATTTTCAACTGTAATTTTTGGTTAATGGTTGGTTGGTCTACTGTGCTACCACCTTTACACTTTTACTGTTCCCCACAGTAAATTCAACCAATAACATTTTTAACCTAGTCCCTTATCCCTTAGAAGAGACTTCTTCCCATCTCCCAGAAGTAACGCTATCTTTTCGCCCAGAAGTTATCGCATAACGTCTCATTTTTTTCCACAGGAAAATGAGAATGCGATAGTAAAGCGATAGCGCTAAAGTAAAGCGATACCTATTGGGAAATTCGCATTCTTATATTTCGCGATAAAAAATGCTTGCTGGGAAGAAACGAATATTTAAAATACAGAATTCCAAAAGTATATTTGTTGAAGCATTTTGAATGGATAAAAGTCAAACAATTTTTTAACTCAATTAAAAAAGAACCTTAATCGACCGCCAATTAATTTCTGCAGGTAAATTCATTTGTGTTCACGGTCCATCAAGAAAAAATAGTTTCCAAATTTTTGGTGTGGCTTACCTTATAGTAAACATTCGGTCGAAAAAAACAACAAGCCATTTCGCCAGACACATAAAAACAAGCCAAATTGACAGCACTGATCATAGGTAAGGTCAGGGCCAGCCGCTCTACAGCTGTTTCCCGCCCATTTGCCGTGCGACTCTGGTCACACCGCGTTATTTGCAAAATTGTTAAAGCACGAAGCACAACGAAACTCACACAAAATGCAACGACAAACCAACAACAATAATTAAGCAGCCTTAGCAGCAACAATAAAGATCGCGCCAACTGACAAATAACTGCAACTCCAGCTTCATACTGACCCACTCTCCCGTTGAAGTGCCTAAGTGTTTCCTCTTGTAGTTGTTGTTGTTTCCGTGGCGTGTGGTGTGTGCGTGTGTGTGTTTTGCGTGTTGTTGTTCGACCATGTTCATACAGGACCTCAAGAATGACTTCTACAGACATTTGATAGGCAAACGCATCCTGATCATTGTCAACTATGATATAGATGCGATCTGCGCTAGCAAGATACTGCAGGCGCTGTTCCAGTATGATCACATGCTGTACACGGTGGTGCCGATCATGGGCATGACGGGATTGAGACGCGCCTATGGCGAGCATCGTGGGGATGTTAAGTACGTGCTGCTGGTCAACTGTGGCGGCTGTGTGGACATAGTGGAACTGCTGCAGCCCGAGGAGGAGGTGACATTTTACATATGCGATGCACATCGTCCGCTGGATGTGTGCAACATCTATAGCGATCGACAGGTTTGCATATTGGGTGATCCGGCACAGGAGGAGAATATACCCGCTTTTGAGACCATCTTCTATGATTCGGATGATGAGGAGGAGGAGGAAGACGACGAAGAGGAGCAGAATGAGCGGGACGAGGAGGATAGCGGAGCTGGCGAATCCGATGGCGATGAGAGGCGACAACCCAAACTCAGCCGTATGGAGCGGCACGAGCAGCGCATCATGCGACAGCGAGCACGCCGTCAATGGGAAACGGAACGGGATCGCATCATGTTCGACTACACTCAGTTCAGCTACTATGGCCGTTCCACCGCTTTGCTCATCTTCGAACTGGCTTGGAAATTGTCCAAGGACAACATGGATCTGCTGTGGTGGGCCATTGTGGGCATCACCGAGCAGCTGCTGCTGGGCAAGATCGAGAGCGGTGCCTACACGCTGGAGCTGGAGCATATACAGTCGCATGTGTCGCGTCTGACCAACAAAACGAATGACCAGCACACCATGAGTGCCTCCAAGATTAGTTTTGAGAACGATCTGCATTTGGTGCTCTACAGGCATTGGTCGGTCACGGACGCCATGCGGTGAGTGTAAAGAAAAATTATCTGGGCTCGACAAATTTTTGTGCCCACTAAAGGGCATAGCCGAATCAGCCTGGGGAAAGTGCCACAGAAAATTTATGAATATTTTGAATCAGGGGTTGTAGCTATTATCTAGGAGGGTATGTACACCAAATTTGAAGTCAATAGGTCTATTGGTTGACGAGTCATCTGCAGAAATACTGAAACATAAAGAATGATTATAAAATTCATGAATTTTTAGTCCTATTTGTTTGGTCCCAAAACGGTTCACACTGGGCTCCACTTTTTTGTTTGGGAAACTGGATAAATCGATTGTCGAAAATGATTAAGAATACTTCAAGCTTTTTGTGCCAAAGTTTTGAATCTTTCCACTCTATGGTTTTTGAATGGCAGCATTTCAAAGTTGATTCTTCTTAAAATTGATCCAAAAAATGGAAAATTAATAGTCAAAGCTAGGAAAAAAAAATCTGTCAGAATTTGATTGTATTTTGTTCGATTTCGACCAAACTTAGTAGAATCATGGGAAAGCATAGCAAACTAAGAACTACGAAGTTTGGAGGCGTTTCCATTGAAAGCAAAAAAGTTTTTCTCACTAGAACTAGTTTTCGACCGATCGTTTCTATGACTGCTGCCCAGCTTCGCAGAGCTGAATGAGGTTGGTCCTCAACATGCATTACAGTAGGCGCCCACGTAATGCTACGTTTTGTATACCATCTTGTAAGTAGAAATTTTGTATAACAAAAATTCGAGTAGTTTTTGTGCATATAACAGTTGTGTTATACTTGTGACATTAAGGGCAGTGTTGCCAGTTTGTCACCTTTTTAAACTTTTTATACCCTTGCAGAGGGTATTATAGGAAGCATCTCCGACCATATAAAGTATATATATTCTTGATCAGCATGACGAGCTAAGTTCATTTAGCCTTGTCCTTCTGTCCGTCTGTCTGTTTCTATGCTATCTCCTCCGTCAGTTTTAAAGCTGTCCTCACCAAACTTTGCACCATATAGGTGCAGTATGAATGATCGGTCGAAAAAGAAATTTTTGTGAAAATTTTTTTTAAATGGGATCGCCTCAAAAAGCAATTAACAGTGTATTATGCTTTTTCAAGATTTCACCAAGTTTAATCGAAATCAGATATCTTTATAGTATAGATCCCCTAGAAAAGTAATGTCCAAAAAGTAGTCTTAGAAAAACTTTTTGTTTTCAATGGAAGCTGCAAGGGTATACAAAACTTCGGCCGAGCCGAAGTTAACTTTCCTATTTTAAATTATTGATAAATCGTCATAATTAATACCATGAACAGTTGAATACAAAAGAACATCAAACTGAACAAGTGAACCAAAAAGACTGAGTGAACAACTGAACAATCGAGTAACAAAGTATGTAAATTGAATAGCTAAACAAAATTACGAACCCAAAACTTACTAGAGCGTATTCGAGCACTATAAAAATCAATCAACAATATATAATAACACTGTTCAACCCCCCAGAGCGCAATTATCTAAGTTCACCAAACACTTGCATACAGCAAATTATGTGCTGTAATCAAGAATTTCACAAAATGCTCTCAAATATTTCGACTTTTGCAAAATGCTATCAGTAGTGAAAAGCAGTCAGTTACAATTTAATGAACAAACGTTGAAAATTGGATTTGATATTCAAATTAATTCTGGTTATCAGCCAATCTTGATGTGCCTTTCGTATTGCTCTATATATATTGATAAGGTTTAAGATATCATCAGCTTTCGTTCGTCAATGCGATTGCCTAGTTACTTAAAACAAGAACAAATTCAGGAATTTTTGAAGTAATATTCCAAGAGAGAATTGGTGACAAAATGGGATTTGAGTTGAAAAAAAAGAGCTCTAATTGAAGCACCGAGGATTTCAAACTAAAATAGTTTATGAAAATTCAAAAAATAAATGACCTGTTTCTGGTAGAATTTTTCTAATATATTTTGGAATGCTGAACTCGAAAAAAGATTTCAAATGGGAACATTATAAAATATGAATTTTTTTTAAGGGATTAATACCGAAACCGTTAACCGAAATAAACTGTTTCTGATAAAAATTTTTTTTTTTAAAACCGAATACCGTTTACCGTTGTTATTAGAGCCGATAGAACCGAAACGGAACAGAAGTTTGTAAAGTAAAGAAGGAATCATTAGCACCCCTCCGTTGATTGACATGTCTTACACCGATGATGCTCGAGATGACAGTTCATTGGCTGTGATAGGTTAAATCAAGATCGTGGCTCATGATCTCTTAGATGTTTATACAGTAACAGAAAACAGTCATTTTCTTCTTCTTTTTGTGAATAATTTTAAAGTACTAAGTTAACTTAAAGAAAAGCCTTCAGGTTTCACCAACAAATTTATGAAAGAGCTATTTCATGTCCGATTTTTTTGTTTATTAAAGTTAATTCAGTACTTTAAATTCGAACATATCCATTTGCATTTACAAGCACTTTAATTTAGATAAATTTTTAAATTAGAAGGAATTTTTTTTAAACATTTGGTACTTGCAGAGACCTTGGTCCCTTTTTTGAAGCAACATTAAAAGAAATAAAAACAAGAGAAAATAAAAACAAATAAAATAAAAACAGACCTTTCTGCTTTAAACACATTTTGCTACTGAAGTATACAACCAAATAGAAACCACTTCAAACAACTCAACTCAAAGCAAGGCCAACGTGATGTTACTTATTCGGGTGTGACACAGAAATCTCTAGAGATTTTGCCTTCGGTTGGTTTGTAAATGTCCCGAAAAATTCGTCGGTGCTACAGAACTTCAGGAAATTTCATTATACCCTTGCAGAGGGTATTATAAAATTGTGCGGATGTTTGTAACGCATTGAAGGAAGCATCTCCGAGCACATAAAGTATATATATTCTTGATCAGCATGACGAGCTGAGTTCATTTAGCCTTGTCCGTCTGTCCGTCCGTCCGTCCGTCCGTCTGTCCTTCTGTCCGTCTGTCTGTTTCTATGCTATCTCCTCCGTCAGTTTTAAAGCTATCCTCACCAAACTTTGCACGAAGACTTTTGGTACATATACGCTGCACATTTGTCGGAACCGGCCGGATCGGATGACTATAGCATATAGCTGTCATAGGAACGATCGGTCGAAAAACTAGTTCGAGTGAGGAAAACTTTTTTGTTTTTAATGAAAACGTCCTTTTTATTGGCATATTCTTATTTTAAATACCTTAACACATATCTACAAAGATTTATCAAAATCGGATGACTATAGCAAATAGCTGCAGTATGAATGATCGGTCGAAAAAGAAGTTCTAGTGAGAAAAACTTTTTTGTTTTAAATGGGATCCCCTTCAAATTTCGTAATTAACAGTGTATTATGCTTTTCCATGATTTCACCAAGTTTGGTCGAAATCAGACATCTATATAGTATAGATCCCATAGAAAAGTAAGGTCCAAAAAGTAGTCTTAGTTAGAAAAACTTTTTTGTTTTCAATGGAAGCTGCAAGAGTATACAAAACTTCGGCCGAGCCGAAGTTAACTTTCCCCTATTTAAGCAACTTTTTGACTTAAAATTGTGGTAACACTTAACACAACACAATACAATATCAAAACCCCGTGTTCTCAAAATTTAAGGTCCAAAAGTTGCTACAAAAAGGTGACAAATTGGCATCACTGATTAAGGGCAACACGATATTGAGAAAATATTTTCACTGACAAGTTCAGAACCGAAAAAGGAACGCTTTACTCTGCGTTAAAGTAACAATTAGATCAGACATAATCAGATATGGCATTATTTATGTTTTAGTATATCTGCAGGTTACTCGTCAACCAATAGACCTATTAACTTATCCCTCAAAGGTTATAGCTATAGTCCCTGATTCAAAATATTCAAAAATCTCCCGGGGCACTTTTTCCCAGTCTTATTTGGCTATGCCCTTTAAATGTGGTTCGCTTGAACCTTTAGAAAAGGAATCACTATATACAATAATGTTACAAATAGAATAAAACAAAATAGTCATGGATTATATGATTGCATATTTTTACAGAGTGGTGATCTTTAGCCTTTCCCTAAACCCAAACTGAAACTCCCTTTCCTTCCCCAGCTACTCCCGCTATGCTGCCTGCCAGCTGAAACTTTGGACCCTCAAGGGCGAGAAGCGTCTGCATGAGCTGCTTGTAGAGATGGGACTGCCTTTGGTGCACGCCCGCCAGACCTATAGTGCCATGGATCTGGTTTTGCGCAAAGAGTTCTACTCGATGGTGGAGCAACTGGCCGAGAAATACAGCATACCGGACATTGTGTACGGCACATTTACCTTAAGCTATGGCTATCGGAGTCGCTATGCTGCCGCCGACTATGTGTATGCCCTGCTGTCCATTTTGGAGTCGGTAAAGAAGCATAAAACGCCCGAGGATTGTTTCATGGAGGCCTCCGATGCCCTGGGGCGACAACACAAGCAGTTGCTCGCAGTGGGCATTGACAATGCCAAGCTGCTGCATGCGGCCATTTTTAGGCAAGTGCAAAGCAGCCTGGAATCGCATCAAGTCTCCTCCACGGGGTCCTTTTTCTACTATGTACTGCAGGAGGAGCATGCCTTCTTCTCGTATCCCTATGCCTTGGGACTGCTGGCCAAGTTCGTTTTGCATGGCCATGTGGCTACCACCAGGGCGCGCAAGGCACCCGATTTACCACTGATTGCCACCTGTCCTGTGGATGCTGGCCAACAGGGCATGTGCCTGCTATTGGGCATTGCACCCGTGCGCGAAGACTCACCGAAGAATTTCTTTGGCAAGGCCTTTGATCAGGCGGCGCAAAGAAGCAAAACGCTGTTGTTGCAGGACTTCTTCGAGCCTTCGGTGGTCCAGCTGCGCCAAAGCGACCTTGCCCGATTTCTAGATGCGTTGACCGTGCTCCTGACCTAGAAGAGGGTCTAGTTTGTTAAGTAAGCAGATAGGCTAATCGAACATTTATAGACTTAACCAAATTCTAATTTATATACGACATTGTTTTTACCATTTACTCTTATAACAAAAAATGATTAGTATAAACTTAATTTTTTTCTGTACAATTAGACGCTAAGCATTACTTGAAATTGTGCACAACGGACTCTAAATATATATAATTAGTTATAGATTGTGTTTATGATGAACAATTTTAACAGTTTGATTTGAATGGGCGAAATTGATTGGAAATTTCATGGTTTTATTCACTCACTCTTCTTAAAAGTGAAATTAATTTGAATAAAATGTAGTAATCTCAGTAAAACTACATTTACCTAAAAAAAAACAGATAGCCAGATCAAAAGTCATGCAACAGAGTTAGAATCAACTTAAGTTATTTGAATTCCAAACAAAATTAATTTCAATTCCCTCCTTCTTTTAGCCCTAATATTATGATTAATGGTTGTGGCCGGCTGGCTCAGCGGCTAGTGTGCGCATCCGCTATGCAAGAGGTCGCGTGGGTTCGATCCCGCCTCGAAACATCTAATGAAAAGTTTTTTCTTTGAATATCCTTCACACCCGGTCACACCTCTCTGCTGTTGGCGCCAGCTTTGTAGTAATGAATAATTACTACAAAAGCTTCTCAAACTGCCGTTCGGATTCGGCGTTAAACTGTGTAGGTCCCTTTCTCTTGTGCGAAAATTCGATGCGCTCAAGTCATGAGATTGAGAGAAGCTCGGTAGTCTAAGGTTTGTTTCATATTTATACGACATGTTTAGGTTTTTGAATTTTATAGATATTTTAGAATTTTTCCTAACTCACGTTTTTTAAATATGTACTTAAATTCTTGGTTTCATATGCTCTTTAATGGTACACCCGTACCTCGTTTAACGCCCGCCCTGCTTAAGGGAATTCTTACTTAACGGTCACACTATATTTAGCACCAAGTTTCACTTAGCGTCCTTTTTTACCTCGCGAATGTCCATTCAAGAAACGCCCAGTAGCTTAAGAAGAAGTAGTGAGGATGTAAGTGTTAATTGTTGATTTGACCGGAGACTATCATGGCCCTACAGGGTAACAGCTCACGAACAGTCCAACATCGTGAAAAATATATGTGAAAATTTATGTGAAATGTACACTTTTAGTGGCATTTATGTAAACTTAAAAGTTATTCTGTAAACACATTAAAAAATAGTTCTAGATCGCCGATATATGCTCAGAAATACGCGAAAATCTTCGGCAAACGGTTACTAAATATATCTTTACCACTTTTAACCAACTAAGAATTAAATGGACTACTGTAATAAGTTCTAAGAAAAAACAGCTTAGAGCAATTTGGTTAAACCCATGATGGTAAAAGTAGAAATTTCTCAAAAAAAGTCCAAAATACAAGATCTGTAACTCGCATTTATTAGCCATCGCATTACATCTCTGAAACCATTGATTATAATATACTAAAATCTTCTCGCCGATATCGGAAATAAGAAATTTATAGAAAATCTGATGGTCCATTCGCGAGTTGTTTCCAGTTTAGTGAGCAAAATGAGCACTAATCGGTTTTTGGGCCATATCTTCAGATTTTGGGGGTCCCCGAGGAAAACCAAGAATGAGGAAAAGCTATACTCGACTTGCTTCCCGGGTTTTTGCACTTTTGTGAAATTTGTAGCACTGTGTAATTTGGCTGCCAAACCAAAACTCTTGGATGATCAAATTAAGGGATTGTTTACAGAAATCTTTCAGTCCTGAGATGAAGGCAACCTTGCTCAAGAAAAATTAATGCCAAAAACGCATAGTCCCACCTTACCGGCGTATGACATTTGTGTAGGGAAACACCCCAGTCCCACCCCCCTCTCGTCAGGCCTGTACAGGGTGGGTCAAAAGAAGTCACCCTATTGGAAGATGCTCTTATTTTTACAAATAACCGCCAAAGTCAGATCTGTTTTGACATTTGTGGACTAGACAGATGTAGAATACAAGTGAACAAGCCATGGATCGATATACTTCCCAAGAACGCGGAATAATCGTGAATAATCGATTTTTCGACCAAAATCATAATGAGCGATGAGGCTTATTTCCACCTCATTTCCGCTCGATTTAACCGTTCCAGACTTTTTTTGAGGGGTTTTTTGAAATCCCGTGTTTACGTAACCAACTTGGACATTATCTCTTATATACGCTTGTAAGCAGATTTTTGCTAAATTTAGTCGAACTTTTTAAAGTTCGGCACATACGAATTTAGCTTGACCTTCTCGTTTAATTGAGTTTTAATGTATTTAAGTTTAAATTTGATTTCTAAATGAAAAGATATACGGCCCTGTTCCGAATTCCGAGTCGGGTTTCGTGTAAAAGTTTGCATTTAAAGTTTAAATTTAACAATGTTTTATGGAAGGTGACGAGCATTTCAACGGTTACTAGATTAGGTTTGACTAAAATCGGAATTGCTTAAGCAGCTGAAACCGATTGCTCGAAAAGAAAAGACCTGATCTAGTAGTCACAGACATTCTGCTTACTTTTCATATAAAATTGTGAACGTCTCAGTTCACTTGGTGATTTCAATCAGAGGAGATTTCATTCATTTGCTTCATTTCCAATCTTTTGAAATATCAGAATTGAATTAAAAATATTTCTATCATTTGGTTTAATTCAAATTTAAGAAGATGCATTTAAGAAAATATAATCATAATAGGACGCGTGCCAGCGCCAAGAAAGATGATGAATCGATGGAAGAGTGGGTCCAGAGAATACTGTCCTCACACGCATGGATTAGCAGAGGGCCGGCGCCCCCAGCGGTGCCCCGCAAGGCGCCAGCACCGCCGCCCCCAGAGGTCCCCATGAAGACTGAGGTGCAGCTGCTCCCTACGCCAGCGGTGCCCATGAAGACTGAGTTGCAGCTGCTCCCCACGCCCGCGGCGGCGGCTGACAGCACCAAGCCACCGCGTCGCATTTCAAACGACTTCAACAAGACTGAGCAGGATATCTCGATGTCCGACAAGACCGGACAAAAGACTGAACTGGCCTCTGCCGCCGCTCTGGTGCCCTGTCCAGTGCGTCCCGTGCTCATGCCCGCCGATGATCCATTGCAGGTCTCGCACTATCCCATGGATATCTTAAACTATTTCAAGGCAAAGGAACCTGAGTTTCCCATTGACGATTACATGCCGCAGCAAGTGCAACTTAACACCTGGATGCGTACACTGCTGGTGAATTGGATGGTTGAGGTGCAGCTGACCTTTGAGTTCAGTCATGAGGCTCTCTATTTGGCTGTGAAAATCGTGGATCTCTATTTGTGCCGCAAGGTCATAAAAAAAATGAAGCTGCAGCTGTTGGGCGCCACTGCCATCTTTATAGCCTGGAAATACGACGATCGGTCACCGTCTTTGGACGATGATTTCTTCTACATTTGCGATGACATCTGCAATCGCGACGAATTGGTCAAAATGGAGCAGGAAACGTTGCGCACGATCAACTATAATCTGAGTATACCGCTCTCCTATTGCTTCTTGCGTCGCTATGTTCGCTGTGCCAAGGTGCAAATGCCCACACTGAATCTGGCTCGTTACATACTGGAGCTATCGCTGATGAATTATGCCGCCATACGTTTCAGAGACTCACAAATGGCCTCGGCTGCCCTGTTTATGGCCCTGCGCATGCATCCTGATGCTGAGCTGGAGCAACAAACCTGGACTAGCACACTCATCTACTATACCGGCTATCAGGTGGACGATTTTGCTAAACTGATTCCCGTACTCAATGCGGGTCTGCACAACAAGCGAAGTAACATCATCACAACTATTCGCAAGAAATACTCGCAGCTGGAATTCCATAAGGTGGCCATGTTACCGTTGCTGACCAACCAGCAGCTCTTACAGAGCAAGCTGGATCTGAATGAGAGTCAGGCAGCATCATCGGCCTCAGAGGAAATTTGGGATTAGTCATAATGTGACGCTTCTATCTAAGATTTAGTCGGGGATATTTATAAAATCCGACTAAATCTCACACAACGAGACAAGACAAATCATCTCGGCAACAATTATTACCATCAGCTTTTATGTTTTATTGGTTTCGTTTCATTTCCTAAAAAGGCAAAAATAAAAATATTCAAATTGAAATCTTAATGACTTAAGGCCCTCTTCTGGTCTAGAAAATTTTTGTTTGTTTTATTTTTATACCCTGTTCCCATTGAAAATGGGGAAAGGGGGATCATGAAGTTGTGCAAAAGTATGTAACAGATAGAAGGAATCATTTGCGACCCTATAAAGTATATATATTCTTGATCAGCATCAACAGCCGAGTCGATTTAGCCCTGTCCGTCTGTCCGTATAAACGCGTGTTTCTTAGAGACTATAAGAGCTAGAGCCAGAAATTTTTGAATGTAGGTAGGTGTATACCCGATTCAATACGAGTTTGTTTCAGATTCGGAAAATTCCTCCCCCTCCCCCCCCTTAAGCGCAAAAAACTGTCAGCCACAATTTTTTAGATAGACCTTCCAATATCTATCTATTCTGAAAAGATCACTAAGATCGGACAATAAACACCGAAGTTATATACGAATCAATTTTTTTGTGGGAGAGGGGGAGGTCTTGCATTGTCAGTTATCGAGCGCGGCCGCATGCCATGCGTTTGTGTGTATGTTGGGGGTATGTGTGTATGTTAAGTTAATTCGGTGCAAAATCGGTAATTTTTGAAGAATTTTTATTGGCGATACGGATAGTCTCAGCTCAATTTTGGTTTTTGCATGTGATAGGGCAACATTTAAACAACAGGTGTGAATTTTTTCATCCAAAAATATTTAAAATTGAGTGATATACAGGCAATCTCCGGCGGCGCCTCGAAGAAAACACGTTTTGCGGTGTACACGATAACTGGTCACAGAATCATCTTAAATGAAAAAATCAAATTGCATTAGTTAAAGGACAAGATTCCTCAGGTAACGCTGTCGAGTTTTTATTTTTTTTTCAATTTTTTAAGGCACTTGAAAGTCAAAAACCCCGATTTTCGCCCAAAACGTCGAGATATTTGTTGCTCTAAAAATAATAAATTTTCAAAAAAAAAAAAAAAAAAAAACACGACAGTGTTACCTGAGGAATTTAGTAGAGAAATACTTTGCAAAATCTCAAAACGATCCGTCCGATAGATTTTGCAGGATCGTGTACACCGACTTTGAAAATGGTAACTTTTCAGGAGAGCGTTTTAAAGTTTTGGACACTCGAAAATCGAATATAAAACGCGACCTGCGACCTGCGTTCAACTGCGCATAATTTCGGAAGTTTTACTCGGATCGATCTAAAATTTTAACACAATATTCTCGAGATGTTGTGCATTCAGAAAAAATTTTTTTTTAAAAAATGCAAAAAAAAAAATTTTAATACTAAGTTGGACGTCGAAATAAAAAGGTATGCTGCTGGCGGCACGGATAACTCCGCTTCGGATCATCTGACATAGAAAAAATAAACGGCGTTAGATTTCGTACAGATGTAATTTGGGCTCCTATTTCAATCATAATTTTGCGTTTTTTTTTTTTACAAAATGGCGGCCATTTAAAAATGAAAAATCGATTTTGTGCAATTTTTTTTAGTTTAGTTTAAAAAAAAAAATAGTAATAAATTTTTTAAGACTTGATTGAAATATGGGCCATAATGGTGACGATTCTGCGTCGATTGCACTTTGTTTCATCAAAATCGGTTCAGAACTACGGCCGCAATCAGTGCCGCCAGCTCGAAAAACGTTGTTTCGAGATAAACGGGACACTTTGGGTCATTAAAAGGGCTATATCTTCTAAAGTATTTCGAATTGCAAAAAATCCTTTTAGGAAGATATTCTCAAATGTTCAAGCTATAAAAATATGAAAAAAAAAATAGTGGAAAGTTAACTTCGGCTCGACCGAAGTTTTGTATACCCTTGCAGCTTCCATTGAAAACAAAATAACTACTTTTTGGACCATACTTTTCTATTGGATCTATACTGTATAGATGTCTGATTTCGACCAAACTTGGTGATATCATGGAAAAGCATAAAACACTGTTAATTACGAAATTCGGAGGCGATCCCATTTAAAACTAAAAAGTTTTTCTCACTAGAACTTCTTTTTCGCCCGATCATTCATACCGCAGCTATGTGATATAGTCATCCGATTTCGACCAAGCTTTGTAGAAATGTGTAAAAATATATCAAATAAGAATATGCCAATAAAAAGGACGTTTTCATTAAAAACAAAAAAAATTTTTCTAGAACTAGAACTAGAACTAGTTTTTCGACCGATCGTTCCTATGTGAGCTATATGCTATAGTCATCCGATTTCGACCAAACTTTGTAGAATTTTTTAAAAGTAAATAAATTTAGTGTATGCCAATGATAAGGACGTTTTCATTAAAAACAAAAAAATTTTTCTCACAAGAACAGGTTTTTCGACCGATCGTTCCTATGGGAGCTATATGTTATAGTCATCCGATTTCAACCAATTTTTGTAGAATTGTGTAAAAGTATATAAAATATGTGTATGCCAATGATAAGGACGTTTTCATTAAAAACAAAAAAGTTTTTCTCACAAGAACAAGTTTTTCGACCGATCGTTCCTATGACAGCTATATACTATAGTTATCCGATCCGGCCGGTTCCGACAAATGTGCAGCGTATATGTACCAAAAGACTTCGTGCAAATTTTAGTGAGGATAGCTCTAAAACTGACGGAGGAGATAGCATAGAAACAGACAGACGGATGGACGGACAGGGCTAAATCAACTCAGCTCGTCATGCTGATCAAGAATATATATACTTTATGTGGTCGGAGATGCTTCCTTCTATGCGTTACAAACATCCGGTCAATTTTATAATACCCTCTGCAAGGGTATAAAAACAAACTTCAAGGGTATACAAAACTTCGGCCGAGCCGAAGTTAACTTTCCCCTATTTTTTCCTATTAAAAATGTTAAAAATAATCATTACATAATGGTAATACGAGGTGGATATTTTACTGTTTTAGAAATTATTTAATCTAAGATCTTAAAACTTAGTTTGTGGACTGGTGCTATAAAGTTACACATTCAAAAATGGTTCAGATCCACACCTTTTGATTGGAAAATTTGTTTGTAGGCTAATAATGTGAGTGTGAGACGCTTTACACATCTCATAATTTAAGCTATGTACTGGAAATTTGGTGTATGCTGATGAAGAATATATATACTTTATGTGGTCGGAGGTGCTTCCTTCAATGCGTTACAAATATCCGCACAATTTTATAAAACCCTCTGCAAGGGTATAAAAATGGTTATATTCGAATTTATTTTGTTTTCCATTTATAAATAGTTGTCTTTCAAAGGCCTTAGGTCTTAAAGTAAAATTTACTCCACTATATGATGCAGTTTCGTTGGGACAAGGAGAACTCTTTTTTTTTTGGATGCACCAAGTGAAATAGGCAAATCAATTCTCATTTCGCTAATTTTCGACGAAATACGATCAAATAATGGCATCGCATTGGCCGTTGCATCATCTGGCATTGCAGCAACTGTATTGCATGAGAGAAGAACAGTTCATTCAGCATTCCAGACACAATGTGCAACATCAAAAACCAATCGTTCATGGCCACAATGCTAAAAGAATGCCAAATTATCATTTGGGATGAATGCATTATGGCACACAAACATTCTCTTTAGGCGTTGAACACAACACTTAAAGAAAGAAATAAAATCAAACTAGAAATTCGCTCAAGCACGACTATAATAAACTCTGTACCCCCCCTAGGTTCTTTTAATGTGTGTGAAGTGCTGCCCAGCATATTTGTTCGTTTGTGTTCTGTTATCGGCTATCCGATCTTTACCATTCCTTTGGCGGATTGATAAATAATGCTGATTACTTAATATGTTTAGAAGGTACGAACTGTTTGTCAATAAAACGGTGGGTGATATAACGATTCTTCCAATTCGCCGGGGCGGGAGCGATCGAGGCAAAAACTAAAAATCATATTGATCTGCCAATAAGTACAAAAAGCTATTGTTCTATACACGTCGAGCCTCTATCTCAAAGTATTTACTTAGTAAGTTTGACATACAAACTTTTGCCTGGTATTGTATTAATAAATTAAGCCAGACTCTTCTAGAGCTCCGATTTTTTAGTGTCACTCACAAATGTCAAAGCTTGTTTGTTTGTTTCTCAGCTCATAATATTGAGTCTATATTTTGCAACTGTCGACTAAACATCTCATTTTACAATTCAAGATTATTTAACACTCGAACAAAATGGACGCACTTATTAATTGGCTCCGACCGGAATTTTGCACGGAATGTAATAGAAAATATGCAGCGGAACTACGCCAGGAGATACGCTCCAACTGGATTTACTTGCTGTTAAGCGGGCTCAGTCTACTCTTTCTTGGAATATGGCTAAAGGATTTTCTGGGACGATTTCTGGCCTAAAGTTATGGCTACCAGGTGAAATAGGTTCAAACCTATAATACAAGGACAAGAAAGGGACTTGATGAACAATGGGTTTTGGGCGAAATGTTATATGTGAAAAGAAACAAGTTGGTTTATGTTGTTATGCTTACATCTGCGACGGATCTGCGAACCAAGGCAAACCAGTAAACTCAGTCCGTTCTGGAGCACTCACATTGTATGATGGAGTTGATGGAATTTCCTAAACAGTTTTGAAATTTTACATCTTAACATTTGAATTCTACTCCCAACAACTACTTTGATTGCATTTATACAAGAAAAACAAACATACTAAATTATACAAATAGTTTACATTAAAAATTCATTAAAGTCATGTTTTGCCTTATAAAAGATGCGAGCCCAGCCCAGTTGCTGCCGTTCAGTATTGCGCAACTTTCGTTCTAAATACGCTATTGCCTATGGACAGGTCATCTATCCACAAAATGCTCACTTGATGTCGTGATTCTGCTGGTGGGATTTGTAGTTAATTCTCAGCATTTCGACTCGGGTCTTGCAAATATTATCCATTCCAAATTTATTTTGGAAGTAATTGTGTTCTGTTATATTTACAGAAACGAAAAAGTCATGTTTTGATGGGCGCGTCGAGCCTTCAAAGTTTCTGATATTACTCATACGTAGAGTTGAATTTTATCTTTATACTAGCTGAATACCCGACGTCGCCTGGGTCTTTATGATTCTTATGAGAGCGATTATATTCAAGCTAGTGCTGGCTGCAAATGGATATAAACATTTTGTACCATTAGATCTTTTGCTGTAGTTTCATTATAAACTAAACTCAATGACAATTCATATACCTTCAGCTAACCTAAACAGCGGAGCTTAAAGCTAGTTGAAATTTAGTGCTATTTGTGCACTAGGAATTCTCAACTCGTTATTCGCCGGCTGGGTAATATAAATAGGATTTGCAAATGGCTTGTTGGTGTGACAGCAACTGAAAGTGTACTGACGAAGGCTTTGCCATGGCGGCAGCCGAAACGGCCGTGTCTACACAGCCACAGCCTACTGTTCATGTTCATATGTATTCTCTGTTTAATTTTCTCGTGGATTATTGAACTATAATCAAACCTCGACCTTGAGCCTGTTAACATTCACATTTCGTGACTTTTTTGACCAATTGGTTTATACCTCCTATTTAACCGTCCACGTCAATCGAGAGCTTATGCCATTTTATTTAAAATTTCGCATTAAAAATCTTTTAAAATTTCATTTTATTTGAAGCAAAAAAAAAACAAAGCTGCTCATATCGAAAAATAAATTTAAAACTTTCTCAACTCTGGGCCCGTGGAAACTTGAGGGTACGCAACTTGGAATAGATAACATCCCAGTCCACATAGGCACCCACCAAATGGCGTTTATTCTCGGGCGTATCCTCATAGGCGGTGCGGCCGTGAAGCATGCGTAGATTGTTGAACACAAACACATCGCCTGGCTGCGTCTTAAACTCCACCGCCTCGGCCAGGCTTAACTGTAGGAATTTGTCGTAGGCCTCATACCAGGCCTCAACCTTTTCCAGTGGCACCGAAAATCGACTATCACGTTTGGTAGTATTCTGATTTATGCGAGTCACCTGTCCATCCACATCCAGACAGATAATCGGTGCCCGCCACAGATTATGAAAGGGATTCTCTGCATTGCCATCGTGTCCAATGTCGTACCAATTCACGGGGACAGTACGTAGCAGCTCAAAGTCAGCTGGATGCTGGTGACGCAATTGGTTGGCCACATTAAAGCCATCTGTGAGGGTATTCGCTCCACCCGGTAGTGCCGATTGGACAAGAGTGTGGAGTATATTAATGCCCGCCTTGTACTCGAAATACGGCATATCCGTGTGCTGAGGCAGTGGTGTCATCAAATAGGCATAATTTCCAGCATTCGGCTTAGACTTGACCTCAAAAACATCGCTGCGGGGAAGAAGGGAGAAAAAAGAAAAATATTATTAAAGTTATTAAAAGGAATGGATACTCCGAATATCTTAATTTGTAAACTAAAGTCGTGCAAATGTATGTAAAAGGCCATAAATATTCTTGATCAGCATCAAAAGCCGAGTCGATATGGCCATGTCCGTCTGTCTTTCTGTCCGTATGAACGCAGAGATCTCAGAGATGGTAAGTGATAAAGGTATGACGTCTATGGGACAAAAACATCTTATACTTGCAGGCAGAACATGTTTATTTAAAATTTTTGCCACGCCCCCTTCCGCTCCCAGCCACCGGTACAGGCGTAGACCACAGCGGTTTGGTTTTAAGTTAAGCACATCTTTTAGATGACCTGTCGTGCCTGAACAGCAGGAGGATGGTCTGATAGAAGCTGGCCAACTGCCGATAGAAACCGACCAGTTGCCTTTTGATTTTCATCCAATCAATGCGACTCATTTTAATGCTCAGGATGTAAAGAGTCGAAAACAAAGTGAATATTGTATTACTATTAGGTGAAGGTTATGCCCAGGATAGCTGTGTTCTTCTAATGAATATAGACATGATATAACTATATAGGTAAGACGTACATTACAAAATTTGGACTGAAAGCTTTTGCTAAGTGAGTCTGTACACACAAAAATCACACAAAAACCCACCCAGACTGAAATAAAGTGGACTAAACTGAGAGCACAGTGAAACATCCGCCATATCTATATAGTTGTATCATGAGCTGTGCTGAATATGTCACCCTATATATGAAAAGCCTTGTTCTCAAGCTCAGATTAAACTTAGAAGGCAGACTAAACATTATACGATTTCTCAGTTCCAAATTTTCTGCAATCCACATAAACACGCTAGTGAATATTACTAGATCCCTCATTCTTTCGAAGTTGGACTATGGGCTCCCAAGTGCCCTACCACACATCAGTTCGTTGGAGCATCAACGCATTCCCAACATCGCCTACAAAGTGTATCCTGGCTGCGGCTGGCCTACCATCATTAAAACATAGAGTATACGAAACCACCGCCAAACTCTTGGTCAAACTCAGCTCATCGCCTAACAAGCTGCTACAGAAAAACTTTGTAAATGCCTTAAAAACAAAGCGCAAGTACAAGGTCACATCCACAATTCGTCGCTGTGCGTCGATGCGGAAGTTGCACAGCTTCACTTTCCCTTCTAAGACAAGACGGAAACTATGTTACCCACCGTGGAAACTACGAAACTCATCTTTAAACCTAACACTTCATCAATACAAACAAGGAAGAAAGTCGGTCAAGCCCGACTATATTATACTCTGTACCAGTTGGGGTCGCCGCTCGCATTTGCTCCCGATTATATTATATAAAAACGGTATCCACGGAACACCACGAGGAGGCCATTGCAATAGCAATGGGGTCGATATATAAATAAAGAGTTGCTTAAATACTTATCATTTAAGGTGCTGCTACATACTTTTGCACAAACTTATTATACTCTATGTACCTTTGTTAAGTACAGAGTATAATTAGGAGAGAGAGGGAGAGAGAGAGGACTGGCACGCGCCGCAGACAAAAAAAAACCTTTGCATTTGCCAGAGCTAGAAATGGGCGTACATCGAAAACTACGCGGGACTCCGGAGTGACCAGAATGACTTAACCTCATTGTGATTGCTTGATATTATGTTAGAATTAAAGAACTAGACTATTTTTATATTATTTGCAATTTAAACAATCCTCGTCTTCGTAGTCAGATGGGTATCGGGCGATATATTTGTCCCGCGATCATCTCTAATTTCTCTCTCTTAATATTGTGTATGTGGGAAAGGGAAGGGGGGAAATGAGAGAGTCCCAGTTAACTGCAAGAATCCAATTGGATTTAATGAGCTAGCCATAGCTGTTAGGTTTTGTATAGGAATTCGTTGTTGGAATTACTCAGACAATATATTTGCAGGTTTAATTCATTTAAAGGGTGGAATTTTTGGCGGGGCGGGGTCATCACACCCACAACGATCCAATATGAATCGTTAAATAAAAATTTGTCCCAAAATATTGTTGGCTATCACTTTGCTGTGTAGTCGTTGCTCATATATACATACATCCACATACATATGTATGTATGTGTTTTGCTGCTGCAGGAGCAGCCCAGATATATTGAATTTTCGTTTGCTCATATCTTTACTACCGTTCATCCGATCTTCACCATTCCTTTGGCGGATCGATAAATAATCCTGATTAAATGTGCCCAAAAGGAACGAACCTTCTATCTATAAAACTGTGAGAGATATTACGTTTTTTTCCAATTTTGGGGGGCGGGAAGCTGCAAGTATAAGAAGCATAAGTCCCATACATGTCAAACCTCTATCTCTTACCATCTCTAAGATCTGTGCGTTCATACGGACAGAAAGACGGACATGGCTATATCGACTCGACTGTTGATGCTGATCAAGAATATATATACTTTATGAAGTCGGAGATGCTTCCTTCTGGCTGTTACATACTTTTGCACAAACAGTATACTCTATGTACCTTTGATACAGAGTATAAAGAGTCCACTGACAGTTCCATCTTCAGGAAACTCTTTGAAGAGGTGCTGGCAACAACAGAAGGAACAAAATGGCTATACACGGACGCTTCTAAGACCAACTGGGTTTGCCGTAGTCGACAGCAGCAACTGCATCATCGCTGGGGGAATTCTTCCCGAACACTGCTCTGTATTCACCGCAGAGGCAACGGCTGTATTGAAGGCCTGCACCTACGCACACCTAAACAAAGGGACATTTACAATCTGCACTGACAGCCTTTCTACAATAACAGCAGCTAAAAATCTAAACTGTCATAACAACGTAATCGCAGAAATCCGGAACTTATGCATTCAACACCCGAAAAAACTTTCACTATGCTGGGTACCCAGCTATCAAGGCATATCCGGTAATGAAAATGCCGACACAGCTGCTAACACTATGACCAACGCTCCAACAATACTACATAGCCCACAGGCTGACAAAGACCTTCAAAGACACGTCAAGAGAATTATTGCAACCAAACATATCGAAGACTGGATGACATTCCAACACAGATACAAATCGCTTAACCAGGATGGTACTGGTACATCGCCTCTGTATTGGTCACACGCAACTGACACATGAACACCTTTTATCTGGTAGCTTGGCACAACGCTGCTCCTGCGGCGATATCCTCTCCATCGACCACATCTTATTTATTATTTATTTATTTGGTTAACAATGATCTGCTAACTTAGGCTAAATTTATATAAACATAATACGAAAAGTAATTGGATTACAAGTTGGATGATTCAAGGTGATGGTAAATTTCATTTAATATAAACGTAAGTGACTTTTCAAATGAAAAAATGAAGTGAAGGGAATTATAATTAGAGCATAAGACCCGAAAAGGTTCATGTAGGGCGTAGTTGGACCTGCAGACTGACAAGCGTAGTGGCCGAAATGTGCGAGTAAACCTCGAGGGAACTGTTAAGTTTATTGAAGAGAGAAGCGCTTGAGAATCAACCAATCCGAGAAGAAGCTTGTGCACAAATAGGACACCATTGCATATTCTGCGGTGATGCAAAGATTGAAGATCGATTAATTTTAACCTTGATCGATATGAAGGTAAAAGCCTGCTAGAGTCCCAATTCAGATTGCGAAGAGCGAAAATTAAAAATTGTTTCTGAACGGATTCGATAATCGATTGCTGTTCTTTGTACTGAGGGCCCCATACACTAGAGCAGTATTCCAAAATAGGTCGTACTAAGGATATGTACAAAGTTTTCGTTGTGTAGGGGTCGTCAAACTCTTTAGACCAGCGCTTAATAAATGCCAATATTCCTTTGGCTTTATTTACTGTGGTGGCGATATGAGTGTTAAAACACAATTTCTGGTCAAACAGTACACCAAGATCCTTTACATGAGATATTCGGTCTAAGACTTGATTTCCTATTGAATATGAGACAATATGGGGAGAGCTACGGTAAAAAGTCATCATTTGGCATTTAGAATGGTTAAGGAAAAGAAGGTTATTTAAACACCAATTCTGAAGTTCGTTTAGGTCTAACTGTAGGTGAGTATGCAAGAACCACTCCGAGTAAGGAAGGCAGATTTTAACGTCATCTGCGTACATAAATACTGTTGAGTGCAATATAACTTGAGGGAGGTCATTTACAAAAAGTACAAAAAGCAACGGGCCTAGATGACTACCCTGCGGGACACCTGAAGTTACGTTCCACCACTGAAATATTATGAGCTTGAAAAGAGCCCAAAACGCTCCCGAAGGTGGGAAACATACACTATGTTATTTTTACGGTAAATTCGAAAACAGTAAACTTTATTTCTTTTTAGTTTAAATTATTTTTAATTATTAAAAATGATTTTTAAAACAAAATTAAAAATAATATTATATTCATTTTTATATAATTAAATCTTTATTTTCATTTTTAAAATAAAAATGAACCTTTCTTTTATATAGAATAAAAATGAGTTGAAATCTGAACCGAACCACAATCGAATAATGACACGCACCTTCTTGATATAAATGTATGTACAAAGCATTACAAACACGCGTACAGATTACGAAAACAACTTCTCACGAGCTTATTCTAAAAACACATGAGAATCACACAGAAAAACGTCCCCCACCGCCCAACAAATCTACAAGCCCCCCGATTAATAGAACCAACCGGGAAAGACCCAGCAACAGCCGAAGACCGCCAAAAATAAAGCTATTGGGAAACAAAAAACACCCACCACCCTAACTCCCACCAACTAGTTCTCTAATAAACGTTAGATCACCATCTATCTTAAAAAAATTTTAAAAATATATAATAACAACTTTTCACCTTTTTTTTATTTTTTTATTTTTTTAAAAAAAAAAATTTTTTTTATTTAAAATTTATATAAAATGAATTAAAAAAATAATATTATTTATTTTTTCATAAAAATTATAATCGTTACGGTCCCTGTTCACAACTATTGACAGAACATTATTAAACAGCACTCGTTGAGTTCGATTAGATAAGTACGACGAGATCCAATATAATAAGTTAGGAGGGAAGCCGTATAGCGACAGTTTGTGGATAAGAAGAGCATGATTGACAGAATCGAAGGCCTTACTAAAATCACTTAGACTTAGACAGCTGTCCGGACACGTCCAGTAAAAGAAACGTCCTCTTTAACACAAAACCCTCCGATCTTCTTGTAAAGCCCACATCCGAAAATATTCACTCTGTTTACGAATACATACGCTCCCTAAACTTAACTATGAAAATTTAACCATAGAGTAACCATAGAGTCGTAGGTCCTGGCAGCTAGCACTCTAATGTAATTAGATTTTTTATTATAAAGGGTGATTTTTTAGCTATTATCTTTTTGACAACACTGGTTTAAACAGCTCACGCACGTTTCCTGTTTTGTTTCACTGTCAAACATCTTCAGTTTGGTCTATAATTTAACCATGAATCGTCTTACAAACGAACAACGCTTGCAAATTATTGAATTTTGTTATCAAAATGCGTGCTCTATTAAGAAAGTTCATCGCGCGCTTCTTCCATTTTATGGTCAGTTTAATCGACCCACTGAAGCGGCTATTCGGGCTATTGTGACTAAATTTCGCACCAAATTTACATTGTTGGACATTTAACCACCAACACGCTTACGTAGAGTGCGAACTGAAGAAAATATCGCAGCTGTATCGGCCAGTGTTAATGGTGACCATCAATTATCGATTCGTAACGTAACTGTGAATGGTGAGCGCTACCGTGAGATGATATCCAACTTTTTTTTTGCCCAAAATGTAAGAGCTTGACTTGCATGACATGTGGTTTCAACAAGACGGTGCCACATGCCACACAGCACGCGCAACAATGGAACATTTTATTTCACGTTCAGGACCGGTCAATTGGCCGCCTAGATCGTGTGATTTAACGCTTTTAGACTATTTTTTGTGGGGCTATGTTAAAGCTCATGTCTATACAGAAAAGCCCGCTTTAATTGACGCATTGGAAGACAACATTGAAGCATTTATTCGTGAGATACTGGCCGAAATGTTGGAAAGAGTATGCCAAAATTGGACTAAGCGGATGGACCATTTGAGGCGCAGTCACGGTCAACATTTGCATGAAATAATTTTCAAACATTAAATTATATGGACCGTACTATCGATTAAAATAAAGATTTCATGGATTTTTTCTGAACTTTATGTGTTTTTTTGAAAAAACCTTCCTATAGCTCTTAAAAAATCACCCTTTATAAGCTATCTAATGTAATAAATAAAAACATAAAAAAAGAATCATAAGAGCCCGGGCGACGCCGGGTATTCAGCTAGTAGTACATATTTTCAGGCAGAGTTCTCATCTTCTGCTATGTATTAAATCAAAAGTACAATTTACTTTGCTATTTGTAAGTTTATCTTACATACAGATCTATGCTGAAGATGAGAACTCGGTACTTAATACTGCACTAAGAAAGAAGCGATTCAAAAATATTGCTTAAAACCCATTCCCCTTGGATACGTCTCGGTCCACTCTTGACTCTTTCAATGCATTGGCTGCTCTCTTTTAAGTGGACTTCTAGTTGGCACGTGGATCGACTTTAGCAACAATGTTACACTCTTAAGTGATAACTTAGGGACTTTTTTTGGGCTCAATTGTTTTAAGTTTAATTGTAATAAACTTTAGATTACGGCGTATTCAATCCTCTTACCCGCCATAGTCTGAGGAGACCTTGTAAAAAAAAAGTGAATGAACTTTAAACGTGCCGACTGGCTGTTGGCACTTAAACGCGTGATTTCTATTTCCACTGATAACCCACACCCAGACCAGGCAACACTCAACATAAATCTCACTAAATCTTGATAGTCGAAAACTATAATTCTTCACGTGAAGCCAAAACAATTGAACCTTACCCGTAGGTGGTGCGTTTGATGTAGCCAATTCGTTCGGCCAGATGACGGGCGACTTCCACATCATGCGGTGCCTTCTTCAGCAAAGCAAATCCCTGTATGGCCAATGCCTCAAGCCATTGCTGTAGCACTTGATCCTTTTGAAGTACATCCTCGTACAGAAACTCCCGGCGTACATCAGCGAATTGTGATTTGCCCCAGAGCTGAACGGGCGGTTTGTAGACCTCGTCCAAATACTTTTGTCTGGCCTCGGCACTGAAGTCACGCTCGCGCAGCCAACTCAAATCAAAGCTGCTTGTGTGTTCATCCTGCCAATGGATTTGTAATTGCTGACGCTGCTCATCGTAGCTAACCCGTTGGGCAGCCGCTTTAAGTGGACCGCGCTCCCAGTGACTTTTGCGTGCGCGCGTGGGAGCATGAAAACACTCCGAGCATTGACAATTGTCACGCAGCCAGACTTGAGGATATCTGAGGGTTTTCTCCGACGAGCCCTGAGGCTGTAGCTCCACGTAGTTGAGATCCGTGAGGCGAACCGTAGTACTGGCCTGACGCCGCAAGGGCAACAGCAGCAGCTGGCCAATCCGTTGTCTACAGCTCAGCATTTCGGGGTGAACTGATGCGTCTTATCAAAAGAAAAAAAAAACAAAAAAGGGAACGGGGAAAGTGAGTCTCCGATAAGCCCATTGAAAGGGGGGTGGGTGGGTGGTCGGGCTTATCAGGACTGTTCACTGCGCTCTGGGTCTAGGGTTACCACCTGCACCACGGCCTGGGGTTGCTCTAGCCAGCACTCTTTGGGCGAGTGCGTATTGGCCACGAAACGCCGCTGACTTTGGCAAAGGTTGCATTCCACACAAACGGCAAGCGCAGCTTCAGCTGCTGGCGGCTTGGTTTGGGGCTCAGTTGAGGCTCGACTTTTTCTTTGTTGGCCACGCAGGCGACGATGACGGCGCTTTTTGGACACTTTGCTAACTTGTTGCTGTTCATTTGTGGGTTGCTCACGTTCCTGCTTCGCTTCCACCTTCAGAGTGCTGTTCAAGCCCGGCATCAGGGGCAAGGAGCAGCGTTTGCATAGAGTACGCTTTACAGCTGGTGCTCTGTACAATATTAAATGTCAGTCTATTTTCAAGATTTACCCATGTTTAACTCACATGTGCATCAAGGCTTTGGTGCCCAAATTCCGGCACACTTTGCCGTAGTACGCGGCCAAAGTGTTGTGCTGACCCTCGGCCATTAGATGAGCGGCCTGATACAGATAATTCATGCGAGAGCACACCTGACGCTGGGTTAGAATTTTACGCTTGTTATTCTTAGCCATTTTGTCAACAATTTGGGCTACTCGATCATCAGACAACAAGGCGCGCATATGCAAACGTGAGTTTAGTTTTAGAGATGTGCCTATTAGAGATGTACAAAGTTTACAACTGTTATTCGACTACTCACGTGTCACGAAAACATAGCCTTTAGCTATTTAATAGCCAAATCGTTTAATTTCGAAATTGGAAAAATATCTGGCGCCAGAAGGTATAATGCAAACGGAACTATTCGGGAGAATCGCATTTCAGCAAGCTGCCCGATAAAGTGCAAGAAAACTATGAAAAAGGCAACGAGAGGTTCATACGAAACGACTAAAATAAAAGAAACCGGCTACGACTGCCCAAATGGGTCAATAACTTTGTTTTTATGCGACGCTTCTACGTGCTTTGGCGCTTTTGTCAACTTCTTCAGCTCGTCTCGATTAAAATGTAAACAACCATTCGCATTGGATACCGTGGTGGAGTTCAATTTTTACTTGGCTACTCAACGTATCAGTCAATAATACATTGCAATTACAAAGAGGTTCAAAAACAGTCACCACTCGAATTCAATAGAGCAATTTGATATATCGAAAACTATGGACAACTATGCCGATTCAAGCGGGGCCAAGGCGTCCAACATTTATAATCATTCATTTAATTTATATAATTCTTAGTGTTTCAGAACCAAATCTAATAGAATTATTCTGCTTCTGGACTCATTACAAAATAATTCGAGTCTAGATTGGTTGACAAAGTTTTTAAATAAGAAAAAAAAATTTAACTATAAGAATTCGAGATCGGCAAGAAAGTCCCTGAATCGAAGCTTTTGAGAAATCCAGTAATATTACCTAGATTGGTGCCAATAATTGGTGCGTCGGGCTTGGTACCCACCACCGTCAAAAAAACTCCTTCATCTCCAATAAAATAATGCGAATGACTTCGGAAGAAATGACAAGGGACGACCGAAGTTGAGATGGGAAGACCAGGTGCGCAGAGAATAACTGGCGCCATCTATCACAAATCAGAGGCGACTGACGGGACCGAAACCTAACGGTCTCAGTTGTGATATACAAATAGGGTCAAAGAAAAGAAGTTGAAGTAATAAACCAGGGGTGCCCGCGCTATATACGCATGAAGCGCATTTGTTGTTGGTTTGCGCGAAAGCTTATGAAATGCGCATTGGACCAACGCTAAACGAAATTGGAACAACAACTTCGAATGTGTTCTCTCTGCTCTTTCTCTCCTATGCTTTTGCGAAACTGAAGGCAACAACAATACGTGCAGACAGCGCTGTAGCGTCGATTTCGTTTTTGTAGTCTAGCCACAAGCACACACAACCGGTTTTCTTTTTTGTTTTCATCTAGTTGTTGTTTTTTCTGATTTTCGATTTTTATCTGTGTTAAATCATCGAGTAGGCCCTGTATTGAAATTCTTTCTATTTTTTATATATTTTTTATTACTTTTCTCATTGTTGTTGTTGACACAACACCAAAACAGTCCAAAATTTCTCAAAATTGATTATAGAATAACACAAAAACATTAGAAGAAAGTTTGGATATGCTTTAGTATAAGTTAATGTGGTAAGTTTTAAAAATCCCAGTACAAATTGAATTTTACCATTTGGTTCTCCTTACCTTTGTATGCTGCAGCGTTGGGATCTAATGGTACCGAGTCCAGGGGGCTTGTGGATGGCGTAGATCTTTTTACAAAACAATACTCTTTCTGTGGCAAGCAATGGATATGTTCTACATCTAAACTAACACTTGTAACTATTTGGTCTATATAAATTCATGGATGATGGAAGGGGCCCTGCTATGTGTCGAATGTATACTTGATGTGTGTATTTCTTTGGAGGAAAAGTCTTATGTACAGATGAAGGTGAGTGACGTTCAAATTTAAATTGAAGTGCAAAAAAACTAAGATTCTCTTTGTCTATTTCTTTCTTATAATTCCTTTGATGTAATTATTCCGGGTGCTGGCATTACGATGACTAAAGTGCGTGGTACCCCCATAGTTGACACCTCTGGCCGAGCTATTGATACAGCTCCGCTAACGAACCTAAGTCCAGAATGCTGCGGAGGATTGAGCCCGAAGTGAATTCATTCCTGATTAAAATTCACAATATTTCTTTCTTTTTTATTCATTTTGCTTTTCTCTTTTGGTTTTATTTCCAATGTTTACACATCTGCATGGCTTTAGATATATAAAAATATATCAAAAATATTGAATATATATGGGAAAATGTTTAAAACTTTTTTAGTTATCAAAATTTGATATATCGAGAACCAAGCCAAAAATCGTACAATGCTAATAAGTAGTTTTGTTTTATTTTGTTGAAATCTTTCAATAAGTATTGCACAATAAAGTTAATTCAAACCATTTTATGACCAATTAAATCCCTAATATTTTGAAAATTTTAAATAAAATTTAAAATTAAAAAAAAAAAACACCTTATTGAAATATTATCATCAAAATGGAGGCGTGACAAAAACAAAGATACACAAAAACTACAAAATTCACAAAACTAAACTAAACTATAAGGCTTTTTACACTAGGAGTGCGTTGGGCGTTAATAGCTAACAGTTCGCTTTTTTCCCATACAAAAAAAGCCAAATGTTGGCCATAACGCAGTCCTAGTGTAAATGTTTATAAAAAACCAAAATATAACATTTTTCATACATAAAAAATTCATAATAATATTAACTAAATGTATACAAATTCTCGCATTAGTCTTTTTAGTATATTTCTTATTTAAGCATTTTTGGGCTTGCCCGCTACGGTCACACTGCTCAAGAAGTGTAATTTATTTACGCATAAAAAAATAATGGAATATGAAAAATTGCAACGTGCTGCAAATTGAAACGTAATCAAAGTGCATAATTCAAGTGACACAATTTGTGTATGTGAGTTGTTTGGCCAAATCAAACAATTGGAGCGGGAGAGAGAGAGAGTGTGAGGGCATAAGAGAGTGCTTGTGGGCGGATTGAAGATGATGCCCTACAATGTGCGTGCTGCCGGCGGCGGCAGCGTCAGTGGCATTTTACGCAAAACGGGAGGATGCGGAGGAGGAGGAGGAGCATCCCTGGCTGCTGTGGCCAATGGAGTCAATGGTGGTGCTGCTGCGGTTGGTGCTGGCCATGTCCATCCATTGGATGCACGCCAACCGCCATTGGAGCTGCTCGTCTTTGGCTATGCGTGCAAGATCTTTCGTGATGATGAGAAGGCCAAGGAAATGGATCATGGCAAACAGTTGATACCCTGGATGGGCGATGTAAATCTCAAAATAGACAGGTTAATAATTGTTGCCTGGTCAGGCGGCATCCACTTCAAATTTAATTTATAATGTTTATTGATACACACACACACAGATACATACATACACACACATTTACCTCCTACATGCGTACATTTGGTAATGTTTGTTTGTTGTTGTTGCTTGTTGAGAACACTTGTCGAATTTTAACCGTTAATCACGCTCTTTTGAAAGAAGCCTCTCAAACTGTGATTTTTGTATACCCTTGCAGAGAGTATTATAAAATTGTCCGGATGTTTGTTACGCATTGAAGGAAGCATCTCCTACCACATAAAGTTTATATATTCTTGATCAGCATAACGAGCTAAGTTGATTTTGTCCGTCCGTCTGTCTGTTTATATGCTATCTCCTCAGTCAGTTTGAAAGCTATCTTCACCAAACTTTCCACGAAGTCTTTTGGCCGGATCTGATGACTATAGCATACAGCTCCCATAGGAACGATCGGTCGAAAAACTAGTTCTAGAGAGAAAAACTTTTTTGTTTTCAATGGAAACATCCTTATCGTTGGCATATACTTATTTTATATACTTATACACAATTCTACAAAGTTATGTCAAAATCGGATGACTATAGCATATAGCTGCAGTACGACTGATCGGTCGAAAAATATGGGATGCTTATGCTTTTCCATGATTCCACTAAGTTTGATCGAAATTGGACATCTATATAACATAGCTCCCATAGAAAAGTAAGGTCCGAAACGAAGTCTTAGTTAGAAAAACTTTTTTGTTTTCAATGGAGGCTGCAAGGGTATACAAAACTTCGGCGGTGCCTCGAGAAACTCTCTTGCTTTTCGTCTACTTTTCAATCGTTCAACTCAACCGTGTTTTCGGTTCGGTTCTGTGGTTCACTCTCAATTTATTATATATTTCTGTTTCCGCAGAAAATCCCCCTCTTTCTTTAAACAATTTGTCTCTTAGATGAGCTTAGGGGTCAACTTATTACTGCTAAGCGAATTGAGGGCTGCTTGACTATCTTAGAGGATAGCAATTTCCCTATTATAATAGTTTGTCTCCATATTAAGGTCTACGCATCGGGAGATAGCACATATTTCGGCTTAAAATATACTGGTATATTCTCCCACTGTCTCAAACCTTTCCGGTCCTGCTACCCCAAGTCCATATCCTTGGGGTGTCAGAGAGATCCACTCTCTCTTGTTATTTTTATACTCTGTACCAGTACACTCTCTGAGTGTATTCTAGTACACTCACTGAGTGTATTCTCTATGTGCTTGTCAAACCTTAGCCTGTTGTCTAAGACGACGCCAAGATATTTGGCAGCCGGATAGGCTTATTGGAATCGTTCTACTGAGTTTGTATCTTCTAGTAAACAGTACTATGATGGTTTTTGCAGGGTTTAGGTTGAGCCCAACCTCTTTGCACCAATCGAATGTCACTTTTAGTCCCCTCGAACTATGTCGCATAAGGTTTCTTCGTATTTTCCTCTTGCTAGGACTTCAATATCATCTGCGTATCCCGGGCATGCTATACCCTGCGAAGTGAGTCTTTCTAATAGTATACCCTGGGACGCGAGTCTTTCTAAGAGTTAATCTACAAGTAGGCTCCACAAAAATGGGGAAAGTACTCCTCCCTGAGGGCATCCTCTTGTTGAGATTACTGTGATAAGTTCTCCATCTTCCACTACAAAAGCTTCTCTGCATCGTATCAGTGAATCTATCTATTTGCCTATTGCAGATGCTTATTAACTTCTTTTGGTGTCAAATTGCTCGGAGAGGTTCTTTTCTATTTTGACGGAGCTTTGTGTGCTTCTCTTTTGGTATACCAAAAGAAGACGGGGTTTTAAAGAACTTTGACCTTATTGTAGCGTCAAAGGCGGTTTTATAACACAACAATTGATTTCAATATAAAATTTCACGCTGAATTCAAATCTGCTCTCAGTTATGTGCACTATGTCAAATTTTCATTTTTAGGGTTTTGAAAAAAAGGTAAGGCTTCTAAAATGCCATGTGTAAACGCTACATTCACAATTAAATAAGCAAACCTCTTCTTGAGAGTATTATTAATTGTTGTTTTGCATGCTGTCCGACCCGTGACTCTGCGCTTGTTGTTAAATAAGTCACATAGGAGTATCTAAACAAGACAAAGTCACATCAGAGTGGAATTTAAGATACAGCCATTTAAAGAATTCCTCTCTGACATTGATATGTAACTGGTATATTTTTGGGGCTTAACGACCTGATTTGATTTTTAGTCAGAGTTCTAGTTTAGCCATCTCAAGGTCGGAGAGAATTAATAATTCAATAATTCTCAAGAAATCAACAACAAATGATATGAGCATATGGACACAAGCAGGCTAAGGTTTCCCAGACATGATCACGTTTCGTTCGTTTACAAGTTGAAATTTGCTACTTCATTTGTTTATATAGGCAATTGGTTGTTGTTGTTGTAACGGCTGGAAAGTTTCGTATGTACAATGTACATATGTAAAGAAAAGAAAGAAAAGTGACGGAATAGGGTAAATTGTTAGTAGGATGGAGAAGACTATTCCCTGCCCAGGTCGAGGAAGGAAGCTACCCATAGCACGTAAATAACTCTCAACCCATATTTTCGGTCTGCTCTGCTCACGACCGCAACCGAAAAAATAAAAATAAAATGGGCTTGGTCTTCCCTCAACCGAATGTGTGCTGCTCTCAAGCGGCTGTTGTTGTCGGTCTGACATCAACCCATTAACAGGCCCATTTCAGTCAAGCGGTCCCAAAGTGTGAGTTATTTGAAGACCGAGAAAATGTTTTTCAAAGAGGTTGCTGTGAAGCTCACAGTGTGAACAAAGTCAAGTGGAGCAGAGCGTAACATTGCGAGAGAGAATGAGAGATCACACATAGTTTGTTGTCCCAGGACAACATTTATTTGGTAGGCTTCTATGGTGCATGAGACCATGTCGGTGTGTGCTTTCTTTTTGACCTCAGCGCATTTGGTTGCTGTCACCGTGCCATTTCCCAAAAGTTGTTGCACCTTGGGGAGCGCAGTCCTCACTGCTTTGGGTCTCCTTGACATGCGTTCCAAGGTGCAGTCGTGGTTTGGGTGAGACGGCAAGTGGCATCCGATAAGATGTTGTTGGGACAGGGATGATCTCGGTTTCCTGGTGGAGATGGTCCGGGTGTGTTATCAAGTGACAACACGTAGCTACACGCAGCGCAGCTTTTTGAGCTACCTGGAGGTTTCCACATTGGATGTCACTTAGGGATGGGGACCATATCGGGGCAGCATAGTTTAGCATGGATCTCTCTGTGGCCTTGTAGGTGGTCGAGATCGTCTTCTTCTCTTTCCCCTAGGTGCTACCTGATATAGCCTTTAGAACCTTGTTTCGACTCCTAACCCTCTTGATCACGTCCTCCGAGTTTTTGGAGAACGTGAACATGGAGTCAAAGGTGACGCCAAAGATCTTACGATGGTTGATGGTGGGTATCCTATGTCCACCAATGTAGATATCCAATTGCTGTCTCACTTCTTTGGCTTTGGTCCCGGTTGTGAGGAGATTTGCCGAAGATTTCGTGGCCGACAGGCTGAAGTTTCTGCTGGTGAAGAAATCCAACAGGATAGGGAGGTAGGCTCAGTTTGCTTCACATCTCGTCCTGAAGATAATATCGTACAGTCGTCCGCGTAAGTAATTGCTAATGGCTGTTGGTGTGGAAGCGGTTAACATCTCACTGACGAGATTAGTTGGTACTAAACGAAACGTGATCATGTCTGGGAAACCTTAACCTGCTTGTGTCCATATGTTCATATCATTTGTTTCGCACGCGCATTTCTCTCGCACCTAGAGACGGCTGAACTAGCACTATAACTAGTATATCGGCGGTGTCCCAGAAATCTCTTCCAACCAAATTTTAACCCAAAAACAATTCTCGGTGTCCTAGAAATCTCTTTCGGTTGGTTTCAAACCTTTCGTAGTTTGTTGGGAGATTTTGGCAAACCAACCAATACGCAAACCAGCCAATACCCTAACCAACCAATAGTGACTTCACGAACCCTCGCAATATATCACTGTTTTTGTAGTAGGACCATAATCTTATACACACACCTTTCGAACTCGACTTTCGAACTAGACTTTCGAAGAAAACGAAATCTCTCGAAGTTCTGGGACACCGACGGATTTCTCTAGCGATTTGCAAACCAACCGAAGCCAAAATCTCTAGAGATTTCCAGGACACCCCCGTATATAATGTATAAATAGTAGATCTACCTTTTTTTAGAACACTAAAGGCCCAGACGGACTGACGACGTAACGAGAGGTTTCATACAAAAATCAAGCGAAGAAGAAGCAGTCGTAACGATTTGACTCCCCCGTTGGAGTCAAAAAGTACTTTTGCGCTTAACAGCGCTAAACAGAGCTTAACATCTCTATGTAAATAGGCTGTGGGCCTTAATTGGCGTTGCTCAGCTAATGCAATATTGTTGCCACCAGATGTTACGCGCTGTTACTCTACATGTATGCCATCGATCAGCTGGGCAAAACTAAAATAAAACAATGGCTCTTTCGCTTTGTTGTGCTGAGGGCTGAGCCATCTCATTTAGGTATTTGCGCCACTCAGTAAGTGTTTCATTATGAACTTTCGGAGGTAAGGCAGTTCAAGAAGATTCCAAACTCGCAATTCTGTTCAAGGATCGTACTTAATTTTGCCGAGTATCAAGCTTTTTAGTATTAAGTCCCTTAGCCCTTAAATCTGCGCGAAAAGGTATTTTTTTTCCAAATCTGGGTTCTGGGATTTGCCCTTAATTTTACAATATCTCAACTCTTAGAGCTCTGCTTTGGGTATACCGTCCCGATTTACTCTTAAATCTGCTCAGAAACTCAAATTTTCTGGCTTGTGAAGTTGCGGCAAATCCGAAATAATGTCAAAAACTTCATTCTGTACAAAGATCGCCCTTAATTCCACCGATTCTTAACCCTTTCTTAAGTTTAACATTCTGTTTAAAAAGTTATTTGTGCTTCTTTAGCTTCCAACAATAACAACAACAACAACACAGCGTTTCCCCTCATCCCTTCCCGCACCATTGTAATAACAGCTCTTTTCAGTGCTTCTAAAACTATAATCTTTTGCCATACAACAACATTTCCTAAGAAAGAAAGAAATTTGTAATTCTTTTACCATTCTATATAATTACAATATATATATATATATTATTATTGTATATGTAAACCGATTAACGTTTTTTAGCCACCGGAGCGGTATGTATAATCAAAAAACCAAAGACTTTTTGAAAATTCTCATATCTATTAAATATATGGTATACATTATGCGATTATTTATCAACTAAGTGACGCAAATTTGAAATTTCCTTGATGAAAAGTCAGAATTTGAATTTGATTTTGATATTAGTTTATTGCTGCTGCTGTTGTCCCTTCCCCCTGCCCCTGTTCAAGCGGATCCACCCCACTGATAATGCTCTTCTCTCTGTTTATCTGTTTCTCTGCTTGCTCTCTCTTTGGCACACACAAAACATTACAAAAAACAAAAAAACACCCATGTAGATACGATGTACGTGGAGCTCTCTGCGATCTGGCCTCCTATGAAGCGCCACCCGGCGGCTATGGCAATCGCCTGGAATATCTCACCGCCGAGGAGCAACGAGCCGAGCAACTGTGCGAGGAGGAGCGCTATCTGTTCCTGTACAACAACGAAGAGGAACTGCGCCTGCAGCAGGGTAAGTAGTGAATGACCATCCCCACGGATGCACTGCCTCCTCAACTGTTTTGCGAATTGTATTTAAATTCTAAGTGTCAAGAACCAAAATGAATTGAGACTAGTAAATCAAGAATCAAAGAAAATCAAAATGATAGAAAAAACCCCAAATCAAAACAAAACCCGAAATCAAATCAAAAGAAGAGCAGGAATCCACCGCCACAACGACCGCTCCAGGGTCAGGTAAATAGAAACCACTTACTATTTGACAGACTAAATGATTTTTTCTAGCTCGGTGCAAAGATTCTGCTTAGGAATCAACGACGGATTTGGAGTCCCCAGCAATTAAAGATTATAAAGAAACAAAAAAAGTTTAACTCTCGCTCTCGACCTGCTTTCTCTCTCTCTCTCTCCCCCTCTCACCCTGTGGGCTCCCAATACTTTCTCTCTCTCTTTCACGAATTTGTTGTATTTGTTATACTAAAGTCTCGCCATATCTTTTGTGTTCTCTTATTTTTGCCAAAATCCAAATCCGAACACACAACAAACATCACAAAATCACACACACACACATGAACGTATGACCATGCAGAGGAAGATCTTAAGCGTCTGCAACAGGAAACCTCTGGTGGCAACTACAGCCAAGTGGGATTTCATTATGATGGCAAGTCACACAAGGGAGCAGCAGCAGGAGGAGGATGCCCAGCTGTTTCACAACTCTCGCCCACATCAACGGCGAATGATGAAAGTGAATTGCCCTTTGCTCTGCCACGAAATCTGCTGTGGGCGCCATTACCGGGAATTCAGCTGGTGAGCTATGGGTATTTGATTAAAAAACCGATTTTAAAACTTGGTAATTGTTACTTTCGGCTTTATAGATTTCATATCTTTTGGACATATTGAGTAATAAGGATTATTTATCGATCCGCCAAAGAATTGGAAAAGAATGGGTGAACAATAGTCAAGTTATAGGAAAAACAAACAATTATGCTGGGCAGCACCGACCGCAACGATGATGGACAGCACTTCACAGACCCCAACAAAAACTTTGTTAGGTACAGAGTATATTATAGTCTGTTCCAAAGGTACAAAGAGTATAATGGGTTGTAACGGTTAGAAGAAAGTAACTCCGACCCTATATAGCATATGTACTCTTGATCAGCACCAAAAGCCGAGTCCGTCTGTCCGCGACACCGTAAGGCCTGCCGCACACAGAGAGCTGAGCGGAGCGTAGCACATCCGCTTTGGGAAATCAAACACACAGAGCACATAGAGAGCTCGCACACCAACAGCTCGTAAGCTCCTCTAGCTAACGCTCCGCTTTCTGTGGGCGGGGGGCCTTAGGGTTTTGTTAACTCTCGGCCCTAGAGCTGCCCTACTCCTCGCCAGCAGTAAATCATCTGTTGTTATTGTAGCGTATAGGAAGATTTGTAAAAGAATGAAAAGAAAAAAAGAAGAGGCAAGATTAAAGAGATGTAAAACAAACTGGTATCACGTGGAGTAGGGTACTATGAGTGCGGACTGGTCGAATTTCTGCTAGAGTGTAAAGCGAATCTAGCGTAACTCCAAGGATCTTTGTGTTTTTTTGATCTAGAGCTAGGTTCACCTACTTCGTCCAGGTGGTCAGAAGTGTGGCGGAGGACTTTGAAGGGATAGACTGAGGTTTCGGACTGCAGGGTCTGCGCCAAACTAGGCAGGTAGGCGATTATCCGCTGCTCACGCGAGGCGATATCTCTGCCTGTGGTGATAATGGAGTAGGTGACGGCGTTAGAGATGACCTTGACTTCGGAGGTATGCCAGCAATGTAGGTATAAACTTGTAAAAAAGTCTGTTAAGCCTGACTATAATATACTCTGTACCCCCTAAAGTTTGTGTTAGGGTGTGGTCAAGTGCTGCCCATCACTAATCGCTTGTGTTGCTTATAACTCGACTATCGCTTATCTGATCTTTACTATTCCTTTGGCGGATCTATAAAGAATCCTGATTACTTAATATGTCCAGAAGGTACGAGCCTTCAATCTATAAAACTGCTGGAGATAGAACTTTTTGATTTTTTGATCTGCCTGCAAGTATAAGAAGCTTATGTTCCATACATGTCAAACCTCTACCTCTTAACATCTCTAAGAAATGTTTGTTCATACGGACAGACAAACGGACATGGTTAAATCTCTACATCGCCGCCGCTAAGAAGAAGTCTGAGCAAGCAGGCGGCGAAAAAGTTTTGGGGTTGATAGGGTATTGTGGTTTATAGTGGGAATGTCGAATTTCCTGGCAGAAGGAACCCGATGTAGGTTGGGACAAATATGGATTCGGAAGGTCCTGGGCAGCAGTTTCCCTGTGCACTGATTGATGGTGGACTGCTCTAATGCCTTCTTCAAAAGTCTGGCATATGTTAGGTCAACTATTGCAAAGCCCAAACATCTTAAGAAGAATAAGACATGCAGATTAAAGCTAGAAAGATAACAAAAAAGTCTGGCAACTCTAAAAATGCCTTAAATGACTTTTTAAGAAGTCTGGCATAAGTTAAGTCACCTATTTGAAAGCCCAAGTATCTTAAAAGACAACGGACATGCAGATTAAAGCTAGAAAGTAAAAACTAAAAAGTCTGGCAACTCTATAAACAGTTTAAACGGCTTCTTAAGAAGTCTGGCATATGTTAAGTCAACTATTTAAAAGCCCAAATATCTTGAAAGATACGGGACATGCAAATGAAAGTTAGAAAGTAGAAATTTAAAAGTCTGGAAACTCTAAAAGAAGTCTGTCTTATGTTAAGTTTACTATTTGAAAGCCCAAATATCTTAAAAGACAAAGGTCATGCAGATTAAAGCTAGAAAGTAAAAACTAAAAAGTATGGCAACTCCAAAATCTCCCTAAATGACTTCTTGAACAGTCTGGCATATTTTAAGTAAACTATTTGCAAACCCAAACATTTTAAAAGCCAACAACTTTTATAGACAGATATAAGCTAGAAAGTCTGGCAACGCCAGAAATCTCTTTAGTAAATGCTTAAGAAGTTTGTCATCTTATAGTTTAGATCAGCGATGTTCAAGAAAAGCGAGGCAAAAAGTGAAAATGTATTGGTGTGCGATATCAAAGCGACACAGTCCAGTTTTGAACTGCCCTGCTCAACGTCTGCTCATCGAATGCATGCAAAGAGAGCGCTGCTTACGCTCATATGCCCGACTTCGGCATGCGCTCGGCTCGTGTGCGTGTAAATAGCCGATTGCGCTCGGCCCCTGGGGGCTATGGAGGAACATCGCTGGTTTAGATATAAAGTTCCGTATATAATGAGCATTGTGCTGTGGGCTCTGACTCCAAGGATCTGAGTTTCCTCACGAAAACGGTCTTCATGTGTCATGGAGTGGCATCCTGTGACCGTCCTTAGATCTGTAAACTCGTCTATGCGCAGGTTTGGAGTGAGGTAACAGCTTCAAAACATGGTTTCTACGAATCCTGTAAAACATTTTACCTTGTCAAAGAGACAGAAAGCTTTTCTCGTTCTTTCGGATGAGTGGTTCCCTAATTGTTTCCTTATTTCTTCGCTCTTGAATCATTTTTCTTTGGCCATTGCTGATTCTCACCACTCTCTCTTTCTCTATCTCTTCATTTAGCCCGAGACTCTGAAGCAACATGCCATCATTGAGAAGACAGCCCGCTTTATTGCCACCCAGGGTGCCCAAATGGAGATACTGATAAAGGCTAAACAGGCCAACAATTCACAGTTCGACTTCCTTTCCCAGGGTGGCCAATTGCAGGCCTATTATCGTCATCTCTTGGCGGCCATCAAGCAGGGCAAATATATCCAAGCGCCAGACACAGATCCATTGGATCAACAACAGACCGCCGATCCGCCTGCAAACCGGCCAGACAGTCCCAAACGAATGCAGCAGATCATCACGGTGCCCACCATTAAGTACAAACCATCAGCGAATTGCGCCTACACTCAGCTGATTAGCAAAATCAAGGGTGTGCCCCTACAGGCGGTGCTCGACGATGATGCGGCCAGTGCTGGGGGCAATTCACAGCACTCTGGCGGCACAGATTCGCCCACACCCAGTTGTAAATCGGAGGGTCAACAAAGTCAGGGAGAGTTTACGCCGGTGTTGCTTCAATACAATGGCAGCACTTTTGCCCACGAGTCGGAGGCGGTGGAGGAGGAGAACGCCAATGATGCAGTGCCTAAAGTGGAGTTACTTAAGAACACCAGCGCCTTGGCCCTGGCTCAAAACTACAGTTCGGAAAGCGAGGAGGAACAGCAGGCCGTTGAAAAGAAGGAGGAGGCACCGCCGCTCGTTTTTAACTTTCCCTTACCCGAAGACAGCCTCAAGCATATTATTGACAAGACGGCCACGTATGTGATTAAGAATGGACGCCAGTTCGAGGAGACGCTGCGCACCAAAAGCGTGGAGCGTTTCAGTTTTCTACTGCCCGATAACAAGTTCTACCCCTACTACATGTACAAGATAAGCGGTGATGTGGATGCTGCTTCCAAGGAGGAAAAGACACGCAAAGCAGCAGCCGTAGCGGCTGCCCTCATGAGCAAAAAGGGTCTCAGCTTTGGTGGGGCAGCAGCAGCAGCGGCCAATTCAACCGATAAGGGTAAGAGCTACTTGGCCAAAAGAATCGACTTTACTCTAGCATTCTTTGATTACAGCTCCCGTTTGTTTCTCCATACGTGCGCGGGATGAGCATGCGCCCTTGCAGCCGGCATTGCCGCAGGAGGGCAGCGATGATGAAAGTAATGAGGCTAAGACTAAGGCCACTGCGGAGCCAAGTCGTCCTGGTATGCCGGATAGTGTGCAGCGTGCCATCAAACAGGTGGAAACGCAGCTGCTAGCCAGAAGTGGTGGTGCTCAGAAGGGTACAACGGCAGCGCCACTCAAGGATCAGCGTCAGGGTGAGTCAAATGAATATTATTCACCTACTTTTTGGTCTAATTTCAATTCCACAGCGGAGGAGCGCGTTAAGGACAAACTGGCTCAGATAGCTAGGGAAAAGTTGAATGGCATGATCTCGCGCGAGAAGCAGCTGCAGTTGGAACGCAAACGCAAGGCCCTGGCATTCCTCAATCAGATCAAGGGTGAGGGAATGTTCATGCATGGAGTTCTTCAAGCTTATCCCTTGTGTGTATTTCCAGGTGAAAGTGCAACAACAGCTGCCGCTGTGCCCAGCGCCACACCCAATCCACCCGAGGCCGCTTCCCAGGCAGCTGGCGAGAACAGTGATGCTGAGTCCAATGAATCGGTGCGTTCCATACCCATTACCTATTTTGGACCCGACGACGATGAGGATGAAGCAACTGCTGCCAAACCGTCCGCCGCTCTTGACGAAGATGATGATGAGGAGGGCGACGGCGATCTGGAGAAATACAACTTGCTGAACGATGATAGCACCAACACTTTTACCAGCAAACCGCCGCCGCCTCCCATCATAGACTTTGCCCCAACTGCCTCTGTGCTGCTCTCTGACGATGATGATGTGCAAGTGGTGGTGGCCACTGCTGGTCCGCCTAAACGCAAATCGGGCAGACAAACTCGTAGCCGCAGCCGCTCAGTCAGTTCATCCTCCAGCACTAGTGAGAGCAGCAGTCACAGCTCTACATATCGCCAGCGGCATAAGCGCAAAGCTTCCATTGTGGAGTCCTCCCGTAAGCACCAGCAGCAGCGCCGCCGCAGTCGCAGCTCTTCCCGCCATCGTCAGCGCAGTCGAAGAAGCCGCAGCAGATCTAAAAGTAGCCGTCGAAGTAGTCGCAGAAGCAGTCGCACCCGCAGTCGCAGCCGTTCCAGCAGTCACGAAGAGCGTCGTCATCGTCATCATCGTGAGGAGTCGAGAAGACATCGACGCACTCCCAAGAAAAGTCACAAGCGTCACAAACGTCGACGACGCAGCAGTTCACAGTGATGATCAGCTACAATTTAGTGTAAGACTTTATTTTTTACAAATAAGTGAAAAGTTTTGAGAAACAAAAAACTACTTTTTATTTCCTTCTTTTTTTTTTTGTAAATGTTGAACAAAGTAAATTTTGTTGTATAGAAATGATGAGTTTTGACTTGAAATGGGAGGGATGAGAAGAGCAGTCCAGAATTTTCCGACCCTACGGGCAAATTTTCTAACATCATATCTCAAATTACTGCGCATACTTTGCTTACAATCTGAGTTTCATCAGGTCAATCGAAAGAAAAATATATTTTAATGAACGAGTATTGCAGTCCAAATCTCAATTTTGAATTCCTCCAAGGAGCCAGACGAAACAGCTCCTTAATATATGTTAAGGAGAAAGAGCATCTCTATAAATTCAAAACCGCATATATCAAGCAAGGACGTGCAGTTAGAAGATATGTATGCAATACCCTATACAAAAACGAAAGGAAGATTGCAGGTTTTTGCAACTACTGCTTAGTGACGAAAGTTGTATACGGAATGTGTTTCTGGCATGCAGTCAAGTCCGACTGGGTATGTGCGGACATATCGACCATTTAAGTTTTGAGTTTCATTTCAAACATGTGATCAAACATTTTTACATGGGCTTTGTGTCCGTGGGCTCTATGTCATGTCACCACCAATTTCATTAGCAGAACCACATAAAACGCTGAGAGCAATGGAATGAAGAATTAGTTTTATTGATTGGTAGTCTCTGGCTCTGTGTGAATATCCTATAAGTCTATTTGTACATACAAAATTTTTAGATGTGGGGATATTTTGTAGTCAATTTCTTTACCTTGAGATGGGTAACATTATATCACTTTTGCTGGTGTTTATATCAGCTGCTATTGCTTCGTTTTCCTAGGGGGCAAGGCCAAGTATTAAGTAAATGTAAACTTTCTTATGCCAATAAATTGGTATAACCAAAACCAAAGACTCGGGAATTTTAAGTGAAAACGATTCGACATTTGATTGCTTTCATGGGGTTCTTTTAAATGTAAAATCAGAGGGGTCCACGTTTTCAATTCTAGAGTCTTTGGGAGGGCGCTCTAGCTCATAAGATATGCTTAAAGGTAAAACAACTGAAATTAAGTTACTATCTTTAATGCTTGCAAGGCACATAGAAGGCGTATCTATGGCATCCTGTATTCAAATGTGTATTAAGTGTAAATTGTGTGTGATGATGCTCATGGATCGCCTGTCTATGGCAATTTGATGTGTAATGCTAATGCTCATAGATCGTTTCGTCTATGGCATCGTATATATAATTTAGGTTTGAAATGTAAATTATATATAATGCACATAGATCTTGGCCTCTGTCTATGGCATTCTTCTAAGTGTAAATTCTTCCGTCTATTTCTTCAATTTCTTTCGATTGGCTGGCTCAGGTTGGACGCCGTTAATTAGATTGCGATACCATTGGGGTAAGATATCTTTCACCTCATCATTCTTGAGCACCACATAGGTAACCTTCGGCACATCGGGAGTATATTCCAGCTGGACCACCGCCGAGGGATCATTAATAGTTTCCATGAGTATCTTCAATTCGCAAAGAAATTTCTCTAGGAATATGCCCATGGCAGCTGAACTCCAGGGCTTGTTACGAGGCATGTCCGAGACCTTAATCTCCTGGATGGCATGCACCATACCATCTTGATCGCGCTGGCCGGCCACTATGGTGTCAATCCCTACCAAAAAGGATTGGCTCCACCAGTTGGAAGATTTGTAATAGTCAAAGCTGCGCTTTTGACGTTCATTCATATCCTTGTTAACGGTCTTCAATTCGACAAACTCCACCGAGCTGAGGACATCTGGATCCTCCAGATTGCTGCAAAATAGAAGCTTAATATGGGATCTGAGGGGGGTGGGAATTATGGAGACTTACACTTCCTGATCGCTCTTAATGCAATCCATCTCAGCACCGTAAAACAGTTTCATATTGGCAAACCGACATTGAAACATTGCAATTAGCTCCTCAGACTCGCAGACCGGGCCACTGGTGTCCGGCTTCTGGTTGGGAGTGGATGTGGTCAGGTACTGCTCGAACTTGTAGCCCCAGGAGCACATGGTCTTATGCTCCGGCGACATCTGTTCGCGATCCTCGCGCTGTAAATCCGTCTCAACTTTGGTCATATAAATGTTCCCATTGATCCGTATGGCATGCATACGGAAGTCGCTACACGACTCATACGGCAGACACATAATTTGACGCAGCAAGCCACGCAGGGTGACAAAGTCGGCGTCCAGCTGGCGCACATACGACGAAGAGTCCACGGCACGCAGATGATACTGGTTGTTGTAGATGTACTGGCACATCATCAGCAGGTCATGATAGTTTGAGTCATGGGCCTTGCGCTGCACACGCCTAATGCCCTCGTTCAGGTCCATCGGCAAGTCCCCCTCCTTGGGCATATACAGATAGCCCGCATTCTCGGCGTTGTTCTGGAACTCGCGCTCTCCGTTTACCGAGAAACAGCCCACGGCCCGTGGACGGCTCATTGAAGGAAATGGGAAGTAGAAACGCACCCCGTGCTGGTGCAGTTGAACCGGCACCCTCAACTTACCCTCTTCATTCGAATATTTAGTATGCGGAGGCATGATGATTCTTTCCTTTTTAATTTTTTTTTATTTCAAATTGTCCAACTCGAACGAATCTCGGAAACAGAATAAATTTTCGAGAGACGTTGACTCGAATGAAAACGATATGGCTTGCTGCGACTCCCAAATTGAAATGGAAGACGTATGACTGCTTAGGTAGTAAGTTTAACTAAACTAAATTAAACACTAGTAAGTTGACAGTTTACTCCTGAACAGAGATGCCTACTTTGGTGCATCAAAAAAAAGCTACTTTTAGCGGCATCCAAACACAAGTCAGAATTTGGAATATGTACCCCAATAATTAAGCTTTATATAAACTTGGTTAAACTTGTAACTTTATATGATCACTTTTAGAATGTTTTGAACCTTTTTCTGCCATTTTTTAATTTTAACCTTAGTCATGCTTAAAAAAAATTCAAAATTGGCGGAAAAAAGCTGATTTGGCAGCACTGTAGCAACAGCTGAAATATCGATAGTCAATCACATTTATCGGTTTCAGAGGTACCGATAGCAACTACTTTTTTTTAGATATGAGAGACTTGAAGTGTAACCGTTTTTAGTAATAGGAATTTAAGTCGGTTGTAACTATGATAGAAAAACTGCAAGGTAGTGCACTGCATTGCTTCGATTTTCTCCGCCGACCTTGGTTCGATGACTGAAAGCTGTATTTCGGTATATCTAACTGACTTTGTCGCATTCGATTTTCAAATTGCTCTGTTTTTTGTTAGATTATGTGACAGATAGCTCTTTGTGGAAGATGTGAAATCGGACCTAAATATTACACCGTAATAAACGCGGGTTACAGATCTGGTATTTTGATCTTTTTTTTGGGAAATTTGTACTTTAACCACCAGTGGTTCAACAAAATTGCTCCAAGTTATTTTTTCTTAGAGTTTAGTATATTTGTCCATTTAATTCTTCGTTAGTTAAATCTTGTTTAGACGATTTTGGTTGCCGATGTTATTCGCGTATTTCTGAGCAATCATCGGCAATATATGATTCTTTTTAATGTTTAAATATAGTTTTTCATATAATCAAATAATAATATATATTTTTACATATGGGTCATTCTATTCCAATCCGAACGGTTTCCGGACTCACCTTTTTTGATTTGAACCCAAATTTTTTTCGAAATTAAATCTCGTCATGCCCACCAAAACGCAATTTACGGTTTTGCACAAAAATTTTTTGTTAATTATAGAAATAATTTTAAAAATCTGAATAAGACAAAAAAAGTGGAAAAAGGTTTTTTTTTAAAATTGATTTCTCAGTTTGTGTTTATCGGATAGGGGTTTCATTTATATTGCTAAATAGTATTTTGATGCATCTATTTAAATCAAAATTTAATACAAATTTTTAATAATTAATAATATTAAATAATAGTTGCTAAAATATATATAATTTTCGGAGTGTTAACCACCATTATATAGCTTTTAAGAATACACAATTTATTGCCCCAAGCATACCCTAAATTATGGTATCTTCCAAAAGTTGGAGACTTTTATAGTTTAAAACGTACGGGTTGGAAAAGAATGACCCATATCCATATGGTTCAAAGCATGGCCAACGTGATGTGACACAGAAATCTCTAAAGATTTTGCCGTCGGTTGGTTTTTTTTTTATATTCAAAATCACAAAATCAAGTTGGCCTTGCTTTAAAGCTCATTTGTTGTTTGAAGAGGTTTTCATTTGGTTGAATTTTGGTTGTACAGTTCAGTTACAAACTTTATTTAGAGCACAAAAGGTCTGTATGATTTAGTTGTTCAATATTTCTCGAGTTTTTATTTTGCTAATTCCAAAAATTTTACTTGACTATTTGCATCACGCTCATTCCGCTCTTCACCTAGGGGATGTAGCCTCTATCAATACCAACAATGTCTTATGCGGATTCCTGTGACGTGTGTCGTTTCCCCGATGTGGCGGCGGGCGTCTCCCAGGTATCCCGTGCCAAGTCTATGGTGATTTGTTCCATATTCTTTGAATCGCTTTGGACCCGCAGTCCTACGCCATGCATAAGGGTTTTTCAATGATGGCAACCCAGAAAATGGATCCGCCAATCCTGCGATGGATATTCGCAGACACCGGCGGTAAATTGATGTATTTGCTGCAGAGGTCCAGAATTCAAGACGTTGGCAAAGAATTGCTCTGCAGAGTCTCCAATTGAGTTTTCGACTGTCTGGTTGCCACTGGCTTCCAGATACGGCTGCAAAGCGTTTCAGCAAAAATGTACACCGAGCTCACCCTTTCACCCTATGAAGCCAGCGAATTGCTACCGCTGCCCAGCACTCAATTATGCGATCCTTCAGTTGAATTTCCCTTGGATGGCAATCAGCTAGAACGCTGTTTGTGAAACGCCTTGCAGCCCTATTTGGAAGCCTGTGGCAAACGGACAGTCAATAACTCAAGAGGAGACTTTGTAGAGCAATTCTTTTTGCCAACCTCTTGAATTACGGACCTCTGCAGCAAATACAAAAATTTACCGCCGGTGTCTTAGAATATCCATCGCAGGATTTGTGTTTCCATTTTCTGGGGTGCCTTCATTGATGAACCCATGGGCATGGCGTAGGACTGTATGTACAAAGCGTATCAAAGAAGACGGAACAAGTCGCCATAGACTTGGCAAAGAAATCCTGGAAGGCGCCCCCTGTCACACTGAGGAATAATAGAGGCAACGCACGTGATAGGCATCTGCATGAGACACCGTTGGTATAGATAAAGGATGCCTTCCTAGGCGAAGAGCGGAATGGGCGTATTGTAAACAGTCTAGTCGAATTTTTGGAATTAGTAAAATTAAGTCGAGAAATACTAAACAATCAAATCATACAGGAAAGTACCAAGCTGAAAATTCAAATAAAAGTCTCATAATTCCTGAGTTTCCATGGAGGAATCCCGATGCCGCAGCGAAGCTAATCTGGACTGTATGCACTCTCTGGGGATAGCATCAAGCAGGGGCCGTGACGTAAGTTCTGTTGGAGCGTCCAGCAAGTTGAAGTTTCGAATCTCCTTTTAATCTGTTTCCTATCATACTTAAGGGTATTGTGCGAGTGGCCTATCATGGACTGGAGGACGAACAACGCAACGTAATCTTGGCATAATACGCAATGACAATGCTTTTTAAGCTAATGGTGGCTTCAAATTTCGGTGGGATAGGCGTACACTGCTGGGTTATGAACAAGATGCAAAATCACAAAATCAAGCAGGCCTTGCTTTAAAGTTCATGTGTTGTTTGAAGTGGTTTTCATTCGGATGTATACATCAGTCACAAAATTTCCTTAAATCACAAAAGGTCTGTATGATTTGGTTCTTAAGTATTTCTCGAATCTTTATTTTACTAATTCCAAAATTTTACTTGACTATTTACATCACGCTCATTCCGCTCTTCACCTAGGCAATGTAGCCTCTTTCAATGCCAACGATGTCTCATGCAGATGCCTGTGACGTGCGTCGTCTTTATTATTTCTCGATGTGACCGCGGGCGTCTCCTAGGTATCCCCTGCAGAGTCTACATCGATTTGTTCCACATTCTTTGAAACGCTTTGGACCCGAAGTCCTACCCCATGCATAAGGGTTCATCAATGACGGCACCCCAGAATATGGAAAGTCCAATCCTGCGATGGATATTCTCAGACACCGGCGGTAAATTTATGTATTTGCTGCAGAGGTCCAGCATTTAAGAAGTTGGCAAAGAATTGCTTTACAGAGTCTCCAATTGGGTTGTTGACTGTCTGGTTGCCACAGGCTTCCTTATAGGGTTGCAAGGCGTTTCGCAAACTGCATTCCAGCTTATTGCCATCCAATGGGGAATTCAACTGAGGGATCCCATATTTGGGTGTTGGGCAGCGGTACTTGGAATTTGCTTGGATTCATAAGGTGAAAGGGTGAGCTGGCTGTAAATTTTTTACTGCTCACCCTCGCCGCCCGAGATGCTTTTGCTATGCGAGGTTTGCAGAACATGCGCAGATATCTTTATGATAATATTTCATCAAATCCAGATCGAAGCGGAAGAGGTAGCGGCAGCTTTGGCCGATCTTTTGATTATAGTGAATTTACTTCATACATAACGGCGCATGTTTCGCCGTCATCACTCAGCGAACGTATCTCAGGCGGCGAGGCGGAGTAGCAAACAATTTACACCGAGCTCACCCTTTCACCGTATGAAGCCAGCGAATTGGTACCACTGCCCAGCACTGAAATATGAGATCCTTCAGTTGAATTTCCCTTGGATGGCAATCAGCTAGAAAGCATTTTGTGAAACGCCTTGCAGCCCTATTTGGAAGCCTGTGGCCAACGGACAGTGAATAACTCAATTGGAGACCTGTAAAGCAATTCTTTTTGACAACTTCTTAAATGATGGACCTCTGAAGCAAATTCATAATTTTGCCGCCGGTGTCGAGAATGCCATCGCAGGATTGGATTTTCCATATTCTGGGGTGCCTTCATTGATGAACCCATGTGCATGACGTAGGACAGTGTGTCCAAAGCGTTTCAAAGAAGACTGAACAAGTCGCCATAGACTTGGCAAAGAAATCTTGGAAGGCGCCCCCTGTCACACTGAGGAATAATAGAGGCAACGCACGTAATAGGCATCTGCATGAGACACCGCTGGTATAGATAAAAGCTGCAATCCTAGGCGAAGAGTGGAACGGGCGTATTGTAAACAGTCTAGTGGAATTTTTGGAATTAGTAAAATTAAGTCAAGAAATACTAAACAATCAAATCATACAGGAAAGTACCAAGCTGAAAATTCAAATAAAAGTCTCATAATTCCTGAGTTTCCATGGAGGAATCCCGATGCCGCAGCGAAGCTAATCTGGACTGTATGCACTCTCTGGGGATTGCACCAAGCAGCGGTCGTGACGTAAGTTCTGTTGGAGCGTCCAGCAAGTTGAAGTTTCGAATCTCCTTTGAATCTGTTTCCTACCATACTTAAGGTTATTGTGCGAGTGGCTTATCATGGACAGGAGGACGAACAACGCAACGTAATCTTGGCATAATACGCAATGGCAATGCTTTTTAAGCAAATGGTGGCTTCAAATTTCGGTGGGATTGGCGTAACACTGCTGGATTATGATCAAGATGATGGACAACGAAACCGATGGCATATTGATTAATGTTCATTTGAATGCGTTTTTAAGAACTTAAAATGTTGGATAGAGAGAAGAGCTGAAAAATATATATATAGATCTCGAAATCAAACAATATACATTGCATGAAACCAAGCAGATAGTAAAACTTTTGGGTCTTAAGTTTTGTGTCGGGATTTCTTAAACTTTGCCTTTATTTAGATGGCTCCGAAAACCACTTCTGTTTTTGTCACGATCGAATCAATTCTTATTTTGTCAATATTTTGGAAACTGGATTTTAGTTGGTATTTACTGTAGCACTCGAAAAAGAGCTACCTGAAATGTATAGCATCTTATAAAGTATAAAAAACTCCCATAAGGAGTTTTTAGAGCAGAGGCAGGAAAAAAATACATATACGTTTTGCATTTGTGTGTGTGAGTGCAAAATTTGCTCTCAGTTTCAGTAGCAACGACTTACAATGCTTTTTACGCAATGCGGCGTAGGAGAGCACGCAACGCAGCGGCGCTTAAACAGCTTATACTGTGTGTGTGTCAGAAGAGCGCTGCTTTTTGGTCACTGTTTTGCTTTTAGATTTTTTCCATGCACACGAGATAGCAATGTGCCTGCCCCTGTTTTAGAGCGAAGTTCTCTTAAGGACAGATTTCTTTGGTTACGCTTTTGACTTTGCAAAGTCAGCAGCTTTGGTCTTTGCAAGACAGCCTTAGCAACTTGTGGATTTTATGTGGGTGGGTGGTGGATTAGCAGTGACCAAAACAGTGATCAAAACAGTGACCGAAACAGTGACTTAAACAGAACAAGAACAGTGACCAAACAGTGATAAAACAGTGAACAAATTAGCTACCAAAACAGTTACCAAAACAGTGACTAAAACAGTGACTAAAAGTGACCAAAACAGTTCCCGAAACAGTGACCAAAACAGTGAGCAAATCAGTGACCAATACAGTGACCAATACAGTGATCAATACAGTGATCACTGTGACCAAATCAGTGACTTAAACAGTGACTTATCAGTGACCAAAACAGCGACTTTAATATGCCCGAGATTTTGAAGGATCGAATTTCGGTCAAATAGTATCGGTCAGAAAACAATGAAAATGGGCGGGCTTCCATGATAGATCGTATGATTGGAAGTAGTCACGAGCAATTTCCAATACCTTAAAGTATTTTAGAAGAATGCGACGAATTTGCCACCAATACATTACTTGATTTTGTAATATCTGCGCTTAAAAAAATCGTAGAACTATTTGGGAACCCTTATTATACTCTGTACCAAAGGTACACAAAGTATATTAAGTTTGGGCAAAAGTATGTAAAAGGCAGAAGGAAGCTATAAAGTTCGACCCTATAAAGTATATTTATTCTTGATCAGCATCAACAGCCGAGTCGATATAGCCATGTCCGTCCGTATAAACAAACAGATCTCAGAGATGGTTTTAGATAGAGGCTTGACATGTTTGGGAGATATGTTTCTTATACTTCCAGGCAGATCAAGTTTATTTTAAATTTTTGCCAAGCCCCCTCCCGTCCCCGCAAATTGGAAAAAACGGTTTATCTCCCACAGTTTTACAGATAGAAGGCTCGTACAATCTGGACATACTTAGTAATAAGGATTTTGTATCGATCCGCCAAAGAAATAGTAAAGATCGGATGAACAATAGTCGAGATATAAGGAAAACAAACTATTAGGGGCAGCACCGGTCTCTACGGTGATGGGCAGCACTTCACAGGTACAAAGTATATTATAGTCGGGCTTGACCGACTTTCTTATTTTAAAGCTAAGAAATAGTTTGATACTATGATTTCATAGTAGTTCAAAAATCAACGTTGATTTCTTAAAAAAATGTCAATAAATGGTGAAGTTGGTATATTAAGCAACAATTTCTTTGAATAAAATGGAAAATTAGCAACGAGTCTAGATGACTCGAGGTCAAGTAGTTGCGTTTGTTCATAACTGCAAGCAACTTATGCATTGACACACCAAAAAGAGCGTGGATACCTTAACAGCTGTTTCATGGATGTCAAATCCAATCATCAGAAGGCGTTTCGCTAAATGACTCCTGATCGTTGAGTCAATTCCATGCAATCAGAACTTTAAGCAATTGGGAACTGTAAAGCGCAATGAAAGCAAAATTAGACTTCCATACAGAAAGCCAAACTAAATAGGTGTCAATGGTGTCAAGTTTCTAAGTGAGAAAGCTTGAAGCTTTCTAGCGAGCTTAGAACTGCTCGTTAAATTTGAATGTCAAACATTCAAACAGCATGTGCTGTTACATGAAACTTTTGTTAGTTTCGTTTACAAAACAAGAGAGCGTGACTTCTCTCATATAGGTTTTTATAATTTTGTTGGGTATATTTGGCTGGGTATATTTGTCTGTAAAGGTATCCACGATCTTTTTTAGGTCTGCCAATGCATAAGTTGTTTGCAGTTGTGAAAAAACGCATCTTCTTGACCTCGAGCCAGCTAAACTCGTTGCTAATTAAACATTAGAAAGGTCGCCAAATAATTAACAAAAATATAAAACGGAAAATTTTAAAATATAAAGCCCTATCGTCAATATCGATTTTCGATGGGGCAAAATAAAACAAAATTACTTTATATTCTTTTGCAAGTCAATCGAAAAGAGCTTCGCTCGGACCGGGTGTTCCACAGCGCCCACTTATTTTTTTTTTATTTTGGCAGAGTCTTTGTTGCTGTGAATACTAACCCACCCGACAATATCTCGTATGTATCCGGACCAACGAGAATTACGTAAGTTTGTCTAAAAATCGAAGTCCGCTTTTTGTTAGAAATGCGGACTTCAAACGGACATCAGTTATTACGATAGTTTCTGTCAAATCGAAATCTGTTTTTCCTTAGAGATGCGGGTTTCAAACGGAAAAGATTCCGTAACATTCGGTAACATGTGAGAACAACATATAGAAATTGGTCATATTTGTCTGCAGAGATTTGTTTAACTCACCCAGATCAGCTGTTCCGCCTTTAGGTTTTCTAACCTAAACCAAACCCAAACCAAACACATGCAGAGACAAGAAAGAAAGTCGGTCAAGCCCGACTATAGCATACTCTGTACCTGTGAAGTGCTGCCCGTTGCGACCGGTGCTGCCCATAATTGTTTGTTTTCCTTATAACTCGAATATCGTTCATCCCGAATACTAAATATGTCCAAAAGGTTTGAACCTTCTATCTATAAAACTGTGGGAGATATGACGTTTTTTCGATATTGCGGGGGCGGGGCCAAAATTGAAAATAAACTTGATCTGCCTGCAAGTATAAGAAACATTTGTTCCATACATGTCAAACCTTTATCTCTTGCCATCTCTGAGATCTGTTTGTTCATACGGACAGACAGACGGACAGACAGAAGGACATATTCGCACAAACTTAATATACTCTGTGTACCTCCGGTACAGAGTATAATTTACCTTATTCTTATTAATTGTCTATTTCTGTATACATTTATCTTGTTTGTCGAGTAAAAGTACATGAGATAAGTTGAGAAGTGTAGAGGGAACAAATTTCGGCATAAAAGTAGACTTTCAGGGGTCACTGTCAATAGCGATGGGTTATAATTTTTAAACTAGTTCCGCTTACAGCTCGACTGAGATTCACTTTTGAATTAGCCATTAGCCAACACTAAGACGTTAAATGAACTAGTTCAGCTCGATCGAGCTTTTTACTGATAAAAAAAAAAACCGAAAATTGAAGTTAGTAAACCAACCAACGATAACAGTTGACAGTCATTTCCACGTACCCTCGAAATGCCTGTAAGTACATACAAAACCAAAGTAGCTGCTCTATCTCAAACACATTTCTATCCCAGGCCTATCACTCGGAAATAGAAGAAGTACACCGGCTGGTGGGTAACATGGCCATTCTGCCGCTACGTACTCAAGTCCGAGGACCAGCGCCCAGTGTTTCCATTGATAACGACATCATTGATGAGTCACTGTATTATTTCAAAGCGAATGTTTTCTTTCGCACTTACGAAGTGAAGGCAAGTGAAACTCCCCTCCTAACTACATCGAACTTTAACTGATAACTCTCCCATCGACAGTCGGAAGTGGATCGTGTGCTTATCTATGTCACTTTGTACATCACCGAATGCCTTAAAAAGTTGGCTCGTTGTACGAGCAAGGCGCAGGGCCAACAGGAGCTGTATAGCCTGGCCATAGCCAAATTCGATTTGCCCGGCGAGGCAGGTTTCCCCTTAAATTCGGTGTATGCCAAGCCCGAGGATCCGGAACTGATGCGTCAGTATTTGCTGCAGTTGCGCCAAGAGACGGGCAGTCGCTTGCTGGAGAAGGTCTTCGACACGGCCGATGATAAGCCCAACAAATGGTGGATCTGCTTTGCCAAGAAAAAGTTCATGGAGAAGAGCCTGTCGGGACCGGGACAATAGACTGATGGTACATACTCGTTTCATTGATCATTTATTAAAAATTGGTGTTTTTGCGCTTTTCAGATCATTTATAAACAATTTACAATTTATGCACGGACAAACTAAACCAAAAGGAACAGCTTACAATTAGGAAACAAAAAAATAAATGCTTAATTCTAGATTTAACATTAAAATACAGCGATTACATCGATTACAGCGATTATTTACACACAAAATACTTGGCAAGTTTTCTCACTTAGATTCTATTTAAATTCTCGTATAATTTCCACAATGCTCTGATACGTGCCGGTGACAATGCCCAGCAGGGCCACCGTGAGAATGACAATGTTCTTCAGATAGATCCAGTTGCCCAGGCCCTTGGGCACTTGGGTGCGTGATACAAAATCAATCAGTACCGGAATGACAAAGGCCAGCGAGGTGGAGCAGAGGGCGCCAATGAGCGAGATGAATAGATTCAGTTGGGGCACCACCAGGGCCACGCAGACTAAAAAGAGAGAAAAGGGAAAGGAATTTTAAAATACTGCAACTAACCAGGTAGAGAAATAACTATTATAATTCATTTCACATCTCTGAAGAAGCGCCGTCTACTAAGAAAACTTCATCAAGTTTACCTTATCGTGTAAACTTTGACTAGGACTAGATTTACACGGTGGATCAAACTTCATAGAGTTTTGAATAAGAATAAGCCACTTTACACCTCTTTCCTACTAACGCAAGCTTTTCCAAAAACTTCATGAAGTTTGCTCCACCGTGTAAATCCAGTCTAAGACGGGATAACTCAGCCTAAAGCTTTGCCGTCAGTTCATCTTTCAGCTGCATGTGTGCGCGCGCCCTTAGAAGGGTTTTACACTATGAAACAAACTTAATAAAGCTTTTCAAAAAGCTCTTGCTAGGAAAGAGGTGAAGCTTTGTCGCATTCCTCTCTACACCTTCATGAAGCTTGCTTCACCGTGCAAATTCCAAATCAGCTCAGCGATCAGGTGAAATATAACCGCTATTAATTAACCTCACCGCTCAGCTGAGCTGTAATCTGTCACTTTATACGACTGCCTGATTAAAGTCAGCTAGCGTTTTCACTTTTTGGCTTTGCATACAATCGATATACATTTGCTATCGACTTTTAAATATCGGTTTTGTTTTTTTGTGTAAGTCAAATATCTTTTTTCTTTTTTTTCTAACATTTTTTTTTGACTTCATGGAATTTCGTCCCGAATTTCATTTAAAAAAGGAGGCAATTATAATTTTAAATGTTTGTGTGTTCATGTCGTTTTTTATTCTTCGAATTTTTTTATAAGATGTTTCCAATGAACCAACCCAGCAAACAAAGTTCGGAACGCCCCAAATAATGTGTCTAGACCCGAGCTCGTAAATAACAATTCAACATTTTTGCCTTTGCGGTCTGCTCAATAACAAATCCGAAAAAATCCATGCACGCTTGCTCTCGCTCTAAGCGGAACACCTCGGTTCTCTTTGTTTTTGTTTTCAGTTGACTGTTCTCAGTTGAGCGTTGCTTGTTTTGCTCTTTCAATAACAATTTATAGACAGCGATCCGACTGAGCGCTCGCACATTAAGAGTCAGTAGATGAGCAAAAAGCCGAAGACTCACCTCAAAGGGTATTTTTTTCATTTATTTGTTTTGTGTGTGTGGCTTGTGTGAGTCGCAAGCCAAACAGACACCTCAATCACACATACACACACACAAACGCAAATGACTTTTATCTTCTTCGCTCGCGTCGATCTGCTCAGTCAATGAGCAGAGCAAAATGTAAACAAATGCATTGGTTTTCCGTTGAGCACTGAGCGATTCGTTCATGAGGCGATGTGAACGGTTTATCTCTGACTTTTTGCTCAAAGGGTCCGTAAATAACTGTTATTTTTGGACAACGAAAAACGGTCAATTGTTATTTGTTAGATCTGGTCTAAACAGAGTCGAGCTTAAGAGCGTTTTTGGAGTAAACACATAAATTTGAGGATTTTCGAATCATATTCAGTGCTGTCTAAGCATGGACTCAAAAAAATCATTTATTTCTTGGCATTTTCGGAGTCGAAGTAGGCAGGTAATCGAAAAATCCGTTTTGGTTGGATTTTTGGCTTCAAGTGCCTAGAAATGTAACATTTGTGTGTCTTAAGTGAGGTTTTTATATGCTTCACTGGTACGGTGAAAGCACTTATCTGTGTCAGATTAGAAATCTTTCACATAAAGTGCGACCGTTTTCATAGAAAAAATCGATCATTCCGGGCTCTTTTTTAAGCACATTATGACCGTGAATGCTCATAAAAAAGCTTCAGAAAAGTGACAGATTACGCATATTTGCTTGCTGGGAATGATTCTGTAAATGCAAATGCTAAACTAAGTTGCTCTGCTGAGTTTTTTTGACACTCATAACATAACATGACACTATAAAATGCAAATGGTATAAATCAAACTTTTGTGTATATTTCAATGAGTTTCTGTAACATTTTTATTTTTCGGCAAGAAATGAAACCAAATCTTAACGAATCGAAACTTATGTTTCGGTTAATGGTTCCATTTAGGTTCTACTTAATTTCAGTATTCGGTTTCGTACTAATACCTTGGAAGTTCTTTTAAGTCATAAATCTAGTAGAATGGGTAAGTAATAGAAAGAAGGAAAATACTTTACCCTCAAAATGAAATGTTCTTAGCCTAATAAGGTACGATTTCTCATCCTCTAAATAGCTGCTTGGTGACAGATAAGCATAGGTTTTGCTTTGTTATTTGTAGGTTTATTGAAGACTAGAAATCGGCCCTTTCAAGAAGAACCTTTAATATTCTTTGGAAAACCTTTGGGAGCTTCATCAACCTTTTCAAAAATAAGTAAAAACTTATTGACGTAAACATTTTGTGATTTTAAACCGGCTTTTGGACTAGATTTGGTCTCTAAATCACAAAAATTTTGCGGAAGTGGAATTGGGAACAAGACTGATAGTGCATATACTAGCTAGTTGATCGAATCCAGTTATAAAATAAAAAGTACACTCACAGGTCATCATCACCATAATAAATCGTAGCGCCACCTGCATACTGATGGGATATTTTTGGGCACAGCCATTGGAACGTTTCACCGGTGGCCAAATAATTTTCATCATGACAAAGAACTGTATGGGATAACCAAAGAAGACACCCAAAGCGGCCACAATTTTCACCACCTGCGACAGACTGGAAGAAAAGAGAGACCAAATCATACCCTTATTAGAATGTTTCCTTCAGCTGGGTCCTTTCTCTACTTACACTTCCTCCACATTCAGATTAAGCGTTATGCTGCCCGCCACATCTTCACCCCATTTCATGTAGCTGACGAATCCCGTGAAGATGAACAAAGAAGTAATAAAGAACATGGTGACATTTAGCACACCAAATCGACGGCTAAAATCTTCTGGTGTCTTCATGGAGTTCCTCAGGGGTAAGATCAGTGCTATGCCTTCGTACGAAAAGAGAGCGGTGCCAAAGAATAGCGACAACTGAGCACCGCCAGTGAAGAGATGCCGTTCGCTGATGGGCGGCATCGAACCCTCAGAGAAGGCAATCGTTAGGGTGGCAATTAGTCCGAACATTAAAGCAAAGTTGGCCAACAGCGAGACCGGTGAGATGTACTTGAGATTGGTCAATAGAGAGGGTATCATGGCGGGTAGCAAAGTGATGAGCATCACCATGCTCATGCTAATGTCAATGCCATTCTGCTGCAGCACCTGTCAGAGTGGAGAGAGATAATAATGTCAGTTTTAGTAAAACATTTTGCTTAATTTATGGAATATCATTTTCCATTCATTAAAATTTGTTTGCTTTTGATTTTCAGCTGACGACCTTCAAAATTCGCAACACTTGTTAAACCAGTTTGCATGTTTAACGTACTGAATGTGGCTTTTGTTACAGATTCATCATGTTTTGTTGTGTACAACAACCCATAATACACCTTATTAATCACCTTTCTGTGGTTAATTAACTTTTTCAATTCAGTTGCGGAAAGATATGTGTAGAACTATTTTCAATATTTTCCCAATTTTTTTTTGGTGAATTCTTTGTAATTGAATTGTATTTATTTTCCCTTGTTGGAGGTTGCTTAGAACGCAGACTACCTATATATGACATAGTGGTATCAGTTAAGCTCTTAGTTACAGTTTCTCGAAAATGTTTGAAAATTAACATTGGTTCACAGATATCTTAGATCACGATTTCGGCTTAGAAAACTTTATACTAGGGATAATTATACCTTGTTCCCATCAAAAATGGGAAAAGGGGGATCATGAAGTTGTGCAAAAGTATGTAACAGGTAGAAGGAAGCATTTGCGACCCTATAAAGTATATATATTCTTGATCAGCATTAACAGCCGAGTCGATTTAGCCATGTCCGTCTGTCCGCCCGTCCGTATGAACGCGTCGATCTCAGAGACTATTAGTGATAGAGACAAGAAAATTTTGGTGTATACTAGAAGAAGATCTGTGGAATTTCAGTCCGAAAACAACAATTTTGTAAGATTTCATTTTTAGCTATTTATTTTAGAAACTTTTTTTTATTTTTAGCTATTTCTTGCAAATTTTTTTTGAAAAACTTAGCAACTTTTGAACCTCATGTAGCGGTACATCTTCGACCACTTACAAAGGCTGCATACCCGACTTTATAAGATTTTAAAGCAGTGGTGTCCAAACTCACACACAATCACCAAACTTGCCAACCACGCGGTGCTGCCTTTTCAAATTTTGGACATCGCTGTTTTAAAGCTATACAAATCTTGATAATCGAAAATAACACAAAGCAATATAATAAGACATTTTTCAGTATAGTTATTAAAAAGTTGGTGATAATTTTTAATGACTTTTGTATGCTGACCACGAATAGGTTTTCGGAAATGCTCCATCACGTCTAGGTTTGTAGTAATTTGAGTTAAAATGGCTTCATCTCCTTTTTTTACCCTTTTTAGGCACGATTTTTGGTGTCCTATACTATTGTTTTAACTCTTTTTTTATATTTGATTAAGATCTTACCTCTTAGGTCTAAAATAATCTATCCTAAACAATTCTGCGATTTATGTGCTTGACTAGGTCAGTGTCCCCATAGAGCTCATACAGTTCGCGATTCATTCGGATGCGAAATTCGCGGCCAACGTTTAGAGGTCCATAAATCCTCCGCAGAACTTTTCTCTCGAACATGCCAATTGCCGCCTCATCCTCTTTTGTCATTGTCCATGCTTCTGCGCCGTATAGCAGGACTGGGATGATAAGCGACTTGTATAGCGCAATTTTCGTTTTCCGAGAGAGGTCTCTGCTTTTGAACTCCTTATTGAGCCCGTAATAACATCGGTTTGCAAGAGTAATTCTTCTTCGGATTTCCAGACTGGTGTTGTTGTCTCTGGTTATCGTCGTTCCGAGGTAGACAAATTCCTTAACAACCTGGAAGTTATAGTCTCCCATTGCAACAGATTGTCCAAGCGTAGACTCACTGCGCGTTGATTGTAGGTACTTCGTCTTATCCTCATTTACCGCTAAGCCCATAAGTTTTGACTGCTTCTCTATCTCTGAGAACGCCTTTTTTACCACAGATTCGCTTTTGCCGATGATGTCAATATCATCGGCATATGCAAGTAGCATGTTATCTCTGGTAAAGATGGTGCCCGTTCTGTTAGCATTTGGGCACTGGCGCAGTATGTACTCCATCAGCAGATTAAAGAAGTCGCACGATAAGGTATCACCCTGCCTAAAACCTCTTTTGGTATCGAAAGGCTCGGAGCGGTCTTTACCTATTTTGACGGAGCTTTGTGTGCTTCTCAACGTCATCATGCAAAGTCGAACGTACTTTGCTGGGATACCAAAGGTAGACAGGGGTTCTCCGGAAGGCAGGAACTCTCCTGTGGTTATGGGGGCGTATGTATGTAGTGAGGTAAAGTTGCTGATCGGTTTAACATGGAAAACCCAGCGCGATCCTGGCTTACTGCGTCCCAAGACGACTCACACCTCCCCGTGGTAACCCCTGGTAACAGAGCAATGCATCCGCAAAGCTGATGGCTAACGTGAGCGGCGACCCTCTCCCTGGGGTCAAACAGGGGGCGTCGCATCGGGATTGGCACCCGATAGGCGTATCCCCACCCGCCAATGAAAACTAACACAATGCCTCGGATTCGGACCCCCCCCGACGACGACCCACGCAAACTGCCCAAAAGCATTCTACTCAAAATCACTTTATTTGCCTAATCATTTGTATTGAATTCCTATAAACATTTTCAGCAACATCCATGGTTCATAATTTGGTAATTTTTAGTGCATTTTGAATAAAATGGTATATTTTCGCTTAAAATATCTAAGAAATATTTGGGATAATTTATTTTAAAGCTAAGGAAATAGTACTTTCTGATAAAATTAAAGAGAGTTAAGACAACAGTAAAGGTTTCCCCATAAACGTCCCTAAAAATGATCAAATTATGCATTTTATGCAACTACCACCTCACATTTTCGAAAATCTTGACGTGGTATGGACTATTTCCGAAATAAGATTTGTGTTTAGCACACCATCTAGAATCACCATCAATCCTTCAATATACTGTAACTTTTTGCCTAGTGAATCGTGAGCTAAGCCTTGTAATAATTCCAACCAGTGATTTAAGATCTCTGTAAGCAACTGAACCATTCCAAAAGTCATATAATACGCCGATTTAGAGTTTTGAAAGCTCAGTGAACCACTAAACCGCTCTAGAAGCCAAGTAATGAACCGAACCTGTGGCCTCAAATCACTTATGAACCACTGACCCGCTATATAAAACCAGGTAATGAACCGAACCAGTGTTTTAAAAGTATTTGCGAACCACTAAACCGCTTCAAAAGCCAGATAATGAACCAGTAGCTTAACATCTATGTAAATCACTGAAACGTTTTAGAACTCAGGTTCAATATCTATGATCCACTGAACTGCTTCAAAATAAACCGAACCAGTGGCTTGAAATTTCAGTAAAAGCCAAGTAATGAACGGAACCTGTGGGTTAAGATCTCTGCAAGCCACTGAACCGCTACAAAAGCCAGATAATGAACTGAACCAGTGGCTTAAAGTCTGTGTGAACCACTGAACAGCTTCAGAACTCAGGTAAAATGCCGAGCCAGTTCTTTAAAATATCCGTGAACCACTGAACTGCTCCAAAGTGAACCAAACCAATGTTCTAAAATATCTGTAAAGGCCATGTAATGAACCGAACCTGTGGTTAAAATTCCCTGCGAACCATTAAACAGCTCCATGAGCCATATAATGACTTGGTACCAAAATTGTATGGTAAGTTCGTAAAAAAACGGTTAAAAATTGCAATGTTGTGCGGTAAAACTTGAAAAACAGCCCTCGTTCCCATTAGTTTTAAAAACTGAAAATTTTCGAAACTCACCTGATACAGATTCTCCGTGACGAACACAAAGTAAATGGCGCAGAATCCAAACTGCGTCACGCACAAAAACATCTCTACGATCAGCTTCATCGCTCGCGACATGCAACGCAACGGCCTTGGTCCGTACTCGAAACACTTCTCCACCGTTTCGGGATAGTCGTAGAATATGGCACCCGGTGTCCGCTCCACGGCCAGCATGGAGCCGCGTATGAGCATGCGTTCGCAGTGGACACACATCACGGCGATAATGGGCAGCAATATGGTGGCGCCCAGTAGGCCGCCATTCTTGTAGCAATCACCCATGGCAAAGAGGCCGGCTCCGACGCTGCCCTTGAAGAGATGAGTGGCTGCTTCTAGATTGCTGGTGGCATGTCTTCGCTTCACCAGGCTGCTCTCCACATCCGCCGGTGGCTTCTCTGATCCTGTGGTTGCTGGTTGAGCATTGTTGTTGCTGCTGCTGCTGCTGTTGGTTGGTGGGGTAATCTCCAGTGTTCTGCCCATGGCGCCAGCTTCGATGGCCTTCTGTTGATGCCGTTGCTCTTGCTGCGGGTGGATTAATGGAAAGTTTTTGCTTGTCAAATTTTGATTTCTTCCTTTTTCAGCCTTTGCTTTGTCGCAACGGAATGAGCAAAGTTAACGGTTCTGTGTAGGCGAGAGCAATAGAGAGAGAGATACAATGGGATAAGCCGTTGCCTGGCCTGTGTGGGTGTGTGTGCAAGTTGGATTAACCCTAGAAAGCCGGTTGCTATTGGGCTAATTTCGAATTCCAGCTGGCCAAGGTCAGTAAATTGCTTTTTGTTTTCTATTTAAACACATTTCCAATTTGCATTTAATTGGTGTGATTTTTACTTTTAGAGTTGATTGCACTTGGCTTTGTGTGTTTATAACTCTGATTCGACTGCTGATGCATACATATGTATGTATGTATGTACATTTGTACGTAGGTTTTCCCCAAAATTAATTGGCACCTTTTAATTCGTGTTCACGATTTAAGTACAATCACAAAAAAAGAAATGAGTGCGAATGACGTTTTCGTAATGCTTAACCGACTGAACGACCCGGACCGTGCGCGTCAAGAACTCAAACCAGACTCAATGCTCGAATTGGCCAACAAAAGCAAGCAAAGCAAGCTTCACCGAGCGAACGTCAGTGTGTGCGTGCGCTTGAGGCAGGGCAGGGTAGGGGGAGGTGATTGGGATTTGGGGATTCGGATTCGGATTGTACTGCTTTAATTGATGCTTATCTTAAAAAGCTGTTCAAATCGGTTTTAGTCCAGTCGCACTTTTTATTTACCACTTTGGACCCAAGCGATTTGTTAATTGTTTTGTCGATTGCCAATCGCTGTGGGTGAACAAAAATAGATCATGGATGACTTATCAGAAATATCGTTTACTCATAGGCATACTTTGCAAGACAGGTACAAGAACATAAACAAAACAAAATCAAGACAAAAAGTCGCCCATGCTCATATGCTGCTGCTGCAACTGCAAACTTTCTATTGCTCAAAACTCGACCTACTTTACACGATCTTAGCAAGGCCCTTACCGAATCGATTACTGTCTACAAAACTGTGAGAGATATGCGTCTTTTCTCCATATTGCAGGGAAGGCAGGGGGTGTGGAAAAGTTGGAAATTATCTTAATCTGCCTGCAAGTGCAAACATTCCTTATGTATGTCCCATATATGTTGTACCTCTAGCTTTTACCATCTCTGAGATCGGATTTGAGTTATTATTTTGAGCACATTTCAGACTATTCAAAGATTTTTTCACCGCGAACGAAATCTGAAGCAATAATTGAACCTAAACCTGTTCCCAACCCAAGATATCGGTTCAGTTCAACAAAAACTATCCCTTAAGAAGTCTGAGCAACTTGCAAGCAACATTTTTGTTTATAAGGATAATATATGGGTAATACGACAGTTTTCCAAAACTGTACAGAAAAATGCAATGCCGTTTTTTCTAATTCTCGATAGGTACAGCGTTGGCCATATTCGACGGACCCACCTGGCAACACTATAACTTTTAACAGCGATGCCAGATCGACTAATTACATAGCGCGCTTAAGGGGGTAGTACAAGTTGCGTGTGCTGTTTTTAGATGCTTTTTCAAAAATTCACAGAAAGAAAACGAAACGATATTTTTCAAATCGGTTTTTTTTTATTTGAAAGTTAATGAATGAATATGATTATGGTTTTTTTGTTTCAGAATTGCGACGTTGGCTGAAAAGTTTCTGGTCTGCGAAAAGTGGTATGAAAAAAAAAGTGCGCCCATGGCGGCCGTGATTCGGGGTCACTCCGTTATCCGAATTCAAAAAGGAAAAACTATTCTGGTTAAGTAGCGATGTAATTCTGGCCTGACACCTCATTGAACGAAATCGGTCCAGTAGTTTTGGCTGAATCGCGGCCGCCATTTTGAAAAACATTGTTTCGAGAAAAGCGCGTTTAAAGTTTGCAGTTGCTTGGACATTTGGGTCATCTTGAGTCACTAAAAGGGCTATATCTCCAAAAATAATTTGAGTTTTCAAAAAACCTTTTGGGGAAAAAAATAAATAAAGTGTGAAGTGCGCCTTCTAAGAACACGACAGATTTGCAGCTTTTGATGCTCTTTCTAATGCAAAGAGGCCAAATAAAAGCGACCAAGGCGATCGGATGACAATATTGCACTCGCACGGGCCAGTGTTGACGTCGCCAAGAACATCCCGAAATCGCCGGGTATTGAACGAACCTCTTTACAAAGCATTTTACGTGTTGATTTGGAATTGTTCCCGTACAAGATTCAATTGACAAAAAAGCTGCTGCCTGCCGATAAGACTCGTCGATTGGAATGAGCCCAAAGGGTCATCGAAATGGCTGATGTTAAAAAATGATGATTTTGACTACTTTCACCAGTTTTGACGACTTCAGACATTTTTCTGTGGAGCTTTACCGCCTGTCAGTCTGTCTGTCTGTCTGTCCGTCTGTCCGTAAGAACAAACAGATCTCAGAGATGGTAAGAGATAGAGGTTTGACAAGATCAAGTTTATTTTCAATTTTTGCCACGCCCCCTCCCGCCCCCGCAAATTGGAAAAAACGTCGTTATAGATAGAAGGTTCGTTCTTTCTGGACATATTTAGTAATCAGGATTATTTGGCGATCCGCCAAAGGAATGGTAAAGATCGGATGAACGGTTGTCGAGTTATAAGGAAAACAAACAGTTATGGGCAGCACCGGTCGCAACGGTGATGGGCAGCACTTCACAGGTACAGAGAATGTTATAATCGGACTTGACCGACTTTGTTTCTTTTTTTAAGAAGAAATCTCCTCGGATCCAAGAAGCAATCGTTGTCGACTTTGAGCTTCATGGCGAGGGAAGTGCGGGGAGCCAAAAATCGGAGAGCGCGAGCATCAAATGCGAACAATTCTCTCTTTCGCTGTCAGCATTGGCCGGCACTGGCACCGTCAATTTATATTACGACTTAGAAGCTTAGAAGTTGACTGAGTGCACGCTTTCGAGGTCCCGAGTCCGAGTCCCAGTCTGGGTAAGTAAAAAATAAAATAATTAAAAATTTTTTTTAATTAATCACAACAAAAGGAAGTGTGGTGGTTGGTATTGTGGTGCCTCCCTCACCCTCCTTACCTCCGACGATCACCCCCCCCCAAAAAACCCCCCCCCCCCCCCCGGATAGCTGCCCCCCATAGAAATCTTTAGTCGGAAAAGTAGTCTTAGTTTGAAAAACTTTTTTGTTTTTCATGGAAATATCCTCAAAATTGGCATGCCTTTGATTTATTTGCTCCCACACGATTCTACAAAATTTAGTCAAAATCGGATGACTATGGCATATAGCTGCCATAGGAACGATCGGTCGAAAAAGAAGTTCTAGTGAGAAAATCTTTTTGTTTTAATTGGGATCGTCTCCAAATTTCGTATATAACCGTTCGCTATGCTTTTCCATGAATGCACTAAGTTTGGGCGGAATCGGACATCTATATAGTAAAGCTCCCATAGAAAAGTAAGTTCCGAAAAGTAGTCTTATTGGGAAAAACAAACTGCAAGGGTATACAAAACTTCGGCCGAGCCGAGGTTAGCTTTCCCCCATTTTTTTGTACTCAATCTAAAATATTTTTTACTTGAACTAAGAACTCGCTTTTCTTGAATTGATCGTCTTACTGTAAGTTAAGAAATGTTTTTGACTCAAGAACATTTGTGCTCATTCCAATAATATGAACGGTCGTTTTTTGATTCTTGAATGTTTCGTACTTAATTTAATTTAACTTAATTTAACCTTCAAGAAGAATACATTGTTGAAATTCTAAGTATAAAAAAAAGTTTATTCCCATCGATCTGAGGTTTTATTCGTTCTTGAATTATAGAAAATTCGATATATATTCGATTGTTCATTGTAGTATTGTAGTAGAGGGAGAGAGCGCAAAAAGCAACACAAGGAGGGCAGTATCGCTTTGGAAACACTTTAATCAAGAACTTCGGGATAACGAATTTTTATCCTTACCTTAGTTCAGACATCGAACACTCCTAATCCAGGTATGAAATTCTTTAATATTCCTTATTAATTAATTTATGTGATAGGGGAACAAAATTAGCCACTTTGAATGTTGTTCTACTTTTCAATTCAGTTAATTTAAATAAAAATTTAATAGTTGGCGACCGTGCTAGGTAGCAAGATTCCTTTTCCAAGTATGTGTTTTTTAGTCCCGACTTTCTTGGTACAACTTTGATTGCTTTGTTCAATCAGTTACTTTTAGTCAATCCGCTCGTAACTAAAACATACAATTGGGAATATTTTTAGGTATTCAATAACGAATAATTTTAATTCAAAAACGCTCACAATGCTGACATCTTCTTTCCGACGTTTCCGAATTCACATTAATCCAATCCTCACCTCAAATATTATGTTTAGTTCCGTCCCTAAAGTTCCGGCACTAAAATTTGAATAATAATTTCTTTTTAGAAATTTAATTAAAATTGCTTGGTTTTATACACATTTCTCTCTCCCCCCGCACCACATTAAGCGTACAGCCTTGAACTTGTCGACAATTCAGCTAACATGCTTAACAAGTTGCCGCCTAAATGAAATGAGAAAAACTTGAATTTTATTTTGTTGGATTAACATTGACCTGAATTTTGGGTTTATGGACAGAACGTGAGCTGGAATTTTGTTTGAGCGTTATCTTTCCAAGTATTTCACGTATCTAACGATCACTTAATCTAATCCAAATCCAAATCTAAATCCAAATCGAACTGAATCAATCTAATCGAAACTGTTTTTAGCCTTCGACTGGGTCGGCGATCGCTTGCATTTCCGCTCCATGCCGCATACCCGTATACCCCTTACATAATCCAATTGCTGAATTCCGTAAACATTGATCAAAACGATCGATCGATCGACCGTTGGCTGCATTGATTGTCATTGCAATTCATTTTTTTAACTGGCGCTTGTACAAAAACAAAAACAACAAAACAAACGCCATTCAATCAATGCAAATGCGGTACAATTCCAATGAAGGCGCGGAGGGCGGTACTGAACAGGTGCAATGATCACGAACTTGGTGCGCTTTAAAATTCATGTTGAGCGAATCAAAAAAAAAAAAAAAAGAAATCAGTAACAAAGTAACATAAAAACAAATAACAAACGTCCAAGAATTCGTACGCTTCAGCTTTGATAGGCACGTGCAAGCGTTTTATACGTACACGTACATACCCGACCCAGGCAATTGCAGTCCTTGAACCTCAACCACTTCCTTCCTCTTATGCAAAGCGCATAAACAATTCAATTTGACATAACTGTGACGATCGTAATAAATATTTGCCCTCTCTAGAGTCTCCTTTTTATACGAAAAATGCGTATCAAACAAAAATCTAGTCTAACGACTTTTTTTTTTAAGTCAAGCTCAAAGATTTGATTTCTACATGGTCATTTCATCAGAAGACTTTGCTGACACTTAGTCAGCTGTTCGTTGTCTTTCTGGGTCTTTGTGGCAGTGGGAATCAATGGAAGTGTCTGGAGAAAATTTCTAAGGTGACTCGTCTTTGTCACTGGGGTCATATCTTTCTCTCTAATATGAGAAAAACGTTTTTTGTTAGATAAACCAAGACAGTATCGAACCCCGTGAACTCCTGGGAGTTCAAGTTGTTATAGTGCTTCCAAAGACTCAGTAAAACGTTCAATTGGCTACTGTTCAAGGGCTTAAAGGAGCTTTGCTGATCTTGCCCACGATCCATCCGGCATTAATAAGGCAAAGCTGAGATTTTCTTGGCATTTATACCTTATACCAGTGGCGTAAGCAGGATTTTTTTTAAAAGGGGGGCGTTAGAAAAATGTTCTATAGTTGCTTCTTTCTTAGTCTTGTGCTTAGCATGTAAATATATTCTTCTCTGGGTACGCCACAGCCTTATATTGTGTTTCTAAGAGTCATGTTGGGTACAAGAAGATTCTTCTGTACATGCGTTCCTTTCTTGGGTCGATGGTCCGCACATTCTCTCTTCTGAGCCTTCCTTTCAGAAAGAGAATTGCTTGAGCAGCTTGATGTAGCGGAACTGCGTTCAGAAATTGTCTGCTTGAGAATTATTTATATTCATTAGGCTGAAATGACACTTTCAATTTTAAGAGACAATTTTAGTAACAATTTTTCGTTTACGAGGAAAAGTTGATGGTATATGCGAGTCAAAGTATGCTTGAATTTGCGAGTTCCGTCCATTAACGAAAAATTGCGACAATAATTGTCCCTTAAAATTGAAAGTGTCATTCCAGCCTAAACATTTTAAGTCTACTTCCCTCAAAAGTAAAGTATTTCATACTTGTATCAAGATTGCTAGAGAAGCTCGGTAAGAATGAAAATTCCTAACCTAAGAGCGAATTCCTTGATCTAAGAATGAATGTTTGATGCCCAAGAGTTTCAAAACTTGATTCAAGTACGCAAAATTCTTAAGTCAAGATCTCAACATACTCAAAATCAAGATAGCTCATTACTGAACCAAGAGCTCGATATATTTAAGTCCTCGACAGATTAACAAGAACACCAACTTAAGCATGTAAGTAGGTGAATACCAGAAACAAACTTGATCTGAGTTTGCATCAGATTTGGGAGAATTTTTTTTCCCTATTAACCGATAAAAACTGTGTGAAGCACAATTTTTAAGTTCGAACCTCGTACCATAATATATTTTAACTTAAGCCTATAATATCTATCTATGTATTCTGATAAGCACAATAAGATCGGATGAAAAACACCGAAGTTATATACGAAACAATTCTGCTTAGTGGATCGGGGGGTCGTTAGATAGGGCGTGCGTGCTTGATCGTTTGGATGTGTTCGGCTAGAAAATGGAGTTGGGGCACACGACGAAAGTTCCCTTTGTTGTTCATATTTCTTGTTTTTAGTGACCTCTGGAAAATGGATCAATACTAGGACGGGTCAATTTATATGGATGAGAAAAAATTAACAAAGCCTATAGCAGAAACGTAATCTACGGTAAATTTTAAGAAAGTTTCCCCAAGAAACTATAGGTCTAAAATCAATTCCTAGGTACCGCCTAGCGCGGTCAAAATTTTTGATATTGATTTAATAAAAAACACTGTTGAAAAGTTTCAAAAATGGCAACGTACATCATTGATCTTGGTCTTGTCTTAAAGGAAATTTGGTCAGCATTCCGAATCTGTTTTCATTTTTAAAATATTTTGACTTTTAAGTCGAATTTGACGGACCTGAGATTGTTTGAGCATTCAAAATTAATAGAATGCTTTTTATAAGCCCTTAATTTGGTTGGGCCGAGTGGCTCAGCGGCTAGTGTGCGCGACCGCTGTGCAAAAGGTCGTAGGTTCGATCCCACCTCGGAACATCTAATGAAAATAAAACATTTTCTGGTTGACCGATATAGGAATTATTTTGAATTACATTAATGACAACATCTTTAAGATTTTGTGGCAATTACTGGGTTGACCGTATGAATTTTGATAAAAATTCACTGCCGTTGACAACAGAACTATAATACTTGATATTGAAGTACATTGGTTTTCGAACCTCCATACACCCCTTACATTCCATACGAGCACTTGTTGAATAATCTAGAGTTTGAAGATCCGCCGTTGCCAGACGCTCAAATTCCATCGCAAATTCAGGGAATTAAGCGAGCTGTTCAAGTGTCTCGCGCCGCCTTATGGGTCGAGACGATGTTATGGGTGTATCTAAAGAAAGTCGAACTAAAGGGTAATTTTTTAGCTACTGGCAGCATTGGTTTAAACAGCTCACGCACGTTTCGTGTTTTGTTTCACTGTCAAACATCTTCAGTTTGGTCTATAATTTAACCATGAATCGTCTTACTTATTGAATTTTATTATCAAAATGCGTGCTCTGTTAAGAAAGTTCATCGCGCGCTTCTTTTCTTCAGCGACGAATCTCATTTTTTGATTTTGGAGTGAATATCAGCCAGAAGCATTGCAAGAGCTACCAATGCATCCAGAACAAGTCACCGTTTGGTGCGGTTTATGGGCTGGTGGCATCATTGGACCGTACTTCTTCAAAGATGATGCGAATCGTAACGTAACTGTGAATGGTGAACGCTACCGTGAGATGATACCCAACTTTTTTTTGCCCAAAATGCAAGAGCTTGACTTGCATGACATGTGGTTTCAACAAGACGGTGCTACATGCCACACAGCACGCGCAACAATGGACTTATTGAGAGGCGAGTTCGGTGAACATTTTATTTCACGTTCGGGACCGGCCAATTGGCCGCCTAGATCGTGCGATTTAACGCCTTTAGACTATTTTTTGTGGGGCTATGTTAAAGCTCATGTCTATACAGACAAGCCCGCTTCAATTGACGCATTGGAAGACAACATTGAAGCATTTATTCGTGTTGAAAAGAGTATGCCAAAATTTAAATTAGCGGATGGACCATTTGAGGCGCAGTCACGGTCAACATTTTCATAAAATAATCTTCAAACATTAAATTATATGGACCGTACTATCGATTCAAATAAAGATTTCACTTGTTTTTTCGGAATTTTGTGTTTTTTTTTTAAACTTTCCTATAGCTCTTAAAAAATCACCCTTTATGATGAAAATGTTTAAATTCTTGTAATTTAAAAATAAATGGGCGAAAAAATTATGACTGAACCCCGGTTCAAATCTAAACCTGGGTTCTGAGACCTTTTGAACCCGCTCCGCGAACTTAAACCCATTAAGTATTGCGGGTTCAAGCCACGGAGTGATCCCCTCCCGATTCTTAGGAGGCTTGTAGCTCTGATTTTTATTGGCTTTCGCTTACTTCAGACTGTTTTTTTGTCTTACTTGACGACTTTATTAGTTAAATCAGAATACAGTTAGATTACACAAGGCAACAAAATTTTTTTCCAGTATCTTGAAGGGTTGGTAGTGATTCTAGATGATTTTTGTGTGCTAAGCAAGACTGCGCTTTCAGAAATTGTCCATCACGTCGAGATTTTTAGTAATTTGAGCTTAAAGTTGCTAAAAAAGTTGCCTATTTTGACCCTTTTTAGGAGCGTTTTTCGGGGAATCTATTCTATTGTTTGGACTCTCTTTGATACCATCGGCAAGTACCACTCCTAAGCTTTGAAATGAACCATCCCAAAAAATTCTGCGATTTTTTTCAATGGAGATATCCCTCTTTTAGCACTTGTGTAAGAATCCAATGACACGAATCATCTAGAATCACTACCAACCATTCAAGATACTGGACATTGTTGCCTAGTGTTATTAAAGGTATTGTCCGTCATTAGCCATTACTTTTACACTTATTTTATTTATGTACTTATAAAGAACTACCCTAGCAATATTGAAATTACAGACTAGCTTAATATTACGGGGCAATGGCATCAGATTTCTAACGTTCATTTTACAATTTTTAGATTTGGTGGTAAGTGCATTGGAATTTTTCTTAAGTTACACATCTTGGGATTAGTTTTTGCAGTTTGCACCATAAGAATGATTCTTTTCAGTCCAGGAGCCCATAATTTCATATCTTTGCAAAGAGACATCGAAGTGGTAAGTGGAATAAGTGGAAGTTGATATTAAGATTTGAGATTTCAGGGTTTCCGAATAAAAATGCGAAGTCGAAGCGACGAACGATGAACATTGTGTCGGCAAATGACAAAAATTTATCATATATTTCTTGGCAAATAGTTGGGTTTGAGTATCAGGCAATGGGATAAAAGTGTCTTTAGAGGTATTAATCGTGTGAATAGTGAAATAATCTTTTATCTGTTATACTTAACCTTTCACTCTTGATCCCCAAAAAGAAAACTCTCATATCAACTCAGTTTCTTGTTCTTTAAGAATGTCAAAATCACATTCCATCCTCTTGTATTTATAATTTTGTACTTAAAAACTAAACAAAAAAAGGGTTTGTATTTGTTGTAAAGTATAATGTACCTAACACTAAATTTACGGCACTTTGGATCAGAGTAAATTCGCTTTAATAGTTTCAAAATTCGAGCCAGCTTTTGAGCCTTCGATCCGCCTCCTCCTCCTCCTCCGATTTAGTGCCTCTCCTCCTCCCCAAAATGTTTGACAATCTCCTTGAGACTCTCATAGGAGCCAGTAAAGAAACCCAAAAGGGCCAAGACTAAGATCAGAAGATTCTTCAAGCAAATCCAAATACCAGGACCCTTGTTCGGTTCACTGCGGGCAATCAGCTCAATGACGGGTGGAAAAACCAGGGCCAGGGCGGTCGAACAGAGGGCACCGATCAGGGAAATGAAGAGACCCAGGGCAGGTACCATCTCGGCAATGGCCACTAAAAGAGACACGAGAATAGAAACGGCAGCTATTCTCGGCATTTACTTACACGTGACCAGGACCAGTAGCGAACGGAAGGTCAGCTCACCCACCAGGGAACGCCCTTCGATGCCGCACATCTGCTTGACCGAGGGCCACATAATCTGCACGGCCACAAAGAACTGGAGGGGATAACCCAGAAGCACACCAGTTGAGACCATCAGCTTTACAGCCTGGGCCAGTCTAGTTTGGGGATGGAATTGCTCAGTTGTTCAGCACTTGCTCACGCTCTCACTTGACTCACATGGTATCGCCCAGATTCAGCGTCAGACTGCCGCCCACCTGCTCGCCCCACTTCATATAGCCAACCGATCCGGCAAACATGAACATGACAGAGACCAGGAACATGCCCACATTGAGCACACCCAATGTGCTCTCAAACTGGAGTGGCTTGCGCATGGCATTCTTCAGTGGCATCACCAGAGCTATGCCCTCAAAGGCAAAGATGGCGGTGCCAAAGAACAGAGCCAACTGTGAACCGCTTGTCCAGTAGGCGCGTTCCTGCACCTCCGGCAGTCCATCCTTGAGGGCGTAGTACAGGGTGATGGCCAGGCCCAGGATCATGCACACATTGGCGAACATCGAGACGGGCGTCAGCCACTTCAGGTTCGTGATCAGGGAGCTAAGCAGAACGGGTACAAAGGCCAACAGCATTACCAGATGCACATCCAGGTCTATATCGTAGGCTTGCAGGATCTTGGCGGGTCCAGCATCAATATGGGTGTTCGGTCTAGGTGTTTGTCGTAAGTCCACTCACCTGCTTCACGTTCGTGCTGATGAACACAAAGTAGATGCAGCAGAAGCCCAACTGGGTGACACAGATGAACACGTCCACCAGACGACCCATATACCGGGACCAGGCACGCAGCTTGATGGGCCCATTCTCGAAGCAATGCTCCACGGTGAGCGCATAGTCGGCACACACCGATTCGCCGCGCAGATCACGCATCTTCTTGGAGCAGGCGATCAACACATGCTGACAATGGATGCACACAACGGCTATGATGACAGTCAGCACGGGAGCAACCAGGAGTCCGCCATTCTTGAAGGCGTCACCCATGGCAAACAGACCGGGTCCGATGTTGCCCTTGAACAGATGAACTATGGTCTCCAGGTAGCTTTGAGAAGTGGAAGAATTTGGATAAACGTCGAATGGTTGGTTGAGAGAGGAGCAAGCAGGCTAGGATTACAGGCAGGATTAGGCGCAAGCAGGCAAGACAATTGGGTTTGGGTTAGTATACACTTTTTCACAAACTGTTATCCAGGGAATCTCTTGGATTTTACACTAATATCGAAATGTATTTCGGATTCGATTTAGATTTTAGTTTTCGTATTGGTACCGTGATTTTTTTTAGGATTTTTGTACTTTTTCAACCAAAGTGAAGTCCAGATCAGTTAAATTAAATGCTATCGTTCAGATCAATTGGTTTTCCGTAGTAGGCATATTTGAAATTCTATAGAGCCTATCTTAAAGCTTAAGGTTGAGTTCTCGGGACAGTTTTTAAGGTTTTTAAGTTTTTTCGTTGAAGCATTTTTAAAGTGTCAATCCCAACTTATTGATATGACGATAAATTCTCATTCTCTTTCTTGGCTACCAAAAGCGGAAGGTAAGCTCTAGTGCTCGGTAAATTCCATTTACGAATCCCACATTATCTTCGTAGAAGAACGATTTGTAAGAATAATCTACCTTTTTAAAGAAAATATTTGCTAAAGACTTCGAAAGCTCTAACGACTTAGAACTAATTATAATCGGGTGTGTCCCAGAAATCTCTAAGGATATGTGTATAAGCGGTATTTCGAAATAAAACTGCTTGCCTCAATTTGTGAAGTGTCTTTAAAATGCTAGCACTAGATTAGATGAAAAAAGATTCAAAACCGACTGCTCAAGGCAAAGCAGATTTTATGCGTACGGTTTTCCTTAACTAAAATCTAGTAGCCGACATTATTAGACGAAAGTCTAGAGATTTCTGGGACACACCCGGTTATAATATATAACCAATTTATTCTCGATACTCAATACTCGGTGCTCCAAGCTCAATACTAAGAACTCGATACTAGATCCTCGATGCTAAGTTCTCGATACTCGAAGCTCAGTGATTGAAACTCAGTATTCGATACTTAGAGTACTTGTTACCCAGTACTCGATACCAAGTACCCGATACAAGGTACTCGATACTCAGTACTCGACTCTCTCACCTCGATTCTAAGTACTCAATAATCGATACTAAGTATGTATTCGAAACTCGGTACTCGAAACTCAGTATTCGATAATTAGCGCACTTAATTCTTAAGCTCCATTTACACGACCTGATCGCTCAGCTGAGTTTTCGCCTGAGTGGATGTCAGCTCGTGTAAACAGGCGTCTGAGTAGGCACGTGATTTACTCAGGTGAGTGATCAGGCGAAATAGAACCGATTCTAATTGACCTGTCCACTCAGCTGAGCGTCATAGGGTTGCCTGATTGAAGTGTGCGAGCGTTGCCACTTCCTGGCTTTCGATATACAATTGTGATCGATTTTTGGCAATCGTTTTGGTTCTTTATTTATGTCAAATTACGGCTTATTGAAACAAAACATTATAATTAATGTAACGCGCCTCATTGACTTGTACGAGGCTGAGCCTGCGCTGTATGACACCTCCAATCTTACCTTGTAGGTTCAGCAGATCGTACGGATTGCCACTTTGGAAAAGTTTGCTGCAAAACTTGAGAGCAAAACACTTGTGGATATAAAAACCAAAATAGACAATCTGCGCGGCCAATTCACAAATGAACTAGATAATTTTCATGAACCAATGGTTCGGTAACTGACTCAACTGAGCTACTCAGGCATGTGTAAACGCTGAACTGAGTTGCTCACCTGAGTTGCTTAGCTGACGAAAACTCAGCTGATCGATCAGGTCGTGTAAATGGAGCTTTAGTATTCGATACTAAGTACTCCATAATCAGTAGTCAAGTCATTTCAAGCTTTTTTTAAAACCGGATAGCGGGAATTTACGATAAGCAAGCTGGCATTTCTAAGTGCGTGCCAAAATTTCAAACCGACTAACAAAAATGCAGAAAGTTCTTAAACAAAAACGTCGTAAAGTCTGACTGCAGGTCCCGAATACCGATCAGGCTGATGGTTTTGATAGTTTGCTAAAAATAGATTATTTTACCAGATTTATTGATATAATACAAGTTGGCAATTTGGAGAGATTTGCTGCCAAAAATTATACCAAGAATATGAGTTCAAAAAGCAAACTATAATGCTTTTGGTAGATAGTGAACTGGAGAAATCTTTTCAAAACTGCTGCATAAATTACTTAGTTGATCTTAGAAAACAACTAAAATTGAGTTAATGATCTACTTGAGCGATTTGCGTAGAACACATTGGATTAAGCAATTCAATTGTATTTAGATTACCTGACTTTCTTCAGCCTTCTTCAAGATATTGACACATTTTTGTTTTACAAAATTTTACAAGAAAAAAATCAATGCATTGTTTCCATTTTGGAAGAAATTTCCGAAGAAGATTGAAGAAGATTGAGTGTCAGTATGACGATGTACACCTAGTGAAATGGCAGAACTCAGCGATGAAACTATAAAGTTTTGGAGTGAAGTAATAGCTTAGCCTCATTCGCGATTCAGAAGTTGGCCTTGCCATGATTCATCAACATCAGGTCAATATTGTAAAATCAAAACTCAGAAATCGAATGAAAGTGAGCACGCTCAACTCAGTACTGTGTATATGGTAATGGACGTTAGTGTATCTGTTAAAGTTGGGTAAATGTGGTTCACTTCACTGAAGTGAATATCACTTGTTCTTTTTTTCAAAGTGAGTCAACTCACTCAAGTTGTTCACTTGTTCAGTTGTTCAGTTGTTTAGCTGTTCAGTGTTGGTTCTAATTGCTGTTCCAATTGTTCACCAGTTCTTTACCTGGGCATTGTGACGATTAGCGATCATTCAAACGAATTTTAATCCTTCGTTGCTGGTCAGACTGCGGAATTTTGCCTATTTGTTAGCCATCTCTAAATGTTAGCCACGACAGCATGATGCTTACATTGAACAATCAGACACGCGGACAAAAAACAGCTGAAGAGTCACCACTTTGAGTGAATAAGTCACTGAACAACTCACAGAACAAGAGCTGCTGAACAAGAGCAAGTGAACAACTCTGACTGAACGACTCACAGAACAAGAGTGTGTGAACAAGAACAAATGAAAACTGAACAACTGTACAAGAACAAGTAAACAACTGAACAAGAACAACTGAACAACTCTTACTGAACAAAAATGAACAATTAATGAAGAACAAGTTCACTGGCTCAGTTTAGTAAAAAAATCAATTTTGTTCTTTCACTCATGAACAACCCAACACTAGTATTTGTATTTAAGTAATAATATTAAAAATATAATATGTGTGATTACAGATACGGGTTGCGTCCTCATGCGAAATGCTTCTTCGATTATAAGGCACCCCCAGAGTTACCTTAAGCTTATGGGAACAAATAATATCTAAGACATGGATGACGATGAGGAACTTCATCGGACAGATAATACATTAAATGTTTTATAATTATAACATTATAAAATTACATAAAGAGTTAAAAATGCAATTTTTACCCTTCCCGTCCCTTCAAAAACGGCTGTTTTTCTTGACAAAAGATGGCAACACTGGTACTCAGTCAAGCAAAATCGATTTAGCTGGGTGTTAACTCCATATAAAAAAGATAGCCAAACGGTTGCTAAAACTTTTATCTGATCTCTTAGCTTGAGCCAGCTCTCAGACAAACTAAATGCTTTAGCTAATACCCTGCTCACGATCCCCTCCTTATAGTGGTCCTGGTTCAAACGCATTAAAATTCACCCCCTAAAGCAGCGGAGGGCAAGCCCTTGCTCCCATTGCTCCTAAGAGTTATTATGAGGCAACTGACGTAAAAACTGCCTCGCTTCTTGCCTCCGCCGCACACAGGCAGACAGAATAACAAAGCGCAGTTGCCTCGCTCCGAAGCGAAGACAACAACAAATCGTGTGCGCGCCAGAGACGTCTGCAGAAACAGATATATGGAGTGTGAGTTTGGTTTGTGGATTCGATCATCGGTAACAGGCGTGGTTTTTTCTGTTGTTGTTGTTTTTGGACTGCTCCCAAAATCAAGTTTCTTGCCCACCACTGCCCTAAAGTGTTGAAATCTAATCTATCGATGACTCCTTTTCTTTGAAAGAAAACAAAAAAGCATTGATTTTCCTTTATCATATTATATCGTCCACACTTGAGTAGTTAGATGGCTCGCACCTTTTAAACAAATTTAGTAATCAGTATTATTTATCGATTCGCACAAGGATTAGTAAAGAACGGATGAATGATAGCAAAGTTATGTGTTTTTCAGTGTTTGGTTTCGTGCTGGGTAGCTGAGCACGAATTAGAACCATGGTTCTAAGTAGAACCGAACCTAAATCTGTATCACGTTTTTAAACCTCAGAAACGCACGATTCACAGTAAATTTAAGTTGGGAAGGAAAGGAAAATGAGAGAAAAGAAGTCAAAGTTTAGTAATGTCAGTGGTTAAATTTAGTTTGATTTGTATAATATAAAATTGTTAATGTTTTTTTCGAAAAAATCTTAAATCTAGTTTAACGAATCTTTAAAAAGCGATGAGAATTTTGATACTTGATGTTTCCAGATTTGATGTTCCGAATGTGGTTATTTGGGGTTAATACAACTAAAACGTATGACTTGGGATAGTTTAAGAAGCCAATTGTTGTGTTTTAAGCAGTTAGCTGTATATCAGTTTTTGGTTTTGTTAGTGGGGGGAGGAGCGGGATTTCTTCGGGTTCATCTGGTTAGTTTTAAAGTTTCCATCTTTGAAGTCATACCTTGTGGGCGGATGATATTCCTCCAAGGCGCTGCTGGTTTTCACTGAAACTTCATCCTCTCCAGTTTCCGTGCGCTTAGCCTCTTCACCGGGCCTCTTCGCATTCGCATTTCCATCGGGATTAACTGCAGTCGTTGACTGTGACTTTATGTGGCATTTGGTTGTTGTCGTTGTTGTAGGAAAGACAAGTAAGTGGTGAGTGGTTCATTCATAAATTCATTTGTATTCAATTTGTCCATAAAACCCTGATGACTCTTAATTGCCTTGAAATTTACGCAAAGAATGCGACGCTTTTTGGTGAAGTGAGAAAAATGCTTCCGCCTACGGAAGAGCCAAATGGACTTTGGGCATTTATCAAATAACACAATTGGATCCAGGGTTTAACCTAATCTTAGATCGTGCCCGTTAATTATTCATGGCATGAAATTGCAATTAGCATTCATCAAGTGCTGTAATAAATTGAACGATTTAATCTGCTGGAAGGGAAATCACACCGGAAACCCCGAATAAATCAATGTAGCACTATTTTGAGATTGACTATAGAACTCATTAGGCGATTCATAAAACGAAGCAAATGCTATCAATGAACACATACTTACATACTACCTTACTTAGGGTACTAACAAAGTGCATATATCGGCTATATATAACACCAAAACGCTTGCCAAATCAACAGCAGTCGAAGTCGCAACAGCAGCAGCAACAACAACAACAATCACATACAGCTCTCAACAGTGGTTCGATATCATTTAGACACGTGCCCAGAGATAAACCTCAATTGCACATTCCCAGATAAGCACAAAACATGCAATTTGGTGTCGAAAATGTTCAAGTGCTTTACAAGTTGTTAGCCTTCGTGACGAAAATCGTATTACACTGAGGTTTGGCTGCACTTTTTTTTTAAAGTTAATCAAGAACTTTTTGGTACCGAACCGAATATGAATAATAACTAAAAAGAGCTAGAGGGAGAGCAATGGAAACTCCAGAAAAAAAGTTTTTTTCAGACCCATCTTTTCTTAGGCAGGTTAACTATATATGGCTATCCGATTTTAGTTAAAACTTGTGAACTTATAAAAAAGCATAGGAAAATTGTAAATACAACATTTTGAAACGTTTCCATTGAAACCGAAAACGTTTTTCCTACTAGAACTAGTTTTCCCACCGATCGTTTCTATGGTAGCTATATGCTATAGTCATTTGATTTTGATGAAACTTTTTAAAATTGTGTGAAAGTATAATAAATAAATATATACGAAATTTGAAAATTTTTAATAAGCCTACTTTTCAGACCCTCTTTTCTTTGGCAGCTATACTATATATTTGTTTGATTTTGATCAAAACTAAAGGAATTATGAAAATGCATGAAAAACTAATAAATACTAAGTTTGGAAACGTTCCGATTGAAAAACAAAAAGTTTTTCTTATTAGAACTAGTTTTCCCACCGATTGTTTCTAAGGTAACTATATGCTATATATAGTATATAGTCATTCGATTTTCATCAAACTTTCTAAAACTGAGTGAAAGTATTTGAAATAAATATATACCAAGACATTACCATCAGACATTACCACCAAAAAACAAACATTTTTTTTCTTACTAAGACTATAATTCTGACATATTTATACTCTGTACCAGAGGTACACAGAGTATATTAAGTTTGTGCAAAGGTATGTAAAAGGCGCTACACGCACTTTTTGCTCACATAATGGTCACATTAATGTTAATGCTCTGTTAATTAACATAGGGAAAGGCTATTAAACACTAATTGCCCTGAGTATCGGGTATATCGAAGTCGGGCAGGACTGACTTTAGCTTATGCTCTCGTTTTATTGTTACCTTTGTTCTCTTTAGTTTCTTCAGATTTTTCTTCGTTAAATAATCTAGCAGTTTCGATTTTCTTGCTTCCTTACTTGCTTTACTTATCGCTCTTCTCTTTATCTGTAATCTGTTCTTTTCCCCTCTTCTTTTAGCTCTTTATTTCTAATGCTCATTTCCTTGAGCCTTTCGAGTTTTCTTCTTAATCCTAACTCATTCCTGTTTGTCTTCCTTTCAAACTGTTTGCATATATCACTCTCTTTGTTTTCTGATTTTTTCCTACTTAATTCTTTTCCCCTTGAACTCTTCTTTTCCTATAAGTCTTTTCCTTTCTCCTTTTCTTCATGATTACTGTTCTTTTTCCCATTTTCATATTTCCTCTTTATTTGCTCTTATTCTTTTGAGCTCTTTCCATATTTCCCAATTTTCTTCACCCTTACTTCTTTCATTTATCACTCAATCTGTTCTCTGTTTTCGCCCATTTACATTTTTCCTCTCTGCCCATTTCTTTTCCTATTATTCCTTTCTTTTCTTTTTTTTTCCCTTCTTTTCTCCATGTTTCTGTTCTTTTCCCCATTTTCTTTTTCCTCTCATTCCCTTCCTGGCGCCTTTCCTGTCTCCTTTTGTAAAGTAAAATGGCTTGTTAAGTTGACACAGCCCCAAAGGGCCAAAGCCGAGCTTTTCTCAATCTCTTGGCTTGTGCGCTTCTAATTTTAGCACAAGAGAAAGGGACCTACAGTTTAACGCTGAATCATAACGGCAGTTTGAGAAGCTTTTGCATGGCCAATAACTACAAAGCTGGCGCTAAAAGCAGAGAGGGGTGACCGGGCGTAAAGTTTATTCAAAGAAAAAACTTTTCATTAGATGTTCCGAGGCGGGATCGAACCCACGACCTCTTGCACAGTGGTCGCGCACACTAGCCGCTGAGCCATCCGGCCACCTTTTGAGCTCTTCCATATTTTCCAACTTTCTTCCTTCCTTACTTCTTTCATTTATTATTCAATCTGTTTTCCCCCATTTACTTCTTTTCTCCCTGACCTCTTCTTTTCCCATTATTCCTTTCTTTTCTTCTTTTTCTTTCTTTCTTTTCTCTATGTTGTCTATTTCTTTTCCCCATTGTCATATTTCCTCTTTATTTCCTTTATTCCTTTCCTTGCGCCTTTCCAGACTCCTTTGGAGCTCTTTCTCAAATCTTATTTTCTTCCTTCCTAACTTCTTTCATTTATCACTCTTACTGTTTTCTTGTTTGGTATGCTGTTCTCTTTACCCATTTCTTTGTATACTCCTTAAAGTCTACGTTGAACTATATTTCATATCTATCTTTCTATGGGAGCTTTACTATATAGTTTTCAGATTTTTATCAAGCCGGGTGGAGTTTTAAAAAAGCATTGATAACTAATTAATTAAGCTTTTGGAGACGTTTTTTTTTTTTTAAATACAAGTTTTCCTCACTTAAACTAGCTCTCCTACCGATTGTTCCTATGACAGCAATATGCTATACTTTTTCGATTTGGTCGGTTCCGACAAACATGTACTATATTTGTATTTCAAGACTTTGTGCAAAGTTTGGTTTAAACAGCTTTTAAACTAAAGGAGAATATAGCATATAAATCTTATAAAGATCCGACTAAAAACACGGAGCAATTTTGCGTACTTTTTTCATTCCAGAGCAGCGATTTAGGAAAATCCAAAAATCTTTCATTCTCCGAAAAATCTTAATAAGATCGGTTCGATTTTAAATGCTCTTTTGCAGGTAATTTTCTAGTCGGGCCACTCAACCTTCACTTCTTTTCCTTTGGCAAACGGAAATCAGCGAAGGGGTAAGCCCTCCTATTTGTCAATAGTCTTAATCGGGGGTACGGGCTGCCACTTCACATGAAGCTTTTTATTAATGCAATTTATAAAATCATAAGCGAATCACCATCAATATCTGACACATAGTCGTCAACTCATTTAGTTGCCGGTCGTCTATCATATTATTTGTGACTCGTTGAGATTACGAGGACATGGCGCCGATAAAGCATGGAGAGGTGCAAATCTTAAGACCTGGCGCTTATCGGCAGCAAAGGCAGTTAAAACAAAAGTATAAATTGTTTTTCTGTTTTCTCACACATTTTGTTGACACTCGAGAGGGAGACGATGGTGGGCCTTGAGGGGTGTTGGCACTTAAACTAGTCAGCTTTATGCTAAGGAAAAATACTCGCACTTCGTCTTCGAGTGCGGTGCGTTGCGTGCGTGCGGCAATGGGGTTGCAGGGGGGGCGGTTATGGGTTGCAGACATTTTTCTTTTCTCAACTCAATTGAATGTCTTGCGGTGGAAATTTTCCACAATTGTGATGGATCCCCTCACTGTTTGGAGTTAATCAAATCTAGTTAACCAGTTAACCAGGTTCTATTGACCTTGGTTTTACAGTTTGTGTGAGAGTTTCCATTACCATATTTCGCACTTGGCAATTAAGTAGTTAATCTCTGAGGCGTATCTAATGAAAAAAACAAAAAAAAAACAGAGGTGGGGTGCGGCCAGGGTATGCACTGCCTTTTTTTTCAATAGATTATTATCTTGGCTTGTAAATCTTAACATTTCATTCTAGATCTTAATCTATAGGTTAATATAAGTTTATTTTGACAACAGGAAGTTTGCTCAATAAATAATACACTTGAAGAATGTGGCCTAAGGTAATGAGCTTAATAAATCTGAGAATTATGATTGGATGGCAATGTGAAACTAAAATGTCAACCATATACCAGGAAAAGTTATTTACTGAGAACTGTAAACAATTGTTTCCCCCGCAAGAATTGTTTTGATTAGTGTCTTATTTTGATGAACAATCAATGCATTTAACTGGCGATTTCCTGGAAACTGGATTATTTGATATCTCACGAGCCTCTGTTTAAACTGGAAATGGTAACAAATTCTGCGACTTAAGAATGAGCGTACCTTTGCTTGACTTTGCTTACTCAAAACTCAAAAAAATCAATGGTATCAAAAGTTAAAATTCACTATAGGCATATTTTATAAAATATCGATAAATTGTTATCGATAAATGGTATTAAAATCGACAAAATCAAGAATGAAAATTCTCCATTTCTATTTTTTATATTTCGAGTACTTAAAATATCTATATATCGATACCTAGTTATCGATAAGCCCGCAAAATCAAAAATATAAATTCTCCGTTTTATAATTGATATACTGAGCTCTTAAAATAAAATATCGAAACATTATTATCAATAAAAGTTATCAAAATCGTTTATATCCAAAATTAAAATTCACTATTTTGATATTTGATATATTGAGTCCATACAATATGAATAAATAGATAAAGTTATCAATATCTATAATATCAAAAATAAAAGTTCAAAGCATCCATAAAATATCGATAAATCGTTGTTTCCTAAAGCCTTTGAAATGTTTTTTTAAGAATATCTATGCAATAACTCATGGAATAGCCCTTGGTAAAGCACGTTCTAGTCGATCCTAAAGAAAGGATTTGCTAAAATTAGACTTTTTTTCTAAGGTATCTTTAAATAATAGTACATTTCACTCAAGGTACCTCCAAGCAGACTTGTGGGTTCATTTCGAATTCGGGAGGGGTTTTTTATACCGCATCCAGAGAAAACACCGGCACAATCGTGCTTGATAACAAGAATTTTAGATGTCAAACGTTCGGTAAGCCGGAAATTTCTTTCGAATTTTCGAAGTACTTGATTTTAAATCGAGTAGCAAGCATGACCAATTCTAAATCTAAGAATCCGCTTTGTATAAGCCAGAAACTAAATTTTACAGGAGAGCGATTTTTCTACTTTTCGTTGCATTGGCACTGGCACAAACGATAAAATTGATTCTGTGATATCTTCGTAACCGTAGCGTATGTATATCTTACCAGGTGATGAGTAAGTCGATTTAGGACTAATTTGCATCAAAATGTCAATGTTGAAATAATTGCACATACGATATTTTCGATATCTTTTGATCGAAAATGATAGAAAATTTCTCGCATTCAAGGTCAAGGATTGATACTACTTCAATAATCGACAACGATTTTGTACATATCGGCAGCATGGTTACTCAGACAGACTGTTTCCAAGGCCTCCCAGCACATCTCATCAGCGAACTTAAAACTCTGACACACAATCAATCCATTTGCAAATACCTATTTATTTTAGCTAAGCGGAGAATAAGAGCTTGAGAATTGTGAAAATGCAAGATGCCATTTGTTCTATTTTTAGCTCCGACTTTAGCCCAGACGAAAGTATTATAAATGTAACTTTTAAATCTTTGTTGATTGGCCACTGTTAAGTTTTCTGAACATCGTACAGAGTAAACACATGACAGTGCCAAGATTACTTCATTGCATTTTAAGGTGTTTGCTCCCTTTATAAATACCAATGTATTTATAGTTTGTTGAATAGAGAAACCGTTAAGGTTGTTATAACAAACATTACAGCGAGACTACTGTTTTGTATTTAAGTGTAATCCGTTCCCCATAGCTATACCCGCAATATAAAACTGCCTTTACACTTGTCATATATCTCTAAAGAGATTCTCTAACGATAGTGTAATAGCAAAGAAAATATCTCTAAATATTTAGAAAATTTAGCCTTCTTTGATGAAATAGGACAGCTTTTATTTGATAAAAGTTTCTTTTTAGAGAATTTTGACAACCGACTATTTAGAGATATTTGATATGTGTAAAGGCAGTTTTATATTGCGGGTATAGCTATGGGGATGCTTGTAACGCATTGAAGGAATCATCTCCGACCACATAAGGTATATATATTCTTGATCAGCTTGACGAGCTGAGTTGATTTAGCCCTGTCCGTCTGTTTCTGTGCTATCTCCTCCATCAGTTTGAAAGCTATCCTCACCAAACTTTACACGAAGTCTTTTGGTACAAATACGCTGCACATTTGTCTGAACCGGCCAGATCGGATGACTATAGCAAATAGCTGTCATAGGAACGATGGGTCGAAAAACTAGTCTTAGTCAGAAAAACGCCTCCAAACTATTTCTTAGTTTACTATGGACGGACAGACGGACATGGCTAAATCGACTCGGCTGTTGATGCTGATCAAGAATATATATACTTTATAGGGTCGCAAATGCTTCCTTCTACCTGTTACATACTTTTGCACAACTTTATGATACCCCTTTTCCCATTTTCAATGGGAACAGCGTATAAATAGTGGCCACAAACAACAGAGATACATTGAACAACCTTCAATGCCAATGTATATACCTTCAGATACCCTTAATAGCGGAGCTTAAAGCTAGTTGAAAGTTAGTGCAGTTTGTGCACTTGGAATTCTCAACTCGTTATTCGCCGACTGGGTAATATAAATAGAATTTGCAAATGGCTTGTTGCTGTGATAGCAATTGAAAGTGTATTGACGAAGGCTTTGCCATGGCGGCAACCGAAACGGCCGTCTACACAGAAACAGCTACTGTTCATGTTCATATGTATTCTCTGTTGAATTTTCTGGTTAACTATTGAACTATAATCAAACCTCGACCTTGAGCCTGCTAACATTTACTTTGTTTTAATAAAACTCTATAGAGCGCTTTTAAATATATTCAAGAATTTAGGTTTAACCCCTTCTGGAGGTATCTAAATATTACGTTCTCAAAGACCCTGTCCGTGTTTGCTAAATTTTGTAGATTGAATCATTAAATTTATGTAAAAATTTTTGTCACTTTGAATTGCTAGTACAAAAGTACCCATAGAACGCGATCCTAGGGAACAGCTGAAAAACTGAATATGAGGTGATGCTCACAGAAGTGCCTTCTATCAGAATTTAAGTGTTATCACTCAACTTCTTAAAGATTTCAATGTGGCTTTCTTCAGAATTCTCACTGCTGTTGGCGCCAGCTTTGTAGTTATTAGCCATGCGAAAGCTTCTCAAACTGCCGTTCGGATTCGGCCTTAAACTATAGGCTCTTTCTCTTGTGCGAAAATTAGAAGCGCACAAGCCAAAAGATTGAGAGGAGCTCGGCTTTGGCCCTTTGGGTGCTGTGTTTTACATTGCTTTTTTTCAAAATTCGATTTCTTAAAAGTTGATGAAGTTGACCGCTTGTGTAAAAATTTTCAAAGGAAACTTTTTTTTACCGGTGGCTTCAAACAAGAACCAGTTCTTAACTAATCCCTGCTTTAAATTGCCATTCACATCTTCTTGTTGTTATTTGTTGATTATTGTATTCAAACCCAAGGGCTAGAATACTAACTGTGATGCATACAAACTACAAACTGGGTCACCTATAAACTGTAGTCCTTCTAGTGCGCTATCGCCACTTTTGGTAAGATACCATTTAGAGGAGACCAAGCTGAGTTCTTAGGTATGTCAATAATTTCATGGATTTTATAAAGATTTTAGAGTCAATTTAGTAACGAGTTCACTGGCTCGAGGTCAAGAAGTTGCCTTTGTTCACAACTATAAACAACTTATGCATTGACAAACCAAAAAGAGCGTGGACAAACCTTTACAGCTGTTTCATGGATATCCAATCCAATCATCAGAAGGCGTTTCGCTAAATGACTCCTGATGGTTGAGCCAATTCCTTGCAATCAGAACTTTAAACAGTTGGGAACTGCAAAGCGCAATGAAAGCAAAATTGGACTTACATACAGTAAGTCAGCCTTGATGGCTGTCGTTGCATAGCTTCGAGCTAAAGTTTCTTAGTGAAAAAAGATTTTAGAGTCATATTTGAGTGCTTCGAGCTAAAGTTTTTAAGTGAAAAAAGATTTTAGAGTCATATTTGAGTGCGATAGGTCTTACATATATTACAATGGTCTAAATAGCGTAAATAAATGAGATATTTCACTTGTTATTGCTTTGGTAATTCTTTCATTTGGAAATATTTAATAGCTTGGCAAAGCGCCTCAAAAAGTAAAACTTTTTGGTTATCGTTCGAGATTTCGACTGAAAGTCTGCCCCCTTTTTGGAACAATTCTAAGAGGCCGCCACTGTGTGACAAGTGCAACAGCTGTCGATTGCTGTCGTTGTTTGCTGTTGTTGTTGCTGACTTTTTACTTGAGTTTTGGCTTTAGCTGTTGATTTTTGGATATCCAATTTTTTTGGAGATTCAACTTAAGATTTAACAAAACTCTGTACAAACCTCTGCATCCATTTTTTGTGTGTTGTTGCTGTGGTTTTTATTAATGTTGCTGTCGTCCCAGAACTCGGTCAATGCACGCGAACAAAAAAAAAAAAATACCAAAAAATTGGCCAAAATTTTGTATTATTTTTTAACGTGTTTTTTTTTTTTTTTTTGTTAATGATTTATTTTTATGGCATTTCTTTCGCTTGTTGCTGTTGCGGGAGGGTGCACAAATTGTTTGTTGTTGTGTGTGTTTTTTTTTTCTTTGCCCCAATGTGCGGCGAGCGGTGCGAGTGGTGTTAATCGCTCCACGAAATCATCAAGACTGAAAATGCGGGGCCGCCGCCGTATTCACTGGCTGCGGATCCGGTCCGCGTTTCGTTTTGTTTGTTTGTCGTCACCATAGAGAGTTGACACCGCCTGTAATCTTCTGCCGTAACGTAGGAGATGTCGGTGGTGTGCGCGCCTCTGCTAGCCTGGTTCTTTTCGGGTTTTGGTGTGACTGCCGCCTCATTGCAAAACGATGCGTAATACTCGTAGTACCGTAGTCGATGACGAAGTTCTAATGTCCACGCACCCGGCCGGCGCGGCGCCCCCTGAAACAGGTTTTTAGTTCGTGGCGCAACAGGTTGTCACTCAGCCATCAGCTGTAAAAAAGTTTTCTCTCTACTCACAGACACACACACACACAGAGTAAATATATCTAGGGAAATGCAGTGGCAAAGGGCATGCTCAAATGGAAGACGTTGGAAGGGTTATTTTCTTTTAGAAATTTATTTAAGTCTTTGCATAATAAAACTTAATATCTTGTGGGCTTAAATCAGGGGTCGGCACTGTTAGCAGAGATGTCGCCAGAATTAATTCAGAGACCTCTCTCAAATCTTGCTAAGTTTGTAGCGGCCGAGCAAAAAATTTTAGTTTCCAGCCCAGATTTTACAAGCCGTTTTGTAATCTTCTACATAAAGCAGGTGCCGGCAAAAAACCCCGACACGAAGTTGAGAGCAGTACAAAAAATAATACAATTTGCTCTGCAGCGCGCCGAAGCAACACGACGAGCTTATACTGTGTGAGTGTGTGTCGACTGCGCTGCTTTTGAGAGTCTGCCTATGCCCAGTAGATAACGACGCGCCGGCCTCTGCCATAAATCGTGCTTGAATCCAGTGCAGAGGCCGGCGCGTCGCTATCTACTGGGCTAGTAAATATTAACAGGAGTTGGCAGGGTCTATTTGGGCTTACCGATAACTGGTAGGCCAGAAACTAGTATTGCACCATGCCAAGAGCATATGTAAAGCTTCACTGAACCACAAAATTCAAAACGGCGGTAATAATAATGGGGAGATACCCGAATGGCTTGAATTGAACCCGTCAGGGATCAACATGTTGATCCCGGTTTTTGCCCTGCCGAACTTAAACTGATAGTTCAGTCAAGTTAGAATTTTCCAAATGCATTAAATATAGACCAGTCAGATTTGGGTATGTGGTATGGGACTGTCAATTTGTAACATTGGAAAAGGCCGCAATATTGCGACACGCGAATTGGTGATCGTTCGAAATAGAAGTTCTAGTGAAAAAAACTTTTTTGTTTTAAATGGAATCCAAATTTTGCAATTGTTAGTTTGTTATGCTTTTTTATGATTCCACTAAGTTTGGTTGAAATCGGACATCTATATAGTATAGACCCTTTAGAAAAGTAAGGTCCGAAAAGTAGTCTTATAATGTTATAATGGAGGCTGCAAGGGTATTAAAACATCGGAAGTCAACTTTCCCCTATTTTTAGGCTTTACATTTGCCCGGCATTTTTTTCGGTGAAATTTTCTTTTCTTTGCTTACTTCTTATGGGAGGTGCAAGCTGCTCCGAGCAACTGAAAGACTGCAATTTCTCTTCTGTGCTCACCGAATTAAATAGTCACAAGTTTGGCAAGCGTGACGCGCGGGCCTCTGACAAAGAGCTATCTATCGCATAAACCTACAAATAACGGAGCAAAATCTAAGTTTATCTGACACATATCAGAGCTTTTTAGAAGATGAAAAATCGGCTCTACACAAAAAACGCATAGTCAAATCTAAAACAATCATATTTGATTTAGCAATGCCGTTTTAGTATTAAAAATAATTAAAAAGCACTTTGAATTAACTAAAAACATATTTAGACTGCGAATTTTAATTACCCCTTTTTTATTCCCAAGGCAGGTAATTCCAATTTGAGAATTACAAGCGATCATATTTATGCAAAAACCAGAAATATATTGTTGAATACATCAAGACAATTCAATATAAGTAGAATTTTAGCCGTGTACGGAAGCGCAACTGGTTGAGACGGCATCCCAATCGTGTTCAAGTCCAAAGACCCCAAGTACGAGTCCCCAGAGAGCAAATAAAAAATGTAGGCCAAAACTAAAAGCATTCTTCTGCTCTTGGATTCATTACAAATTAAATTGAGTTTAGACGGGCTGGTAAAATTATTGATACAAAAAAAGAATTTAACTATTTCCAATATTAAATTTAAAGTGACTAAAATAATGTCGATTTACGAATCTCATCTTCAATCAATGGTGAAAATAGTAAAATCAAAGTGTTAATATAAAAATATAATTCTTTTTGATTCCTTAAAATAGTCATAAATGCGTTTACTTTTTGATCATAAATGATACCTTAGCCGCAAATCTTCTTGAAGAGTCGTTTTTAGCCAGTTCTTGTGATCGGTTTCTAATCATTTTCGAGTCGCTTGAGATACTTTTCTGAGTAGTTTTACAATAAATCACATTTTAAGTATATGCATGAGTCATTTTCGAGTCTTCTTTCAATCGCACATGATAGTGATCTCTTTGTAATCCGGCCATTTATTACATATTGCCGAGTTTTGGAACGTTTGCATTCAAACCAAAAAAGTTTTCCTCTCTAAAAACCATTTTCCGATCGATCTTTCCTATGTTAGCTATATGCAATAGTCATTCGATTTTGATGAAACTTTATAAAATGGTCTGAAAGTACATAATATCATGCTGATCAGAAATAGTTATAAATACCACCCGGAACCCGGAATTCCGACTTTTATTTTGCTATGAACCGAACCTTGAACCGAACCTCTTTAGAAATAAAAGCTGAACCTGAACCTGTTCCGAACCTAAAATTTCGGTTCGGTTCAACAAAAACTACAGACAGGAAAAAATTTGATCTTTTCTTATCTGGTCGGCTTTTGGCAACTAAGTCATACAATCGTCTGGTAAGTTCAATGAAATATCTAGGAAAACTTTTAGAATTACTTATAAAATCCCATTAAAGCCTCTTTTTTTTGAGATGCTTGACTCCAACGGTGGATTTTTTTGATCTGATATCATGGTTTTTTGTAAGCAAAAATGTTGGATTGATTCAAGTCTATTTCGACTTGAAATAGAGACTTCTAGCACCTAGGCATTATTCTCTAAACGACCAGCAAACATTTAATGAAATTTTTGCTCACATAAAGGCGCTCGTTTTCCGATTATAAATGATACTTTTGTCGGGAGAAAATGGTACCCTAGCCGCGGCTCTTAATGAAGAGTCGATTTAAATGCGATTTTCTGATCAGTTTCGGCTCATTTTGGAGTCAATAAATCCCATTGTGAGGATATGCATGAGTCAGTTTCGAGCAAAAGAAGACATGATAGTGATCTTACTTTAATCATCTAAAGGGCTTGAAAATTACTTCTTCAAGTGATTTTTGTTAAAATGATCTTCCAAATGTTGGGTGGGCGTGATCGGAAAAGTGCAATAACAGGGTTTATTAAGAATTTGAGTTCATTTTTTTGAAAATCTCGACGTGATGTGCACTTTTGAAGGTTAGATTCATGTTCAGTGATGAAAATTCTGTGATCTTTGAATCAGAACAAAAGTTGTTTTTGTCGACCAGGGTTATTACCGACTTTTATTTTTTGATTCGGAGAATAACAGTTGTTCAAGACTTTGATAAATTAACTGTTTTTAAAAGAGTTTTATAATAAAAGTCATTAACACTTTTACAAAAAGTCAACTGATATTATTTATAGAAGACTTTTATCATTTTATTGACAATTATCAAATTATTATTTGATAAAAATTGCATGGCCCGAACCAAGGTTCTAACCAAAACCTCAGCCCAAAAACCTCGAACCTCAAATTTCCGAACCTTAACCATAGATCAATTTTGGTTCGAACCCACAAACCGGAGCTCCGAAAAATTTTTTGGGCTTGCAGCCCTGATTAATACTTTAATGGTCGGAGATGCATCCTTTGCTGTGCATTAAAAACATCTGGACAATTTCTGCAAGGGTTTAAAAAGCTTGTTTAGATTTTAAAAGATATTACTCCCAGAGTATTCCGCATTCGTTACCACCCCATCTTTTCTGATGCCTGTAAAGCGAACAAATACTTTTTTACGTTTCTTTTTTTTAATGAACCATTTCACTTGTATTTTATTTTTATTTAAAAATAAAAAGCTGCTTTGGCGGTCTAAGTACAAAAGAATCTCTCAGTCAGTCACACACGCCATCACTTGGGAGAGCATACGGTTCAATTGGAACTGAGCACACTCATACATACACACGCACTCACGAGTGATGAATGGAATGGTTGGAAAACTGTTACTGTCCCTGACCTTGGCATAGAGCAGCAGACGTATCAATAGAAGGCGCACAATGGCAATTTTTTTTGGTAGTCCGATTTAACATAATTATTTATTATTAGAAGTAATTAATGTGCCCTTGCCAAAATTGCAATGCCCTTTTACAGCGAAACCATATGATCAGTGATCAAATAATAAATCTTTTCCTTATGCAATATCTGATTACTTTCAGTGGAAACATTTTGTGTACATTGGAAAACTCAAATTTCTGATTTCACTATTCATATGCACTAACAGTTTTGCTGTTCGGAATTTACGCCCTGATTTCTGGTTAAGTGCTGCACATTTGTTTATCTAACTGAAGTAAATAAGCTGGTCTTGTTGGAGCAATCATTGGCAGGCCACTTTTCAGCTGAATTGCATGTTATTTCGCTTGTTTTTTTTAATTTTTTATTTTAACAAATTTGCTGGCTGTTTTTTTTTTCTAAACTAAACATTTCATATTATCACTTGACGCATGGTTCTTTACTTTAATTTGGACAATTGCTTGGCTTTCTATCTTTCTAGTGGACTGAAAAATATCCCCACAACATATTGGTACTGGTTCATATATTGTAATTGAGAACCAAACAAACTGAATTATTGCTTTACCAGAATTCAACTCGAAAAAGTTTGGTATGCTGATGCCACCCCAATATTCAAAATAGGAGAAAGTTAACTTCGGCTCGGCCGAAGTTTTGTATACCCTTGCAGCTTCCATTGACAACAAACAAGTTTTTCTAACTAAGACTACTTTTTGGACCTTACTTTTCTATGGGATCTATACTATATAGACGTCTGATTTCGACCATACTTGGTGAAATCATGAAAAAGCATAAAACACTGTTAATTACGAAATTTGGAGGCGATTCCATTTAAAAAAAAAAGTTTTTCTCTCTAGAACTTCTTTTTCGACCAATCATTCATACTGCAGCTATATGCTATAGTCATCCGATTTTGATAAAACTTTGTAGAAATGTGTCCAAATATATAAAATAAGTGTATGCCAATAAAAAGGACGTTTTCATTAGAAACAAAAAAGTTTTCATCACTCGATCTAGTTTTTCGACCGATCGTTCCTATGGGAGCTATATGCTATAGTAATCCGATTTCGACCAAACTTTGTAGAATTGTGTAAAAGTATATAAATTAAGTGTATGCCAATGATAAGGACGTTTTCATTAAAAACAAAAAAGTTTTTCTCACTAGAACTAGTTTTTCGACCGATCGTTAATATGGAAGCTATATGCTATAGTCATCCGATTTCGACCAAACTTAGTGAAATTATGGGAAGGGATTGTAAACTAAGAAATACGTACTTTGGAGGCGTTTCCATTAAAAACAAAAAAGTTTTTCTCACTAGAACTAGTTTTTCGACCGATCGTTCCTATCGCAGCTATATGCTATAGTCATCCGATCCAGCCGCTTCCGACAAATGTTCAGCGTATTTGTACCAAAAGACTTCGTGCAAATTTTGGTGAGGATTGCTTTAAAACTGACGGAGGAGATAGCATAGAAACAGACAGACAGGCAGACGGACAGACGAACGGACAGACGGACAAGGCTAAATGAACTCAGCTCGTCTTGCTGATCAAAAAATGCTTCCATCAATGCGTTACAAACATCCACACAATTTTATAATACCCTCTGTAAGGGTATAAAAACTCCCAAAACTAATGATATGCAAAGTTACATGCTTTTTATACCCTTGCAGAGGGTATTATAACATTGTCCGGATGTTTGTAACGCATAGAAGGAAGCATCTCCGACCACTTAAAGTATATATATTCTTGATCAGCATGACAAGCTGAGTTTATTTTGCCCTGTCCGTCTATCCGTCCGTTTCTATGCTATCTCCTCCGTCAGTTTTAAAGCTATCCTCACCAAACTTTGCACAAAGTCTTTTGGTACAAATACGCTGCACATTTGTCGGAACCGGCTGGATCGGATGACTATAGCATATAGCTGCCATAGAAACGATCGGTTGAAAAACTAGTCTTAAAGAGAAAAACTTTTTTGTTTTTAATGGAAACGCCTCCAAAGTACGTATTTCTTAGTTTACTATCCTTTCCCATGATTTCACTAAGTTTGGTCGAAATCGGATGACTATAGCATATAGCTGCCATAGGAACGATCGGTCGAAAAACTAGTTCTAGTGAGAAAGAACGCACAGGCTTTTTTTTATGAAACGTCCTTATCATTGCTTTCTTATACTTTACCAATTCTACAAGATTGGTCGAATCGGATGACTAAGCATATAGCTCCCATAGGAACGATCGGTCGAAAAACTAGTTCTAGTGAGAAAAACTTTTTTTTTTTAATGAAAACGTCCTTATCATTGGCATACACTTATTTTATTTACTTTGGACACATTTCTACAAAGATTGGTCAAAATCGGATGACTATAGCATATAGTTGCAGTATGAGTGATCGGTCGAAAAATAAGTTCAAGTTTGAAAAACTTTTTGTCTTAAATGACATCGCCTCCAAATTTCGCAATTAACAGTGTATTATGCCTTTCCATGATTTCACCAAGTTTAATAGAAATCAGACATCTGTATAGTATAGATCCCATAGAAAAGTAATGTCCCAAAAATAGTCTTAGAAAAACTTTTTTGTTATCAATGGAAGCTGCAAGGGTATACAAAACTTCGGCCGAGCCGAAGTTAACTTTCCCCTATTTTTTTAACTAAAATACAAAATTTACAGAATGAAAAATATTGATTTTTGTTGAAGTTATGTTCGAAAAACTAAACTATGATGATAACAACACCTCATCTTCCCCCAAATAGAAGGTGAGGATAGGTTTGCATTTTTAAGCCCAGTCACTTTTGTAAGCTGTGGTAGAGGTCTTATAAATGATACCCAGTGTTAGGAAGTACCTAGGTATTTCTACCTAGGTATAGTTAAACCTAGTAGGTACATATTTTGTGTACCTTTTACCCTACCTCGATTCTCTTAAATTCCAGCTACTTTTACCATACCAAGGTCCAAATTTTTCTCCAAAAATGGTCAGAAAGTAAGTTAAAAGGTACCTACTGTACTTTAATGAGAATTTAACTCCGAATGATAGCCAGTGTGGGTAGTTAATTAAATATAATCATTGCTTTAATTTGGAATTATCGGTTTGACTATTTAAAATCTTAATTCCACTACTTTTTGAAAAGTAAATCAATCTCAATTCTGCTTCGGTTTGGCTTTGCGGTTTTCAATTCCGAATAAAATTGCATACATTTTACTTTTGGCAAATCACGGGCCAAACGAAAAAAAAATGGTTTTAAATTAATTAAAGACAAACAATTTCTAAATTGATCACAGAACAAAGGAAATTCACTTTATGTAATTTTTTTAAAACAAAAAACGTTCTCGTTTTCAGGTTGCGAGAACATGAATCAATTTCACTTTCGAAAAGTTGCCGTGGAAGTGGAATTGAGAACGTGCCTGTATGTTAGCTTTATTACTTGCAAGACAACCCTCTCTTCTAGCCATATCACATGCTTGGTAACATGCTTCTGTCTAGACTCTAGAGCATAAAAAGAAAACATGTAATTAAAATGGTTTTCGGTTTTGTTATTGTTTCATATTGTACTTTAACTCTGTTTGTGATGATTGTGATTAAACGCCAACTCCGCCCCGCCCCCTCGTTTGTAGACTTCCTAAGCGGTCAATTGCCGTTGGCTTAAACGTTTTTTTAGTGACGCTCCAGCGAGTTACAGTTTTTGTGTTGAGTCGTTTATTTTGATGCTTATTTTCCATTTTCCAGTTTGTGTCGTCAACTTCTTGTGCCGTACCCGTGCCCTACCCTGAGGGCGGTTTACGGTTATGGCGAAAGTCAACCAAGGGCCGTCAGACTTTTAATTGCGAAATGTGTAGAAAGTGAAAGAAGAGATCTTTGTTGCCAGAAATCTTGCCTTTTCTACAAATGAGTTTGCCTTGAGCCGAACCAGTTGGCTTTGCACATCCTGCGACCAGTTCTTCAACTCCATCTTAATCCCCGTTCATGTCTTCTTCTATCAAGAAAGCAAATGCTGTGGCTGCTTGAAGTGGGCCAGGCCAATAGTAAAGGCCTGACCGAGTTACTGTCGCGCTGTGATGCATGTACACAAGTTGAAATGACTTAAGCTTTAAACTCCCAAAAGCCAAAGACAAATTCTAACAGATAAATCAAGATGCACAGTGGGATTGGGTGAGCGAAATGTTGATTCAAATAGTTATAATTCAATTAACTCAACAATTTAACTCAACCACCGTACAGAACAAGTAGCATCTTAGACGTGTGACAACTAGCTTGAGAAATCTTGCGCTGAAGCACGTTTCGGAACTCAGTAAACAAAAATCTAAAAGACTAAAAGTATTAAGCAAATTAAACAATAATAATTTCTTACATAGTTAAAATTCTTTATTAGTTTAGAAAAGTCTTGGCCAATCTTTCGAGATAAATTTTTTAACCCAACCGAACAACGAAAGACTTACTCTAAATGTTGCAGAGGGTATTTTAAAATTGTGCGGATGTTTGTAACGCATTGAAGGAAGCATCTCCGAACACATAAAGTATATATATTCTTGATCAGCATGACGAGCTGAGTTGATTTAGCCTTGTCCGCCTGTCCGTCTGTTTCTATGCTATATCCTCCGTCAGTTTTAAAGATATCCTAATCAAACTTCGCACGAAGTCTTTTGGTACAAATACGCTGCACATTTGTCGGAACCGGCCGGATCGGATAACTTCTTCCATTTTATGGTCAGTTTAATCGACCCACTGAAGCGGCTATTCGGGCTATTGTGACTAAATTTCGCACCAAATTTACATTGTTGGACATTAAGCCACCAACACGCCTTCGTAGAGTGCGTACTGAAGAAAATATCGCAGCTGTATCGGCCAGTGTTAATGATGACCATCAATTATCGATTCGTCGCCGTTCGCAGCAATTGGGCCTCTGTTACTCAACAACGTGGAAAATTTTGCGGAAGGATTTAGGTGTGAAGCCTTTCAAAATACAGCTGGTGCAAGAATTGAAACCGAACGACCTACCGCAACGTAGAATTTTTGGTGAATGGGCTCTTGGAAAGTTGGCCGAAGATTTTTGGCTCAATGGGTACGTAAATAAGCAGAATTGTCGATTTTGAAGTGAATATCAGCCAGAAGCATTGCAAGAGCTACCAATGCATCCAGAAAAAGTGACAGTTTGGTGCGGTTTATGGGCTGGTTGCATCATTGGACCGTACTTCTTGAAAGATGATGCGTATCGTAACGTAACTGTGAATGGTGAGCGCTACCGTGAGATGATATCCAATTTTTTTTTTGCCAAAAATGCAAGAGCTTGACTTGCATGACATGTGGTTTCAACAAGACGGTGCCACATGCCACACAGCACGCGCAACAATGGACTTGTTGAGAGGCAAGTTCGGTGAACATTTTATTTCACGTTCCGGAGCTCATGTCTATACAGACAAGCCCGCTTCAATTGACGCATTGGAAGACAACATTGAAGCGTTTATTCGTGAGATACAGGCCGAAATGTAGAGTGGAGCCAAGAAGTAGGCGCAGGTCAAGATTTGCATGAACTAATCGGTTGGACCATTAAATGATATGGACCGTACAGTCGATTCGATCAACATTTGCATTTGAAATAATCTTTAAACATTAAAAATATTATATGGTCCGTTTACTATCGATGTCAAATTAAAAATGATACTTCGTGGATCAAGGTTTTAAAAAAACATTTGAAATGACTTTTTCATGTTGGTAATACTGATTAAGTTTATTTTTGAAGAAGTTCCAGCAAATAAACCAATTTGTAATTTAGCTCCTAAACATAAACATAGATGACGAAATTAGATTGAGAATTTTTGAGAAAATGTTTCTGTCCTAACGTGAAGTGGCAACCCAACCGGCCTAAAAGATTCGATTGGAAACTTAAAACTCAATTGCTTTATTTTAAATCCTAAAGACAAGCATATTTCTATGACTGTCTTTTGGACGAATCGGTATAAGGGTTATTGATCAATCGTGAAATCACTAAACCAGTTACAGAAACTGACTTATCATCACGAGGTATGGGTGTACTGTAAAGGCAACCAGCATTGAATTGTGTAGCTACGAGCAAAATCTCGAAAATGTTCTAAGGATTCGGCATATTTTGGATTACGACTTTGAGAAGAATTGATATGAATCATAAAAAGTTTAGTTCGATTTCTTAAACATTTCTTAAAGATCCAACCATTTATGAACCAAGACACGAATCAAAACCTTGCTATCAAGGCTTATGAAACCCATATACTGAGCCGAACCTCATGTTTTCCAATGGGTTCGAACCATCAGACTTGTCTCCAATACCGTTTTCCAAAAAATAAAACGTATTGGTTCCAATTCCGACTTCTGGACGTTCTGGGCAACCGGTACCGATACCAGTGCCCACTGTAACAGTAGCGTCTCTGATTAGATCGGTAATTTGCCATGCTTCGATAACTGTCGCAAGGCCGGTTAATCGACGTCGCAACATTACGATGCCAGAACATTCGACAGGCGGTCGAAGGGGGACGACATCTTCACTTGAACGTTACGGGCCAAAAGGCAAGCAGCCGAAACTTACTCCACTCCACGCACACACAAGTGGCCGCTGAGGAGGTGGTGGTGGTGGTGGGTTGGAGGAACTTTGAATTTCTCCAACTCTGCCGCTGGCGCTTGTTTAGTTGGGTCGCTTAATGTTTTCCATTTGTTAACGAGACGCTCAACCAAACGGTCGCGCACGCGTTCTTTCAAAAGAATGGCCGCAACGGCTGGCTCCCTCCTCCTGTATGCTGCACTGCAGCTGTCCGCCTGGTGTGTGGCTCAGGGTCATGACTTTGGCTATCATCCCAGTGCCGAGGAGTTTGATAGTTTGTTACGCGAGACGCGCAGTTGGACGCGAGATTTGTTGGCCAAAGAGCAAAGAAGGGAGCGTTTTGTGCCGCGTTATCAGCCGGCGGAGTTGGAGTTGCCACCGCCCGGCAGTGATCTAATGCAAGTGCAGAGTCAAGTAATGGAAGTTCAGGAATCGCCCATCAGGCCTAGTTTTCCCATTTTCTTTACCAATCCAGCCACCGGCATAGTCTATGCCATCAGCGAGGTGGGCAGCAGCAGTAGCCAAACTCGTAATGATAGCATCTCCATTTATGTAACCAAGGCGCAGTATGATGCAGACTTAAAAGCTTTGAGGGAACGCTACGAGCAGCAGTGTCCACCTAAGCTATCAACAGTAATCTCCACTCCCAGCCGGGCGCCCATGCTAGGAGTTACCGCCCGACCGCAAATCATACACCTGCAGAAACCCCCTAAATCAGCCGCGGCCAACAATAAGTTGCCCACTCATGGCCCACCACCACCTATTATGGTCACCTCGGGAACTTTAAACTCCATCAATGATCACTTACCCAGACTAACCACCACCCAAAAACCCTTGAGAACCGCCACCACACGTCGAGTCAGGCTTAAGAAGCGCAAGAAGAAGAAGATTACCAAATTTAAGAGAAGACCAGTTAAGCGGTTGAGCACCACCACACCAACTCCTATAGTCATACTCAAAGGCAAACGAGCCAGCTCCACCACCCGAAGTCCTCCCGCCTCCACTCAACTGGAGAAACCAACGGCTACCGTCTTTAGTCAGCAACCCTTGGTGATGACACGTGGTTACCTCGATGAGCATCAACGCCAGCGTCGTTCTCTAGACACCCAAGCGGGGGCCAAGCGCATCAGCAGCGGCAGAAGGCCGCAATCTAAGGCTCCCAAAAGACGCACCAAACAGAAAAGCTCACCCACGCCTGGAAAAACACAACCCGATGCCATCAAAGTACACTCACCCCTGCCACATGCAGTCCATTTGCTGCATCGCAAGTCCAATCACAGTGAATCCCCCAGACGTCACAAGAAGCGCCGAAGAGGCGAGGCGAACTTTGATATATTCGAGCTAATGGCAGGGGAAGACTATGAGGAGGAGGACTATGACGATGAGGATGACGATGACTATTACCAGGATAAGGAGAAGGTCGTTACCAACAAAACTCATTCAATTAGCCAAGAAGATACCAGTTCGGCAGAACCAGGAGCCGACTTTGGTGCCTTGGTGGAAGAGCCTACTGCAGTAACCCCCCTTAGCGAGGAGACAGACACCAAGAATAGTTTGGGTAAACAGCGCATACGCCGAAGACCAGTTGTCACGAACTCGGATGAGGATTACGAGGATGAGGACACGGGTATAGGTGGTTTCTTTCGCTTTGTATTCTATCCCGTACAAGTGGCCATGTCGCGTCTGTTTGATGGCTTTGCTGCCAGCCGGGATGATGATGATGATGATGAGGATGAGAATGAGGATGAACCCAAGTATCCCACTTATACGCTTTACCACAGCGCCCACAGTAACGAGGCTTTGGTGGATGACGAGGAGGATGATGAAGTTGGCTCGCTAGGTGGCTGGTTTAGTTCTTGGTTTGGTTTGCGGCGACGTAACTAAAAAAAGTGATAGCACCACAGCTTTACCCCCACCGCCGGCTCCATTGCCCACACCAGCACCTGAGCCAGCCGGCTGGCTGGAGTCTTGGTTTGGTTTTGGTAAAACAACCAGTGAAAGTCCTATAACATCCAGTGAGGAGGATGACTATGACAGTGAGTATTTTTAAAAGAATAGGGAAACTAGAAGAAAACTCTGTGCCAATTGCCAGTTGAACGTTTGAATCGAATGTTTGAAGACAGTTCTCAGCAATAAAGTCAAGTTTTTAATGGTTTCAGCATTTTCTTTCTTGATGACCTTTCCCTAAAGTTGATAGATCTTCTTTTTCGTTGGGTCAGACCCTTGCATATAGAATAAAGCTAGCTCAGAATCTAGCGAAAGACTTTGAACCTCAATAAACTTTGTATTCTTTTCCGCATACCCCACCTTACCACCTTCTCAATATGTCTGCCGCAGCTGAGTGGTTGACTTAATTGAGCTTCACCAGACAAGCACAGAACTCTCCCCTAGATTAGCGGCGGTTACGCTTTCTGCCTGCAGTACTTTAGTGCCTCTCCTCTCCCCTTTCTTGCTTTTCAGAATGGTTTTCCGGTTGGTTCGGTGATTCCAAGCCCAAGCCCAAGGCAAGACGTCGAACCACAACTTCCAGCACTACAACCACCACACAAACACCGCAAGTACCCATACTAACCATTGTGGACCCACTGAAGAATCCACAAAACTGGATTGGCATACTAGCACATCACATAGTCAACTCAACGGGCGTCTCCACCACCACCACGAATCCCTTACTGCAGGCACTGGTCACACGCATGACCAGCACCACAACTACGCCACAACCGGATATGCCGCGGCGCTTAACCTATGAGAAGTATCAAATCTGGCGACTAAAGCCACAAGATGAACCGCAAGTAAGAGCCTTGGAACAGTTTAAGCGAGGTGAAGATGGCAACAAGCTGCAGTGGCTCAAGGGACCCAGTTTGAGGTGAGCTCTATAGTTGCTCTCACACTTGCTTATGTTGTTCACTCTCTCTCCCCTTTCTGCCCAGGGGCCTCACCGATGTTCTGGTGCCACCCAAAATGCTTGTAGACTTTCAGGGTACCCTCAACTTTGAGGGCATTGCCCATGAGGTATTGATCTTTGATGTGGGCAAGGCTATTGCCTATGAGCAAACCAAGGATTCTTATCTCTATACCAACAACAATCCGGTGAGTCAAAGACCTCGGCCCACTCTGCCACCTTTGACCTGGAACAAATATTATGATCATGATGACATAATCAAATATTTGGAAACAATGCGCATGCGTCATACCCAGCTAATAGAACTGATACACATTGGTCGCTCCTATGAGGGTCGTCCTCTGATTGTGGTAAAGATCGAGTCCAAACAATCGGCGGCAGCGGCCCAAGCGGCAGCCGTAGCGGCGGGCCACAAGCGCTTGAAGCACAAACGCAAATCGGGTAGGGCGAATGCGGTGTTCATTGAGGCCGGAGCTCAGGGAATGGCCTGGATAGGACCAGCGACAGCCACTTGGATGATCTCGGAGCTGCTGCGACTGATGAAGAATAACAGTGAGTACACTCAGAGAAACATAGGTTAAGAATTTTATGACGTGTTGGTCCTAAACCGTACCTACAGAATTTGATGACCAAAAACAAACTTCGCAAGAACAATCGCCTTTGTAGCTTTTGCTTTTGATCCGAATTTTGCTTGGGGATTTGTTGGTCCGGATAATATACCACACCTTTCAAATTGATGACCAAAAACAAAACTCCGATTGTAAGGCTTTCATTCAGAAACACAATCAAGTATTTGAGCAGGGTTTTTTGTGGATTTTCGTTGGTCCTTCGAGGCGGATAATATATCAAACCCTGAATTTGATGACCAGAACAGATCTCTGACAATCGGTTTTCTCTTGCATTCAGAAACACATAAACCAAGTATTTGAGCAGTGTTTTTCTTGTGGTTTCGTTGGTCCTTCGATCCCGATTATATACCAAACGTTTCAGAATTGATGACCAAAAGCAAAACTCTGACTATCCTACAACAAGTATTTTTTTTGCTGGGTCTCGCTTGTGGCTATGTTGGTCTTTCGAGCCGGATAATGAACAACATATCAATTGAAGACCAAACTTTATTTCTGTTCGAAAAGAAAACGTAAAATTTTTTCCACATTTCCCTTGGCTTCTCCGCGCTAACGACGCCACACACGGGACACAAGGTCCCTTAACCAAACGATCATGGTGGGTGGCTGCTTCATTTCCGTGGGAATGGCATAGCGACGTGAGCTTTGGAATATGGCCCGACCCTGGCAGTCGCTGTAGCGCTTCTTGATCTTGACCGGGCTGGAGGCTCTTTTGCAAGCCTTGAGAACCTTGGCTGGCTGTGACTGAGACTTTGGTTTCGCCTTGATGATGCTCCATTTGCTTTTAGCCTTCTGTTGACACGTCTGTTGCTTGGCTTTCTGGGCAGCAGCACAAGTGCTGGCACTTTTCTTACCGCAATCGCTTTTAGCCGCTTTGCATTTACTTGGCGGCTTACCCTTCGTCTGGCTCTTGCCCCATCCAAAGCCCCAGCCCCATCCCTTACCGGCACATGTCGCTGTTTTGGCCTTAACTTTGGCCTTGGCCTTAGCCTCGAGCTTTCGCTGGGCATGGGACTTGTGCCGGCAACAGGGTCCATTCTTGTTTGTCACCAGTGAAATGCAGAAGGCAATGACCAGTAGGCCCACAATTATGGCCACGGCCACTTGAACATTGCGTTCGGCGTTCTTGAGATCAATTAGCAGTTGCACCACATAGTAGCCCAGGGTTATCCAAAAGGTAATGGTGCAGACGGCAAAGAAGCTAAGGAAGAGAGCAGAGCTGGAGTTGGGTCATGAAAAACAGGATGCATACTTACACCAGAATGCCGAGTATCTCCATGAGGAAGGTCAGAAAGAAATTTATCTGCTCATTGCCAAACACATCGATGCCCACGGGTCCGCGCAGACTGTCCCTCAAGCTGGAGTCCTGCTCGTTGGGCCCGCTGGGACGCACCAACGATCGATTCATGCAGCCGGGACCACAGCCCGTGCCATAGCCGCAATTCTCATCACAATGGATATCCGCACTGCACATGCCCGTTTCGCTCACCAGCGCTCCCATATCATGCAAATAGACGGCCAGACCCAAGGTGTCCCGTCCCGTATGCCTGTTCGAACTCGTCCCACTCTGATCAGCATAGACGGGACTGGCAATCACATTGCAGGGTTTGCCCTCATTGTCCCGGCAACTGTTGGCGCTGCTCACATTCGGTTGGATGAAATCGCTTTCGCGCAAAGAGCCCGACTGGCGGCCATATGTGTTGCCGGCAAACATCAAGGCAGTGGGTTCGTCGCCGCTGTTGTAGGAGCTGCTATATTGTCCCTCGCTGCAGCTGCCGGCCGTGGGAGCAGCAGATTGCGGTGGATTGTAGGGATCCGCTGTTTCGATCTGGCTAGGACCAGGAGCTAGAACCGAGCTCGCACGCCGAGGTGAACCTTTTGCTGTGGCAGGACTCGATCTTGTTAGCTCGTTGGGATCCGTGCTGGAACGTCGATTGGGAGTGGCATCTGATTCTGGGATTGGTCCCGAGCTAGAGCGTTGATTGGGATCTTGATCCGAGCTGGAGCGTCGAGTGGCATCTGTTTCTGGGACTGGACCTGAGCTGGAGCGCCGATTTGGATCAGTTGCTTCAGCTGGATCCGCGCTAGAGCGTCGATTGGGATCTGTTTCTGTTTGGGGGTCTGGGCCCGTGCTGGAGCGTCGATTGGGATCAGTTGCTGCGGCTGGATCCGCGCTGGAGCGTCGATTGGGATCAGTTGGTTCTGCTGGATCCGCGCTGGAGCGTCGATTGGGATCTGTTTCTAAGTCTGAAGCTGGACCCGTGCTGGAGCGTCGATTGGGATCTGCTGCTGGGTCTGGACCGGAGCTAGAGCGTCGATTGGGATCAGTTGCAGCAGCTGGATCCAAGCTGGAGCGTCGACTGGGATCTGGTGGTAGAGCTGCAGTTGGATCAGTACGCTGATAGGGATCTGGTGGCGGAGCTGAACCCGGACCCGAGCTCGAGCGCCGAGAGGGAACTGCAGCCGGCGCGGGACCAAGGCTCATAGGCTGATACGGTTGTGGTGGTGGACCTAGACCGCATCCTTGAGAGCACATAAACTGATATTGTGCTTGACTTGCTCTTTGACTGGGTCCAGGATATTGTGCTTGACCTGCAGCTGGATTTTGAGCTGGTCCTTGAGTAGGTCCCCGACTTGGTCCTTGACAGGGTCCTTTACAGGGTCCTCGACTGGGCCCTGGATATTGCGCTTGACTAGCATTTTGAGATGGTCCTTGACTAGGACCACGACTTGGTCCTTGGCTGGGTCCTGGATATGGTGCTTGAGCTGGTCCTTGACTAGCACCACGACTTGGTACTTGACTAGGTCTTTGACTGGGTCCTGGATATTGTGCTTGAGCTGGTCCTTGACTAGGACCACGACTTGGTACTTGACTAGGTCCTTGACTGGATCCTGGATATTGTGCTCCAGTAGGAGCTGCATATTGAGCTTGTCCTTGACTAGAACCACGACTTGGTCCTTGGCCTGCTACTTGACTGGGTCTTTGACCTGACATTGGTGCCTGTCCCTGCTGTCCTTGATAACCCTGCTGCTGCTGACCCTGACTTGATCCCTTCTGGCCACATCCTCTTCCTCCTCCCGCTCCTGCTCCCCCGTAGTGGTCACCGTAGACCGTCGCCGGCTTTCCAATCTGTACGTTATTAATGCACTGACCACAGATGCCAGCCTTGGTGTTGCAGGCTGCCACTTGCTTGCCACGGGCAATCTCACGCTCCCTCGCTCGATCCTTGCACTTGTTGCATGGACACCGAGGCTTATTGAACTGACGCGAGGCCGTGCCCAGGCTGTAATCATAGGGCACCTGGGCCCCACATACGCACTTGGAAGTCGGCATTTTAGAGTCTCGGGCGACCAGGTTGTGTTAGTTCGGGCACAAAATTTGGACTACCTATCTAGACTAACACTGACAAACGAGTGAGGCTGAAGCCGAAGGCAAAGGCTGCTTTGATCCAAATGAATTTTCTCAGTTTTACTATTTTTCCTACGATTGCTCTCTCTCTCTCTCTTCTCCCAGAGACCGATGTGGAGCACGAGTTCATACGTAACACCACCTGGTACATCATGCCTCTTCTCAATCCGGATGGCTATGCCTATAGCCATGAATACGATCGTTTTTGGAAGAAATCCCGTTCCCAGCATGTGGTCAAAGCTCCCAGTGGTCTCTTGGACTCGGCCATGACCTGGCTGCAACAGAAACGTGGCGTTGATAAGATATGTCATGGTGTGGACTTGGATCGAAACTGGCTATATCAGTGGGCCAAACGTGGCAGCTCCAAGATGCCTTGCAATGAGTTCTACGCGGGTCCTGCACCATTTTCCGAACCCGAAACCAAGGCAGTTTCCGACTTTCTTATGGATTATCGCACACAAATCAAGGTACAGACACCCGTTGAAAGGAATTTACATTTCTTTGAATTTTCCATTACTTTTTCAGCTTTACATCTCCCTACAGGCCTATGGCCAAGTGGTTTCCTATCCAGTGAAAGCCAATTCCACTTTTAACTCTGAGCGTTTGGATGATTTCCTGGATGTGGCCATGGTGGGTACGGACTCACTGCGTAAAAAGGGCAGCAAATCTCGCTATAAAGTGGATTCGGCAAATGACTTAATCGAACAGCGTTCAGGTGGGTACAGAGTAAACGTTAAGGAATCCCATATCAGATAAGATACTTTCAGGCTGTGCTGATGCCTTTGCTGCCTATGAGATTGGTATACCGTTTAGCTATACGCTCCAATTGGCCGATAATGGGGTACATGGCTATCTGTTGCCCAGCAGTGCAATTGAACCCACCGCTCGGGATGCGCTGGAGATTATTAGTGGTATGCTGGATTATATTTAGACCTTCAGGTAATACGTTTATGAGTTCCTTTTCGATATGACATATTTCCAGAGAACAAAGTCCAAATAGTTTTATACGTACCAGAAATCTCAAAAAATGAATTAATTTAATTTCTTAATGGAAGATTCCTTACTCCCAAACCAAAAACTCTACAACTCAACAAGATGAGTAACTGTCAGAGGAAATCCCGATGTGGACCTTCAGTTTTACATGAGTGTGCCGAACAATCTTAGCATACAGACAGCACACACAAAAGTAACTAAAATCGTAGGTCCACATTGCAAATTACCTTTCAAATTTCCCTGACTTTCACTTGTATGGCCGTTACTCATCTTCTTGAGTTCTAAAGTCTTTGCTTAAACCATTAAATTAGTCTACGAACTGTAAAGAACTAATTTATAGGAGTATTTATTTCCTTTCCCACAACACAACCTTTTAAAATGCGGTTAGGCTGTTTGGAAAATGTAAAAAAAACTGTCAAACATCTAAAATTCTTTGAGACCTACGACAAGAATGAGGGCGAGGAACTTTATCAGAAAAATGATTTCATTAATCTATATAAAACAAAGAGTTTAACCCGACTAATTAACTCACTGACTGGAGACTCCCGCACAGCCCAAACCGTTTCTAAGTACTTTTATCTTATAAAAAAAATCCGTTCTTATTTGTGTTTCATCTATTCTGGTTGACTCATTTGAAAATATTTGTATGAAAATTTATCAATGACTGCATCCCATTCTTCTGAAAAATTCACCATCTTGGGTGGAAAATAAGTGTTCCAGGTTGTATGGTCAAAAGTTTAGTTAGCTGCCACTTGATCATTTTCAAAGCCGCACATACAAATATATTAGCGTGACTTTTAAATTTTGACCAATCTATAAAGTTGAAAAATGAGCGGAAAACTGTTGTACATAAATTTTAGAAAGTTTAGCTCATTTTCAAACAAGGCTGTCAGCCGCAGAAATGGTTTTCTAGGGTCTATCGAATCGGATCACGAAGCGAACCTGAACCCGATCTCTAATGTTTGGAACAAGAAAGAAAGTCGATCCAGCCCGTCTATAACATACTCTGTACCTGTAAAGTGCTGCCCTTCACCGTTGCGACCGGTGCTGCCCATAATTGTTTGTTTTCTTATAACTTAAATATCGTTCATCCGATCTTTAAAATTCCTTCAGAGGATCGAAAAAGAATTCCGAATACTAAATATGTCCAGAAGGTTCGAACCTTCTATCTATAAAACTGTAGGAGATATGACGTTTTTTCGATATTGCGGGGGCGTGGCCAAAATTCTAAATAAACTTGATCTGCCTTCAAGTATAAGAAACATAGGTTCCATACAGGGATTAATACCGGTACCGGAACCGGAACCGTTAACAGAAATAAACCGTTTCAAATCACGTACCGGAACCGGAACGATCAACATTTTTTTTTGAGAACCGAATACCGTTTTCCGTTATTATTGGAACCGATAGAACCGGAACAAAACCGAAACGTTGGTACCGAAACCGTTTTGGGGTTTTTAGTCAGATATTTCTAACGCAAAGAAGGAATCATAAGACGTCCTTCACACGATATTAAATTTTCTTGTCACTTTTCTAAGAAAGCGCAAATCATCTGCCAAAAGACATCTTCAATATTTTTTCAATTTTGTAGACGCTGATAACGACATTCTTCTCCAACGGAAAGAGTGGGACTCGGCTTGCGAAATCTATTGCTTGAGTGATTTTTATTCCATTTGGATACACTGCAAATTGGAAACATCTAAAAATGCGTCCTCTTCACCGAAATCGCTCGGACAGAAAAAAAAGCGAGAGAAATCTCGTTTTGAAAACAATGATATTTTATGTGGAATATTTTTGGACCTAAGGTATAACGTAACGCTAAATCCTGAGCAAAACAGTTTGAACTACTCTTTTTAACGAATCTGAATATGGGTTTTAATGAACATCTATGCTCAAATTTCGTCGGTTGCTGATCAATCACTGTTTAATGATGAATGTTTTCATACTAGCTTTATCCGAAAGAGCCGACGAAGTTAATGCATACGAGGGCCGTCCCAGAAATGGCCGACTTAGCACATAAGTGTTGGAAAATGTTTACAAAAAATATTGAAAAGGTGGAAGTACCGACTATTAAAAGCTTAAATTTGAAGTTTGGTGCCTTTACCTTGCACAGTTTTTTTTTTTTGTCGATTTTAATAAAGAACGCTTGTTATTGATTTGCAAACATGGACTAAATTGGTCATCGTTATGTGATACAATAATTTCATATAAATGGTCTTAGTCCAACCAATATTAAAAAGGAGCTGGATTCTACCTTACGTAATTCTGCTCTCTCGTTTACAACAATAAAATATTGGGTGGCTGAGTTTAAGCGAGGTCGTTTGAGCTGCAAAGATGAACATCGTAATGGGCGTCCAAATGAAGTGACCACTTCAGAAATGGTGGCCAAAATTAAAAAAATGTGTATTGAGTGACCGACGATTGAAAGTTCGTGAGTTAGCTGAATGTGTAGGCATTTCAAAAAGTGCTATACATCGCAGATTGACCGACAAATTGGACATGAAAAAGTTATGCGCAAGATGGCTGCCGCATTTGCTGTTCCATCATGACAATGCTACCTCACGCCCCTTATACGCCAGACTTAGCTCCCTCTGATTATTTCTTATTTCCAAACTTGAAAAAATGGCTCGGAGGAAAAAGATTTGGCAACAATGAAGAGGTGGAGTCCAAGGTTAATGCCTATTTTGAAGATCCTCACAGTTCTTATTATAAAAAAGGTATCGAAGCTATTGAACATCGCTGGGAAAAGTGTTTCGACCTAAAAGGATCCTATGTTAAAAAATAAAAAAAAAAAATTAGAAATTTTTGTGTTTTAGTAGTTAGGTCGGCTATTTCTGGGACCGCCCTCGTATAATCATACATTTAGGCTTTCGCTAGATGACTCGTGATAAATATGATCAGTGATCTACCGACAATTTATAGCAGCAAATGCTCTTATGAGAATTGAAATGGGTGAGAGCGAGTCGCATCCCTGGTTCCATACATGTCAAAAAATTTTAAATAATTGAAAATAAACTTGATCTGCCTGCAAGTATAAGAAGTTTTTGTCCCATACACGTCGAATCTCTATCTCTTACCATCTCTAAGATCTGTTTGTTCATACGGACGGACAGACGGGCACTTTTGCACAAACTTAATATACTCTGTGTACCTGTGGAACAGAGTATAAAAAAATTTTCTAAACCAGAAGACCCCCTTAAGTGAGGAGTCCCCGAGAAAAACCAAGTGTGAGGAGAACCAGTTCTACAGCGTACGCTATGTCATTTTCCAAGTTTTTGCACTTTTGTGAAATTTGTAGCACTGTGTTATTAAAAGTTTCTTCATATTTATGGTAGACCAAAAATACTGGAACTGTTAATGCATTATATAATAAAGATCCGTTTTGTACATTATGTCCAAATTCAGAAGATTATGACTAAATAACTAACTGAAATAACTATGTAGCTTAACTATGAACTAAAATATAACAATTGTCAAGCTGAAACCTGGAAATACAAACTTTTCATATCTTTCTTCGAATACTTATTGAAAGGACCAGGGACTTTTGGAAGGTGATGTATAATTGACAGCATTAATAATTGAATTAAATGTGTCCTCCTTAACAAAAAAAAAAGCCAAGCTAGTTTTAATTTGATGTGGTTTCCTTCTCCGAATGTGGCCGTCTCCTGCTGTTGAACAAATGGTTAAATAAATGCAAAAACATATTTTTTTAGTTGATTTTTTTTTGTGTTATTTCGTTTCTCATATCAAAATTAGATTTAATGTTATGTAAGTGTACATTTTTGGAATAGTTGCCAAATTTTCACATTGTTTTTCATTTTGTTTTCGGGAATATTTTGAAGATTCCCGGACTACATATATGTAGGTAATACATATTTAATACAAAGATGGAAAATGAAATTTTCTATAAATTAGAAAAACACGAGATTTCTGGATAATATATAAGTAGGTCGTAATATATAATCTATGTTAATTATATCTCTCTCTCCTGTTCTTGTTTTTCTTTTTTTTTTGGTAGTCTTTTTAAGTGTATTTATATGTGAAGTTAGCAAATAATAAATATTATATTTAATACTAGTAGAAATTCATTTTTCTGTCTTTTCGTTGTTTTGTTTTTTTTTTTTTTGTTTTTTGTTGTTTTGCATGGATGCCATGTGATTCACAAAATCATAAACATAAATATGGGTGAGAGTTTTGGGGGGGGGGAAGGAACTGAATACTGAGACCAAAAAAAATGTTTCTTTTTACATGAAAACAGAAAACGCAAGGCACTTGGCGGCATAAACGTTACTCCATCTATTTCAGGCCCTGCGACACATTGATGCAGGCCGCAATCTTGCTGAAATTGGTATGGCACTCGTGGCCATAGAAATAGAGCCCAATCAACAGCTTAAACTGGGCCGGTGTCAGGGGGTACGTTTCCTTTGGCATTACCACAATCGTATCCACAATTCCCTTCTCCTGCTTGGCCTTGCTCACCATCTCACGATAGTTGGAGAAGGCCGCCGAGCATTTGGCAATGTGACGGACCAGCGTATCCGTGGAGCACTGCTGCATCACCGGGCGCTGCAGCATTTCCATGATAATCGAGTGCATGTCGAATATGATGATATCCGGCAGCGGCAGGTGATCGCACAACTGGACGATTGTGTGCGGAGTGCTCTCAACGTCATTTACGGGATGCACGGCCAGATCCAGATGCATCAGACAGACAGGATTGGTGTTTAGCATTTGGGTGAAACTATTTTGGCGATGTGCGAGCAACATGACCCGCCGCTTTTGATGCAGCGTGGTGCGCTCGAGTAGCTGCGAGTAGAGAAGAGTGAAGAAGGCCGGGGCGAGGGGGTATGAGTTTGCCGGCAAATGACGCGCCATAAAATGTGTGTTGTTGTTGTTGTATTTACCTTCAATAGATTTCGAGCGTAATCACCGTTCGAGGTCAGAAAAATGTGATTGGTGTGGACATTGCTAAGAGTGGTGTTCATGCCTTGTTGGAAAACTGAAAACTGAACAATTCGGGGGGAAAACAAAACAATTAAAATCACCAAACACACAGGCACCACCAAGGCAGGGAGCGAGGCGATCTAGAGATGACAAAACAGGCTGTGCTAGAGATGGGAGTATATTACTTATTCTGTGACTTGTCACAGTCGCTGTTATTAAATATGAGGACATTTCCAATCTGGCGTAACGTGACATTTGTATGATAAAACGCCTTAAAAAATATGAAAAACTAGGATTTTTAATAAGGAATTTGTTTCAGAAAAACAATGACATCAATCAACTATAAGAACTTATATATAAGCCCAAAATATGTGCTGGCGCAACGTAACAAAAACCGGCAGTGGGTTTTCACTCGTATTACAAAATGGCCAAACTCTGCGAATTGGTCAGAGCTGTTCGAATAAAACTTTATTTTAGTAGGATTCGAAATAACATACGATTTTTTTCCAAGTCATCATATTGAAAAAATCTTTTCTCGATTTTCTTTATTACCTGGCGTAACGATACTTAAATTTCCTTTGGCAAATTTTAAGCTTATGCTGTATTTTCACTTGTCTGATATCTCATAATAGTTTCTCAAAAGAGATCAAAATTTTATGAAAAGCATGGCAAAACTGAATGAGAAGTAGGCTATTTTTTCATATCGATTTCTCAAATGAGTTTTTTGACAGCCAACTCGTAGTAAACTGGGATGTTTTTCACACATCTCGTATGAGATCTCGACAAGTAAAAATACAGCTTTAGATTGTTATACACACCTCGTATATAAAGGCAAATTTTAGCGCATCCTGACACAATACTTAAGCCCAAAAAATTGTACTATCTCGTGAATGAATAAATCTTTTATTTAAATTTTTAAGCTCGGCTTTCTTTTGAACATTTTAGGTTCTAAACAAAGCATTCAAATGATCTCCAAAATTATCAATAATAATTAGATTTCCATCGGGTTCGTTATGTATCATTTCCATTAATGCCCAGCAGCGTAATCCTATCCCACCGAAGTTGAATACAACCACTAGCTTAAAAAGCATCACCGTACAATATTGTACTATGATAACGTTCCGTTGATCCCCAGGAAGTCCATGATTGACCACTCGTAGAATGCCCTTAACTACGGTCCCGACAGTGTATAGCCAGCACATAGTAAATATAGTAACATAGGGTCCCACTAATTCCCAGTCAAAAGGTGCTCTATCTACCCAACGAGCCAAATATCTTCGTTCATGGTACGAACAACGCCAAAAACGATACAAACTGTACACTACCATTCCCATTGCGACCAGCAAATAAGTGTGTATACTAAATTTAAAGGGAAGCAGACATTCGAATCTAAGACCAAACTTCAATTTACTGGACCACAATGTTTCTTCATAGCGCTCCAGCAGGACTGGTGTCACGGCCGCTGCCAGAAGCAGTCCCCACAGATGAACGACAACACCGATTAGCTTTATGGTCGTAAAGAGTCTGCCGTTGTCGTATTGGCCGGGCATCTTTCCAAATAAATTTATAAAATTTTTTTTAGTAACTGAGAAACGAACAAACTGTACTGTGTTTTTAACAATAAATATATATCTGTGTCGATACGTGACATATCGAGCCAGACATTTTTTCCAATGTGATGGTAAATGCGATGCACATAGAATTGTGTTCATACTTTATATTTCCTTCACAAGATTTAAATAACCCTAAAGTTAGACCATTGTTGCTGATAAGGTAATTGTGGTGTTTATTTTATTAAAAATCGAAGCTTGGCGGTGTATATTACGAAATGGCTGTGAATGAAGTGATGAATACAGTTCGAAAATGCAGTCAATGAGGTGTTTAAGTGTAAACACGGTTACTGAATTTGTTTGTTTTCTTGTTTCTTTATTGTTAAATTATCCTAAAGCTACAAGTACATTATAATTATAATTTGAAGTTTTTGATTCCTTTCAGCCTAATCACTAATTTTATATAATTCACTGTTATACACTTGGACACATTCATTAACTTTACACAAGGGTCTACTAACATACATGTGAACATCGTCCGATGTATCAACGTTCCGTCGACGATTTTGTGACTGTCGTGTAGGTTTTCTAAACAAACGTTAAGGATTTCAAATGCCATATGCTACATTTAAAAAATCTACACGAAATGTGTAGCTCATTGTCGCTTTTTGCTTGCCTTTATAACTGTTACTTGCGGCATTCCCGCGCGAGTGCTTATATAGTTGTAGGGGCTAAACTGCCGGCAATTGTGTAAGTTCGAGTTCCCGACAAGGTAAGTAAAAAAATTAAACTGTAAGTTTTTCAGATGGATGACCCTGTCTCTTTTTGTGCCCCTTCTTCCCATTCCACCCCACACTACCCTCCTCCCCACATTACCTTGTGTAAAATAATATAGTTAAAAGTAGGATTTTTTATGTGCTAAACGCGGCGTTTAGTAAAGCTACATGCGGCTTTTAGAAATGAAAATTCCAAACGTGCATGTATAAAAGTTACATGCCGCATTTAGAAATGGGAAAGCTAAACGTGGCGTTTAGAAAAGCTACACGCCGCATAAAGAAATAAAAAAGCTAAACGTGGCATGCAGAAAAGCTACACAAACGTAGTGTTTTGAAAATCCCTGTGAAACGTGTAGAAAAACTACATTTTCGTGTAGTTCTTACACATTTTTTTCTCTGTGTACCAATTGTCGCCGATCCGCAAGATATGACTGCAAAAGTTTAACAGATGTGTTTGAAAACATATACAATTGTTTGAATTTTGTGCACAGGATTTCGTTGTTTACTGTGTCAAATGCTTTACTATAGTCTAAGAGGGTCAGAGATGTTATATTGCCATTATCAATCTCCGAGCGAATATTTTCAGCAATGTTTATTATAGCCGTTGTACAGCTTCTACCTTTCCTAAACCCTGATTGGTGGTCATTAGAAAGTTGTTCTGCAAGCATAAATGCATTTATTAGTTTTGTTATGAGAGTTTCAAATAGGCATTTGTGTGTGGATTTTGGGTTTGATGTATTGCTCGTACAGAATAGTTTTTTTTCTATCTTATATCTCTGCTCCACTGACACATATATGTACATTTCAAATTTTTTGAGCAGAGTTATTACGTGTGCGGTGGAAACTGTTCGTCATTAAATAGAAACAATTGCACGAACATAATTTGTCAAAAATATTCATAGAGTGAAAACAAAAAAATTATGCTTAAATTTATCGTATGCCTTCAAAATGACCCACTCGTTCATCCATATTTACCCGTTTGCACGAAAATAGCTTATGTGCCATTTTTTACGAAATTGACATTTTGATGCAAATTAGTCCTAAATCATCATAAATTAGTCCTCATCACCTGGTAAAATACTATAGCGGTAATCTCTACGGTTACGGAGATATCCAAGAATCAATTTTATCGTATGTACCAGTGCCAGTGCAACGAAAAGTAAAAAAAACTCTCTCCTGTAAAATTTAGTTTTTGGCACATAAGATATTTTCGCGCAAAGGCTGTTCTCTGCCATGTTTAGCTCGTTGAAATTTTTTTTTGCAAATGATGTTTGGCTAAGTCGCACTCATCATACGTATAATGTCACAGTCACCGTGAACGCATGCCTCATCTCTATTATTATCGATAACTGTGGACATTTTGGTTTCTAAGGCAACTTTTACCGAAATTCTCTAGAAGATTTGTATATTTCACACATCCCAAACCGCAAACATGCCACAGCAGCGACAATGCATTGTGGTCAACATGCGTTCCGCCATTGCGTTAATTCTCATCTTTGTGCTCACCGGCATTAAGAACAGCGAAACGGCCAGCGGTGGCAATCAAATGGATCTCTCCGACTCCAAATCTGATCACAACAACAAGGACAACAGCAATGCCAGCAACAACAACAACAATGACAACGAAGTATTCATGCCTGGCCTGGGCAATATGATAGTGAAATCTGTCACCTCGGTCAATGAGACGAGCAGCAGCAGCAACGGGAATGGGAATAGCAACGGCAGCGGTAACCTGATGTGCCCCTCAGATCGGGACACTCCTTGCGAACGTTTACCCTTCCCCTGCATACGGTGTGTGTACAACAACAACTGTTTGTATGGCCGCGAGACAACAGTCCCCTGCGAGGTCATTGGGAATATCCAGTGCCAGGGCGAACGCTCCTTTCAGCGCTCTATGAACTGTCGCTATTGCTATCAGACGGAGATGTGGCAGCAGACCTGCGTGCAGCGGGCGCACTGCAATTCGGCGGCGGATAAATATTACCGCACCAACTGCACCGTCCATCCGCAGGTGCTGTGCCTGGGCAATCGTTCGTTTACGAGGAATCTACGCTGCAATTGGACTCAGGGCTACCGCTGGAGCACGGCTCTGCTGATCAGCCTGACACTTGGCGGCTTTGGAGCGGATCGCTTTTATCTGGGCCACTGGCAGGAGGGAATCGGCAAGCTGTTCAGTTTTGGGGGTCTGGGCGTGTGGACCATAATCGATGTGCTGCTCATCTCGATGCACTATTTGGGACCAGCAGATGGGTCGCTGTACATTTAAGGAGTAACTTAGGTAGATGTAAGAAGACTGCAAGCCAAATTGTCTAGGATTAAGGGGCTAAATTCGTATGTAAATACAGTTGAAACCATTTTTATCAGGGTGCGTAATGATTGAGTTCTATTTTAAATATCAATCCCAGGAATGAAATCAATACCATTCGACGAAGTCTTAAGCTGAACACAAGTCAATTTTCAAAATTTTCTCTAGCGCGTCAGGTTTTTAAGAAATCATTGGTCAAAGTTGGTAAAGGTGCCTAAAGTGAAACTTTTTAGTTAGATTTTTAAAAAAATTGATTTTGTTCTATTAGAATGGATTAAAAAAAAGGCACTAAGCGGTTGCCAAACTCGTAATCTACGATGCATTCTAAAAAGGTTTGCACAAGAAACCATGGGTCTAAAATCAAAATCGAGCTTCCCGTTTTTAAGAAGAAACTTTTCGTATCGTAATGGGCTAAAATTAGAATAAACAAGATAGAAAGTCGATCAAGACCGACTCTAATACACTCTGTACCTCCCAAAGATTGTGTTAAGGTGTGTCAACTGCAGCCCATCGCCCAAGTCCGTTGCTTTTCCTGATCTTTTATATGCTTTGAAAAGGCGAGACTTAGCATTTTTTAAGTGTCTAAGGCTTGCACAACTCCATGGTGCATTCTTCTCAACACTCTTTACTCCCTCCTGAGGGATAGAAATATCAAATAACTCGTAAAGCTTAGAGTAAAACAAATTGGTTGCAGTTTCAACGCAATGAACTTGATTAAGATATGACCAGTCAGTATCTAGCAACAAATTATTCAAGAGTATGTAGTCTTTTTTATTACACCATCGCCTGAGCACTGCCTTAGTTGCTTTGAAGATCCAAATTAAGTTTTAAGGCGGGATTATAAATGACAAGTACTGGCTCCGTCATATGGTATTTAAAACATGTGTGTAGTCTTTGAGATTATGGGCGAATAAGAAAAGATCGCTTTTTAGGATTTAAACTCCAATGATGTGGCGGAAACCTTGATACAAACGTGACTAATAAAAGAAACTGGCACTAACTTGTTTTCTGTTACTTAACCAGTCCCTGTAGTCCGGCGATGCGCCAGTAGCGCAGGCTTCTTCATCTACAATTACACAAAATGATCTCGACCAATAAAGGGGGAAAAATAAAGTCGATTTTCGAAATTTTGACTTTGAAACCCCATAACCTCGTTATTTTTTGAACGATCCCAAATATTTTTGTACCGACCAGAATGGTAAGTATTGGGAGTAATTTAAAAAGAAAACTTGAAAATCGATCTACAGTTGTCTTTTTATTTGGGTAACCATATGCCTATGATTTTAGTTTTTGATCAACTTTGCACCGGAATACAAAAACAAACGCAGCAACAACAAAAAATTTCTAAATTTAATTTATCCGATTACATATCGAATACAAAAAACAGCTTGTAAATATCACTTTGTTTTTTTGTAATTAAATTTTTTGTAAACCTTTAAAAAAATGGCACCTAAAGGTATACAGTACCCTTGATCAAAAAGACCTCAGTGCATTAGTCAGATACCTTGGTCTTTTTAAAAGGATGAAAGCTATGCAGAGCATATTCATCTAATATTACACTTCCAGCGGCTTTGTTGTAGTATGGAAAATCTTGATGATCTGAGTAAAGAACAAGAAGAACGGTTCCATCCAGACATTCTAGCTATGGAGGCACGTTTCCAGTGTCATTGGAATGCTCACATGATGGCGGACTATTCTTGGAGCATTAAGAACAGCCCTCGTGAACCAAGAAAATCCTATAAAAGAACATTTTCTAAAAAGTTGTGGTTGTTTTGCTAAAGTAGGGGAAAGTTAACTTCGGCTCGTCCACAGTTTTGTATACCCTTGCAGTTTTTTTCCAAATAAGTCTACTTTTCGGACCTTACTTTTCTATGGGAGCTATACTATAAAGATGTCCGATTTCGACCAAACTTAGTGCAATCATTGAAAAGCATAGCAAACTGTTAATTACGAAATTTGGAGGCGATCTCAATTAAAACAAAAAAGCTTTTCTCACTAGAACTTCTTTTTCGACCGATCGTTCATACTGCAGCTATATGCTATAGTCATCCGATTTCGATAAAACATTGTAGAAATGTGTTAAAGTATATAAAATAAGAATATGCCAATAAAAAGGACGTTTTTATTAAAAACAAAAAAGGTTTTCCTCACTCGAACTAGTTTTTCGACCTATCGTTCGTATGGGAGCTATATGCTATAGCTATCCGATTTTGACCAAAGTTAGTAGAATTGTGTAAAAGTATATAAAATAAGAATATGCCAATGATAAGGACGTTTTCAATAAAAACAAAAAAGTTTTTCTCACTAGAATTAGTTTTTCGACCGATCGTTCCTATGGCAGCTATATGCTATAGTCATCCGATTTCGACCAAACTTAGTGTAATCATGGAAAAGGATAGTAAACTAAGAAATATGTACTTTGGAGGCGTTTCCATTAAAAACAAAAAGTTTTTCTCACTAAGAGTAGTTTTTCGACCGATCGTTCCTATGACAGCTATATGCTATTGTTATCCGATCCGCCCGGTTCCGACAAATGTGCAGCGTATTTGTACCAAAGGACTTCGTGCAAAGTTTGGTGAAGATAGCTTTCAAACTGACGGAGGAGATAGTATAGAAATAGACGGACAGGGCTTAATCAACTCGGCACGTCGTGCTGTTCAAGAATATATATACTTTATGTAGTCGGAGATGCCTTCTTCAATGCATTACAAACATCCGCACTATTTTAGAATACCCTCTGCAAGGGTATAAAAATAGATTTTCCTTTAAAAAAGCTATTCAGTTATATCTCAAAAACTAACACTGATAAAACCATCTGACTTCAGATCTGAAACGCTCTTTCAGTGTTTTATCGCGAGTCAAAAACTTCCACAGATCTTGTTCTACACAAAGTGTCTAATTGGTCTGGCGATTTTATGTTTGGAGTCCGAGTAAGCAAGGCAGTTGGATTTCATAATCGATTTCTTTGGGTTTGCAAAAGCGCGAAAAGCGAATTTAAATGGATAACAACTAACCGCGATATAGACGATAACTTAAAAATATATGTACCTATCTAAGCATCAACAAAACTCAACATCTTTTCGTTATGGTGAAAATTTTTCTCTGAAAAATATTTCTTATTAAATGGGGGCCCGTGAGTCGTATCACCCCGGGCACGTATTTCCTCTCGCCGGGCCTGCATATAGCTCATATATCCAGATATTTATGCCTAGTGTGGCCTTCATAATTCCTAGAGTGCCAATAATTCGACAAAATCGTTTTTACCCCATATTTTGGAAACAAGAGCTGATGGAGCTATACCGAAACCAGTTTTGTAATCAGTGAGCATAAATTTATCACATTTTTACATCGACAAGGCACCTTACAAAGTTGGTTATTTTTGATTTTTAATTATTTTACTCACAAATAATTATCAACCATTGAGCAATAAAATAAAAAAAACATTGCGGAAATGCATAGATTATATCAAAATGGAATCGAATTTTATTATGATTCATTTACCTATACGGTTGATGATTTTTGTGTTATTATTTACTGCTCCTGACTTATTTCCACCTAAAAACTAAACCTCCAATGCCGCAGCCGCCTCCTCCTCCTGATCATCGAACTTGATGTGCTTGGCCAGCAGCTTGGTGACCTTCTCGCGTCCTCGCTTCTGCTGGACGCGCACTTTCTTGGACAGCTTCGCCTCACGATCCTGCTCGATTTTGCGCCAGTATTGCTGCTCCGCCTGACCGCGCAGCACCTTCAGCTGGCGTTCGGCACTGTGCACTTGAGGCAGCAGCTCCTCGGCCGCTGTGGGATTGGCCAGACGTAGATAGGCCAGCGAATCACCCTCCTTAATGTCCACATACTTGATGTTCACATATTGGCGCATCTCCGCCTTAAACTCCTTGACATTGGAGCAGGGCTCCAGCAGGGAGCATTCGACTATGAGTCCAGGCTCGTACTGGAACAGGGGACGACGTTCCTCTGACTTGGATTTGTCCTCTAGGGTGGCGGGCTCCCCACCACCGGCGCCATAGAAATTCATGTTCATCTTGTGCACCGCTTTGCGACGCTTGGCGGTCGGGGGGCCCGGTTCCTCAGCATCTGCAGGGGCAGCTGCCACCACCTCATTGAGACACGAAGACGACGCTGTTTCAGCCTCCTCGCTAGCGGTGGTGCCTGCTGCGGCGGGTGTGGCAGGTTCCGCCTGCAGCGGCTGGGGTGGTGTGGGCGTTTGATGGGGATGCGACTCGCGCCACCATTTCGCTTTGGCCTCGCTGACCAGACGGCGCTGAAGGTTCAGGTATTTGTTGCGCAGGCTGCACCAGCTGGTCTTGGGCAGCACCTTTAACTCCAAGGCGCTGGGATCAATGTTGGGGCGTTGGACATTCTCCAAGGGGGGTTTCTTTTTGCTCAGGCGGCGACGACGTCGCTGCTTCTTGGAGGAAGGTTCGTTGGGATCATTGGACGGTTGTTCTGTGTCACTTGGCTCCGTGCCGGAGGCCGTTGGCACCGCCTGTTCGGGCTGGGCCTGCTGCTGCTCGGATGCTTCCTCTACCACTGGGGGCGATGTGTCCTCCTTACGCAAGCGCTTTGCCTCAGGCGGCTGCAGCTGTTCCGCCGGCTCAGTTACGGCCGCCTGCCGTTTGAGGTCAGGCTGCTGCTGCTGCTGTTCCTTCAACTCCTCCTGCTTCTGAAAGGAACGTATGCTGGCCAGATTGCCTGGTTCCGTGGTGTCCACAGAGAGCACACCCTGTATGTGAGCAAAGGCCTTGACCGCCTTCTCCAGGCCCCCACTCTTTTCGAACTCAATGAAGGCAAACTCCTTGATCCGCTTGCTGCCCGGATAGTGAGGCAGCGAGACATAGGCCACCGGGCCGTAGCGGCTGAAGACCTCCTTGAGCCACTCGTGACTGGCATTGGCGGGCAAGGCCTCCACATACAACGTCTTATCATTCACATCCCGCTGAGCCGGTATTTCCGTCTTGCGACGCACCTTCAGGCCACTCTCATCCAGCTCTAATAGCTTGGAGTTGCTCAAGGATTTGGCTATCTGCTTCACCTCCTGGGTGAGTGCTTTGATTTTGTTGAACGTAAGAAAGATCTCCAGGGGCACAACTGTGGGTAGGAAAGGGAGTTAGAGTAGGTCTATGGCGGGGGGAGGAGGGGGCTGCTGAGTACTCACAGGGATCCTGTTCCACATGGCGACGCAAAAAACGATCTTTGCTCAGATTCGCATCCCCAAAGTAGAATTCCATTTGGCTGCGTATGGCATTGTACAAATGCCGCTTGCGTTTGCGGCCGCCACCTTCGTGCTTTGCGGCACCAGCACCAATGACAGCCTCGCCGGGCTTGCCTTGCTCCTCAACTGGGTCTTCCTGGGCTGGCTTGGAGCTGGGTTCAGCCGCGGATGCAGCCGTCGTGGTGGCAACTGCCACAGAATCAGCCTCCTGGCCCTCACTCTTGTCAGCGGACAAGGCAGCCATCTATAAACAAATTTATGTTAAATTTCAGCTCAAAGTTGTGAGGCCACTAAGCGATAAGTTATCGACCAGCAATGAACTAGAGATGTGCCACAAGTGATTTTGAAAAGTAACGATTTAAAGTCACTGTGACTGAACAAGTGACCGTTTTACTTCAAAAAAATCAATGGTTAATGTTCTGAATAATCTCCGTACTCGACAAAAATGTTGAAAAATATGTCATCGATGAACCGCGAGACTGGGAAGAATTTACGTGCAAAAATCAATTGGCGGTCGACCATGGTCTCTTTTAAAATGAATTTTGGGTAATTGTTTAGTAGAGCTACCCCACACCAAAAATTCTGAAATTTATTTATTTTATAGTTTAAGAATGTTCTGTCTAAACTTAAAAAGGGGCCTGCTTAGGAATGACAAAAAAGTATTTTTTATAACAAGGAGTGAGAAAATAATATAAAAGTACTTATTATAGTTTAGTCAAAGTTTTCGGAAGGCTTCGTGCGGTGATTTAGAATGGTCGTAAGCAAGTTGGGAAATATTAAAAACATATTTCCAAAGTGGTGAGTCCTCGACTCAAGCTATGCGAAATTTAAAAAAAAAAACAATAAAAAATAAAAACATTTAACAAAAAAAAGTTCCGAAAACTCTTATTTGTGGATCAATTCGTGAAGCGAGTTCGTGAAACTGGAATGTTGGGGGATAAACCAAACTGTGTACGTACTCTCCGCTGCGCTTAACCGAAATGTGCGTGAACAACCATCGACGCGTCAACTCGCATAATGACTTTGCCATGAAGCCATACAAGTTCAATTGGTAAAGCAGCTAAAGCCAATTGACTATCCGAATCGTCTGCAGTTCGCAAATTGGGCGGAAAATCGTTTGGCCGTAGATGGTGAGTTTTACCGAAAAATCATCTTTTTAGTTGAAGCACATTTCCACCTCGGTGGTTATGTTAAAAACAAAATTGCTGCATCAGGGGCGGAGAAAATCCGCATATCGTCGTCGAGAAGCCAATGCACCCACCACGTGTCACTGTTTGGTGCGGATTTTGGTCTCGAGGCATCATTGGTCCATTTTTCTTTGAAAATGACAAAGGAACCACCGTAACCGTGAATGGTGTGCTACATGCGCACGCCACAATCGCCCTATCTTCTAAAATTGAATAATCAGCAAATATGGAAATGTGAATTGGCAGCTATGAAGCTATGCAGATCATAGCCACAATCCTGAAACAATTGATGAGTTGCAGAATGAGATTCGAGTTGCTATTGCTGACACCATTGAAAATGTTCTCAAAAATTGAGTGGATCGAATGGGCTACTTCCAAGTCAGCCGTGGTGGTCATTTGACCGAAATTGTTTTTCATAAACAAATGACATGAACCAACCTTTCCAATAAATGTTTAACCTTTGAAATTAAAATTAAATTTTTAAATGGACCCATTCCTTTATATATTTTAGTGTAGAAAATTATCCACTTAGGATAGCTTTACTTACCAGAATGATTGTTTTGGGATATTCAATGCAAGTCTACTATGATTTTTATTTTATAAGTATAATCGGGATTCCGCCATGGAATCTCAGGAATTATGAAATTTTTATTTGAAATTTCAGCTCGGTATTTTCCTGTATGATTTGATTGTTTAGTATTTCTAGACTTAATTTTACTAATTCCAAAAATTCGACTAGACTGTTCACAATACGCCCATTCCACTCTTCGCCTAGGATTGCAGCTTTTATCTATAACAGCGGTGTCTCATATAGCCTATTACGTGCTATGCTTCTATTACTCCTCAGTGTGGCCGGGGGCGCCTCCCGGGATTCCTTTACCAAGTCTATGGCGACTTGTTCCGTCTTCTTTGATACGCTTTCTACACACAATCCTACGCCATGCAAATGGGTTCATCAATGAAGGCACCCCACAAAATGGAAGCACCACTCCTGCAATGGAATTCCCAACACCGGCGGTAAATTTTTGTATTTGCTGCAGAGGTCCATAATTCAAGAGGTTGGCAAAAAGAATTGCTCTACAAAGTCTCCTCTTGAGTTATTGACTGTCCGTTTGCCACAGGCTTTCAAATAGGGCTGCAAGGCGTTTTACAAAATGCGTTCTAGCGTTCTAGCGCAAGCATCTAGGGCAGAGGGAGGCAAAAAATACATTTACATTTTTGCATTGCAATGCATTGGTGTGTGTGAGAGCAGCTCAAAAATTGCTCTCAATTTCAGTAGCAACGACTGCGTCGCGGCGTAGGAAAGCAAGCAACGCAGCGGCGCTTGTACAGCTTATACTATGCGTGTTTGAGCAGCGCTGCTTTGAGAATTTTCTTATATACGCGAGATAGCAAGCTGCCGGCCCCTGATCTAGGGCGGCGATGGTGAGCAGGAAAAAATTTACAGTAAGGTCACCCTTTCACCTTATGAATCCAAGCAAATTCCAAGTATCGCTGCCCAATACCCAAATATGGTATCTCTGTTGAATTCCCCTCGGATGGCAAGTAGCTGGTACGCAGTTTGCAAAACGCCTTGCAGCCGTATCTGGAAGCCTGTGGCAACCAGACAGTCAAAAACTCAATAGGAGACTCTGCAGAGCAATTCTTTGCCAACTTCTTGAATTCTGGACCTCTGCAGCAAATACATCAATTTACCGCCGGTGTCTGCGAATATCGATCGCAGGATTGGTGGTTCCATTTTGTGGGTTGCCATCATTGAAGAACCCTTATGAATGGCGTAGGACTGCGGGTCCAAAGCGATTCAAAGAATATGGAACAAATCACCGTAGACTTGGCAGGCGATACCTGCGAGACGCCGGCGGTCACTTCGAGGAATAACAGAAACGGCACACGTCACAGGCATCTGCATGAGACATCGTTGGTATTGATAGAGGCTACATCCCCTAGGTGAAGAGCGGAATGAGCGTGATGTAAATCGTCAAGTAAAATTTTTGGAATTAGTAAAATAAAAATTCGAGAAATACTGAAGAACCAAATCATACAGACCTTTTGTGCTTTAAGGAAATTTTGTGACTGAGGTAGACAACCAAATGAAAACCACTTCAAACAAGACATGAGCTTTAAAGCAAGGCCAACTTGATTTTGTGATTTGGCATCTTGATCATAACCCAGCAGTGTGCGCCTATCCCACCGAAATTTGAAGTCACCATTAGCTTAAAAAGCATAGTTATTGCGTATTATGTCAAGATTACGTTGAGTTGTTCGTCTTCCTGTCCATGATCGGCCACTCGCACAATACCCTTAAGTATGGTAAGAAACAGATTCAAAGGAGATTAGAAACTTCAACTTGCTGGACGCTCCAACAGAACTTACGTCACGGCCACTGCTTGATGCAATCCCCAGAGAATGCATACAGTCCAGATTAGCTTCGCTGCGGCATCGAGATTCCTCCATAGAAATTCAGGAATTATGAGACTTTTATTTGAATTTTCAGCTTGGTACTTTCCTGTATGATTTGATTGTTTAGTATTTCTTGACTTAATTTTACTAATTCCAAAAATTCCACTAGACTGTTTACAATACGCCCGTTTCACTCTTCGCCTAGGATTGCAGCTTTTATCTATACCAGCGGTGTCTCATGCAGATGTCTATTACCTGCGTTGCCTCTATTATTCCTTAGTGTACCCGGGGGCGCCTCCTAGGATTCCTTTGCCAAGTCTATGGAGACTTGTTCCGCCTTCTTTGAAACGCTTTGGACACACAGTCCTACGTCATGCACATGGGTTTATCAATGAAGGCACCCCAGAAAATGGAACCGCCAATCCTGCGATGGATATTCTCAGACACCGGCGATAAATTTATGTATTTGCCGAGGAAGACAATGTTTCAAGAAGTTGGCAAAAAGAATTGCTCTACAAAGTCTCCTCTTGAGTTATCGACTGTCCGTTTGCCACTGGCTTCCAAATAGGGCTGCAAGGTGTTTCACAAAATGCGTTCTAGCTGATTGCCATCCAAGGGAAATTTAACTGAGGGATCCCGTATTAGAGTGCTGGGCAGCGGTACCAATTCGCTGGCTTCATAGGGTTAAAGGGTGAGCTCGGTGTAAATTGTTTCCTTCTCCGCCTCGCCGCCTGAGATGCGTTCGCTGTGTTAAGTAAATTCACTATAACCCAAAGATCAGCCAAAGTTGCGGCTACTTCTTCCGCTTCGATCTGGATTTGATGAAGATCTTGGTTCGCAAAGTAAACTCTCAGTAGTGCTTCTCAACCATACCAATCCTGAGTGCAGCATTTGGAGACCACAATATACCCAAAAATGGTCAATGATAGAGGTGTTGACACTCAGGCGGTCAATGACAGGTGTAGACCCTCAGAGGTCTTATCTATTCTCTGTCACTGACCTGCTATGGGTATATTGTGGTTTCGAAATGCTGCTCTCAGGATCGGAATAGTTGAGAATCACTACTGAGGGTTCAGATACCGAAGCAAAATCTGCAGCAAATTTAGATGGAAGCGGAAGTAGTGGCGGCAGCAGATGCTGATCTTCGGGTTATAGTAAATTAACCTCATATTCATATCTGCGCATGTTCTGCAAACCTCGCATAGCGCAAGCATCTCTGGTGGCGAGGCTTAAAAGCAAAAGATTTACAGCACGCTCATCCTTTCACCTTATGAATCCAAGCAAAATGCAAGTACCGCTGCCAAACACTCATTTATGGGATCTCTCAGTTGAATGTCCCTCGGATGGCAACTAGCTGGAACGCAGTTTGCGAAACGCCTTGCAACCCTATTTGGAAGCCAGTGGCAAGCGGACTGTCAAAAACTCAATAGGAGACTCTGCAAAGCAATTCTTTTTGCCAACTTCTTGAAACATGGTCTTCCTCAGCAAATACATAAATTTACCGCCGGTGTCAGCGAATATCCATCGCAGGATTGGCGGTTCCATTTTCTGGGGTGCCGTCATTGATGAACCCTTATGCATGGCGAAGGACTTCGGGTCCAATGAGTTTCAAAGAATGTGGAACAAATCGATGTAGACTTGGCAGGCGATACCTGGGAGACGCCCACGGTCACATCGAGGAATAACAATGACGACACACGTCACAGGCATCTGCATGAGACATCGTTGGCTTTGAAAGAGGCTACATTGCCTAGGTGAAGAGCGGAATGAGCGTGATGTAAATAGTCAAGTAAAATTTTTGGAATTAGTAAAATATAGATTCGAGAAATACTTAAGAACCAAATCATACAGACCTTTTATGATTTAAGGAAATCTTGTGACTGAGGTATACAACCAAATGAAAACCACTTCAAACAACACGTGAGCTTAAAAGCAAGGCCAACTTGGTGTTGTGATTTTGCATCTTGATCATAACCCAGCAGTGTACGTCTTTCCCACCGAAATTTGAAGACACCATTAGCTTAAAAAGCATAGTTATTGCGTATTATGCCAATATTACGTTGCGTTGTTCGTCCTCCAATCCATGATAGGCCACTCGCTCAATACCCTTAAGTATGGTAGGAAACAGATTTAAATTAGATTCGAAACTTCAACTTGCTGGACGCTCCAACAGTACTTACGTCTTGGCCACTGCATGAAGCAATCCCCAGAGAGTGCATATAGTCCAGATTAGCTTCGCTGTGGCATCGAGATTGCTCCATGGAAACTCAGGAATTATGAGATTTTATTTGAATTTCCTGTATGATTTTATTGTTTAGTATTTCTCGACTTAATTTTACTAATTCCAAAAATTCGACTAGACTGTTTACAATACACCCATTCCGCTCTTCGCCTAGGATGGCAGCCTTTATACCAACCGTGTCTCATGCAGATGCCTATTACGTGCGTTGCCTCTATTATTCCTCAGTGTGGCCGGGGTCGCCTTCCAGGATTTCTTAACCAAGTCTATGGCGACATGTTTCTTCTTCTTTTAAACGCTTTGGACACACTGTTCTCCGCCATGCACGTGGGTTCATCAATGAAGGCAACCCAGAAAATGGAAACACAAATCCTGCGATGGATATTCTAAGACACCGGCGGTAAATTTTTGTATTTGCTGCAGAGGTCCGTAATTCAAGAGGTTGGCAAAAAGAATTGCTCTACAAAGTCTCCTCTTGAGTTATTGACTGTCCGTTTGCCGCAGGCATCCAAATAGGGCTGCAAGGCGTTTCACAAAATGCGTTCTTGCTAATTGGCATCCAAGGGAAATTCAACTGAAGGATCTCTTATTTGAGTGCTGGGCAGCAGTAGCAATTCGCTGGCTTCATAGGGTGAAAGGGTGAGCTCGGTGTACATTTTTTGCTGAAACGCTTTGCAGCCGTATCTGGAAGCCAGTGGCAACCAGACAGTCGAAAACTCAATTGGAGACTCTGCAGAGCAATTCTTTGCCAACGTCTTGAATTCTGGACCTCTGCAGCAAATACATCAATTTACCGCCGGTGTCTGCGAATGTCCATCGCAGGATTGGCGGATCCATTTTCTGGGTTGCCATCATTGAAAAACCCTTATGCATGGCGTAGGACTGCGGGTCCAAAGCGATTCAAAGAATATGGAACAAATCACTGTAGACTTGGCAGGCGATACCTGCGAGACGCCCGCGGTCACTTCGAAAAATAACAGAGACAACACACGTCACAGGCATCTGCATGAGACACCGTTGGTATTGATAGAGGCTACATCTCCTAGGTGAAGAGCGGAATGAGCGTGATGCAAATAGTCAAGAAAAATTTTTGGAATTAGCAAAATAAAAACTCGAGAAATATTGAACAACTAAATCATACAGACCTTTTGTGCTTTAAGGAAATTTTGTGACTGAGGTAGACAACCAAATGAAAACCACTTCAAACAAGACATGAGCTTCAAGGCAAGGCCAACTTGATTTTGTGATTTTGCATCTTGTTCATAACCCAGCAGTGTACGCCTATCCCACCGAAATTTGAAGTCACCATTAGCTTAAAAAGCATTGTGATTGCGTATTATGCAAAGATTATGTTGAGTTGTTCGTCTTCCTGTCCGTGATAGGCCACTTGCACAATAACCTTAAGTATGGTAGGAAACAGATTAAAAGGAGATTCGAAACTTCAACTTGCTGGACGCTTCAACAGAACTTACGTCACGGACCCTGCATGATGCTATCCCCAGAGATTGCATACAGTCCAGATTAGCTTCGCTGCGGCATCGAGATTCCTCCATGGAAACTCAGGAATTATGAGACTTTTATTTGAATTTTCAGCTTGGTACTTTCCTGTATGATTTGATTGTTTAGTATTTCTCGACTTAATTTTACTAATTCCAAAAATTCGACTAGACTGTTTACAATACGCCCATTCCGCTCTTCGCCTAGGATGGCAGCCTTTATAGCAACCGTGTCTCATGCAGATGCCTATTACGTGCATTGACTCTATTATTCCTCAGTGTGGCCGGGGTCGCCTTCCAGGATTTCTTAACCAAGTCTATGGCGACATGTTTCTTCTTCTTTTAAACGCTTTGGACACACTGTTCTACGCCATGCACGTGGGTTCATCAATGAAGGCAACCCAGAAAATGGAAACACAAATCCTGCGATGGATAGTCTAAGACACCGGCGGTAAATTTTTGTATTTGCTGCAGAGGTCCGTAATTCAAGAGGTTGGCAAAAAGAATTGCTCTACAAAGTCTCCTCTTGAGTTATTGACTGTCCGTTTGCCACAGGCATCCAAATAGGGCTGCAAGGCGTTTCACAAAATGCGTTCTAGCTGATTGCCATCCAAGGGAATTTCAACTGAAGGATCTCATATTTGAGTGCTGGGCAGCGGTAGCAATTCGCTGGCTTCATAGGGTAAAAGGGTGATCTCGGTGTAAATTTTTTGCTGAAACGCTTTGCAGCCGTATCTGGAAGCCAGTGGCAACCAGACAGTCGAAAACTCAATTGGAGACTCTGCAGAGCAATTCTTCGCCAACGTCTTGAATTCTGGACCTCTGCAGCAAATACATCAATTTACCGCTGGTGTCTGCGAATATCCATCGCAGGATTGGCGGATCCATTTTCTGGGTTGCCATCATTGAAAAACCCTTATGCATGGCGTAGGACTGCGGGTCCAAAGCGATTCAAAGAATATGGAACAAATCACTGTAGACTTGGCAGGCGATACCTGCGAGACGCCCGCGGTCACATCGAGAAATAATAGAGACGACGCACGTCACAGGCATCTGCATGAGACATCGTTGGTATTGATAGAGGCTACATCCCCTAGGTGAAGAGCGGAATGAGCGTGATGCAAATAGTCAAGAAAAATTTTTGGAATTAGCAAAATAAAAACTCGAGAAATATTGAACAACTAAATCATACAGACCTTTTGTGCTCTAAATAAAGTTTGTAACTGAACTGTACAACTACAAACAACACATGAGCTTCAAAGCAAGGCCAAATTAATTTAGTGACTGGATTTTTTGTGTTTTTTTTTTATAAAAATGTCCATCTCCCAGCGACGCAGAGGTGAATGAGCATGATACAATAATTACAAGTTAGCGCACGCACAGCTTCGATAATTTCAGGCCTTGGTTCGATTATTCAAAGGTGTAGTGTGGTATATCGAACTGACATGGTCGCTTTCGATTTCCTGGTGGAGGCAGTAACTGCAATTGAAAGTGTCAAGAATTAAAAAAATCAACTTTGTGGCCCTGGTTTTTGTGTTGGGTTCGATAAAACCTCGCGCATGCAAAATTCCACTGCCGGTTGCGCTGCGTTCACGTAATGGGAAATTCTCGCTACGTTTTGTGTACAGACTTGTAAGGCCTGTTTCTAGATGTGAATTAATTTCATGTTAAGTAAAATTTTCATAAAAATTGTAAAGCAAAATTTTATTTCGATTTGTTTTGTCTTCTGTAATTTTTATATAAAAATTTTTCTTTACATCTAAGTAATTAACATCTGGATACAGGCCTTTAAATAGAAATGTTTTACTATAACAATAATTCGAGTAGTTTTTGTGCATATAACATGCATATAACATAGTATGGGTCATACTTGCGGCATACTATTTTTATGCAAGCAATGTCATAGTTTTTTAAGCAACATTTACACTAGAAGTGCGTTATGCGTTAATAGCCACTAAATCAACTCAGCTCGTCATGCTGATCAAGAATATATAAGCTTTATGTGGTCGAAGTTGATTCCTTCTATGCGTTCCAAACATCCGGAAGTTCGCTGAAGCCCTTGAAGTTAGAGCTGTGACGCCATGCAACTTATTTTAGAAATATTTTTGATTAATTTTTATAATGAATTTTCACAAAGTTTTTCCGAAAAATCTCTAAAATCATGCAAAAATTGGCAAACATTTTAAACTAGATTTTCTGAAGGACAAAGCAAAACAATATTCTAAAAAATTTCAAGGCCAGGTTACTGTCACAAAATAGAAGATTTTTAAAATTGCTTATGTAAAAGCATACGAATGGAAACTTCTTTATTGACCCATTTCCATTTATAAAGTTCACAACAAACACTAAAAAAGACCCGACTAAAGAAAAATTTCCAAACAAAAATATCGACCCGCTGGCCCAGTGTGCATTAGCAGAAGTAAAACAAGAATTGTGCAATACACTACAGTGAGGGGAAAGTAAAGTTTGAGATGATGAAGCAACATCAATTGCTCTTATTAAAGCAACTATCGAATAAAAATGTTTCCATACTATGATATTTTAGGAAGTTGCCAATAGTTTTGAATAAGCCAAAATAGCTATAGTTCCCTCTAGCAGCCAGATTACAAATTTGCCCGCCATCAGCATTTGAAAAACGCCAAATCTTGGATGGAAAGTAGCTAAATTGGCAACTCTGCTTATATTGTTTAGAAATTAATTGAAGGTAAAGAAACCCTCACCGATGAATATTTTTTTAAAACAATTTGAGACGAACATTTTGGTGAAAAATCGATTTCTTTATTAAAGGTCCGTATCCAGCACTCCGGAATTTTTATTTTGCCTATTTCTTTGATTTATTTCAGATTTAACAATTCTTAAATAATCAAGGATAATCAAGTCTAGAGATATCAAATTAATAATTTGTTAAAAAGTTTAAAGTTGTTCTCAAGAAAGTCTTGAGTAATTCGGTTTTTTTAACCCCTTAATCCTGATTTTGTTCGTGTCACAGTGACTGTGACAGTGAACCGTTACTAACGTCACCAACTCATCTCTAAGCGATAGTTTTTTTGGCGGCAAGCCAAATGCCAGTAGTCGCTAGTGCTGTTAGCTGTATGTGTTGGTGTGTGTGTACAGTTGAAAACCAAAATAAAAATTGCGAATAATAATAACATAAACAAGCAATTGCGAATAAGAAAACAAGACAATAAAAAATTAAGTTAAAAAAAAACTAGCTTCAGCACCTTAGACTGCTGCGACGTATTGAAGCGAATGGCAAACCAACAACAGCCACTGACAGAGCAAAGCAAAAGCAGAGAGAGGGAAGCAACGGGAAAGAAAACCCAAACAAGCGAAGCGTTTTTGTATTTTCGTCATAAAAATGCTTAAATTCCATTAGAAATATGGAATCAATTGTGCTCCATGCGGATGTGGCTCGTCTGGTGCTGGGTGAGTTTTTTTTTTGTTCAATCAATGCGGCTGCTCCTCATCCTCTCCCTTTGCAGGCTACTTGTTTAATCAGGACCTGCAGCGAGCGGCCCACACCTTGTGCCGCACTTCGCCGTATTTGCAAAATGAGTTCCTAGCCTTGAGGCAGGGACTGCAGACGCACAATTTCCTTAACGACGGCCTGGAGGATATCATACGGGAGCATGTCAAGATTACGGGCCTGGGTAGGTCTTAAGACGTCACGCCGGGTACAGTTGACCCTGGCTAATGCTTCTTTCCTCTTGCAGTGACCAAAGTCCTGATGAAGCTGCCACTGAACAGACGCCAGCAGCTGCAGCAGCTAAAACTGTCTGAGCGCATCAGTGAGCTGATGAGGGAACACAAGCCGGAGGCGGCCGTAGCGGACCAGCAGCAGTCGGTCAGCCGTAAACGCAGGCGCATGTGAGTGGAAAACCCTTGTACACTCTGTGCCTGTACTTAAGCCTCTAGTATTTTAGTCAAACTCATTCCCCGGCCAATCTGCATACACCTGAGCTTAGCAAGCGACCGCGTCTGTTGCCGCCACATTTCAGTTGTCATGTAAGCCGCAGTTTCCATGAGGAGCAGAGGGAGAAGGCGGAGGAGGAGGAAAGTTCGTGGGACGAAGAGGAGGAGGACGAGGATAGCAGCTCAGCCATGAGTGAGGAACAGCCCGAGGAGCAGGCAACTCAGGGGCAGGCCAACAGTTCCGCTACCAAAATCATGCCCTGCAGCATGCCGGTGAGTTTAAAGCTACGGATGGGCGCGGGAAAGAAATTTGATCCCGTCCCGATCCCGAACCCAAATTTTAAATTCAGTACCGTCCCGCTCGCAAGCTATCCCGATTCGGATGCAGGTCGATATTATCATTTATACTCGTTCAAACTTGTTCGAGCCGAGTTTTAAATAGAAAAAAAAAACAACATATTTCCAACCCAATTACAAAAGTTCCAGTTTATAGCTTAACTAAATTTGGTAAACGTCTAGCACTCACATTATAATCCTAAAAATAGGGGAAAGTTAACTTCGGATCGGTCGAAGTTTTGTATACCCTTGCAGCTTCGATTGAAAACAAAAAGTTTTTCTTACTAAGACTACTTTTTGGACCTTTCTTTTCTATGGGATCTATACTATATAGATGTCTGATTTCGACTAAACTTGGTGAAATCATGGAAAAGCATAATACACTGTTAATTACCAAATTTTGAGTCGATCCCATTTAAAACAAAAAAGGTTTTCTCACTAGAACTAGTTTTTCGACCGATCGTTCCTATGGGAGCTATATGCTATAGTCATCCGATTTCGACCAAACTTTGTAGAATTGTGTAAAAGTATATAAAATAAGTGTATGCCAATGATAAGGACGTTTTTATTAAAAACAAAAAAGTTTTTCTCACTAGAACTAGTTTTTCTACCGATCGTTCCTATGGCAGCTATATGCTATAGTCATCCGACTTGGACCAAACTTAGTGAAATCATGGAAAAGGATAGTAAACTAAGAAATACGTATTTTAGAGGCGTTTCCATTAAAAACAAAAAGTTTTCCTCACTAAGACTAGTTTTTCGACCGATCGTTCCTATGACAGCTATATGCTATAGTCATCCGATCCGGCCGGTTCCGACAAATGTGCAGCGTATTTGTACCAAAAGACTTCGTGCAAAGTTTGGTGAGGATAGCTTTAAAACTGACGGAGGAGATAGCATAGAAACAGACGGACAAGGCTAAATCAACTCAGCTCGTAATGCTGATCAAGAACATATATACTTTATGTGGTCGGAGATGCTTCCTTCTATACGTTACAAACATCCGGACAATTTTATAATATCCTCTGAAGGGGTATAAAAACCACTTTTGCAATCAAAAAGTGTGCCCCTGAACCACTTTTGTTGTGGTTCAATTGGATAGTTTGGAGCTGCTCGAATGTCCAACTTCATAGTACCAGCCTAGACACCAAATTTTAAGCTTTGAACCCGGTTCTGAACCAGCGAAATATCCAACTTCACATTAACAACCTACAGACTAAATATCAACCTACAAACCAAATTTAAAGTTTGTAGCTTAAGTCTTCTAAAATATGGCCCTGAACCACTTTTTAATCGGTTCGAAGCAGGTTCTGAACCACAAAAATCAGGAGTTCGCGAACCGGACCACGAACTAGTCGCGTTACATTTTTGGTTCATTTAACCCGAACACGAACCGGTCCACTTTTTCGAAAAATGGGGAGATTTAGGTTTCATTCACTTAACGTGAGCCTTTTGATCTAGTATCCGAATATATTTGTTAATCTTCACATACATATAAAGGCAAACCGCTGCTGCGCAATTAAAGCTGCCATTTTGTTTGATTTTGCTTTGCCGTTAGATATAGTAAACGAGTTTGCTTAAGTAACCACAGAAAAAAATGTATGTATTTATGTGAGTTCATCTATGACATTAATAGATTTAATTGCAACGTCGGACATTGGCATTTCAAATTTGTTCGCAAAATTTTCAGCTCCAACTTTGAACCTCCAGCTTCTTGGAATAATCCGATTTGTCTGTATGCAATTCCCCACCTTTTGAACGTTGACAATTTATCCATGTCTGAAGATGACATCTACCAAGTTGTATTGAGTTGTCATGATTCTAATTATCCAGACTTTGATGGAATTTCATCGTTCTTTTTTGGATTTTTTATCTGTGTGTGTGTAAAAACGCACGCATAAGTGGTATTTGGACACCTCTGGCTTACACCAATGAAGCTCGTTGTGACAGCTCATTGCGATGGGCTATCGCCAAATGGCTCTTGATAAATTTGATCAGTGATCTTCTGACAATTTCTAGCAGCAGTTTTGCTCTTCTGGGAATCGAAATCGGTAGGATCTGGACACATCTGTTGAATTCGCTGCACAATAAATTGGCGGTAGAAACAAAATTGTTTTCATTTGATGTCATTGATGTGCTTAATCAGGCTGCGGCCAATAAAAATAAATCGGGGGAAAAATTTCGAGATTCTGCATTAATCCCGTCCCGTCCGTCTTGGTCCCGACACAAGATATCCCGTCCCGATGTTGGCCTCAAATTTAAAATTCAATCCCGTCCCGGCCGATTTCCGCGGGATCCGAAAATCTCTATTTTGAACTTAAACTTTTAGTAGTCACCTTTCTGATCCTCAACTCATTTGTTCTTTTTTTCGGCCCAGGAGCTAACTAAGGCCATAATGACCAATCAGGATTTCCAGGAGAAGCTGCTGACCAACATTAATATGGCTCTGCAGACGGTCACTGTGAATGCTCCGGCCATCAGCTCGGAAGCGGTGCTTGATGGTCTGGTAAAAAACATACTGGAGGCTACCGAGAAGGATCCCTCATTTGATCGTGTCATTGAAGAGGTGGTGGGAGAGCCTGTCCCAGTTCCTACCCCAGTTTCTGCGACCGCGCCCGCTACCGCCCCCGCCGCCGCTACCGCCCCCGCCCCCTTACCACCGCAAACTCCTCTCATCATACGCACAGCCGTGGCAGCTGCCACAGGCGCCCCGTTAATAGATCCCAACTTTTCCATTTCCAAACTGATTGTGCTCAACTCCAGTGAGAGTGCCCAGAAGGCAAACAATGTCAGTTTTGGCAGCGAGAATCTGAATATTAACTTTGGCGACTCCTCGGGCGCCAGCCTATTGACCGATGAGGGCGGCGCCTCCGCCGAGTCGGAGGTGGGACCCGTCTTTGTCGACACCAACACGGGTCAGCTGACCCTGCCCATGTATCTGCCTAATGGGGCGTTGCTCTCGCATTATCCCTTTTTGGTCAACAATGAGTGGGTGGCCCAGCAACTGGGCTCCGAGGCTTTCAACAATTTGGATCAATCGCAAATAGAGATCTCATTGCCGGAGCCCATTACACTGTCGGCGAATCAGCTGCCACCCAATTCCATTATCATCAACTCGGCACAGAAGCAGCAGCCGCTGCCGGTGTCAACCGAACCGCCCAGGCAGTTGATACAGGAACGTGAGGAGACCAGCAAGTTGCCGCCTGCCTCCCTGGACTCTTCGCGTATCCAAATGGAACGTGTGACTCCCTCCACGTCGGGCATAGTCAATGTCAAGGCCTATCGCAGTCTGTCCACGCCACGTAAACGCACCTCCCATGTGCGCACCCTGAATTTCTCACCAAAGGTGATGCAGCAGCAAACGCCCTTAAGCGCCCCTAAGGACGTGCGTACTGCCCCCGAAACGGCCGCCGCCAACAGCAACAGCATCAGCATAAGCGCTGAAAGCAGCAATGAGAGTCAAAGCAATGTGCCGCCTCTCTTTGCCCTGGAAGAGAGCAGCAATCAGACGGTCATCAAGGCCGCCACCAAGGAACCGGAGCCGGCCGCTGCCACGCCCAAACGCAAACAGAAGCGACGTGCAGCGGTCAATGCCTGCAAACGGATTATCTCACAGGCAGCAGCCGCTCTAGAGGATCCTTCGCCGCCCAGTCCCATTAAAACGCCCGCTTCACTAGATGACAGCTTTGAGGCCAGCAAGGAGAATCAAGTAGGCGGCGCGGCATCGGGGAATCAGGATATGTTGGCCGCCTGGCAGCGTCAGATGCAGGGTTCAAGTCTGGATCTGGAGCAGCGACTGCGTGAAATCAATGCCAAGCGGGTGGACACGAACAAGGCCTGTCGACGCCAGCGCAAAGCCAAAAAGAAGGTGGCACCCAAACCCACAGCCAAGAAGTCTGCCCTCAGCAGCGGTGAGGTGGGGGGAGAGTTTAATATAAAGATTACCACACCACAGAAGCCCAAGGCCAAAAAGAAACCCAAAGAGGAGCCGGCGGTGGTCGAACCGCCGGCCAATTTGGCTCTGCTGCTGGAGACACCTTTCAAGGAGCCGGGAAATCTCATACCACCCACTCCGGGCATGGTCTTGCTGCCGCTGGACACACCCTATGGCAAGCAGATGACCGCCTCCAGTTCGTTTCTCTTTGGTTCCGATACCAAAAGCATTATGGATACGCCACAGATGAGCGCCATTACGCCAGGCTTCCGTTGCACGCCATTTGGCCAGAGGCCGGCCACACCTCTTAGCAGTGCAGCCAAGACGGAATACTCCTCGGGCAGCTCTTACTATCGTCCGGATGAGGCAGAGCACACAGACACAAATGCGCAGTGTCCCATACTGCAGGAGGAGAAGCAGGAGCGGGAGCAGGAACAGGCAATGGAACCGCAGCCGGCAATATGTTTGGCCGTGGAGCCCACAGTGGTGCTTCAGCGTGTTCGTTCCTTTGGCAGCGAAGAGCCCCATGCTCCACACTACAAACTATTGGCCGGTCTGCCAGAGGCAGCGGTGGCTGAGGAGGAGACCACCAGCAGATCCAGTACCAGCAGCAGCAGTAGCAGCTCCTCGTCCTCCTCCAGCAGCAGTTCCAGTTCTAGCTCCAGTTCCAGCTCCTCTTCGGCAGCCTCTGTTGCCTCCAAGGCGACAGGAAAGGAAATGCCGGCGCCGCCAGACGCTCTACCAAAGACTCGCCTCATGGACATTGACAATCTCTCGGACATTAGCAGCACCGAGGATGAGGAATGGCTTAAGGCTGCGGTTGGCAGCCAACATGCTTTGCCCTTGACCATTGATTCCCAATCAGCGCAGTTGGTCAGTCAGGATGGTGAGGTGCGTTATCCCATACGCAATTGGTTGACGCCCAGCAAACAGGAGACACCACCACCACCACCACCAGCACCCGCACCCGCACCCTCACCCCGGGAGATTAGTCAGCGTATGCAGGAGTTGGTTGAAAAGCGAGAACGGGTCAAGGCCAAGGTTAAGCAGAAGGAACAAACCAAACTGCAACCTCTGTCCAAAAAGTGCAACCCCCCCAAGAAGCTAACTGTGTTGAGGGAGTCGGCCCAGCTGACACACCACCCCCACCCCACACAAAAGCAGGTTAAGAAGGAAGCGGCTGAGCCTACTCCAGTTATGGAAGCTCCGCCTGCTCCTCCTAATGACCGTGATCCTGCTCTACTTATTGCGCTCAATCTGTCCGCCAAAAAGCAACAGCCCAAACCGCTGCCGCCGCCGCCACCGCCTGTGCAGTCTCCAGCTGCCGTGCGGCTGCCAGAGATCAAACCTAAAGCCAAAATAGGGCGAGCCGCCTTAGAAATAGCTGCACAGCCAGCTCCTGCTCGACGTGGGCGACCCAAAAATGTGTTGCTACCAGAAGCAGCCAGCCCTAGCACCAGCACCAGACGCTCCTCGCGGCGTATAGAGACCTTTGGTAAGTCGTCTGACCTTATTTATGCATAGATAAACTGCTTAAAGCTCTGATTGCATGGAAAGACTTCAACAATCGAGAGTCATTAGCAAACGCCTACTGAAGGTTGGACAATGTTTAAGGGCCTAAGGAGAAACCATTTCTGCCCGGCACTTGGAAATCTAATTCAAAGGGCCAGTCCAATGGACATCCATGAAACAGTACTGTATAGGCATCCTGCTGTTCTTTGGTGTATCATGAATGCCAGCTAAACTCATTACTAATTAAACATTAGAAAGTTGGCCAAATAAATTACGTTCCTTAACGACTTTCTCCATTTACAGCCACTCAGCGTCCGGCCGCGGCACCCCCCACCAAATCCACCAAAAGGCCCGTCAAGAAACGTGTCGAGGCCAAAGCATTGGAATCTTTGGTGGTTGAGTCTCAGACCACTCAGTGCTTACCCAAACAGTTGCCGCCATCGCCGCCGCCGCCTCCATCACCACCACCACCCACCGACGACTACGAAATGGATCTGTGCCTTAGCTCGAGTCGTCAACTAAACACCCGCCTGTATTCTTACGCAGATGCGGGACCCAAGCCTGCCCTGCCAGCTTACCGCGAGCCGGCTAGCTTTTTCAAAACGTTTCAAATGCGCATCATGATGGAGGACAATGAGATGCATACGATACGTATGACCAGCCCACAGACACATCTCCAGTCGAACAACATACGCAACATACCCAAGAAGCGTATAAGACGCGTCACCAATAGCAATGCTACTAATGGTGTAACTGGAGCGCCGCCGCCGCCGCCTGCCAGTGACACGAATGAAACACAACAGCAGTCCACCAAGCCACAGCCAAAGCCCAACCAACCGATGGCCACATCCACACCGCTGGCCGAAAAGCCAACGGTTAACAGTAGTCGCTGCGCGGATGAGCAAATGGATGAGAATGATGCTGAAGTGGCTGCCATGTAAGTGAAGAGAGGGTTAAGGGTTCCACTTGTCTTGGTGTGGAATTTTTCCGCTAAAAGACTAGATTATCTTTCGATATGTTGCACAGTGTACGATTTTTGCAAATCTTGGGGGACCTTAAACCGAACCTTAAACCCCAAAGCAAAACGCTTTTTAATATAAAATAAGCTTTCTTTGACAAAATGTTTAATATTTTAAGAATTAGCTAGACCAAACAGAGTTGGTTCGAACAACAACCTGGGGTTTAATACCTCTAAAAACCAAAACTTTTACTTTATAATTTGTTCGAGCCCAACGGACCCAATTTTCTGTTACATCAAATAGTATCGGACTTTTCAATTTATGGGTTTTCAAACTTTCGAAACCTTTTAAAGTCCAACAAGTAAATGAAGTATTTAAAGGTTTTTCGAATTTGTATTTGTTAAACATTTCCACAACACGCGTAACCCCTCACTCAGGGTGCAACCAAATCAAAAACGTTCTGCTTGCATTGGTGTGTCTTTTGAGGCTGCTTGCTAGCATCTGTGATAATGCAAAAATCTTTGTTGAAATCTGGGTACTGCAATAATGTCGGCTTCATTAGTGCTTCTTTTAAATATTCCAATGCATTATTGCATTCAGGAGTCCATTTGAATTGAACATTCTTTTTACAAAGCCTCGTTAAATGGCTTGAATGTTCTGGGAAATTTTGGATAAATCTTCGATAATAATTACAGAAGGCTGTAGTCGAGTGCCCCGACTCCAAAATATCCTGTTCCTTCGACTTGGCGCGGTGAGTGACAATGGAAGACCCCCCTCTCTCCTACAATCAAAATTGATATAACTTCGGTGTTTTTTGTCTGATCTTATTGTACTTTTTAGAATACATGATATCAAATCTGAAACAAACTCAATCTGGATTTGGTTTACACATGCAAAAATTTGTGCCTTTATCTTTTATAGTCTCTGAGATCGACGGGTTCATACGGACAGACGGACATAGCTAAATCGACTTGTCTGCTGATGCTGATCAAGAATATATATACTTTATAGCAGACATGCCCAAAAGTAACATACGGCAGAGCACTCACAAATACTCACAAAGAAAAGCACCAATACATCGTTGTTGGTCAGTTTGCTTGCACCCGCAAACGCCAATTAAATAAGAGATCAAAACCGGTTTTTGTTTTTCGCGACGCACACACATGAAATCGTTTGCATGTGTGCCGTTTTGTATGCCTCGCGCCCTGCATGTGTACGATTATTAATTTCCTATCTGTGGTGTAATTACAAAAACAAAACGCACACAAAGAGCATACGGCTGGGCATCGCGGCTTTAAAGGGTCGCAAATGTATCCTTCTACCTGTTACATACTTCTGCACAACTTCATGATGCCCCTTTTTCTCATTTTTAATGGGAACAGGGTATAAAAACATAACTTTCCGAACAATTTTAAGGACATTTCTGAATGTAAGACTTACGAACACGATTGAAGGGTTCGGATTCAGTCGAATTAAAGGATTTAAGGGATAGTCGCAACGATATACTCAAGGAAGAGCTTTACGAGTTGAGATAGGGTGAAATTAAGGGTGATCTATGAACAGAAATGAGTTATTTTTAAACTTTTTGCGGACAAGTCAGTCAACCTTCGAAAGTTTGGAAAAGGGGCAAATTTCGAGACTTTTGCCTTTAGTGCAGGCTTTAAGGGTCAAGATTCGGTGAACTTAAGCTCGATCCTTGAACAGAAAGAAGTTTTTGACATCATTTCGGATTTGATGCGTCTTCAAAAGTAAAAAAAAAAATGACTTTCCGAGCAAATTTAAGTGTAAGTCGCTACGATGTACTCAAAAAAAGGTTTTAAGAGTTAAAATAGGATGAAATTAAGGGCGATCCAAAAACAGAAATGAGTTTTTGAAACGTTTTGCGGACTGCTTTATCTTCAAAAGTTTGAAAAAATTACCTTTCCGCGCAGATTTAAGAACAAAGTAGGAGTTTATACTTAAGAAAAGTTTTAAAACTTGAGAGTTTTAATGGTGATTTTGTCAACTTTTTGGACTGCCTTACCTTCAAAAGTATAGAAAACAGATTTCAGCAAAATTGGGGACTTTATTCTAAAGTACAGGCTTTAAGGATAGAGATTCAGCAGAATTCAGCGAGCGCTTCTAAAACAGAAATAAGTTTTTGGCATTTTTTAAACTTGTCGTAACTTCAAAAGTCCGAAAATTACTTTCCGCGCGGATTAACGACAAAATAGAGTCATTATACTTAAGGATAGGCTTGAGAGGTGAAGATTTGACAGGATTTCGGCCGATCCAAAAACCATAATGGCGATTTTTGGCATTCTTCGGGCTTCCTTACCTCCTTACCTTCCTTACCTTATAGGAAACACATGAGATCCTATCGTTCAAACTGAAAGTCTTATTAATATCCGCCTTCTTCTATTCCCTGCAGCAACCACAACAGCTCCTCGAAGGCCCCCATGGAAGAGGGCGCACTCGACGACACTGATGCCGGCGTCCAGATCGAGGATATTGAATCAATACTCTCCCATCTACATGGCAGCAAGCCGGCAACCGTTCAACTAGAAGAACCACAAGAAATTGATCATTAACTAAGAACTTTTTTTTTCTTACTAACTTAAACTTGAAACGAAATTGCAATTTTGAATTAAAAAAAAAAGCGGGCTAAAAAAAATTAAAAATTGTAATTCACATTCACGCTTACATTCTCATTTCATAAGCCACTTTTTTTCTCCATTGTTTTTATTTGTAAAATAATTTCTCATCGTTGCGCTAAAATTCCTTAAATATTTCTTGGCGGTCAATCGCTGCTAAGTTTCGATTTAGTTTAAACGAAATGGATTCGCTGTATTATTTTCCTTTCCTTATGATCTAATTATGTCAAGACCAAGTGATGCCTATGTCTGTATGTAGAATAGTGAGTAGTCCTTGCGTACATTATGTGTGTACGCGCTGGTTCGTTAAAGCTTAAGATTAGTCATACCATCGAAAATAACATCAAACCAATTACATTAACATTGTATAATATAAATAAATTATTGCAGGAAATGCAAAAAGCATACAAAATTATAAAGTGGAAAATGGAAATGGTGGAAAAACTTAAAAAATCAAACTACAAGTATTTCTTTTCTCACACCCACCTATGTACATGCTCGAACCAATCAATAGTGTTGACCCAGCGTATTAATCAGCATTCGTTTGACACAGATCTGGCCCAGGGATAAGCCAGTGTCACCTGTCAGAGTGCGGTTAGTTCACCATGAGCGACCAGTTGGGTCAGGTGTTGATTTTTCATTTGCGCTTCTATCAGCTGCTCGGCTTCCATGGTCTGCCCCTGCCGGGGGACACTCAACCTTTGAGGACGACTCGCCTATTGAGGCTATGGACCGTTACGCTTTTACTCATCTTTACCAGCCTACTCCTGTGGTGTTTAACCACTGATGATGACTTTCTGTACGAGGGCGATTCCTTTGCTAGCGTAAATGATATCCTCAAGTTTAGCTTTGCCGAAATGGCTGTAGTATCGATCTATATGGAGACACTGACCAGACACCGCGACTTGGCACACTTCTGGCAGTTGCAGTCCTCGCTGGCCCTGTCCCATGCACCCAGACTGGGTCGCTACCTGGTCTGTTTGTATGGCTTGACTCTGACCGAATTGCTGCTGCTTGGCATGTTTTTTCTCAGTCAGACAGTTGCCCATCAAGCGATACTCTTCTGGTGCACTTTCCAGCCATTTGTTTGTTTGGTTCATATGCGGAATAAACAATTCGTATTGCATCTGGAGCTGTTGCGTCAACAGCTGGAACAACTGGAGCAGGAGTTGGCGCTGCTGGCGGAATATGCTAGATTTGCCAGTTTGGCGGCCAGTTTTGTGGGCTTTGAGGATTATCTAAGGCGACGACTGAGACAGAAGCAGCTGGTCTATGGCCGCATCTATGAGATGTACACTAGCTTCCAGCAGGCATTCGCCTACTCGCTGGTCACCGTCATTCTGATGATCTTTATAAGGGTGTCGGTGGACTGCTACTTTATGTACTACTCAATCTATCTTAAGATTGATTATATAGGTGAGCGATTTGGTCAGGACTCTTGAATGACAAGCTATTGAGTTGCTCAATCATTTGCAATAAGCAACTGAACAAAAATGAGCACTTAGTAAGCCACCTTCCTTTTAGATTACTATCTCATGGTGCCCGCCATATTGGAGATTCCGGCCTTTATTTATGCCTCACAGAGCTGCATGGAAATGGTGCCAAGGATCGCCTATCAGCTGCATAGTCTGGTGACTGGCTCCGGTTGCTGCAGCTCTCGGGCTCTATCGGTGCAGGTAAGGATTTTACAAGTTGTTACCTGATGTTCAATCCCGGTTTATGTAGGTAATTGTTATACCCTCTCAGAGGGTATTATAAAATTGTCCGTCTGTTTCTATGCTATCTCCTCCGTCAGTTTTAAAGCTATCCTCACCAAACTTTGCACGAAGTCTTTTAGCACAAATACGCTGCACATTTGTCGGAACCGGCAGGATCGGATAACTATAGCATATAGCTGTCATAGGAACGATCGGTGTTTTTAATGGAAACGCCTCCAAAGTTTGTATTTCTTAGTTTACTATCCTTTTCCATGATTTCACTAAGTTTGGTCGAAATCGGATGACTATAGCTTATAGCTGCCATAGGAACGATCGGTCGAAAAACTAGTTCTAGTGAAAAAAACTTTTTTGTTTTTAATGAAAACGTCCTTATCATTGGCATACACTTATTTTATACACTTTTACACAATTCTACAAAGTTTGGTCGAAATCGGATGACTATAGCATATAGCTCCCATAGGCACAATCGGTCGAAAAACTAGTTCGAGTATGCTGACAAGCAAACAGGTGGGTGGTAGAATCGACATGGGCATCGTCGCGTTGCCAACCTCTCTGAGCATGTGGATTTTATTGAACAGCTTTTCGACTGTTGCTTGTGCGGCCAAACTAATTAAATTAATTTTTTTTTGGCGGTCGCTAGAGCAAAAATATGTATAAAAAATAAAATTGGCATTGAGCGCTTTCATGAGGAAGAAAAGAAGCTAATTTTTTTGGGGCCTCATCAACAGAGAGTATATTGATTCAGTTACCACAGACAGCCTCGAAGTCCACAAAGAGCAGCAACAAATTTGTTGCTTGCACTGGCAAATGCCGATGAAGAGAAACCACAGTTATCGGGGAAGTCCCAGAAATCTCTTGAGATTTTCGTATTGTTGGTCTGTGCTGAACGATGTGAGTACTTTGCTGAGGGCACACACTCGGATGACCTTACCTTTCTTGTTGTACCATGGGTGAGAACAAAGAAATGTGTTTGTATTGGTGAAGAAATCTGATTTAAGTGCGAGCATATTCAATCAGCCGACACTCGCTCAGCTGCACGTCGCCTTCGGTGGTGAGATGTTGAGTGTTTTGAACGGAGAGTTTTGTTGTATGAATGAATGTGAACAATTCATGATGCAACATCGGCTCGTAATAAACCGATTGATGCCTTCGCTGGTTTAACGTTGATTTGACTCAACGGCATGCTTTGTTGAGCGATTAAATGTGAGTGGGAATTTTTGTGTATGATGAAATCAAAAAAAAAAAAAAAAAAATGATTTTTGCAGTTCTTTGTTTCACACTACAATTAGGGTATATGAGCCAGTTGCTGCCATACACGTGTAAACACTTGCCAGTGTTGTGCCAGTTGACTGGTGCCATATATGGCCAGAGAAATCTGTTAATATTCTCATGTATTTTACTTGTCTGAACATATCTACCAGATAACTGGGACATATAAATATGGCAACCTACCAGTATGTCTGAACGCACCATTAGATTGCAAGTTACTTGCTTACCGATGAAACTCAATAATTCTGCCATGGAGCACTGATAATATTCCACATTTACGAGAATACGATTATGAGGATACTGAACAATTCATAGCCAGTTGACCGTTTTTACAGGAATTTAGATCGAGTATCTTAGGAAAGAGTAAACTGATGGAAGAATGCCTGCAATTTTGCCGTGTCATAAGCTTTCAGCAATTATAATATTATACTCATCCTACTCTCCTTCCATTTCTTTGCAGATTCAAAACTTTTCGCTGCAAATTTTACATCAACCGGTGCGTATCCATGCGCTGGGCATCACCGTACTGGACACTTATCTGTTAACGCGCGTAAGTATTATGGATTTCTGAATCTCTCATGGTTACTTTCATATATGCTTTACAGGTGGCCTGCTCCGTCAGCACTTATATGATCTACACGGTACAGTTTATGCCCAAATTCAGTAGTCAACATATTTAATGATCTGCACAGTGTGAGATATATAATTAAAGCTTTTTCTTTTTGTATGTATATTCCATTAAATTATAGATGTAGTACAATAGATGCATAATATGTAGGTCATAGTTATAGTCTTATACTAAAAAAAAAGGATTGCTGGCGAGGTAGGGAGAAGGGGGGATGGATAGAAGCAGCGCATTCAGTGTGAGCGGCATGGTCAATTTAAGTATATTTACACTTGGACGGGGGAAGGACTGCCCGCTTAAACTGAGTGCTTTTTTAGAAGCAATCTTTTGCAGAAAGGGAAACACAAAGAGATACACGAACAGAAGACAACTTAACTAAACATGGCCCTACTACTACAAATATTTATCCCAAAGACTTTCTACTAAGCCAACGGCATTTCCACTTAACCGGGAATGCATTTTGCGTGTGATAGTTGTTTGATTGGTTTTTGTTTACTTAAGCCTAATCGTACTCATGACTTGATTCTCGTTTCGCAATCAGATTCTCGCGCTCCTCATCGTTGCCCTCAATTATAATGGTGCCCCCGCCACCAGCCACTCCAACTGCTCCCACGCCGCCACCGCCGCCACCACGATGCAGTGGCTTAATGCGATGCACCGTCTCAGTCAGTCCAGAACCAGTCAACACCTCCACCTCATCGTCATCCTCATCCTCATCGGGCACCGTAAAGTATGGATGCGAAGAGACCGGACGGAATTTATAGCCGGTCAGCACAAAGAACACATATGTGGCCATCTCCCGGAACATCTCGTCCAGCCAGGCATACTGGAATACCACCGTCATTTGCAACAGATCCACTATGATGCGGGTGAAGTAGATGTAGCACACGATCATGATGTAAAATTGACGAAACAGCTTTAGCTTGCGTAGATTAATGGCTGCCTTGCCATCCGTGGCGGAGGCCTCGTGCAAATGCCGTATGGACCACACAATGGGGAAAAGGATGGCGCCGCAGCACAGCAAGTCCACAAAAAAGAAAATGTTATGCCAAGTGCGGAATTCGGCATCGCTTTGATCCGATTCATCGGTGATGATTTGGGCCACATTGGCCAGTACCTGCAAATGGGAGAAATCAGATTCTCTCTCTCTCTCTACATCTCTTTCTGTTTCACTTACCTGCAGCGGAATGACAATCATAAAGATTTTTTTGTCCTTGTCTGAGAGAATGTGCTTGATAAAGGTCCAGCCGGTGCCAATTAGGACAATGGTAATAAACAGAACCGCTCCTTTCAGCAAATGGGCTATGTAGTAGAGTATGGCCCAGGTTTCCACATGTTCGCCACGTTTCTCAATGAAATGATAATTTATGGAATGGAACATCAGCGACAAGGACTTCAAGAACACCAGAACAGCCATTAGATAATGAATCTTGTACACAGTGTGCCTGGAAAATGTGTTGAAGTAAATCAAAAAGAACCCCTAGGAAATGCAGCAAAGCCCAACTTACTTGCTCTTCTTAAGAATAAACACCCAAAAGAGACCGGACAAAAAGAACAACAAACTCATCATGAAATATAAAGCGGGCAGAGGCATTTCACCGGCAGACAAATAGTTGCCATTGTTATTCTCCTCAATGTCCACCTGAATTGAAAGGGAAGCAAATACTAGAGTTTAAGTTTAAGCTGTTCCTTGACCAAAACTCACATTAAACGACACAATCTTGGGACGATGGTAATTGGGACACGCATGGAAATATAGATTGTAGAGACCCTCATCTCGTTGGGTGGCCACAAACATGGAGAAGGTGAAGTTGTAATAGTTGACACCCGCTACGGTCTGCTTGACCAGGGGAAGTTCGAAATTCTTGCACAAAGCTTCCTGCGGCTGGCGATAGGAGTTGTTGTCGTAAAAGTTGTTTACAGTTTCCGAGGGTAGAGCGGGCTCAGGAGCAACGGGTGGAGCTAACGCATGTTCCTCCACTGGGAGTGGTGGTACGACAGCAGCTGGAGCTCCAGTCACTTTAGATTCCTCTTTGGGTAAAGCAATTGGCGAAGACGATTTTATATCCTGCGCCTGCTGCTGTTCAGCCAGGGGCTGTTCAACGGAATCTTCGCCAGCCAAGTCGACATCGACATTTGTTTCCGGACTATCGCTGCGACGACGACGCTGCCTGAACAAAGCCGAGTCGCTAACTTTGTTCACCTGGGACTGACGTTTGTGCCTATAGCTGATATCCTTGTAGACACGCATATTGGCCCAATCCAGCGAGCATTGCACGCGAACTCTGCAAAAGAAATATCAAATAATACAGTTCAAGGCAAATTGATATAAAAATTAGTTGTATTAAGAAACTCTAAAGGATTTCGCGGATTTTTTCGTTTTTGTTGCTTTATGATGAAGGTTAATAAATTGAGACTGTCACGTGCGTGCAGTGAAAATGCCCATTCATCGAAAAACCAATCATTTAATAGTTGTCCCAAAAGAAGCTAGGCTGCAATGTGTTGCGTTCTAAAATCAGAACTGCTAGATTTGAAAGCGGATTGAAACACCTTCAAGGGGTTATATAATAAGCAGCATCACCACTTTACATCGGTGGGCTCCATGTTTAATTTTCAGAGCAGTCCAACAACAGAAAAAAACAACCCTTTTGGCGAGGCTCCAGTCGCCAACCAGACATACACTGCATGTACATATTTGTTTTTGCAGTCGTCTCTGTCGCCCCGATACGCAAAAGATTTGTTGTTGTTTTCGTTTTGAGTTCGGCTGCCGTGTGTAAGATGATGAGGCAATTTTTAATGCATCTGCCTGGCGCCGCCTGCAAAACAATAAGTCTTAGGAGCGATGGGAGCAAAAAGAGCAAGGCCGTGCCCACCGATGATTTAGTTGGTATAAAGTCACATCAGCTGTTAAAATTTCATGGTATTGTCAAATCGGGAAAGTCGTCATTTGAATTTATAAAACTTTAACCACGGTTTTGGGGCCAAACAAATAGGAGTAATAATTCATGAATTCGATCATGGTTGAATATGTGAAATCTTATAAATTTTGAAATCGTGATATAAGATCAGATATAACATTATATATGTTTTAGTATTTCTGCAGATTACTCGTCAACCCATAGACCTATCAGTTTGACAAAATTGCTATAAAATAAGTAAAATTTGACTTTGAAGGCCAATTTCGACACCATTGGGATTGCCTTTACAGCGGGTTTGATTTTGTCTCAGTTGCATTAATATGTTTACTATCGTAGAGGCTTCATAGAATCAGCAATTAAAACCTAGTGTGGCCTACAAGAATTCTACAAAGGTAGAAAGTCGTAATTTTTTTTTCGGGTATAACTTGGAAACAAAAACTAAGAACAAAAACTTATCCACTCGTATTCAGCAGGGGTAGACAAGCAAGAATTAGTTTAAGATGCTCGGGATACCGTTCACTGTATTACCCAAACCCCACTTACTTCAGTTCCTTGAGATCAATCAAAAAGAATAGAATGGGTCCACTTTTTTGCGCATCGGACCTCTCCTCCAGTATGCATTTGTTCTGATGCGAGTCCAAGTAGGGATTCAGTTGATCAATGGTGGTCTTGTCCAGAGACAATCCAAACTGCAAACACATAAGTTACTTTTACTGTGGCGTGGTGGCTGAGCAATTGCTCCATTACTCACCAAATCCGTGTTCTGTTCATCATCGATGGTCAGCTGACTTAGCTGCACATCCAAGTTGCCATTGGTGTAGAATCCAAAGGTGCTCAATGCTATGTACGGACGCATATCATTCTGTAAATCAGAAGTTGGGGAATTAGGAAAAGAGCAGGAGCCGCTGGGCCAGGTCAGCACTCACCCGCACTTCCAGATGATGTTTACGTGACTGCACCAGCGGGTTGTAGCTAAGCAGCAACGTCAGCACTAACAGCCATTTGACTATTCTATATCTGGGATCCATTCCTGATCCGGGCTCCAGCAACAACATCGTGGCCAGAATTTATTTTTATTTGAGTGCTGTAGTTGTTGTTGCTTTTCTCAAAAACAAATCAAATGTGGTCTCACCAATCTCAAAAACAATCAAATGTGGTCTCACCAATCCCAAATATAGTTGAACGTGGTCTCACTAATTCACTTATCGACTACAGCCCCCATCTGGCAACACTGCCCCACACACTGTATCGATAACAAACGCTTGCTAAATTTGAATATTTGAAATGAAAGGAATAATGAAATACACATATATGTAAAGTCTCTCTCCATATAGCACAGTGCGACATTTCGACAATCTAGATGATGTGAAAGGATTTGGAAAAAGATCTTGGAAAGGTGTTCCACAGAAAAGGCACTTCCACAGAAAAGTTCATCCAGAATAAAAAAATAACCACATACCCATTGAGCCAAAAATGAGCTTCGTCGCTGAACACAATTTTTCGGTAAAAAAGTGGATCTTCGGCCAACTTTCCAAGAGCCCATTCACCAAAAATTCTAAGTTGCGGTAGGTCGTTCGGCATCAATTCTTGCAACAGCTGTATTTTGAAAGGCTTCACACCTTAATCCTTCCGCAAAATTTTCCACGTTGTTGAGTAACAGAGGCCCCATTGCTGCGAACGGCGACGAATCGATAATCTTTTTTAAATGTGATAACTTCATTATAATCAGTGAATATTTTTATTGAATATTTGAAAAGTGGTGCGATTAAGCAAATACGAAAAATAATAACTAAACTCTCACTCCACATAACCATAGTCGGCGCCCAACTCTCTATGTGAGGATAGTCCATGACGCGGCTTAAATTTACCATCGCCCAACATTATCTTGGCTGGCATTTTCTTGTTTCGCGTTCTGGCTGTGGCTGCCTCAAACGAAGGCGGTGGCGTTATCTTCACCGGCTCTGTCTCTGTCCAGGCCTGCTTGGCCATCTCCTCCCATGCGACGCCCTGCAGCGGCTTCACCTGTGTCACGGTAGCCTCCATTAGCTGATTTCTTCTCTTCTGATAGTACATGACCTCCACACCCAATGTGATCATGGCCAGAACCAGGCCAAAGAGCGTGGCTATGAAAACACCACCCAAACTCTCTAGTGTTATACCCTCCTGATCCTCGGACAGCGGACAGTTGCGCACATTCGTTTGGTTCCAGTACTTGGCTTTGAGCTCCTCAAAGAAACGATCCTTCTGCAGCTCTAGGATGGTATAGCTCAGCTCATCGCCCAGATGAGAGCCTTGCTGCACCGCCACGGCATAGGGCTGCTCGGCAAACACTTCGCCCACTTCGGTGAGATTGCAGTTTTGCGTCAGCTCGTACCGAATCTCGGCTGCATCGTGTATGAACGCGTAGTCCGCATTCTCATGGGCATCCACCTGGGCGAATCCCTCGCGGGCAGTCAACACCGGCTGGGAGCTGTTAATGGCCAGCAGTATGTGACCGAACTGCTCCTTGATGGGATAGTCCCAAATGCGAAATTTGTGGAAATCCTTCGAGGCATTCAGCGCCAGTTCCTTCCACATGCGATACAACGTGTCCTCGGCGAATTTCATGTTGATGAAATAATGGTGCGTGTCCGAGTCCTGGACTACCGTGTAATTGATGCGCGACTGACGAGCCAGTTGCTCCAGCGACTGGACCGGCGTCTGCATGCGCTCCACGGTGAGAAAGGCAGCCAGATTGGCCGTAAAGGTGGCCAGCATCAGCACCACAAACAGCCAATAGGCAGCCACCAGCATGCGACCCGAGATGGCCTTGGGTGCCTCGCCCCCGCCCTGGGGCGTGAACGAGGTTAGGGCAAACCAGAAGCTCTCCCTCAGAGTGAACTCACGACAGGCATAGGGATAGGCGGCGCGATTGTTACGCGAGCTGTACGGCGAGTACTTGTCCATGAACCAGATCATCAGGGCGGTGCCCACCAGAGCGGCCACTATGCTCAGCCACACCTCCAGCCGGAGCACCGTCATGAACTTGAACAGCGAAGTGCGACGCACTGGCTTGCGGATCACTATGGAAATCCCCGTCTGTTCGTAGTAGGGCGGCAGAAAGTCCACCACCTCCTCCCGCTCCGAGTACATCTTGAGCGCGGCAATGGCGAAATCTGTCTCTCCCCTCACCAAATCCCCCACCACACCATCCCATTCGCCCTCCTCGCTGCGCTGACCCATATGCCCACGCTCGGGCGCCACGATCTCAAAGTCAAAGTTCAGTTTCTCACCCAGGCGGGTCATGAAATCAATGCAATAGCCCTCCCAAATGGGTGCACCCCTCCTATCCAGCATCACTTCGCCAGTCTTCTCATGGCGGCGCAGATAGCTCCAGGGCACACTCTCGGCGGTGCCTATGCGAAAGAATCGTCGTGCCGGACTAATGGTCTCGTTCAGCAGACGCAACTCGCCCGCTGACCACAAAGCCAGATCAGTTTTGGCCTCATGCTCGCTCGAATAGTAACCGGCGGAGATGTTGACCGCATAGCTTAAGCCGGAATCCTCGATGGGATTCAGAAAGTTACTCCAATGCACCAAGTCCAGCCAGTCCAGGGATGCAGGTGAAGAACTGGCACTGCATTCCCCAACCATGGGTTGGGGAAAGGGCACACTAAGCTGGGCAGCATCTATGAGGCTACGCAGTATGTCCAGCAGGATGGCACGTTGCAGCTGGAAAGGATTTCAAGCAGTCGTCAAGGGGGGGACTTCAAGACTTAAAACTCACCGTGAATCCGCTGCCACAGTACACATCCCGCATCTGCATCGATCGGCAGATGGCTCGAGGATTCAGAGTGAAGCGTGTGGCAAATTCCGCCTGACGTTTGTACTTGAACACCCGATCCCTGGTGTCCAGAAACACAAAATGCCATTCGGTGGGACGCTGAAATAGCTCTGCCTTCTGCACGCGCTCAAACAAACCATTCATGGCCGCTCCGCGTGCAAACAGCGCCACATAAGTGGGTGGCGGCCGTAGACTACGCAAACGTTCAACAAAATCCACCTCCTGACTGCTGGCATCTAATAGCAGAGTACGAAATGGAAAGCCACCGGTCATCTGCTGCACCGCCTCGTAAGTGTCACGCGAGTTCTGAAACACCAGGGCCACATTATTGGCCCGTTTCTGACGCATAAAGTCACCAAACATCTCCAAAATGGGACGCATAATGCGCTCCACACGCACATAGGATATGTTATGAGCAAGCAGCAGCTGGTAACCCTCAGTCCAGGTGGTGTAAGTGAGATCAATGACTAAAGAGCTGCCCACACTAGACAGTATCTCACAGACTAAACGCAAGTGGAACGAATGAATTAAGGGGGATTATTGTTTAGACAACTTACAGCTTTGCATATCCTGCTGGTCCTCGGTGCGTGTCAGGACTAGTAAGACATCAGCAATGCGAACATCCAGATGCAGGGCATCCAGTTCCTTTTGCACGGCTAACATATCGGCCTCGAATTCGACACGCTGAACCGGCTCAATCCAGAAGGCTAAGAGAGAATAGATCAGTAGGTATACAGAAAACATAAATCCGCTTCGACAGGATATTAATTGATATTCTATTTTGACGATTTTTAGCTCCATAGGTTGAAAATCTAAGATCAGTTTAACATTAAATGGATATTTTAATATCTATTCATTCCAACTTTATACCAAAATTATCCTTAAGATTGTCCACAACTATCCTTCTTTTTCTCTGTGTAAGCTACTTTAGGGCAATCCCAAATGCCTGACCAGAGTTACGGCATATCTAAGGTCTGATCTATCCTTTTGAAATCTTGAACCAACTTACTTATCTGCAGCTGCTCTGCCAGACTACCCCAAGTGAGACTTAGTAGCAAAAGTAGTAACCGCAGCTCCATTTCAACCGCTCGCCTTGAGGGTTATCAAAGAATTGCAGAAAAGTCCTTACTTGAGACTAGCCCCTGCCCAGGCCAATTATCCATAATTTAAATGTCCCTCTGACTGACTGCAATTTGCATGTCTATCAAAATGCATTATGCATTTTTAAGCATCGAATAATTTCAAGTGAAGGGAGGAAGAATGTGGAAGTGTGTGAATGGAGGAAAAAGAAAAGGTTCTTGGGATTTCCGAGTAAATTGAACCCTGACATTGTTATTTCTTTCTTCTTTTCTTTCAAGAAGGACCTCATCCTCTTCACCTAGAAGTACAAGGTGCAGCGGTGAATCCACTCCAGGCATTGCTATCACTCAGCTAAAGCCAAAGTCTTCTGTCTAAACACCTGGTTGTTGTGCTGAAAGGAAAGCCTGAAAAAAGCCTTTCCCCAGGGTTGACAATATCGTATCCAAACCGTCCTTAACCGCTAATTCGTGCTTGTAAATCGTACCTCAATTCGAATCAACTGGTGCGTAAATATACTGACCCAAGCCGAAAACCGCTAAAGAGAACGGTTCGGCTCGTTTCACTTCATCGACGAATTTGAATTCATAAGCGCCTAGCTTATAGAAAAGATGTTTTAAAATAAGCAGTGGGCCAACCCCTGCTCCCATTGCTCCGAAAGTTATTTTACGACACGCCGCCACGCACAAGGAGACACAACGACAACTGCAATTGCCTCGCTTCGTAGCGACTTATAACAACAACTCTATTGCGTATTGGGGCACGGCAGAGATGTCTGCAAATACAAATACATGAAGTGTGTGTCTGGCTTGACGACTCGAGCTTCGCTAATAAGAGTTGTTTTTTCTGTTGTTGTTGTTGGACTTCACCCAAACTCAAAATTCGTGCCCACCGCTGCTTTAAATTTTGGAAATAATGTTAGGAAAATAATAATATATATTAAATTTTACCAAAAGTAATTTTTGCAATGACTCAGCTGTGAGGTTAATTCTCAGATCTGTCACCACCAATTTTAGGGCTGAAAACGACCACGCTCACCTGCGTTGCAGGAACCAAATGAAAGCTGATACAAATTTGGGTACTAGAACTTTTTGCCCACCCATAACGTTGCATAGCTCCCTTGTAGTATTCCTTATTAACTGTACGACCTTTTGGCAGGAACTCATGATGCACCACTCCATTGTAATCAAAGAAACTGAGCAAAACCTTCACATTTGATCGAACTTGGCGTGTTTTTTTCGGTCTTGGCTCATTTGGCCGCTTCCATTGGTATGATTAGGCCTTGGTTTGAATGTCATAACCATATACCCACGTTTCGTCACCAGTTGTGACCCGTTTGAGCAAACCCGAACCGTCGTTGACTTCATTCAACAACTCCTAAGCGATACTAATGCGACGTTGGTTTTGCTCAATATTCAGTCAAAAATCGAAGATCACACAAAAAAGTGACTAACCTTATCAGTTGCCAAAAACAAACTACTAAACTACTAATTGGCACTTTTAGCAAATTTAAGCTCAAATTACTAAAAATCTTGACGTGATGGACAATTTCTGAAAACGCAGTTTTGCTTAGCACACGAAAATCATCTAGAATCACTACCAACCCTTCCATATACTGGAAAAAGTCGAATTTTGTTGCCTTGTGCAATCAATATCAATCATTCAACTAAGTTTTTCAAGCTTCAGTCTAAAATTATGCTGCAAAAATCGAGCCCAAACGAGTCAGCTACTTACATACATACGAGGTGTGTTCAAAAAGTATCGCGAATTTTGAATTTTCGCGGGTTACGTATATTCGAATTTCGATTTTTTTGTGGCGTTATGTTGGTACTCATGTCTCTCACTTATGCCGACAAGCTCGGCCATTTTGAATGTTCACTTAATTATTGACAGCTGCTTTGCTTGCACGTGTTTTGGATCGTCTTCGATCTATTATCTATTCAAAAAAATGGATCAAAGAACCTGTATCAAATTTTGTGTGAAAAACGAAATTAAGTGCGCGAATGCATTCCGAATGTTGACTGTGGCATACGGAGAAGCTACCTTGGACCGAAGCAACGTTTATCGGTGGTACAAAATGTTCTCAGAAGGCCGAGAAGATGTGAACGACGAAGAGCGTGCCGGACGTCCGAGCACTTCAACAACAGACGAAAAAATTAATGAAGTGGAGAAAATGGTATTGGCCAATCGTCGAATCACCGTTAGAAAAGTTGCTGAGGACCTAAACATATCGATTGGCTCGTGCCATTCGATTTTTATCATTGATTTGGGCATGAGACGGGTCGCCGCGAAATTCGTACCAAAATTGCTCAATTGCACATTGCTAATGAGATGTTAAACTCTGTCCGCGACGACCCAAATTTGCTCCAGAGGGTCATATCTGGTGACGAGTCGTGGGTTTATGGTTATGACGTGGAAACCAAAGCTCAATCATCTCAATGGAAGCTGCCGCACGAACCAAGACCGAAAAAAGCGCGCCAAGTTCGGTCGAATGTGAAAGTTTTGCTGACAGTTTTCTTCGATTGCAGGGGCGTGGTGCATCATGAGTTCTTGCCACAGGGAAGAACGGTCAATAAGGAATATTACCTGCAAGTTATGCGCAATTTGCGCGAAGCAATCCGCCAGAAACGCCCGGATTTGAGGAAGAACAAAAATTGGCTTTTGCACCACGATAACGCCCCTGCTCACACATCTTTGCTTGTGCGCGACTTTTTGGCCAAAAACAACACACTAATGATGCCGCAGCCACCGTATTCCCCAGATCTGGCCCCCTGTGACTTTTTCTTGTTCCCTAAACTGAAGAGGCCCATGAAAGGACGACGTTACGCTACGCTTGACGAGATAAAGACGGCATCGAAGGAAGAGCTGAACAAGATAAAAAAAAAACGATTTTTTGAAGTGCTTCGAAGATTGGAAAAACCGTTGGCACAAGTGTATAATATCTCATGGGGATTACTTTGAAGGGGACAAAATAGATATTCATGAATAAATAAATAATTTTTGAAAAAACACAAAATTCGCTATTCTTTTTGAACATACCTCGTACTTTGCAACTATAGTTTAATTCAGAGAATCCTACTGAAAGTACGAAAACATTTTGTTTGAAATCAACGCCAACAACAAATATATATAAAGATCAAAGGCAACACTGCTTATAAGACAATAGCAGACTGCATGTAAGAAATGCCAAATGGAGAAACAAAATCAGAGATGCGTACCGCTCGGAAATAAGGAATGGTTCACACAGTTTGGTTTGGTTTTTGAAGATAACTACGAGTAAATCGCGGATTCGGTTCGGTTGTTAATTTATTATATTCCGTTTTTGAATTTTCGAATATTATCATTTCAAAATTGCATATACTACTTTTCGCACACTTTCGAAATTAAATTCCTAGATAACATTTGAATGGCGTTCATTCTTTAATAAGCACTCCTTACAAACGCTAAATATCGTTAAGATTACATCCCGTAGGCGAAATGGGATACTCACTTAAATCAGTAAGCAACTGAAATGTAGTCTTATGCCATATAACGAGAGCGTAAGTTAAGGTCGGTCCTGCCCGACTTCGATATTGTAGATATACACTGCAAAATATGAGCTTGATATCTTTAAAATTGTAGGAGTTATTAAACATTTTATATTGTGGAGGCGGGAGGGGGCGTGGCCAAAATTTGAAATAAACTTGATCTTTGGTACAAAATTTGGTGGCTCTAACTCTTTTAGTCTCCGGTATCTAAGTGTTCATACAGTATACAATTTTTACTCTACGAGTAACGGGTATAAAAATCAGCAAGGGAATGCCGTCTTGAGTCTTTTATGTTTGCGAATGAAAACATTCTTTCAACAGGGTCTGCTGAATTTGGTGTTATCCAAACTTGATTGGTAAAAAATCATATTTTTCACCTAAAAATACATAAATAATTCAAATTTTCAAGCATAATTACTTAATACTACCCCTACAGGTACAATAGTTCAAGTAATTGTAAAAGTAATTACAAATTGAAATAATCTTTGAGCAATCGTAATTCCAAGTTACAAATACGTTTACTAAGCATATAGTAATCAGTAATTGTTATTTCATTGTCTGAATAATTGAGATTATTGTGATAAAAAGTAATCAAATACAGCTCTGATTGAAACCTCGTCGCTTTACTAAAAATGCAAATTATCAGTTAATGGCAAACAATATTAGATATCACTAAGTATTTTAAATAAATTTTCACTTACACGTTGCATTTCCAAATTCTGTGCCGTCTGAGATCTCCGCTTGGGCCGAGTAAATGTCTTCGAGTTAAGTTTTGTATGCTTTGATTGTATATAAATTAAAACTAAACTTCAAATTTTGCTAGAGAAAATTGTTATTTTATTTTACAATTAAACTGGCGACTTTGTAAATGTGTGGTTGTGTGTAAAAAAAGACATTTTATGTTGGATCAATTTAAAGATCATCATCGCCTAGAAGCACATCCTCATCGATGACCAAATCGCAGGCGCCCTCATCCATCAGCAAAGTATTATTAATTTCCTGCTCCAAATGGAACAAAATCGTCGTCATCATCAGGAGGTTCCTCCATTATGGGGCTCATCGCAGGCTGTTCCAACTCCTGCGGTTCCTGCTTCTTCGGCGGCAAGGTAATATTCAGCACGTCGTTGAAGATCAACCAACCGCCAAGTCCCGAAGGACGCAAAACGAATGTTCTTTCATACTGGCGACATTCCCAGCCGGTTTCCGTGCGTTCCTTCAAGTAACCAGTCAGCGCAAAGATTCGCAAATCTCCAGTAAATTGCTGCAATTCCAACGAAGAGTTAGGACGATTCGTGTCCATCTCTGGTAGAAGGCTCAAGGCTTTCACTATATTTGGCCCACTAAATTGCATTTTAGACAGCCGGGCAAAAGAGGATATGTTGCATTGTTGATCAAGCTTATTTAACTTATGGGTATAAACGTGTTTCAATTCCTCAGGCACCCACAACGAAAACATGGCATGATCGTCATAGAATTGATCCAGATGGAAGCGTAGCTCGGGATTATCGAAATAGTTATAGAAACTATTCGAAAAATGGAAGCAAAATTTCATGCCATAGGTGCCAGCGCTCTGTGGACGTTTGGACTCAGGCAGAGTCGGCGGAGACTCTACAGTCGGCGAAGATTCCAAAGTTGGCGGAGATTTCAGAGTTGACTTAGATTTCAGCTGCTGGGTGGGCTTCATAACCATGCCTCTAATGATTTTTATTGTAGGTAAAATTGCCTGAACTTTCTTCAGGTCGTTTTTACTTACAGTATTTCCAGTCAGATTTAAAGTATGGATCTGCCAGTTGGCCAGAAAGTTCAATTCTCCCAAATCCTTAATGCGATTGGCACTTATATCCAAGTATTTCAAATTGAGAGGAGAACCTTTTCCCCGGAATCCGAATGCTCTCAAAGAGCACAAATGATTATCACGCAAACTAATTTTTGCGACCAAGGGCAGTTCGCGGCGTGTCAGTTCCAGTACCCACACCAGCAACTTGGGCACATTTAAAGGACATATCTGCCCTTGCAACTCGGGATGCGCATGGAAGCGTTCAAGATTAAGGCTTCTCTCGTGTTCATTATAGTGTGAAAACAAAGTAGTTTTCAAGGCAATCATCAACTCCGCTGTTATTGGCTGCATCATAACCGATGTGGGTAGACCCGCCATTACCTGCATGGACATCCTTTCGCCAGTGAACATAGCAGCGAAATTGTCACTCAGACGTCTCATACGATTGGCACTCAGCACATTATCCACTAAGAATTGCACACGTGCACCGTCATCTTCTTCTCCGCTTCGTTTAAAGTCAAAGACTTCCACCTGCAGGGGCGTCATCACCAAGTCGAGGGCCCGCAAAATGGAATCGTTGCTTACCCCGTCGCACTTGGATAGTTTTACGGTGGACCATCCGGTAACTTTGGCCACTTTGCGTTCGGCCTGGGCCGCAATGGGACGCGTGTCGCCGGGCAGTGTGCGCACATATTCTTGACGTTCGTTCTGATTGGGCAAGTTCTTCTTAAGGTCAGCGAATGGAGCTGGCGCTGCAGGCGCCTTGAAGCGACGACGACAGGAACGTGAAAAAGTGTTCTCCTTGGTGTTTCCTAGAACTTTCATGGTGGATTCTTCTTGTAAATTATTTAGGAATTAAATTAATTGCGTAGCTCGTTTTTCTGCTTCCTGCTTCGGCAAGTGACAAGAGAAAAAGGAAGAGATGAAAAATGTTTGTCATGTACCAGTGTTGGTAAGGGTTGGTTAACAACAACTGCATTATGTGGTGATACTGGCATGGTGGCCATAATTAAGTTCACTACAAATGAAGAGTTTTGCGAATAGTTGGGGAGTTCGTGAATTGAAATAACCAAAATGGACTGCAAATAATGATGTGATTATTTGTTTTTTTTTTAATCAAAAAAATCATTCACTTGTTGCAACTTTGAGACAGCGAGAGATATACCAAAATTCTTCTTTAAGGGGGGAACACACTTTGCGATGAGCAAAAGTAGATGGTTTTTAAAAAAATTCCAGAAAAAAAGTATAAGAGATTTTTTATTTTTGTTTTTTTTATTAAATAGTTAATGAATGAAAGGAAAATACTAAGTTTTTATTTGTCAATATGAGGGCCGTTCAGAAAGTTATCGGCCTCCGAAAAATGATGAATAAAAAAAGGTGCTCACATGGTGACCATGGTTGCAGCACTTGGGATGATCTGGAAAAAAAAAAGAAAAATGCGGTTATGTTCAGAACTAATGTGGCTATCGTTCGGCCCTCCGAAAAAAATTGCAAATTTTTTTGACAAAATGGCGGACATATGAAAACAAAAAAATTTTTTTGGCCTTTTTTTTGTAGTGTAGTGTAAAAAAAGTACACTTAAAATATAGGTATCCAAAAGTTGGAGGGCCGAACGATAGCGACGACAATTCTGCGTCGTATAAGTCCTTCCGGTGCAATATCGGTCCACTGGTTTCCTCTGAATCGTGGCCACCAGTTTGAAAAACGTGGTTTCGAGATAAACGCGTTTAAAGTTTGAGTTTGGTTAAAAATAACGTATTTTTACGAAAACATAGGGTCACAAAAAGGCCCATATCTTCTAAACTATTTCGAATTTTTGAAAATCCTTTTAGGGGGATATTTTTGAATATCCAAGCTACAAAAATATGCAAAAAAAGTCGAAAATTTTTTTTCCGCAAAGTGTTTTCCCCCCTTAAGGATCTTTAGGTAACGAGGTGTTACCAGTTTAGTTATCGTGGGGTTATGATAAACTAATATATATTTTATTCGTATATTCAAACAAATTTATAAATATCTAAGCGCCTTGCGTAATCCACTCGTGTAAGCTTCTTCTCCAGTTCTCGTGATCTGTGTCTTAGTACATTAGTGCTGGTTAACATTCGATTAATATCGGTAACACAATGTTTGCTTACAATACTGATATGGTATGCGATAGTTAGTAATTAGAGATGAGATATTATTAATTATATGGTAAGCCGCCACAGATCCTTTATTCATTTTCACCATGATTAAGGATTTTTCAGGGTTTATTGTTTTACTCACAAAATATTGATTAATTTTGAGTTTTAATTTACAACTCAACCAATAATCATTATTTTTGAGCAAAAAAAAAAAACTCATGAAGTAATGATTATTCTTTTAGTTTTATTTTTTGCTCAGAAATAAAACTAAAATTGAAATTGCTCCTTTTTCTTAGGGAGTAAGGGAAAAAATTTAAATATTCTTAGTCCGTAACTCAAGACCAACGAATATAATCAATTTTTGAATTAGCTGGGTGGATGGTTTAAGCGAAAAAGTGCGCTATAGGAAATAGCAAGTCGTTCAAAGAAATTATGTCTGCATCTCAATTTCAAGCGCCATTTGGTTGAGCAGCACAAATAAGAATATGTGAACGAGTTGGGGGAGGAAAAGGCTGAAGTTCCAGAAAAAAAATTTCATTACGGTGACTATGTGCCCAAGTGAAGTCAAGGATGCATGCGTTGATCATGTGGCTGCTAATGCAAACATATGTGTCCGAATATAACAAAAACAAAATTTCGATTATCGAAGGTACACAGCCCGCGAAAATTCAGAAGTCACCTTTTCCGTGGAACACACCTCGTTCATATACACTAGTCGGCATAATTTGACAAGCATTTTTTCATAAATAAACCATTTTATCTTTTAAACAAAAAATCCTAAAACTTTGAAATTTTTATCGAATACTAGTATGAAAGTCCGCTTTCAATAATTCATAAGTAGTCCACAATCAGCTGCTGGGGTTAGAAGATATTAATCGAATTGTCCAAACGGAGGTGGGCATAAGTATTTTGACAAGATTTAAAACTTGATATATTCTTAGCACAGGATCTTTAAAGCTAAAAGAATGATGGATTCTAGACAAATTTTTCACGCTGAATCCGAATCTTGCGTTAGCAACTCCATATCTCTGATAGATTAACTGTAAATTAGGCATAAACATGCAGAAAATAGCTAATTTGGCTGTTTTGCTTGGATCCAATGTGCTAGAAAAAAAATTGTTTTTAAAAATTTGATTTGTTCATGGTATAGTACTTATTTTTATCTGTTAAGTGTGATTAAAACCTTTATCATTTCATAAGATATAAGTTCGTGAACGCTCTGCAAAGTTTGGCCGATTTGCATGCAAATTTATCAGGCCTGTTCCGGTTTTCACATATTTCTTCGATTTCAAATGAAAACAAAATCGAACGATTTGGTTTTAGCTGTTCTGGTATTCGAACGATTTGCAATTCGAGTGTTTCATTTCCAAATTGTTTCCGTTGACTACACTTTCACCTTAATCAACTGGTAAATCACAACAATCCAATAAATAATCACTCAAAATAGTTGATAGTAGTTGAATATAGGTGGTTAAAGTGTAGTTTCAATTTTTAAGGGCATTTTTATACCATTTTCCCAGCGTTTCATAAACAAGTGAAAACCAGAACAGCTTGAACAAAATATGTGAATTCGATTTGGATGGCACGTGGCAAAATCGAAGCTGTATATAAAAATTATATATTTTTAAGGGAATGTAAAATTGCAAAAAGTATCTAAAAACACTAAACATTGGAACAAAATTAACTTTAAGCCAATAATTTGACGCCTTTATGTACAAAAGCGCATTTACTTTTGAATTCATTGGCTCCAAGCAATGTGAATTCAAATCGAGTAAATCTATCGAATTGTGAAGACCGGAACAGGTAGCCAAATCGAATTCGAACAAATTTAGTGAAAGTGAAAACCGGAACAGGCCTGTATATTTATCGTTTTTTTTAAAGTGTAGTTTTTAAAGCAAAATGAACCGTATACTTAAAAACTACTCTGGCGCTCAACTAAAATACAAATCTTAATTTAAAATTAAACTTGAATTCTAATACAAATCGGTTCGATCACGAACTTATATCTTATGAAATAAATAAGGCTTAAATCACATTTAAGAGGTTAAAGTATGAACTATACAATAAACAAATCAAATTATTAAAAACAACATTTTTCTAGCACATTGGATCCAAGCAAAACAGCCAAATTAGCTATTTTCTGCATTTTTATGCCTAATTTACAGTTAATCTATCAGAGATATGGAGTTTATAACGCTAGATTCGGATTCGGCGTGAAAAAACTTGTCTAAAATACATCATTCATTTAGCTTTAAAGATCCTGTGCTGAGAATATATCAAGTTTTAAATCTTTTCAAAATACTTATGCCCACCTCCGTTTGGACAATTCGATTAATATTTTCTAACCCCAGCAGCTGATTGTGGACTACTTATGAATTATTGAAAGCGGACTTTCATACCAGTATTCGATACAAATTTCAAAGTTTTAGGATTTTTTGTTTAAAAGATAAAATGGTTTATTTATGAAAAAATGATTGTCAAAATAATTATGCCGACTAGTGTATGGGCGGTTGTTTCGCCCAGTGTGCGATGGTTGACAACCTCCAAAATAGTTCCGATAGGTTTGGGTTCCTGGATATTCTAGTTTGCACCCAATTTGAACTTTTTTCAGTTGATTGAATAGGTGCTGATGATTCTAGATGATTTTCGAGTGCTGAACACATCCGTCAAAGTTCTCGGGATGGAGTTAACATTTGATCCGGCAAAGCGCCTTAGACGACTGGAAAAATACCGGAAGAAAGTATCACTCACATTGAAAAGATTCAAATTCATCGGATACCGAAATTCTAAATTTGTGGTTGGTAGAGGTGGGGACAGAGTTAAAGTTTTGAGATGTTCATTCGCCAACTCTCCTTCTCTAAAGAGGTCTGGGTAAAAATTTTCTTATTTCACGAGTTTTGGTTTAATCAACTTAAAAAAATAACAAAAAAAAAAAAAATTTCAATAAATTAGAACTAGTCTAAAAGGTTTCTCTACACATATGGACCACTATATTGATAGCCACCATTGCCCAGGCCTTGGACATGACCCACATTGTAGCTATCGACACCGCTGTAGGTCTCCGCAGCGGCACTATTGAATCCCTTGACCTCAGGCCAATCCACCGAGCTGGGACGACGACGTCGTGCTAAGGCCGGAGCAGCATAGTTATCCACCTCATCGTCATAGCCATCACCGGGGCTGGGCGGCAGCTGGGGTGAGGGTCGAAAGCCGGAGTCATAGGGAAAGTCTGACTCAGAATCGGGAGCCTCCAGAGTGTGGGCGGGAGCGCGAGCTGATTTATAGTTGGGCGTGTAAGAGGAAGCCACAGGTGGAGCATAGTGATAGCCTGGCTCTATCTCTGGCTCGGTGTGTTCCTCAACAGGAGCTGGCTCTGCATGATGATAGCGTTTAGCGTAATGATAGCCCTCGTCCTCAGGAGGCTCGTGATGATGCGGTTTCGCATGATGGCGATGATGATGGTGATGATGCGGACGAGAGTTGATCACCCGATAGGTTTCCACACTGTGCTCCGGTGGTTCCTCATGCTGCTCTATGATTGTATAGGTGTTTACTTTCTTCTTGGGAGGAGACGGCGGCGGCGGTGGCAATGGCTTCTTGGCATAGGCCTCTGCCAGATGATCAGCCAATTCTTTGGCATGATTTAAATAATCCGCATGCTCACTCATATGTAGGGGTTTATCCAAATCGGAGAGTATGACACTCTCCAGCAAAGGACTGGTTTGATGGTGCGGAGGAGGCGGAGGTGGAGGATGGGGAGATCTGGATCGTGATCTCTGATGCGGATGCGGATGATGATGATAGTGATGGATTACTTTGTGTGAGGTCACCTCGGGCTCCAAACTCTGCTCCTTGGGCACATGCACTTTGATGTGGACATACTCATTGCCAAAACTGGCCACCAATGTGACCGGCAACAGCAGCAGCACCAACAGCTGCTCGGCCATCCTCTGCTTGGTCAACTGCATTCTAACTCTCATGCGGACTCTCTGCGTCAGCTTAGGGCCGCCGCTTGGTCAAAATTGGTTTAAACCGAAAACTGGCTTTTGTCAAAATTTATATACCGACCGAGACGAAGAAGCATGGGCCGCTGGCTATGACGATGACTGCGCACGGCTACTGATGATCTTCACACATGGAAAATATGATTGAGAAGCAGTTCCAGTCAAGCGGAATGCTGAATACTCTTAATGAAGTGTAGAGGTTAGATGTGAAATCGGTTCGAGTTCTTAGAGTATTTTGAATCGATGAATTCCCTCAACCCGAACTGAAACTAATTTTTGAAGGAAAAAAGTTCGGTAGAAGAAATTATCTTAAATCTCAGAGGAAGAGCAGAAGAAACACAGCGGCCATATTGGTTCAATTTTATTAAATCATTAAAAATTATTGTTTCAATTTTACCCTAGAACTCGGGGAATCGGCGACTGAACAGACGGACATATTCACTCGACCACGATCACCTCGTGACTCGTAGCTGCCTAACAATAATAAGAGTTCAGTCTGAATTATTGATCAGTGTTCAATAAGCATTTTGGCAACGGTCAATATTCAGGCTTTGTAGCCTAGAGGGTAGAATATTATTTTCGAACTTTGAAATGTTTTAAACATTGTCCATTATTCCATTTCATTTTACTTTATCTTTTATAAACGGAGAATAAGAACCAAACCATGACCAAATGTACATGATTTTACAGACATTTTGTTTTCTGTTTAGTTTAACTGATTAATATTTTTAATAAGATACTCAAACTATATAATTAGCTATGTTTTTGGTAATCATAAACCATAGTTAATCCCAAACTTTAAATATATTTTGTTGCTAGCGATCATCATCATGTCGGACTCGTCGGTCATTTTTCAAGACCCAAACTGAGAACGAGGTTTCTTAATTTGTTCGTCGATTTAGAACGTTTGGTATACTTTTAAGAACGGAAAAATCACAAACTGATTGGGTTTAAAAATAAGAATATGGGGCTGCCTTTCAGAACGCCATTTTTTTTTGAGTGAAGGTTCCATGTCTATATAAAACGAAACAATCGGCGGTGTCCCACAAATCTCTTCCAACCAAATTCCAACCCAAAACCAATTCTCGGTGTCCCAGAAATCTCTTTCGGTTGGTTTCAAATCTCTAGTGATTTAGGTAGAGATTTTGCTAAATTCACCGCTAAAACTATTTTGATAAGTAAAATTAGTTGTGGAAATGTAAACTACATTATTTTACTGGATAGGCTGCATCAAATAAATAACATGTTTAATTTGATTTAATATTGAAATTAGCTTGTTAATAATTTTTCGCAAAACCAACCGAAGGCTGCCATATCAATCAAAACCGTCGTGCCACTAGATGGCGCCACCGGCCTCACTAGCGCCGCATGGTAAATTCAACAACAACAAACGTGCCAAGGGCTGGCAAATTCTGCTCAATGATTGGCGCGCAAATATTTTAAAATTTTTCATGTTAATTTTGGGTAACGCGACTTAAATTTAAATTATAATATTAGCATGAATCATTAAACTTATGCAACAACTAACAGATTTCCCTTTAACATCATTTTAATACAAAACTAAAATAAGGGAAATTTTTTGCGCGTGATGCAGCCCTGTTTTGTGAGATGGACAATTATTTTGAACCCAATTGGACCAATTCTTTTTGCCACTAAGAAAATGAAATCTCTCGAAGTTCTGGGACACCGACGGATTTTTCGAGCGATTTGCAAACCAACCGAAGACAAAATCTCTAGAGATTTCCAAGACACCCCCGAATATCAGCGCTTTAATTCAACACACGTAATTTTATCACAATAATTCACCATATACAAATTTAACACTCGTCAATGTAAAATATTGAAAACTACTTGGAAAGCAAATAATGACGATTAAGAGCACGAATAAGATCACTACTTGGTCGGTTGTCACAATGATAACGCGTTATTGACTTGGGTACTTAGGGCTCCATTTTTAATAATCGAAACCATCGTTTAAGCCTGCTGTGAATCTTCAGAGCTGCAAACTGCAAAGAAAAAATTTAGGTGCACTCTGGAAATCTTTGTATTATTAAGTGTCCCTGATCAAAAAACCCGCCGGACAAATTCATCAATAAAATGTTTCAATATTTTTAAAAATTTTCATTTATGTCACCATTGGGTTGGTAACAGGATCAACATTTTTCAGCCAGGCACTGTAGTCAAAACATTTCTTTCACTTTTACTTCCATCTCTCGGCTTGCTGAATGCTGGTTCACGAGAGACTTGAATTTTGCCATTGAAGGAATGGTGCCAGCCTTCAACGCTGTTGTAGGTACGAAGCGTGTCATGTGTTAAAACCTCACTGCAGTTCCAAAAATTAATTGTACATTTTTGATCTTGAGGGTGCCAATTTCTTAGCTTACGTTTAATCCAAGTATCTGTGAAATGTTTAATAAAGCGTACTAAAAGGTCATCATTTGAATTAAATAACTCTGATTTAAATAATGTTTAATTAGTGATAAAATTGTAATTTGATGAATTTGACTCTTTGCCGAATTGACTTTTTTTGAAAATGATTTGCGATGAAATTCCTTGTGTTATATTTGACGAGTGTTGAATTGACATGTGTTGAATTTGAATGTGAAAAAAATTATTTGGGCTAAAATCAGGAATGCAAATCGGTTCTGCCGAACCGCCAACCGAACCGGCATCCCTTCGAAAATGCTGAACTGAACCGAAAACCACAAATGAAAACGGTTCGGTTCGGTTCAGTTCACTGACGAGTCAAAAGCCGCACAAATTTTGGGAATTTTGATCGAATTGCTACGATAAGTCCTTACTGATGCCGGACCATTTTGAAACATGCAATTGTCCAACTACCTTTGAATATGCTTGTTATAAGTTCCTTCTTTGAAAGTTGCTAGTCGATTTGCTTGCATATATCATTTCCTTTACGGGACAATATTCTTATTGGTCTGTCAAGCTTCTTCACCTTAATCAATTTTATAGCCAGGAGTACAGCTATTAAAGTGACATCATTATGCGCATCCAACTATTCAAACTTTTCAATTCTCTAGAAATTCAGTATCGAAATGGTCGAAAAGTCACATATTTCTTTAGATATCATCATATTTCAAATATTGAAGCAAAAGTTCGGGGAAAAGACACTATGGGCGAGTTTCAATATTTTAAAAAGTTTTTCGATATAAAATAGCTTTCTCAGAGAAAATTTTCAAAATTTAAAGGATTACGTAGACCAAATAGAGTTGGTTCAAACAAAAACCCGGGGTGTAATACTTCTTAAAACCAGAACAAATAGTATGTCCCACCTAGGTTTATAGTTTTTTAAACTTCTGCGGTTTCGAAAGTCCAAAACAATTACTTTCTGAACAGATTTATGGATATTTTAGAATGTTAGACTTCAGAATAGGCTTAAAGGGTTAAGGTTTGGTGGAATGAAGGGTAATCTTAGAACAAAAAAAAGTTTTGGACTTGCCGAAACTTCAAAAATCTACAAAAATGACTTTCCGAGCAGATTTCAGGGTAAATTGCAACGTTTTACTCAACAAAAGGCTTTAAGAGTTGACATAGGGTGAAATCAAGGGCGATCCAAGAAAATAATGGAATTTTTAACACGTTATCGGACTGCGTTTCTTTCGAAACTTTGGGAAAATATCTTTCCGCGCAGACTTTAGAGCAAACTGGGAAATGGCTTAGGACTTGAGACTCGACAAAATTAGAAACGATCCTTGAACAGAAATGCGTTTTTGACAACTTTTGGACTGCCTTACCATCGAAAGTCTGAAAAGAAATAGATTTACGAACAGATTTAAGCAACATTGGGGACGTTCTCCTTAAGAGTTTATGTTCGGCGGGAACTATGGCGATTTTCGCCATCCAAGAACATAAGGAGCGTTGCGAATTCTATTTGCAAAAACAGAAGCTGGCCTTCATTAAATTTATAAGCCGAACCGAACCGAACCGAAACCACGTTTCAGTTGGTTTCAAAAACCATGTAATAAACCGAACCGGTGATTCAAAAACTATGTGAAACACTAAACCGAACCAGTCCTTATTTCCAATCGGTTTGCAACCCCGGCTAAAATTGAATAACTAGTGTTGAATATGCTTGTGTTGAAATTGCTTGTGTTAATTATGTGTTTTGATGAATTTGGGTGTTGTGTGAAATTGTATGTGTGTTAAACAGATGTGTCACCATGTTAATTATATACCTACAAAAACCGAAATGAAAAGAAAATAAACATCTATATATATAAAACAAAGTGGTGTTAGTTACACCACTTATAACTCAAGAACGGCTGGACGGACTTGCACGATCTTTGATTTGTTGGATTTGTACCGGCTCCGCCTAACAGAATCGCTCATAAAACGTATTTAAATAAATGGTCCAAAAAATCGGTAAATAGCAGGTGTATTCCAAGCGGTCACAAAAATCGCAAAATATGCAAAACAGGCAGACAGACGGACACGGATAAATCGACTCGGCTGTTGATGCTGATCAAGAATATATATACTTCATAGGGTCGGAGGTGCTTCCTTCTGGCTCTTACGAATACTTGCACAAACTTAATAAATACATAAATGGGACACGACAATCGCTGAAGCAATTATACGTATCTTAATCTCCAAGTCAAATTATTTGCTATCATCATTTCGACATGCTTCCCATCGAATCCACGTGACCTGTGGAACGAATACAAGGATGATAAATCAGAAGACATGTGCAGCAGTTTGTTGGTCAGCTTAGGAATGCCAGTGCCAAATCGTGGAGTGAAAGCATAGGCAAAAATCATCATTTGGGACGAATGCACAATGGCGCACTAACGCGCATTGGAAGCAATTCACCGAAAATTAAAAGATCTTCGCAATGACTAGAGATGTGTTGGAGGCGCAATGATTTTACCCTCTGGCGATTTCCGCCAAACACCACCAGTCATTCCAAGATCGACTCCAGCCGATCAAGTAAACGCTTGTCTCAAATCATCCAATCTGTGGAGCTATGTGAAGAAACTTCAGCTGTCAGCTAACATGAGAGTTTCATTGCAGAACGATCCATCGCTCACTATTTCTCCAAGCAATTGCTGAATATCGGTAATGGTCGTGTCTCTGTCGGTGAATCGGATTGATTTCATTTCCTCCGAATTTTTGCAATGTCGTCTTATCGAAAGACGAGCTCATAAAAAAAGTATTCCCGAACATCATTGCTTAAACTTTGTAGTTCAGAATCAGATCATTGGTATTCTGGATTCATTCAAATCTGTCGACTTTGTAACGAACGAGGACGATGTTACCAACTGTACAACAGAATTCTTAACGGTTGGCTCGGAAGTCGTCTTGCTTCGAAATCTAAGCCAACCAAAACTATGCAATGGAACGAAATTAAGAAAATTGATGAACATTTAAAGAAGAAGAAGTTCTCATTCCGAGGTTTTCGATGATCTCAGCCGATGTGCTCTTTGGGTTTAAACGAATTCAATTTTAATTCGCATTGCATTCGCCATGACGATTAACAAATCACAAGACCAGTCCTCAAATGTTTGTGGCCTGAATTCGGAACATGCATGTTTTTCTCATGGTCAATTGTACGTGGCGTGTTCACGTGTCGGCAAACCCTCTGCTTTATTTGTTTTTGCTCCTGATAACAAAACTAAAAATGTTGAATATCACAAAGTTCTTCAATGTCGGCTTCAGTCGTCTAGACCAGAAGAGGGCCTTAAGTGAACTCACTACAGTTGTTTATTGTTAGGCGGTAAGAAGTTCGCCTGGCCATCTAGTATTCTATATAAAAATAGTAACTATATGGAAGATGCCATTTCTGGACACCTTAGAACTTGAATGGCGTCTCCATGGAGGACATGTTTTTTTTGTAAGCCGCAAAACTCCGAATTTTCCAGACTATCATTTTCAATGACAAACCCCATGACCAGTTCCTTATACCTCATTTATTTCAAATAGAGCAAAACTCAACTGTAAACTCGCTCTGCGCTCAGTTAGCGGTGTTTTTCGTTTTGTTTTAAACTTTTGTTTTCATTATTATTTAAATGTGCCGCATATTTTTCTAGCCGCCAGCAACATCATCAACACCATCATCATCATCATCAACTCGAAAACCAACAACAAATGCATTTTGTCAAACGAAAGTTGTAAAAATCCAAATTGAAATTCAATAATGAAAGCGACTTCTGTTGCGTCCGACGAGTTGATGTTAAAAAGTCATAACACAAATATTCAGATTCTCACTTATATAATACATCATAAAAAATGGAAAAATTGAAAACAGAAAATAATGTAATAATAAACCATTTAATTGTGATGCTAATGGGTTGACCAAAAATAGAAGAAATACAAGCTGAGAAAGTTGGGCAAATATGAGCATCAAGTGCAATTACACTAGGTAACAAAATTTAGATAAGTGTTACAAATTTTTTGAAATTGAAAAGTGAAAGATGCTTAAAGGTAGGTCTATAACTCGGTCGTTTAGGCTGTCACATAGCAGCTATCTAGAAGATGTGAAATCGGTCAACTGAGTAGTAAAATTTTCAAACTAAAAATTTCACAAAGTATGCTTAATTCAATGACTCTTAAGATATAAAGCAAGTACGCAAATCAACATAACATACAAATTCTTTTGAAAGTCTTCTCCTCCTTTATGAAGTGAATTTGTAAAACTAAAATTCTAAAACTAAATTCCAGCCCAAAAAAATTCCCACATTTTGTCTGTTGCCCAGTGTTATCGAACGGTAGCGTTCGCTCATTGAATAAAGATGATTAAAAACTGAAATAATTTCGTTGCATTCGATTGAAGTTCACTCATAAATCAGCATCATTCGATTCACACGTTTTTCATTCGTTCGTGGAAATTTACCATCTCGTTGGAACAGAAAGGGGGTGCGGATGCATGCGTAATTTATGCATGCAAATCACCACCAACCCAGTTAAACAATACTTACAAACATGCCTACATATATTACTACCTACTAATAAAAAGACAAATAGATACAAAAAAAAAAAAAAAAAAACAATACGGTAAGAAATTGTTAAGTTCGAGGCAACGAAAAAACGTGTTTGCATTTGGAAACAACAAGCAAAAATATTCATGGTCAGAGTTGGAACTAACGGACCCCGGCCACAATATTACGTATACGACGCGACGTTAACCGCATGAAAAGAAAAGGGTAAAAGCAATCGACCAACTACTGAATGAACAGAATGACTAACAGCGGCAAAACAACATTTGCTAAAACCAAAGCCGATTAGGCCTCTAATTGACTTAAAGAGGCAATAAGTGTGATGTTGTTGTTGTTGTAATTTAATTTTAGTTGCACGCAACATTGCAGCAAAGAACGGAACGTTTTAAGCCGCTTCAGGGCCAAGCTTGTAACAAATGTAACTGTTAATTGCAAACAATCGAACTTGAAAATTCGTATTTTGCCAATTTCCCCTTGACATATCTGTCTTCTATACATTCCATATCAACTCAGCCGCCCAATTTTTTTTTCACAGATTTTTTTTTATCTATTAAATTGAAGCTCTATGGAGTTTTAGTATAGTTTCCAGCACTCGGGAAACAATCAGTCTCAGCTCAATTTTGGCTTTTGCTTGTGATAGGGCAACATTTAAACATCATGTGTGAATTTTTTCATACAAAAATATTAAAAATTGAGTGAGATACAGGCAATCTCCGGCGACGCCTCGAAGAAAACACGTTTTTCGGTGTACACGATAACTGTTCACAGAATCATCTTAAATGAAAAAGTCAAATTGCATTAGTTAAAGGACAATATTCCTCAGGTAACGCTGTCGAGTTTTTATTTTTTTTATTTTTTTGTCCGATTTTTTAAGGCACTTGAAAGTCAAAAACACCGATTTTTGCCCAAAACGTCGAGATATTTGTTGCTCTAAAAATAATAAATTTGCAAAAAAAAAAAAACTCGACAGCGTTACCTGAGGAATTTAGTAGAGAAATACTGTGCAAAATCTCAAAACGATCCGTCCGATAGATTTTGCAGGATCGTGTACACCGACTTTGTAAATGGTAACTTTTCAGGAGAGCGTTTTAAAGTTTTGGACACTCCAAAATCGAATATAAAACGGCTGGCCGACCTGCGTGCAACTGCGCATAACTTCGGAAGTTTTACTCGGATCGATCTAAAATTTTAACACAATATTCTCGAGATGTTGTGCATTCAAAAAAAAAAAATTTTTTTTAAATGAAAAAAAAAAATTTAAATTCTATATATTGAATAAACTTTACACCCGGTCACCCTTCTCTTCTGTTGGCGCTAGCTTTGTAGTAATTAGCCATGCAAAAGCTTATCAAACTGCCGTTCGATTCCGCATTAAACTGTAGGTCCCTTTCTTTTGTGCGAAAATTAAAAGCGCACAAGCCAAGAGATTGAGAGAGACTCGGCTTTGGCCCTTTGGGGTGTGTCAAAGAAAAAAATAAAACCGGGGTTTGTTCTGCGCGACGCAAACACACACGCAAACACACAAAAACAAAAGCGTAGCCAAAGAGCATAAGGCTGGGTATCGCTGCTGTATACCAACGATGTCATTTCAGAAACTCTATGACTAGTAGACACGACTGGGATAACTTACCACATAGCAGAGCTAATGCCATTAACATCTACACGGATGAATCTAAGCTCGATTACAAAGTAGAAGGGGGAGTTTTTTTCCACCGACCTAGATATGGAAGTATCATTCCAGCTCCCTGATCATTGCATCGTGTACCAAGTAGAACTGGTGGCCATCCAGGAGTATATACATCATACTCAGATAGTCAAGCAGCTCTAAGGGCGCTTGTCTTTTACACCAATAATGCCAAAACGCTCACGGAATGCCGTAGATCCTTACACCCATCAGATTGGGGAACACACGTTTGCGATGAGCAAAAGTAGATGGCTTTTTTTTTTAAAAAATTCCAGAAAAAAAAGTATAAGAGATTTTTTATTTTTTTTTTTTTTTTATTAATTATTATTATTATTATTTGAAAAAATTGATACACAATTACAAATTGAGTCCAATTGGAAAGCCATAGCAACGTGGGCCTCAACCTGCAGGAGGCATTTGACACCCTCCAATCCTTCTTCACTAGGTGGAAAATGGAAAATACAGGTTAACACTGACAAAACTCAAGCCATATTTTTCTCTAGAAAAAGATTACCCAGATATCTTCCAAATAGTCATATAGATCTGGATGGTACTGGCATTCCCTGGAAAAAAAAATTCCGCTACCTAGGAGTTATCCTAGACACTAAAATAAACTTCAAGGACCATGTAGGGTTTACAATCGACAAAGTTAACACTCTAACCAGAATACTGTATCCCTTCATTAATAGGAACTCACAATTGTCTATTGAAAATAAGTTATACTTTTCCAGGCAGTTATTTTCTATGGAGCCCCAGTGTGGTCTGATGTAGCCAATTGTCATATCAAGAGATTGCAAATTGCCCAAAACAAACTTCTTAAAATGATCTACAAGCTCCCGTGGCATCATTCCACCTCCGATTTACACCACAAAGCCAATGTGGAATCTATAGCAGACAGGCTAATCCGCCTGACAGATAACTTCAATGATAGATGTAGATTCTCAACTTATAACCACATAAACCAAATAATTATGTAAATATAGATATAAGTAGTATTAAGTTTTTATCTTAAGAAGGATGGTTTTTTTTTTTGTTCTTTAAATTTTTCCCTAAATATTATAATAAGTAATGAAATGTAAAACAATAATATATCCCACACCTATAACATAGCAAAATAGGTCCCTAAGCCTGAACACTTACGATATATATTAGAAGCATACACATGTAATATCAAAAGGATGCAATAAATTGAATTGAATTGATTGTAATTGTTATTTCATTGTCTGAATAATTGAGATTATTGTGATAAAAAGTAATCAAATACGGGAAGTAATGATTACATTACAGCTCTGATTGAAACCTCATCGCTTTACTAAAAATGCAAATTATCAGTTAATGGCAAACAATATTAGATATCACTAAGTATTTTAAATAAATTTTCACTTACACGTTGCATTTCCAAATTCTGTGCCGTCTGAGATCTCCGCTTGGGCCGAGTAAATGTCTTCGAGTTAAGTTTTGTATGCTTTGATTGTATATAAATTAAAACTAAACTTCAAATTTTGCTAGAGAAAATTGTTGTTTTATTTTACAATTAAACTGGCGACTTTGTAAATGTGTGGTTGTGTGTAAAAAAAGACATTTTATGTTGGATCAATTTAAAGATCATCATCGCCTAGAAGCACATCCTCGCAGGCGCCCTCATCCATCAGCAAAGTATTATTAATTTCCTGCTCCAAAGTTAGGTGTGTCGTCATCATCAGGCGGTTCCTCCACTATGGGGCTCATCGCAGGCTGTTCCATTTCTGCTTCCTGCTCCTTCGGCGGCATAATAATACTCAGCATGTCGTTGAAGATCAACCAACCGCCAAGTCCCGAAGGACGCAAAACGAATGTTCTTTCATACTGGCGACATTCCCAGCCGGTTTCCGTGCGTTCCTTCAAGTAACCAGTCAGCGCAAAGATTCGCAAATCTCCAGTAAATTGCTGCAATTCCAACGAACTGTTAGAACGATTCGTGTCCATCTCTGGTAGAAGGCTCAAGGCTTTCACTATATTTGGCCCACTAAAATGGAACTTAGACAGCCGGGCAAAATAGGATTTGTTGCATTGTTGATCAAGCTCATTCAACTTATAGGTATAAACGTGTTTCAATTCCTCAGACACCGACAACGAAAACATGGCATGATTGTCATAGAATTGATCCAGATGGATGCGTCGTTCGGGATTATCGAAATAGTTGTAGAAAACGTTAGAAAGACTTAAGCAAAATTCCATGCCATAGGTGGACTCAGGCAGAGTCGGCGGAGGCTCTACAGTCGGCGAAGATTCCAAAGTTGGCGGAGATTTCAGAGTTGACTTAGATTTCAGCCGCTGGGTGGGCTTCATTACCATGCCTCTAATGATGTTTATTGTAGGTAACATTTCCTGAACTTTCTTCAGGTCGTTTTTAGTAACAGGATTTCCCGTCAGATTTAAAGTATGAATCTGCCAGTTGGCCAGAAAGTCCAATTCTCCCAAATCCTTAATGCGATTGGCACTTATATCCAAGTATTTCAAATTGAGAGGAGAACCTTTTCCCCGGAATCCGAATGCTCTCAAAGAGCACAAATGATTATCACGCAAACTAATTTTTGCCACCAAGGGCAGTTCGCGACGTGTCAATTCCAGTACCCACACCAGCAACTTGGGCACATTTAAAGGACATATCTGCCCTTGCAACTCGGGATGCGCATGGAAGCGTTCAAGATTAAGGCTTCTCTCGTGTTCATTATAGTGTGAAAACAAAGTAGTTTTCAAGGCAATCATCAACTCCGCTGTTATTGGCTGCATCATAACCGATGTGGGTAGACCCGCCATTACCTGCATGGACATCCTTTCGCCAGTGAACATAGCAGCGAAATTGTCACTCAGACGTCTCATACGATTGGCACTCAGCACATTATCCACTAAGAATTGCACACGTGCACCGTCATCTTCTTCTCCGCTTCGTTTAAAGTCAAAGACTTCCACCTGCAGGGGCGTCATCACCCATTCGAGGGCCCGCAAAATGGAATCGTTGCTTACCCCGTCGCACTTGGATAGGTTTACGGTGGACCATCCGGTAACTTTGGCCACTTTGCGTTCGGCCTGGGCCGCAATGGGACGCGTGTCGCCGGGCAGTGTGCGCACATATTCTTGACGTTCGTTCTGATTGGGCAAGTTCTTCTTAAGGTCAGCGAATGGAGCTGGCGCTGCAGGCGCCTTGAAGCGACGACTATAGGAACGTGAAAAAGTGTTCTCCTTGGTGTTTCCTAGAACTTTCATGGTGGATTCTTCTTGTAAATTATTTAGGAATTAAATAAATTGCGTAGCTCGTTTTTCTGCTTCCTGCTTCGACAAGTGACAAGGGAAAAGGAAGAGATGAAAAATGTGCGTCATGTACCAGTGTTGGTAAGGGTTGGTTAACAACAACTGCATTATGTGGTGATACTGGCATGGTGGCCATAATTAAGTTCACTACAAATGAAGAGTTTTGCGAATAGTTGGGGAGTTCGTGAATGGAAATAACCAAAAATAGCAGGGATTGCAAATAATGATTATTTGTTTTTTTTTAATCAAAAAGTCATTCACTTGTTGCAACTTTGAGACAGCGAGAGATATACCAAAATTCTTCTTTAAGGGGGGAACACACTTTGCGATGAGCAAAAGTAGATGGTTTTTAAAAAAATTCCAGAAAAAAAGTATAAGAGATTTTTTATTTTTGTTTTTTTTATTAAATAGTTAATGAATGAAAGAAAAATATTAAATTTTTTTTGTCAATATGAGGGCCGTTCAGAAAGTTATCGGCCTCCGAAAAATGATGAATAAAAAAAAGGTGCTCACATGGTGACCATGGTTGCAGCACTTGGGATGATCTGGAAAAAAAGAAGAAAAATGCGGTTATGTTTAGAACTAATGTGGCTATCGTTCGGCCCTCCGAGAAAAATTGCAAATTTTTTTGACAAAATGGCGGACATTTGAAAACAACAAAATTTTTTGGCCTTTTTTTTGTAGTGTAGTGTAAAAAAAGTACACTTAAAATATAGGTATCCAAAAGTTGGAGGGCCGAACGCTAGCGACGACAATTCTGCGTCGTATAAGCCCTTCCGGAGCAAAATCGGTCCACTGGTTTCCTCTGAATCGTGGCCATCAGTTTGAAAAACGTGGTTTCGAGATAAACGCGTTTAAAGTTTGCAGTTGCTAGGCAAATCGGGTCACTTTGGGTCATTAAAAGGCCCATATCTTCTAAACTATTTCGAATTTTTGAACATCCTTTTAGGGGGATATTTTTGAATATCCAAGGTACAAAAATATGCAAAAAAAAAAGTAGAAAGTTTTTTTTCCGCAAAGTGTTTTCCCCCCTTAAATAAAATTGCTCGGCATTTCTGTATCCACCTTATCTGGGTACCTCAACATTGAGGGTAACGAGTTAGCCGACAGGCTGGCTAGACAGGGCACTATCATCCAGCTCCTCCTGGAGAAGAGCACGATAGAGGTGCCCTTGGCCTCATATAAACTAATCACAAGAAATGAAACCAGCCGCCTGGCTACTGAACGATGAAACAACATTTCGGTTTGCGCTTTAGGTAGGGTCACATGGCCCACGTTCGACCTAAAACGTAGCAGAAGCCTTTTACGCCCAAGTAGAGGAAACATCTTACTTCTGGTCGGAGCCCTAACGGGTCACTGCCTTATCAGTAGACATGCAGCACGCTTAAGAGACGCCCTCAATGACTTCTGTAGAAGCTGCAAATGTGAGGAAGAGGAGGAAACACTATTGCATCTTATATGCCACTGCCCAGCATTTAGTAGGGAAGACTCAAATCACTTGGTCGACCCTTTCTACTCAACCTCTCGAAACTATCTGAGACAGAGACTCCCTTTTTCAGAAAACACATAAAATTTTCAAAAAATCATAACTTTTGAAAGGTGTTTCGGACTTAATCGAATCAAAAACATCTTTTGGTATTTTCTCTGAAAGTTTTCGAAAAAAAATATAAAACAACTCCCAGAGTTATCAGCAGTAATTTTTACAGACGGACAGAGCTAAATCAACCCAAGTCGTCATGCTGATCAAGGAATATATATGGGCATTTCCACAGAAAGGTCCACCTAGACCAAAAAATTAAAAGTACTTATACACACTATGTTTTTTTTCAATTTTTTATGGTGCAAAAAATTTGTTTATGATGTAAGCTAATCTTACATATATTCATAAACCAAATCGAGATTTGTCTCATTTTTAAAGATTTCATCTAAAATAATTCCATGGGTACAAAGAGTTAATGAAGGTTGCATAAAAAACCATAATGAACTATGCGTTTGAAATTAACTGTAAGCCTTTGCTTTGCATTACATTGGAAACTACATAAATATCTTGATGGAAAAATATGTCCCTAGTTACTTGTACCATGCGAATATGCTTAAAATCAAATTTTAAAAAAAGTATTAGTCATTTTTGGGTAACATCAAAACCATTTTAAAGAGACATCAACTCACTACATTTTAAAATCAGTCAAATTAAAATGCTGCCTAAGAGTTCACTTATATCGGCGTTTGAATTGTTGCCTGCGAAAAGCACTTTTGTATTTGTCCCGTGCAAAAGCTTTGCTTTTTTTCAATTATCTTGAAAATGAAAAGTTTCTCGAAATCAGCTTTAGCTCCAAAATTACGGCTTATATGGAGTTATAGTTTAAGCCTATTGTCAAAATAAAAATCCGATTTATTGTGCATTTTTTTTTAAATTTCAATGCGTTCGACGGTCACGTTCGACATCATGGAAATGCCCATATACATTAGGTGGTCGGAGATGCTTTCTTCTATGAGTTACAAACATCCGGACAATTTTATAATACCCTCTGCAAAGGTATACAAAAATGTGAGGTCCAGATCCACCGTCCAATTCAGGTCCACTGTCCAGGTCCACCGTCTAAATCCACCGTCCAGGTACACCGTCCATGTCCAGGTCCTCAGAAACATCGCTTGTCCAACATCCCACACGTCTTGGTTAATTTTTAAAGAAATAAAAATATTCGGACACACTGGCAATAGAGCCCCAGACCTTTGCCGCATGCAACGACGGCGGCCGTCTGAATGGCTACTTATACTTTTCGGTGCGGTAGTTGAGGTGAGCTGAATTGTGCTCATTTCATGAACATTCAGAACATTTGTTCTTAAAAATTTGTGAGAGCATTCTGTTCATATTTTGAGATGAAGAAATCTTATTTTTTGAACACGAACAAGAATGTCAGACAAAAAGACTAAAAACTTAATAAAAGGCAGCAAAAACTTGAAAAATCATCAACATTTTTACAAAAATTCAGCTTAGTCATTTATGATTGGATTTAAAACAACTGTCGTGTTTTTAAGGGATAATTTTAATATCTTTTATTTTCGTCCCAGTTTACAAAAATCGGTCGACTAAGACCAGAGATAATGGCATTTTAGTAGGTCTATCTTTTTTCAAAACATGAAAAATGAAAATTTCGCAATATCTCAAAAGCCGTTCTACTTTTCACATATTTCTGAATTTTATATGAGGGTCAACTATTTAGAAGCCGGGATCAAAAATTTGTTGCATTGTGTTGTCAGAAAAGTTCTAGCGTGTTTTTTCTCTCCGTTCGATGTTCAACCCTGTTTGTAAGCAGAGTATGCGAAATATTTATACTCGTAATTTTCCGATTTTGAAAAAGTCAACAACTGGGAAAATTAAAATATATATTGTTTTCATCTGATTGACTACAAAAGTGTTTTTCCCATTTTGGAAAATCATTCTTAAAGGTCGGAAAAGGGGTGGGTTCAAGACCAAAAGGAATTTTTGAGCCGTTCTACGTCAATAATCTATTGTATGTTTGTACATGATACTGACATGATAATCTAGTGGGCCTGCATTACATCATCTGTCAACCATGTAACTGACATGTTATTCACATTGAAAACATAACAACATACAGGCCTTTTCGTTTATCATGTCTCATGCGGCGAACAGTGCATGCCCAGACTTATACACTAAGAAAAAATAAATTTTATCTGCCTACAAGTATCTCTAGGTCCTAACATCTCTGATCGACTTGACTGTTGATGTTGTCATAGATTATATATTCGGTAGAGATCGGATTCTGTTAAGCCGGTAGAAATCTCACCTATAATCTCTAATTTCTAGTTCCCACACAAGATTTGTTTACCAACACCTCACTCCAGTAGCTATCAGTGTTGCCAACTTAGCTTTTTTTCCGCCAATTTCAAAGCTTGACAAATGTGGAGTGAAGAAAGTTTGAAACTAGAACAATAAGTATTGAAAAACCTTTTCAAAACACAAAGAAAATATAAAAAGCTCAATGCTTCTAAGAAGAAAAAGGTTTAACCTGAAATTTTGAATATTTTGCTTTTGCTTGCTTACGAAAGGACTCTCATTCATCCGTTCTAACTAGTATCTAGCTTGTTTCCAATATTGATCTGGGCGCTAAAAAGTGGGCAACACCGCTTCTCGTGGCTAGCCGCGTCATCGTCGCTGCCTCTGCCGCCCCGGCGTCGTCGTCTTCATCATCGTGCGGCTGTCTCGCACTTCAGTCGGGTTGCTTCGCCAAATCAAATCAGTTTGAATTCTGCCTTCAAGCGCTCTAGAACAACAAGTACAAACTTGGCCAATCCAAAACCAAACAGAATTCGTTTTGTTTACACTTTAAACTCATTTCCAAGTCGATTGCATTTGTTTTCTTTTTTTTTTTGTGTGTGCATAATTTTATTTCCCGCCGCTGATAAGAGTTGTAAAAATATAAACAAACGACTGGCACGGCGAGATAACACAGAGTTTTATATCAAAATTACAATGTCTTCTGGCAAGATTCTACCACGCCGTCAAGCGGTGCCCATCTTGTACACTCGCGGCACCCACTATGAGGTCGGCTTCGATATGGTAAGTTCCTGGGCGGTTGGTTCCTGGGGGGTCCCTTGACCTCGAGCTAGTCACGCGAGTGAAAAGTTTAATTTTAGAATTGAATGGATTTTTCAAGAAAACTTCGAATGAGATATGCACATGTGATAAATAATGGGGGTTGTCTTTATTTGGAAAGCAAATCATCAAATGTTTGTTTACAGCATTTTCTAAATGATAACACTGAGTGTTTGATAGTAGAGTTGTAAGCAGAAAAGATAATTCAATTCATCTGTCATAGAAGTAAATTTGCATGAACTTATAGGAACAGTAAGACTATACACTTAGAGAAAGAATTTTTTCAAGATTAAGAATTTTGTGATTTTTTTCTTATCCAAACTGTGCTGGCTCTTAGTTTGATCAGTTTACAGATGAGACCAGAAAATTTAATCCGAGTCAGAAATTCTCTTTTCTTTTTAAAAAACTAATTTCTTGAGTTATTCATCTTCTTCATCTAAAAAATCTTCAATAAATTCTGAGTAAATAGCAGGATTTTTTTTTAGTAAAAAATTTTTTACTTGCTTCAAGAATGTTAGATGTATGGTAAGAATACAAATTCTTAATCCAAGCTTTTAATCCCGTTATTCGTGATCCCAGAGATTCATTACCTGATCCAAGTACCAAAAATTGTGAATTTAAGTAGAAGTATTTATGAATTTTATCGGGCCAAATAAGAAGAAGAAGATTCTTGAATTAATAGCAATATTCAAAAGCAAGATCGACCATTTCTGAATTAGGAGCTTCCCCTACTCAAAACCAAGATTGTTTGTTGTTAAATAAAGAACCCAGGGTCAATGGTAAGATCGGTCTTTCTTGAATAAAGAGATCCGTTCAATAATATTACTTCGCACCCGCTCCAAAAAAAAAAAGAAACGGAAAAAGTTTCCTCGCTGTTATCTAAAAATATGCTTGCTTTCTCCGACCAATTACTTATCCTCACTCTCTTAGCACATAAAAACCAAGGAATTTAGCTCCATTTGAAGAACGAATAGATTTTCATACTCTGTACCAAAGTTACACAAAGTATATTAATCCTATAAACTTAATATATTCAGCATCAACAGCCAACTCTATTAAGCCATGTCCGTCTGTCCGTATGAACAAACATATCTCAGAGATGGTAAGAGATAGACGTTCGACATGTATGGAACGAAAAGTTCTTATATTTACTTTCAGGCAGATGAAGGTTATTTTCAATTTTGCCCGCCCCTTCCCACTTACGTATATTGGAAAAAGCCATATACTCCCAATGTTTTATAGAGTTGAGAATTCCAAGTGAACAAATTGCACGAACTTTCAACTAGCTTTAAGCTCTGCTCTTTAGGGTACAGTAGCTGTGGCTTTATGGCTACAGTAGCTGTGGCTGATTAGATGGCCGCTATAAAGATTTAAACTATGACAGCAAACCGCCAACGCCCACACAGCCACATATCTATTCTCGTTACTTGTATTGAAAATCAACCTCGACCTTGAGCCTGCTAGATACCTTTGCTAAAAAGAGGATACTAAGTGACATGGCTCACTGATGAGGGCTCAGATATTGAGAATATTTCCACTATCTTATACCTTAATTTTCGACATGACCATGCCTTTTCTTAATTTCAGGCCGCCCCCAGCGCCGCCCCTAACAATATCTTAACATTGGGCATAGATTTAGATTGGGAGAGTCCCACAACCCCTTATTGCGAGGCAACGGCAGCAGACATACGTTTGCTTTTGCAGTCGCTCGATTGGGCCACTGCCCTCTAAAGACCAGCGCCCTGCGCTGATCCGCAAAGGATTTGTTGTTTAACTCGCTTCGAAGCGAGACAACTGTGTGCGGCTAGAGCCAAAAACCGAGGCAATTTTTAATGCGACTGCGTTGCCGTCAAATAACTCTCGGAGCAATGGGAGCAAGGGCTTGCCCATCGTTGTCTTAAACAGACATCCATTACAGCTCCATATATTCACTGTTAACAAAGTAGGATTCCAGTAACATTACAACTTCATACACCAAGTTTGTGGAGTTGTACAGCACAAGTATTAAAAATCTATGTAATCTATGTTACAACCCGATACACCTAGCACTAAAAAGTGAGCAAGGTTGTAAGTCAGCTGCTGTACGAGTCCATGCAACAAGTGTGTGAAGTTGTAAAGCTTGTCCACAAGTCCACAAATAAATTTTCAAATTGTTTATCGTATTGTGAACTGAACGCATACTTCCTCGCCAACTTTTTCTCAAATTGTATATTGAGTTGTAATCTAAAGCCCAAGTGTTTACTGTTATACTTCTCCAATTACATTGAACTATGCCTTGAAGTCAGGAAGCCTACGAAAACGGCCAAGCTTATGTACAAGTAATCAATACTTAAAGGCTGCCTACCTTCAAAGTGTTAGAGAGAACATCGATCTTGTAATTGCTTTTGCGCCGCTGAGTGTATTATAGTTATGCCCAGAAGTTTGGAACGCATAGAAACAATCATCTCCGACCACATATAGTAGAATATATATTCTTAATCAGCATGACAAGCTGAGTCCATCCGTCTGTCCGCCTGTCTGTTTCTACGCGAACTTCTTCCTCAGTTTTGAAGCTATCGAGCTGAAATTTTGCACAGAGTCATCTCTTAACTGCACATAGCTGACATAGAAATTTTATGTCTCAGCTAAACTTCGGCACAGATGAAGTTAGCTTTGCTTTGTCGTTTCTTAGTCACAGAAATATCTAGAGATTTTCGTACAAATGGTTTCATTATGATCTACTACTGCTTTCCTTTACATGTGAAGTGTCTCCAAAATGCAAGGCTACTAAATTAGATGACAAAAGTTGAGAGATTTGAAACCGATTTCTCAGCGCCAAGCAGTTTTTAAGCGTACGGATTTCCTTCCCAATAATCTAGTAGTCAGTGTTTGGAAGTACCTAGTTACATACCTAGATACAAATTTTGTGTATCTTTTACCTTAACTAGGTATTTTGTTTTTTGGGGACCTTTTACCTTACCTAGGTCCAAATTTTCATTTACCTTGTCAATAGGTAAGGTGCTAGATACTTTTTCTTAAGTGTCTTTTTTTGCGCCCACGGATCGATATCAATTACTGTTTTGCGTCAACTCTATGAGAGTTAAAATTCAAAGGATTCTGAAGACTTTTTCGATTCCAATAATGAAACATTGGACGAAACTTAGAATTGTTCTGCAAATTCTAATATTGAATTGGAAGTCTTAACTTATCTGGACGATAATAGCAAGTCTTTAGTGTCTATACTTAATAATAAAAATATTTGTAATGTTTTTTATAAGTATAATACCATTTTGCTTAGCTCTGCACCAGTTGAAAGAATTTTTAGCCGTGGAAGCCAAATACTTACTCCAAAAAGAAACAGACTAGGTGACGAAATCTTCGAAACTTTTGTAATATTAAAAAAGCGTTAATAATATAACTTCAAATGAAATACAAATTTTCCATTTTCAAATCTTCTTTTTGGATTTGAGTTCTTTACTTCATTGTATGACTCTATCAATATCTGTAATGAACTAGAGTTGTTTTGTTTTGGCGTGGCGTGGCATAAATTTAATCTGCCTGCAAGTATAAGAAGCTTTTGTCCCATACACGTCGAACCTCTATCTCTTACCATCACTGAGATCTGATTGTTCATAGGGACAGACGGACAGACAGACAGACAGACGGACGGACAGACGGACATGGCTAGATCGACTCGCCTGTTGATGCTGATCAAGAATAAATATACTTTATACCTCTGGTATAGAGTATAAAAATAGTTATGGATAAGTTGGTGCAAAAATCCCCCTTTTAATGGAAATACCAAATCACGCTTAAAGAAGCCAGGTTTTCCAGTATTCAAATACGTTTTGAGACTAACTTAATTTATTGGTGCGAAAACACTTTTCTACTTCGGTAGGCACTCTGAACTAGATTTAGACTCGACCTGAGTTTTGCAAGACTCGCAACTAAAAAAATTTATTTCATTTATCGTGGCACACTTTAAGCACACTCTGAGTCGAATTTCTCAGTAATTAAAATAGTGGCCATAAACAACAGAGATACATTGAACAACCTTCAATGCCAATGCATATACCTTCAGATACCCTAAAGAGCGGAGCTTAAAGCTAGTTGAAAGTTTGTGCAATTTGTGCAATTGGAATTCTCAACTCGTTATTTGCCGACTGGGTAATATAAATAGGCTTGTTGGTGTCACAACAACTGAAAGTGTACTGACGAAGGCTTTGCCATGGCGGCAGCCACAGCTACTGTTCATGTTCATATGTATTCTCTGTTGAATTTTCTGGTTGATTATTGAACTATTATCAAACCTCGACCTTGAGCCTGCTAACATTCATTTTGATTTCATTTGTGTTTAAAATACATTCCTTCCTGCTTAAGGAAACTTATCAATTCCCGTCCATCTCTAGTCTGAAAACAATTGACAGAGTGACTGTACAGAAAAAAACATTTGTATGGAAGTGATTCAACGGACCTGGTAACACTAAGGGCCGTTTTCTTTTGTTCCTGATTTCGCAAATGCAGTTGGATATTCCGCATTTACTTAGCCAAGTTCAATCCATCTGGAACATAGGAAAGCGGCCCTTAAAGCAGCCAAGGCTAGAAATATAAAAGATGGCCCTCGCCTGCAAAAACACAGATTCTTACACTTGGATTAACCTAGTACATTCAGGCTTTTGATATCTGAAGTTTTGTTTGAATTTGTATGAACCAACTTCCTTCCTCTTCCATTCGTTCCACCTTTTTCTGAGTGTAACCTTTTTTGAAATTGGCACAAGCAGGTGGAAGGCATTCACCTTGGTCAAGACAAAAACCCAAGTCTCGTGGCTTGACCCCCCTCCCTCTTATGACAGTTTCGTGAGTCGTGTGGCTTTGGCTGAGCCTCCCTGCTGGCCATTATCAAGGGCAATTAGGAGTGTCTCCAGCTCCGGTTTGCGGCAATCCCAACCAAAAAAGTTATTTAAAACTTCAGACTTATTTACACAAGTCGCTGGTTAGCCAAGATTCTTACAACAATAAAACCCCATTATTCATATTGTATTTTGTAGCGATCGATCGTGATCGATTAGGTGTAGGTGTGTGTGTGTGAGTGTGTCTGCTTTTGTTTGTTTTCTTTCTTTTTTTTTTGCACAATAAAACAAAATAAGCAATTTGCAAATTAAAAAGCTTCATGGGGGGCGCGGGCTTAAAATAGAAAGTCATTTGAAAAAGAGAGGAAAAAACTTAAATTTATTTAGTTATTAATTATAATTAATTTACAGGGTCGCACATTTGGTTCAATGATCAAGAACTTTTTGATCTTATCTAAGCCCTTGAATGAGACCTATTTGCCGCTCTACCAATCGCCCAAAGGCAGTAAGTATATTCACATTCCCAGCTCAAACACAAACTAATAAATCAAAATGTGGATTTTGGCAGCGGAAAGCTTAGAGTTTTCCATTCGAACTTTGATGATATAGGATCGGCTTCTCTTATTTCTTATTAAAAAATCTGCTAAACTTATTCCTACTACTTCTTCCATCCCATCCATTCTAACAGAGAAAATCTACAACGAAACCCTGGAATCGGTTAAGGATAGCTTTCCCCAATACATACGCGAACTGGAGGGCGTGGCCGATGGCGCCGAAGTGCAATTCCATAAGGTAATCAAAATTATTCATCTATAACCCCCACAACCCAAATCTAATTAACCCCGCTTAGCCAATTAGCTAGCTAAGTAATAATATCGCCTCAGCTGTCGACAATTAAATGGCCATTAAATTCAATGCACACATAATTATGGTTAAGTATTTGTTTAAATATTGTAATTTGCTGCTAATCGAATTGCACTCAGTGTGCGAAATGAGGGCGGGAAGGGTGCATTCAAAGCATATCTACAAGGCTTTCGTAACGGTATAGCTAATGCCATTGCGTGTCGATGGGCGCTGGTTGGTGGTGGTTGCAAGTTGTCCCCACCAAAATATATTGCAAGTGCAAGTTCAGTGTACAGTGCTTATTAACTAAAACGAGCTCATGAGTCAGCTAATTAGTGGCTTTTTTTTTTTTAGATCAATTATCTACAAGTGAATCCCCTCATTTCTCCACTTATTAATAAGGTGTAGAAATGTAATTTTAGATTTTAAATAGTATTCATATCTAGGTAATAGTTTGAGAGAACAAAGTTGGAGAAAATAAATAGAGGGAAGCTAACTTCGTCTCGGCCGAAGTTTGTATTCGTATAAAATGATTTTATACAATTTTATACAATTTTTTCATCAAAATCGGCAAAATTGTGCTGAAGCAGATAGTATTCTATTTGGCCAGTTTAAAGACGCTACAATTGAAAACAAAAAGGTTTTCTTACTAGAACTAGTTTTTCGACCAATCGTTCCTATGGCAGCTATGTGCTTTCCCACCCGACAATCGACCTCGAGAACTAATTCGATTTCGACATTTTCTTGAAATGTTCTCTTACAAAACTATCGAGAATGTGTTCAGTTTTCGGTCCGAAAAAGTATTACCTGTCGCTTAGTTTTTGGCAGCAAAACCTAGTTAAGTTCTCGTTTTCGGATCCGTTTTCGACACTTTCTCGATAGCGAAAACGGGTCAAAAACGGATCGAAAACTGAATTGTTTCCGTTTGAATCCCGCATCTCTTATGAAAAACGGATTTCGAGTTTAAGAGAAACTATCGTAATAACTGATGTCCGCTTGAAACCCGCATCTCCAACATAAAGCGGACTTCAATTTTTAGAGAAGCTTACGTAATTCTCGTAGGATACTTACGATACTTACGAGAAACTCCGGATACTTACGAGAAACTGTCGGGTGGAATGTAGAATTTCGTGAAAGCATATAAAATAAATACGTGCCAATTTTAGGGACATTTCCATTGAAAACAAAAATGTTTTTCTAAGACTACTTTTCGGACCTTACTTTTCTATAGCAACTATACTATATAGATGTCCGATTTCGACCAAACTTAGTGCAATCATGGGAAAGCATAGCAAACTAAGAAATACGAAGTTTGGATGCGTTTCCATTGTTTTTCGATCGATCGTTTCTATGACAGCTATATGTTATAGTCATCCAATCCGGCCAGTTCCGACAAATCTGCAGCGTATTTCTACTAAAAGACTTCGTGCAAAGTTTCATAAGGATTGCTTTCAAACTGAAGGACGAGATAGCATAGAAACGGGCGGACAGTGCTAAATCAACTCAACTTGTCATGCTGATCAAGAATATATATACTTTATGTGGTCGGAAATGCTTCCTTCAGTGCGTTACAAGCATCTGGTAAATTTTAATATACTCTCTGCAAGGGTATAACAAGATGGATGAGTTTAATGAGAAGTCAGGAAACTTCTTCGCAAGTGGAGCTCATGAAAATCCAAAAGGTTAGCCGTCAAGCGGATCGGAGTGCTGCCGAAACATTAGAACAAGCGAGCAATCGATGCCAAAAATTAGCTGAACACGTTAAATTCCAGCGTGCTTTTGAGACTTTTGAGATAAGCGGCAGGCCAGGTTGAGATCTGCAGAAAGGCCGGAGCAGGCGGGCAATCGACGAATACATAGGCCCGTTTTCTCATGTTCATGTTTTTACAAATCCAGGTGGATTTTACGCGTTTGCATAGCTCATGCTCAAAATGAGCAGTGCAAATTCACCAAATCCACCTAGACAGGAAAACAGGAACATGAGAAAACGGCGCTTAGACTGGATTTACACGGTGAAGCAAGCTTAATGAATTTTTGAAAAAGCTTTCGTTTATTGGAAAGAGGTGTAGTGGTGTCGCTTGGCCCTCTTCACTTCTTTCCTACAAGCAAGAGACTTTTTAAAAACTTAAAGATTTTAAGCTAGCGTCAATTTAAACCAAGGTTTAAACCAATTCTCCGCCCAAAAACCTCGATCCTCAAATTTTTCGAACCTTAACCATTGGTAAATTTTAGTTCGAACCCACAAACCGGAGCTTCGAAAAATTTTTGGGCTTGCAGCCCCGGTTATATTAGAGTTTTGATTACACTGTGCAACTCATAAATTGGTTACGCCTTCGGACCCCGATATTTTTGAAGTACATACCGAAACTAAAAAATCCCCAAAGAACTTGGCCCCATCACATCGTAAGGCCCCATTTTTTCACCCCAACCTGAAATTTTGAAAAAAGGACCCTTTTTATGAAGTCCATAAATAGGAAAAAAAATGGCATCTAGGGCTTCAAAACTTGAAGAAAATCGGAAAAATTACAATTTTCATGTTTTTTTTTGGCAGAAACGGCTAAACTACTGGTAGTTTAGCCAACCCTTCTTCAGCGAAATTATCGCAAAGAACAATATAAACAACTCTCTAATACATGCCTTCTTACCATGTCGGTACCCCGAAAGAAATATTTTCTATACAGCGCTTTGTTTTTGCCTTGATTTAAGGAAATATTTTACCGTTATGTGAAAGCATATTTCATAAGAAAGAGTGATACAAAGATACGGAGTAAAAATACAGAGCAGCTTTGGACATGTATATGTACAAAAGTGTAGGCCTGAAAATTGAGTTGTATGAAGTCCCTGCTCGGGCGCCATTTGTAAGGTGGTGTCTAAGGCTGAGGTATAACTCTGTCTGGCCAAGGCCACTTACAGCAAAATTTATAAGTGCTGGGACTAACAAGGACTAAAAGGGATCGTGCTTAATTCAGGTGGGGTCTGAGTCACGTCGAAACTCTGTGGGTATAGGACAGGGTATCTGTGGCCGGGGCCAATCGTTGACCGACTACCTTGTGGCTGTATATAAAACATCTCTTTCAGAGTACCGAAATGGTTTGAAGGGGCATGTTTTACAGAGTTGTTTATATTGTTGTTTGGGATAATTTCGCTGAAGAAAGATTTGCCAAATTACCAGTAGCTTAGCCTTTTCAAGTCATTTGGGGATATTTTTAGTTTCGGATGTACTTCAAAAGTATCGGGGTCAGAAGGCGTAACCAGAAAATGACCTTAAAAAAGTTGCTCAGTGTTATCTTGAAGACGGGTACGTAAACGGATGGTGTAAATCAAACAGTCCGGAATGGTCTAAAAAACTGCGAGTTTGCTCAACTTTCCTTAGAGTTCAGATTATGATGAAGTCCTTGGGTAGTATGGGTGGTAAATGTCAAACTTTATGGCAACTAAAAAAGTTTAAAATGCTGAAGGGTAAATGCTGGTATATATCGCTTACTTACTTCAATACTGCCGTATTGAACTCAAAGTAATCAATTTTGTAAAAATCACGTTTAAAGTTCCTAAGGGATTTTACCTAGCGAAAATAGTTCTTTTAATGTTGAATGAATCTGGTGAAATATTTTATATTTGAAATGCTCGTTAAAGAAATTCGAAAATATGATGTTTTCATAAAAAGCATAAAAAGCAATGACCACTGTACCCACACGCAATTTGTGTGCCTTGTGCAGCGCTTAGGCATTGAACTAGTTCCGTTTTGAGTTCTGTGGCTGCCGTTAGCCGCCACCCGCTTGAGCTTGACAGACACACGGCCAGCCTTCTTTTCTTAAGCCAATTTGTGTGTGTTTTGGCCATACAAAAATTGCTGTCAAGTGGAGAAAAGCAAAGCAAAGAGAGATAAATTGAAGTAATAATGTCTGCCCCCGCCTTTGCTTTGGCTTTTACTTTTTATTGTGCTCATAAATTTGTATTTTGGCTCAAGTATGCGACTTGCGAAGCCATCAATAAATTTAACGGGGCTGCTCATTAGCATCGCTAAGTAGCTGCTGCCGTGAAGCTTGCACTTGGCATAATAAGCACAAAGATCTCAGCTGCAGCTTCAGCTGCGTTTTAATAAGAACTTACAGCGGCTGCCGCGCCCCTCCGATAATGTGTTATAATTTTTACGTTCATTAAGTTGGCCAATTAGTTGCACGCAAAATCGCACTGACCTTGGCCCGCCGCCGATTTGGTTAATGGTTTTGGGGATTGACGTTGTTGTTCTTGCGGTTTTGGTTGATCATAAATGTGTGTTTCTGATATGTTATCGGAAAAAGTTAATATGAAATCAAATATATATGTTCTCCTTGGCCATCGGTTGAAACTTGTCCATAACTTATAGTTTAATTGACTGAGAATAGAATGAGCAAATAATGAGGTTTTATATTTCTACATTTTGAAATATGCATGCTACATTTTTGCATAACATTTGGAAAGTATTTGATTAATTGATTAAGCCGACAGTTGTAACTCACGGGCTTTAATAGAGTTGGCAGTCGCAATAGCTAATTAGCCCGTTGGTATCGAACCAACTTAAAAATATATCAATTATTGATATTTTGAGATCTAATGAGTGGCTGATGTATCCTTTTTATATCTAGTGAATATAATTACGCTACATGAAGTTCTAGCGTCCCATGTACCGGCTCTAACATTCTCCGGGGGCCTACAATACGACATCTGCAGTTTGTATCTTACTCTTCCGTATAAACCATAGACTTTAAATAAATGTTTAATTAGGTAGTTCACCACCCCCAGTTAAGCTACGGAATTATTGAATTGTGGAACTTTACAACTTTTGTATGCATGTCAGTTGAATTGTTAAGTTTCCTTCTTGCTTTCGGCTTGTGGAAATCCTAAAAATTCCTCAACACAACTGTTCCGTAGCTCTACTGGGGGTCGTTAAGACTCTAAAAGTATTTTTAAATTACGTATACACCAAATTTCAATTTCAGCTTACGCCAAAAGCGACAGTGAAACAATGTAAGCGCCTTAAAAATCTGAAATTGGTGCCAAATTAAAAATATATCAACTTTTAATATTTCTGTGCTATGCAGCCCCGATATGGGGACATTTGCAGCTAGAGGACGTGAAAAAACTTGACACTGAATACCCCTCACTACTCTAGAGGAAACGGAATAACCCTCACTACGCCATTTATTTAGAAACTGTCCTTTCCCCGGTTTATATAAAAACGCTGGGAATGCATTTTTCCCATAGCTCGCAAAAAACTGTTAACACTTTTTTCAATGCGACCTGCCTCAGTGAAAAACAGAAACAAACGAAGCACAAGCGGACTCTCACTGAGCGGAACACTTTTTCTCGCACCTCATGTGTTTTCTGTTACGTGTTTTCTGTTAAGCGAAACAAACGAGTCCGTCATTCGACAACCTCCGACAGCAACTGTTTTGAGCGAGCGCTTACTGTTCGGGCCTGAACCCCGGCACTTTGCCGCCCATGTAAAGTTCTTAGACATTGCCAGCCTATATTTAATGTCATTGAAATCAACGGCCACAAAATTGTGTTTGTTTGCTTTGATACTCTCGCTCTTGTTATACATATTTCTCCCTCGCCTGTTCTATATTTAGACAACGCAGATGCGCAGTCGCTCTCTCAAGCTCACTCGCAGCAGCGCAGTCGCCAGCGCTGCTTTGGTCGCATTAGAGGGCTCTGGCCCGAGCACTCACTAAACAACTGTCTGCAAATGAGCAGCACACAATAAGTGTCTGCGAAAAGTGTTTTTATACCCTTGCAGAGGGTATTATAAAATTGTCCGGATGTTTGTAACGCATTGAAGGAAGCATCTCCGACCACATAAAGTATGTATATTCTTGATCAGCAAGACGAGCTGAGTTGATTTAGCCCTGTCCGTCCGTCCGTCCATCTGTCCGTCTGTCTGTTTTTTATGCTATCTCCTCCGTCAGTTTAATAGCTATATTCACCAAACTTTGCGCAAAAGTCTTTTAGTAATTATACGCTGCCCATTTGCTATGCTTTCTCATGATTCCACTAAGTTTAGTCGAAATCGGACAAATATATAGTATATCTGTCATAGAAAACTATAGTCTGAAAAGTAGTCTTAGTTAGAAAAACTTTTTTGTTTTCAATGGAAATGACCTAAAAATCGGCATTTATTTATCTGTTATGCTTTCACACAATTTTACAAAGTTTTGTCAAAATCGGATGACTATAACATATAGCTGCAGTACAAATGATCGGTCGAAAAAGAAGTTCTAGTGAGAAAAACTTTTTTGTTTTAAATGGAATCGCCTCCAAATTTTGCAATTGTTAGTTTGTTATGCTTTTCCATGATTCCACTAAGTTTGCTTAAAATCGGACATATAGTATATAGTATAGCTCCCTTAGAAAAGTAAGGTCCCAAAAGTTGTTTTAGTTAGAAAAACTTTTTTGTTTTCAATAGATGCTGCAAAGGTATAAAAATTTCATCCGCGCCGAAGTTAACTTTCCCCTTTATTTTGTTTTGTCTTTGTTTTGTGCGTTTGGTAAGCTTGGTAAGTATGCTCTCGGCAAAAGTGTCAGTGAAAGACAGGAGAGAAACAGAAACGAAAAAGCAGTCTTTGCTCTGAGCGCAACATAATTGAGCAAAAACAGAACTGAAACTGTCTTTTGCTCGCTGTTTTCCTTGTGTCCGTAACCAAACTGCTTTTTGACGACACGTTGAAAGTGTTGAGAGTTTTTTGAGAGCTCTGATTTTTCCTTTGTAAGAAAATTTTTAACCCTCAGCCCGCAAAAACTCCCAAAACTTTAAGCAACGCATCTTTTGCAAAAGATATCGCAATTTTTTGATTAGTAGGACAGCCTAGCGTATCAAGTCGGTGTAGAATATCTTTCGAGGACCCAAACTCTTGAAATGACAATCACGAAGAGATACTGGAGTTCCTGGCAGCAGCAGCTCGAATGAAATTTACAGATCAGGCTAGAAACAGCGAAACTCGATCGTACTACAGAAGCTCTATATATGACATGGGAACTCAAATCTCTTTCTTTGACACACTGGGTTCTCAGGCAATATCCAGTACAGAACAGCAGAAAATACCGATTGTAAATACTTAGTATGTCCAACCTACATAAAAGGGCAGTCACTTTCCATTTTATAGCTGTATGCCCAATGCTCAAAGAAATCAGGCAAGCCCACTGGGGAACCCACTTGATAAGTGTGGAAAAATTCGTGGAAATACAGAATGGTCAAAGTTGGAATTTTTTAGCAAACTACCTCAAGAAAGCACTTCAATGCAGGCATCAAGTAATTTTAGAGGATGTTTAAGTTTAAGAAAGAAAAATTACCGTAATCAATTGTTTTAATTTTTTAGTTTTGTAACTTGTTGATGCCTTTCTCAGCGACTAACTAATATTACTACTATTAATATTTCAAGCTCTGATATAAACTACATTTAGGGTTTGAAATTATGAAAATCTCCCTACTGTAAAATTTGGTTTTTGGAGCTTAAGTTATTTTTGCGTTTTGTGGTTTGACTTTTTGAATGTTTTTGAGAATTTCTACAATTCCCCAACTGCAATTTTTGTTATTTTCAGCTTTTCCTCTTGCATTTGGATGAAATTCTACCGCAGGCCTTGAAGCATCAACCGCGTAGCAAGAATCAACCAACGGGCTGTTCAACCATCGTAGTAAATCAGCCGCATTGTGTAGGTGAAACAAAATAGATTATACACATACACATAACTTATACCTATTATCCTTTCCAGCGTTTATTGGGTCACACGGAGGATGCTTTGACCGAGACCCTGAATCATTATTATTTTGTGGTCGCTCACATCGTCAGCGATAAGCCGCAGGGTAAATACAATGTTAAGGAGGAGCATTTCATGTCCCTGTGCTATGCCGGACACTTGCCTGGCTATACCATGAATCAGAATCATCATGGTTTGGTATTCAGCATCAATACCATCAGTGCGGAGCTACTGAGAGCGGGCAAAACACGTAAGTGGGCAAATCCTAACCGAAAATGCATTCTAAAATTTGGTTGCCACAGCTCGTCACTTTATAACCCGAGCCCTGTTGGCCACCAGCAATGTGGATGATGCTTTTAGGGTACTCAAGGATGCCGGGGTAGGTGCAGCGGATGCTTGCTCCATAAACTTTACCTTCCTTAAGTGAGTAGTTGCTGGCCTGTTTTTCTCCCCATCTTCATCTTGCTCCTCCCCTAGGGATCCACGCCAGATGTGCTACAATGTGGAAATGGGTCCCTCACCTGAACGCAAAGATGAATCCCATTTGAGCATAAGGGAAATACCTCTGGGCGAGCATAACTATCATACCAATCAGTGAGTAAATTGCAATTGATTTTCCATACCTCATCCTTGAGTTCAAACGTTCTTAGATTCGACCGCCTGCCCATGGATCAGGCCAATGATCTGATGCTTGAATCGAGCGTCTCACGTATGCGTTGCTTCGCCAACTATCGTCCACCCATGAGTGAACAGGATGTACGTCATATGCTGGGCGATGTCTCGGGCGGTGAGTACTGTGTCTACCGTGAAAATGGATGCAGTGATGAGGCCGTTAAAACAATTGCTGTGGGTATTTTCGATTTGAATGCCAAGACCGTGTCACTCTACTCGGATAATCCGAGCCTCACTGAACCCCACTGTACGTTGCCCTTTATTTTGTAAATGCACGAGAATCAAAAGTAAACCCAATTCTTAAGTTTAAAATAAAATATGTGTGGAAAAATTAGGAATGGCATTTGTTTTTGTTTTTAAATTTGTAGCTAAAAATGTAGTTAAAAAGGTTCAAAAACTGGCAAGAATTGGCGCAATATGCAAACCTGTTTGACGAAATGGAACACTATTCTATCTTTCTAGATTTTCGAATAAGAAAGTTAAATTCCTGAAGTTCAGTGAAGGATCTTCTTTCGATTGTCTTCTTATTTTTTAACCAATTCTTGATATACACAGCTCTGGTTTACACAATATAGAAATTGATAATTAATTTTTGGGATTATCTATACATATATATAATAGTGAAAGTATTTTTGTCCCTTATGGGCGTCTAAGCCGCTGAACCGATCTTCACGAATTTTCACAGTATGTTCATGTCGATCTGGAAAGTGTCATAGGCTATGTCTCATGTCTGTAAAATGGTCCAAAAACCTCGAAATTTGCAAAATTATACGATTCATCCGATTGCAATGAAAATTTGGGAAAAGTTGAACGCTTGCCCGGGAAGGTTTCTAAGTTAAAAATATTTGCGGAAAAAGGTCAATAAACCGCGAAAATTGCAAAATTAATGCTTTCGCAAAAACTTGGGGGAAATTGATAGACGCTTCCCCGGGAAGGTTTCCAATTAGAAGGATTCGGCAAGGATTCGTAAAAGAATACAATAAGCATTACAATGCGACTGAGATTTGTAAAATACCATCAGTAGTAATAAACGACTGGGATTTGTAAAAGAATACCACCACCACTATTATGATAAAGATTGTTTCGATTAGCTGCTTAAAGAAAGACAAAATAAGATGAGTCTTCAACACCATGCCACAATTAGCGCTGCAATAGTTCTAGACAAGGACAAAACAAAAAAAAACCATAGATTTGGTGGTCAGCCAAGTCTTGATAAATTGCCAGCCGAACAGCATATTCAACAAGAAAAGAGAAGGCAACATTAAAAAAAAATAAAAGAAAATAAAATTCAGATGCTGGGAAGCGAAAGCTCCTCACCGTAGCACGACTCGATGTCGACTTAATATAAAATGCTACCGGGTCGGTAGCTGGTTGAAATGTTTGACAGAAGTTTCAAAGAAAAGGCCCACTAGGATCAAAATAAAATTCAATACATAATTGAGTTTCGTGATACAACAAAGTATCGATGGCACTATTGATATATCGACAAATTGCAAGCCGAACAGCATGTTCAACAAGAAAAGAAAAGGCAACATTAAAAAATAAAATAAAATAAAATTCAGATGCTGGGAAGAGAAAGCTCCTCACCGTAGCACGACTCGATGTCGACTTAATATAAAATGCTACCGGGTCGGTAGCTGGTTGAAATGTTTGACAGAAGTTTCAAAGCAAAGGCCCACTAGGATCAAAATAAAAGTCAATTCATAATTGAGTTTCGTAATACAACAAAGTATCGATGGCACTATCGATATATCGAATCTTTGTCACTATCGTCACAATCGATGTTTTCTTCTGATACTATCGAAAAATTTAAAGACGTTCAAAATACTCACAGTATAGTCTTAAACAAGAAGTTGCCACAAGATGGACATTTTGATCGACAGAGGCTGTCGGTCGAATTCACCTGAATACATCAAAGGCACCACAGCCTTTTATTGTTGATGAAAATGGGTTTTTGGAGCATTTATCAAAATTACTTTCTCCTTTCGATAACGCCACTAGACAAGTATCATCAAACACCTCTGTAGCTGTATCTCTAATTATACCAGCTACATGTGGTCTTTTGCATAAATTGGAAAACTTAAAACCAGACCTTTAAACTGAAAATGAACAACTGGTTTGTATATTTTCTTAATAAAACTTAAAAAAAAGAATATCAAAATATAAGGAACTCTCGCTGGCAAGAATTGCATTTTTGCTTGATTCCGAAGTTTAAGAAGCAATGATTCCGTAGCCCTTCTCACTCAATTGAACAGTTTGTAAAGAACGAAATTGTATTCAAATTTAATAAATATTTATATCAATTGGTAAAGCAAAACATTGAGCGTTTGCCAAAAGCCAATAGAGCAGACGTCATTGTTGAGCTCTGCCCATATTTTTTAATGAATCATTCTACTGAGGATATAGAGCTGCTTAACCATTGGAAGGTATATAATTGTATGAATGTTACACGTATATGAATGGGTATTGAGTCCAATGATAACGGACATTTCGATATTTTCAGCACAGTCTGAAAGTTTTTCTGAAAGATGTCTCTAAAAAATACCTGAATATCCTTGCGTGTAGACATTCTTTTGATTCTCCAAAATAGTGTATGGATCTCTGACCAATTTTAGTTGATATGTTTAGTTTTCTAGTTAAATTAAAGTGAGACTGTATATAAGATTTTGGAATGTGTATTCAGAGCTACTTATTTAAAGTTTATAATTTGTTTAGTTTTTAGTTAATTTTATGATACAAGATGAAATATTTTAAAGTGTAGAACACTATCAATAAAATTTTTAATTTAAAATTGAAGTTAACTAGGTATATTAAAAGAACTCAAAACTCTGACGATACTATCGATAGTATCGAATTTCTTTTCTAAGACTTTCGAAAATACCGAATAGCGCCACTCGCTATTGATAGTTGACCAGCACTACAACAAATACGAAGTCCATGGAGCCCATGTCTACATTTTTTCAATACTTATTAAATATGGTAAGACCCTTGCAAATAACAACCGAAACTATATCTATGCTAGCATAGGGGTGTAAAATTACATTATGATCAAGATTTCAACATGTATAGTTTTCAGTGTTATCCGTATCCCTTATCCATAAAAACAGATTCATTATAAAAACAGCTAGAATTCCACTTCCACAATAATTTTGTGATTTTACCCCGGTTTTTTAATTTTGGTCTCAGTCACAAAAATTTTTGCGGAAGTGAAATTGAGAACAAGTCTGATAAATTTGTTTAAATTTGCTCAAATTGCAGGTTCTGAAAAACCGCATAGTTGACAGTTCCCAAGCGCTGTAAAAGGACGACATATGTTCGAACTTCTCTTGACCTTATAAAATAGCTCAATCTTGTGGGAAAATGCTAAAAATATCAACACTAATGGCGAGAATCAGCATTCAGTTTTCAGCTCTAGATGAACAGAAATTGTAATTGGAAATAATTATAAAACAATTAACTTAAATTTGCAACACCTGCCAACACAGTCGTTAACAGTTGATTCAGACTTGGTTGGCGGCAACTGACACGAAGAGACCAGCTGTGCTACCAAAAATAGCACAGAAGTCTCCATTTTTTAAGTCTAGAACTAACTGAGCTGTGAACTCGTTCAATCAGGAAGCACTGTGCAAAGTGGTCGATTCTATGTGCCAAAAATAATTAAAATTAAAGTCAGAAGTTTCCCGCCAACAAGGGCGTAGTCAGGGGAGGGCTAGGAAAATTCACGTTTTCATTCATATTTTCATTTTTTCTATATTGCACAGTTCGACGTTTCGACTATATAGATGACGAAAAAGGAAAAACAAAAAGGTCTTGGAAAAAATGTTTTTTTTTTACAAATGTTATACAAAAAATATCCCACAATTACGACAATTAACAAAAATGAGACCAAGAATTAAAAACGCAGAAGTTATGGGTCTTTAAAGTAAAATAATTTTTTGCCTAAAAATATATCAGACATTTTAAGCAACTTTAAATGCCTGAAATCAATATTAAATCATACATTTGCCATAATTTTTTTCTTATAATACATTGTGCTGATATATTTTATTAGGCTTGCATCAAAATTGGATATATAACTAATTCAGTTAAATAGCTGTAAAGCTTTCAATACATGCTTTTTATAAACTTTTTATTTTATTAAAGAATGGAATGGAAAGTGTATAGTTTCGGCCTGTTTCGATTCAAGCTTAACGCGAAATTGAAGGTCTGCTTAAGGTCTTTCCAGAATGCAAAAGTTTGTTTTGCACAAAGTGTTTTTTTTCCGACCGCCCCTGTAGAACAATTTTTTTATTAGCGCAACCTCATAAGTAGAAAAACATCATACAATAATTTTCATGTTCTGAACGTCACACTGTGCAATGTCTGCTTCTGATTTCGTTGTAAAATTGAAAATATTGGGCTTTAAAACCCAAAAGTGTGGTGCTTTGATTTTAAAATGCTGACACGTTTGTTGAAACAACAACTTTGATTTTTTATTTTACCAATTTAATGTAAAAACAACAGGTTTGACATTTTGAATCAACAGTGCGGGTCTTTGATTTCAAAGTGCAGAGAGACGCCTTTGTTTTTTTAACGTAGTAAAATTAACAATGCCGCTTTTGATTTCGCAGCAGAAACTAAAGTGTAACATTTAAAAAAAATTTTTCATTTCCACGGAATTTGAAGTTGAGAATTACATGTTTTAGGCAGATGTTAGATTGAGCTCAATATAAATAGCATTCAAGGCGTGCACCAACAGTCATTGGCCGCGGTAAGTAAAAAGTTTGAAATTTAAATTTGTATTGGGTCTTTCACTAAGTAATTTCGTTTTATTTAGTGCAATTTAAACACGATTTTATTATTGTGTAAAACATTTAATGAAATTATATATTCTCCATTTTGATCCAATACCTTGTCATCTTTCGGGCAGGAGAATGATTCCACGTTCTTAAAATTTTTTATTCTTGCAGGCAAAAAACTGGACCTTGTAGTTTTTGACGTCCTGATTTGAGGTGAAGGTTCTCACATCCAAAAAATTTTGCAGAGACCGGAACAAGTAAAACTCCGAAGGTGCCAAATCTGGAGAATATCGTGGGTGTGGTAGCTCATCCCATTCAAGCTTCAAAAGCTTTTGGCGAGTCATCAAACTTATATGAGGTCTAAATTTCGTTCTGTAAGAATTTAAGGAACCCATATGTCAAGCTTCAAAATTAATCCTATACGTTTCATGTGCCTTTTGATAGTAAAACAGTAAAATATGCCGAAAATGCTGTTTTCGATCTTCCATCTTCGATAATGCACCAAACCAAAACTATTCCAAAAAATTTAACAAATTTTTTTACAAACAATTCTTACTATATCAGCTGTTTAAATATATAACGGTAAAACGGTTAAGCCTTGTTCTCAATTCCACTATCACAAAAGTTTTGTGATTTAAAACTGGTTTTTGGTCTAAATTTGGTCTCTAAATCACATATCTTTTGCGGAAGTGGAATTGAGAACAAGGCTTTTATCTCAGCTGTTGTCATCAAGCGAAATTACTTAGAAAACGACCCAATATAATCAGGCATGTTCTCAATTCCACTTCCACTGAAACTTTTTGGAAACGGAATTGATTCAGTTTCTCGCAACACAAAAACGAAAGTGTACAACACTTGAAAATACAAGATGTGGTTTGTTCACAATTGCTTTTGCCGAAGATACCTATTGTACACGTGTTTTTAAACTTTCGGAGGCTTCCAAAAATTTTTTTCAAACAATTAACTGCTTTATTATACAGTCCTAAGAGACCCCTTTAAGAATCATATCATTAGCCGACACCGAATGACATCCAACTCGAAAAGAAGGGATTTTTGTGAAAAGAGTCAAGGTTTTTTATTCGTTCGCAGCATTTTATGTACATGTGCTACCTCTTTCTCTCTCACGCTCACTTGTATGACAGCTATACCTAAATTAAGTCCGATTGACTTGAAACTTGGTAAGAAGATGGAAACGACTAAAATACTATGTAAAACCCTAACTTACTTTAAAAATATAAATTTTTCACAAAATATTTACAATAAATGCGAATTTTTTAATACAATGTATGAAAAAATACTTATTTTGTACGGGAGCTATATCTATGTGATACTCGATTGACTTGGAACTTTCTTCTTACTAAAACTTCTAAAAGAATGGAAACAACTTAAAGAATTAAATTTAAGTCTAATATATTTAAAAAATATAATGATTTACAAAATGTTTGCAATAAATGCGAATTTTTGTATTAAAAAATATTGAATTTGTATGGGAGCTGTGCCCAAATGATGTCCGTTTGGTAAAAATATCAATAATATCATAAAAAAATAAGTTTAACAAAATTTGGCACTGTACATTAATTTTTATGGATGTGGAGAGTTTTAATTATATAAGAAATGCCCTACGCGTTGACAGATTAAATTTTAATTTTGAAAAACCAGCTGTGTATCATGTTATATAACTTTGACCAAAAATTAGCACCTTTGCTTTATTAAAATGCCTTGCAGGAGCTTTAAAAGAAATGTTTTTAACGAAATTTTTGCAGTAGCGCTCTTCTTCTCCGGTACTGTTCACTCAATTATGCTCACTCACTTTATTTACATTAAACCTTGAACAATTCCTAATCAAACAAAACAAAAATGAATTCAAAATTGAGTGGTTCAACAGTTGCAAAATTTGGTCCAAGGCAAAACGATTCTGGACCACTGTACGCCGACTCCATAGAAGACCAACCACTGTGACCACAACAGTTATCGATAGCGATAGCTTAGCTTTTAGTGACAACAACAAAGCTCGGTTGGCTGGCAACATGTTTGGTTTTCTTAAATATTTCATTAAATTACCCTTCCTTCTGCTCTTGGTCGCCATCCTAGCTGGCATCTATCGCACAGACCTGCAGCAGCTGCTGGAATCCCTGGCAGAGCGTTATGTGCACCAGTCAACCAGTGAGAGTGTTCCACTTCAGTTCACACCAACAACAACTGTGAATGATGATGCAGCAATCTTCACTCCAGCACAGCTGGCCAAGTTTAATGGTGAGGATGGAGCCCCCATCTATTTGGCCTTGCTTGGCTCCGTATTTGATGTTTCCCGCGGCCTGAAGCACTATGGCTCGGGCTGCTCGTATAATTTCTTTGTGGGACGTGACGCCTCGGTCTCCTTCATTAGTGGCGAGTTCGAGCACTATGATGCAGACACTGCGGATGATGTGCTGAGCCTAAAGCCCAATGATCTAATTGGTCTGGCCAGTTGGCGGGACTTCTATGCCAAGGATTATGTGTACAAAGGCAAGCTAATAGGGCGCTTCTTTGATCCACAGGGTGAGCTTACGCCTTATCATCACAAGTTTGTGGCGCTGCTGGAGCAGGCGCAGCAAGCCAAGGCAGAGGAAGAGGAGCTAAGGCAGAAATATCCTGGCTGCAATATTGAGTGGTCCGAGGCGAGGGGGACGCGTGTTTGGTGCACTCGTACAAGTGGCGATGGCAAAGAGCGCTCCTGGAGTGGCTATCCCCGCAAACTGTATAGCCGTGGCAGCAAGAATTACCAATGCGCCTGTGTGCCGGAAGCCGAGCTAAATGTGCTGGATGCCGGAAGTGGCGGGAAGGCGGCTCAGGGTGATGTCATGTTCAAGCCGTACGAGAACTGTGACGATCGGTCTGAGGAGTGCTTCTATAGGGTTTAAGTTAGGTGCTAGGTCAAATTTGTGTAAATATTGTAATAAATTCCATTTTTTGTATTATATTTGGAGAAATTGACACTTGCTTTGAAAATACGCGGGGAAATAATTGGTGTGACCGTTTTGTGTTAATTGTCTAGTAAAGCGGCCTTCTCACAGAAAATCATAAGAAAATGTCCCTCGATAGATCGAGAACTATGAAGAATTTTCCAGAAGAAAAACGAGGGGGACTTTGAAAATTTGATTTTTACCTAATAAAATGAATGAGCTTTGAAAAATATTTTAAATTTACGTCCAATTTAATTGCATTTTCATAGTAATTTCGATCAGGCCAAGTCCCCGTTACGCGTTAGCAAGTGCAAAAGTGAATCCACATCATGTGCAATGAAAGACTTAGTTTGGTTCTTTCACGACAAAGGAAATAAATACTCTTAACCGTAAGCAGAACATTTTTTTTTTCAAATCGCGCGGCCAATGATAATCGATAATGTTGAAAAATGTTATCGATATTGTTGCCAAACGTTATTCATAACGATGCCAAAGCAACTCTACGCCAAAATTTGACACCCACTGACGCAGCTGTAAATGAGTTCATTTTATTTTCGTCCGCCGAGCCGGCAGGTTCTAATTTATTGTCTTTTTTATTTATTTAATTCCCTTGCTTCCCTTTTTTAATCGCTATCGGTATAAAAACCTTAAACGGTACACTACCGGTGCTAAGGTTCTAATCGCTATTGGTATAAAAAGCTTAAATTCGGCTTAATACTTGCCATACTTACCCACTTTGTACGTGTAAGAGACAGTTTATGGATAGTGTAGGATCCATTTATACCACCGAGTGAAGTTTATTGAGGTTCTAAGTGTTCAGAACTAAAAAAGGAATATTGAAAGTGTTTTTTCAAAGTTGTGAAAACCTCGACATACTCTTGTGTTTGTATGCATTGTCCATTGGTTTCTTGTGATTGACCCACCAGCAATACGACGATTTGTTATTCTTTGATAAGAAATAGTATGTAAAATTATTGGGCTCAGGCGTTAGAGACGTCCTCAGAGTCTTAAGAAAATCATATTAGGAGAAATATGTTCAGATACAAAAATTGACATACCCAGTTTGTAGGTGTTGGTAAAAAGTTGAACCTATAGTGCAGTGATGCCACCTGCCTTTCATAAAAAGGTGACAAATCATCAAAACAAAAAATGGGGAAAAAGGTGACGACGAAAATTTAAAATAGGACAGAAAAAAGTCTAAACTGCCTTACCATTCGGTCGTAAGCTTTAGTTTCCTTTTTTTTTTGACTCCTCCTTTGGGATCTCATTTACAATTGGCCATGTGGGTTTGGTTAATGGCTTAATGAGTCTAGTCTCTCAAGCAGAACTTTGAGGCTCCTTTAATTTCAGTTTAGTGGTTTCGTCAACCAACTTTTGTTGGACCATTTCTTAACCTCTTTTGGGGTCTTGTCTTAGTTATACTTCGGTCTAGTGTCCCACGCAGAACTTCGACGCTCCTGCAATTTCAGTTCAGTGATTTCTTCACCGAACCTTTGTTGCACCTATTTAAATCTTCTGCTGTTTCCGGCGCTTCTATGCGATAATTGTTTTTATAAGATTCGCTTATTTTCGCCTACTGTCGCACGCCTAGTCCATGTATGCGTTAGCATGTGTACAAAGGCATCCACGTCATGTGCAATGACAGACTTAGTTTGGTTCTTCACCTCAAAGGACAAAGGAAAGAATTTGTCTTAACTTAAACACATGACAGTGGAAATTAATATTTATATAGTAAAATATTCTGGCCAAGTTTGAATTTAAATAAATTTAAACAAAATAAAGTTAAGCCCAGCCGCGGCCTTCCATTGTAAATTTAATTTCATTACGACGTGTCTAGGTGTGATGACTTCACACCTCGACGTCAGCCACATTGGTCTCACAATTCGTTGTAAATTATTGGGCCGATAGCTGAGCAAGACACTGCAGTGTGGCCCGAAAAGAAATAAGACTCAATGGTTGGTAGTTAATTAAATAAAGTCTGTTATATTTGAGTACAAGACTAGAACAAAAGCTCAGCAGCCGTGTCAGTACCTTGGCAAAATGAATCTGCTGCTTGTGTAGCAAAAAGGTAGAATGAAACTATTACAAAACATAAGCCGCTATTATTAATTAAATTAAATTAAATCTTGCATTCTATTTAAATAAACATTATCTGGCGGTTGCTTTCATCTCATCTAAAATAATTGTAAGCATCATATTCCTGAGCTGTCTATCAGCTATCAGCGCCGCTATCTATACGAAATGTGGATTTCGTTCAAGTTCCTGGATACACAACAAACGAAATCGTAAACACAAAATTCCTGGCAAAACTTTTTTCATATGAACTTTGGAATTGTTTGATTTCGCGGTGCTGGATACCCGGCTTTGAGTAAAGTTTTCATACAAATTTTGAAGCAAAATTTGATTTCTACTTTTCTTCTGTAATTTTCGTATGAGCATTTTACTTTACATCGAATTAGTTCACATCTGGATACAGGCCTTAAGGGTAGTTTCTACCCCTGGGCCTCATTTTTAAAGGCCTCACTAAAAACTGAATAACACAAAATCTATTAGAGATATTGGCAAACGGTATTTTATTGGATAGACAATAGATAAAACTTGAAATGATATTTTTTGTTTAGTTGTTGTTGTTGTAGGGCCCTTCCAAGTAGGGCAAAAAATAAAAAGTGGGTCCCATGGTTCCTTTTATTAATTTTAGGTGCATATTATAACTTCTTTATCAAGTTTTTCATTTACAAACCAAAAGTAAAATGGGATGTTTAAAATTTTGCCAGGGGCAGTTGAGTTTTTTCTCATTGGGTCCACCCCAAAACAGCTTGTGCTTTGTTATTTCCGTTAAACTTTGACTTTTTACTTTAGGCCTTGGGCTGGTCACACTGCTGCTCCCCTCCCCCTCCCCACCCCATCACACACAATCCCAAACGAATTCATTGACATAGACGAAAAAATAAAAATACATTGAAAATAAACTTGCCCTGTGGCCGACTTACAACATACATTTTGCTTCCTTCCGAAGACAGTACAAAATTCAGCGTGAAATTCAACATAATATTTTTCGCTTTAGTCTGTCGCATCCAACCGTATAATCGCAAATCTCAGAGCTCTCCTCCAGCCGCACAGCAGCAGGTGAGTGTGAGTGTGGGATGTGCCCCCCGCACCAGTCCCAGCCCCTGCGAATCGTTGCCAATGTTTTCTACGCATTTGCAGAATCAACAACTTATGATATAATAATGTCGCGCACAATGGGTCGCGTATTTGGCCAGCTGGGAGGCTGTCTAATAACGGCCTTGACCCCGCCACGGGTCCATTTGAAGCGAGCTGGCTTGCTCCTCAGCGCGGCCGCCTACTCCTCGAAGCGCAACGGACCGCCCTCAAACAAGGGCCAGCCCTTCAAAACGGTGACACGCAAGTCCCGCCTGAACGAGGACGATGACGAGGATGAGCTGCATAGCCTGGAGAGTGAACCCAATTGGGAGTTGACTTCGCCTAAACACAATCGCTTCTATTTGCCAAATGCCACAGGACCTGCCTGGCAGGGTGACTCCTCCACGGTAAACCTAATCGCTCCGCTCTCAAGACTCGTAAATTTTCACCAGGAACCCAACCTGGACAAGTCACAGCTGGAGTTCAAGTGCTGCCACTGCCCCAGGCTGTTGCGCGAAACGCTGCTCGAACTGTTTCCGGTGCGGGCAGTGGCCCAAAAGGAATCGGTTATCACCTTGCTGACGCTCAGCTATGAGGGTGACATTGAGATGGGAGCGGCGAAGGTAAGCAGATCGCTAATGCTCTGATAGGGCAGCTATGTTTTAATTTAAAAAATATAGGCACTCGGGATCTTATGATCTCACAGAACCCAGCCGTATCTCTAAGAATACGCTACTAATATGGAACAGTTAAATTGTATATAAAAATTCGGTGATTTGGGTGTATTATTTAAACCCAATTTGACACACAATTCTGTAATTTGCAATAAGACTAAAATTGTACTTGCATTTATCAATAGATGGTCCCAAGAATTTCAAACTTCTTCACACCTCACTGGTCCGACCAATTCTTGAATATTGCTCCTGTCTCTGAACCCCGCAATATCTGATTAACCCGAATCAAATTGAATCAGTTCAGAAGCACTTTCTGCCCTTCGTGACCTAAACTGGGGCACCAACAGGCATTAACCTTCCCTCATTCAAATCCTGGAGAATTTGTCAAGCGGTCACTTTTGTTCAGAAGCCATGGGTCTTTTAACCCTTATCAATTTGACAGTACCAGCCAGACTAACTCGCCCCTATACTCCAATCTATGTCCCTCCTCGCTTAACTAACTAAGCTCATCGAGATCCCCTCCGTTGCCTGGGTCTTGCTTATAATGTGTACTATCGCCCAGGGACCGTAACTGTTATACCTTTTCGATATAGCCATGTCCGTCCGTCCGTCTTTCTGACCGTATGAACAAACAGATCTCAGAGACGGTAAGAGATGGAGGTTTGGCATGTATTGGACAAATGTTTCTTATACTTATACTTTATCGATTTTAAGATTGGATAAACGGTAGTCAAGTTATAAGCAAAAGAATACGACAAATACGCTGCACATTTGTCGCAACCGGCCGGATCGGATGACTATAGCATATAGCTGTCATAGGAACGATCGGTCGAAAAACTAGTTTTAGTGAGAAAACCTTTTTTGTTTTAATAGAAACGCGTCCAAACTTCATATTTCTTAGTTTGCTATGTTTTTCCATGATTCCACTAAGTTTGGTCAAAATCGGACTTCTATATAGTAAAGCTCTCATAGATAAGTAATGTACGAATAGTAGTCTTATTTAGACTAATGTTTAACTTAAGAAAAATAAATTCTTGTTCGTTTCCAGTTCGTCTTGGCCGCCCGGGACATCAGTGATCGCCTTCTGTCGCTGGGCTATTGGTCGGATTTCCTGAATCCCTTCAGCGGTCGCCCGTATTTTATGCCCCGAGATGGCTCCATACTGTACAAACAGGATCAACGTTTTCGCGGCCTAAACATGCGCCTGTCCGAGCACAACGAGTGCCTGGTCATTGCCGCCGAGCAGGATGTGGGCACCCACTTCTCCGGTACCATCTACTGCACGGCGCCAAATAACTATGAGCAATTGCTGGAACTGCTGATGATTGACAACAAATCGCTGAGACCCCCCCGCCAACAAGGAACGGGGCCTGCGCCATGATGATGTGACTTGACAGCAGTTGCCGCCAGCAACGCCCGCAGTGATGATATTGTGATGATGACGTGTTATGTGCCCTGCCCCACTTGTTTTCCCACTGTTCCGACTTGTTTGTTATAGCCAAATGCAATGAAATAAAACTAAAGACATGTCATGTTCCTTTGTAAGAGACGCCGTCGTGATGTATTTGAACTATGTGATGGCCACCTGCTGGCAGTGGCGCTCGATCTCCTTGAGGCGATTGATCAACGACTGCAGCTCCTCCGCGTTGCACATAAACTCCACGATGGTGAGGCGCTCGCCGCTGCTCTGGCGATAGTTGCCCAAATTGATGTAGAAGTGCGGCACTCCGGTGCTGCAGTCCGAAGTGGAGGACTTCACATCGCAGGCAATGCGCCACTGGACATCGGTGATGTGGGGGAATGTGTGACCCAGTTGCAACTGACGCAGCACAAGATCCCTGCGATTGTCCTCAAACACACGGGTCAGCTCGTCCACAGCCGTGGCGTGCAGGCACTGGAGGGACTCCAGCTGTTGGCGTAGGTGCAGCCCGTCCCACAAGTGTTTGGTGGCTAGGGAGTACAGCGTGACCACGGCGTATTCACTTTGTTTGGCACAGGCCGCATTCGAGGCATAGATTTCAGGCACAGGGGCTATAACTGTATGAGCAGAGATTAGGGCGGGTGTTGGGTGGGTGGCGGCCAAGACTCACTGGCATCTGGATGGAGTGTTAATTTTAGCGAGTTGGCTATCAGAATTCTGGTCAGTTGGGGACTAAGGGTGGTGCCCAGATTTTTAAGGCCGGCCACCACAGTGTCTGAGAGCAGTTGGCCAGCCGTGGAGTCCACCATGACCAGTTTCAGCCCCAAGTTAATAAAAAATCAAATAAATGGTCCACAGTGTGACCTTAGGTGCTGAACGGTAAAAATACCACAAGCAAAACAAAAGCTCTTTGAGGTACAGTGGTTTAACTGATGGCAAACTCGATAAAAACACTGCCCACAATGCACTGTGGGCGATTTCGCTAGTCTGTCGTAACGAAATTAGCTACTCAAACAAAAAAGAGTCGGTCAAGCCACTTAAAATGTTTGAAAAAGATGCGGCTATTACATATATTTTTTTCGAAATTTTCGCAGGATGGGTCTCTTTTTACTATGCTGTTTTTTGAAGAAATCATTTTTTTGCAAAGAAATGTTGGATAAAAAATTTTTCAAAATACCCCCATGGTGTCTTTTAGCACAAAATTTGTCTAGACGAAATAGAGTTGATTTAAACAAATACCTGGGGTTCAATACCTCTAAAACCAGAACTAATACTTTATAATGTGTTCGACACCTACGGAGCCAACATTATGTTACATCAAATAGTATAGAACACCTAGATTTATGGTTTTTTTAAACTTTCGCACATTCGAAAGTCCGAAAACATAGCTTTCCGTACCGATTTAATAAAATCTCTGAATGTTAGACTTAAGAACGGACTCAAAAGGTTAAGGTTCGGCGGAATAATAGGCGATCCTTGAACAAAGATAAGTCTTTGGCATCATTTCGGATTTGCCGTAACTTTAAAAGTCCAGAAAATAGCTACGAACAGTTTTAAAGGTAAAAGTGTGGAAAAAATTGACCCTGTACCATTGAAAAGGTATCGGCTAAATTAAGGGCGCTCCTTGAACAGAATGAAGTTTTGACAATATTTCGGATTTGCCGTCACTTTAAAAGTACAAAAATATGACTTTCCGAGCAGATTTAAAGTTAAGTTGCCACAATATACTCAATGATGGACTTTAAGGTCTGCCGCACACAGACAGCTGGGCGGAGCGTAGCTCAGCAGCTTAGAGAAATCAAACGCGCAGAGCACATAAAGAGCGCGCTCACCAAGAGCTACACTCACAAAACCTTTGGCACCAACGCGCTTTGACCCTCGTACACACTTCCCACAAAAGGTCTTAACAAATATACTAGATTTGTATTTTACCGATAACTCAAGAAATAATAGAATTCTATTGTTTGAAGAGGTAACGCAAATTGCCGCTATACATATCTGCTGTATCGATTAATTTTGTAAGCATTTTGCCATCATTAAAAGAATTGCCCAAACACAAACTTAGAGCCGTTTTCTCATGTTCCTGTTTTTGCAAATTTAGGTGGATTTGCTGCATTTGCTTTGCCCATGTTCATGGCTAAGCATCTAGATCAGCGATGTTCCTCCATAGACCCCAGGGGCCGGGCGCAATCGGCTGTTTACTCGCACAAGAGCCGAGCGCATGCCGAAGTCGGGCATATGAGCGTAAGCACAGCTCTCTTTGCCTTTATTCACTGCTCAGCCTTCGTTGAGGGCAGTTCAAAGCTTGGCTGTGTCGCTTTGATATCGCACACCAATACACTCTCACTTTTTGGCCTCGCCTTTTTTGGAATATACAAATTGATTTATGTTTTATTCAAGTTCAAATTGGAAGAAGGGATCGATTATGCTTAATGCAACTATTGACACTGACTCAGGGCATGCGCATAGAAGGTCTTGTCCTTATCCTCCACGCCACGCTTGATCACATGCGGAATCTTTTTGGGTTCCATGCTACAATGAAAAAGGATGAGTAAGGAAACTAATGTTAGTTGAGATGCGAACACCTACGTTATGCAATCGATGATAGGGCAGACAGAGACGCACAGTGTGCAACCGGTACAGTCATCGTTGACATGGGGTAAATGGGTGTCCTTGTCAAACTCAATGGCCTGATATCCAGAGTCGGCGCAGGTCATGTAGCATTTGCCACAATTGATGCACATATCCTGGGTGTGGCGAAAAAGGGGGAAAAGTTAGATAAGCACAAACTGAAAGGGAGTTGGACAAACAAAACTCACATCATTGATTAGAGCCACCTTCTGCTGCTTGTTGTCCAGTTTATTGTAGGGACCAATGCGGGGCAGAGCGATGCCTATGATATCCGACACACGTGGAGCCGTCTTGGTGGGGTTGGGTTCGCCTAGGGCGGGGCCAGAGCTCTGCTGTTCGGCATCCCAGAAGGCACCTTGCTTTAGACGCAAGTCACTTAACTTAATGTCCCTTTGCCTCTGATAAGGACCAAAGAAGCCCAGTGAGCGGTTTCCTTCGCCTGTCAAATGCACCACGGGCTTGCCCTTCTGATGCACTGGAGTGGGTGGGGATTGACCATCCCAGAAGGCTCCATTAACCGGCGGTGGATTGGCCTTTAGGTACAACAAAGCCTTCAGACTTGTACAGTAATCGTCGATCAGGGTGAAGTCCTGATTCTGCACGGAGGAGCAAATCTGCAGCACCGATGCTCCCGCCTGTATGAACTGCAGGGCCACCTCACCCGAGTCGATGCCACCAATGCCCAGAATGGGGAAGCCGGGCACTCGCTTGGCTATATCCGAGATGGCATGCAGGGCCATGGGACGTGTGGCATTGCCAGAGACTCCGCCGTAGGTGGTACGCTTTTCCTGCCCAATGTTTGGCCAGGCCGTCGAGTCAGCCTTGAGGCTCATCAGACCCTGCACCGTATTGATGGCCGATCCACCGTCTGCCCCACCCCGCTGAGCCGCCGCGGCTATGTCCACAATGTTTGTGATATTGGGGGTCAGCTTGATGAAGAACGGAATCTTGACCACCTCACGCACCCAACGCGAAATCTGTTCCACCAGCTTGGGATCCTGGCCACAGGCCAGGCCCATGCCACGCTCACCCATGCCATGGGGACACGACAGATTCAGCTCCAGGGCATCGGCACCCGACTGCTCCGCCCGCTGGGCCAACTCCTTCCAGTCCTCCTCATTGAAGCTGCACATAATGCTGGCAATGATAATCTTCTCGGGGAAATCCCGCTTCAGCTCACCTATGGAGCGTATCCAGTACTCGGCTCTCTTCTCCGAAATCAATTCGATGTTCAGGAAGCAACCCTGCTGGGGTCCATACTTATAGCCCGACGTGGTGCCCCTGACGATGCGGGGCGACACATTTGTGACCAGATCCTTATCCAGGCCAAATGTCTTGGTGACCACGAAGCCCCAACCCTGTTCAAAGGCTCGACGTATCATGGCCGTACTGGTGGTAGGCGGAGCCGAGGCCAGACCAAATGGATTCTCGAACTTCAGGCCACACATCTCCACGGAGATGTCCACCTGATCGATGTCCGTGTAGAACAACGGCAGGGCCGAAGGCGTGTCCAAGGGTAGACCCTGCAGCTGACAATGTATACCCCAGGCGGCCACTTTGCCATCGTTCACCGACTCCACGGTCGTATTGGCCACACCGGCCAGATCACCGCCCAGGAACACTTGAGCCACGCTACTCTGCATCGTTTGCTTATCCACCACTGGCAGCTCGCCCTTGAACTCCAACGGAGCCAAGGCGTCCCTCACATCCTGATCCTGCAGGCCCGAACCAAAGGCCGAAATCACAAAATTCGCCTTCAAACGCACAGTTTGCTCCTCATCCTCCACCCATTCATCCTGCTCGTTTTGCTCGGTGCGACAGAACTCCATGGCCGTGATAAGACCCTCCTTGACAATGACCTTGCGGGGACTTAGGTAGGGCAGCAATTCGCAGCGCTCTTCGCGAGCCAACTCCACCTCCTCGGGTACCGCACGAATGCCTGTCGAACCCTTGCGGAAGACCACAAACACACGACGAGCACCACAACGCAAGGCCGAGGTGGCACAATCAAAGGCCGTATCACCGGCTCCCAGGACAATGACATTGCCATGCAGTTTGGGTAGAGCCTGTGAAGCCTTGCAGGCGCACACACCAGGCTTAGAGCCATCCGCCACCAAAGGCAAGAAGTTCTTGGATGTGTAGAAGCCCGAGTTGATGTCCAGGTTAGCAAAGATGGGACTTATTTTGGGCTCGGGCAGGCCAATGCCCACGAAAACGGCATCATGACCCGAGGCAAGCAGATTCTGAGAAAGAAAGGGAGAGAGACAGAGAGGGAAATTGGCAAGATCGAAAGGAAGGGAACGTTTCGCGGACAGCCTACCTTAACAGTCAGATCCTTTGTGCCGAGCGAACGATTCGTCTCGATGCGTACACCCAAATCCTTGACCAAATCAATCTCAAAGTTAACCACCTCGATGGGCAAGCGATATTGTGGTATCTCGGACGCACTTAGACCACCCAGATACGAGCGCCGCTCATAGATGGTAATATCCGTATAACCCAAACGACCCAAGAATGTGGCACAGGACAGTGAGGCTGGTCCACCGCCCACCAGGGCAATCTTCTTATTGATGGGCTTAACATTTGGTCCCAAACGCTGATGCACGCCCATTTGCTTAAACACCTCTGTAGCAAACTGCTGCAGTCCACCAATATTAATGGGTCCCGCCTCGGAAGCCTGCAGATTGCAGCCGCCCACACAGAGATCACTGGTGGGACACACCATGCCACATGTCAAACCCAGCGGATTGTCCGAGAAAATGGCCTTGGCGGCGCCATAGAAATTCTTATTGGCAATGCTGGTGATGAAGCTCTTGATGTCCAATTGGGTGGGACAGGACTTTTGACAGGGCGCATCGGCACACTTGAGACAACGGGCGGCCTCCTCCAGAGCACCACGCTCCGACAAGGTGGTATGCTTAATGTCTTCGAAGTTGTTCGTCAGAGTGGTGCAGGGCAGAGCCGTGTGATCCGCATTACGTTTCCAGTGTTTCTTGTTCTCCTTGGTCTGCTTGGTGGGCACCACAGTGCACTGGGTCTTGACGCGTGGATTCAGTGAGAGGAGATCCTACAAAAAAAGAGGACATTAGCTAGGTGTATTATATGAGACCAAGATGACCTACCTCAATATCGGGTGTATCTTTGCTGAGCATTATAGGGGGTACCATCTTGAGAGCAGGTGCTGAAAAGAAATAAGTTAAGTAAGTGAAATAAGTTAAGACCTTAAGCCATTTCCCACTAACGGATCTAATCTTGGTTTCTTATCAGCCCACAGGCCCCCACTCGAAACATTGGCCCACCACCCTGAACAGTACGTTGTATCTGGGCGCTAGTTTGGGCTGGGCCAGCAGCTGCCTGAGGTCTTATCTCGTTTATCAGTCAAGGTTAGTGGAAGATTAGGTACACAGCATAGCGCCACGTCTATACATAAAATAAGGCCATTCTTTGAAGTGTATAGTGGGCAGCAGAGTAAGGTCATCCAAAGGGGGAGCTTGATTTGAAATTCTTAATTGAAATAATTAATAGTTATTGACAAGCGTTTGAGTGAGTTGAGAATTTGAGATAACAAATTTTGAAGATGCATTTGAATTGTTAGAGAAACTTCTCTATATTCAGTGGGCTATACTCGATACTTAGTATTTGATACTTAGTTTACTCAATGCTAGGTACTCAGTATTTGATACTCAGCACTCGTATACTGCGTATCGATACTCGGAAATAGTTACTTAGTACTCGAAAATCGGTTCCCCATACTTAATTCTCGATACTCAATACTCGAAACCTGCTACTCGGTTCTTGATACTTAGTTTTCCATACTCAGTACTGGAGACTCAATTCTCAACTCTCAGTTCTCGCTATTCAGCGATAGATACTCGATACTAATTACTTAGGCCTCCATCACCTGAGTTCGATACTTTGTACTCGATACTCAGTACTTGATATTCAGTATTCGATACACAGTACTCGATACTCATTGGTTGATTACAAGTTCTCGATACTCAGCACTCGATGCTAGGTACACAGAATTTGATACTCAGCACTTGATACTGAGTATCGATACTCTGTACTAGTTACTTACTACTCGAAACTCAGTTCTTCATACTTTATACTCGAAACTCAATACTCGAAACTCGATATTCCGTTTTTGAAACATAGTTCTCGATACTCAGTACTCGATACTCAGTCCTTTACTCTCAGTTTGCGATACTCAGCATTCGATACTCAGTACTAGTTACTTAGTGCTCCATTATCAGAATTCGATACTCAATACTTGATACTCAGGACTCGATACTGATTCGATACTGAGTACTAGTTAATTAGTACTCCATTCTCAGAACTCAATACTTAGAACTCAATACTCAGTTCACGATATTCAGTATTCGATAATCAGTTCTCGATACTCAGTTCGCAATACTCAGCATTCGATACTCAGTATTCGAGACTTACTACTAGTTACTTAGTACTTGAAACTCAGATCTCATTACTAAATGCTCGATACTCAGTCCTCGACTCTCAGTTCGCAATACTCAGCATTCGATACTCAGTACTAGTTACTTAGTTTTCTATTCTTAGAACTCGATACTCAGCACTCGATACTGAGTATCGATACTCAGTACTAATTGATTAGTCCTTGAAACTCTGTTCTTTATAATCAGTACTCGATACTCAGTACTTAAAACTCGATACTCATTTCTTAATACTTAGTTCTCGAATCTCAGTTCGCGATACTCAGCATTCGATACTCAGTATTCGAGACTCATTACTAGTTAGTTAATCCTCTTTTCTTAGAACTCAATACTCAGCACTCGATACTGGGTATCGATACTCAGTACTAATAGCTTAGTACTCAAACTCGGTTCTCTATAATCAGTACTCGATACTTAGAATTCGAAACTCGATACTCAGTTCTTGATACTTAGTTCTCCAAATTTAGTTCGCGATAATCAGCATTCGATACTCAGTACTAGTTACTTAGTACTCTATTCTCAGAAGTCGATACTTAGTGTTCGATACTCAGAACACAAACCACCTGTCACTACGGCAAATGACAAAAGCTGCTAACTTTGCAAAAAACAAAGACTTCTCCAAAAGAATCTGTCGCAAAGAATCAAATTTCTAGTCTTAGTCTGTTAAAGTTCCACTGATTCAATGATCAAAATAAATGCTCCAACTAGTTCAAGGTATTCAGTTCAATTGCCTTCAGCCCTTTAATGAATGAAACATCCCCCACCACGGCACCCTCCTCCCATGAACATCATTCATTTCGATTCATTTGTGGACGTCATATAAAAATAGACAAAAAAATAAAAAGCTAAATAACAGCACGCGTTGTCGTTGCTCTGCCCCTTAGATTGGTCTGTGACACTGCATCAGCACATCATCATGAGATTAGATGTTGTTGTCGCTTTTCAAGCAACCTGATACCCACTTGTACATATTTGTATGCTAATGCGGTTATCAAATACGGGTTGGGTTATGTTTCCTGTGCCATTTAAATGTTACTTGCTTCCCCGAAACCAGAATTGAGCTGGAAACAAACCTTTTTTTATTCTGTTGTGGATAATTTTTGGAAAATTCACTCAAAGGGTTTCCGTCTCGAGTCGTTAATAAATTGATGTCACGCACTGAATAAACAAACAAACAAATAAAAAAAAAATATAGTAATCAAATTGGTCTTCACACTGGAAACGCCAAAATTGAAATGAGAATTGAGAATAAAATTTCAAGCAGTTTCTAGCTTTGCGCTGACGCTGGGCATAGTGCGGGGCGCCAATTTTTGTTAAGACATTATCGCACTCATACACACTGGCATACAGACAGACATACGACGTATATGTATATGCATACATAGATGTTTGCTTTAGTTTTTGCAATCAATAAGTAACTATTGTGTGAGATACATACGAGGGGGCATCAAGAAGTATCAAAAAAGTATGGAAAAAGTATCGTCGAAGTTGTATCTAATATTCTGATTGATCTTCCGAGTGAAGATCAACTTTCTTTCTAGATTTAAGAAGAGGAAATATATTTCCAATTTTAAAGGTTTGTTACCTTTTGGTATATTAGATTATATGTGACTGTTTTTACGATCTTTATGCTAAGTAAACCTGCAGTTTCAGCAGACTTTCGCGTAACTTTAAACAGACACACAACACCACAGAGGAGGAGCTGTTTCATAAGGAACCACCCTCAAAAAACCAGAAACCCCCATGGCTTTAGCAGCGGCGAGCATGTTCTCTCACTCTAATTTGGTAAGGTCACACACACACAAAGGCTTTTGTCTGTTTCAAGCTGTCTTTCGAGTTTTTTTGCGCGCATGCTGCTTTAGAATTCCCAAACAGTTATAGCAACGCAGGTATGCTGTTGGGCGGTTCAGAAGTTCGCTGATAATCGAGGGTGGTTCCTGATGAAACAGCTGTACTATATACTCATACCAGCCTCATTTGTTTTGTTGTGTGCCGAGCTGGCTAAAAACTGCAGATATATTAATTTAGTTTTCTATAACATTTAGAAGCCAAATTATTCATATTATGCTCGGTCAAGCTCGACTTTAATATAGCCTGTAACTGCCACAGCTTGATAACGCATTAAGGTCAAGCCTGGCCCGCAGGGGCCCAACAAATTTCGATATTCATACCGACACTAGCCGAACCCATGCCTTGGCTTGTGTTAAGAGAGCAAACAGCTTTTCAGTTGCAGGCCAGCTATCGATGAAGTAGGTCAGAGCTGGTTTGCTTCGCTTTATTTTCTTCTTCTTAGTCGGAACTTGCATATGGTTAAACAGTTCTTGCTTTTTCAATCACTGTAATCTGACACGAATTTCAAATTTCAAAACCGGAAGTTTCACCTTTTCTTACGTGAGAAGTAAGCATGAAATTAGTAGTTCTGGCATGCTTCCAGATGCGACTGGGATCCTCTGCTTTAAGGCAGTGGCCAGCACGTTGCTATCTACTGGGCATAGTCAAACTCTCAAAGACAGTGCTGCCGTCACACAGACAGTATAAGCTCTTCGCAGAGCAAAGTGAATGAGGTTTTGTGCTGCTCTCAACTTCAATCATCACTGAGTGGCAGAGAGAGACAGACATATTTTACTATCCCATGCATACCAATGCCAAAATGTGATTGTGTTCTTTGCGAGCTCCTGTTTTAAGGTAACGCTTCGGATCTCTCCCCTCGACTGCTAGTATGAAAAGTGGGAACAATCTTTCTTCAAGATGTGGGACTTATAAGGGATTAAAGCCAAAACAAGAAACCGAATGATCTTCGCCCTATATCGTCTGCAGCATAACTGAACCATTGAAATGCTTTACCAACCAATATTCTAATCTCACTCGAAAACAGTAAAAGATAGCAGTATGAAAATATAACATAATATTAAAGATGTTATAGGGAATATTTCTGCATCATTAACTAAAAAATTGTGTTGTTTGAGCTATGACAGTGAAGTGTAGTGAAGTAAGTGAGCGACATATACTTTGTAGAGAGAGGAAATAGTTTTTTTTTTGTTTTGTATCATTGCAATGCATTGGTGCGACTAGGAGAATTTAATTTAAGGCCGGTAACTCCAATTCGTCTTCTGCCTTCCAAGTTGTTAAACGTTTTTCATTGTTTTATGTGTTCCAAGTCGAATTAAGTGTTGTATGTGCCTGGTGAATAAAGCCTGGCCGAAGCCAACCGTCAATAAACAAACAGAGATCTGTAAGAGTGCCTGTTTTCTTGACTCCTGTATACTTGTTGTAATAGCGTCTTAGGTATGATTTGCCACTCAAAATATGAAGTTAGTTCATATACTCACTCATATCGTACTAGTGTTTCTGTGACTAGTCTTTGTTTTGAGCGGGTGTCAAATTTACTTGTTCCTACACGGCGTAGGCCAGAATTGTTTTTTTTTCCTGAGCGCCGCACAGCATTGTTTGCCCTTTTTCAGTGGGCGTAGGCAAAATTGCAAAAACAATACACACAGAATTCTTTTCTGCTGACGTCGACGTCAAAGCAGAAGCGTGATATAGGGATGAATTTGACGAGAAGTGAAGGAAACGAACAGAAGCCGAAGACATATCAGAGAGCAGACACACAAGGTCACCAGTAAAACAAGAAAGAAAGTCGGTCAAGCCCGACTATTACATACTCTGTATCTGTCAAGTGCTGCCCATCACAGTTGCGACCGGTGCAGCCCATAATTGTTTGTTTTTCTTATAACTCGACTATCGTTCATCCGATCTCTACATATCCTTTGGCGGATCGATAGAAGAACACTTAAGTGAGAAAGCGACAGATAGAAAATGCGTTGCTTGAATTGTTGGTGGATAAATTCACACTCAAATTTTTCAGCTACCTGTTTCTGTGAGTATTTCCAATATGCTACGCGAGTGGCGCGAGTGTTTTTGGCACTTAAGTGCGAGACACAAATATGCCGCGAGTAAAAATACTACTGTATACATTTGGTTAGCGTAATCGGGATACCCGAGTGTGAAAATATCAAGTACTTATGCAGTGCACTAGCAGTTGCGGTGCACTCTTGCTGATCTCTGGCCGGTAACTTTTTGATACACCCTCGTACAAATGTATGTTTATAAGACAGTGTATGTAGGTTAGTAGACAGTTATCAACAAAGCATAGCTGCATACATATGTACGGACATATGCGTACACACTTAGAAATAAATGATTGCACGTTTGATAGTATTAAAGGTGTTTTCGTAAGGCTTATCTGGCACTTGTTTTGCAAACTTTACAATTAAATGGTTAATTTACAAAAGCTCAGCGATCAGGTTTATAAACAATTTTATCAAATTTGGCGAATCACTGAAACTACAAGGAAAAACAAGCTTGAAAGCGAGCCTTTGCATTGAGCTTTATTTACAGATTCGGCAACTGAAATAAACATCAGCCCTTAAAATTCTAAGAAATTCAACCATAGGGTTCGACCATAAGGGACAGTTGGACTTAACATGGTGGTTAGGTTGATAAGTAGTAGTAATTCAATCTTATGAAGATTTGATGCTGGAGTATTTGTGGAAATCGGTTTGCAATGTCCTATGGCTGCCATAGGACCGATCGGTGGAAAAATAGGTCAAAGTGAAAAAGGTTTTTGTTTTTGTTTTCTATGTAAGCGTTCTTTAAAACGAAGTTAGCTTAGCCTTCTAGTTATGTTATATCTTCGTTTAAAAAATCGTACAATTGTTTTGGATGATTTATTTTGAAGCTAAGAAATAGTATTCTGCAATGATTTCATGGAAGTTCACACAAATATGGTCAATGTGGGCAGACTTTAAGCAACATTAAGCTCGAATTACCAATTGGAGCACTTCCCAAAACAGATGTGTCGTGTTTAGTACACAAAATATTATACAGAATTATTAACAAGCAGGACCAAGTGCATCATCTCGATTTCATTCGTTTATCTTTTTTTCTTGTATTTTTCTTGGCCAGCCTGAAAGAATGCTTTAGTTTTTGTTGCAGCTGGCTGAAATATTGAATAACACGCCTGTGCATTTTTCCAGCATATCGTCAGCATTGACATTGAGGCAATCAAACTGAAATGGCCACATCAAAAATGACACAAACTGGTTGCGGATGCAGACAGCGCCTGCAGTTACTGCAGATGCTCTGAAATTTATGGCCATTTGTTCATTAAAATCGCATAAATTATCCACAAGATGCCTGCTAAAGCCAAGGAAAGTAAATCAAATCGTTTAATTATTAAGTATACAATGCAGACGGAGAAGAGGCAGCAGCGGCATGCGAAATGAATGTTCAAATAAGCAAAATGTACAAATCAGCAACAATTTCACTTTCAATTTGGAACGAACGAACGAAAGAATTTATCAAGACAGGCATTGGGCAGCGCAATTTCATAGCCCATTAGGATGACCACACGAGGACGGAGGGCCAAATGAAAAGTGACGGGCGTCTTAACAATTAAGAGCCTATCACGTTGAAAGGCAAGTGACACATACCCAGCGACATAAAGAGAGAGAGAGAGAGAGATGAAGAGAGAGAGCAGGGTGAATCGACTTCAGTGTACCCTGATAATACGAGAGATCCGAATATTTAGAATCGAGTACTAAGTACCGATTAGGACTAAGTACTAATATTTAGTGTCGAATATTTAGAAGCGAGTACGGAGTATCGAGTACTTGATATCGAGTACTTGGTATCCAATTATAAGTATGGAGTACTTAGTATCGAGTACTTAGTATCGAGTGCTTGGTATCGAGTTCTTAGTATCGAATACTTAGAATCGGGTACTGAGTATCGAGTGCTTGGTATTGCGTAATAAGTATCGAGTACTAAGAATCGAGTACTGAGTATCAAATACTGAGTATAGAGTAATATTATCGATTACTGAGTATCGAGTTTTGAATATGGAGTATAAAGTAACATATCTTATACAACATGTTTCATAACAAGCCCCGTGAGTGTTAGCCACACTCACACCTTTTTATACCCGTTACTCGTAGAGTAAAATGGGCATACTAAAGTCGTACAAATGTATGTAACAGGCAGAAGGAAGCATCTCCGACCCCATAAAGTATGTACATTCTTGATCAACATTAACAGCCGACTAGATATTGCCATGTCCGTTTGTCCGTCTGTCTGTCTGTCTGTATCAACACCTAGATCTCGGAGCTTATTTCAATTTCATTTTGGCCACGCCCTCTTCCGCCCCCCACAATTAAAAATGTTGAATAGCTCCTACAATTTTGAAGATATCAAGCTCATATTTAACAGTGCCCAATATCTACAATCTCTGAAAGTTTCATAAAGATCGGATAAAAAATGACGGTGTTATAAAAGTTATAAAAAAGTTGCTTACTTTTTGGCGACGCATGCGCTATTGCTTGCCTACCGTTGAAATGTTCTCATTAATGTTAATGCTCTGTTAACTAACATAAGGAATGGGTACACAACACTAATTTCCCTGAGTAACGGGTATATCAAAGTCGGGCAGGACCGACTTTTACTTACGCACTCGTTTTTTTGTTTTCGACTTGTAAAAAATGTAAAATTTCCTCAATTTAACAACTCCACAGCGCAACTGGTGGTCATGAATACAGCATATGTAACGCTAAAATTTGAATTTTTGAAGTTTATTTAAGCTAAAAAGATGTAAAATTTGTAACAACAGAAAAAGGAAGTGTCAGCATTGCGCTTACGGCATCCTCTGCCCGAAATATGCCAAGATATACACTTACTTAACAGAAAACCAGAGCTAGCAAATAACAATTGGCCATTTTTCGTTGTCCAAAAATAATAGTTACTTACGGCCCCTTAAGCAAAGAGTCAGAGATCAGCCGTTCTCATCGGCTCTTGAACATTTCGCTCTTTGCTCAACGAACAACCAATGAATTTGAATCGCTTTTGCTCTGTTCATTTGCTGAACGAATCGACGGGAGCGAAACTTATAAAAGTCACTTGCTTTTGTGTGTGTATGTGAGAGTGGGGTGTCTGTTTGGGCTTAAGCCCAAATTCACAATTGTGACTCTCACAAGCCACACACACAAAAAAAAGAAACAAATACTGAAAAAAAAGACCCTTCGAGGCGATCAGTTATTTTTTCGCTCATCTGCTGACTCTTAATGTGAGAGCGCTCAGTCGTAGCGCTCTCTATAAAATGTTATTGAATGAGCAAAACGAGAACAGGTCAGCTGAGAACAGTCAACTGAAAACAAAAACAAAGAGAAACGAAGTGTTCTGCTCAGAGCGAGAGCAAGCGTGCATGGTTTTTTTCGGTTTTGTTATTGAGCAGACCGCAAAACGATCAATTGTTATTTACGAGCTCTGCAGAAAACAAATAACGTTGTAAAATCATTACCAAATGGTCATGATTTTGGTTTCGTTTTCACTTTATCAAAAATGAACTGTGGTCATGAAAATTTAAAATTTAAAAAGTGTTAATGATTCTAATCCTCATTGAGACTTAAATTAGCGTAAGTGCAAAGAGAACTCTTGAACAACATCAATAACTCATGAACAAATGTTTATGATTTTGGAAAAGGCGGGCTTAGCAAGCTATCGTCAACAAAGTATCATGATTTTGGTACATTATGAACGAATTTTTTTCACAATGCACTAATACTACAAACTTGGTGGATCTTTAAAACCTCATGGAAAACTAATTAAGGCGAAGTTTGGAGAAGTGTCCATTGACAACAAAAACCTTTTCTCACTAGAACTATTATTCCGTGAGTTGGTTTCTATGGCAGATATATGCTGTATTCATTCGACTTTGATTAAAATTTGTAGAATTCTGTGAAAGAATATAGCACATATATATAGATAACAAATTTGAAAGAGTTACCATAGCAAACAAATAAGGTTTTCTACCAAAGACTAATTGCTGACCCAACTTTTCCAGGGCTGCTATACTAAATGTTTGTACGAAGATTAAAGACAACTCCATTGGAAACCAAAAAGTTTTTCTCACATTCATGAAACAGTACTGTATAGGCATCCAGCTCTTTTTGCTGTATTGGTATGACCAAACACAACTTTTTTGGGACCTAGAGCCTGCTAACCTCGCTACTAACAAAAACTATTATAGTATTTTAACAGCAGCCATTGGATAAAGTCTTTCGAGCCTATTGCCAAATCGTTATGGTTTTGCTAACCTACCTAAAACTAATCTTTTGAAAATAATTGCAGTTGCTTCTTGCATCGATTCCAGACACCCAACTTAGTTTGGGTCTCTGATTCTTTCAAAACTGTCAACCAAAAACCCTCCCTACCCCATTAGTATTTGCCCTGTTTTACGGGGTATTTTAAAAAATATTAGAACAAATGTCAAATATGCGCTGAAAATGCGTGCAATTAATCAACAGCGCCCGGTTGCAGGCCATGTTGTACCACCTGCTTTGTCAGCTCTATTCCACCTCCACCGCCCGCTATTCCCTGCCGCCAGCCCGAGCGAGCGAGCACCTTCTAAAAGCAATTTGTGATTAAGCGGCAAATGCGACAAGCTTTCGCTACATTCTTACCCGCTCAGTTCAGTTCGTTTGGCAACGTAGTGGGCGGCAGCATCGACACACTTGCCTCAAAAATCCGCCAAATACACAACGATATGGGGGATAAATACACATCAGTACATATTTATTTGTATAGATGGACTTTCAAGTAGTCATCATCTGATCTTCGATGGCAAAATATATGCAGCATAATTTATTGAGATTTTTATTATAGTTTTATTTATGATTTCTGAGTTTTCAAATTTGTTTGCCTGTTGCGCTTTTATTGTTGTTATGGCAAATATTTATGTACAATTCAGTCAGTTGATCGTCAAGCATATATCTGTTCACACTTTTGGGCCACCAAAGCAAATCCATTTGTGAAATGCAAATTCAAAAATATGGTTTAATTTGGTATTGAGTATATGTACTTTTCGGGTTAGTTCAACTCTTAAAATTGTCTTTTACTGAATAAAGAAAGTCAAAGTAGTCAAAAGTTTTGGTCTTAACCAGTGAAATTCAAACCTCAATAGCTTTAGTCCTGTGCCAGCTTCAACTTAACTGGAACAAGACAGTTCTACTTGCGGATTCTTTGTTCCTGTATCAAACATTGTTTTCAGAATATCCGGCTCGAAGGACCTTTTGAGATTCTGTGCTTCCTCCATACAAATCAGCTGACAAAGACTTACGCCTTTTCTTTGGATTATTCGCCCCTCTACCAAACATTGTCTTCAACATATCCAGCTCGAAGCACCTTTTATGATAGAAATCGTCTAAATAAATAGTCCATGAAATAACATTTGCTGAACGACCAACCAAATTGCACGAAATAACACCCCAAGTAGCTGGATGCCTAGATTGCTTGCTTTAGACAACAAAACTATACTAAGTTCTTCGTCGAGTTTTCTTCGTTTATCAAACTGACTATGAAATCATTTGAGAAGTCTAGCGTCTTAATAGAAAAAAACACAACCGTGATAGTCCCACGAAAAGAGTACAAGGCTGGCCATCTGGCAACACTATCACTTTTAACAGCGATGCCAGATCGACTAACTAAGTAGAGCGTTTGAAGCATCAGACCAAGTAGATTTTTACAATGGATAAGTACACGCCACGCGAACGCTCTCAGAATTTTTAAATAAACATTCAACAAAACAAACCAATTGTGAAAACAAAATTAATATGACCGATGAAGCTCATTTTACGTTGAACTAAATTATAAACAAACAAAATTGCCTTATTTATGCCACTGAAAATCCTCAAGAGATTTAAGTGGCACACCTTCACGAGGAAAAAGATCACTGTTGGGTGAGACGCTTATGCTAAAATGGTTATTGGGCCGTTCTTTTTCAAAGTTAAAGACGGGCAAACGGTTACCGTCAATCAGGAGCGTTATTGCGATGTGGCAACCAATTTTTTTGATGCCAATTGTTTGTCGAAAGCGTATGGTGCACTAATGGTTTCAAGAAGATGGCGCTTCACCATACACAAGCTTTTGACTGGCCGTCGCGTTCACCAGATTTGACGCATCCAGCCTTTTTTTTTGGGGGCTATTTAAAATCAAAGGCTTACATCAACAAGCTAAGGACTCCAGATGGTTAAAATAGAATTCAACAGTCAGACTTACCGCGAGGTTACTTTTGCATTTCCTTTACATTTATCAATGGGGCATGATTGGTCACGATTATCACGAACAGTTTCCAAAGCGAAGAATCCAGCAAAAAACCAGCCATTTGTTTGTGAATTGTTAAAAAGATGTCAATCGTAACAGGACAACATTTTCTCCCAGACCGATGCTCCAGCGTATGGAATGAACTGGTACATTTTGTCGTGTTACTTATCTCTCTCGTCAAAGGGAGAGTTTGGCGATAGTTTGAGGGGAGAATTTGGGGATAGTTTTGCAATTTATACACACAAATTACAATTGGTATCGCATTTTAATCATTCAAGGGATAAATAAGCGATTTCTGGTATTGCATTTTTTTTATCGAATCGTGAAATTGGCGATACATCAATAAGCAGACCCGAATTTCAGCTGACCGTTTTATATTAAAGGTCCACGGAACAAAAACTAGAGAAATGCAAGTGACGTAATCTATGCGAAATGTCAGAAATAAATTGGTGTATACTTTTAGGCTCTTCAATATAAGTAGTATATTAGCCGTGGTTGAGACGGCATTCCAATCGAGTTCAATCCCGAGTGCGAGTCCCAGTGTAAGTATAAAGCTTATAAAAACTCATATAATTCGTAGAGTTTCAGAACTTTCTCTTAACATTACGAAGAGCCGATTTCTTATCTCCATAGCGGAAATGCTTTTTTATCCCTCAGTAGTCGCTTTCTTATCGCTTAGAAGAGATTTTTTCATGTTTTCCAGAAGTAACGCTTTCTTATCGCCCAGAAGTTATTGCATATTGCATAGTCTTCCGGTAAGGAGATGAGAATGCGATTATAATGCGATATCTACTGTGAGAATCGCATTCTTATCTTCCGCCATAAATAATGTTTGCTGGGAGTAGCATTCTGTCGACGCCAAACGCCAATACTTATAGCCGAATTGAATAGGTTTTACTTTGATAAACATTTTGCACGAATGCCGGCCATAGTAGACAATCATTTGTTCATCTATGGAAAGGTCATGAGAGAATACACCGAATTGAAGATATTTTTTGTTCAATAAATCATTTGAATTCAAAATCAATAAATAAAATTCTGAGTTGTTGCGCACATGGAAGATTTGCTTGATTTGTTCGAACCTGTCCCTCGAAATGCATTGTGTTATGAGCTCGAATCCCAAAGATTCCTTCTTTTAACATTAACTTTACTTATGCGGTAAGGTGTGGTAACCGGTAATATACAGCACATCCAAATAAAACCATCACATTAATGCCTGTTGGGTATTTAAATTCATATTACTCAGGAGTATGTAATTTTTTCCATCAACTTCTATGGTCTGCCAGGCACACATTTCAAAATTTCATCAAATCGTACGAGCCGATCTATGAGCAAGACTTAATGGGTTAATGCTTTCCCAAATATTATTTATACAAGAAATAAGCTTTTGCTTTTCAATGAGACATCTCGAATCTTGCGCTTCTTCGGAATTCTTTTGTGTGAGCCTATGTGTGACAGCCCGCCTTGTGGTGGAAAAGTAGGATAAGGTTTGCCTTCTGGCAAGCTAATGATAGTATTTTATTCAAAATCTACCGTCTTACGTTTCCGTTTTGGCATGGTAGCTGCGTGTACGGTTTTTGAAAAAAAACAGATGATCATATGATCATTTTTAAAACACCGCGTATTCGATCTCTTGTACAATCAATTTATTCAAAAAAAAAGCCCCAATCACCAATTTTCAGCAAGAATTATCTTACACACTGTGGCTGACCCAGAGTGACCATACCTCAAATCTTTCCAATAAATAACCAACTTTAAATCAGGGCCGGTGGCCGAAGTAACTCGTGTTTTTCACACAGACGCGAGCTGAACTTATGATTGTTGGACTCGATGGGCACAGAAAACCTGAAGTGTCTCCTGCTCACCAACACAAGCACATTTTTCTGTTTAACAAAGATATCTAGGTAAAAGTTTTTCTTCGCTGTACTGGACACTGCTTGGGGTATTCCATATCAAAAATTATGATTTTCCAAAAATTGTATTAGCTTATTTTGTTTGTTTTATTTGCCATAAAAAGTTGCAGTCAGTCACCAAGGAGGCGAAATATTATTATTCTGGGCGGCCGTTAAAGTTGGCGGCCGCATCTATTTTGGGAGGCCAGCACAAGTCCGCCCCGTTTTACGATTATATTTATGTATATACGAGATACCCACAATGTGTGTGCACACAGTATATTCATCCCCATTAGTCGTAGTATTCCGCTCGGTTCCACTAATAAAAATTTGTTTTGCCATCTTTGCATGAACAAATTGCCCATTAAATACAAATTCAACACAGATATTGTCCATTATGATCAAATTAAATTCTAATTCAAGTGATTAGCTCTGGGCTAATCATGGCCATCTTTTTGAGACATTTGCGGAATGTCTGGTTAAGTTTAATCTTGCCTTGAGATGAAATCTGTTGATTTACCCTGTACCAAAGATGGCAAACTACATAGATGGAATCGTCTTTGACTATTTAAAGTTGAACCAAGCTTATCAGATCTCAGAAATACAAATTGATTGAGTCGACCTTTGCGCCTGTCTACCAGAGTTTTCAAAATTGGTTAACCAATACCGATGATTGGTTTTGTTAGTAATGATGGGACTTGAATCTAACCTAAAAATGCAGTTATAAGTCTGCCAGCCCACAAAGTTATGCAGACAGTATAGTGGGTACTTTACTTAGAGCCTTTGGGGAGAAAATAGTTGTCTTTCAAATTGATACTTGAAACCAGTATCAGCTCATACAGAGCATGCAGTGTGGAGAGCATGTTACCAACAGTGAAGTGCCAAAATTTCGTGATAATTAAAAATAAATATACAAAAATTGAAGCATTGAAATAAAGGAAATTTTAAAAGAAATCATATATTTAGTTAAAACTGATTAAATTAAGTATCAAAATGATTCCAAAAGATTGACTATTGAAACACCAAATTGACAAGAGCTAGATTCAAAATGATAATAAGAAATTAGTACAAAATAGTATCAACCTGATACAATTCAGTATTAATTTGATATCCTCTAAATACCATTTTAATACTTTCGAAAAGTTGCTCTTTAAAGTTGGAGTATTAAATGCAAAATGATAAATTGGTGTATAACAAGAAAGAAAGTCGGTGAAGCCCGACTAAAATATACTTTGTACCTGTGAAGTGGCGACCGGTCCTGCCCATAATTGATTGTTTTGCTTATAACTCGACTATCGTTCATCCGATCGTTTCCTTTCCTTTGGCGGATCGATAAATAATCCTGATTAAATATGGTAAGGTAAGAACCTCCTATCTCTAAAACTAAGGGAGATAGAACGGTTTATAACGTCCAATTTGCGGGGGCGGGAGGGGGCGTTGCACAAATTGAAAATAAACTTGATCTGTCTCTTATATCTCTTACAATCTCTGAGATCTGTTTGTTCATACGAACGGACGGACAGAAGGACAGACGGACATGGCTAAATCGATTTGGCTGTTGATGCTGATCAAGAATATACGATATACTTTATAGGGTCGAAGATGCTTCCTTCTGCCTGTTACATACTTTTGAACAAACTTAATATACTCTGTGTTCCTTTGGTACAGAGTATAATAATTCGGAATTCATTGCTCCAACCGGTTCGGCTAAAACCGTTTTGCAACCCTGATTATTTCCAAAAAAAAAACTGTTATTTTTACATCAGAGCTTTGTGGTAAACTTATTGATTATCCAGATAAACGAATTAAAGCCGAAAGCCTTGCTACCGAGTAAAACCGAAAAACTATGCAGTGTTGGGGCTTAGGCGTCTTTGTTTTGAGTGGACTTTGTTTTGAGAGCTCCCTTTACATGGGTCTGTACCTAGTAGTCGCAATTGTTTTGGTACTCGTATTGAACAGACTTATTTCTCGAGAGCCATTGAACGCATCCACTCCAACGGCCATTTTACAAGTGACATTTATTCTATATTTTTGGCGTCAGTTAAATGTTGAAATCACCCGAAGTTATTTGAGGATACTGATGGAATAATAGACACTGTGCGAACGAATTCGTCGAAATCCACTGCGCAAGCAGGAAATCATGTTTCGTGAGAAGAATAAGTATCAGCAAGGACGGCATGTCGCGCATCATAAACTTGTTCACAACTGCATTGTCAGTGAGCGAACAATGCTCACAGACGAATTCTGTTTACTGACGAGAAAATTTTCACCATAAAAGAATCGTTTAACAAAGAGACCGATAGAGTGTATGCTGTGCCTTCAAAACAAGCGTCCGAGCCTCATTCGGAGAGTTCAGAAAGGTCACCATCCGGCTTACGTGATGTTTTGGTCGTGAGTCGCCTATGATTGGGCCTCCAAGCTCCATTTTTAAACCCTTGCAGAGAGTATTTTAAAATTGTGTGAATGTTTGTAACACATAAAGTATATATATTCTTGATCAGCATGGCGAGCTGAGCTCATTTAGCCTAGTCCGTCTGTCTGTTTCTATGCTATCTTCTCCGTCAGTTTTAAAGCTATCCTCACCAAACTTTGCACGAAGTCTTTTGGTACAAATACGCTGCATATTTGTCGGAACCGGCCGTATCGGATGACTATAGCATATAGCTGTCATAGGAACGATCAGTCGAAAAACAAGTCTTAGTGAGAAAAACTTTTTTGTGTTTTAATGGAAACGCCTCCAAAGTACGAATTTCTTAGTTTACTATCCTTTCCCATGATTTCACTAAGTCTGGTCGAAATAGGATGACTATAGCATATAGCTCTCATAGGAACAATCGGTCGAAAAACTAGTTCTAGTGAGAAAAACTTATTTGTTTTTAATGAAAACGTCCTTATCATTGGCATACACTTATTTTATATACTTTTACACAATTCTACGAAGTTTGGTCGAAATCGGATGGCTATAGCATATAGCTCCCAAAGGAACGATCGGTCGAAAAACTAGTTCTTGTGAGAAAAACTTTTTGTTTTTAATGAAAACGTCCTTATCATTTTCATACACTCATTTTTTATACTTTTACACAATTCTACAAAGTTTGGTCAAAATCGGATGACTATAGCATATAGCTCCCATAGAAACGATCGGTCGAAAAACTAGTTTTAGTGAGAAAAACTTTTTTGTTTTTAATGAAAACGTCCTTATCATTGGCATACTCTTATTTTATATACTTTTACACAATTCTACAAAGTTTGGTCAAAATCGGATGACTATAGCATATAGCTCTCATAGGAACGAGCGTTCGAAAAACTATTTCGAAAGAGGAAACCTTTTTGGTTTTTAATGAAAACGTCCTTTTTCTTCGCATATTCTTATTTTATATACTATAACACATTTCTACAAAATTTGATCAATATCGGATATAGCTGCAGTATGAATGATCGGTCGAAAAAGAAGTTCTATTAAGAAAAACTTTTTAGTTTTAAATGGGATCGCCTCCAAATTTCGTTATTAACAGTGTATTATGCTTTTCCATGATTTCACCAAGTTTCGTCGAAATCAGACATCTATATGGTATAGATCCCATAGAAAAGTAAGGTAGTCTTAGTTAGAACAACTTTTTAGTTTTCAATGGAAGCTGCAAGGGTATACAAAACTTCGGCCGAGCCGAAGTTAACTTTCCCCTATTTTTAAATTTGCTTTTTCTTTCGCTAAATCGGCAGTTTCGCCCAGTGTGCGCTGGAAAGTTTTTTGTGAATCGGTTGTCCACCTACACCGACAGATGATTAAATTATCCAATTATACTTTCGAGTTGTTGTTCTGTATACTTACTTAATCCAGGAGCAAAGCTCTTTTAAAACATTTATTTAGATCTGCCATCCCTGAAACACTCAATTCCCATGAAAATATATAAAACTGAAATCGCCTCAATGGGTAATATATTTCAAAAATTATGGCTGACATTGAGAGGATTAGAAAACGTTTTGACAAATCGTTGCTAAAGCCCCCCTGCAGATCTCTGCGATCGTTCAAAAAAAAATAAAATAAAATACTGGCCAAGCGAAACTCATCGCGTATAGATTTTAATTTATTATAAATAAATAAGTACAAATACAATTAAGTTTAGTACACACAGAGCCAAAAGAAACGACAATTTCTAAGGGGGTTTACCAGGAGAAGGTGTGGTGGGTGGGAGGTGGGAATCGGTTAACACAGGGTCAAGTAAGACTTCCGCTTAGGGCGCTGCTGCTGCTGCACCCTCCTCCTCCCCATTATTGGCCGTCAGGGCGGCCAGCAATTTATCCACCTCAGCTGCCTTCGACTCCAATTCGGCCAATTTACGTTGCTTCTCGGCCTCGTCGGCCAGCTTTTTGGCCCGACGTTCCTCCTCCTTGCGCATCTTCTCCTCCAGTTGGCTGCGCAGCAGCGAATCCCCCAATCCCAGTTTGTCCATAATCTCCATAATGTCACGACTGTAGCGTAGTCGTGTGCACGACCTCAACTCCTCGCTGCAATCCTCACGACCCTGCTCCAGGCGCTGCAGCACGTTCATCTTGGCATCGATCACCACATAATTGCTGCTGGGTATAAAGCTGTCGCTCTTCTCGTTCAAATACTGGATGAGAGTGCGCAGAGAGTTGGAGTTGGATTTGGCATTGATGGCGCCACTGGCAAAGTCCTGGGATTTCATCATCTGGGCATGCGTGGACTTTTGTTTGCACTCGAGACAATTCCAATTGGGATGAGGCAGACCGGTAATTTCGGGTACCACCAGACCAGTGCAATTCGTGTCGCGGCAATAGAGACCGGAAATGAAGGCTCCCTTCTCCTGCAAAAAAAGAAAAGAAAATGGAAGGAGAAACATTTAAAAGTTCTTGATATTGGAAAAATCATTGGTTATTGACAACTCTATTGTATGATGAAGAAATGGGGTAACTGTAGCTCTACAAACTCTGGAAAGTGCCTACAGCGTATTGTCCTTTCAAAAGAATGCGATCGTAAATAGGGAACCATGTTTGTTAGAGCAAAATAAAACAATTTTTATATAAAGCTCAAGAGAGGGGTGACCGGGTGTAAAGTTTATTCAAAGAAAAAACTTTTCATTAGATGTTCCGAGGTGGGGTTGAACCCACGACCTCTTGCACACTACCCGCTAAGCCACCCGGCCACATAAACGTTAGAATTAAGAACGCGATTTTCTTAAGTTTCCCAACTAACTGTAAGTACAAAAAGTTCTTTATTCAAGAACTTTTGTTCGCATTTCAATTATATTTGCGGTCATTTTTATACCCTGTACCCATTGAAAATGGGTAATAAGAGATCATGAAGTTGTTCAAAAGTATGTAACAGGGAGAAGGAAACATTTCTGACCCTATAAAGTATATATATTCGGGCTTGACCGACTTTCTTTCTTGTTTTTATCTTAGTAAGCAAAAGACAGAAGACTGAACCAAACTTTAATTTCTACATATAATGGATTTCCACCCTAATATATATAATACATAATACCTTACGTTGGCATATATTTATTTTATTTACTTTTACACAATTTTACAAAATTTTGTCAAAATAAGATGACTTTAGCATATAGCTGCAGAATGAATGATCGGTCGAAAAAGAAGTTCTAGTGAGAAAAATACTTTTTTGATTTAAATGGAATCGTCTTCAATAAATGTAGATGTAAGTTTGTTATGCTTTTCCATGATTTCACTAAATTTGGTCGAAATCGGACAATTATATAGTAAGGTCCGAAAAGTCTACTTATGTATTTAGAAAAACAAACTGCAAGGGTATTAAAAACTTCGGCCAAGTCGAATGTAACTCTCCCCTATTTTTTTTTCTTTTTTGGAAATATTTTTCATATTTCTTCTGCAAAATAAGCAAAAATCACATTTTGGATATGCAGTGTATAAAGGAAATCTTACTTTGTAAGTAAAAGTAAAATGGCTTGTCTAGTTGACACAGCCCCAAGGCTTGTCACGTTGACACAGCCCCAAAGGGCCAAAGCCGAGCTTCTCTCAATCTCTTGGCTTGTGCGCTTCTAATTTTCGCACAAGAGAATGGGACCTACAGTTTAACGCCGAATCCGAACGGCAGCTTGAGAAGCTTCTCATGGCTAATTACTACAAAGCTGGCGCCAACAGCAGAGAGGCGTGACCGCGTGTAACGTTTATTCAAAGAAAAAACTTTTCATTAGATGTTCCGAGGCGGGATCGAACACACGACCTCTTGCACTTTGACGACATCATATTCAGGTACCGAGAAAATTAAAACAGAACTTCATTTTTTAATGACTGCAGAATGGAAAGAATGAATAAAACATAAAAATCAAACAAGAAATTAAATACAGTCGCTGTTAAAAACAAACTTATTGAAATTAAAGGGGAAAAGCCTACTTGGTAAACGGACAAATTCTTATCTTGAGTACGATTTTCTAAATCCCGATAAAAATTTTGCCAAGACTGCATCGGGATATGCCAAGTACGTTTTGAGCTATTTTAAATATACTTGATCGTAATTTTAGCTGTCTATAGACTTAGGTCAAACCCGTTTAACTCTTGATAGAGGTACAAAAAATTAATTTCCAAAGTCAACCTCAATAAATTCTTGAACCGAAATAAAAGTGTATTCATTTGGTATAAAATGTTTAAGGTTTAAGCCTGTAAAATTCTCAAGCAATCTCCAATTTGTTCTTAGAACAAATACGGCTGAAAAAAATCCAAAGGTCATGAAAAGGTTTAAGGACCAAGATGTTATTAATGTAGGTTAGAAATCTCCCATCACTCCATAAGCAAAGTGCAATAACCAGGGTTTAATGCCGGTACCGGAAGCGTTAACCGAAATAAACCGTTTCAAATCACGTACCGGAACCGATACAAATTTTTTTTGAGAAACGTATACCTATTATTATTATTATTGGAACCGATAGAACCGGAACAGAACCGAAACGTTGGTACCGGTACGGATTCGGTTTTAATTTTTACGAAGAAGGAATCATAAGACATCTTCAACATTTCTCAATTTTGCGGACGCAGATAACAACATTCTTCTAAATCGGAAGGTGTGGGACCCAGTTCGCGAAATAGTACGCTTATTAGAACCGGCTGAGAACACTAAACTTTATGTCGAAAATCTAGTTTTGGGTGATTTTTATTCCATTTGGATTCACTGCAAATTGGAAATATCTAAATATGTCTATCGAATTCGCTCGTTTTTGAAATAGAAAAGCGTGAGAAACCCATTTTTGATAACAATGCTTTTCTATTAGGCATATTTTTGGACCCAATGTACATATGACGTAATGATAAGTCCTGAGCAAAAGAATCTTGTATTAGACCTTTCACAAATATTTATGCTTAAATTTAGTCGACGAAAATGGTGCATATGTGATGTTGCAAGAAAATAAATTTGGTGATAAAAACGCATCAGTTTTTTTAACAAATAAGCAGCTGGAGTTCATACACATTTTTCTTGCACAGAAACGTATTCAAAACAATGAAAACATTTTAAAGTGGTGGTCAGAGTCCTCCACAAAGTTCTCAGAATTGAATGAGATTTCAAAAGTAATGCTTTCTGTTCCAGCTATGCGGGTTAGCGTGGAACGCTTATTCTCTGGCGTGAAACTTATAATGCATCCGCTTAGAAGTCCTATGGACCCAACCACATTGAATGCAATTATTTTACTGGGAAAATCTTTAAAAGACAAAACTAAGTTCGAATAAACAGTACTTCATTTAATGTAAATCATAATTTATAATCATAATTTCTTTAATGTTAAATAAAAAGGCGATTATAATTTTATATTAAATGTCAAACGACTGAAACTTTAATGTTGAATATTAATTCTTTAAATTAAAAAGGAATAAAATGATTCGAACTTATCTCAGAATTTACTTTTTAGAATATTTAAAAAATTTTTACTTGTACCGGTACGTACCGGTATACCGAAATAAAAAACTGGGTACCGTATCGAAACAGAAAACCGAAATAGAACCTTTTACCGAAACATTCATTTCGGGTCGTACCGGTACCTGTACCGGAACCGAAAATCGTTTCGGTATTAATCCCTGGCTATAACCGATTGGAAAGAGAACCGTTGTAAACTCAGAACCAGAACCTGGACCGAAACCGATATTTTTAATTTTTTGTGTCCCGGTGTTCCAGAAACGATATTTGAGAAACCGAAACCGGAATAGTTTCGGTTCTGAGTGCAACAAAGCAGACGCTTAGTTTTGGCCTTTTGCTTGCATCTGAAAAACCTGAACCAAAAGCACTTCGAGGGCTCCAGCAACTTTTAAATTATGATGTAAATCCAACCGAAGCTTAAGGACTGCTACAACCCAACAAATTAAACTTGTCCTGCTTGCATTCCCAATTTGTTACTTTACTAGCAAAAAGAGAATGAAATTGCTGACTAATTTTCAAAATCAAATAATCAAAAAATTTCAGATTAAATATTGAAAATCTATATCTAAATCGGATTTGCTGATCCAATGAACAATTCAAAAATGACAACAACTCAAAAAATTCCGCATAAATTTTTGAAATTCTTATTCCAGCTAAAAATACGTTCGAAGAAAGTTGACACAAAATGGACAAAATATATACCACATACACCGGTGGTTGTGGATACACAGATCTCAGATTTGATACACAGAGTATAGAAACGGATCATAAATAAATTGACACATAAAAAAAGTTGTCATTTTTAATATGCGCTCGTGCGATCGATAAATATGCCATGAGGGCGAAAGGTAGCATTTGGCTAATTTGCTGGCCATAAATTTGGGTTTTTGAAAGTTCAGTGAACCACTTCCTCCGCTCCCCTTATCGTTCCAAATGAATATGCTGGCGCCTTGCATTTTCAGAAATAGTTTTAATGATTGGCCTCCAATTCTCGAATTCGAATGTCAAACGGGAAATTACTATTCGCGGCCCTGGCCAAGAAATATCTGCACACACTCGCGCGCATATCCAAATCAAAATCAAATCAGAAATACCACAAAATATACTTATATTCATACATCGTCAGATGTGTATGCATGCATATATCAGCAAATTAAAAGCTTTTTTGGAATCCATCTATTTATTTGTGATTTAATTGCATTGTTTTCGGACCGTTAAAAATAAACAAGAAGCGCGTTTTTTTTCTCGTTCTCGATTTTGTTTTTGTTTATTTTCTTGCCGCTTGCACACTTGCCACTTGTTGCGCTGCCTGGAAAAATAAATTGAAAATCGAATTGGCGAAAACATTTTGTTGTAATAATAAAAACATTTGCGCGAAATTGTTTTCGGATGAATTTTGATGTGCACAGGAAATCCTTAATGAAAGTTTGCTGTTGTTTTTTTTTTTGGGGGTGGGGAGGGGGAATTGCTGCTTATGGCCCAAACATAGCACATTGTTTTTTGAGATTTGGGTCTTCCTTTGGTTGTCTTTGATGGATCATGATGGAGCGCACACACACACTTTGATTTTCTATTTGGTTATTTTTGAAAAGGGGGGAGAGAATAGAACCTCACAATTTGGGTTATTTGGGAATAGTTGCCTAGTTTTCAAATAGTTTATACAGCTGCCTCATCGCTCATCAGCACTTTGGAAGGCGGTGAAAGGGTGGGGGGGGGATATTGTGTGTGCGAAGAGCAGCAATAAATTAGCAATTTAGGTACTAAGATGCTTTACGAAATTATGTGGCAGAAATTAGCTCATTTTAAATGAAGTTTTGAAGAAGAATTCACGAACTGCACCTAGTAAAAATGGCTAAGAAGGGTCGACCTGAGATACTAAAGAAGTAAGAGCCACCAATTTTAGCTTTAAAGTCAAAGCATTTCAATGTTAAACATTTCTAGTTAGGCCTTAAATCTATCCATCTATCTTAATAAGATCACAGATCAGAGCAAAGCACTTGAATTTCTTGATATCGATAAGGGTATCCAACCGAACGATTTGCGGTATCGGTCGGGCTGTCTATCTCGGGTCATAGATATATTTCAGCTATGGATAAACTATTGGAAACGATTACAGTTGGAAAAAGTTTTCGGTAAATTTAAATGCCTTGTCTGAAACCGAATTTCGTTTCGGTTGGATACCCTTATCGATAATACTATCAATAGTTTGCCAGGTCTAACTGGAATTTATACTGTATCAGACTAGAACATTGTAAGAAAGACTCGCTCTTGAAAAATCTTCGGCTCGGCCGAAGTTTTGTTTACCCTTGCAGCCTCCATTGAAAGCAAAAAAGTTCTTCTAAGACTTCTTTTCGGACCGTACATTTCTAATGGAGCTTTACTATATAGATGTCCGATTTTGACCAAACTTAGGTGAATCATGGAAAAGCATTACAAAATTACAAGTACGAAATTACGAGGGGATTCTATTTAAAACAAACAAGTTTTTCTTACTAGAACTTCTTTTTCGACCGATCATTCATACTGCAGCTTTATGCTATAGTCATCCGATTTTAATAAAACTTTGTAGAATTGTGTAAAAGTATACAAAATAAGTATTTGCCAATGATAACGAAGTTTCCATTGGAAACAAAAAAGTTTTTCTCACTAGAATTTGTTTTTCACCGATCTTGGGGCTATATGCTATAGTCATCCGATTTTGACCAAAATTTGTAGAATTGTGTGAGAGCATATAAATCAAATAAATGCCAATTTTAAGGACATTTCCTTTGAAATCCGCCAATAAAAACTGCAAAAACAATTAATTGCAGCGGCCGAGACCGTCAAACGGTTGTGATTGAATTATCGGGCCAAATAAGAAGAAGAAGAGAAGACTTCTTTTCAAACTCTACTTATCTATGACAGCTATACTATATAGATGTCTGATTTGGACCAAATTTGGTGGAATCATGGGAACGCAAAGCAAACTAAGAAATACTAAGTTTGGAGGAGCTTACATTGTAAATAAAAATGTTTTTCTCACTAAAACTAGTTTTTCGACCGATCATTCCTATTACAGCTATTTACTATAGTCATCCGATCCAGCCGGTTCCGACAAAAGGGTATATGTACCAAAAGAGTTCGTGCAAAGTTTGGTGAAGACAGCTTTCAAACTGACGTAGGAGATAGCATAGAAACTGACAGACGGACGGACAGACGGACAGGGCTAAATCAACTCAACTCGTCATGCTGATCAAGAATATATATACTTTATGTGGTCGGAGATGCTTCCTTCTATGCAGGCCCGTCGAAAGGTGATTCCGGGCCCGGGGGGTTTTCTCATGTTGTACATAGTTTATTTAAGTTTTTCGCCAAAAATCCGGGCTCCGGGCCCCTCTCAGAAGTCTGTTCCTCCTCCCCTGTCGACGGGCCTGCTTCTATGCATTACAAACGTCCGGACAATTTTATAATACCCTCTTGAATGGTATAAAAATCATTAACAAATCGACAAAGATGTGAGAATAAATCGGGATTGAATCAAGAATTTTTCGTTTCGAAACTATAACAGGAAAGACATTCTTGATTTACGTACGAAATTGTTGTTTTAAGGAACAGTTTTTTAGAGCAATCAGGATTGATCTTAAAGCGCAACAGCCTAGAATAAAGTGCATCGAGAAGGTTAAGCTTATTTCGTCTGTGCCGATGTTTAAATACCCTTGCAAGTCTTTCGCTTTGATATACTGATTTCGAACAATATGTGCAAAATGTGTTTGATTGTGTGCGTATATTATTAATAATGGCCGAACTAACCAACGGGAACATTTAAAAACAACTATTTTTACTTAGACCCATTTTCCGACCGATCGGACCTATGGCAGCCATAATATATGGTCATCCGATTTCGACCAAATACCTTTAAAAGCATTTGACATTAAAAATTGCCGAGTTTAGAATCGCTCTAACAATAAAAACCAAAAAATTTTCTCACTCACATTTGTTTTTTTTTTGTAATTTTGATGAGTTACAAACTTCTGGACAAAATTATAATACCATTTGCAACGGTATAAAAAGGGATAATTGTTTAAACTACATACATACATTAATATCAAAGCTCTTAATCCAAGCATTAGTCGTTCTTAAACTAAAGACCCAAGGTACTTCATTTGATCTAGATTATGCCCAAGTTCTTCAAAAAAATCTCTAGTCGATCCTTGCATATCTAAAGCGTTCTTGAAATCCAGAAAATCTCTGGTCGGTCCTAGCATATCTAAACTGTTCTTGAAATCCAGAATTTGGGTATTTAAAAGAAACGAGCTTAAATCAAGAATTGTGTACTTAAATCCAGAGTTTACTGGCTTAGGGTGAGTACTGAGAACGTTCGAATTTTCTTTTAGCTGTCAAAGCCCATATAAAACAAGAAAGATAGTCGGTCAAGCCCGACTATAACCTACTCTGTACCTATAAAGTGCTGCCCATCACCGTTGCGACCTGTGTTACCCATAATTGCTTGTTTACCTTATAACTCGAATACCGTTCATCCTATCTTTAAAATTCTTTCGAATACTTAATATGTCCAGAAGGTTCGATCCTTCTATCTATAAAACTGTGGGAGATATGACGTTTTTTCGCTATTGCGGGGGCGGGAGGGGCGTGGCCAAAATTGAGAATAAACTTGATCTGCCTGCAAGTATAAGAAACATATGTTCCATACATGTCAAACCTCTATTTCTTACCATCTCTGAAATCTGTTTGTTCATACGGACAGACAGATGGACGGACTTAATATACTCTGGTAGAGTAAAGTAAAATGGCTTGTCTAGTTGACACAGCCTCAAGGCTAGTCACGTTGACACAGCCCCAAAGGGCCAAAGCCAAGCTTCTCTCAATCTCTTGGGTTGTGCGCTTCTAATTTTCGCACAAGAGAAAGGGACCTACAGTTTAACGCCGAATCCGAAAGGCAGCTTGAAAAGCTTTTCATGGCTAATTACTACAAAGCTGGCGCCAACAGCAGAGAGGCGTGACCGGGTGTAAAGTTTATTCAAAGAAAAAACTTTTCATTAGATGTTCCGAGGCGGGATCGAACCGACGACTTCTTGCACAGCGGTCGCACACACTAGCCGCTGAGCCACCCGGCCACTAGCACTCTGGTAGAGAGTATACAAATTACTTAAAGAAATTTTTCCTTGCCTTAAACTCAGAAACAAAGCAATACACAAAAGTATTTTGAAAATGATCAACAGAGCTGGCTTGGCTGTTTTGGGTGGTGTGCATTCTGCGGTCGAAACGTATTCTTTTGGGGCCCCATTCACGCGAAAAAGGAATATCTAGTAAATTTCTTGATGGAAAATTCGAACCTTTCTACTGAGTACTGACTCACCTTTATTGAAGAATTGAAAAAAATTTTTGAGTTAAGTACAATAATTCTTGGTTTTTTCTCTAATAGTCTTTTTGTATTGGGAAAAAAGCTAACTCGTAGCTATTAACGCATAACGAAGTCCTAGTGTAAATTATGTCTTAGTGTGTAAATTCAAAGCTTATAGAATATTCACTGACACAGCTGAATGAAAACACAGAAAACCAAGGGTACTGAGTAGACTTCAGTCGAACCAAACGTAGATTAGCAAGCAGTGCGTTTAACCAAAACAAGAGCTATTTCAATTGAAGGGATAATCTGACATTCAGTGAAAAATTTATAAAATTTGGTTCCGAGTTATCGCACACACGAACTGACACAGTGTTAATGTTATCAGTGAAAAAAATAAACTCAGTACAAATAGTACTTATAAACTAAAAACTAAAGCCGCCTATAAGGGGGTTGACCCGTGTGACGACCGTTTTTATACTCTTTACCAGAGGTACACAGAGTATATTAAGTTTGTGCAAAGATATGTAACAGCCAGAAGGAAGCATCTCCGACTCTATAAAGTATATATATTCTTGATCTGCATCAACAGCAGAGTCGATCTAGCCATGTCCGTCTGTCCGTCCGTCTGTCTGACCATATAAACGCACAGATCTCAGAGATGCCAATTTAAGAAGTGAATATTAAATCCTCTTCACTTTAGTAGCTAAGTATCAAAGCAGAGTGAGTCAGAGAGTGAAGAGTAAGTTAGCATATCGGGAAATGTGGATGTCCTACATGAAATTGCTACCAAAGTGAAGAGAATCGACTATACACAAGTATTTAAAAGATTTCGAAAATCATGGAAAAAGACATCGACATTGTTTAAGAACAGCTTGGCATCCCTACTTAGAAACACAATTTCTACGAACAAACATAATTGATAGAAAACCAAAGGGATTTCTTAGTAAGCAAGTTTTATATTTGTTTTTGAGATAAGACCATTGAATAAGGGGAATATGGAAGAGCGCGTAACACCAAAGTTACACCTTGAACGAGTCCAAGTTTCTCTACCCTTAAGAAAGTAATTCCAGTACCAAAACCCTCATAAAAAATTTGAATTAAAAAAGCGCAAAACTCAGTTAAGTTTGAGAATTCGTCTAAACAATATTGGTAAGTGTTATGATATTCAAGAAGCGATTAAAGATTTAGGTGGAAACGATTTGTAGAAACGATGCTAAGTGTTCTCTCACTTACCGTCGAATCCGAGCACCTGGGACACTTGCACGTAAATCCCTTCTTCATCTTCAGGAACAAGTGGCGCGCTATATTCCCCGTAAACAGTTTCGTATACGTTGTGGTAATCTCCTCGCCCTCAACTATGTCAACGGAAGCGCGCACAATCATGTTGTTGGTCTTCTCCTCGAAGGTGTAATACGAGTTTGGTATGCAGTCATGATTCATGACCCCAAACAGCGGATACAGTGCACGATAGTTGAACTCCTGGTTGTCGTTGGTGCGATCCGTGGTCTTGTCGAAGCCATTTGTGCGCAATACCGCCACCGTGCGATTCATAATCTCAATGAGCTTCTTGTCGGTGGGGAATTGTTTGAAGCATTTGGCCGCGTTGCGCACTTCGGTGCGATGATTATTATCAAGATTCGCCTGCAGGCAGTAGACCAGATCCCGCTGGTCTTTGGTCAAATTGATGGCACGGGCCACGCACAGCAGGCGAATGATCACCGAATTGGCCACATCCGGCTCGTTGGGACCCCACGACTTAAGAAGATCGCAATCCGTCTTGTGCTGCTTCTTTTTGGCGCACAGACTGCACACGGGCAGGCCACAGCCCTGGCGACACATAAATCTAGTGTCGGGCAACATCTTGAGGCAGACACTGCAGGCATTCAGCGAATCCTCCTCGTGGGCAGCCAACCCAATTAGCAGAGGGCTGTCGCGGAAAATGATTTCGCCACGCTTCACATTCCGAGTGGCCATCACGCCACGTCCCGCTATCTTGGAGACGCCAATCTCCCATGCCGGATCCTTATCCTTAAACGGAGCCAGATGCAGGTCCAACAGCTCCGAGGTGCGTTTCGGGCAAATCATCACGCAAAAAAAAATTCAAAACAAAAATATAACAGAAGGGTTGACGGGGCGGCGCGGGGGTGGGGGCCTTTCGAACTCGATCTCCGCTGTTGATCTTTGGCTTTTCGCTCTCGCGATCTCTTTCTCTCGCTCGGTCTTTTTCACTTTAGGCGCGTTTTTCGCGACTGCCGTGGGCAAACTGTCGCCGTTTTCCAGCCTTACATGACTTTTATGTGAAAAGTCGCGCGAAAAATGGGGAAAATTCGTGTCGGCGTTCGCAAAGATCACGAACAGTCAAACACAAACATGGCACAGTGGTGCGAAAATCCGTTACCCAGTGAAGAAACAAAAATTTAATTCAAACAAGAAGGAAAGTGGGTCAAGCCCGACTATAACATACTCTGTACCAGTGAAGTGCTGCCCATCACCGCTGCGACCGGTGCTGCCCATAATTGTTTGTTTTCCTTATAACTCGACAACAGTTCATCCGATATTTACCATTCCTTTGGCGGATTTATAAATAATCTGTGAAAGATATTACGTTTTCTCAAATTTGCGGGGGCGGGAGGGGGCGTGGCAAAAATAGAAAATAAACTTGATCTGCCTGCAAGTATAAGAAACATATGTCCCATACATGTCAAACCTCTATCTCTTACCATATCTGAGATCTGTTTGTTCATACGGACAGTCGGACAGACAGACAGACAGACAGACGGACAAGAGTGGATCGACTCGGCTGTTGATGCTGATCAAGAATATATATACTTTATAGGGTCGGAGATGCTTCCTTCTGCCTTTAACATACGTTTGCATAAACTTAATATACTCTGTGTACCTCTGGTACAGAGTATAAAAACAAAATTCTAAAAATAAACCATAGCTGACTGCGGTCCATCCTTTTAAATGGTTTTCCATTAGGGACATAACAATTTTATCTATTAATAAAACACAAAAATATTTCAGCAATGGAGTTCAATTTCGCTTTGGATGTTGTCTTTGAGCTCGTCTAAAGTTGCAGTCTTTGTTGGCATAGACCACTGTCTTGATAAAGCCCCATGAAAAGCAATCCAATGGGGAACGAGGCGCCCATTCAAGCGAAGCATTTCTCGAGATAACACGTACATCGAATTTGCCTTACAATAAATCTATTGTGCTGTGTGGCTAGTGGCACCGGCTTGCTGAAACCACATTTCGTTGATGTCAAGTTTATCAAATTCTAACTTTTTGCGGATGCAACGGTATCTCAAGAAGCACATGTACATTTGTTGCCGACTATTACCGCATATTTTGCATATTAACAAAGCCATTGAGCCAGAAATGAGCTTCATCGCTGAAGATGATTTTTCGATGAATCATTCATTTTCTTGAAGCTTTGCCAGGGCTCAATTGAAGAAGCGGCTTTAATTCTTGAGTCAATTTGATCTTGAAAGTAGGTAGGCCAAGATCTTTTCGCAAGCTTAAGTCAACTCTTCAAATAATTAAATTAATATTTAGTCCCTAATGGAAAACCTTTTAGAGTTCTCTTAAGCAACGTCTCCAGGTAGCCCTAGAAATACCCAACTAGATTTTCGCAAATCATTTAAAAAAATCACCTTAATGAGTCTTTTTCGAGTCCTCGAAGAAGACTCGTTGATTGTAAATATGTCTAGAAATTAAGTCGAAATTAGTCAGAAAAACGGTTTAAAAACGACTCTCCTGAAAGATTCGCGGCTAGGCTCCTGACGAAAGTATCATTTATGATCTATCGGCGGTGTCCTGGAAATCTCCCTCTCAACATGTGGAAGATCATTTCTTTTTCGAGCCCAACATTTGAAAGATCGTTTAAAAGAAAATAATCTTAATAAGTCTTTTTCGAGACCTTTTAATGATTTAAAAGAGTTAACTACCTAGCGATTAAAAGAAGACTCAAACCCCAGCAAGCAAAGAATCGAGCGCTCCTAATTATGTGTCTGAAAAGTGCCGATCTTAAGAGCGTTTTTGGAGTAAACACATAAATTTGTGGTTTTTCGGAGCATATTCAGTGGTCTAAGCACGTATGACAGCATTTTCAGAGTTAGAGCCTAACAAATATTTTATGAAATTTTTTATTACATTCGAGTCCTCGGTCTGATTAAAATGGTCATAAATGAGCTCGTTTTCTGATTATAAATGATACTTTTGTTTTTGAGAAAATGGCACCCTAGCCGTTGCTCTTCTTGAAGAGTCGATTTAAACGCGTTCTTGAAGAGTCGATTTAAACGCGCTCTCTTCCCAAAACATTAGAGATTTAAAACCAACCGAAAAAGATTTCTTGGACACCGAGAATAGATTTTGGGTTGGAAGACATTTCTGGGACACCTACTTATATTACTATTTTAATCGTACCGAGGACTCGCAAAACACTCGAATGTGATCAGAAATTTCATAAAATACTGATTGGGTTAAGAGAAATATCTGAAAAAATATCCACTGGAAGTTTATAATAAGATCCCACCAAACAATTGGAAAAGAATTTTAGCCTATTTCACCTTGTAGAGTCTTTTTCGAGCCCTTTTGATGATAAAAGAGAGATTACTATCAAGTGCGATTAAAAAAAGACTCAAAAATGTCTCATGCATGCGCTCAAAATGTGATTTATTAAAATACGACTCGAAAAAGACTCTCAAATGACTCGAAACTGATCAGAAGAACGTATTAAACACGACTCTTCAAGAAAAGTCGCGGCTAGGATATAATTTATGATCAGAAAACGAGCTCATTTATGACTATTTTTGTCAGACCGAGGACTCGAAGATGCCTCAAATGTGATCAAAAATTTTATAAAATGATCAAATGATCATAAAACTGATCAAAGTAGTGGGAACAATGGGACAGAACATTTTAGATTGAGGACTTAAAAGCATCAATTATCAAAGTCTAATAACCACACATTGAGATTCCAGCTAACGATGGTTCAGGATTTTAAAAGGAAATCTACTCACTTTCGGATACAATGAAATTAAATATCTATCAGGCATATTCTTAATTCCGATACGTTTTGAAAAGTAAGCCGAAGGCAATCCCGTTTCTGTTTGGTTTGGCTGTTTGCAATTCCTACGTTTTACCACGGGCCAATCGAAATCGACACGAGAGAATCAAGCAAAACGATCGCAAATGGAACATTCGAAAATGGGAGAGGCTGAGTTTTACTTAACTTTTCGTTTTGCAATTCGATTTACATGAAAAAGTTCTAAATTGATCTCGGAATTGTGAAAATTAATTTAATGTATATTTGGCAACTGTACGAGTGCGCAATTTGACAATTACTTTTAATTTCACCGGGCAACAAGCAAAGTTATGCTTTCGTTTTTGTGTTGCGGGAAACAATCAATTTCGTTTTCGAAAAGTTGCAAAGGAAGTGGAATTGCAAACATGCCCGTTTTTTCTTTATATAAATCTCTTAGACCGACTGACTGAAAGATAGTTTTATGTCCGTTTAACCTAGAGATCTAAGATTTTGCATAGACCTTCGCTTAAATATGTTTGTAGGGGTGGGCTATGAAAGAAAATTTAGAAAAAAAATTTGATCCCTTAGTCGGTGAAAATACCCGGAAAAGTTTTTATGTTGAATAGGAAACTTTAAAAAAATTTGAACTGTGACCTTTTTATGCAAGACTTATTTGGGATTACCAAAAACCAGAAAATTTATAGAATGTATTTTTAAGCAAACGAAATGAACACATAGAAACTCACGAAATTAAGGACTTGAATTGTTTTGTAGCGCCTTTACTTATTAAATTCATTATATCTAAGATAAATTCAGTATAATTTGTTTGGTTTTAGCTTCGCGTTGTTTTTTTTTATCAATTTCTTCCACTGTGCGTTGCCACTCAACGAAAACGAAGGCAGCGATGCTCGAAATGAACAAGTGCGAACCGCTTTCGAAGGGTTGGGGTATGAATAATGTGGGTGGATGGGGAAGCATGCAGGCCCACACCTACACTCGCTCGCTCTCTCTCTCTCTCTCTGTGTATCTCTCGCTCTCTCTCGAGTACTTGCATACCCCATGCCTATTCACAATCCTAAATCCCATTTGCAACATTTCATTTTCATTCGTCCAGGTTGAATGGACGGACGGTTTTGGATGCTTGGCTAAATGACTGGCGCATGTTCATCCCGATCATGGCATGGATTTTTGTGCATTTCTGACAGCCAGCTGGAGTTGCGCCAAGAATGCGTCTCGTTCAGTGAATGATGAACGAGTTTTGGGAAGGGGTTGGTTGCCCAACAAGTGGCCAGCTTCAATCCGCTTGACATTGTTGATAACGCACAAATACACGGAATTACATTTTGTGACAGAATCAAGAACACGATGACCCCAAATGCTGATCCCACATAAACAAAATAGAAAAATAAACTGAGCTTGGGGTTTATTATGTGGGACCTTTAACAAGGTCTCTTCCTCAAGATTTGTGGAATGTTTTTCATTACGCAGGAAAAAATTTTTTATCAAAATCAAAACATATAACTTTAATAAACCATTACAAATTATATTGAGATGATAAGATCAGGTAAATTGAACCGTTGTTAAAAAGAAATCATTTCAAATAGGACACCGATATGGAATATTTTCGGAAACCCGATAAGCAAATACATTTTACAAAATTTGTATTCCGGTACAAAAATGATCATTTCAACATTAAGCAACACATCCAAATGATAAAAATATTTCAAATACATTTCTGAAAATGATTCAAAAAGATTATCAGATTTAGCAACACGTCCAAATGATAAAAATGTTTTGAATATCAAATTTCGCGAAATCAAAAAGAGTATTTTTGAATGCCGTATATGGCATGACTCTCACCCAAAACTAAAATTTTAATCGACATTTAAAATAATTTTTTTTCCAGTGTTTTTTGTACAACTAGAAGAATATTTTATAAGTGTTTATTTTCGGTTGTTTTTACTAAAGTGCCAAAGTTCAGCTCTAATTAAGCTGCTGCTGATAACAATTGTCCCTGCCTACCGTATAAATTCCATCGAGTTTTGAGAATTTTGTATCAGTTATTGTCAAAAACTCAAGCAAAATGTTTCTCGCCCAGCTGTTGTTCGTTTCGTTGGCGGTCGTATTGGTCAGCGGCCAGCCTCAAGGATTCGGTGGTTTCGGTGCACCGCGTCAGCTCTCTGCAGCTGAATTAGTCAAGAGTCAGGAGACATTGCAATTCTCTCTGGACAAGTTGGCGGCTGGCGATGGACCACACTATCGGTAAAAAAAACAACAGGAAAACGAGTACGTCCAACTAACTTTTCATTTCCTATAGCATCAACCGTATCATCTCAGCTTCCACCCAAGTGGTCGCTGGCAGCAAAGACGAGTATCAAGTGGAGCTAATCGATTCAAACAATGTGACCAAGGAGTGCCAGGTTGACATCTGGTCACGCACCTGGCTGCCCAATGGCATTCAAGTGACCTTCAATTGTCCCAATGAGCCCCAAGTTGTCAAGCATCATAGTGCATAAGTTGTGTTCATTTCTGGTTTTACTTTACAAGTAAGAATGTCGGTCAAGGCCAACTGAAATATACTCTGCAATATGTATAGCTAAAGAAATCCCATTTCATGCATTGCTTTAACAACTTGGAGAATTCGGGAAACAAATTCAATGTATATATATTGGTGGGGGAATACTCTCAAAATATTCTGCTGGGAAACGAAAGTAGGACTGGTTGGACGTACATGGATAGATCGACTCGGCCGTTGACCCTGAACAAGAATATATATACTTTATTTGGTCGGAGATACTTCCTTCTGCCTGTTACATACTTTTGCACAAACTTATATATACTCTGTGTACCTTTGGTACAGAGTATAAAAATCTAAACATACTTTTCACGGGACCCAATGAATATTGTCGGGCAGGTCGAGCATTGCATTTCCAAATACTCGGTTTCTTCCTAACACCCCCAAAATCTGAAGTTATGGCCCAAATACCGGCGCTGTGGAGATTCTAGTATTTTTCAATCAATGGTTTCAGATTTGTAATGCGATGGCTGATTAATGTGAGTTACAGTTCTGGTATTTTGAACTTTTTTGGGAGATTTTTACTTTAACCCTGGTTGACCAAAAAAAAGTTCAACGCTATCGGAATTAACAAGTTTATTTAAAATCAGATGGTCCATTCGCGAGTTTTTTCAAGTTAAGTGAGCAAAATGAGCACTAATCGGTTTTTGGGCCATATCTTTTGATTTTGGGGGTCCCCGAGGAAAATCAAGAAGTGCTATAAGCGACGTATTCTACAGCGTACTCTAGGTCATTTCCCAGGTTTTTTTCCACTGTAGCACGGTGTTATTTGTAGTTTACAGAACCAAATCTACGAGGGCCGTCCCAGAAATAGCCGACCTAACTACTAAAAAACAAAAATTTATCATTTTTTTATTTTTTATTTTTCAACATACACTTTTCCCAGCGATGTTCAATAGCTTCGATACCTTTTTTATAATAAGAACTGTGAAGCTCTTCAAAATGGGCATTAACCTCGGACTCCACCTCTTCATTGTTGCCAAATCTTTTTCCTCCGAGCCATTTTTTCAAGTTTGGAAATAAGAAATAATCAGAGGGAGCTAAGTCTGGCGAATAAGGGGCGTGAGGTAGCAATTAAAATTTTAATTCATTAATTTAAGCCATTGCAACGGCAGAGATGTGAACCGGCGCATTGTCATGATGGAACAGCAAACGCGGCACCCATCTTGCGCATAGCCTTTTCATGTCCAATTTTTTGGTCAATATGCGATGTACAGCACTTTTTGAAATGCCTACACATTCAGCTAACTCACGAACTTTCAATCGCCGGTCACTCAATACACATTTTTAATTTTGGCCACCATTTCTGAAGCGGTCACCTCATTTGGACGCCCATTACGATGTTCATCTTCGCAGCTCAATCGACCTCGCTTAAACTCAGCCACCCAATATTTTATTGTTGTAAACGAGGGAGCAGAATTACGTAGGTAAGGTAGAATCCAGCTCCTTTTTAATGTTGGTTGGACTAAGACCTTTTATATGAAAGTATTGTATCACATAACGATGACCTATTTTGTCCATGTTTGCAAATCAATAACAAGCGTTCTCTATTAAAATCGACAAAAAAAAAACTGTGCAAGGTAAAGGCACCAAACTTCAAACTTAAGCTTTTAATAGTCGGTACTTCCCCTTTTTAATAATTTTTGTAAACATTTTCCAACACTACTGTGCTAGGTCGGCCATTTCTGGGACGGCCCTCGTAATAGAATTCTGCTTTCCGTCTCTCCGTATGAACAAACAGATCTCAGAGATGGTTCTTATAATTGCAGGCAAAAAAAGTTGTAGTAAATAGTAGTTGAGGTATAATGGGTCGTTTTTTGGCTTGGTTCCTAGAAACCGTCTGCCGTTTGCCAATTTATGTTTCACCTAAATTTGTTTGTAGTTAATAAAGTGAATTAAGTATTTTTAAACTAATTATCAGTAATTAATCGACCGTAAGGACGAAAATTACCTAATCAGGCGTCAGACAGATAGTTGGCTAGCAACCGCCAGTTTCTCCCGTTCATGCACACTAGCATTGAGTTATGTAGATGTCAGGCCCGTATCTCGCGCTGTACCGGCGCGTCTTCCCTTACCCATAGATTACAAAGGAGGAACGTGAATATGCGATATAGTTAATAGCTGTCATTTGGCAACGGGCCCAGAAAATCAGGCTGATAGTTAGTAGCAGTGTCGTATTTATCAGGAAAGCAATTTGCGTTTTCTAAAACATGGTTGACTTTGAGGTGTAAGTTTCTCGTGGTGCTATCCGCTCTGCTTTTAGAACCTGTCCAACTTTCGTTTGCCGTTCTCTCCAGCAGAATATTTTGAGAGTGTTCACAGTGCTAAGGATCACCCTCAAATATAAATAACTATATTGAATTTGTTTCCGAGAGTCTCCCAGCTGTCAAAGCACTGCATGCAATTTGATACTTAAGCAGCAAAATACAAACTGAGCATACACTTTCGTTGACCGACATTCTATTGCTGTGTTTTTATACCCTTGCAGAGGGTATTATAAAATTGTCCGGATGTTTGTAATGCACAGAAGGAAGCCACATAAAGTATATATATTCTTGATCAGCAAGAGGAGACGAGTTGATTTATCCATGTCTGTCTGTCCTTCCGTCTGTCTGCTTCTATCAGGGCTGCATACCTCCTAAGAATTGGGAAGGGTTACTCCTGGGTTGGAGCCCGCAAAACTCGCTGGGTTCGGGATCACGGAGCGGGTGCAGAAGATCGCTGAACCTAGGTTCAGGTTCGAACCAGGGTTCAGTCATAGTTTGTTTTTCAATAAATTTTGAAAACATGTATGTAAATTTAAAGAAAATTAAACATTCATTAAAGTTTAGAGTCTTGATGTTTGTATGATGTCCGGATGTTTGTAACGCATAGAAGGAAGCATCTCCGACCACATAAAGTATATATATTCTTGATCAGCATGACGAGCTGAGTTAATTTAGCCCTGTCCGTCTGTCTGTTTCTATGCTATCTCTTCCGTCAGTTTTAAAGCTATCCTCATCAAACTTTGCACGAAGTCTTTTGGTACATATACGCTGCACATTTGTTGGAACCGGCTGGATCGGATGACTACAGCATATAACTGCCATAGAAACGATCGGTCGAAAAGCTAGTTTTGTTGAGAAAAACTTTTTTGTTTTCTATTGAAACGCCTCCAAACTTCGCATTTTGTAGTTTACTATGCTTTTCCATGATTCCACCAAATTTGGTCGAAATCGGAATCGGATAGTTTAGCTGTCATAGAAAAGTATTATCTGAAAAGTAGACTTTGTTAGAAAAACTTTTTTGTTTTCAATGGAAATGTCCTCAAAATAGGCATGTATTTGTTTTATATGCTTCCACACGATTCTACAAAGTTAGGTCAAAATCGGATGACTATAGCTTATAGCTGCCATAGGAACGATCGGTCGCAAAACTGGATCTTGTGAGAAAAACTTTTTTTATTTTAATGGAAACGTCCCTTACCTTGGCATATATTTATTTTATATACTTTTACACAACTCTACAAAGTTTTGTCAAAATCAAATGACTATAGCATAAAGCTGCAGTATGAATGATCGGTCGAAAAAGAAGTTCTAGTAAGAAAAACTTTTTTGTTTTAACAGGGATCGCCTCCAAATTTCGTAATTAACAGTTTGTTATGCTTTTCCATGATTGCACTAAGTTTGGTCGAAATCGGACATCTATATAGTATAGCTCCCATAGAAAAGTAAGGTCCGAAAAGAAGTTTTATTTAGAAAAACAAACTGCAAGGGTATACAAAACTTCGGCCGAACTGATGTTAACTTTCCCCTATTTTAATACTTCACATACAAATGATAAGCAATACTATTCACAATTATCTCCCGATTTATTTTTTTTTTTTAATTCTTTTTTCCCTTCATCTGTGTTGTATCTATTCAATTGCCACTGTTAAATTTAACAAACTACGCAGGAAGAGGGAAAGGAGGAAGCGGTGGAAGAGAAGGAGGAGGAGGAGGCATTGGAAGGATTGGATAAGGAGGAGGAGGCTTTGTAAGGATTGGATAAGGAGGAGGAGGTGTTGAAAGTATTGGATAAGGAGGTAGCAGCGGAAGGATCATAAGCAAGTTTCGCCTCTGTATGCGTTTGTTGAGCACAAGTGAACATTCTGGGATAGCTACATAAAAAAATCGCGCCTTGAACTATACCTCAAATTGGTGGTGTGGAAAATAGTTTAGAACAGTTTCCTTCTTATGTCAAGCGCCATTTTCATTGTCGGAATCAAGTGAAAAGAGGGTAAATTTAAAACTTATCGAAATTTTTAAGAAATAATGACAGTTAAGGCAAAGAACATTATTTTTTTTACACAAATGATCGCAACTTTAAAATACTTTTTAACATTAAACCGCGGAAGTCCCCTGAGATCTCAAGACGTCATAATTCTTGTAAATTCGCGGTCCATCGGGGATTTTTTTTTCAGAATTTTTGGTGAGGGGTAGCTCTACTAAACAATTACCAAAAGTTCAAATATCAGATACTGTCCTGGTTCTGATTTCAAGTTTCAATCGGTTCTTTTCTTATTCTTTTCAGTTCTAGTTCTGGTTTGATTTCCGTCTTTCTATTCCTTTTACGACATTTTTAAAAATCCATTTTTTACCCAACTCAAATAATGTTTGGCAACCAATTTAATCATTAATTGTCAGGCAGTTGTCCCAGAAAAACAAAAAAAAACAAAAAAAAATTTAACACCTTTGCGGCCTATCTGAAAATCTTAATGCTTTCGCTTGATCACTCCGAGCACAGGTTGGCCACGTAAAAATGATGCTGAAGCCTCCCCCCCAGTTCATTCAACGCCAAATTTGCCGCCATCTCTCTGCCTTTCCCTGTCGCCATGTCAACCATCTCGATGTGACAAAGTCGCGCAAAAATTTTAATTGCGAATTTCGTTGAGTTTCCTCTCTCTGGTTTGTACGTTCGTTCGTCGCATTGCATTTTTGCCTACCTTAAAAATTATAAGTAAAATTAAGAATTTTTAATTGACTCTGAAAATTAGAGGGAAAACAACCACAGCAACAACATACATATCGTAAATAATGTAGCAAGGGGCAGGCATTTTGATATTTTTCAGCAAATTTTCATAGATATTTTGTGCAATGCGGAATATGCTAGAGGGTATGAGGGGAGTGTTGTGGTTGGGTAGTTGGAAATCTCCAAATTTATGAAGGTCTACCTTTAGGTTGATTTGGAATAAGCCTAGACATACCATAATGGTTTTTGAGATGTTCTTTAAACAATTAAAACTTTCAACTAAGTTTGAAAAAATAGTCATCAGGTTCCAGGGCATTCAACAAGTCGTTGCTTGAAACATAAGTACATACTTACATACGCTTATGGTATATTTGTAAGTATTCTTCTCACACTTGTCTGTTGTTCTATATATTTTTGTAATAAATGGTAAAATATTATTCTATTCCCCCAGCGGAAGCAGCCACAAACCACATGCTCATAAGCCGCCTGGAGCCGAACCAAGCCGTGCCGCTCAACCGCCAGTCATCTTCCTTTGAATTGGATTTTCTGGTTGTGTGACATGGACGACGACATGGCCATGGCGATGGCGCCAAATTCTTCATTGCCAGCGGAGCGCAGCAAAAACGCGTCAAAGCGCCAACAAAAATTGTTGCTGTGGCCGTTGCACATATTGAGTTTTTTTCTGATTCCTGATTTTTTTTTAAATTTATTTCTCATTCGTTTTTGCTTGATTTGTTTGGCATTATTTTCTATATCATTAAATTAAAGTTGTTGTTGCAATTTGGCTGCCGAATGCACGTGAGCTGTCGTCGATGCCAAAGAGCAGGAGGCGAAGTAGAGGACGTTAGATGAGGGCACCCATAGGCGATGGCCAATTTGCAAGTTGTCTTATGCATTAGGATTTGTTTGTTGTTTTTTTTTTTTTTTGCTTTATGTATTTTTTTGTTTGTTTTTAATTGTAAACAGCAGGTTGATAGAATTAAATATAGGAACTGGTACAGTTACCACATAAATCTCGATTTATTGGTGCATCTTCTGACTTTGTCAGTTTGGGGTATTAAATGACAAATGACACATATTTTCAATCAACGAGCTAGAGGCTCAGCGTGTATCAAAATTATATAAAAATCGCCACAATTTTATGGGTAAATTGTTCGGGTCTTAAAGTTAAATCGTTTATATTTATCGAACTATAAATCTCAGTATTGATCAGAAGAATGATGAGTAAAAGGTATAAGCCAGAGAGAGAGAGAAAGAGAGCGTGGCAACAGCATTTTGTTGTAGCCTGGCGTAAACCAGTATTTCCCAAGAAGAGAGTATCAGAGATCTGCAGCAGTGCATTGCAGAAGTACTTGATATTTTTCACACCCGAGTGTCCCAACCACTGCAACAAAATATGTATATGCATGTATGGGAGAAGCAAGGATTTGTTCTTCGGTCATGAAGTGCCAAGGATACACGCGACACTCGTCTCACTCATTACCAATACTCAGAGAGCGTAAAAATTTAATAGCTGTTTGTCGGTCTTCTCTCTCTATCTCTCCCACTCTCTTAACCAGGCCTGTCCAAATAGAGAGGACAGAGAACTATGTCTGTCCCCCTCTGACACTCAGTGATGATTGACTTCGGCAAGCATTCTGTATGAATCGGAGTGACTTCGGGCCCCAGGGGCCATAGCTGGCCAGGCTTGCTCTTGACACAACACGAACAACTCTACGGCATTAACCATTACAATTTCATAAACTTTGCTCTCTGTGCAAAAATATTACGTACTTCTTTATTAGTACACTGGGAGAAAAAACGTGTACAGACAATAAGATTTCTTCATCTGAAAATATAAACCGAAAGCTCTCTCAAATTTTTGAGAACAAGTGTTCCGAATGTTTATGAAATGAGCACTATTCAACTCACCTCTACCACCGCACCCAAAAGTATAAGTAGCCATTCAGACGTGCGGCGCCAGCATTGGGCAATAGGCTAACCGTCTAAGACGGCCACCGTCGTTGGGCGCGGCAAAGGCTCTACTCCCAGTAAGTTCGTCAAAGCTTATTTTATGTAATAAGAATTTACCAAGGCAGGTGGGATGTTGTACGGAGCGATGTCTCTGCGGACCTGGGACCTGGACCTTGGACGGAGGACCTGGTTTGTGGACCTCGACTGGACAATGGGCCTGGATTGTGGACCTGGACTGTGGACCTGGACAGTGAAACTGGACTGGACTGTGGACCTGGACTGTGGACCTGGACTATGGACCTGACACTTTTTATACACTTGAAAAGTGTATTATAATTTTGACCAGAAGTTTGGAACGCATGAAAGGAAACATCTCCGACTACATAAAGTATGTATATTCTTGAACAGCATGACGAGCTTAGTCGATTGAGCTATGTCCGTCCGTCTATCTGATTCTACACAAACTAGTCCCTCAGATTTGAAGCTATTGAGCTGAAATTTTGCACAGTCATTGGTCACAAAAGTTTCAAGTGTATTTAAACTTCGGCACAGATGAAGCTTTGCTTTCTCGTTTTTAGTCTCAAGTGTTCTTAAAAACGGAAAATATAGACAACATCAAGATTTTGCGCTCTCAAAAAAAAGTTCTTGAAGTGAGAAATAGTTCTTAAAGTGAGAAAATCCGGTCAGGATTAGTTTTTGACCATAAATGTGCTCATTTTGAGTCCAATGTTCTCGGTTTTTTCCCTTTGTGTAGTGAATGCTGTAAGCGTGCGACTGCCATTGTAGGAAAGCATTGGCCAATATTGGGAGAAGCAAAGACTCTATAACAACCCTATTTAGAACGTCTTTGGGAGAAGGACGTACCCACCAATAGTGAAAACTTTTCAGGGAACAGTTTCGGGTGTAAAAAGAGTTCGAAGTCTTTCCAAGAAGGACATTAATTGTAGGCGGTATATTTCGTTTTCTCCGACGGCGCCGAAACTGAAGAATCAATTTAACTACCAGCTCTTCAAACGCATGTGGAGAAGAAGCACATGAAGGATTTTCCGAAGTCTTCACTCTTATCGAGAGGAAACAGCCCAACTTAAGCCTGACTATAGGAGATCGCAGAAGAAAGGCGGGAATAATAAGAAATGCCATAGCAGTTAATTTTTGTTATAATAATTAAATTTAAATATGTCGTTTGTCAAGTCTTTTGTTAATTCCAAAAACTGGTCCTGGAAAGATCTATTGTCCCCTAAGACCTGGGCAATTTGGTTGCAACGCTCTCAACGGTCTGCCGGACGGCCTAATTGCTATTGATCCAATATTTCTAACTATCGGTTCACTTTTGGGTTTCTTTTTGCAGGTAGTTAAACCGAAGGAGCCGAGATGCTTGAATTGCTAAGTCCATTATCCATTAATGAGACATAAGACTTTCCAAAGTCAGCAGCTTTGGTCTTTGGAAGTAGACAGCCATAGCAACAGGTGGGTTGTGAGTGGGTGGGTGGTGGATTAGCGGTGAGTAAAACAGTGATCGAAGGGTGAACGAACAGTGACCAAAACAGTGACCGAAACTAAAACAGTGACCAAAACAGTGACCAAAGCAGTGACTAAACAGTGACCTAAACAGCGACTTTATTGTGCCAGAGCTTTTGAAGGGACGAATTCCGGTAGAAAGTAGTCCCGAACAACTTCCAACACCTTCAAATGCTTTTGCAAGTATTGTAATTTCAAGTTATACCTCGTAAAGAGCTTCACTCGTACCGATTTTTAACTCAATCTTCGCCACTGCATTTCGTAAGTACATATACAAGAATTTGGAAGTTAGAAAATCTGTGAGTTGCTCAGTCAGAGTTGTTCACTTGCTCTTGTTCAGCCGCTCTTGTTCTGTGAGCTGTTCATAGAGAGGTGTTCAGTGAGTTGTTCAGTGACTTGTTCACTCAATTTGGTGACTCTTTAGCTGTTTTTTGTCCGCGTGTCTGTTTGCTCAATGTAAGCAACCTGCTGGCGTCGTAACCATTTTAGAAATGGCTAACAAATAGGCAACATTCCGCAGTGTGACCAGCAACGAAAGATTTAAATTAGTTTCAATGATCGCTAACCGTCACAATACCTAGGCTAACAACAATTGGAACAGCACTGATCCATCGAAACGGCTTACAATTCAAACCAACACTAAACAGTTGAACAAATGAACAGCTGTACAACTGAACATCTAAAAAACTGAACAAGTGAACAGGTGAACAACTAATCAACTGAACAAGAAAAACTGGACAAGTGAACAAGTGAACAACTTAGTGAGTTGATTCACTTGGAAAAAAAGAACAAGTGAACATGTTCAGTTAAATGAACAACCTTTACCCAACACTAGTTCTGATCTGATCTTCATGGTATTTCTAGTTCATTTGTGGAAACCATTCGAAATTCTTTGATCATAATCTGTCCAACTTCATCTGCCTCAATGTCAAATCCCAGGGACACATTTCTGTTTTTTTGTTGGAAATTGGTAAATTTCTTATTTGATTTTAATACACTTAAACGCAATCAATTTTATGGCTCTCGTTGCGGTTTGCCTGTCGAATCGAATTCAATTTGATTTGCTTTTGGATGTGCGATGTTTTTTGGATTTTGCAAGGCCCCCGTCCGTGTCCGTGTCTCCTCGACCCAAAACCAAAGAAATTTCAAATTACGAAAGGCGAAGGAAAACGCAAAACTTGTTTACGGTCTCCCCCTCCAAAAAAAAAAAAATTCTACGAGTGTGGAATGTTACGAAAATTGTGTTGCACATGATCTGGTAGAGATGATCTATATGGCCATGTATGTACGTATGGACTCTAGTATGCCACGACTTAACATAAACCAGATGACGAACGGCAGCTGCGACTGCCAATTTGCCTGCTCTGCTCTAATTGGGAGGAGGGATGGGGCAGATGACTGACGTCAATGTTGGGGTGGCTGGCTAGCTGGGTTTGGATAATCAACAGCTTAATAATCGGCCATTGTTGTCCCCCTGATTTACACACCCAGTTGCCTCAGTGCACGGCGAAGTGAACAATGGTGCGGTCTTTGGTGCTGGTGCTGGTGAGTAAGTGGGCAATCGAGATTATATGCATCTACACAGAGAGAAAGGGGAATGCAATATTTCTTGATTTGGAAATTTGACATGCTTAAACCAGACCAATCGAAGAAGAGACAACTGAATCCATATGGTTTTATCAATGCATAGAGAATTATTTCGAAACAGCTAAATATAGTTACAGTAATGCCTCGGATACTAAGCATGACTGTAGCTATGTTTAAAGCTGTAGTTTTTCGACTGCTCACGTTAGCCAGCAGCTTTGGTTGGTTCAGTTACCAGGAGTTACCACTCAAAGGTGTTAGTCAACTTAACACCATATTCCCCATATTCAGACAGATTGTCCCCAAGGATAACAAAGCTCCACTATATACAGAGAACAATTGGAAAATGAAAAACTTTGAAAAAGTTGGCAGAAAAAAGGATCGATTCTGAGATGTAAAGAAATTGCCAAGGTAGCTTGGTGTGAACAACTGGAGTTATTATTAACTTTCTTAAGTTCGACAACAAGAAAACTTCTTGGGATTCTAAATTCTTTGTGCAACTCTGTTAGTTTTTTGAGCTTCGATCATTAACTTGATACTTTTTGGATTATTATAAAAAGTACTGGCAATTTGTTAAATTTTTTCTCTCTGTGTACTTGTATCTGGTGCAATAAAAGAATACTAAGCAAACCGGTCAGGTAAAACAAGTTGTTAAGTAGCCATAGATAAAACAGTTCACTTCTATAGCTCATCACTTCGCTTGATTTTTCAGTTCCTATTGCTGTCAGTGGTTGGCACATTAGCAAGACCCACTCGCTCCGCACAAACGCAGGCTCTGCTTCAAGCGCGAGATCTATGCTTCCGCTTGGAGCATCTGAATGCTACGCAACGTCTTCGCTTGGATCACATGCAGTACGAAGATCTACCCCATGTGCGACGCTATGTTCATTGCTTTTGGACAAGACTACAACTCTGGCACAATGATAGAGGATTCGATGCCCAACGCATTGTACAAAGCTTTGGTGGTCCTCGACGCCTAAATGTGGAGCAGGCCTTGCCAGCCATCAATGAATGCAATGTCAAGGGCAGACGGGGTACCCCACGCTCGGATTGGTGTTATCGAGCGTTTGCCTGTGTGCTGGAAACGCCAGTGGGGGACTGGTTTCGCCGGCATATGTCGGATGTGATCAATGGCAATGCATAAATTAAAACTAAAAGAAGAAAAAGAATTTTAAATTTTAAAAATTTATCTAAAAAAAAGTCTTATTCTTCGTTAAGAAGACCTAGGCTGATTAGAAGTACTCAAAATTTAAACATCTAATTACAAAAAAATCATTTTTAACAGTAAAAACTCGTTCATTATTTGAAAGCGGAACATTTGTGTGTATACTTTTGTAAAGCATAGAAGGAAGCATCTCCGACCACATAAAGTATAAATATTCTTGATCAGCATGACGAGCTGAGTTAATTTAGCCTTGTTCGTCCGTCTGTACGTCTGTTGGTTTCTATGCTAACCTCTCCGTCAGTTTGAAAGCTATCTTCACCAACCGGAACCGGCCGGATTCCATGATTCCACTAAGTTTGGTCGAAATCGGTCATCTATATAGTATAGCTGTCAAAATTAGAGTCTGAAAAGTATTCTTAAGCTAAGTTCACACGGGCAAATTAATTTACTCAAACTATCATGGCTGAGTTTGTCGGACTTGTGTCCGAATTTGTCTAGGTGTTCACACGCACTCCAAATTCGTTTGCAAATTAGTTTGTCGGAACTTCGAAATTTGCATTGAATTTGGCTTAGTGTTCACACTCGCAAACTTGGTTTGCGAAAATTTTGTGTTTCCCCACAAACCAATTGGTTTGTCTATAGCAGCTGTCAATTAATTGACTAGGCCCGATTTCTCAAAGGTTCCGGTTGGCCAACCACCGGTCAAATATGTTCCTCCAGTTGACGAGCGGTCAAGTCATTTGGTTTTCTCAACAGCAGTTTTATCTGATATCGATAAATTCCTATCGCTGCATTAGGGTGACCAGACAAGGTCAACAAATTGGGTATTTTTTTAGGGATTTTTTAATGCTATTGAATGCTGCTGGTAATTTTTTTGGAAAAAATTTATTAAAACTGATTGCGATGACTCAAAAGCAATAGCTATGGACACTCGGTTGCCTGCACGGCTTATCAAAAGAACGCTGACTACACAGAAGCCAGCCGCAGTGATAAGGAAGTTGCCACATGCATAAGAACGCAGCGCCGCCAAGTCCTGCTAACTATCCTAGTCGCAACAAATTGAATTGCAACTGAAGTCAAGGCTTTAACTTAAACTCTGATCCTTGCATAAATTATTTTACATGTAGATTTTGTCAACCTGAATCATTGAACAAATGTGGCATCATCTAGATCAGTACTCTCTGTACTCTCTTGCATTGTTTATTCGTTGCTATGCCTCTTCAAATTCCATTTCCATTGCGTGAAGTTGAAAATTTGTTTATTCATTAACATTTTGTGGCAGCAAATAATAAAATAAACAAATCAAATGTTGTAGCCAGCTGATTGTATAACGATAAAATATATCGATTATTCCATCGGCACCGAAATCGCGGTTAACTTTAGCCAGTGCTCAAGCAGCGGTTAAGTCTGTTCCGCCGGTTGCGCCACGCACTGCATGAGGCACGCATATTCGGTTAAACTGCCTGTCAAGTTGACTAACCGCACATTGAGAAATCGGGCCTTAATGCCGCTGTTCGATTAGTCGAACAGCAAAATTGCCTATTTGGAAAAAGTTTTCTCTAGGGTCTGGTAAAACCAATTGTTTGAGTAATTACTCTATTCTCTAGTAAATTTGCTAAATTGGCTTTCAGAGAAAGAATAATCAGGTCGCCCCCACCTTGCCGGTAGGCTCCAGGTGGGGATTGAAAATAACCTTACATGAAGACATCAATTCAACAAGCTAAAAAACCTATAACTTTAAATATTTTTTTTCGAAAATCATGAATTAATTTGAGAAAAGGTCGAAATTAGTCCTTAAAAAGGAAACCCTTGAAAAAAGAAGCACTAGGAGACCTTAGGACAATTGCGAAATTGACTCAGCAAGGGACCTACTTTGCAGTGTAACTTAATAATATCCACTTTGCCAAATTATTGAACAAGATCTTACTTAAAAGATTTTATTATTTGAAAAAATTGATACACAATTACAAATTGTGTCCAATTGGAAAGCCATAGCAACGTGGGCCTTAGGCTGTACTTAAAATATTTATTGGAACTTATAGATGGTCTGGCTACCACAAGTCGCCACAAATAGATAATAGTTGATACACAAATCCAACACTTGGTGTTTCAATTGTATATTAAATCATGTCGCGAGCAATGGCGGTTCCCATCGGGTACAGTAAGGTGGTGCTAACGATACCTACGACAAAAATAGGTTATAAATATGTCAAGCCATTTAGAGTTTCCTTCCCGGCGTCAACTATATTTTGTGGACCAATCACCACCAAGAAAGCGTCATTAGAATAGACAGCCTTTGAACAGCTAACCAAATTAAATTCGGAACTACAACAGCTTTATGCGTTATTGAACTATCGCATCTCAATAAAATCAATGCAGTTTTGGTGTTCCCTTTGGCTATCTGTTCCAGAACCGTAAATAGTATATACGTGGAAATGGAATTGCCTTATAAATCAGACTCTAAGTCGACAGAAACTCACACAACTAAAATTTCGATTGGAGTTGGCCCTCGTGTTCATGAGAAGATTGTCCATCGACCTGGAGAACGGATCCGATTACAACATTTTCCAGAAATTTTCTCTTACAAAACTATCGAGAACGTGTCCGATTTTGGTCCGTAAAAGTGTTACCTGTCGCTCAGTTTGTGGCAGCAAAACGTAAGTTCTCGAGGCACGTGTTCGGGCTCATTTTCGACACTTTCTCGATAGCGAAAACGGCTCTTTTCTGTTTGACACCCGCATCTCGCAGGGAAGCCGGATTTCGAACTTAAGAGAAACTATCGTAATAACTGATGTGCGTTTGAAACCCGCATCTCTAAGAAAAAGCGGAGTTCGATGTTAAGAGAAACTTACGTAATTCTCGTAGGTCCGGATACATTCGAGAATTTGTCGGCTGAGTCATCCTGTGAATAAAGTCAAGCGATGTAAAATCTGCCACAACCCTACACAAGGGATGTGTAAAAAATGTCAGGTGAACCTGCACCTGAATTCCTGCTTCTTCACCTATCACGAGTCGGTAAAAGAGATATATAAGTAATTTTATACGTTTTGTTAATAGATTTGTGAAAAAAAATCAATTTAAGCAAGAAAACACTCAAACTTGTGCATAAAATGGGTTAAAATAAATCCAAAACTCTGGGTTCAAAACCGGTTTGCAGTTGAAAGTTTGCCAGGTGAAACAGTGGTTTTACCACTGACCTCACCATATCTTATTTTTCCAGGTGTCAAATCTAAATCTAAGTAGGCATGGGAAATTATTTTCTCACGCCGTTGTCATCGCAGTAGGTCAGAGCTGCAAAATTCGAAAAAAATGTTGCAATAGAACAACTCGTTCGCTTGTCTTTGGATGAAAAAAGATTCGGCACATCAGGAAAAGATGAAAAACCAAAAAATTCGCGACTTTGGTCAATCTGAGGAGGAGTCGAAGGGTTCGATATCAAGCAGCAGCACCGATGATAGCAAGAGCGGCAGCACCGATGGTAGCAAGAGCGGCAGCAGGCCGATTACCAGCTGCCAGGAGAAGCAGCCGCAGCAGGAGCAAAAGGAGCCAGTGGCTGGCGGATCCGGGACATCGGAGGGGCAGCAGCAACAGCAGCAGCAGCAAGAAAGAAAGCAAGAAAGCGATTCCAACAACCCAGACCAGGAGCAACAGCCCAAGAATCGTTGTGACAAATGCAACAAGAAGCTGGGACTGACCGGGGGCTTCCCCTGCCGCTGTGGCGGCACCTTTTGTGCTTTCCATCGCTACAGCGATCGGCACGAGTGCAATTTCGACTATCGTGAGATGGGGGCCAGCGAGATTCGTCGCGACAATCCGTTGATTGTGGCCAGCAAGCTGCGCAAGCTTTGAAGCGGGAGAAGAAAGACAGTGGGTTGTCCGTATTTTGTTTGTACCCAAAATAAATATATATTTTTTAAAGGCAAATATAAGTTGGCTGGCAGTGAGGAGACACGAAACTGGATGAGCATCAGAGTTATAAGCAGTACAAAGTTCAGTAAAACTGCGCTACAGGCAGATGTCGCAAGATTCGTATAGTTATTTGCATAAGTTTACAAGCTACATGTATTGTTATTGAACTGATTCTACTTCCAACAACAGATGGAAGACTCTTTAAAACATTTCTATTATTTTTATGGTTTCAATTTTATCGCCATGCATTTTTTTTAAACTCAGACCACAAACGCTCAAGGATTGGTCTTGTGATTTGTTAATCGTCGTGGTAAATGCAAGTGTAATCGGAAATTGAATCCGTTTAAACTTGAAGAGTACATCGGTTGAGATTATCGGAATCTTTGGAATGAGAACTTCATGAACTTTTAATTGAGGATCGCTATGAGAATCACATTGATCATCAGTTTTTATATCAGCAAACGCGTTCCGTTACATAGTTTTGGTCGGCTTAGTTTCACAGAGCAGCAGTCGACTGCTAGTGTTTGGCGGAAATGGCCAAACAGTGAAATTATAGCGCCTCCAAAATATCTCGAGTCATTGCTCAAATCTTTTAACATTCGGAGTCTTTTCCCAGGTCAAAAATCATCGTCTGTATATATACATTACACTACGACAAAAATTATCAAAAATATGCTGGCCCAAAGCATTTTGAAGTCAATGCTCATGTAAAATTCCACGCTAAATCCGAATCAGGTGTCTGATTGTAAGAAAGTCGAACAGTTTTCGAGATATAGCTAAAAAGCCATTTTTTAATCTGAAAAAAGCTAGCATACTAAACTCTCAATATGTTTGGTTATAGCGCATGGATTTTTTTGAAATAAAAACAAAACGAAAGACAATTTAGCAACCTTTCTATGTTGGGGTCATTTATTAAAATGAAATGAAATTTGAGTAAGTTGTAGATGATCAAAGATCAAATTTTGTGAACATTTTTCCGATTTTTCAATTTTTTTCGGTTTTGACTTTTCGTTTCAGCGTTAAACAAAACAAAACTTCTAGATATTTTATTTTGACGCTATAGACTTTTTAATTACGAAAGTTTTTGACTCTCAAACAATCAAATTGGGCTGAATATGGTGTCACTATTAAGGATTTTGCAAATACAACTAATTTTTTCATTTTATAAATATAACAAAATCTTCGGTTCCACTGTCGTGTTAATACTGATGTCCGACTGCGCTTTTTATGCGAATTTGCTGTTTCACGTATCAGGAACCAACAATAGTCACCCATCATCACCTCGTTCCAATGCCCTTGGTATCGATGTTCCATAAGCTTTTCCGGAAAGAAATCTAGATGCAAGTGCAATAGGTAAATTTTCAGTGACTTATTTGCGCCTGAATTTTAAAAAGTTTAAAATTGAAATCCAAGATTAAAAAATTTAACTTTTTTATAATTCCTGAGCAAATCTTCAATGCTTTCTTTGTAGTTACGGCAATACGAGGCAATACGATTTCATACCGACTTTTTTATAATTCCTGAGCAAATCTTCAATGATTTCTTTGTAGTTAGACGCCTTAGTATTTTCCAAAAAGCTGGAAACCGCTAATCGAAACGAGTTCCAAGCTTCTGCTTCATCGGTTGACAAAACACTTTTGAACTCGGAAGCTTCGATAAGTTTTATTATTTGTGAGCCCACAAACACACCTTCTTTTACTTTCGCATCCGACAAATGGTGGAAGAAGGACTTTAAATAGCTATTTAATTTTTCTTTGCATCTATTTTTGAAAATAACAAAATGGGTATGTTTACAAAACCTTGCATAACATTGCCATTTTTTATTCAATCTTAATGATTGTAGGCAAAAAATTTTCGTATATAAACAGTCTATCGTGTCAATATGAATTATTTAGACATTTAGTGAAGACTAATACTGAAATTCTAAACCTACAACCAACCAAATTTAAAAACCACTGAAGTTTTCATGAAATTTTAATTTTCATATTTTATTACTTCAACAAATGTCAATCAATTTTCATAATTACCTTTTTTTTGAAAGGTTTTTTAATTTTCTTTAATTCTACAGCCGAAGATAATAGCCACATAATGCACTTAACTTTTTTAAATGCCGAAAAATGGGTTTTTAAGCAATATCTTGAAACCCGCTCTTCATCCTGTGTAAGTTGATACCATTTTCGAAATCAGCGGCCAATTCTACATGGGGATCAGCTGACAATTAGAGTGTCAATTCGTAGTGTAATATATGTATCTATACCTTAACAAGCCCCAACATGATTTTCGTTATGTTGAAAAATATTTCGCTCCAATTCTCTATTAAAAGCGTCAATTATTCCACGATCTGGCAGGGGCATTTCTAACCTGATTACTCTAGTACTGCGTTATGCGTTAATAGCTAACAGTTAGCTTTTTTCCCATACAAAAAACCAAATGACAGCTATTAACACATAGCGCAGTCCTAGGGTAATTGTTGTATAAGTTTTCTATGAGGACTCGCAGTGTATAAGGTCAAAATTTTATATCGATTCTTGATAGAAGCTTATGGTATAGTTTTTAATGCATATTTGGATCAGTATCAATACCAGAATATTGTAAACTCATTTTAAAACAGGTGCAATTCCAGTCTGTTTTATCATAATTGTTGCTCTTTCGAAATTGCTAGAAAATGTTAAATATTTTTCAAAATTTTCTTAAATAACAGGTTCCGACAAACCGAAATAGTCTCCATTTGCATTTGACAAGAAAAATTCCGTATTTTAAGGGTTAGCTATACTCGTTAACGGACAAGTATTCACCAGTTAGATTTCTTGCTGGGCGGCTTTCGACCTTACGAAATAGCAAGATCACAAAATAGCTAGATTGGCAGCACTGAATCGATTAACTGTCGATAGTAGATCGACATTGTCAGCTTTTTTCCCGTCAAATCTGGCGGGAGTTTTGGATTCGAAGAGAAAATCAAATTTTTAGGATTCATTTCGGATTTCATTTGTGTTCATTTATCATTTTCATTTATTGGTGGCTTCTTCTGCTTCTTGGCCTGCTTCTTCAGGTACTCGCTCTTGTCCAAATTATTTTGGAAGAAAGTGGTCTCCTTGCGGGCCTGGGAGACTTCCGTCTGGAGTCGCTGCTTGTGCACCGCCTGCTCGTAGTTCATGCGTTCGGTCAGGTGAACCCATTTAAAGCGCGGCAGGTATTTCATGCTCCACAGCGAGTCAAAGAAATGGGACTTCTTGCGTGTGGAGATCTGCTTGTTGTTCAGCAGTGGGACAATCTGTTTGGCCACACGCTTCGACTCGAACTCCACCCAGCCCTCGGTGAAGTGAATGTTGTACTTCTTACGTTTGTGCTTCTTTTTGGCATCGCCTGTGGTGGCAGAGGGAGGGGGAGAGAGGGTAAGAAAGTTACACCCAAGCGAATGACTTACCTGGCTGCTTTTCCGGCTGCAGGTAAACACGTCCGATTTTGCCGAATTCGCCCAGGATTTCCCTCAGTCGCGTCACATTCATGTGCTTGGGTATGTTTGAGATGTAAATGATGCCCCGTTTGCGCTTCTTGGCCGGTGCCAGAGCAGCAGGAGCCTTGAAGTTGGCCAAATCCATTTCATCGTCGGTGCTGGCGCTGGCGGGTTCTTCCTGCTTGTCTGTCATAATTTAATGTAACTTTTAAGGAGTTTGTTTTGGTTCGAAATGTGCTCAGCTGCCAGTGTGGCCAGGATTCAGAGTATTGTTTTGGCCAGCTGCAGGTGAGCGGTACTTAAGTGTGACCGTATGTCAACTTGCTCGTTACAGTTTGAAAGTGGCTCGCTCAGCCCGCTCTATTCAAACTACGACTTCTTCTATATATAGGTCAAACCGTATGAACTCAGCCACCCAAACACTTTTAATGTCAAAAAAAAATTTACTATTAAACTTACTATCGAGAGTTTTACTCTATTTTTTTACATCCCCACCCCTAACAGTTCGCAAGATAATCTCATTATCGATTGTCTTTGTCGACATAAAACATTAAAAAACAAGAATGAAAGTCGGTCAAGCCCGACCATAACATACTCTGTACCTGCGAAGTGCTGCCCATCACCGTTGCGATCGGTGCTGCCAATAATTATTTGTTTTCCTTATAATTCGAAAACCGTTCATCCGATCTTTACCATTCCTTTGGCGGATCGATAAATAATCTTGATTTCCAGAAGGTTCGAACCTTCTATCTATAAAACTGACGGAGATATGACTTTTTCTAAATTGCGGGGGCTGGAGGGGGCGTGGCAAAAATTTGAAATAAACTTGATCTGCCTGCAAGTATAAAAAGTTTTTGTCCCATACACGTCGAACCTCTATATCTTATCATCTCTGAAATCTGTTTGTTCATACGGACAGACGGACATGGCTAGATCGATTCGCCTGTTTATGCAGATCAAGAATATATATACTTTATAGGATCGTAAATGCTTCCTCTGGCTGTTACATTCTTTTGCACAAACTTAAAATACTCTGCGTACCTCTGGTACAGAGTATAATTATATATTATATATTTATTTTATTTTCTTAATGTACATTTATTTAAGTACATACACAGAAAATTTCAAGTCAGTCCGGCTATTATTTTCAAAGATACACGCTCATTTGTAAATACGCTCCATGTAAATTTACAGTGCAGTTCTAACTTTAAACGCGTTTTTCTCACAACTGTGTTTGGAAAGACGGCGTACACGATTTCTCGAAAACGACTGAACTGATTGGTCTCAAATTTTGATTCAACTTTCTAAAATGTATTGTTAAGAAATCATGCGAAGCTTTTTCCTTACCGTTAATTATTGCTTTTCTTTTTATGAGCCATTTAGGACCGAAATTTTAGCAAAACCTCGATTTTTTTGAGAAGCTGCCAATCTGGTTAAAAAATTCTGTTTTGCTTAAATTCGTCTTTACAATTCTTTAACGAAATTCGTTTCGTCTGTTTTTAGTTTTGGATGATTTGAGTGGAGCTCCTAGAGATCAGCTATAGCTGCTTTCGCAATTATAAGTTTTACTAATATGTCTACAAATTTTTGTTTTATTAAATTTAAAGGTCAGGAAAAATGTTTAAAAAATGGAATACAATTTTTTTAGCTATCCTTTATAGCTACTTTGCCATTTTTAGCTTTATTCAACAGTCGATTTAGCCATTTTTGGGCTCAGACAATGTCAAACACTGTTTGTCAGTATTTATTCTTTAGCCCACGTCTGGTCACACTGTGGCATCCACCATTTTCTTTGTGGCTTTGTTGCTCGCCTTGTGGTTTCCATATTAATTCTGTGATCAAAAATTCATTAATTAAGCATAGAAAATGGTAATTTTAAACGAATTGTTAACATTTTCAATGAGTTTACAGTGCGTGTATTAAGTGGCCTATGAAATTGTGCAGATTTCATAGATAATTTGAGGTCAAAAGGGATTTTCATTTGCCGGGTGGTCCAACGGCATTTTGCAGCCGCACGTGAGCGAGCAAGCGCCTGGCGTTTACCTCTTCCAGAAGGTTCCTGCTGGACACATTATTTACATGGCTAATTATTTAATGTTAGAGTATTTCCAGTAGAGATCTGAAGAATTAGTCATATTTTTTTTAAGGAAGTTTCTAGACATTCGTGAGTCATTCGGACCGCATTTTTGGGGGTTATGTTGAGGCTAGAAAACAACAAATGTTTTTCAACTCTCTTTTCCGCTCTTGCAGGAGATGTCTCTAAATCCCGTACGCGTGCTCAAAAATGAGGCGCAGGAGGAGAAAGCCGAAATGGCTCGCCTCTCGTCATTCATTGGCGCCATTGCTATTGGAGATCTGGTCAAGAGTACGCTAGGACCCAAGGGAATGGACAAAATCCTGGTGGCCACTGGTCGCAATGCCGGCCAGGTGGAGGTGACCAATGATGGCGCCACCATATTACGTGCCGTGGGTGTGGACAATCCAGCGGCCAAAATTCTGGTGGACATGTCGCGTGTCCAGGACGAAGAAGTGGGCGATGGCACCACCTCGGTCACGGTGCTAGCCTCGGAGCTACTGCGCGAGGCAGAGAAACTGGTCGAACAGAAACTGCATCCACAGATCATTGTCTCCGGCTGGCGTTTGGCCACACAAGTGGCTCTGGATGCCTTGACAGCCGCCGCCCAGGACAATTCGGCCAACAATGAGAAGTTCAAGGAGGATCTCATGAACATTGCACGCACCACATTGTCCTCGAAGATTCTGCATCAGCATAAGGACTTCTTTGCCAATCTGGCGGTGGATGCCGTGCTGCGTCTGAAGGGCTCCGGTGAGCTGAAATCCATTCAGATTATCAAGAAATCTGGCGGCACTTTGAATGATTCGTTCTTGGATGAGGGTTTCCTGCTGGACAAGAAGCCGGGCGTGCACCAACCACAGCGTGTAAGTATGCTGCCCCACACAGTGCTCCTCCTCAACATCATTTAGGTTTGACTAAAATGACGTCAAATACTATGAATGCAGTTTGATTAGTACTTGATTTTAGATCATAAAACTGTTTTCACTAAGGCCTGCCGCACACAGACAGCTGAGCGGAGCGTAGAACATCCACTTTGGGAAATCAAACACACAGAGCACATAGAGAGCGCGCACACCAACAGCTTAGCGAGGCGGAGAATTTTGTATGAAAAATTCGTAAGCTCCTCGAGCTTTGCTCCGCTCCGAATTCTGAGTGCGGGGGGCCTAAAATCGTAAGCTGCTCTTTTTTTTTTGAGATATCATCGAATAAGTGACACTAGTTAACAGAAGCAAAAAAGTATTTCTGCAACCATTTTTTTTTCGTGTAGTTTGAAATGCTGAACTTGAAATCGAATTCAAAAGTTTTTAATGGTCACGTTTTGTAAATATGAATTTTTTTAATTCGACGTAGCTTCAGGAAAATGTCTCCGCAGGCGGCCTGTACGACCTTGGGGTCGTATTTCGGGATACATTAGCGAATCCTGTTGGTCAGTTCTATGATATTTTTGGCCTTCCAGTTGTTTTTTAAGCTGCAGCAATCAGACTTCCAAAAAAAATCTTCAATTGGACGACACTGCGGCAAGTTTGTCGGGTTCCGTTTCTTTGGTGCAAAAGGGATATTGGCAAAAAGGCGATATTGGTTGCACATCTACCGACATTGAGATTTGTCAGTTTGTATTTGATCAGGTGTGTAACTTGGTGCTCTTTGCTTACGTCTGGCAACAATATTATTCTTTTTCAGCACTTTGCTGATGTGTTGTTGGCTGCAATTAAATTTTCTGACTGTATCTCGTTGACTTATGTTGTCTTTGTTCTTAAAAAGTTGGGTTAGCTTTCTGACAGCTTGGCCGGTGTCATAATGTTTGCTTTCCGACCACTTCCAACTTCTCTTTTTGTTATTTTTCGTTGTGAAATACTATAAATAGCGCGTTTGGACATGCCCTCTTGGGTAAAATGGTTTACTGTAAACACTCTACCTTTGTCAGCGTGCATTTCGTTGAATTTTACAACGCGATCACGAAGACGTTTTTGCTCGGACGGCATGATGGCGACTACTCTCAAAATTTTTGTCAGGGGGGCATGAAAAAGTGTTGACAGGAGAAGAAAGAGAAAGAAATTTCATCCCGAAAGCTATTATGTAAAACTCAGCTAAGAGCGCGGTCTTAAAGTTTGTACAGTTTTTAGTTGTCACCCGTTAAAAACAATGTTTTACTCGATTATTGGAAATCTTTCGATTCCATCTAACTTTGCTGAAATGAGGTATGGGTTAAAATTTTATTAAGAAATTGAAACAATTTATATTAAGAAAATTAGATTTTCGAGTTGAGCATTCCAAAAACCAAAAAAAAGGTTGCAGAAATAATTAATTTTTTGTTAACGATTGTAAACAATTCGATGATGTCTGGAAAAGCCGAGCAGCTAAGATTTGAGTGAAAACAGTTTTATGACCTACTAATCAAGTACTAACCAAACTACATTCAATGTTTTTGCCGTCATTTTGGTCAAACCTAAATGATGTTGCGGAGCACTGTGCCCAAAGTGATGAACTGTTGCCGTCTGCCCTTCTGCTGCTGTCCATTGGACGCGTCAAAATGACTGTGAGTTATGTCGACTTTGAAATTCTCATATCACAGCCATTTTGACGAGTTCGATGGGCAGACCGTATCAACGTTAAGTGTTCTAGGGATGATCTGCTGTGTTTGAGTGCTCACCCTTCCCCTTCCCCCAACAGATTGAGAATGCCAAAATTTTGATTGCCAATACGCCCATGGACACGGACAAGATCAAGGTCTTTGGCAGCAGCATCAAGGTCGATTCATTGGCCAAGATCGCGGACTTGGAGATGGCCGAAAAGGAGAAGATGAAGGAGAAAGTCGATAAGATTCTGAAGCACAACTGCAATGTGTTCATCAATCGTCAGCTGATCTACAACTATCCCGAGCAACTGTTCGCCGATGCCCAGGTGATGGCCATCGAGCACGCCGACTTTGATGGCATCGAGCGCTTGGCCTACTGCACGGGCGGTGAGATTGTGTCCACATTCGAGAACCCCGCCCTGGTCAAGTTGGGCGAATGCGATGTGATTGAGCAGGTGATGATTGGCGAGGACACGCTGTTACGCTTCAGTGGCGTCAAGTTGGGCGAGGCCTGCACCATAGTGATTCGTGGAGCCACACAACAGATTCTGGATGAGGCGGATCGCTCGCTGCACGATGCTCTGTGCGTGCTGGCGGCCACAGTGAAGGAGTCGCGCATCATTTACGGAGGCGGCTGCTCGGAGGCTTTGATGGCCAACGCAGTGCTGAAGAAGGCGGCCGAGACAGCGGGCAAGGAGGCCATTGCCATTGAGGCATTTGCGCGTAAGTGTGCGAGCCCAATCTCCAGCTGCAGCTTATTCTCATTTCTGGGTTTATTTCCTTTCAGGTGCCCTGCTGTCGCTGCCCACCGCTATAGCCGACAATGCTGGCTATGATTCCGCCCAGCTGGTCTCAGAGCTGCGTGCCGGCCATGCCCAGGGCAAGCAAACCTTGGGACTGGACATGAACCTGGGCAAGGTGGCTGATGTACGTGCCTTGGGCATTACCGAATCTTTTGCCGTCAAGCGTCAGGTTTTGTTGTCCGCTGCGGAGGCTGCCGAAATGATACTTCGTGTGGATAACATCATTCGTTGTGCACCACGCCGACGTGTGCCCGACAGGGGTTACTGCTAAGCTCTTTCTTCTAAGTATTCTTTGGATCTAGGTTTTTTTTTTAAAGAAAAAAAGGAACGCTCGTTTAACCATCATCACTAATTTTATGTTTTGTTTAAACTAATACACACACACACACACATAAGCGCACACGCTGAAATTTACTTTTTTTTAACCCCCTCGTACGCGGAGCAGAGCGAACAACAACAAAACTCACACCCACACACCCTCACACACATTTAAAAAATGTCTAAAAAAAAAACAAAACATTCAATGTGCGCCATTGTTCCTCCCCCAACAACAATAAAAAGAACAATATTTATGCTTAACCAAAAAATTCAAACTTATTTTTTTAAATTTAACGGCTGAAGTTGCCCAGCTGAATGGTCTCACCAATGTCAAGAATCAACAATCTCGAAAATAGTCGCGGGTGGTCGCACTAATACTAAAAATAATCGTGGGTGGTCGCACTAGTACTAGAAATATTCGCAATGAGCGCAGCTGAAAATTATGCTACGCTTTCTTGCAAATTCAATTTACAGCAAGCTGCTGAAAAGTAGGCTACATTTGCCAGACGTGCTGCAATTGGTCTACGACAGCTTCATTTCAACATATACGGTACACCTATACCTTGCTTAACGGCCTCAACTCGGACCGAAAAATATGGCCATCAAGTAAAAAGTCGCCAAGTCAAAGTTTTTCAATTATTTCAATGAAAATTTTTCTAACTGGTTCCAAATAAAAAAACGTATATAACACTGTGCAACTTTTTTAAGGTCACTTTCTGGTACTTTTGATGTACATACCGAAACACAAAAAATCACCAAAGGACCAAAAAAATGGCATCTAGTGCTTCAAAACTTGAAAAATATCGATATAGTTACAATTTTTTCATGTTTTTTGGCAGAAACGGCAAAACTTATGATAATTTGGCAAACTTTTCCTCAGCTAAACTATCCCAAACAATAATATAAACAACTCTCTAATACATGCCAGCTTCATACGAACACCCCTTCTTACCATTTCGGTACGCCGAAAGTGATATATTATATACTAGTATACGTAGAAACAGACAGATGGACATATACCGCCATAGACTAACGGGCAAAGCTCAATTGAGTCAGTTTGTCGCTGGGATCATCAATCGATTGTTCGCACCAGGATTCGAACCCCCATTTGATGAGATATGCAGCTAGCGCTAAACGCCACCTAAGCATCTGTTATTAATGATAAAAAAGTGAACGTCAATTGGCCATGCTATTCAGGTTTATTAATATTGATTAGTTATTATGGACAATTTGTTGCCATGGAAGAGTACAACTTTAACGTTGTAAAGGACTTTGTCTACTTCGGAACGATGATTACCAGCGACAACATCAGTCTGGAGATCCGAAGAAGAATAACTCTTGCAAACCGATGTTACTAAGGGCTTAGTAAGGAGTTCAAGAGCAGAAATCGCGCTATACAAGTCGCTTATTGTCCCAGTCCTGCAATACGGCGCAGAAGCATGAACATTAACAACAGGGGATGAGGAGGCGATCGGCGTGTTCGAGAGAAAAGTCCTTCGGAGGATTTTATGGACCTGTATAAGTTGGCGTTGAGTTCCGCACCCGTATGAACCACGAACTGTATAAGCTCTATGGGGACACTGATCTAGTCAAGCGCATAAAACAACAGCGGCTGCGCTGGCTTGGACATGTTATTCGTATGGATGAAGAAGCTCCAGTGAAAAAAGTGTACAGGCGGGAGGCGAACGAATTAGGGAAAGCAGGAGGTGTAGGACGACCGAAACTTAGTTGGGAAAAACAGGTGCTGAAAGACATTGAGGCGCTTAAACTGACCAACTGGTGACAGCTCGCACAAGACAGAGGCGAGTGGCGGGCATTAATAGCAGCGGCCGAGACCGTCAAACGGTTGTGATAGAAATATCGGGCCAAAATATTGTATCAAGCGTTTTTAATTTGAAGTTTTATTAAAGTTTTCATTTGGATTTGTACGGCTAGAGTGTAAGCCCGTCATAGATTTCTTGTTAGCTTTGGAACCAGCTTCAGCTTTTAAACATTTGGGGGCCAGCATAAGACCCGGAGAGCGACGATTTCTTAAAGCACCAGAGCTGTGGGGAACGCCGCCAGGGTCTTCGATGACGTCAATCGATTTGGTAGCTCTTATTCCCTTACCTCGCTTTGAAGGAGAAGATTTTGTGGAGCTTTTAGAAGCTCTCAACTTTCGACGGTTCCCCAACAGTCGACGACGCTTTAACTAGTCAATGGGACAATCCTTTGGGGAATGCTTAGTGCCCGCAACACTTGATGTTCGGCGAATCCTTCCGGCTTTTGTAGAGGTTAGGGAAGTTCTAGAGGCTGCTGCTAAACGGCTAGTGTCAGGCTGGTTGAACGTGTGGCTAGAATGACCAGAGACAGATCCTTCGATGGCTTCAATCAATTTGGTAGCTCTCATCTTCAAGCCGGAGCTTCGAGAAGCTTGCAACTTGCGGCTACTCTTTGGGGTTAGTTTTTGTCTGGGAAGGATTTTGCAACTATCCAAGCCGTCTGGTATTCGAGTACGTTTCCTTTGGGCATTGCCGCTTATGGAAGCGCTCAGTCTAGTACCAACTGTCAGACCACCGGATCGCCCAATACGGCTGCCACTTTTTCGTTGACCGACTACCTTGAGAATGCCACTTTTCCGTTGTTCTGGTCCAACTCCTGATCTCAAAATTCGCTTGCTCTTCAGATTAATGATCGATGATCCGTCCTCCCAGGCATTACTCTCTGGTCCCTTATTTTGTCCCATGCAAGCCTCTCGAGCAGTCCGTTGTTCCTGAGACTCGTTTAATATAAAGATTTCATCGTTTAGCTTAACACATTCCCTAACGAGGCTCTGCGCCAGGGCCGCTTCCACCGTGGGCTGCACTTGCACTGCTGATAGGCCTGTTTGGGCCATTAAGTAGTCCCGTATATCGTCTAAACTTCCGCCTCCGCCAAGATTTGCAATGGCGGTAAGCACTATTTGCTCATTGGAATCTGTCATGAGTAAATCCATTATTCAGATTTGTTAGTGGGAAAATGGGAAAAGTGTAAAATGGTATTTTTCAAAAGACTAAAAAAAAAAACAATTTTTAAAATGTATTAACAGAATTTAGTGCGTATGGTTGGTGGCAGAGTCAAACTATAAATGAAAATGTTGTGTAGGTCTCAGGTCTACAACGATGTTGACTGACAATCCAACTAGTATAATATCCAAAGCCAACTAACTTGAAAAATTGTAATACTTCAATTACTTCTAACCAGAGCTAGCAAAAAGTCAGAGATGAACCGTTCACATCGGCTCATGAACGAATCGCTCAGTGCTCAACGAACAACCAATGGATTTGTTTACATTTTGCTCCGCTCATTCACTGAGCAAATCGTCGCGAGCGAAGAAGATAAAAGTCTGCGTTTGTGTGTGTGTATGTAAGAGTGAGGTGTCTGTTTGGGCTTGCGACTCACACAAGCCACACACAGACACAATACAAATGAAAGAAAAAAAAGACACTTTGAGGTGAGTCGTTCGGTTTTTTGCTCATCTACTGACTCCTAATGTGCGAGCGCTCAGTCGGATCGCTGTCTATAAAACAGCGATGTTCCTGCATAGCCCCCAGGGGCCGAGAGCATCGGGTATATGAACGTAAGCAGAGCTCTCTTTGCCTTCAGTCGCTACCCAGCCGTCGTTGAGGGCAGTTCAAAGCTGGGCTGTGTCGCTTTAATATCGCACACCAATACACTCTCACTTTTTGGGCTCTCTCTTCTTGAACATCGCTGCTATAAATTGTTATTGAAAGAACAAAACAAGAAATGCTCAACTAAGAACAGTCAACTGAAAACAAAAACAAAGAGAAACGAAGGGTTCTGCTCAGAGCGAGATCAAGCGTGCATGTTTTTTTTTCGGTTTTGTTATTGAGCTGACCGCAAAGGCAAAAATATTCAATTGTTATTTACGAGCTCTGCTTCTAACACATTCCTTTATTTTGAAAAGTCACTGGAAAAATTTCTACACTGATCGAACGATTAAAATGACTGCGAAATGACACAATCTATCGTAGTTGAATTAAAGTAAGGAAACATTGCTTATTGGGCAACATATCTTACGTATTGGCTTCAGGGGTGGCTTGTTTACGAACCAAAGATCTAAAAACAAAATTCCAAACGGATTTTGATATATGGACTTCATAAAAAGGATCCTTTTTTTAAAATTTCAGGCTGGGTTGAAAAAATGGTGGGTATCAAAAAAGTACCTTTAGTTACGATGTGATGGGGACAAGTCCTTGGGAGATTTTTTTAGCTTCGATATGTACTTCAAGAATATCGGGGTCCGAAGACGTAACTAAATGAATGACCTTAAAAAAGTTGCACAGTGTTATCTTCGCTCGCGTCCATTCGGTCAGTGATTGAGCAGAGCAAAAGGGAAAAGAAACCATTGGTTGTTCGTTGGTCACAGACCGTTTCGTTCAAGAGCCGATGAGAACGGCTCATCTTTGACTCTTTGCTCAAAGGGTCCGTAAATAACAGTTATTTTTGGACAACGAAAAGCGGTCAATTGTTATTTACCAGCTCTGATTTTGATCTATAGGCTTAAGAAATGCATTGAACTCAATGGCAATTATGAAGAGAAGATTAAAAATGTCGCAGATTATTTGACCCCACGTATATGGACTTTTCTCGCCTTCTTTGGCATTAAATGCATCAAATTCGTTATTGGCATTTTGATTTGATTATAATGTATATGTCATCTTCTTAATTTTGCATATAGTCTCCGATGCAATTAATTTCACAGGCTATACCTGGGAATACTTAAACTAATAGCCTAGTACTTGTCCTACGAGTTATCAAACATGATCAAACAGATCTTATCTTGCCAGTAAATATTTGAACGGTCTTGCGTTTTTGACTATTTTCCCATTTTTTAAGATATTTATTTTTGGGGCCGCTAAGCGAGTCAAAAAAGGACACTAATTCAAACTTGGTGGTAAATATCGTGAGACTGTAAGCGAGGTATAGGTGTATAATCTTGATCAGCATCAACAGCCGAGTCGATATAGCAGAGATGGTAAAAGCTAGAGGTTAGACATAAGCTCCTTATAGTTGCACTTATACCAATTGGTCATACAAATTGGAGTTCTGCAAGGACTTTGTTCACAGCACTAACAGCCAACAGCGGGTCTGCTTCTTTCCTCTTTCTGTCAGCTATAAAGACAGAATCGGCTCACCAAAAGCAGGACTACAGGTTCTTTGTAGATGCAAACATATTTTTATTGTTATATTTCTGGTTTTTGTTATGTTTTGTAGTCATTCGTAAAAGAAACCAACAGTTAAAAGCTGCAACGTACAAAAAACACTTTGTAGCGAACAGCAGGATTGAACTTTGAGGATTAGGGAGCAGGTATTCCACGTGGGACAGAAGAGATTGGCGGTTGAACTTTGCAATTTTTGGCTTGGGAGACTCCATAGAATTATATACATAAACCTATCGTTGGGTTCCATAGAGAAAAAGAGAGGGATTAGTTAAGTGGGGGCGCCGCAAAACTTAGGAGATGGCACACTCCATTTCCCCATGCTTGGGCACACAGTCCAAGACGAGAGCCACCGCCCGGGACATGTAGGTCATGGTGCCAAAGCTGCCGCTGGGTGCACTGCAAGTGGGAAACACAAATTGTAAATGGAATCCGCTTAATGGGATTCTATGGACTACCCACCTATCGTACAAATGCTGGCATATGTAGGCAGCACCGCCGCACAGCAACATTCCCGAGGCCGCCTGCTGTTGCTCTTTACCATCCTTGAGTTTGGCACAGCACAGGGTGGCATCGCCCTGCACCTTACGCTGATCCTCTAGAAACAATTGATTCGCCTTGTGCACCAAATGCTCCACATAGATAATGCCACCCAAAGTGGGCACCATGTTGTGCTCGGTGACCAGTGTGAGCACCATTAGGGCCTCCACCACCAGTTGCCGGTATTCGGGTTGGGGTATTTGATTCAGTGCCGTCTCCACCTCCAAGGCAAACTTCAATTCACCCGGTGTCATCTCCTGCGTCAGACTCTGCTGTAGGACGCGTCCTTCGATGGCCAGGCCCTGGCACTTCTCCAGCACCGTCCATACACGTGAGTAAAAGTCGCGTGGCACACGATTCAGGGCGCCATCCAGACGTCGGCGACGCAGCCACTGACCCTGGCGATCATCAATGGTGGCAATCAAGGCATCCTCACCCTCCGGATCACCCAAACCGATTTGGCTTTTCTTGCTAACGCGGCTGCTCTTGCAGCTCACAATTGACAGATTGCCACGGGCCACTAGAGGGAATAGGGAGCACATTCAAATGGGCGTCTGTGGAGCTATGGGAACACTCACCGCTGCTGACGGCAAACTCCTTGCCGCTGAGTATATGATAGAGCAGATTCTTCATCTCAAATGGCGATAGGTTAAGTAGATGCTCCGAGGCTGCTTCGCCGTCGCAGTTAAGGGTGCGCGACAGTTCCTTGGCCATCACCTGAATGATGAGGCCCACGCGTAGGCGCAGCATTTCGTGGAAGAGCTGCGGTTCGGTGCGTATAAACATGGCCAGATAGACCATTAGCTCTTGGGTCAGCATGGCTGTGCTCTCATCGTCGCCATAGGCCTGGAGAGAGTGGAAGGATTAGGTTATCAAGGTTAGGTTAACAATGCCACCCACTTACATCGTGTATCAGCTGACGCAGTTCTCCCTCGGGCAGTGGCGCCGTTATGGTATGCTCATTATTGGGTGGCATTCCCACGGTCACCTGCTTCTGTCGCACCAACAGATCGGTAACCGCCTTGGCCAGATCCTCCACACGCTTGCCCAGCATGCCGGCCGTGTGACGCACCAGGCCCCATAGCTTCTGCTGGCAGGCCTTTTCGTAGAGACCCTTAAGTAAATCTCGTACAGTGACCACACGTCCCTCCTCCAGCATGCCTTCAGATTGAGAAGAATCGTTGTTGTTGTTAGTCAAGCTGTTGTTGGCGTTGGTTGAGGCGGCGGCGGCGGCGGGAGCGGAGGTGGCGTTTACATTATCCTGGTCCTTTGTTGCTGTGGCTGTTGTCGTCGCTCCTCCTCCACCACCACCACCACCAGCAACCACCACAACGCTGCTGCTGTTTGTGGCTAATTCAAGCACCACTTCGTCCACGAAGGCTTGATCGAGCTCTTTTTAGTTGTTTGGAGATTAGTTAGGATTAGGTTTAGGTTTGGTTAGGCCATGGAGCATGCGGATCATAGGATGTGGGGTATGTGCGAAATAAAATTTGGTAAAAAAAAAAAAAACAAAACACATTAATTAAAGCGGCCAGAATGATGCAACAAAAAATATGGAAATGTCAGGTGTCTCACACAGAAAACCATTAAAGAATATCGACAAGGGAGCCAGGGAAGGAGGGGGATACGGGGAATGTGTAGACTAGAGACTATATAGACCAATCACGCACAACGCACAACTTACCAGTTGCATTTGTATCATCAGTTTTATGCTTAAAGCCCAGTCCAGCTGTTTTACATTGGACAAGATGCGAGCGAGCGAGTGTGGGACAAACAGGACAGGACAAGACCCAAAAATATGAAAACAAAACAGGTTAAGAGTGAGTTTTGATACCCATTTATGTGAGTTAGGATATGGAGTGGCTCAATTTATTATATTGCTCTCTTTTTTAGTTCACTTGTTCAGTTGCTCACAATAGGTGTTTCTAGATGGGATTGTTGGCTTTGTCAGATCTAGTTTAGATAGCTGAGATCGATTATTTTCAGGGCTGTATCCTACGAATCGGAACCTTTAAAAACATCCTACACGATGAAGCAAGCTTCAGGAAGTTTTCTGGTAACTAACTATTGAAAAGACTAAAAATTCTTTAAGTATTTATTTGAAATATAAAATGGAATATACAGAACTTGATCGCTTTTGGAAAAGAAACAAAGGTCAATTTGGTGAAATTACCTAAGAAATGTTGTTGAATTCATAAGGCAAAGGTCCCACATGCAAATAATTCGCTCAAATAATTCAAAACCTCTTAAGGGGGTAGTAAAGGGTTATATTCTAGCAACTTTCTTTCAGCTGTTTTGGTGTCACATGTTACTGTCAAACATGTTAAGTTTGGTCTACAATTAAACTATGAATCGAATTGCAGACTATTGAATTTTATTATCAAAATTCATGCTCGGTTAAGAAAGTGCATTGTGCACTTCTTCTATTTTATGGTCAGTTTGGGCGACCTTCTGAGGCGGCTATTCGGAATCTAGTGATTAAATTTCGCAACAAATTTACATTATTGGACATATATCCACCAACACGCATACGTAGAGTGCGGACAGAAAAAAATATCGCAGCTGTATCCGCCAGTGTTGTTAATGACCGTGAATTATCGATTCGGCGCCGTTTTCAGCAATTGGGCCTCTGTTACTCCATTACGTGGAAAATTATGCGGAAGGATTTGGGTATAAAACCTTTAAAATATAGCTGGTGCAAGAATTAAAGCCACACGACTCACCACAACGGCTAACTTTTGGTGAATGGGCGCTAGCCAAGTTGGATGAAGATCCACTTTTTTTATCGGAAAATTGTGTTCAGCGACGAAGCTCATTTCTGGTTAAATGGATACGTGAACAAACAAAATTGCCTTATTTGGTGTGAAGAGCAGTCAGAAGCATTGCAAGAGCTGCCAATGCATCCCAAAAAATGCACTGTTTGGTATGGATTTTCTGTCGGTGGCATCATTTTTTAGAGGTGACGAAGGCACGAACGTTACTGTGAATGGAGAGCGCTACCGTGCGATGATTACAAACTTGTTTTTGCCCAAAATGGATAAACTGGACTTGGCTGACATGTGGTTTCAACAAGACGGTGGCACATGCCACCCACCACTCGAAACAATGGCCCAATTGAGAAGCGAGTTCGGTGAACAGTTTATATCACATTTGTAGCGCAGTCCATATATATATTCTTGATCAGCATCAACACCGGTCGCAACGGTGATGGGCAGCACTTTCCAAGTACAGCAAAATAGCCAAAAATCTAATTTTCTCCACCCACTCACCAGTTCACACTATAATTAACCAACATAGCCAGTAGAGTACTAAAAGTAGATTCAACAATTTCCAGAGCCATACAAATCTGTTCGACAAACAACATACCATTCAAACCTCCAAAATTAATCAAACTCAACAAACTCCCTTGGCACCTTAAACCCAACAAGATAGACACAAGCTTACACCAATACACAAAAAAATCTAGCAGCATTTTGATCACAATTCCTACATCACCATATTATCTACATGGTTCTAAGTCAACTCACTCTACATCATTCGCTATTACCACAGAAGACCCAGTTCTTTAATAAGGCGTTTTTCCTACCTACTCATTCATATTTACAGCAGAAATAGTCGCCATCCTTGAAGCTATTCACATTCTAAAATCAATAAACAATAAATTTATCATATGCTCTGACTCGCTATCTTCACTCAAATCAATTCGAAACAACACTTCTAACAAGACATCAAAGCAAAATCAAACTAATGAGGATTCCAAGCCACATCAACATAAGAGGCAATGACTTTGCCGACTTGAATGCCAAAACAGCAAATGATTTTCCACTTGTCACCACAATCAATACGAACATAACAGACATTAACAGATACTTCACCCTGTAAAAGGCTGCACTTTGGAATGTAATTTTGAGAAATGCTTTTAACTTTTTTTTTTGTATTTAGCAAACGGAATGAAGCTATAGTTTAGAGCAGGGTTCGCCAAGAAAACACAAATAGTTTAATTGAGGATGGTGAGTGCGGAACCCATTCATCAAATTTGTATGTCATTTTCGCGAGGTTCTTTGATATTAAGCAAAAATGAATTTGGCGGAATTTATTTGAATCTAGTACTGCCTGTAAGGTCCATGTTAGATCATGAAGGCTTTTAATAATTCCTATATACGTATTTTTTCGTGGTTAAAAGGCTGTAACTTTATCCACCGAGTCGTTATAAATGCAACGAAATCTGTGAAATTTGAAGAGTCTTTGCCATAAACTAAGGAAAACCTCTCTTCAAAGGCCAATTTGGGCACCTACGGGCTTACTAATGCTGCTCGCTTGATTTTTTTGGGCTGCTATGAATTGTTTTTTCTTTGCATATGACTCATAAACCCAAAAACTTTTGCTCATTGTGACCTTCATAATTTTTTCAAAGCAAAAAAACATGCAAAACACATTTTTCGCCATATCTTTAAAACAAAAGCTAATGGAGCCAAACCTAGACCAGTTCTGTAATCAGTGGAAAAAACTGGACCAGAATTTTTCATCGAAGAGGCTGCAACATACAAAAGTAGTCATTTTGTTCCCCTGTGTTATTGATACAACCTTAAATAGAATGTGCACACATAAATATGTATAACCCATTTAAAAATGCATTCTACTACCACCGATTCTGGATTTATACCCTTTTATATAGATGGAATGTTCTTGCCTGTTCATCAAATAATTTGATGTCAGTAGTTTTCGATTTCAGGTCCAAATTTTAATCAAAAGAAACCTGTCGTACAATTTTTTTAAGAGCAAATATATGCACACGTGGGAACATCAATTTTGTTTGGACAAAGAAATGTGGCCCTAACCGTGGGAACACAAACACAAATAAATGTGTATAAAATTTGCCACTAACAGTGTGAACACAAACGCAAATAATTTGCGCAAATTTTTTAAAAACAAATATTTGCATGATCAGCTTCCAGAGACATAAAAAGTACTTTAAACGAGTATGTTTCTTGTGTGTAGGTGTGAGTAAATGAGTGATTGTGTAGCGTAGGTAAAGTGTGAACCGATTTCTTATCTTCACATAAACTAACATATAACAGAGTAAATTTAACCGACAAAAGAAGATGAGAAATCGGTGTACCTGGGGTCAAAACACCCATTTTCTTGAGTAAAAGCGTCTCAAATTTGTGTGTTTGTAGTGCAAACCTAAAACTGTTTGTTAGTTTTAGTTTTTGTTAACGAAACTCTTACCCGTATTAAAGTCAAGGCCTTGAGTGTCCACCAAATATTGTAGAATATCGCCTTGCTCTTCCAGATTCTCGGTTTCACGCAGCATGGCTATAAGCTCTTCCACTTCTGTGTCAGCAAAATTAGTTTCCGCACGATGGCGTTGAATGAGAATTTTGGGCACGGTTACTAAGGTCGCTGAACCAAATTATTTGAAACGAAATACAATGGAACGTAGAAGGTGTGGAACGTAAAATATAAATTAATATAAAAACTATAAAAGGAAAAGTGGAAGAAATAATAGGGTATAACAAACTTATTCAAAGATTTGCAAAATGTAATTACAAATTTATGACAATTCTTTTAGTAATTGAAAGTTTAGAGTGTAATTATTGAGTAATCAATGGTAATTATTGAGTACTTAAGCCTGACATATTACAACTTGCATATATTCGTAGGTGAAAGTTACGACAGTGAATGCAAATAAGTATTTTTTTCAACATTTGAAACCAATTTGAAACAAAGAACGTACTAAACATACTTTTTAATTAAACAATCAAATTTGCAACCACAAATACTTGAAGTAAGTCAAAATATCAGGCGCAATTACTCATTAATTACTTCTGCACTCGAACAATTACTGAAAGAATTATAAAAATAATTCACTGAATAATTGAAATTTCAACATATAAATACAAATAATAAAAAAATCGTTAAATTGTTTAAATTAAATAATTGATTACTTTACAAAATAAGCAAGAAAGTACCCTTCAAGACTTTGAAATAATATCAAAAATTTCAATATATCACACTTGATCACTGATCAGCTGTAGAAAACCATATTAACTTCTTTCAGAGGGTCGTTAAAGAATTAATCCGATTTTCAAAGAGTTGTTCAAAATTAAATTACTGATCAGGGATCAAGCGTTGTTGCTGATTGATTGATAAATTTACTAACTCTCTTGCTGGCGCACGAATTCACTGCGTCTATCGATGGCCGATCGACTATGATGCGGATCCACCGGATAGATATTCTCACGTATTAGCTCCCTGCCCAATTGTGGCGGTGAGGTGGGTCCCTCCTCTGGGGTAGTGGCAAACACACTGACATGATTCTGTTTATTGGCCTGCAACCAGGGCGGTGGCACTATCGAAGACAGGCGGCGTTCGGTAAGCGGTGAGGGACCCTCCATGCCCAGATTATCAGCTGAAACATGCACACAATTATTTTGATTATCAATCAATTACTCATCATCATCACTCACAATCCACATTGATGGAACGCGTCTTCTTAATGGCTCCCTTGCAGGACATACGTCTACGCAGAGTGCGTGGTCGCAGTTGTCCGCCACGTAGATTCATGGTACTACGATTACTAAACGAACGCAACAGATGCTCTTCCAAATAGGTCTGCACATCCGGATGCAAACGATCCGGATAGCCATCCTCGGTGCTGCCAAGAAAACTTAAATCCGTGATGGCCGATGTATTAAGAAAGTCCTTCAGATTGCCCAACATTACGCGTGTGCCATTTATATAGCCAGATTTGAGTTTTCTCATGGTCTGAATCATGGCCAAGGGGATGCGATCTTGATCTGATATTTGATAGAGGAGATGGGTTAGTGGGTTTTGTTTATAATGATAAATATCTTGGGTATAATGTGGATATGAATGATGCGGTTCTAATTAGTGGGCGGCGCGCGTCTCTTAGAACTAAGAGTTTTAGTTACAAAATATAACAAGAGTGCAATAATTCAAGCCAAGTTGCCATAGATTAGAAGTAGACTAGACACATACTACTTTAGGAATATGCACGAGAGCAACTTAGCTATGTACAGGAAGGCTAATGAATGTTGCTACCATTAAAATAAACGGAATAACTATTTTCTGTGTTATCAAATGGTTAAATTATAAAGGCTATAACGCATTGGAGTAAGCAGATTCCAAATTAAATTCCTTATTTTCAATTAACAAGTAAACTTTACTTCAAAAACGTTTTTCTTAGCTTGGTTTTTAAAAGAAAATCACTCAAATGTTCCTAGTCTGATATCAAGAACGACTTTGACCCACAGCTATTGCCAAAAACTTAAAGTTTATAGCAAAGTCTGTTGATGATTGATTAAGAAGCTCCTTAAAGTTCTGTTTAGTGAAACGTTAAATTTTTTTTAGAATTTTCGTTATAATTTATCATTATAATATTTGTTCAATAATAGTTCTAATCTTCCATCTTTTCAGAAGCAAACAAAAAACTCTGTCCCTTTGCTTAAAGATGTTTTCTATCTGATCACTTCTGGAACATGCTACAATACATGTAAAACTACTTAGATCTAAATAACATTAACATTTCCCTTAAGTATAATTATTGCGTATATACAGGGTGCAGTCGAGGCAAAGGTGTGTGGAAAATAGTAGCAAGAAACAGAAGAGTAAACACAGATATTAGATGGTTAAATAGTACATGGTGTCCACTGTGTCCCCAAAAATATCAGCGCAGCGTAGCTCCTCGCCAAGAAGGCAATGTTTTTTGCATATTCCTTTTTGTAGATTAACAGCTTGGGCACTATTTTTGGTAAAATGGAATACAGAGATAAGAAAATCGAAAAAGTTCCTCTAGTTTTGCTATTTTGTGGCCCGTTTTGATATCTTTGAATGCATCAGTATTTTGCTGTTCATTAAAGTAGCAGTGATAATTGAATATAGCAAAATTTTCCAAGAAAACTTTTTTAATACTTTATACATATTAGTAATCAACGGTGTTCCCTATAACCTTAAATCTTGATTCTAAAACCCAGTGGCATAGATAGAGGGGGGGTTTAGAGCAGCGATGTTCAAGAAGAGCGAGGCCAAAAAGTGAGAGTGTATTGGTGTGCGATATCAAAGCGACGCAGCCCAGCTTTGAACTGCCCTCAACGACGACTGGGCAGCGAATGAAGGCAAAGAGAGCTGTGCTTACGCTCATATGCCCGATTTAGGCATGCGGTCGGCTCGTGTGCGTGTAAATGGCCCATTGCGCTCGGCCCCTGGGGCTTTGGAGGAACATCGCTGGTTTAGAGGGTTCAAATTTAGACTTCATCTCCCATGTTAATCAGGTGTGTGGCTCTGTCCGCTAAAAACTCCGGAAGATGGACTGTTTACTTCGGCCAGAAAGTGGACTTTCCCTTAAGGCTTAAGTCAGGCTTTTTAAGACCATAGTTCTTCCTACTTTTAACTAGGGTATTACATGTTGGGGAACGGCCTGCACCACCACCATTAAGAGAGTTGAGGTATATCCCCCATTGCTAAAAGCTATCTACGCATTAGTAAATCCCTTATTATCTATTACGACTTGGCATCTGCATGGCATGGAGTCAATTAAGTCTGGACAACGTTTAACAGGAATCTTTGACCATAACGGTTGACGGTTTTGCTATAGCTACACTTGGATTGACGTCCCTTCATAAGTTTAAAAGGGGAATTTAAGTCCGGCGACTGAACTGGTCATAGTGTAACGTCAATATTTTCCGTTTAAAACCAATTTTTGGTGTATTTTGGGTCGTTATCGTATCCATATACTATATCATAAATCATATATAACCAACGACAGACAAATGGAAAAGACCGCAAATCGAAAAATCGAGGTTGTAGTCCATAAATCATATAGATAGACAAGACCAACATGTAAAAATTAAGAGAGAAAAGAAAAAGTACACTGGGACAAAAAGAATGAAAAACTGACCGGCAAATCGAAATACTGATTTTGAAACATCTAAAGGGACACGACTATATTCAAGCATCACCCACAATGATTGTTTTAAGCAACCATTCTTGACGGTCTTTAAAGTGTGGTTGGAAAGGTATTTTGTGTTTTCTGGACGGCGGACATATTTTCTGGAACCGGCGCCACCAAATAACACACCAATAATAAAAATATTTGTTACTCCTTATTTGCTGTAGTATGTTTGGAAGATATTGGTGGAACTTTTGTTGGACTTTGTTCAAAAGTCTACCAAAAGTCTTCAACGAATAAATAGAATCAGATCTCACGGATGTGAACGGGTTGAATCTGCTGAATCGAACAATGCATCGGTCTTTTGAAGTCGGTGTTAAACGTTAGGCGCCACCTGTTCCTGGTTTAAATTGGTAATGATGGCATTGCACACAGAACATCCTACTAAACTTTGAATTTCCTTGTATGTTTTACCTTGTTTCTTAAGTCTCTCTTTTCTCACTCGAACATTGCTTGTTTCTACCATTGATGCAAACCGATTTGGGAATAAGCACTGGTTCGGTTCAGTAGTTCACACAGTTTTTGAACTATTGGTTCGGTTTATTACATTGTTTTTGAAGCCATTGATTGATTTAATAAAAGTGAAAATGCATGAGTATTTGAATGATATTTGGAGAGCAGAAGTCATGGGCAACGCCTTGGTTGTGTTTTATTTTGTTTTTTTTTTTGGTGCAGGCTGCAGCCATTGTCGAAACCATTTAGCTAGGGTAAGTTGCTAAATAATTACAAGCTATTTTTTTTTGCTTCTAAGCAGCTAAATTCAATCAGCTTTTAGCCAGTCAAGGGTGCGGCGCAACGAGTTTTCAGCTGGGTATGAGCTAAGGCATTTAGCTTGTCTGAGTAGTGGCTCAAGCTAAGAAACCAGCCAAAAGTTTTGGCAACCGTTAAGCTAGACTTTTTTATATGGAGTTGACCCCAGCTAAATCGATTTAGCTTGTCAGGTATAAAGTTTTTAAGTATAAAAACACGATATTTTCATGAAAGGTATTTTAGGCCCTTTTTAAGTTACGGAAAGTTTAAAAAAATGACCAAGAACTTATTTCTGTTCTAGAATCGCACTCAATTTTGTCCGAAAAAAAGCCAGTACGTAAGGATAACGTCACGCATTTTTGTGGAGATCTGTTCGGGAAGCTATTTTTTCCAGTCTTTCGAAAGTCAGGCAGTCTGAATAATTTCCAAAATGACATTTCTTTTCAAGGATCGTCTTTAATTTCGCCTTAAGCTTCTTCTTAAGTATAAAGTTCCGGTTTGCCCATAAATCTGCGTGGAATGGTACTTTTGCTTGCTCTTAAATTCACCCTATCTCAGCTCTTTAAGCTTTTCCCTGAGTATATCTTCCTGACTAACTCTTAAATCTGCTCGGAAAGTCATTTTTTTTTAGTTCATACATTAAATTTATACCTTTATTGACTCAATCTAAAGTTTCCCTGGCATAAGAAAGTAAAAGCATCTCCCGAAACAAAATTCACAAAAATTTCCAAATGTCATAGTTTAAAAACGTTTCCATACAAAGTTTTAAAAATGTATGTAAGTGCTAAGCATTTTAAAAAGCATGAGAAAAAATAATGGTAGCATCATTGCTAAGCCCTGTTTTAGAGACACCATGTACCATAACCATCTCCTATACATACATATGTATATTATTTAATTGTTGTTGTGTTTTGATTTTGTGAAATGCAAAAGAATGTCGTGTTTTTGTGGGGGGGGATGGAGGGTGGAGTAATTACCTAGCATATAATGCGTAGCCATTAATGTGATTGTCGGCCTGCCCAACATGTGACGCCAATTGTTGGTCAAGAAGGCTAAATTTGTGGTAAAATTGCTAGCTAGCAAATCGGGATCACGTGTTGTATAGTATTCTTCATAGTCGATATGCTGTGGTGTGCGTTGTTGTTGTGGTTGTTGTTTGTGTCGAAGGGGGGGAAGGAGAGGAAAACACAATTTGGTACGTTTTATGGTTGGCCAATTTGTTAAAATATAGCAAAAGAAGTAGGGATAGATAGAAGAAACGTATAAGGAAAGAAACCAAACTAAAGAGATCGCCAGAAATGATATATACAAAATATACAGGTGGGTGGGTGGTTGTGCAAGTGAGGATGGTTGAGTGCTGCCATAACCGAATCTAAACTAAAAATAAAGCAAACCAATAATTCTAAGACGCAGTTTCCGTACTCATGGCTGTGTGTGTGTGTGTTTAAATTAATTGAAACAAACGCAAACCCTTGCAAAGAATTGATTAATCAACAATTAAAAATAATAACCACACACAACAATACAAATCAAAATCAAAAGATCTCTCTCTCTCTTTCTTGTGGACCGACCTAAGTGAATGCGCTTCAGCACCAAAGTCACCAACGGACGGCCCAGCAGATCCCAAGCGGACTTGAGAAAATTGATTTCGCCTTTTAGGATGTCAATCATGAGCTCATTATCGGAGGCAATATAGAAGCGCGACAAGTCGACAAACTAATGCAGTAATAACAATAATAAATCAATCAAATAAAAAAAGTATTAATTCAAATTAAAAGGTGCTAGGGGAATGTGGAATTGTCGATATTCAAGTACATTAGCTAAGGCTCATTTTCTCATCGTTGACAGCGTTAGGAAATAGAAAAGTCTAAATCTTAAAGAATGTTTTAAGACAAACTAATACGAAACAAGCAAGGGAGCTGTAGTCGAGTGCCCCGACCAAAAATACCCTGTTCCCTTGACTTCTTGTGTTTTCATACGCATACACACACCCACTCACATATACAAACTCTAACATACGCACACACGCACGCCGTAACTGACAATGCAAGACCCCGCTGATCAAGAATATATATACTTTATAGGGTCGCAAATGTTTCCTTCTACCTATTACATACTTTTGCACAACTTTATGACCCCCCTTTTCCCATTTTTAATGGGAACAGGGTATAAAAATGGGTTTCTTAGGCAGTTTCGTATAGGCGTTGCTGATTCAGTCATTTCGAATATACGAAAATAATGGAAAAAATGGGGTTATTCCGAACCCCCTTCTAAGTACGCGACTCCAGCTTTAAAGAAAGCTCTAAAACAAACATCAGTTCACTAACTTATAGGCTATATAATTCCACTAATACATTCATTTATGAATGTACATTTTGAAAATGATCGATTCCATACAAATGTACGTTAGGGTGAACTTTTTAAGGCCAAAGTTGAAATTTAGAAATGAGACAAAAAACAACCGTTTAAAATTTAGAACCGCGAATCACAATACCGTTTCATATCTGAGTTTTAAGTTTCATTCATTAAAAACGACTTTAGCGACAACTAGTCCTAGCCAACATAGCTAAGAAAACGAGCCTTGCATATCGACAATCCTTCAAAGAAAAGATAATCATGAATATCTCTATAAAGATTATACAAAAGTGAAAAAAGAGAAAGGTGGAAAAGTTAAGGAAAGCAAACGATTGAAATTAAAGCCAACACGATAAAACCCACCTGTGGGGTAAAGGCAAAGATGCGATCCTTTAGCGAGTACAATTTGCTGGTACTCAAGATGCCCACATCACGTGACTTGCGTCCGCTCAATCCCAGCTTGCGATTTCGTCCCAAATATGTGTACAAATGGCTCAGCACGCGGGCGGGTTGAACCTCAATGGGAGCCACCTCGGCTATGGTCTGCACATGCAGATCATGTTCGGCCAATTTGTCACGTATTTCATTATCTTCGGCTATAATGACCACCTGGACCACCACATCGGGTTTCTTTTGGGCGCCCAAACGACGATTCAATGGATCCAGCTCGCCCACCGCCAAAAATCCCTGCCAGAACAAACATTAAAGTAAACTTTCGTCATTTGTTTTCTTCACTTACCTCCTGCAGCAGGCGTCCCAGTATGAACAAAGATTGACCCCACAAGAAGGGACAGCGGCCGACCACTTCGCGCACCTGTGAGCCCGGCTTCTGATACTCAAATCCCACCAAATCCTGCGGCACTGCATAGCTCTCCGGCACCAACAGTGTACCATCCTCTGAGCGCACCATTATCTTCTCCAGCCGATCGGCATACTCCTGCACGGCACGCTTGTCGTTTTGGAAGGCATGGAACAGTATGAGATAGCAAAAGAACAGCGGCCATTCACACTCAATGTTCTCGAACATGCGGAGCTCCCAGCGCTCGTAGTACAGTCGGGAGGGATCCTCCTTGGGCGTGCGATAGCCATCACGCAGGAAGCGCTTGCAACCGTACTTGCCCTGCAGACGGGACAGTATGGCATCCTTGGTGTTGCGTATCAGCTGGGCATCGTCCACGGCAAAGGCGGGAAAACCAATCACACAAAGCAAGCCCGAATCTAGCTCTTTGCTGTTGGATTCACGCGGCAGCATGGACTGCAGCACGGCCTGACACTTGTGTGCCTCATCGGCCAGCACGTGAATAACACTGGCAGGACCGCCGCGTGCACCAAACAAGTCCAGCTCATTCATGGCCTCCAAGGCAGCCTTGGCCATGCCAATGGAGCTGGCATTCAGTTCGGGCTCGCCTGGAACAAATGAAGCGGGTAAATATGTGTCCAATCCAAGCGGATTCCCTGACCAGTAGCGGATCTAGGGGTAAGGGGCGATAGCCCCCCAGCGCCCAACTTTCTTAGTTCACCAAATATATGTAACTCGCAATAAATGAGCAGAAATCAAGATTCACTCACCATGATTGGTTTTATCGCCACGCTCCCAGATGCCATAGTCGGGTATGGAGTAGGCCGACTCGATGTAGAACACCAGGTTCTGTATGAACGACACCTCGTCCAGGGAGAACACAATCTGCAGGCCGGACGCCGTCATCTGGGCCAAAATGAGCAGGTACAGGGACACCGCATCGATCTGCAGATGGCCCCACTCATTGTCGCCCACCACGGGAAGACCATTTTTGCTCGAATATTTGGCATGGAGCGAATCGTATGGACTCTGTGTCATCTTGAACTTCTCCACCTTGTCCTTCTGATTCATCATGGCCATCAGCAGGCCACGCATCAGCTTCACACAGCTCTGCTCCAGTTCATAGCACTTGGCACGATCCTCATCCTGATCGGCGATCTTCTTATAGGCCATGGACAGACCCCAGACGGCCAGGATGCAATAGACATTGTCGCGTATCCAGGCATGCGAGTTGACATTCGAGGCGGGAAACAGGCCAGTCACCGGCTCCTGATGGGCCAATATCAGGCGATGGACAATCCGTTGATAGTAGTCCAAGCGGACGCCGGAATTGCTGCGTGAGCGCATTTTGTCTGGAGAGGAGGGAGAGGGGAGAGGTAAGGTGTGACAGTTGCATTTGTGTACGTGTTGTACTTACATAAGGTCCCAGCTGCAGTTGCAGCAACTAGCTAATGAATGGCCCCGAGATGCGGATGCACTTGCTCCGCTTGCCTTGATCCGGCTGTTGTCCGCCGTTAAACTTACTCACTAGCCGGAGCAGTTGCTCCCCCAGGGATGAAGCCGCGTCTAAACTTATGCCGTTCGCGTTATTTAAACAAATTAATTGATTTAAACAAATGAAAAAGACGTAAAGTCAACTCAATGTCAACTTCAGCTGCCACCTCTAGCTAAATTTCCCCCTAAATTTTACAAACTTCCATCTCTATTAAAATATTTCCCATCTTAATTAAAATGTCCCTTCATTATAATTAATCGATAGACAAATCGCCTGCGGTCACACTGGCGCAGTGTTGCCAAATTTTATCGTGAAAACAAACTGTTTTTGACATCAACAATAAATTTTTTTTCTTGAAGAACTTTTGAAGTTGGAAATGTTTTTTTTTTACCTTTTTAAGTGGTGAGCTTAAGCCATTTTTTATGCTTCTACCTAGCTAAGCCCTTTCAGCTTTTAGCTAGTCAAGGTTGCGGCACCACGCGTTTTCAGCTGGGTATGAGCTAAGGCATTTAGCTTGTCTGAGAACGGCTCAAGCTAAGAGGCCTGCTAAAAGTTTTAGCAAGCGTTTATCTACCGTTTATGAACTCGACCCCAGCTAAATCAACTGACACTTGGCAGCACTGCACAGGTGCCTTCAACAAATTTCCCCTTAAAATCTACAAACTTTCATCTCTATTAAAATTTCCCATCATAATGATTAGATAGAAATATCGCAGGCGGTCAAACTTCTTGTTTTCCCGCAAAAGTATCATAACATTGTACAACATTTTCTCCCTAAGTTTCCTCCTCTAAAAAAATTGACCCTCTTTATTAAAAAATCCCTTTATCGATTGTATATCAGTATATCAATAGAAGTATCGCAGACAGTCACACCAATAATAGCAGACGGCCACACTGTTCAATTTTCACGCAGCACTTTCATTGTTTTAAACAAATTACATTTCAATTGCGATTCCGTGCTAAGCGACACACTCTGCTGCGATGTCGCTCTCAAGTCTGCTGCCCACACCCACAAATGCGGTCTGGGATCGCGAGGACGAGCGTCGTCTGGCGGCCAAGGGAGCACCAAAGATTGGGGCTCTGGTCTCGGCCAAGATAGCAGCGCCACCCTATGGCCAGCGCAAGGATTGGGTGCCCAGGACGGATGCTGACTATGGCGATGGTGGAGCCTTTCCGGAAATTCATGTGGCCCAATATCCACTGGGTGAGTGCTAGCGCCGCTCCTTAACCTACCCCACTTCTAAGTTTCTGTTTTGCAGGCTTGGGGGCGCCTGGAAATCTGGGTAAGAAGTCGGATGCTCTGGCCGTGCGTCTGGACGACAAGGGCAAAATCAAATACGATGCCATTGCCCGCCAGGGACACGGCAAGGACAAGATTGTGTACTCCTCCATTTCACAGTTGCTGCCCGCCGAGGTCTTAGCCGAGGATGCCGACGAACTGCAGCGTCCCGATGAGGAAACGGTGGCCGAGACCACCGAAGAGACTCGCCTGGCCCTGGAGAAGTTAACCAATCAGAAGATTACCTCAGCCCTGCCCGTGCGCCATGCCCAGAAGGCGGGTCCGGCGCAATATATACGCTACACGCCTTCACAGCAGGGCGATGCCTTCAATTCGGGTGCCAAACAGCGGGTCATACGCATGGTGGAGGCCCAGCTGGATCCCATGGAGCCGCCCAAGTTTCGCATCAATAAGAAAATACCCCGAGGACCACCCTCCCCGCCAGCACCCGTGCTGCATTCACCCTCGCGCAAGGTGACGGTAAAAGAGCAAAAGGAGTGGAAAATTCCGCCCTGCATATCCAACTGGAAGAACGCAAAGGGCTACACCATTCCCCTGGACAAGCGACTGGCCGCCGATGGTCGCGGCTTGCAGCAGGTACACATCAATGAGAAATTTGCCAAAATGGCCGAAGCCCTGTACATAGCCGATCGCAAGGCTCGCGAGGCAGTCGAAGCCCGCGCCCAGTTGGAAAAGAAACTGGCCCAAAAGGAGAAGGAGAAGAAGGAGGATATGCTGCGCCTGATGGCCCAGCGAGCGCGTGAGGAGCGTGCTGGCCTGCGGAATCCCGAGGCAGCTGCCAGCTCAGATCCCACCTCCTCCACAGCTGGCGGCGCCGAAGCCCGCGAGCGCAACGATCTGCGTGCCGAACGACAACGTGAACGGCAACGCGATCGCAATCTGCAGCGAGCCGCCCCCGAGAAACGTTCCAAACTGCAGCGCGAACGCGAACGCGACATTTCCGAACAGATTGCCCTGGGCCTACCAGCCAAAAGTGCGGGTAATGGCGAAACACTCTTCGATCAGCGTCTCTTCAACACCACCAAGGGCATGGACTCTGGCTATGGCGATGATGAGGCCTACAATGTTTACGACAAGCCCTGGCGTGACTCCAACACCCTGGGTGCACACATCTACAGGCCCACCAAGCAGGCGGATAGCGACAATTATGGCGGCGATTTGGATGCCATTGTGAATACAAAACGCTTTGTGCCCGACAAACAGTTCTCTGGCACCGCGCGAGACCCAACGTCGGCGGCGGCAGCCACCGGCTCACGATCGGGCCCAGTGGAATTTGAAAAGGAAGAGGATCCCTTCGGTCTAGATCAGTTCTTGAACATGGCCAAGAAGGCACCCAAGCGAGCCGACGAGAAGAACAACGAACGCAGCCAACAGCAATCCGAGCGGAAACGCAGTCGTCGTGATTAAAAACTTTTCTAGCTAACAATTTCTACAAAATAAATCATTGGGCAAACTTAAACATATACAAATTTTTACATCATCCTCCAGGCGTATTTATTATAGTAAAAATCTTAGCCCTTTATATGAACGCGATGCATATCTGCAACATACCATTTGAATCCAATTAATTCGTTATATGAAGAATTTGAGTAGAGCTACCCCAACTGAAAAAATGCATTGGCCAGCACACAAGTAGAAAGCTTGATAGAAATTAAGAGAATACGCTTAGAACAACCTTCAGGGAAAGAATTGGGGTATTGGGGCTGAGACAAGCAAATTAAGTACTTTTGTTTGCCTTTGGTACACAGATAAAAATAGTGAACCATAACTACAAAGATTTAAAAAAATGGATACAAGGATGCATGCTCCTGCAGTGCGATGTACGGAGTAAGTGGTTAATTTATTGAAGTTACCGCACCCCCTAGTTCCGCTACTGATCATCCTTCAGGCGAATTTATTATAACTAGTAAAAATCTTAAATATAAACAAATTAGATATCATCCTCCAGGCGAATTTATTAAATTTAAAAATGTTAACTATTCGAGGTCATGGTGGCCACCAGCCACGACATGTAGTATTCCACGCGCGTAAAGATCATGGGACGACCTCGGTTATTGCACGATTTCGCGCCTAGGGACACCACCCCGGCCACATAGTAGCTACTGCTGCCCTTACCGTTGTCTTTCAACAACATCAGCGGCCCACCCGAATCTCCGTGACATGTGCCGGCCGTCGTGGAGCCGCCCGCACAAAGCTGACCCGGCTGCACCTGCTCATACGTCCTGCGACAGCTGTCCTGGGCGACGGCATGCAGCAGAGTTTTCCTTTTAATGGGACTTCCGCCAAAATATATGTGCTCCGTGTTACCCCAGCCGGCTATGTCCATGGCATAGCCGGCATAATTATGATTGGCGTTCCTATTGGCCGCCAGGAGGCAGATGGGCTGTATGAATTCCGCAAACGTGACCGTGTTGGCCAAACGCAACAAGGCTATGTCGTGGGCATGATTAGTTGGAGTATATTCCTCATGAACGATTATGCGATCTATGCGTAAATCCTGATGTGATGGCGCACAGATGCGATTCTGTGTGAATTGCTGGCAATCCGGATTGGACGTGGTGTTCCATTCACCCAGTCGCACTTCGAGCAGGCTAGTGTAGCTACCCGCCGGAGGCACACAATGGGCAGCGGTGAGAACCCAACGTGAATGTATCAGAGAACCCCCACAACTGTGCGAATACTCCTCACCTGTGAATTGGAAAGAAAGAACAGCGGAGTTAGTGCACAGGAAACAGAGGAAGTGTAATCACAGCCGAACCCAAATTTCTATACCAAACTTAAATAAATAATTTAAATTCCTTTCGATTTGAAACCCTAAAGAAAATCGCGTTTCGTTTTAATGCAGAAACCAAGTTCTTAAAAATTTTCGTCTCTATCCCGTAGCATTCCGATTCCGAACTTAAATATTAAATTCCATTCCATTCCATTCCGATTCCCAAACCAAATTTTTGACTCAATTCAGTTCCATTCGGATTCCAAAATGAATTCCTATACATTACCCCGCTAAGCTTTGATTCCCAAATCAATATTTTGACTCAATCTTGCTTCGGTCCGATCTTCAAACCAGTTTTCTTCTAACCCAGTACCGCTTTAAGACATAAACCGTTCCGTTTCGAATTATAAGTAAAATTTTCGACACAAACCCGTTTTATTCCGATCCCGTAACAAAAGTTTCAATTCCATTCCGTTCCTATCCCCAAAATAATTTTTCAGCTCAACCCAGTTACATTCCAATCTCCAAACCATATTTTCGACTCAATTCCGTTCCGTTTTAATCTGGAAGCTAAATTTTCGACTCAGTACCGTTCCATTCCGTTCCCGAAATCAAAATATTGATTCCCGAACGGAGTTTATCGGTCCTCAAATCAAATTTTCGACTCATTCTCTTTGTCTTCCGATTCCCAAACCAAATTGTGACTCAATACTGCTGCGTTTTATTATAGAAACAAGGGTTCGCATTCTATTCCATTACGTTCCGATTCCTTAACCAAAAGTTTTGACGCAGCCCGTTCCAATCGGATCTCGAAATGAATTTCTAAACTAAGCCCTGCTGTGCTTCGATCTCCAATCCAATGTTTTGACCGAATCTTGTTTCGGTCCGGCCTTCAAACCAAATTTTCTACTCAATCCCGTACCGTTATAATACAGAAACCGTACAGCATTTTTAGTTCTATTCCATTCTGTCCCTATCAACTTAGCCCAGCTACATTCCGATCTCCAAACCTTATTTTCTACTCGATTCCGTTCCGTTCCGATCTCGAAATCAATATTTCAATCCCAAACAGAGTTTATCGGAGTTTTCGACTCATTCCCGAATAAAATGATGACTCAATGCTGATCTGTTTAATTACAAAAACTTCATTTTCAATTCAATTTAACTCTTTAGAAACCAAATACTCAATTCGACTCCGTTCCGTCCCTATCTAACTCAAAATTAAAATTTAATCCCGCTCTGTTACAATCTCGAAAACAAATTAACCATTTTATTCCATTTCCGCTTCGCTTCCCTAAACAAAATTGTCGACCTAATCATGTCCCATTCCGATAGCGAAATCCAATTTTCCATTCTATTTCGTTCCCTTTCAATTAAAAAATTCCAGTTCAATTTCTCTACGTTACGATACCGAACCAAATTCTCTTTTTATCCCGTTTTGTTCCTTTACCAAACCCAATTTTTTAATTCAATTCCTTTCCGTTTGAATCCTACTACTATTTTCTACTTAATCCAGGTCCCCAAAACAAATTTCCACACCTTTTCTAGCTGATATACCCAAAAATGAAAGTCTTTCCCTTTCCGGAACAGCATGTTTAGATATTTGTTAGCTCAATCCCGTTCTGTTCAAATCTAAAATCTCAATTTTCAGTTCCGTTCCTTTCCAACTCAATCCCGTTCCCAACCCCAAGAGACAATTCTGACAGAATTCTAGTCCGTTTCAATCTAGAAACCAAATTTTCGACCCCAACCCGTTCCGTTCGCAACCCAATCCAGAAACCAATGTTTCAGTTCCGTTCCAATGCCGAAACCGGTACCGAGTCCACATTTTCATTAGTATCCCGTTTCGTTCCAATACCAAACCCAATTTTTCATTTAAATCCCTTTCCTTTTGAAATCCTAAACAATATTATCGACTTAATCCAGTGCCCAAAACGAATTTAGCAATTCCATCCCTCTGATCCCAGCTGATCTACCCAAAATGGAAGTCTTTCTCGTTCCGTTCCCAGGTAGGAATATTATTTTTTGACTCAATCCTGTTACATTCCAATCCTTAACCAACATTTTTGACTCAATATAGTTCGATTCCGATACCCAAAGCAAATTGTTAACTCAATCCCGTTCCGTTCAATTCTAAAAACCCATTTTTAAGTTCCGTTCCGTCCCAACTCAATCCCGTTCCAAACCCCAAGCGAAACTTTTGACATAATTCTATTCCGTTTCAATCTAGAAACCAAATTTACGACCCCATCCTGTTCCATACCAATTCCAAAATTAAATTTTTAATTCTATACCGTATCGTTCCAGTCCGGAAACCAATTCTTCAAATCCGTTCAAATCCAGAAACCAATTTTTAGGTTCGTTCCAAGCCAGAAACCAATTTTTCGTTTCATTTCCGATACGTTCCGACACCGAGTGCAAATTTTCATTTGTATTCCGTTTCGTTCCTATACCAAACCCAATTTTTCAATGGAATCCTTCTTCGTTTGAAATACGAAACACCATTTTCGACTTAATTCCGTTCCCAAACACAATTTTTCATTTCCATCCCTCCTCAATCTGATGTCAAACACAAATTTTGTAAGTCTTTCCCTTTACGTCACATTCCATTCAATTTCGTTTCGATTCCGATCTTAAATTTGAAACTCAATTTTGATTCCTATTTCTGAACATAAAAAAGTAACCGAGCAACTAGGGAACAACAATTTACCATTTGTACTATAGCGCAGCAGGGCCATCCAAGGGAAATCCCTGATGTCAGCCACCTGTCCATTAACGATGCGATCATCCAGCGAATCGCCGCCACACTCCCCCGGTTGGGGTAAGACCAATTTGGGTGCCGATACCACCGATACCTTAACAGTCTGGCCTTTTGGCCGGCAACATACCAAATTAGCCACCACTTTGCTGGTACATTGACCGCCAGTCACCGTTACTCGCAGTTCACTCGCACATTCCTCGGAAGGCACACAGTAGCCCGACTCGGTACAGCGTCCAAAGTGCTTGATGGGCTCTAAGGGGAGGGGTTAGGAAATGGGTTTTGTTTGAAGCTACATACATCTCTTACTTGCCCCGCTCACAGCCAGCATCGTCATTAGTAGCCAAAAATTGGACCAGGCCCAACAGCCGACGAGGCCACCTCGGCCGCTCATATCGGTGACGCTTCAAGTGCTAAACTGATTTTCACTTCCATTAAAAAAAATGTATAAAATTTAAAACAATAATCTCGCAGGCCTTATCACCACACGCTCTCTTCCTCGGTTCAATCGCATCACATCTGCTCAGGTTCTATCAGCTCTCGACTTCCAGTTGCGTAGTTCAAGCCGGAAAAACCAGATTTCACATTCCAAGAGCAAAAGCAATGCAAGGTTGCTTGCATAAAATTAGAATTTTATTAATCGATTCCCAGAGTGAGATTGCAAACGGGGAATGAAAACCCCTCTTCTTAAGTCAGTTGGCGCTCAATTTTAAATATGTATATTAGTGTGACCATTTCGTTGCTGGCTGCTGTTGAGGTATTTCCGTGTGAAACCATTGGGCCATGCTACGCTTCACCTCCAATTCATTCTCCATCAGCGGCGGCTTCGGTGACAGTTTTGATGGCTTTGCCCTGGTCAACTCTAAGGCGGAAACGGGCCGCTGCTGTTGACGCAGTGCCGAGCACGAGCGACATGGACGAACAAAGGCAAAGTACACACACTCGGCTATGGAGAGGAAACTAAAGCCCAGAAATAGACCCATAAGACCACCAACATTGGCTGTGGAAAAGAAAAGAAGACGATTAAAAACTTATACGGACACTTCGTGTAAGAGTAATCGGTACAGAAAGTAGGCAAGTTAACGGTTGAAGCGGAAGAAAAATATGCAATTTTTAGTTTTTAAATTTAAAATATCATGAAACATTTTATACAAGGAGACTTAAAGATTCTTTTCTTAGCTCAAAGGTTCTGAGGACCTGTGAAACTTCCTACAAAACATTGTCTTCTGAATATCCGGCTCGAGTGACCAATTTGGCTTTTTCACCCCTTACAAATCAGACAACGAAAATGCGAAGTTGTATCAAGTACTTATGCAGTGCACTAGTAGTTGCAGTGCACTCTCTGATAAGCAGTGGAGTGCTCTTAAAAGAGAATAGACCGAGAATAGAGAGAAAGGAGTTCACAAATCTGGCAGCAACTTAAACTCAGGCAACGTCTCTGCTGTAATGGCGGACGGCTGATTACAGTGATAAATTCTAGAATAAAATGTGATCCATAATACTCACATAAAAAATCGGTTATCCCAATAAACTCGGTCTGTTTGCTGGCCCTAAATGTCGGCTCCTTGTAGTACATATTAACTACTGCCACACTTCGTGCCACATAAGTATGAGTGAGATTCTCCACGGTTGGATTGCTAATCTCATAGCCATCGTGTGAGATTTTGGTGGCAAAGGCAATGGCGTTGAAGGTCAAATCAAAGCAGCTGGGCAGACAATCATCTAGGCACGATTTGACAGCTTCTATGGCATGCAATCGCACGCTCTCCACACAGGACCACTTTCGTATGGGGCATACGGTGTCATTGCCATGTATCCGTGGCATATAGAAGCCCACACAGCCACAGTGACGTAGTAATAGACGCGACAAGCACTCCATTTCACAATTCCGTTGCGTGTAGTGGGAAAAATAGTGCAAACGTTGCAAGCCCTCGCTAAAGAACAGACAGCGTCGATATTTACGATCCACCGAACGCAAATCCGCCTCCGTCATTATCATGGAAGGTTCTATGCGCAATTTGGTCTCCAGACCGGGAGCCAAAAGAACACCCGTCTCCCGGACATTGGGCGACTCGTTGGGACTGTGCAAGGCGATCTTAAAACCAATGCCATTCGAGGATGAGCAATAGTAGTTATTCGCCTCGACATCGAGAATTAGAGAGAGACCCAACGACTCGCCCGTACCGGAGGCGGGACGGGGATAGAAGTACAGTTGCTGCCTACGTTCCGGGGTTAAACCGAAGCCCAGTTCGGCATGCCAATCGATGGGTTTATGAGAGTTCGAGGTGGTTATGTTGCGCAGGGATAAGGGAATGCTGCCAGGCAAGAAGGGTTAAGCTAAATGTAAGTTTCATTTTTACAGTATGTACCCACTTCTTTTTGTACATAAAACTGGGATGCAGCATATTGAAGACACAGCATAGACCCTCATCCGTCACTATGGGATAAAACATGCGTGCACAATTGAAATCATCGGCCCCAAAACGACATCCTATGATCATGGAGCGACAGGGCTGCGAGTTCTAAGCAATTGAAACTTCTCTATAATATCCAGAGCGATGTGTTCATATGCATTCATACTTACATTCAGTATAAACTCTTCCCAATTGTTTTCCTCTCCAATATGGCGTTCCAAGTCCAACGGACGATGACACAACATCTGTAGCATGGCATATTGTGCTGTATGGTTTGACAAATGTGACACTTTTGAGGCTAAAGCCTGATTTAGATTGCAGATGGTAACGGCCGGAAACGGTTGATCAGTGATTAAAGTGGGCTCCGGATTTAGGCCCACTATGACGGGCGTTGTGTTCCATTTCTTAAAAGAGTCGTGTATTAAAAAGCCCGCAAACCCGAGCACGGCCAGAAAAGCAAGGCCAAAGAAAATTCTGAAAATGCGGAAAAAATGTTAGCCAAAGCTTAGTTGGATCGGCTTTCAGTAATGGGTTTAAGGAAGAGGGATTCGGAGTGAGTTAATCTCTACATTACACTGTGCTACTTTTTGAAGGTTATTTTCTGGTTACGACTTCGGACCCCGATACTTTCGAAGTACATACCGAGACTAAAAAAATCCTCTAAGGATTTGGCCCCATCACATCGTAAAGGTACTTTTTTGATACCCACCATTTTTTCACCCCAACCTGAAATTTTGAAAAAAAGAACCATTTTATGAAGTCCATTTATATTAGACCGCTTGGAATTTTGTTTTTATATCTTTGGCAAAGTTATAGATATATACAAGAGGGAAAAAATACCGAAATCGACCGACCCAAAAAAATTTCAAAACTTGAACAAAATCGAAAAAAATTTCAATTTTTCATGCTTTTTGTCAGAATGGCTAAACTACTGGTAATTTGGCAAATCTTTCTTCAGCGAAATTATCCCAAACAACAATATGAATAATTCTCTAACACATGCCAGCTTCATACGATCTCCCCTTCAAAACATTTCGGTACTCTGGAAGTGATATTTTATATACAGAAAGAAGGTAGCCCATTTCGTTTTGTGATAGCGGCTTTGGTCTTCCATCTTTAATATCAGGCTCGTAATCGACATCTTGAAAATCGTTTTTATCGGTAAAAGCAGTGTTGGCTGTCCATGTGGACATATCATCCGGACTCGGTGGCTTAGGCGTTTCGGCACCATCAGGCATTGAAACTGGAAGTATATTTTGTGCATTTTAATGTTAGTTTATTTAGCTTAGCAGAAAAATTAATGCATGCGTAGCGTTTGGATTCGACGTGTCCATTTGGGTCTTTTATGCACACTGTGTTCGCTGTCAGGTATTTTCTTGCCTCGTCGGCTCCGGCTGTAAATGACAAACCTCCGGTGCGATTGGTCAACCATTGGCCCTGGCCACAGATACCCTGCCCTCTACCCACAGAGTTTTCCTTTACTACTCTCAGATTCTTAAAGTGACTCTGACCTCGATCAGAATTGGGCACGATCCCTTTGAGTCCTTGTTAGTCCTAGCACTTATAAATCTTGCTTTAGATACTACCTTACAGATGGCGCCCGAGCAGGGACTTCATACAAATCAATTTTCTGCCTAGTCGATAATACCAATCTAAAAAGTGGCCGTAACGACTGCCGCACACTGTATTTGGCGTATAGTCCTCACCGCTTGTTGTTTGGGATAATTTCGATGAAAAAAGGTTTGCCAAATTGCCAGTAGTTTAGCCGTTTCTTCCAAAAAACCTAAAAAATTGTAATTTTTTCAATTTTTTTCAAGTTTTGAAGCACAAGATGACATTTTTTTGGGTCAGTCGATTGAGGTATTTTTTTCCTCTTGTATATATGTATCTATAACCATGCCAAAGATATAAAAAGAAAATTCCAAGCGGTTTTTGATATATGGACTTCATAATAATGGTCCTTTTTTTAGGTTGGAGTGAAAACATGGCGGGTAGCTAAAAAGTACCTTTACGATGTTATGGGGCCAAGTCCTTTGGGGATTTTTGTTAGTTTCGGTTTGTGCTTCACAAATATCGGGGTCCGAAGGCATAACCAATTAATGAGTTGCCTGTACGCGAAATTGAAAGCTTAAATCTGTTTGATTTTAAAAATCTACAACTTAATACTTGAGTCAATAGAGTCATTAGTACGGTAAGTTCGAAAATACTTAGTCTTAAGTTCTTAATTCTTATTGAAAAAACGATTTCCTCATTAAGAACATTTTGAAATCTTTTAAAATCCTTTTAGGTTGTATTATTCCACAGTCAAGCCGAGCTCTTAAAATAAGTAGAAGCAATTCTTGGTTAAACTACATTCTAAAGTCAACAAAATAAAAGCACATCAAACAAGAGACAACATATTTTTGGTATAAGCCAATAAAATGCTGAAGCTATTCCCAATTCGTACTTAAATCAAAAAAGCCTAGAAAGATTCAACACCCAGAAAAAGCAAATATGAGTGATAGTCGGTCAAGCCCGACTATAACATACTCTGTACCTGTGAAGTGCTGCCCGTCACCGTTGCGACCGGTGCTGCCCATAATTGATTGTTTTCCTTATAACTCGAATATCGTTCATCCGATCTTTAAAATTCCTTCGGCGGATCGGTAACAAATCGCGAATACTAAATATGTCCAAAAGTAACAAATCTTCTATCTATAAAACTGTGGGAGATATGACGTTTTTTCGAAATCGAAATTTTTCGAATTTTTCAAAATTGAAAATAAACTTGATCTGCCTGCAAGTAAAAGAAGCATATGTCCCATACATGACAAACCTCTATTCTTACCATCTCTGAGATCTGTTTGTTCATACGGACAGACAGGCAGACGGACGTTGCACAAACTTAATATACTCTGTATACCTCTGGAACAGAGTATAAAAAACCTTTTCATTCTTGAATTCCAGCTTAGTGTTCTTAGGCGAGGGGAGTGAGGTAAAGAAACCGAAACAGAAAAGCAAGCACATTTGACAGAATAGCGTTGAGTTCGCTCTCATAGTTTCGTTTTTTATGGGAGAGGGGTGTGTGGGAAAACTACCAAGCAGAGAGCGCCATCAAATATTTGCATTCATGTTGCTTTGGAATTCCCAAGCAGTTATGGCATTGCTGGCATGGACTGACGGCTGTTGGACTGACAGTGGACAGGCAACGACTGCTGCTGCTTGGAGTTGTTGTGTGTTCCTTGAGCCGGTTAAAGCTTGCTACTTACAAGTTTGACAATTCATTTTCTATCAAATAACAAGAAGAGGGCCACAATTTGAACGGAAAAAAATGTGTAACGGAAAATACTCTTAATTCTGAAATATTATTCTCATTCAAGTTATTTTCTATCGAAAACGAACATTAAAAATTAGAATGTCGCGGGGGAATAAGGTCCAAAGGTAGCAACATTTTAGGATATAGGGAACCGTACCGACCTTCTTTAGAATTTCAGAGGCTTTTCGCCTTAAACCTTGCAAAGATTTCACAATTTTATTCAACACAATTTCAAGTTCAAAGTTCGAACTCACCTATCTCTGGCACGCAATTTCCGATTATTAATATACTTGAGACCATGGATGCTGGTATTTCGACAGAACTCATCGGTGTTTTGTGCCAGTATATTGTGCCAAGTGGTGATCGATATGGCCGTAGGTCTTAGGGACTTACGCTGCGCCATTTTACCAAAAAACTGTGCGCTAAAACGTTTTCTACGGCTACGTTGTATTCGCATGGTTTGCCACTTACCAAATGAAAATTGATTGAGCAGTTTTTTGCACAGCGCCGCTCAACTGTGACCCACACCCTCTAGTCATCGGCTTGGCTTGACCTGGGTGTCACAGGTGGCGGTTTGGGTGACTTGACTTGTGACGCAAATCCTGCACAATTCACCTCTAGCGTATACAGCAGTTGCTCAAGCACATCCAAGTCCACTTCCTCCTCATCGGCATCATCGGTGTCGGTGTCGGTATCGGTGGGCACATTGACAATATAGCTTTCGGGTACGGACACTTTTAATTGTGAGCAACGCGGTGATATTTCAGGCCTTAAGGCCGGGCGAACACTGAACACTTTGGGGGACTGTTGAGGCTTCTTAACCCGAACAGTTTTTTTCGAGTTGATCTTCACTTGTGAGTTTTTAGGCAGATCTCTGCGTTCTAGATGGAGCGAAGAACGTTTCTTTTGGTGATTTTGGGAACTAATTTGGGAATTTAGAGGACTGCATAGACGTCCATTGATATAATCATCACTTGGATTGGCAAATATACCCGCCAGATATTTAAACATTTTTGGAATTTAAAGCACTTGAAATTTTTATTGTGTGGAGTGAATGACAGTTCCAGTTAGGCTGTCTTTAATTCAGGGTAGCAAACAAATTAAGTAAAAAAGATTTTATTTACAGTATGCAAGTTCTAGGGCTTCTTTGGAAGGCGGGAACTCTCCTGTGGTTATGGTGACGTATGTAGTGAGGTAAAGCTTCTGACCTGTTCAACATGTCGGACCCCAGAGTGATCCTGGCTTACTGCGTCCCAAGTCGATTCATACCTCCTCGTTGGTAAGCCCCGGTAAGAAAGCAATGTACCCGAAAAGCTGCTGGTTAACGTGAGCGGCGATCCCGCCCTAGGACAAATATAGCGCGGTACTTTGGTACCCGATTATCGTTTAGCGTCTTTAATTTTGGTTGCATTTCATTCGAGTTAGTTTTTATCAGTTTTTAAAGTGCTTGCAGTTTTGCTACTACCAACCGAACCAGGGATTTTTGCTGGCTTGCTTTAATTACATAATATTTGAGGTGTGCTGCAGTTGCTCATTAAGAGAGAAAGTAACCCAAGCCAAAAAGGAGCTCAAGTTGTGCACAAATCAACATGCAGATTCGTTCCTTCCCAGGAAGAAAACCGCACTTGAACGAAAATCAAATTAAAAGCTTCAATGGCACAGACAGAGCAGAGGCCAGTGGCCAGTGACCAGTTCAGGTCTGGTCAGACATGTCACCTGTGTGCACACACACACACACCCACACACGCACTTTTGTATGACTTCATTGGAAACAAGTTCATAAAACACTTAACCTGACCAAAGCCCAAGCCGACTGAAGCGCATATCCCCCCATGGCTATGTGTCACATATTGGTAACTTTTGCTCCTGCCTTGACTTGCTACCAGTTACCACGGATGTATCCCCCTACGGAAAGTTTTGCTGACCAGATGTAAAATGTTTGATTTTTCGCCTCTTTCTCTCTCTTTCGCTCTCATCAAAAGTTGCCCAGCAAATTGACCTAATCCTTGTATGTATCGTATGAACGAGTATGTTAGGTGCCGAGCCGCCATTAGAAATCGTTTAGCTAGGGTGGGTGGGAGGCAGCGGAGTGTGGGGGCGAAGTCGTCACGTTGCAATTTACGGCGCTCAACAATTCGATTGAGTTGCCAGAACAACATTTTTAAGCAAAATGAATTTTAGCTTTAGATTTCTGATGCGGAAAATAGCTCTTTAATATTGAAAACTTTGTGGATTTGAAAGATAATGTCAAATTTGGCTATGCATAATTCTACAAAGTTTGATCTAAGTCAGATGATTTTGGCATATAGCTGCCATAGGAACAAAGAGTCCGAAGACTAGTTTTAGTAAGAAAATATGGGTTTTTTCAATGGAAACGCTTTCAAACTTTGTAATTCTTCGATTTCTATGTTTTTTCCAAACTCCACTAAGTTTGATCGAAATCGGAGATCCATATAGTAAAGCTGCCCTAGAAGAATGAATGCAGAGTACCAATTATCTGATTCTAAACTACAAAGTTTAAGTCATCCACATCTTTATACTTAGCCGCTAAAATTGCTCGCTCATTAAACCATTCAATATTTTTATGGTAAGCAATGATGTTCGGAAATACTTTTTTGATGAGCTCGTCTTTCGATGAGACGAAATTGCAAAAATCCGGAGGAAATGAAATAAATCCGCTTGATTCATCGACAGGGATACGACCATTACCTTTATTCAGCAATTGCTTGGAAAAATCTTGAGCAGATGGATCGTTCTGCAATGCAGCTATCATATTAGCTGACAGCTGAAGTTTCTTCACATAGCTCCACAGATTGGATGATTTGAGGCAAGAGTTTTTTTGATCGGCAGGAGTCGATCTTGGAATGACTGGCAGTGTTTGGCGGAAATCGACAGACAGTAAAATTATTGCGCCTCCAAAACATCTCGAGTCATTGCGCAGATTTTTTAATGTTCGGCAAATTGCTTCCAATGCGCGCTTGTGCGCCATTGTGCATTCGTCCCAAATGATGATTTTTGCAGACTTAGGTCATTGCCGAGTGTTTCGCAATGTTACATGTCGGCTGTTCAATAGTTTGAAGATATAACGGCAATTATAACGCCGAATGAGCTGTACGACATCCTTTTAACAATGTGGCCGCTATTCCAGAAGAAGCAACTACCGCAATGTCGGATCTCGCAAGAACAGTGGCCAAAATTAATGACATGAGAAATGTCTTCCCAGTTTCATCGGGGGCATCCAAGAAAAATAAGCCACCATTTTCATCATGAATTGCCTTCATTAATGTATCATAGACTTCCCTCTGTTGAGTGTTCAACAGGGGTACATTCGTTTAAACCATTGGTGGGCACGAAATTTGTTTTTGTGAGGGCGCCGCCTGCCATAAAATAACTCCTGGAAGCAATCGGAGCAAAAAGAGCAAGGACTTGCCCACCGATGGTTTAAACCAGCGATGTTCAAGAAGAGCGAGGCCAAAAAGTGAGAGTGTATTGGTGTGCGATATCAAAGCGACACAGCCCAGCTTTGAATTGCCCTGCTCGACATCTGGGCATCGAATGTAAGCAAAGAGAGCGCTGCTTACGCTCATATGCCCGACTTCGGCATGCGCTCGTCTCGTGTGCGTGTATATAGCCGATTGCGTTCGGCCCCTGGGGGCTATGGAAGAACATCGCTGGTTTAAACTGATTGGTGTAATTCATGTCGATCATATTCTTGAACGCTCCAATTCTCTATTAAATGCTTCATTCACTCCACGATCTGGCGCAGGCATTCCTAACATGACAAACAAACTGCCGCACATAACGCAACACATGTCTTCAATCAAGATCGAGATTTCTGCATGTTTCTGTATCGGACTTAGAGATTTAGATATAATTGCTTCAGCGATTGTCGTGTCCCATTTATGCATTTATTAAGTTTGTGCATAAACTCGTAAAAGCCAGAAGAAAGTATATATTCTAAGAAGTATTAAGTATATATTCTTGATCAGTATCAACAGCCGAGTCGATTTAGCCATGTCCGTCTGTCTGGCTGTTTTGCATATTTTGCGATTATTTATGACCGCTTGGAATACACCTGCTACTTACCGGTTTTATGGACCACTTATTTAAATACTTTTTTTGAGCTGTTAGGTGTTCTGTTAGGCGGGGCCAGGACAAATCCATCAAATCAAAGATCATAAAAATCTGTCCAGCCGTTCTTGAGCTATACCACTTTGTTTTTTATATATAAAGGGTGATTTTTTAAGAGCTATAGGAAAGTTAAAAAAAAAAACACATAAAATTCAAAAAATGCATGAAATCTTTATTTGAATCTATAGTATATATGGACCGACATATAATTTAATGTTTGAAGATTATTTCATGCAACTGTTGGCCGTGACTGCGCCTTAAATGGTCCATCCGCTTAGTCCATTTTTGGCATACTCTTTCCAACATTTCGGCCGGTATCTCACGAATAAATGCTTCAATGTTGTCTTCCAATGCGTCAATTGAAGCGGGCTTGTCTGTATAGACATGAGCTTTGACATAGCCCCACAAAAAATAGTCTAAAGGCGTTAAATCGCACGATCTAGGCGGCCAATTGACCGGTCCCGAACGTGAAATAAAATGTTCACCGAACTCGCCTCTCAATAAGTCCATTGTTGCGCGTGCTGTGTGGCATGTGGCACCGTCTTGTTAAAACCACATGTCATGCAAGTCAAGCTCTTGCATTTTGGGCAAAAAAAAGTTGGATATCATCTCACAGTAGCGCTCACCATTCACAATTACGTTACGATTCGCATCATCTTTGAAGAAGTACGGTCCAATGATACCACCAGCTCACAAACCGCACCGAACTGTGACTTTTTCTGGATGCATTGGTAGCTCTTGCAATGCTTCTTTCTGATATTCACTCCAAATTCGACAATTCTTTTTATTTACGTACCCATTGAGCCAAAAATGAGCTTCGTCGCTGAACACAATTTTTCAGTAAAAAAGTGGATCTTCGGCCAACTTTCCAAGAGCCCATTCACCAAAAATTCTACGTTGCGGTAGGTCGTTCGGCTTCAATTCTTGCACCAGCTGTATTTTGAAAGGCTTCACACCTAAATCCTTCCGCAAAATTTTCCACGTTGTTGAGTAACAGAGGCCCAATTACTGCGAACGGCGACGAATCGATAATTGATGGTCATCATTAACACTGCCCGATACAGCTGCGATATTTTCTTCAGTTCGCACTCTACGTAAGCGTGTTGGTGGTTTAATGTCCAACAATGTAAATTTGGTGCGAAATTTAGTCACAATAGCCCGAATAGCCGCTTCAGTGGGTCGATTAAACTGACCATAAAATGGAAGAAGCGCGCGATGAACTTTCTTAACAGAGCACGCATTTTGATAATAAAATTCAATAATTTGCAAGCGTTGTTCGTTTGTAAGACGATTCATGGTTAAATTATAGACCAAACTGAAGATGTTTGACAGTGAAACAAAACACGAAACGTGCGTGCCAACGTAAGGGACGTTTCCATTGAAAACAAAAAAAAAGTTTTTCTCACAAGAACTAGTTTGTCGAACGATCGTTCCTATGGCAGCTATGTACTTTATTCTCATCTGTCCAATTTGTTAATCTGTCGTTAGCATTCCAATCATAACTTTAGCTACTGAGTTCATAAGCGATATCGCTCTATAATTCGAAGCTAGGGTTTTGTCTTCTTTTTGAAGATGGGAAGGAGAACGCTAGTTTCCAAAACAGCATCGACTTGCCCCCTGTCGTATAGTGCCGTCTGCTAGAAATGAATCATTAGCATTTTTAAAAAACTCGTAGGGGATCCTATCCAATCCTGGCGCCCTTCCGTTTTTTGTCTTCTGTAACATTGATTTAATTTCGCTCACAGTAAATGGGCCGTCCAAAGATTCGTCTGCTATCATGTCTGTCGCATAATGGATATCTTCCGAATACTGCACAGGATTAAGAAGCTCTTTAAAGTGCTGTAATAGTAATACCATTTCGCAATTCCTTTACAAACGCCCACCAGTTCTTGCTGTCTTGTACCGAGTTGATTTTCGTTTCTATCGGGGGTGACACAAAAATATCTAGAGACTTTGCTGTCGGTTGGTTTGTAAATCTCGCGGATAAATCTGACCCAGATTGGTTCCGCTATTTCCAATAGCCTTGGAAACAGTATCCCCACAGTAACAAAATGACTGCTCTTGTTGGGTTGTGTTTGTTGCGTTGTTAGCAAATTTGATCGCCTTTTTTGTTTTCTTTTTTTGTGTACTTCCTTGAAGGTCACCCACTATTTCTTAACCTAATAGCTTAAACGATTAAGCCGCTCGCTCGCTCATAAACAACAAAATATCAACAAAAAACCACAAAATGATATAATGAAAGGGACCATCACCACCGACCCAACACCCGACCGACCCCTGTCTACTCCGTTTAAAACAATTAATTATAAATTTATAGAGCAGGCGGCAGCGGCAGACATTTAAATAACTCAAACAAACAAAAGCCAACCAGCAGCAGCAGTAGCAGCAGCAGGAGCAGGAGCACTCAACGCTCGACACTCTCAACCGGCGTAAGTTTCCTCTCCGTTTTTATGAAAAGCGAGCAAAAACAAGCACTGAAAATGGATTTCCATTTAAGGCGGCATGTTGAGCACATTGTTTTTATTAAGTGTCGCATGATATGTGCGATATGCCCCGGATGGGTGTGAGTGTATGAGTGCGTGTGTGTGCGAAGCGCTATTCACATAAACACTTCAAGTGGCAACATGACGTGCTACTAATCCGCTGCCCAAAAAATATGTTACAAGTGGGCAAAAGTAGTCATCGAGGTTGGTGGGTCAAAAGCGACCACCACCCCACACACACACACACACACACTGGCACTGTGGAGTCAATTGAAAGGATTGAAAACAATTTAAAACTGGCTTCAGTTGCCAAAAACAATCGTGTTCAGAAGATTAGAGATTGCAGGTGTGCTCCTCTAATGCTGTTATATTCCATGTTAAAAAGGAATTGTGGAAGAAAATTGAGTCCCCAAAAAGCGAATATGAATATGCAGCGGGCTCTAAAGGAAAGGCAATGGATACCGCTGAATACAATCTTGGTAAAGTGAGAAAGACACTGCCTATAGGGGAACTCTACAGTCTGGAGCAAAGCGGTCTGAAGAGATGGTCTGGAATTGGAATCTCGGAATTGCAAATCTGTTCATTGATCCGCAAGTGATACTAGATAAAAGAAGAACCAAGAAACGCACCCCTTAGATGACTTAGCAATTTCATCGTCAGAATAGTTGTAAAGCAGCGGTGGGCATGGCCTTGCTCCCATTGCTCCCGAGAGCTATTTAACGGCAACTGGCGCCACGCAGACGCATTAAAAATTACCTCGCTTCGAAGTAAAAACCACATCCAATCTATTGCGTATCGGGGCATGGCACCAGCCGTGTTCGCGGCGAAGATGTCTGCAAAAACAAATATACTTATGGAGTGTGTGTCTGGCTGGTGGACTCGACCATCGGTATTAGGGGTTGTTTTTCCTGTTGTTGTTGTTGGACTGCTCCCAAAATCTAATTTCGGCTTGGCCATTTGGGCTTCAAAAGTCCATTATTTATATTTTATGCTAGCTGAATACCCGGAGTCGCCCGGGCCCTTAAGGTTCTTTCTAGTGCAATTATATTCAAGTTAGTGACGGCTGCAAGTGGATATAAAAATTTACTATTTACCTTTCTCTTTATGATAATCTAAACTCATGAATATTTTGCAGATTTCGTGACTTTTCTGACCGTTTGGCTTATACCTCCTCTATACACGTCTACAATTGCCATCTAAGCATTAAGCGTTTTTATAAATACTTATAAAGGATTTTTGCCAATTCGCAATTTTCAACCATTGTCCAAAGTTTCATCGCAATCGGATGAACGGTATAGTTTTGGAAATTTCGCGGCTTTTCAATTTAAAAACCTTCGTGGGCAAGCAGCCAACCACTCCCCGAAGTTTCAACACAATGGAACATTTTGCAGTTTCGCGGTTTAAGATATTTGGATCGGTACGAAATATCTTAATAGGACTCGATTCCAGCGTCACGTTGACATGGTGTATTTTGTGTAGTGGTTGTAATGCGTAAGATGGTAGTTGTGAAGGGATAGGGCAGGAGGTATCGAGTACTGAGTATCAAGTACTTAGTATCGAGTTCATAGTATTAAGTACTTAGTATCAAATACTGAGTATCGAGGTCTGACAATCGATCTTGTACTGAGAATCAAGAACACTGATTCTTCTTCTTATTTGGCCCGATATTTCTATTAAAACCGTTTGACGGTCTCGGCTGCTGCAATTAATGCCTGCAACTCGCCGCTGTCTTGTGGGAGATGGCACCAGTAGGTCAATTTAAGCGCCTCAATGTCTTTCAGCACCTGTTTTTTCCAACTAAGTTTCGGTCGTCCTACACTTCTTCCTTTCCCTAATTCGTTCGCCTTCCGACTGGACACTTTTTAACTGGGGCTTCTTCATTCATACGAATAACATGTCCAAGCCAGCGCAGTCGCTGTTGTTTTAGGAACTCATCGCCAACTTTTACAGGTCCATAAATCCTCCGAAGAACTTTTCTCTCAAACACGCAGATCGCCTCCTCATCCATTGTTGTTAATGTCCATGCTTCTGCGCCCTATTGCAGGACTGGGATAATAAGCGATTTGTGTAGCGCAATTTTCGATTTTCAAGACAGGGCTATGCTCTTGAACTCCTTACTAAGCCCGTAGTAACATCGGTTTGCAAGAGTTATTCTCTTCGGATCTCCAGACTGATTTTGTTGTCGCTGGTAATAATCGTTCCGAGGTAGACAAAGTTCTTTACAACATTAAAGTTGTACTCTCTCATTGCAACACATTGTCCAATACGCGTAGGCTCACTGCGCGCTGAGACTAGGAACTTCGTCTTTTCCTCATTTACCGCTTAGCCCATGAGTTTAGACCTCCATAGCCCCCAGGGGCCGAGCACAATCGGCTATTTACACGCACATGAGCCGACCGCAAGCCGAATTCGGGCATATGAGCGTAAGAATAGCTCTCTTTGCCTTCATTCGCTGCCCAGCCTTCGTTGAGGGCAGTTCAAAGCTGGGCTGTGTCGCTTTGATATCGCACATCAATACACTCTCACTTTTTGGCCTCGCTCTTCTTGAACATCGCTGATTTAGACTGCTTCTCAATCTCTGAAAACGCCTTGCTTACCTCCCGTTCGGATTTGCCGATAATGTCAATGTCATCGGCATATACAAGTAGCATTACATCTTTATAAAAGATGGTACCCGATCTGTTAGCATTTGGGCACTGGCGCAGTATATACTCCATCAGCAGATTAAAGAAGTTACACGATAAGGTGTCACCCTGCCTAAAACCTCTTCTGGTATCGAAAGGCTCGAAGAGGTTCTTTCCTATTTTGACGGAGCTTCGTGTGCTTCTCAACGTCATCATGCAAAGTCGAACGTACTTTGCTGGTATACCAAAAATAGACAGGGCTTCAAAAAAAGCAGCTTTATACTCAATAAAAAGATGATAGGTTTTGATTTTCGCCTCATGGGTTTTCTCTCTATCATTTGTCTCAATGTGAATATTTGGTCTATGGTGGATTTACCAGGTCTAAAGCCACACTGATAAGGTTTGATCAGTTCCATCATTCTCGGCTTTTGACGTTCACATAAGATACATGACAAAACCTTATATGCAATGGGTAGGAGACTGATCCCGCGGTAATTGGCTCAGATTGCAGGGTCTCCTTTTTTAAGTATTGGGCAGAGAACACTTACACTCCAATCTTCGGGCAAACTCTCTTCGGACCATATTCTGCATAGGAGTTGGCTACTAGATCAAGTCTTCTTTTTTTGACGAATTGAATCCTCTTGGCATTGAGCAATCGGTTTAGCTGCTTAACATAATCTAGTAACCGTTGAAAATCTTGTCACCTTCCTTAAAACATTGTTAAGTTTAAACTCTAAATGCAAACGTTTACACGAAAATCGACTCGGAATTCGGAACAGGGCCGATTCACTATTTCTCCAATGCGTGAACCGATTCAAAAGAGCTTAAGATCTGTTTTAAAGTAATTCAGTGCCATAACTTTGAAATAACTTAACCTTAACCAATGAACTGGAAATTTGGAGCTTATGTTGGTAACATGGAGTTAAACATTTTCCCGGCTACGAATAAGTTCATAAGAGGTTTAGAGCCATATCGCAGTTATCATTTAAGCTAGAAACTGGAACCTATAGACCTATACTGATATAAAGCTAGATATTCTACTGGTTCAGAGCCGGTTTCGAATAAATTCAAAAGTGATTCAGAGTCATATTACTGAGATGATAAAAGCAATGAAGCTATGAATTTGATGAGTAGGTTGGTAGTATGATTTTAGAAATTTTCCTCAATCTGAGCCAGAACTAACAATTTGTAATGATTGAAATTCAATTCTTTCCACTGTCAGTGGACAAGCAAAGAGGTCACATCCTAGTACCAGCTGCCGACCCAAAGAAAGAAGAGCAAGTTGATGATGCCAACGTCGAGTGTGGAGTTCACATAATGCGCGCTAAATACATACATAGTTTGTAAATAGTTTTGAACCCTTTCATCAGGCCCAACAGCCCCTCCCTCCTCCCGAAAGCTGCTGGCGGCCGCAAACAAACAAAAACCCCTGGGAACTCGACTCGTGGCTTGGAGAGCCTCAGTGGTGACAGAGCCAGAGCCATTGGCTGTCATTTTCTCTTATTTTTTTATGTTTGTTTGTTTTATTTGGTCATATGACCTTTTTTGTCATATTTTCGGGTAACATTTTGTCACTTCTTCTTAGCCATCATCATCGTCATCATCATCATCATCATCATCATCTCATCAGCAGCAGGCATACGGCGGGTTGGGGAACAACTGCACTGCTTTGTGCTGATAAATGGACAGACGGGAACCCCAGATGCTGTGTCTGTGCTGTGCTCTGCTGTGCTGGTGAGTGTTGCAACTAAATGAATAAATGGAAATTAGTGCCACACAAAAAACCAGACAGAAGGGGCAGGAGCAATGCTTCGAAATTTTCAATTCAATGCGAGTCCTTTTTGGGGTAAAAACTTTAAACGATGAGTTTTAATTGCAGTTGAAGTGTCCGCGATGCATAATATAGCCCGGTTGCAATCGTTGGCTCTTTGCTACTTTTGTTTAAAGTTATGACGGTGCCCCCCCTCAAACACCACCCAGCCATATTATCGGGGGTGGCGGCGGGTATTGAAGCGAACGCATATCTATCATTAATATCGCTGCAGTCAGCTGCTGTTGTGCACCAAAAAATGAGGGAAAAAATGTATATACATACATACATAAGCAGCCATGAATGCTAACACACACACACACACACACACACACACACACACATGCACATGCACATGCACTTGCACTGGCATTGTATGGCCCTGAGGTTTACTGCAGCTACTGACTGCTGCTGAACTACTGCCAACTGCAATTAATCATTTTTCTATCATTTTCAGATTTTTTTACACACACACACACACACACACAAGCGGCGCTGCATAAGTATGTGTGCATGTATGCATGCATGCGGCTGGTAAGTTATGATTTTTCAACGATGCTTTTCTTTCTTTCTTTTATTATTTTTTTTGGTTCCAAAATGTTGCTTCAATTTTATAGCATACTTTTTGGGGTAGCTTCTTAAGCCAAAATTATCCTCAGAAGAACTGTAGGAAATGTTTGATTAACACTAACCGTCTCCGATCTTCTGCTTCCACTACTGTCTCAACAGCTCTCTGAGATGCGATGAATTTATAGCAAACTGCTGTTGTCGATTCCAGATCTTTTTCATGTCGCAGAAAACAGACGGTTGAAAACAAAAAAATAGGGGAAAGTTAACTTCGGCTCGGCCGAAGTTTTGTATACCCTTGCAGCTTCCATTGAAAACAAAAAAGTTTTTCTAAGACTACTTCTTGGACATTACTTTTCTAGGGGATCTATACTATAAAGATGTCTGATTTCGATTACACTTGGTGAAATCATGGAAAAGCATAATACACTGTTAATTGCGAAATGTGGAGGCGATCCCATTTAAAACAAAAAGTTTTTCTTACTAGAACTTCTTTTTCGACCGATCATTCATACTGCAGCTATATGCTTTAGTCATCCGATTTTTATAAAACTTTGTAGAAATGTGTCCAAAGTATATAAAATAAGTGAATTCCAATAAAAACGACGTTTTCATTAATAACAAAAAAAGTTTTCCTAACTCGAACTAGTTTTTCGGCCGATCGTTCCTATGGGAACTATATGTTATAGTCATCCGATTTCGACCAATCTTTGTAGAATTGTGTAAAAGTATATAGATTAAGTGTATGCCAATGATAAGGACGTTTCCTCTAAAAACAAAAAAGTTTTTCTCACTAGAACTAGTTTTTCGACCGATCGTTCCTATGGCAGCTATATGCTATAGTCATCCGATTTCGACCAATCTTTGTAGAATTGTGTAAAAGTATATAAACTAAGTGTATGCCAATGATAAGGACGTTTTCATTAAAAACAAAAAAGTTTTTCTCACTAGAACTAGTTTTTCGACCGATAGTTCCTATGGCAGCTATATGCTATAGTCATCCGATTTCGACCAAACTTAGTGAAATCATGGGAAGGGATAGTTAACTAAGAAATACGTACTTTGGAGGCGTTTCCATTTAAAACAAAAAAGTTGATGCTTTTTATACCCTTGCAGAGGGTATTATAAAATTGTCCGGATGTTTGTAACGCATAGAAGGAAGCATCTCCGACCACATAAAGTATATATATTCTTGATCAGCACGACGAGCTGAGTTGATTTAGCCTTGTCCGTCTGTCCGTCTGTTTCTATGCTATCTCCTCCGTCAGTTTTTAAGCTATCCTCACCAAACTTTGCACAAAGTCTTTTGGTACAAATACGCTGCACATTTGTCGGAACCGGCCGGATCGGATGACTATAGCATATAGCTGCCATAGGAACGATCGGTTGAAAAACTAGTCTTAAAAAAACTTTTTTGTTTTTAATGGAAACGCCTCCAAAGTCCGTATTTCTTAGTTTACTATCCTTTCCCATGATTTCACTAAGTTTGGTCGAAATCGGATGACTATATAGCGCCTAATTAAAAACCAGCCCACGATCGGTCGAAATTTTAAACTTTTTGTTTTTAATGAAAACGTCCTTATCATTGGCTACACTTAATCATATACTTTTACACAATTCTACACAGATTGGTTGAAATCGGATGACTATAGCATATAGCTCCCATAGGAACGATCGGTCGAAAAACTTGTTCGAGTGAGGAAAACTTTTTTGTTTTTAATGAAAACGTACTTTTTATTGGCACACACTTATTTTATATATTTTGGACACATTTCTTCGAAGTTTTATCAAAATCGGGTTACTATAGCATATAGCTGCAGTATGAATGATCGGTCGAAAAAGAATTTCTAGTGAGAAAAACTTATTTGTTTTAAATGGGATCGCCTTCAAATTTCGTAATGAACAGTGTATTATGCTTTTCCATGATTTCACCAATTTTGGTCGAAATCAGTAATCTATATAGTATAGATCACATAGAAAAGTATGGTCCAAAAAGAAGTTTTAGTTAGAAAAACTGTTTTGTTTTCAATGGAAGCTGCAAGGGTATACAAAACTTCGGCCGAGCCGAAGTTAACTTTCCCCTATTTTTATATCCTTGCAGAGGGTATTATAAAATTGTGCGGATGTTTGTAACGCATTGAAGGAAGCATCTCCGACCACATAAAGTAAATATATTCTTGATCAGCATGACGAGCTGAGTTCATTAAGTCTTGTCCGTCTGTCCGTCTGTCTGTTTCTATGTTACCTCCTCCGTCAGTTTTGAAGCTATCCACACCAATCTTTGCACGAAATCTTTTGGTACAAATACTCTGCACATTTGTCGGAACCGGCTGGATCGGATGACTATAGCATATAGCTGCCATAGGATCCAAAGTACGTATTTCTTAGTTTATCTTAGTTTATTCTTTCCCATGATTTCACTAAGTTTGGTCGAAATCGGATGACTATAGCGTATAGCTGCCATAGGAACGATCGGTCGAAAAACTAGTTCGAGTGAGGAAAAATTTTTTGTTTGTAATGAAAACGTCCTTTTTATTGGCATATTCTTATTTTATATACTTTAACAAATTTCAACATAGTTTTATAAAAATCGGATGACTATAGCATAAAGCTGCAGTATGAATGATCGGTCGAAAAAGAAGTTCTAGTGAGAAAATCTTTTTTGTCTTAAATGGGATCGCCTCCAAATTTTGTAATTAACTGTGTATTATGCTTTTCCGTGATTTCACCAAGTTTGGTCGAAGTCAGACATCTATATAGTTTTCAAATCTGAAACAAACTCGATTTGAATCTGGCATACACCTACCTACATTCAAAAATGTGTGGCTCTATCTCTTATAGTCTCTGAGATCGATGCGTTCATACGGACAGACGGACAGACAGACGGACATGGCTAAGTCGACTCGGCAGTTGATGCTGATCAAGAATATATATACTTTATAGGGTCGCAAATGCTTCCTTCTACCTGTTACATACTTTTGCACAACTTCATGATCCCCCTTTTCCCATTTTCAATGGGAACAGGGTATAAAAAGGGATATTCATCAAATGGATACCAAAATCATCCCATGGATCATCAACAACTATTCTTTTTTCTCTGTGTACTTTTAAAACTGGATATTCTTGATTAAGTACAAAATATATTGATTTTCCTTTCAATGCAGTCAATTAATATTGAAACATAGGATTGATGAGTGTATCTTATCCACTCTAATTACCAACAACAAATATTGCATTGACACATTCTGGAGACCATTTTTATGGGCTCAAGGTTTAGTTCTTACTCTCTGACCTGGCGCCTAGCTTTTGATTGCTTTTGTGTGTTTGTCTGTGTGTAATATGTATAACATCTTTGTGTGTGTGTGTGTTCTTTTGTTTTCCCAAGTATTTGCCGATCTCACCCACTTGGCATCTCTTGGGCGGAGGCAGTTTTTCGTGTACCAAGTATACCATATACATATCCATGGCCAAGTGGTAGAGTGCTAGCGGTGGCAGTAGTAGTATGTAGCACTCGGGTAAACATTAGAAAACCAAACCGTAGGCATTGTTACTCTTCGCTCTGTGTATTTACTTGACAAATATTTGCATAGTGTAATTTAGTTGCCACACAAAATGTATCTGCCCCGACTCAGTTTCAACTTGTGTGCAACAATTTACTCAAGACTTTGCGCCAGTTTCTACTCATTTCGGTTGCTCCAAGTGTCGTCCAAGTGGTAGGCGTGTAGATGCCTAAGCAAACTTGCACATAAACTCGGTATTTATTTAAAGGCAACACAAAGAGCACTTTTGCCTGCCCCAGTTGGAGCTACTTTACCACTCCGCCCCATTATTATGGTTATAAACTATTATTCTGCCTGCCTGCTGCCTGATGTTGATATTTTTCTAAATTTAATTGCATTTCAGCCTCCGACGACTTGGTCTGCTTACTGCGCCGGACAAGAGAGACAACTCAATTTGATGGCAAATCACATCATATGCTTTCCAAACACGTCCAAACCAGCACGCAAAAATTTAAGTCACGAAAACAATTTTGTGAATTGTTGGACGTTGCCTGCCGTTGCCGCTGCTCCTGCTGCTGTCGCTATCCTTTAAGTAGCTCTCCACTGCCGACGGCGTTTTCCGTTTTGAGTGGATTACAGCGCAACGATGCGACGATTGTCCTCCTTCTCATTGTTATCTAGCCCCCGCCCGAACCTCTTTTGCTGCTCCCCTTAATAAATAACGAGGCTGAAATTGTAGCTTGCATTTGTTTTCTGACCAAATTTGAAACAATTGTGTCGCGAATTAGCATTAAGTCAATCAATTGGCCAGTCCTTGTTGTCTACAGAACGCCCAAGCACGTTTTCACAATACCAAATTATCATCCAAGCCCAGAATAAGACATTTTGTCACTTTGCCTTTAAGTTGGAGGTAAGAAAAGCAAAGAAAAGAGAATCTGCCGTGGCAGCACAATTGTTTTTGTAAAGCAACGAGACATGTTCCCTTCTAATATTACACATAGTTGTATGGTAGTATTTGGTAGACATTTTCCCGGTTCCGAAGCTCACGGCTGAACTGGTTTTAGCCATTTTTAAGTTTTGATCTTTATTAGTTTGTGGCAGCTCTGATTGTCGTTATCACGAGCAATCTAGCGATAGCGAGATACGAGCATAGACTCTCATTAACAATATTGGTGACCCTCGACTGCGAACTCGCCATTTTCTACAACAATTTGTGAAATTCAAAAGATTTTGTAGGCTTTGCACAGCCCCAAAGGGCCAAAGCCGAGCTCCTCTCAATCTCTTGACTTGTGCGCTTCTTACTTTTGCACAAGAGAAAGGGACCTACAGTTTAACGCCGAGTCCGAACGAAAGTTTGAGAATCTTTTGCATGGCTAGTTACTACAAAGCTGGCGCCAACAGCAGAGAGGGGTGACCGGATGAAAAGTTTATTCAAAGAAAAAACTTTTCATCAGATGTTCCGAGGCGGGATCGAACCCACGACATCTTGCACAGCGGTCGCGCACATAGCCGCTGAGCCACCCGTCCAACAGATGCTCAACATTAATTCAACAACATGATTGCCCACCAGAATTTGCATAGCCTACTCCGCGATCTGAAACAGCAGGTTCTTCGTAAATATATGCCAGCTTGGACCAACACACACCCACACATACAGCTCTATACAGCCAATGTCTCGGAGAGGGTACATTTCCAGAGAAATGGAAGATACAGAAGTTGGTCCTCCTCCCAAAGCCAGGAAAAACACCTGGCGAAGCATCATCATATAGGCCAATTTGTTTTATCGATTCTGCCGGTAATCTGTTAGAGAAGATAGTTGCCACACGCGTGGAACGGGAAGTTTGAGTTCCGGAAAGCTAGGTTCATAGCCGTGGACACGGCGTCAAAGTCGATAGAGGGAGCTAGATGGATGGGTGGAGGCAAGGAGTATTGTTTAGTGGCCACACTGGGCATACGGAATGCCCTTAATACGACAAAGTGGAGCTACATTAAAGCGTACCACCACGCTTTTACGCCACTAAAGGGAACCTTGACGGGTCACTGTCTTAACGGCAGACTCGCTGCACGGCTAGGCGTCATTCACCATGATTTCTGCAGAAGCTGCTGGAACGAAGAAGAGGAGGAAACAAAACAACATTTCCTTTGCCATTGGCCCGCCCTGTGTAGAAAGAGACTTAGGACACTAGGTTAACCTTTCCTACTCAACCTCTCGGAGACCTACTCAGATCGAAAATCTTATAAAAAAAAGTACGTCCTAATATCCCGTGAAATGAACTCGCCTTTACACAACACTAATATGAGTGGTCGCGCTATTTTGCTTGCCGGTTAACGACCATTTTCGAACCACTTCTTTTCCATTGTCGAACAAAAACTACAATAAACGCTACGCTCCCTAAAGACTAATGACAGATGGAAGTCGACAGGAGCATTGTTGCCATTACTACCTTTTTATACTATTCTCGTACTCTACAAAATAAACTAGCCATCGCCATAAATTTAACATTTGTAGTGGGTATTCTGTTAAAAAATATAATTTCGATCAAATTTTTCAGTAAGTTTTTAAACGAAGAAATTAAAGTAGTGTTAATCTTTCTTTGACTGATTCTTGTCATCGACATCGATATCGAAAGCCAAAGAACGCATGCCATCATTAACTGGTCCATCACCCATTCAATCCGCCTGTATGGAGCTAATATACTCTTTGAAATCCTTGGCCGAAAACGCATGCAGATGGGGAAACGTCAATGTGGCCAAGTGGTACGGGTACGCCGGATGAAAAATTCTATTGCGCGGATATTGCACGGTGAGCCCGTGCTCGCCACAGACGACGTAGAACTCCTCGTTGAAAGGGAACTGGCAACGCACACCTATAAAGGCCATCGCATGATCCAGCTTATGTAGAGTTTGCGCATCCGAATGGAAGGTCAGGTTTGCATTTGTCCTCGTGAGTGCAGGCATCTCGGAGGCTGAGGAGAAAGTACAATGGCATAAGGAGAAGCGTTCGCGTTTCAAGGCCGTTTGTTAATGACGACGATCGTTCGGTGGATTGTTTAGCCAGAGCAGGACAGCAAAGAACACCTCAATCTGAGTTTAGCACACCCACGGTCGCCCCAGTGGTATAAAAGGAAATCTGTTGGAAGCCTATGTCTAAGGAGGATGTGCGGGAAAAGATTGGATTCCAGCTGTACCTGCAGGCCAGTACTATGCCCGCTTTAAAGGAGAACTGATATTTTCGCGTGTGCACTTCTGTTTCCTGGCCTTGGTGGTGGGTCAAGTCGATTTCCAGTACATTATCGTGAGCGAGCTAGTCGATGGCGGCGCCCACCCTGGTGACCACACAATAGTTTCACACTATCTTCCGCTCCAGGTTTCACTGTAATAAAAGGAAAACTTGCCACTCGCAACTAAGAAAACTTAATCATACATTAACAAAGTTGTTTTCTTTTTGGTCAGCTGCCGAGAACTTCCTGCAGACGTCTCTGGTCTCATTGCCAATAAGTGGTGACCGTGACCGATCGCTGCACCACAACCGTTCATATTTTAGACAGTACATATACAAAAACAAGTCCAAATTTTGACAGTTCTCGTCCAAATTCTATTAATTTGTACAAAAAGCTAAAAAATACATCTGAAGTGCAAAGAAAATTGTACTATATATAGTACATATATTCTATCGATTTCCTAGCCTTGCTCAGGCAACATCATAATTCATAGTATTCTCTCTTCCCAAATATTGCAGCCGTTTTAACCTCAGATGTCAGTATAACTGTCTTGCTGGACTCACTCTTGAAATCTGGTTAAATAATCCAACAGAACGTATAACATGATAGAAGAATAGGTATATCCATATGTATAGGTATATGTGTAACTCTAGGAGAAACTGCTGTGCTGCCCTCCTTCAATTACTTCATTGTTGTCTTTTGGTAATCATTAGTATTACTTATTTGTATGTTTGTATGTAACTTCTTCAGCGTTTGGCTTCACTGTAATAAAAAAGAAAATTGATAAGTGCAGTACTGTTTCAAGAACTGATTAGTTCTATGATTAGTAGGGTTTTGCTGATGACTATATGCAGCTCAGTGTTATTTTTTTTGTTGGTATTTTCAAATATTTCTTACTTACTTTTGTTGTTGTTTGTTTTTAGGATTTTTTTTTTGTATTTACTTTTTTGTTGTTTCTCCTACGAGTGTGGAAGTTGTACTGATAAATTTACATTTGATTTTTCCCAAGTCTCAAATTTGAAGTGACATGGAAGGCTAGGTTAACTTTGTAGGCTTCTTGATTCAATTCATTTTATTCACTCATTTCTGCTTACCCTTTAGTGTTGTAGCGTCGTCCTTTAAGGGGCCTCTTTAGTTTTGGGAACAGAAAAATGTTAGGCCGGGGAAATACGGTGGCTGTGTCATTATGAGAGGGTAGGCTTTTGGCCAAAAATTAGCGCACAAGCAAGTTTGGAAAACCCAAAAAATTAATTGTTTGCTGATCATGGTAATATAATCAAACTAATAAGGACATTTTTATACCCTTGCAGAGGGTATTATAAAATTGTCCGGATGTTTGTAACGCATAGAGAGAAGCATCTCCGACCACATAAAGTATATATATTCTTGATCAGCATGACGAGCTGAGTTGATTTAGTGCTCCAAAGTTTTTGATATTACTCATACGCAGTGTTGCCTTTCAACTTTATTTAGTTTTGTATTTGGCGTTGATTTCTATCAAAATGTTTTCGACGAAAACTTTTCGTACCTTTAAAAGGGTATTCTGATTAAAACCATAGGGGAAGGTATCAAATGAAATGATTCATACTTTTAATGCCCGTTGCCTAATTAGTATAAAAGATTGCATTAAAAATCTTCATCTTAAGACTTTAATTTGAAACAAGTTTCATAATGGTAAAGTGGATATCGAAATACCTTGCCACACTAAGAAGAATATCGTTCTAAATCTACCGAAATCAAGCCCATTCGACAAAAGTTAACCTTCAAAATGACCAAAAATTACTTTAAAATATAATAAAAAAAATTAAAAGCCCATTCGTTGACAAAAGTACATCTACACGCCGATGTCGACAAAATGGAATGAATCGAATGCGGCGATGGGTAATTTTTACCTGCTCGTAGCCCATAAACCTTTTAGCTCAAACAATAAAGGCCTCACAAGAAAAATTTTTCATTAACGTCCCCTTAATACCCTGTTTTTTGAGATTTTTGGACTAACCAATCTTTTCGGCTCGGCTCAAGAATATCCGAATTACCCGAAACAGTTGATTTTTCTCGTAAACTATTATTTCCAAAGGCACTAAGAGCTAAGGTGGCAGTAGGCATGATGAAGGCGGTTTTGAGCTCCAAGAGGGTGGCAAAAAATGAGAGTTGCCTACAAATTCTATAGACCAAGTGGCGTTCTCCTCTCTGAGCATTGGCGGCTTGGTCACTGGCATCGATCAATGGGCCAACAATTACATTTTAAAACAGCTCCCAAGCCTGCTTCACCAAACTCGCTAGGTAATGACGTAATTCCTTGGGGAGTCGTTTGCGCTCTTGTTGATATGACGTGTTAGAAACAGGATATAACGAACTAAGTGACAAGGAATGTTAGTTTTGGAAGGAAGTACTAGGATTTGGGACTGGAAAATCAGTTTCCATGGGGTGGAGGATAAGTTTAATCACTGTTTACAATGCTTTTTTTAACGTATTTATTCACGATACAGTTAAAGGAAGGTCGGGTAGGTTCAGGTATTCTTCTTTATCGTACCAAATTGTGTTCAGCCGTATTCTTTGGGAGCGTTTTGTTTTTTCTATTGCACAAAACACCCAAAGACCAAGGCTTGTTTGATTTAGAGTCTTAAGACGCTGCCAGCGGTTAAGGAAGGAAATCGCATCTTCCTTGATTTCTAACTGGCAAACGGATAGAAGAGGCCCGCCGACTAAAAAATGTCCTGCACTTAGGGCTAGTATATCAGCAGGATCCCCAGACATGTGGGAGATTGGTTTTGAATTTAGGCAAGCTTAAATCTTGGACAAGAGCGTGGACAGCTTTTTAAAGGTTTACTTTAAAGATGAAGTTGACGTGTAAAAAAGTGTGCTTCCCATAACCCGTCCATGTGGGGTGCTCCAGGAGAATTAAGTTGCCAGAAAACAATATGTTGACTGTGGGTAGATAATATGCTGGATGCTCTAACAAACGTTTTGCCATTGTCGGAGTAAATTCGTTGTGGGCAGCCACGTCTTGGCACGAAACGAGCAAACGCAGCAAGAAATTTGTCAGTCGTTTGATCTGAGGTGGCCTTTAGATGTATTGCCTTATTCCTAAAACAAACAAAGACGCTGACGTATCATTTAGTAGTAAGGCATGTCCGACCCGTATAATTCTTAATGTCGAAGGGCCCAGCGAAATCAACAGCTGTGCGGGAAAATGTGGACCACTCCACAGGAATTTCGAGCAATTCGCTAGAAACCCCTCTTTCGATGCCGTTTCTAGTGTCTTTAGTTTTGGGAACAGAAAAAAGTCACGTCGGGGGAATACGGTGGCTGTGGCATTATGAGAGAGGCGTTATCATGGTGCAAAGGCAAAGTTTTGTTCTATCACATTTCCGGGCGTTTCTGATGGAAAGCTTCACACAAATTGCGCATAACTTACAGGTAATATTCGTTATTGATAGATTTTTCCCTGTGGCGATCAAAGAAAACAACGTTTGCGATTCTGGTTAAAGAATCCTTGCAAAATGTGGTTATTTCTTGTTATTTTGATGGTCTTTTCCATCATTAATTTTTGTTGCCTTCCTTACCTTTAACCTTATCCTTCAACTAAGGTGTTTCATTTCAATTGAATACTTCTACAACTCAGCAGGTTGTTTATTCACTATCGGCGATGCTGTCAATCACGGTCGCCTACTATGTTACCAGATAGGGTAATTGGGTACTTAGAAAGTCGAGTACCTATATTAATACCTGGCAGCTTTTCTCTCACTGTTTATCAACTACCTTTTTACAGAGCTTTTGTTTTTTTTTTTCGTGTTTTGTGTTCCCATTTCAATTGCAATTCCCACAGCTGCCTCAGGTGACACAATATTTATTTTTTGTTGTTTTTGTATGCCAATTGCACTTATGCTCAATGATTTATTTTTGTCAGATGCACAAATTAATTTTTCAAAATGGAAAATGAATTTGTTGTTCTCTTTTCTTTTTTTTTTGCAGTCCCTTGCACCGCTGTGACTAATAAGCCGCGCGCTGCGTTGGAGCTTAGAATATTGGCAAACCGGGGCAGCGGATGTTGAAATTTATTAGTGCTCTTGACAATCGTTGGGTGGCAAGTGGGAGTGGATAAACTGCAGCAGTGAGCACATTTTTCATATGCCAATTCAGTTGCGCAGCCAGGCCAAAGGGGGGAAAGGGGAAGTAAGTAAGTATGCACTGGCTACGCCCATGGCCACAAATGTGTCCGCTTAGCAGAAATACGAATTTGCACCCCTCCGCCTCGATGCTATTTATCTATCAGCGAAACGCTTATTGCACGGGCCTTGGGTATTGCAAATCGCACGAGTTATTAAATCGAACGGGCTCAATGGATTGCATTTATTGCCATGGCAGCGAATGAGATGTGCGAGCTAATGAATAACCGAGCGAGAGATAGGGAGAGAGAGAGAGAGGAGCAGGTTTTATTGTATTCCCACGTTATTGTACATTTCCAAGCGAAAGAATTTCAAATGCCGCAAAAATAAAGCAAGATTTTCGGCAAATGTCGGTAGTGACTTTTTCCCCGAGTCTTTTTACATTCATTCACATATTGTATTCGCCACAATGTCACTAGAAAAGCAGTCAGCCGTGGCTTTTGGTACATACACTGCAGAAAAATATGGCAATTATTTCAAAAGATAGTCAGCTATACGAATTGGATCAAACTTTGTAAAATTATTAAAAAGCGTAGGAAAAAAATATAATTATAAAATTTAAAAAATAATTACTTGAAAGTAACAATAAGGGTGCGTTGAGACACACTGCCTGGTTGCCATATTTATATGAGCCAGTTGCTGCCATACATGTGGAAACACCTGCCAGTGTAGTGCCTGTCAATATTTTCATGTATTTTACTTGTCTGAATAGGCCTGCCAGATAGCTGAAACCTTTAAATAAGGCAACCTGCCAGTGTCTCTGAACGTCTGTTACACAAAACATGAACTTTAAGGAACATCTGAACCAAAAACTAAAGGATGCTACAATGGCGGTTAACAGTACATGGAAAAGCTTAATGGGAAAGAAAGGCATTGCAAATTCGGCCAAATATCAGTTATTCCAGTCAACTGCAAGAGCGATAATGTTGCATACGGCTACGAGGATGTTGAAAATATGATGAGAAACTTTATTGATAAGTTATTACGACTGCCAGTGGCAGTAGTTAGTACCCCTAATTAAAATCGTCTGTCCAAAATAGTGGCGCTAGAATTGCTCTGGAACATAATACAGTGTTTCAAAAATTGGCTGCAGCTCTTTATTGCGCAGAAAGTAGAGTGCAATGTTTTAAAATTGATATACTGCACAATGGAATGCAGTACAGGAAGCTGTACTTGTGGCGATAGACAAGAATCAAAGAATTCAATGGGAAGCTCAAGCTAGAAGAAGCGGTTCGAGAGTATGGCAACTACAGACGAGATGTCTGTAGTCACGACTTTGGCATCAATAACACGGTGTGACAAAAAAATTCAAAACAAAACTTCTGGAATAGGACATAGCTTAGGTTGCACATCGAAATTTTGAATAACGGTTAAAAATCCATTTTTTCGCACAAGCACTCACTTATACGCCCATAACTTCGTCATATATCCAATGATTTTCATTTTCTTACTAATTTTGGAGAGAAGAAACTTAGGTCTTTAAACACACCATATTTGACTTAACAGGTTTCATTTCTTATCTTGGAGTATTTGCTAGGTAAAGCAATTTTGATTTGTCTTTTTTTACAATTCTTTGACTTTGGTGACGTTTTTGAACAATATTTGTTTAGAAAAAACTGAAATTTGTTTTATTACTTAAAAATAGGGGAAAGTTAACCTCGGCTAGGCTGAAGTTTTGCATACCCTTGCAGCTTCCATTGAAAACAAAAAAGTTTTTCTCACTAGAACTAGTTTTTCAACCGATCGTTCCTATGGCAGCTATATGCTATAGTCATCCGATCCGGCCGGTTCCGACAAATGTGCAGCGTATATGTACCAGAAGACTTCGTGCAAAGTTTGGTGAGGATAGCTTTAAAACTGACGGAGGAGATAGCATAGATACAGACAGATAGACGGACGGACAGACGGACAAGGCTAAATCAACTCAGCTCGTCATGCTGATCAAGAATATATATACTTTATGTGGTCGGAGATGCTTCCTTTAATGCGTTACAAACATCCGCACAATTTTATAATACCCTTTGCAAGGGTATAAAAAAAAAATTTTTTTTGTGTTTTAGTAGTTAGGTCGGCTATTTCTGGGACCGCCCTCGTACTTCCCCAGAGGTGGCATTGTCTTTTTCATTACTTCCCAGCTGGTTGGAGAAATACTATAATATCAGTCTTATTTAAATTCATATTCATTCCCCATTTGCTGAAATACTCTTCTATCCGGTTGATCATGTTTTGTAGTACTTGGGTCTCATAAGCCATAATAACAATGTCATCTGCATACTTAAATAAGCGTATATTAAGGTCTCCTATAGAGAGACCTACTCCTGGCGAATCATGCAAGTCGTCTAGGTAGGGGAGATTGTGTGAATCCTTGCCGTACCCCGATTTTCGTCTGAAAGTAATTTGATATGGCTCCTTCTGTCCGTATAGCTGCCAGTGAATTTATGAACTTTGATGACACTGTCATAAGTTTTTCCTGCTAAGAGCCTACTTTTCTATGGTAGCTTTACCCTATAGTTTTTCGATTTTGATCAAACTTGGTTAAATCTTAAAAAAAATATTGAAAACTAATAAAAACACTGTTCTTGCACAAATATTTATTTTCTCTTAGTGTATTTTACGTGGCAGTCAGGCAATTGTAAAATGCAATTGACATTTCAATGAGACATCGACTGACTCATAGCTTACCCCGCCACCACCGCCCAACGCCCAGCAACCAACCAACTGAAATTGACGTTTAGGCTTTGATTATTGTGACCGTCGTCGTCTCCATCATCCCCAACATCAATCAAAAGCACAACTCAACATTTGCTGGTTGGAGAGAGGGGAGGGTAGCAAGATTGCCTAAAATTTTGTACGGCATTTGGCTATAAAAATGATTTAATTGGTTAGTGCAGTTTTTTTGTTGTTGTTGATTTCCATTCTTTTCGTTATCCTCTTTCTTCACACAAATCAATAGCCAATTTCTAGAAAATAGAGACGGAGCGGGAGTTGGACCGCACCTGGTCGGAGCATTTGTTATTCATGAGCAGTCATCAACACCAAACAATGTGTTGATAACAAACAAACAAACCGAAAGAGAAGATATCCCTTGCCTTGTCCGAAAAAAAAATACTTGATTGTCCATTCGGGAAGGGCGGCAGCGGGGGGTGGCGGGCACTGACATTTCCGCTTGCCAAATGCAAACGGAAATGTCACAGAAAAAATGGGTTAGGTGGAGCCTGCAACTGCCAACTGCCTTTGTTATGAATGATGATGGAAAATCTGGCAGGAGCAGCAGCAGCAGCAGCAGCATCTTTGGAGCTACGGCCTTCATAATGTGGTGGATGGTGATTCAATTCAGTTTGTGCAACGAACGGCCTCAGCCAAACTTTGAAAAATAGAATGGAACCCAAAGCCCCCTCCGCACCTCCCCTCCCGATTGGGTATTGAAATGCAAATGGTCGTCGCTTTGGTCTGCCGAAATTAAATTATGTGGAAGTAATGATAACCCTTCTGTGGCTGCTTCTGCTTCTGGTTCTTCATTTAAACTGGCGACGTAACGCCTTTTTTGGCAGCTGTCTTCTTTGGCCATTCCAATGGGCGGGGGCAGCAGGAGCAGGGGCTGGGGCATTGAAATTTGTGGGTAGTGTCCACTAAAGATGCACTCGGCCTCGTTTTTCTAAAACTTCTTCTTTCCCTTGGCTGGTGTGGAGCGGGGAGCAATGCAAAATGAATTGGGGTAGGTGTGTCGTCAGCAGCCGCTAATGGCAATTAATTGTTTGCTCAAGTGTCTTTTATAAGTAGTTTGGTTTGGTTTTAGCAGAAGTTGGAAGAAGAAATTAGGAAAGGTAGCTTCAATTTGAATCAAAAAATGTTCATCAATTTTTGGAAAGAATCTAAAATATAATCAAAAAAAGATTTCTTCTTCTGAAAATGTGAATATACAAGCTATTGAATTGTATATACAAGCGCACGCTTATACTGAATTTTGAATATTCATAAACAAAAGCATACTTTACGGACATCTAACGTAATATTTCCCGGCTTTATTTGTTTATAGACCCAGCCATTTTTTAAGGCAAAAGATAAGAATGAGATTCTTTCAGTAGCCAAGAAAAGAAAGCGATTCTACCTGGAGATAAGAAAGTGACTCTGTTGAGTGTTACGAAAAAGACTCCTAGAAGGGATAAGAATGATTTTCTTCTCGTCTCTTCTGAGACTTTTATGAGGGACTTTTATGAGGGAGTACTTCCTATGGAACTTTCTTGTGGGAAAATTTACGAAAGTCACCTCCCTTCTCTTCCTTGGGTTGCTCATCGATCTCCCGTTCGAAAAAATGTTGCCAGAAATGAAATCGGAGTACCCGAAAACCTATGACACGATTCTCCATTTTATTTTTGTTTAGATTATCCCTTAGATTTCCCAACCGATCCACAAACAAAAATCGGCCCGAACACCCCCGATTATTTTCCCCCCCCCTCCGAGCAGCCCCTCCCCCTGTTTGATTTTGGTCACGGTACGAGCCTCTGTTATTTAATTAACCAACGAATTCTGTTCCGACCAAATTTAGAATTAACTTGACACTTTCAACTGTTTTGGTCACTATCAGAACGTCATCAGCTTTTTTTGTCCACAGTCGGAGCACGGTATTTAAGTCATTGTTTAAGTCATTGTTTTGGTCACCGTTTTTCTCACTATTTAGGTCACTGTGTTGGTCACTGTGCTGGTGACTGTTTTGGTCACTGTTTTGGTCACTGTTTTGGTCACCGTTTTGGTCACTGTTTCGGGCACTGTTTTGGTCATTGTTTCGGGCAATGTTTTGGTCATTGTTTCCGTCACTGTTCAGGTTACAGTTTTGGTCACTATATGTGTTACTGTTTTGACACTGTTTTGGTCACTGTTTTGGTCACTGTCTGGTTGGTCACTGATTCGATCACTGTTTTGGTTACTGTTTTGGTCGCTGATTTGGTCACCGTTTGGGTCACTGTTTGGGTCACTGTTTTGGTCACTGTTTTTGGTCACTGTTTGTGTCACTGTTTCACAGTTTTGAAAACTATAAGAGTTACAGTTTTGTCACTGTTTTGGTCACTGTTTCGATCACTGTTTCGGTCACTGTTTCGGTCACTGTTTTGGTCACTGTTTTGGACACTGTTGTGGTCACTGATCTTGTCAGTGTTTCGATCACTTTTTTGGTCACTGCTTTGGTCACTGTTGCGGTCGCAGTTTTGGTCACTGTTTCGGTCACTGTTCGGTCACTGTTTTGGTAACCGGAAATCCACCACTACCCACCTCTGCAAAGACCAAAGCTGCTGACTTTGCTGACTTTCTGGATTTGCCCTCCAGTCGAGGATAGCCCGTTTCGTCTCTTCAATTGCATCTTTTAATAATTTTTCTTTACTCTGACTCATTTTTGATACTATTTAATAACAGAAAATCAACAACGGTGACGATTGCTTTCAATCAATATCTTAGTTGCATCGTAATCGGAATGTAAGAACAAAACGAAAAACTTCATGAAGCACACTACGTTGTCTAAATGCGAGCGCAGTTTTGAATATTGTTGAAAATAAAATCGATGAGAGCTTCATGAAGCAAACTGCACCGTGTAAACACGGACTTATACCGCAATTTCGATAAGTATACTTAAGCCGGGTATCCAGCAACGCAAAATCAAAAAATTCCTGCCAAAGTTCATATGAAAACAAGTAAGGGAGCTGTAGTCGAGTGCCCCGACTACAAAATACCCTGTTCCCTTGACTTCTTGTGTTTCCATTCACATATACACACACTCACACATACACACACACACTCTAACATACACACACTCTAACATACACACACACTCTAACAATGCAAGGCCCCCCTCTCTCCCACAAGCAACATTGTTTCGTTTATAACTTCGGTGTTTTTCGTCCGATTATTGATCTTTTTAGAATAGATAGATATTGGGCCATACTTGATATATGTAAAGTTTGGAAGGTCTATCTTAAAAATTGTGTCTGTGACAGTTTTTGGCGCTTAAAGGGGGGGAGGGGGAGGAATTTTCCAAATCTGACACAAACTCGTTTTAAATCGGGTATACACCTATCTACATGCAAAAATTTGTGGCTCTAGCTCTTGTAGTCTCTGAGAAACACGCGTTCATACGGACAGACGGACGGACAGACGGACAGGGCTAAATCGACTCGGCTGTTGATGCTGATCAAGAATATATATACTTTATGGGGTCGCATATGCTTCCTTCTACCTGATACATACTTTTGCACAACTTCATGATCCCCCTTTTCCCATTTTCAATGGGAACAGGGTATAAAAATTGTGCCCGGAATTTTCTGTTAACGATTTCGTTTGTTGTGTATCCAGCAACTTGAACAAAATCCACACTTTGTATAGATAGCGGCGTACCGATAGCGGCGTTTCTAAAGCGAGTGTGGAACGAAAAACAGCAATTGCACAGCTCAGGAATATATTATTGACCATTATTTTGGATGTGATGAGCGCATAGATGGAGGCAAATGGGGGGTGAAGAACAAAGCAAACGCCAGATAATTTCAATACAAATAGAATACAAGATTTAATTTAACTAAATTAATATTAACGGTTTCTGTTTTGTAATAGTTTCATTCTCCCTTATTGCCACACATGCAGCAGATTCATTTTGCCAAGGTTCTGACCCGGCTGCTGAGCTCTTGTTCTTATCTTGTTTTCAAATATAATAGATTTTATTTAATTGGCTACCAACCATTGAGACTTATTTCTTTTCGGGCCACACTGGAGAGTCCTGCTCAGCCATCGGCCCAATAATTTGAAACGAGTTCTGAGACCAATGTGGCTGATGTCGAGGTATGATGTCATCACACCCGACCGCTCAATCAATAATAATCCACCAGAAGAAACAAAGTCTGCAATGGTAGACCGAAGTTGGTTTAACGATATTTTGTTTAAATTTAATATAATTAAAACTTGGCCAAAATATTTTACTTGGGTTCCACAAACTCAAAATAAATAGCAAATTCCTGGCAGGAATTTTCCTCAGTGCGGGATACAGGCCTTTAAAGACAAAAAACAGCACCGCATGCAGCTCTCTGGTGTGAATGACATGAATTGGACGATTGAAAATCAAAATCCGAGAGAATTGCGCCCAAATAGGTCGATCGCGTTAAAAGCGAAGACGAAATTTGTAAGCTCTTTGGATTCTTAAAATGGATCTGACATTAAACTGCATGAAACTGTGCAATGCAACCCCACTGATTGTGACTACGTTAATGAACAATTTTGATAGTGGTACGGACTTTCAAAGGGCCGTTCAAGAGAGAAGAATGCCTATTTTAACGAATTCCCTTGACTTTAACCGATCTAAACTAGTCACATGGACGGTTGCAGTTGTATGTGTTATGTTCCCGAGTTGGGAAACCGTCCGCACTTCGAGCAATCGAAATTTGTTCAATCAACGAAGTTTGCCCAACCACTAGATGAATTATAAAGATTTAATATATGTAAAATGTAGACAGCTGAATGGGTGGTCTAAAGGGGACGTAGCAACACATGGCGGGTGTCAGCCAGTTCAAATTCTAATTGTTGAATCAATTTGAAAACGATTTTCTTTCACAAAGAGTTGACTTGCTTTCCATTTGTTTGCCATTTTTCACCTTCTACTCAAATTAGAAGCAAAAATAATTAATCATGTCTAGTGTTTATTTGCATTTAAGCAAATGAATATACAAAAGTGTCAAATTTAACACTAAGTCCACCTACCTAACTGAAAAGCGGCCAGATTGGTCAGGCATAACCCGATGCCTGGGCTGAAATAAAGAGGCGGTCAGTCTCGTCTTGGCCAGAAAACTTTTCAGAAATTCGAATCATGTAACGAAATATGTACAAGGCAAAATTTAAAAGTTGCATCCCACGTCCACCCCCAGACAACAAAATGCGAGGTGTGTGTGTGTGTGGACGCAACATGTGTTTATAATTATGTTTTCTGTGTGTGTGTTGGAGGCTGCTGCATTGTGGTTGTTGTTTTTGGGCCCAGACACGTGCAGCAGAGGCTCCGAGTGTGGTACGCCCACTACGTGTGCATACAAATTACAATACCCAAAGCTTGCATACGAGTAAATGCAGCAGTACACTGAGAAAAAGTGCAATTAATGGAAGCTACTGGGGAAAACTTCATTTAAGTGTGGTTGAAACCATTCTCTCACTGCATCTTCTCTAGAAAGAAACGAATCTGACCTCAAGCTGCAATTGTAGTTGCACTTAATTTGAGGTCAGAGCTGGAAAAATTTGTGGTCGCTACTTAGGGCCCAAAGAACATTCTCCAATTGCACAGTAGCAACTACCCTTAGCTACCGCTTAGGGGCTGGAAAGTCGAAAAAAAAGGAAGAGAAGAGAAGAAGAACGACGCAAATTTACACCGTTTTGTGCCACACGCAAAACGCTTGTCACTTGCAGGCCAAATGTCCAACAAAAGCGCACAAAACCCCGCCCTGCCTCCTCCGCACTCGGCAGTGAATCCATTCAGCGATTTGTGGCGAAATGTCGACGGCGCTTCTTTGTCTTTTGTATGCGCTCAGTGACCTGCAAAAATGGCAGACGCTCTCCATTGTCGTTGGCTCTGGCTTTTTGGCCCTTTGCACCTGCTCTTCTCGCTTTCGTTTCGTTCCTCTGCATATAATTTTCATTCATCTGCTCTGCTGCTGCTGCTGCTATCACTATCTTTTTCCACTGCAGCATTTTCCTTTTGGCAGCGTCGACTCTCTGCCCGTTTTTTTCAGTTCCCGTTTCTGTTTCTGTGGGAAGGGAGTATTTTTGTCACGAATTCAATAAATGATTTTTGAAGCACGTTTTTATTACGTTTCATTTTTCAGGCCTTGCTCATCCCCCTGCCTAGGGGTCGCCAGGGTCTGTGACTCACCAAAAACTGTTCATTTTAGACAAGAAAATGCACTTTTGCTAATGAATTGAATTGTCTTTGCTCCTTGTTCTCTCTCTCACTCGGTTTGTCGACGACGTATGTGGACCGAAAGCTTGCGGTCTGTGTTTAGGACTTTGTCTTTGTTTGCTTATTACAATATGTGGGGTTGGCTGTTGGAGTTATGTAAATGTGGATGGAAGGTTTTTAGCAGGTTGTCCAAAGTTTTTGAAAAATTTGTATTGAGACATGTTAAATGGTGTCTTACATATTAATTGAAAAGGATTTGGAGAGACTTAAGAGCAAGTTACTAGAATATTTCAAGGGTTCTTGAAGCTCGCACTCTTAAGATTTGCTGAAAAGTATTGCAGAGTTCTAAAGTCCCATTTCTTAATTTGGAAATACAACCCAAAAAATCTAAAAATATTTTGGAATTCCTGCAGTTTTTAGACGCCACGAGGCTTTCGCATAACTTTAAACCGAGACACACAACACCACAAACGAAGGTTGGTGGATCGTACAGCTGTTTCATGAGGAACCACTTTTAATCATCAGCGATCATTACCCAACTCTAAACAGCTCAACAGCAGTCTCTTTATCCTTGCGTTGCTAAAGCTGTTTGGGAATTCCAAAGCATTATGAGTGTGCCAACTATGGTCTAATCGAATTATTGTGAGAGGACATGCTAACCGCTACTTAAGCGATGACCTACAAGTTTGCTTGCTTAATTGCATACTGTTTACCTTAATACCTTAAAGTTCTTTAGATGGTTCGGTTCGAACTTCGAGTCCAATAAAATTCGAAGGCTTGGCACGATTACTGTTTTCAGAATCTGCCTTATCTGGATAGTTAGAACATTTGTCATTTTGTATACCCTTGCAGAGGGTAATATAAAATTATGCGGATGTTTGTAACGCATAGAAGGAAACATCTCCGACCACATAAAGTATATATATTCTTGATCAGCATGACGAGCTGAGTTGATTAAGCTTTGTCCGTCTGTCCGTCTGTCCTTCTGTCCTTCTGTCCTTCTGTCCTTCTGTCCTTCTGTCCGTCTGTCCGTCTGTTTCTATGCTATCTCCTCCGTCAGTTTTAAAGCTATCCTCACTAAACTTTGCACGAAGTCTTTTGGTACAAATACGCTGTACATTTGTCGGAAACGGCCGGATCGGATGACTATAGCATATAGCTGCCATAGGAACGATCGGTTGAAAAACTAGTCTTAAAGAGAAAAACTTTTTTGTTTTTAATGGAAACGCCTCCAAACTACGTATTTCTTAGTTTACAATCCTTTTCCATGATTTCACTAAGTTTGGTCGAAATCGGATGACTATAGCATATATCTCCCATAGGAACGATAGGTCGAAAAACCAGTTCTTGTGAGAAAAAACTTTTTTGTTTTTAATGAAAACGTCCTTATCATTGGCATACACTTATTTTATATACTTTTACACAATTCTACAAAGTTTGGTCGAAATCGGATGACTATAGCATAGAGCACCCATAGGAACGATCGGTCGAAAACTTGTTCGAGTGAGGAAAACTTTTTTGTTTTTAATGAAAACGTCCTTTTTATTGGCGTACACTTATTGTATATACTTTGGACACATTTCTACAAAGTTTTATCAAAATCGGATGACTATAGCATAAAGCTGCAGTATGAATGATCATTCGAAAAAGAAGTTCTTGTGTGAAAAACATTTTTGTTTTAAATGGGATCGCCTTCAAATTGCTAAATTAACAGTGTGTTATGCTTTTTCATGATTTCACCAAGTTTGGTCGAAATCAGACATCTATATAAAATCTGGCTTATGGACCAGCTCCACTAGGCCGACAAGACCCGCCTTTTGAATTCCTTAATAGTTAGAACAGCTGCTTGAACTTGCACGTGTTTTGATCTCTCGGATTTTACCTATCTCAAAAAACCCCACCACAGACCTACAATAAACGAAATCGCCGGACCCCGAGGACAGCAACGAGAAGCTACCCCAGAACGACGTGGACAACCCGCCGAACCGGAGGACACAGCGCCAGACCCCGTCATAACAACAACGAAAAATTAACGGGAGAAATTTGCCAATCGGCGAAAACCGTTGAAGGAGACCAAACTATCATGCTACTCCATTCGATTTTTATAAGATTTGGGCAAAACGTCGGAAACGACAAAATTGCTCAATTGCGACCAAAAACAGCATGCATGAACATAATCGAGATTATAAACTACATAGAGCTTTCTGTCCCATAACAGAGCAAAATCTATTTATAGAATAAAAAATCGGTCCTAAATAAATTAAGGAGGTAGAAAACATTTAAGAAGGTGACAAATGAAATACCGGCAAGAGACTGTAGGAAAAAGTAAAATAAGCTTGTCAAGATGACACAGCCCCAAAGGGCCAAAGCCGAGCCTCTCTCAAACTCTTGGCTTGTGCGCTTCTAATTTTAGCACAAGAGAAAGGTACCCCTACAGTTTAACGCCGAATCCGAACGGCAGTTAGAGAAGCTTTTCATGGCTAATTACTGCAATGCTGGCGCCAACAGCAAGAGGTGTGGCCGGGTGTAAAGTTTATTCAAAGAAAAAAACTTTTCATTAGATGTTCCGAGGCGGGATCGAACCCACGACCTCATGCTCAGCGGTCGCGCACACTAGCCGCTGAGCCACCCGGCCAGTAAGAGACTGTAGTTACTATTCCGTAAAACTGAACCCCAATCCGTGTTCCAATGCCCAAATGTGAACCCCGTTGAATTTGATGAGGTTGTAGTCCCTTTTGTAGAGTCAATCAGTTGTCGAATGACAACAGAAGAAAATGGCGTTCTAAAAGCACAAATTTTTGACTAATAGTCTGTTCTAGAGTTTTCCGCTCTTAAAAAATAAAATATATCATTAAGGCAAGATTCTCTACTTGGGTTTCGTCGCTCTCCTTCGCGATCGCTTGTTGGTCGTGTGCGCTAAGATGCAGACAACCGCTTGCGTTCAGTCTTCGAGGTCAAGTATAAGCAAAATTTCAATGACACACTTACCCTGCTAAAGAGAACAAAAACACACGTTTTCAGTACATTTAGAACGGATTTTTCTATGGTTGTAGCAACCTTTTATACGGCTTTAATAGGTAACTAGTCTTGGAAATTGAAAGTTCGTCTCACTCTCAACGTTCTTTGTACTTAAATATATACGACAGTTAAGTTTTTTTCATTTAAAAAAGGGTTAGATCAAGTTCGGTTGAAGATTTGGGAGCTATTCGAGGGATCCTAAAACCCTGAACCGAACCGATTCTAAGAGGTCTTGCAGCCGTGTTACAAAATTGATATTTCAGCAGAAATATAAAAAGATCGGTCGAAAAATTATAGTTTAAAAGTGGATAATTTGTTTGTTTTCCGGTTTCGGTTTGAGCCTAACCGAACCAGAACCGAATCGAGCGCGGAATTCCGATATATTTCTTACGGCGAACTGAACCTTCAACCGAATCAAATGTAACAAAATAATAGAACAAAATACTGTTTCGAGCCGAAGATAGGGGTTTGGTTCAACAAGAATTACAATCTGAATTACCGACATGTGAATTTTTTCCCAAAATCAACAAGAAAGTACCGAGGGTCCGTCATAATTGCTAAGGTTTGTCGGTTTGCCTAGTTTTAAATGCCTTCAAATTTCACATTCGGCAAAATCTATCATCCATATCTTAAAGGAAAGATCAGTGGAAGACAAACGTATTTAGCTTTGCCTTCCTGCTTCTTTCTCACTTGCAAAGAAACTTGCGCCCTGGCTGTAAATTGTAAAAGAATTTTTAGTATTGAGGTTAAACAATTTGCGTAATCAACCTAATCGGTTGGAATTTATGTACAAGAATTGGTTTTTGGTTGCTTTTGCTAACTTTAAGTAAGTCCGTCCGTGGAGACGTTGCAATGAAACTGCGGCGTCGCGCTCAATACGTAGCGGGCCATCAATAAATCATTGTGCAGACAACGACGGGACGGCGGTGTTAAAAGCACTCCTCGCCTCACACACACACACTTGCACACACTCGCACAATCTATATATGTAGATATAGACGGCAGGCATATCAATATTCCGCATAGACGGATTGTATTTTCAATATTTGCGCAGAGCTGAGCAGAACAGCGGCTTTTGTTGGTTTTGTATTGCCAATGATTTAGCAGTTTTTCGTCTGTGTTTACGCTGTGGATAAGGTTTGACGTCAGCGGCGGGAGCGGGAGCCATGCGGATGCTGCGGATGCCAGTGTTCGGCGGCTGCATAAGAAATCAGGCAAATTGTTGTGTTTTAATCGAGCCAGCCAGACAATGGCTCCACAGCATTAAGCCCTGTGCCTCAATAAGTATCTATCAATGTGTAGCTGGAGCGATGCAGTTCCAGTGTGTAAATAACTGTCAGCCAATTGTTGTTTAACCAGCAGCTTAGCCCCTCGGTGCGGTGCACTTTTGAGGTTAAGTGCTCTAAGCTTTTTCTGCCCGCGTCAGCTGTACCATACTGTCCCTGACTTTAAGCTGGCTCCTCCGCCTCCAACTCCCAGCTAATTAGTTGCACATTTTACATTAATTTATTTTCATGGCTTCAACAAAAACTTTTGTCATAAGACAAAAAAAAAATAATATAGAGGCATTAGGCGCATATGCCGTTGCATTTTTGTACGAAATGCACGAAAAAAGACAAAAACCCAAACCAAAGGAAGAATTTTGCTTTGATGCTTTTGCGACTAATTGGATTTTCTTAGCTCGAGAGCTAATAAAAACGTTTACAAAAGAATTTTCGTTTTAACTGCAAATTGGCCTAAATTACTTGTAAGTAATTATTTTGCCAGGCAACAATGAGCCAGCCAAATGGTAAGAGAATATCATCGAGTTGGGGTATACCCTGTAGATGGAACTTCATGAAGTTTTCAGGACTTGGAAACGAAAGGTATACAATCTCACCTAATTCTATTGCTTACTGCGAAAACTTGACGAAGTTTTCTTCATCTGGAAAGTCCCTTTACTATAAATACCTTGTTCATTTTTAAAGGAAATGTCTTCAAATTTGGCATTTAATTATTTTATGTACTGTCACACAGTTCTACAAAGTTTGATCCAAATCGGATGACTATAGCAAATAGCTGCCATAGAAACGATTGTAAGGAAAGTGGTTTTGGTGAGAACAACTTTTTGTTTTCAAAGGAATTTCACTAAAATCGAACAACTATATAGTATAGCTGCCATAGAAAAGAATGATCTGAAAGAGGGCCAAAGCCGAGCCCTCTATCAATCTCTTGGCTTGTATTTCTAATTTTCGCACAAGATAATGGGACCTACAGTTTAACGCCGAGTCCGAACGGCAGTTTGAGAAGCTTTTCATGGCTAATTACCACAAAGCTGGCGCCAACAGCAGAGACTGGTGACCGGGTGTAAAGTTTATTCAAAGAAAAAACTTTTTCATTAGATGTTCCGAGGCGGGATCGAACCCACGACCTCTTGCACAGCGGTCGCGCACACTAGCCGCTGAGCCACCCGGCCACAATTTATTTATTTTTAATGCTTTCACACAAATTCTACAAAGGTTGATTTAGGTCGTATGACTATCGTGTCTGTTCCGGTTTTCGACTCGACTTTCGTGTAAACGTTAATGTTTCGCGTTTAAGTTGTATTAATTTGTACGTAAGTAACAAGACAAGCTGTGGTCTCTATATCTCACAGTAATTTTCTCTTCAATTGAACTTACTTGGCATTAAGCAATCGATTTCAGTTGCTCAAACGAATTCGAGTCTTTTAATAACAGATCTAGAAACCGTAGGCATATTTTACACCTTCTATACAACGTTATTCAATTTGCAAAAAGTTAACTTTTACAAGAAAATCGACTCGAAAACCGGAACAGGGCTCTATATCACATAGCTGCCAAAGGAACGATCGGTCGAAATATAAGTTCTACAAAGGCATTTATAAACGAACCGTAGTTTCCCCTGCTAAATTTCACTCGCTGAATGTAGAAAGCAGAAAGTTAGTTAGGCTTCCTTTCATTACATTGTTCGACAAATGACGACATGATAATCTTGTAGGCCTTCATGTTACCATGTTTTTAATGTAAATAGTTTATCAATTGACATGTTCGAATAATGAGAATAAGCGGAGGCCAAAAAGTCGTTGAACAGAGTGAAATTTATGAGCTTTTGCTCAGACGACGGGCTTGTTGTGTTTAATGGGTTCACCAATGAAGACAAAGATGACAGTTACACCTTCGTCAGTATTGTGGGAAGTTCTGCAAACGATAACCTATAGTCTGTTGGAGAGAGTTGAGGACTTCGAAGTGGACGACAAATCTTGGTCAGAGCACTTAACAATTCGACATATTTTGGGGGGTGGAAAACTTAACCAGAGGAAAAAGCCTGAAGCTTTTACCAAAACTTAAGCCGAGCCCGCCAAATTTCTCACAGTATAAGGAAAGAGTAAAGCTGAATCTTCGTAAGATGCAACAAGAAACAATTAAGGGAGCTGTAGTCGAGTGCCCCCACTACAAAATACAGGGTATTCCCTTGACTTCTTGTGTTTTCATACACATACACACACACACTTTAACATACGCACACACGGACGCGTGCACGCGGTAACTCCCACAAACAAAATTGAATCGTATATAACTTTGGTGTTTTATGTCCGATCTTATTGATCTTTTCAGAATAGATAAATATTGGGCATTACTTGATATATATAAACTCTAACTTAAAAATTGTGGCTCTGACAGTTTTTTGCGCATACAGGGTGGAGGGGGAGGAATTTTCCAAATCTGAAACAAACTCGATTTGAATCTGGTATACACCTACCTACGTAAAAATTTGTGGCTCCATCTCTTATAGACTCTGAAATCGACGATCGACCCGGCAGTTGATGCTGATCAAGAATATATATACTTTATAGGGTCGGAGATGCTTCCTTCTGCCTGTTACATACCTTTGCGAAAACTTAATATACTCTGTGTACTTCTGGTACAGAGTATAAAAATATAGACAACGTAGAGAGCATCTCAAATAAAAATTATTAATAAAAAAAATCGAATGCCACCGCGGGGAATCGAGCACACTACTGCGAAGTCCGAAAGCAATAGTCTTCCCACCAAGCTACAATGCTTGCTGACATATGTGTGGCAAAATGCTCACTTAGCATTGCAGAATATTTCTAACTGAACACTTTGAATCGCGAGCTGGTAAAATTAGGAAATTTGTTTCAAAAAATTCGTTCTTCGGTCTTAGAATAAGAAAGAACGGGATTACCCTACTATTGAGAACGAAAAGACACGGTTTCGGTTCACTTAGAACGGATTATTTCTCAGGGTGAATTCGCTCATCGTCGCTTGTCGCTTTCCTATTTTACCACTTTACGGCAATGCCGCGTGAGTGTTTTCTAGTCGTATGACTTTAAGTAAAGAATATACAGCCATTCTCCCATTTTCACTATCTCACAAAGCTTAGCGATTTGGGAGCAAATTTGCCGGTTTCAAATCGCAAAATTTTAGCGAATGTGAAAATGGGAGCATGGATAATAGTCATAAATCATAATAAAAGTTGAAACCCGATTTCTGTGACTGAAATCAGCAGCTTTAAAATGCATTTTTACTGGGCTTTGTACTCATTTGGTATAGTTTCGCGATTTACTCATGTGTTAGTCACGGAAAACGGTTGGAAACTTTCTTTATGATTGTGGTTCTTTACCATATCGTGGTTCAGTATTGTCATAATCATAACTATGTAGTTATGTGAGGTCATTTGTCGACTTGAAAAGCAGTTTCTTAAGTATTTGGTGGCTTTATTACCGTGGAGATCTATTAACTGGGAATTGTGTTTTTGCATTGCTCCCGGCTTTATATTCCCCTTGATTGGGAGCATGGTTTGTTTTTTATTTTTATTTTGTATTCTCTTCGTTATCTTTTCGCGATTTTATGATTTGCCTATGTTCTTCATCATTGGTCATTCATGGCATTAATCGCGCCTAGTCTTATCATAACCAAGCCTGGAAAGTTATGTGTGGTCATTTGTGGTCTTGAAGATCAGTTTCTTAAGTATATAAATCACCATAGAGCAATCATCAATGATTTAAAGAAGATTTAAATCATAATAATTAAAAGCAATTTGAATGCAATCGCGAAGTAAAGAATTCACGAAGATTTAAAAGCAAAAATAATTAAAATCTTTTACAACTCTGGGTACAAACATCCGGACAATTTTATAATAACATGTTAAAAACAAAAAACAAAATAGGCGATCAAATTTGTTAACAAAGCAACAAACACATTCCAGCAAGTACAGTATGTACTGTACGTAGGTCTTCCACTTTCTGTAGTCAGAGCATACAAATAAATTCCACAAATCACAATTAAGTCAGGATATGTGATCAACCCTTAACATTGCTGGGACGCTCGACCGCCTGTTTGTTCGCTGAATATTTGCCGTATTTAAACAGAAAATCAACGAATAAAGAGTTGAGAATTACAAAATTGTGAAAATAATAAATTTTTTCTTTGTAACAAAAAGATTTAATTTAATTTTAAAAAATTTTGCAGTCTCCACGCGTAGTCAAACTCTCGTTTACCGGCTTCTACCGCACGCTTTACCCCACTAGGCCACCGCTTCGTTCAAAAATGTGATATCATCGGCAAACGCGAATCTGTGGTAAAACAGGCGTTCTCAGAGATAGAGAAGCAGTCAAAACTTATGGGCTTAGCGGTAAATGAGGATAAGACGAAGTACCTTTTATCAACGCGCAGTGAGCCTACGCTTGGACAATCTGTTGCAATGGGAGACTACAACTTCAAGGTTGTTAAGGAATTTGTCTACCTCGGAACGACGATAACCAGCGACAACAACATCAGTCTGGAAATCCGAAGAAGAATTACTCTTGCAAACCGATGTTATTACGGGCTCAATAAGGAGTTCAAGAGCAAAACGAAAATTGCGCTATACAAGTCGCTTATCATCCCAGTCCTGCTATACGGCGCAGAAGCATGGACAATGACAAAAGAGGATGAGGCGGCAATTGGCGTGTTCTTCGGAGGATTTATGGACCTCTAAACGTTGGCGGCGAATTTCGCATCCGAATGAATCGCGAACTGTATGAGCTCTATGGGGACACTGACCTAGTCAAGCATAAAACAACAGCGGCTGCGCTGGATAGGACATGTTACCCGTATGGATGATAACGCTCCAGCAAAGCGTGTGTACAATCGGCATGCGATAGAGTTGGGAGGCATTCCCCCGCACGGTCGACCAAAGCGGAGATGGCGCGACCAGGTGCAGGAAGACATTGCGAAGCTGGGAGTGTCCTTCTGGTGGAATGTCGCTCGGGACAGAGGCGAGTGGCGGGCATTAGTGGCAGCGGCCGAGACCGTGATGGCCAAAGAAGAAGAAGAAGAAGAAATTTTAATAATTAAAAAAATTTACCAACCAACGGGTTGCTCACGATTGGAAATGTTTAAAATTCCTGAATTCAATACTTCCGCAGCTCAACAGGGGGTCGTGAATACCCTAGAAGTTTTTCTTAAAATGATACAAAAAATCGTTTTCCTGAACATTGATTTTTAGCCACTTCTTCGTAATAAAATTTTACAAAGTCGGATCAAAATCGCATGTCTATAGCATATAGCATAAATTTCTTTCTCATATTGTTCATCGTTTTTTCTTTCTCTTTTCATTTTCTTTTTGTTTTAAACAAATTGTCTCAAACACCCCCTCACTTCTGCCTGTTTCCAGGGTATTGAAGGAAAAATCATAAAAATCGCCACGCACACACACAAAAACATTAGCTTGGTGTTTAGGCCTAGTATTATCACAACTTTGGCCTAATGAACTGCTGCTGGCCGAGTGGCTGTGTAATTGCATTTGAATGAGTGAAGACAGCGCGAGTCTGGGGAGGGAGGCAGCGACACACAGCTGTTGTGCGAGTGTCCAAGTCTTAAATGGTGGCTGAGATGAGGGCATGGGTGGGGCACGCACGTCTTATCGACATATATCGATAAAAGAATTAGCTAAATCGTGACTGCCACTTTGAACATGTCGCTGCCATTAATTATGGCTGATGACATGACGCCATTCGTTTGGCTACTTGGCTCCAACGCATCTTTCCCATTCATGTTGTTGATTTTATTAGCTGACATAGCCTTCCCCGCACCACCTCGCGTTTCCAAGGGCAGGCATGTGCCAACTAATTAAAATCGACTTTTTGCAATTAATGTCTTCAAATCAAATTAGCCCGCAAAAGTAAATAAAAGTTTCAAGCTCGTGATGCTGCTGGTTTGCAGAAAACGCTGGCTACAAGGAAGTAAGAAGCTAACTGCGGGCTGGCCATCTTGAATTTTGACAAATTCTGGGCCGAATTCATATGTTAGTGCTTACTAGAGATCTGCACGAGTAAGTAAAATAGTAATCGAGTAGTACTCGCCGAGTACGATTACAAATGAGTACGATTACCCAGCTGTCAATTCGGCACCGTAGCATCGCAGAAACCGCACCGTTTGTAACGCATTGAAGGAAGCATCTCCGACCACATAAAGCATATATATTCTTGATCAGCATGACGAGCTGAGTTCATTTAGCCTTGTCCATCTGTCCGTCCGTCTGTCTGTTTCCATGCTTTTTCCTCCTTCAGTTTTAAAGCTGTCCTCATCAAACTTTGCACGGTCTTTTGGTACAAATACGCTGCACATTTGTCGGAACCGGCCGGATCGGATGACTTTAGCATATAACCTTTTTTGTTTTTAATGTAAACGCCTTTAAACTTCGTAATTCTTAGTTTACTATGCTTCTCTATGATTCCATCAAATTTGGTCCAAATCGGACTTCTACATAGTATAGCTGTCACAGAAAAGTAGAGTCTGAAAAGAAGTCTTAGTTCGGAAATTTTTTTTGTTTTCGATGTAAGTGTCCTCAAAATTGGCATGTATTTGTTTTATATGCTCCTACACGATTCTACAAAGTTTGGTCGAAATCGGATGACTATAGCATATTGCTCTCATAGGAACGATCGGTCTAAAAACTTGTTCTAGCGAGAAAAATTTTTTTGATTTCAATGGGAAATATTTATATTATATACTTTAACACAAATCTACAAAGTTTTGTCAAAATCGGATGACTATAGCATATAGCTGCAGTACGAATGATCGGTCGAAATTGAAGGTCTAGTGAGAAAAACTTTTTTGTTTTAGTTGGGATCGTCCCAAATTTCGAAACTGTTAGTTTGTTATGCTTTTCCATGGTCCCACTAAGTTTGGTCAAAATCGTCCTTCCATATAGTATAGCACTCATAGAAAAGTAATGTCCGTTAAGTAGTCTTATTTAGAAAAACAAACTGCAAGGAAGTTAACTTCCCTCTATTTTTCTAAATAAGACTATTTTCGGGCCTTACTTTTCTATCGGAGCTGTACTACATAGATGTCCGATTTTTACCAAATTTGGTGGAATCACGGAAAAGCAAAGTAAACTAAAAAATACAAAGTTTGGTGGCGTTTCCATTGAGAACAAAATAGTAAGTAAATTCTAGTAAGTGTGTTGTAATGGATCTTTTTTTTTAACAAATCGATGCTGGTTTGGTGACATAAACGGGAAACATAAGTGTTGATGCTGACAGGTTATAGTTTGTTCACAGTGTTTAGGTATAGCAGAGAGTTTCGCAATACTCCTGTAGTTAGAAATATCAGACCGTGATCCCATTTTGTGTAAGGGAATAATAAAAGATTCTTTCCAAGTAGTAGAATATTTAGACTGCTAAAGTGATTTGAAAAACAAGATGTGGATAGGATAGGCAAGCGAGCTTGCGCATTGCTTTAAAATGCACGAAGGTACAATATCAGGCCCAGAAAAAAGGTTAGACTAAAACGAGAGTAGACCATTTTGGTCAGAAGAGAATGAAATCGAAGTACAACGTATGAAATCTTATAAAGAAATAGGGTATGGAATTCCCATTGCTAGCATCTGACGACGAATATGTTGATTGAAAAAATTTTGAAAAGAGATTTGCAGAGAAGAAAATAAATCGTTGGACCGTCGTTTGATATTAACGAATTGATTAAAACTCTTAGGATCGTTACAGAAGTTACTTTGAACTCGAGAAAGGTAGCTTTGATAGCAAATACGATTTTGGGCTTGGAATTTTGCCCTAGCAGTCGAATATTTGGAGAAGTCCGTTGCTTTTCCTGATTCTAAAAGTTGAGACTTCACATTTTTTAAGTATCTAAGGCTTCCACAACTCCATGGTGCATTCTTCTCAACACTTCTTACAACCTCCTGAGGGATTGAAATATCAAATAACTCGTAAAGCTTAGAGTAAAACAAATAGGTTGCAGTTTCTACGCAATGAACTTGATTAAGATATGACCAGTCAGTATCTAGCAACAAATTATTCAAGAGTAGCCTGTTTTCTTATAGCATCTACTGAGCACTGCCTTAGTCGGCTCAACCGCCTCAGCTCTGCTTGGAACATTCAAAATAAGTTCTAAGGTGGGATGATTAATCAAAGAATATGTTTGTGCATTTATTCTTAGTCTGCGACATTTTTAATCTTCTCTACATAATCGCCATTGATTTCAATGCATTTCTTAAGCCAATAGAACCACTTGTCAAAACTGTCTTCAAAATCTTGCTTTTCAAGCATTTTTTAACCAAGACTACTTTTCCGACTGTACTTTTCTATGGCCCGATTTCTCAATGTGCGGTTAGTCAACTTGACAGGCAGTTTAGGAGGGGCTGCGCCACAACACCACCCACCCCAACCCTCTTCTTTTGTTGTCAAAAAATAAAATTTTTCTTAAATTTATTTCTTACTTACCTTGACTGGGACTCGAACTCGGGACCTCGAATAAAGCACTCACTGACAGCGCCGCTCAGCCAACTCTACCACACCAGCGATGCTTTCAGCATCGTCCAATTGCCATTATTAATTGACGGGTGACAATCACGATACGGATATATAGCAAGCCTGCACGTACTTAAAATTTTAATCCCGTTGCCGGGATCAAGTCATTCATTTTAGGGTTAAAATTTTCCCGGCATTTCGGTGTATGTATCGGTGTATGTATCGCCAGCTATTGCTTTTGATTCATCGCAATCAATTTTAATAAATTCAATAACATTTAAAAATCCCTATCAAAAATACCTAATTTGTTGACCGTGTCTGGTCACCCTAATGCAGCGATAGGAATTTATCGATATCAGATGAATCTGCTGTTGCAAAAACCAAATGACTTGACCGCTTGTCAATTGGAGGAACAAATTTAACCGGCGGTTGGCCAACCGGAACCTTTGAGAAATCGGGCCTATGACAGTTATATTATATATAGTACATAGTTGACCGATCTTAAACAGAATTGGTGATATTATGAGAAAGCATAGAAAACTAATCAGTACTAAGTTTGGGACGTTTCCATTTAAACAATAAAGTTATACTCACTGAAACTAATTAGTCGAATGATTTTTCCTTTGACAGCTATATATCCTATAGGCATTCGATCCGTTCGGTTCCGACTTCGACTTCGTGCAAAGTTTTGTCTTCTATGCATTTGATGTGATTTCAAATATGTGTGATTAGTATAATTTCTGTCTATTCCTTAGTCCTGGGAGTCACACGCCAAAGAACAGCTCAAGCAAACGCTTAACACACACACACACACACACACTCAACGGAGCACAGAGCATTGAGGAGGACAGACAGTGGCAGGGGCGGGGCCACTCAACGTTGATAATAATATTTATAAGACTCCTCAAGGACACTCGGCTGTGGAGTGGAGTTGGAGTTGGAGTGGGGGCCACTTATGTGCCGGACGTACCTAAAATTACCCTGGTGGCTAGTTGCCGTCGAATTCCGAACTTGGCCACACAATTTGTGCTTTAATTTGCCACAATAACAACAACAGCAACAGCAACAACAACAGCAACAAGAAGAGTGAAACTTTTCACAATAAACACACAAAAAGGCCACGAAAATATGCCCCAAGGATTGGGAAAAGCTGCTCCTGCCGCTCATCATTTTTATTTGTTTGCTTTCACTTGGCTGGGCAAAAGGTGCCCCATCCACGTACTTTTGTTGACTCTAACTCGCCTTCGACTTTGGCTTTGGTTTTGGATGTGTTTTTTTTTTTTTTTTTTCCTGAGCAAAAGTTTGTTTACCTACAAAATTGAAGTGTGAAATAAGCAAAGTTGAATTATTCCTGGCGGACATGATAAACTGCGGCGGTATTGGGGTGCGATTCTATTTTTTATTTGTGTCAATTTTGAGCCTTGACTTTCTGTTAATGCTTGATGGGCGGCCTAAGGGCAGTCAAATATGCCTTTTTTTTGAACAGATTTCTTTGGTTGGGCTTTTATTATTCTGTGTGTGGAAAACTTTTTCCTGGCTGGGAAATCTATTAGAAATGGCAGCAATTCGTGGCATTCGGTGGCTGATTTGTATTGGGTTTGGTTCGAAATTCATGGAATCACGTATATATAAATAAGGTAGTATAGCCAACGCATCTTATTCAAAATTTATGTAGGTTTGTCCGTATTTGAATTAAGTCCGTTTCGTTTGTACAATTTCAAGTACGTTTTCACCTTGGATGACTTCAATTAAGAACGAAGCGCTTTAAAATTGAATGTGGAAAGTAAAAATTATGGAAATAAAAAAAGCAGTCCGAAAATCAAGAATTTTCGTACTTACAGTCATCTGAAAACTTTTGGAAAGCGCTTTTTTAACCCAAGTATAAACTATATGTTGAATTGAGTACAAAATAGACTTACCATGCAGACTCTTAAAAAAAAACACTGAACAGGTATCACTGCACCACAGGAAATGAACAAGAATAAAAGTAACTAAAAAAGAGCCACTGAACAAGAGTCGCAGAGCAAGAGATACTTAAATGTCATTAAATAGTCACTGAATAAAAGTCACTGCACCGGAGTCACAAAGTCAGAGTCAATGAAAGTTGACGAACAAGAGTCTCTGATTAGAGTAACTGAAACACATAAATAGGCTATTTACACTAGGAGTGCGTTAATAGCTAACAATCAGATTTTTTCCCCCCGGGCCTGGGCTTCTGAGAAGGGCCCGGATTTTTGGCGAAAACGTAAATAATCTATGTACAACATGTGAATAAATCATGACTATTAAAAGCCGCTCACGAAAATAATCAAGACCGTATTCAATGCTATAATAAGTGGCGTGCTCTTGAAAAAAGACTTAAAACCGACTCTTCAGTTAATCCATTGTGTTTCACTAGAGTAGCGAAGAAATGGAAAGAAATTTTGAAAAGTGTTCTGGAAACAATTTTGTTTTTGGGCGAAAGAGGCTTGTCTTTAAGGGGAGATAGTGATCTCATTGGAAATCCGAAAAACGGGAACTTTTTGGGAGTTTTGGAGATGATTAGTCACTACGATCCCGTGTTATGATTCCCAATTAAGTCATCAACGTTTGCAAGTCCACTATCAGCCCCATGAAATCTAAAATTTATAGAACTGTGTGCCCGACATGAAGAGGCAGAAATTTTGAAAGATCGAGAAGATGCAAAATATTATGCTTTGATTGTTGACTCAACGCATGATTCCTCGCATTTGGAAAAATCAACTTTTATGCGTATCTTTGGTTTTTTTTGAAACTTTCAGGAGATTGGCGTCGAGGTAAGCGGCGATTATAGGCATATTCTGATGTTGATAAACTTAATTTAATTAACGCAGTAAAAGTTAAGAGCGAGATGTGGGACTTGACAGACAAGAGACACTCGGATTCTGATGCTGGGTTTATACTGCGTCACAGAATGTCACATTTCAGAGTCACAGCTCCATATGAATTTGACGTTGTGACACTGAAATCTCTCGATTATCTATTTTATAGTTTCAATTAGTACCCACTTGTTCCGATTTTTAAAGACTATTTTGAAAATTAATCTTGAATAATTGAATGTATGTTGCATATTCTCATCATTGACTGCTTATTAATTTAACATATTAACACAAAATATAAAAACACCGTAAGAACCTGCTGCTCACATTATCATCACTTCTTCTCCGTCTTCCTTATCTTCTGCTCCATTTTCTTCAGTCGATAGAAATTGAAGAGTATATTGACACGTCGAGTGACCAAACATTTTACATTATATTGTCGTCGTGTCAAGCTAAAAGTCATCCAGCCATAGTAGGAAGCCAGGGTAAGCATCAGAGCCAAGCAACCGGCAAGGGCATAAGCCACAGCGATTTGGTTCCAAGTAATACGCATCTCGTAGATGGCCTGTCGTGACTGATATAACAGCATGAGGCAGCTCAACGAGAAGATCGACAAATAGACGTAGATGGTGTGATAGAAGCTGTCCAACTGCCGATAGACTGCCAATTGCCGTTTGATTTTCATCCAATCAATGCGAATCATTTTAATGCTTAGGAAGTAAAGAGTCGAAAACAAAGGGAAAATTGTATTATTACTAGGTAAAAGTTATGCCCAGGCTAGCTGTGTTCTCCTAGTATAAACGTTTGGGTAACTTATTAACACAAAATTATTTCATAGAAAATTGGTATAGGTGCAATTTTTAAAAAGCGTCATATTTTGTATTTTAAATAGGAACTTAACTCCTAATGTGGTCCGGAGATAACTTTAATTTTAAAAATGGGTTGCCCTCTTACTTTACTGCAACCGCCGGACATTGAAGTGACCAAGTTTTGAAAGTCTCTCAGTATTACCAACTTACACATTAAATTTCAAATTCATAGCTTAAATGGTTGTAGAGTTTCGGCTCTGAACCACTAATGTGACAGTTTCTTAAGGGGGTATTTGCCTCTAGAGAGACCAATTTTTGACCTTTTTATACCCTTGCGGATGCTTGTAACGCATTGAAGGAAGCATCTCCGACCACATAAAGTATATATATTCTTGATCAGCATGACGAGCTGAGTTCATTTAGCCTTGTCCGTCCGTCCGCTGTCCGTCTGTCTGTTTCTATGCTATCTCCTCCGTCAGTTTTAAAGCTATCTTCACCAAACTTTGCACGAAGTCTTTTGGTACAAATACGCAGCACATTTGTCGGAACCGGCTGGATCGGATGACTATAGCATATAGCTGCCATAGGAACGATCGGTTGAAAAACTAGTCTTAGTGAGAAAAACTTTTTTGTTTTTGATGGAAACGCCTCCAAAATACTTATTTCTTAGTTTACTATCCTTTCCCATAGTTTCACTAAGTTTGGTCGAAATCGGATGACTATAGCATATAGCTGCCATAGGAACGATCGGTCGAAAAACTAGTTCTAGTGAGAAAAACTTTTTTGTTTTGAATGAAAACGTCTTTATCATTGGCATACACTTATTTTATATACTTCTACACAATTCTAGAAAGTTGGGTCGAAATCGGATGACTATAGCATATAGCTGCCATAGGAACGATCGGTCGAAAAACTAGTTCTAGTGAGAAAAATTTTTTTTGTTTTTAATGAAAACGTCCTTTTTATTGGCATATTCTTTATATATATACTTTAAGTAAGGGAGATGGCCGCGGCTTGGAAAGATGATGATCGGGGATTGATGTGGTTGTCTGGGCGATCTCCTATATCTTGAGTGTTTATTTAAACACGAAAGTTTTGTCCAACTTAAACTTTATTTAATTTTAATGAGGAAAGTATGGTGCGACGTTCGCATGGTGGTTGTAGCTACTCTCTATGCTTAGTGTTACCGTTCACGGATAGGCTGAAATAGTTACAAACATTTTCGGTTACTTTACTAGTACAAGTAATTGTTAAAGTAATTATATTTTGTAATAATCACTGAATAATCACAAATAATCGTAGTTCCAAGTTACAGTTACGATTAGGAAAAAATCGTAATCCGGAACTGTTTTTAATTTTCTAAAAAATTGTAATGATAATGGTAATGGTAAGCGCAAGAATACTTTTTTAAGTGCATTGTGCAAAATGTTAAGTGCAAGGAAATCGTTACGCCTGCTTCTTCTTCACTCAATATTTTTATGAAACTTCTATTTACGTCGTTAGTCCGACTGGGCCTTAACAACCTAAAAGTATGATCACAAAGATATAAAAATAGTTCGAAATTTAGATAATATTTAGGTTGATTTTTAAGCTGTTTTGGATTTTCAGTGTACGTCAAGCGTGATTTGCAATATGTGGCAACGCCAAAAATGCTTAGTAAGGTTTGCCATTTACCTTAAAAGGACTAACAAACGAAACAGCGCTTGCAAATCATTGAATCTTATTATCAAACTTGGTGATCTGTAAGAAATGTGTTTCGCACATTACCATAAACTGAACAATCTAAGAAGTATCCTATCCAAATTTATAGTATCCCAAAGCGGCGATAGAAAAGAAAGACCCTTTGAAAATTCTGTTGGAAAACTAGTTGGGGGAAAAAACTTATTACTTAAACTTGCCAGCTATTAATATTATCTGCTTTAGCACAAATTTAGCCGAGTTTGATGAAAATTGGATAACAAACTGACCATTCAACTAGCCTTTTAACACGATCACTCATAGACAGCGTCTGATTGCATTGAGGTTCGCAATTTGGAAATGGGTTAAAAGTAAAAGTTGGCAACGGTCAACAAGCATTTTTAATTGATTTCTACCGCCCCCCGATTTCTTTGTCGAAGCTGGTCCGGATGGACCAGAGAGGATGATGTGTGTCTGAAAAGTTTACAATAATTTTTGCACATTCAATGGCCGCAACTAAACGCCAAATACAGCCGCAACTGTACCAACTGAGGCCCCAACCGAACGAGCGACCGAACGACCGACCAAATGGAGGGCAAAAGGCGATGAAAGAAAAGTTTTTGTCTGTTGGCATATTTTGAAAATGCACACACATTCCCACACACATGCAAACTAGGAGTTCAAAGTCCAACGCATGATTGTGAAAATGGAATTGCTAAAGTTGGTTTTGCGGATCAAATGGGGAGAGCGGACGGTGGCCGGGGCGGGCGTTAAAAGTTGCACAATATTTTTTTTTCCCCCTGCATAATTTCCTGTTCTCCTTCTATTTGGGCTTGTTGTCATTTTCAATGACAGCGGCAACGGCGACCACCACGACGTCGCATTGGTCTCCATTGTGCGCGCCATCATTTGTTGTATTTGCACGAGGTGCGTTCGAAGAATGTGGGGATTTTTATTAGGATCTAGTCGAAGAGTCGATGGTAGATAGATGGAAGTTGGAAGGAAGAACCATTTCGGATCTTTAGGTTTCACTTTAAGCAGCAAACGGTTTTTGGTTCTGGCTCAAATCGCCAAAGTTCAAAAAACAAAACCTTTCTCTTGCAACACACCTCGTGTTTATGTATTTGACCATATGGAAACGCAGCTGTGAGCAAATAATTTTAATTTCATATTTGAATGCTAAAGTTCCTAATTGAAATTGCTTTGGACACACCCAAAAATAAAGAAGAGAACCTAGAGAAAGTGAACTATTTCATTTCAATCCACTTGAAAAACCTTTTGGGTTCTTCGCTTGGCTGTGTCCAAGCAATCAACATAAAACAAAAGAACTGTATAAAAATTAAGCTCAATTACCAGAAATTTACAACATCAATAAAATAAGTGAAGAGTGCTCAACACACACACACACACACACACACTTCCTTCCCCATCCCACTCCAGCAGTTACCATCCACCTACAAACAAGCTAGCTTACGTCGACATACAAACTCATCACCGGATGCTGACATATTGAAACACGTACCGACAACATGCTACACCCAAAATTATAGTCACTTCCTTGATTTTGATTTCAAGTACTGAACAGTAGGAGGTAGTGGGGTGGTGGGGTAGCTCTGGGAAGGATGGTAGTTGGGACATAAGCAGCCTGTAAGTGTTGCAAAATATGTTGACTCAACTCATAACATCACGAAACGAAATGTGTTGGTGGGGTGTGGGAGACGAAGGCGAGGCGTCAAAGCCGAAGGAACAAAAAAAAAAAAAGCAGTGGGGCAGCAGTTGAGGATTTCCTAATGAGTGCTTCATGAATGAATTTCAGCCACAGAATACTAATTCGATGGAAAATTCATTTTTCCACACGATTGGCAATTAAAAGAGATTTTCTACCACACACACACAGACACACTCTTGCAGGCATATGTATGTAGGTGTGTGTGTGTGTGCGGGAGGCAGTGATGCGAAGTGATTTTTAATCACCCACAAATGTGAAAATGTGATGAAAGCTGGGGGAAAACTCTACAAGGGCAAGGGCAACTCCGGAAACACTTAGCTTGTTCTTGTTCTTAGCTTTATGTTCAGTTTTTGTAAGCTACTCGATTTGTTCAGTTGTTCACTGCTTCTTTTTAGTTCATATGTTCACGGTGACGATTTTTTTCTGTTTAATTTTTCAGTTACTTTTTGTGCTTTTATGTAGTTGTTCACTTAGCTCATGTTGTTACTCAATTGTTCAGTTGCTCATTATGAGTCATATTTCTTACCTACGTAAGATACAAGGTAAATGTTGAATAATATACCTAGGTAAACTAAAAGGTATCCGAAATTTCCAGTACCTAGGTAAAGGTAAAGGACAAAAAAGGTACTCTTTAATAAGCCAACCCGAAATTGTTAGGGATGAGAACTATTCAAACGAAACTTTGAGGCTTTCTCAAAATTTTTAGCAAATTCGTTAGACAACAAAAATGAAGAAAGTACGTCCAAAAATTTTCCGTTAACTTCTCAGCAGCGAAATCAGTTAAATATGGTATTAAGTTTATTTCCGAGCTTTGATAAGCAAGGGTTAGGACACACTTCACTGCTAGAGCATGAAATTGACGTTGGAGATTCAAAACCTATTAAGCAAAGATTCTACCATGTGTCACCGGGTGTAGAAAAGTTAATGTATGAAGAAATTGATAGAATGCTTAGTCTAGGTGTAATCGAGAAGTCAAATATCCCATGGAGTTCCCCAATGAGAATGGTATTAAAGCCGAGTAAAGTAAGATTATGTTTAGATGCTCGCAAGATTAATGAATGTACGAAAAAAGATGCACACCCGTTACCCAATATTGATGGTAGTTTTGCACGATTACCCAAGGCAAATCTGATTTCTAAAATAGATCTGAAGGATGCATAGCTAGCTAAGGAATCGAGACCTATAACTGCATTTACTATCCCAGGGCGTCCTCTTTACCAATTTGTTGTAATGCCCTTTGGGTTATGCAACGCTCCTCAAACAATGAGTCGTTTGATAGACGAGGCGATACCCCCTGATTTGAAATATTGTTGTTTTGGATATTTGGATGATCTCTGCGTAGTTTCCTCTGATTTTGAATCACATCTTGCAGTACTTTTACGATTGGCAGAACAGTTGCCTGTTTTCTTGACTCGAGTATACTTGTTGTAAATGCGTCTTGGGTATGATTTTCCACTCAAAATATGAAGTCAGTTCATATACTCACGGAAAGAGATCCAAAGATTCTCCGGAATCAGTAGATCAGATCTGTGTGCTGAGTCTTAAACGCCCCTATCTAGGTTTAGCCAGAAACTTTCTACATATTTAATCAGTTGGAAAAGTATTCCGAAAATTTATTACTAACCTGAATTAAATAGGAAGCAATGCGATAAGGACTACTTTTTGGAACTTTCTAAAAGCTAAAACTACCAAAAGTTGATCTTTCAAAATTCCATAGAAAAGTCTGCTGGTGATGGCACTTGGGGTCCTTAAATATAATTTGGTTTAGGCTGTGGAAAGTATGACAAGATGTATAATTAACTCTCTGATTAGAAGTTGAATTTTAATAATATTCAAGAGAGTTTTTATGCTACTTTTTTCAATGCTGGAATGCGTCTTAATTTTTCCTTACTTTCTCTACTTAAAGCGTATTAAGGATCAACACAACACTGCTTTTGAACAGTCACGCCGACAAACTTAAGTGCGAAAAATGATTATTTAAGATTAGCTTCTCAACCAGGCAATCATTTGAAATTTCATTCTCATTAAAATTAAAGTACCTTACACCTTACTTTTTGGCAAGGACAATAATAATTTGAACCTAGGTAAGGTAAAAGGTGCTTGAGTTTGAAAAAAAATACCGAGGTAAGGTAAAAGGTATAGAGACCTGTTCCCGTTTCCGAGTGGAATGAAAAAGTAAAACGATCGCAATTCCGAATCGTTTTCATTTTGGTGTTCCCGTTTCCGAGTGAAATAGAAATCGATTGTCTTTTCGAATGAATTTTCGAATCGTTATGGAATTTTAATTCAGCCACAAGGCAGCCTTGATAATTTCGATCAGCACTGCGCTTGCGCTGATTCGGAATTGCGAACAGCTCGGTCTCATTTCGATCGTATTTCTTTCGTCTACATGCAATTTCTGAGGTAGAAACTTAACAAAAATGATTTTAAATCAAATTGAAGGCTCGATATATCTAAAGATTCTTCAAAATCTCCACAATATTTGACGTGCTAAAATAAAAATACTTGCAAAATGCAAAGAATCACCGTTGCCAAGAAAATTGGCATTTATTTTTCATTCTACTGACTCTTAGGCAAAACTTTTGGAACCGAATAACTTGATCGATTTTCGGCAAAGGAAACAGCTACCAATTCCGATGCCGCATTATCTGATCGAAATCGAAAACGGGAACAGTCCTGATAAAATATATTTATCTAGCAGAGCTCGTAGATAACAATTGAACATTTTTGCCGTTGCGGTCTGCTCAATAACAAAACCGAAAAATTCATGCACGCTTGCTCTCGCTCTGAGCAGAACACTTCGTTTCTCCTTGTTTTTGTTTTCAGTTGACTGTTCTCAGTTGAGTTTTTCTTGTTTTGCTCATTCAATAACAATTTATAGACAGCAATCCGACTGAGCGCTCGCACATTGGGAGTCAGTAGATGAGCTAAAAGCCGAACGACTCACCTCTAAGGGTCTTTTTTATACCCTTGCAGAGGGTATTATAAAATTGTGCGGATGTTTGTAACGCATAGAAGGAAGCATCTACGACCACATAAAGTATATATATTCTTGATCAGCATGACGAGCTGAGTTCATTTAACATTGTCCGTCTGTCCGTCCATCCGTCTGTCTGTTTCTATGCTATCTCCTCCGTCAGTCTTAAAGCTATCCTCACCAAACTCTGCACGAAGTCTTTTGGTACAAATACGCTGCACATTTGTCGGAACCGGCCGGATCGGATGACTATAGCATATAGCTGTCATAGGAACGATCGGTCGAAAAACTAGTCTTAGTGAGAAAAACTTTTTTGTTTTTAATGAAAACGCCACCAAAGTACGTATTTCTTAGTTTACTATCCTTTCCCATGATTTCACTAAGTTTGGTCGAAATCGGATGACTATAGCATATAGCTACCATAGGAACGATCGGTCGAAAAACTAGTTCTAATGAGAAAAACTTTTTTGTTTGTAATGAAAACGTCCTTATCATTGGCATCCACTTATTATATATACTTTTACACAATTCTATAAAGTTTGGTCGAATTCGGATGACTACCTAGAGCTCCCATAGGAGCGATCGGTCGAAAAACTAGTTCGAGTAAGAAAAACTTTTTTGTTTTTAATGAAAACGTCCTTTTTATTGGCATATTCTTATTTTATATACTTTAGCACATTTCTACAAAGTTTTATCAAAATCGCATGACTATAGCATATAGCTGCAGTATGAATGATCGGTCAAAAAAAAAGTTATAGTGAGAAAAACTTTTATGTTTTAAATGGGATCGCCTCCATATTTCGTAATGAACAGTGTATTATGCTTTTCCATGATTTCACCAAGTTTTGTCGAAATCAGAAATCTATATAGTATAGATCCCATAGAAAAGTAAGGTCCAAAAAGTAGGGTATACAAAACTTCGGCCGAGCCGAAGTTAACGTTCCCCTATTTTTGAAAGATAACGTTAAGTACGAGTCCAAGTGGTTTTATCCGGCTCGAAGGACCCAAATTAAAAAATCACTGTTTGTCTGGCTCATTTTGTCAGCATCACCGCCAATATGTTTGTACGTAACTAGACACACTGGGCGAAGGACGCGCAGAACGCTTTTGTGTAGTCATTGAGTGAATTGACAGGCGAACCATCGAACGGATGGACGCTTGAACGGACAGACAGTTCCACCCACATCCACATGGTTAGCATTTGCTTGTTAGTTGGCTACCCGAATGCAGCTATGTGGGTGCGAGTGAGTGTGTGTGTGTGTGTTAAAGCCAACTTGTCAATGTGACGGCAGTCAAGCAGGCAACCGACAAGCGTTGACGTATTTGACAAACAGCACGTGAACGGACGGACGGACGGACGGACAGACGTTCAAGGGAATTCTCATTCTCGCCCCGTTGTCTCGCATGTGGGAGTCGAAGTCACAGGCTAATTACTTTAATTGGTTGTCGCAGTGCTCCCCCCCTTGAACACCCCTGTAAAGTGTTGGAAACTATTGAAACACTCTGTGTGTGCGGTGGGAGGGAGGTGGGGGAAGGGAGGCAGAAAGTTGGCAATCTAATAATGCCCAATGCCAACGACTACAACTACTTAAAAAGTGCACGACAAACGCATAAAAACAATAAATTGCACAAACGCCGAGTTCAATTCCTTGGGCGGGGCAGGGTTCGCAATTCGCTTTCAATTTGAGTTAAGGACAACGACGACGGCGCAGAGAACCACAGAGAAAGTGTAATGAAGTTTGCGCGTTTTGCCATTATTGCAAAATGTACAATTTGACAGCTGCAGCCGAAAGGAAATTCTCAAAAGAAAACAAGTGAACAGAAAAGAAAAAAGAAAGAATTACGAAATTTGCCAGACAAGACGACATTGCATTAAGTGTAATCGATATACACAGAGTTTGGGAAATGATGATTTCATAGTTAGGCGAGGATAAAGGAAAGAGAATTGGGAATTTACATTTATAAACAGTTTTTAGCAACAAAGAAGAAATATGAAATAATCTAACTGCCACCCATTGCGATTTGGAAGTTTTAGGTTAAAGCTTTAGGCTACAACCTGGCTGGGAAAATTCTTTCTTATCTGAGACCGGGCTTAAGCCAGGCGTCTCTGTTCACATCCCAGGCTAACTATGATATCCACAAAGCAGACCATCCAAGCAACACAACCAGTGGGAGGGGCTGCTATCTTGGTAAGACGTGAAATATCATACTATCAATTGGTTCCTGTTAGGCTGACCCTACTACAAATGGCGACAATCCAGGTGGCTACTAGCAAAGGAGAGGTGCTCATATAGCGATAATATTTACCTCGTCTCTTCCTTGGTCCACACCTGACTTTGCGGGGCTTTTACCCAGGCTTGGGAACAAGTTCCGTTTAGGTGGGGACTTCAACGCTAAGCACAGTTTCTAGGGCAACTATAGAGCCGACTCGAGAGGAAGGAGTTTGCAAGAAGCTCTAGCCCAGATACTGGCAACAGGCCCGGCCACCTACTACCCGTTTGATAACCGTAACACCCCTAGCGCCATTGACTTCTTTATATTTAACGAACTGCATCCTGATGAACTGAACATCGGGATGGAATATGCCCGCTCATCTGACCACCTCCCCCTAGTGGTTGAATTAGAAGGATCTCCTCGAAAGTTGGTCACAAATGGGCGGTTATTTTCACCAGGCACTGACCAGGCACTATGAAGGATCTAAAGGGAACCTCTGATCTCAACCTGGAGATTACTTTTCCTGAGAATAACAAAGCCCTCCCAGTAAAAACGGGACTCTTACAGGTCTTAGTTTTCAACGTGGCATTGCGACTGGGTCACTTTTTTAAGGCAGTATTACAATTCTTTTCCCGATTTCTTTCCATAAGTTTAAAAAAACCAGGAAAAAATTCATCCGCCTACACCAGAAGAGGGCCCTAATCTAATGTGGGCGGTAAGGGTGGTCGTGGTCGGATTGTTGTACAACTTTGCCCAATTATTATAGACTTTATGTCCAAATTGCAATTGTCTAACTACATTTTTCGAATTTATGCCCATTGTGCAACGGAAGATTGGTATGCAGTCATTGTGGAATTTTCATATAGATATTTACAAAATATTTAAAAACGAGTTTATGCTTGATCGGATGCAAAACAAAAAAGTTGCATACAACAATTTTCTTTGAATTTTCCTGATTTTCCGACAGAATTTTCCTAAACCGTTGCTAAGTACGCTCAGAGAAAAAAAAAGTATTTTATACTTGGCTCAATAATTTTCGTACTCAATAGTTAGATAAGAGTGAAAATTCTCTCCAAGAACGAAATTCTTGATCCAAGTATAAATGATTGATCGCGTTTTTCTTGAACGAAGAGCTGCAATTCTTGATCCAAATCGGGTACAAAAATTCTTGTGTAAAAAAAAGGGGGGGGGGGGGTGAAATTTAGGGTGATTTCGAAGGGGGAGGGGTTGCCTGGGAATTTTGGGTGGCGGCCGGTGAGGGGTTGACACCAACCCACCACCCAACCCCACTCCATTTATTGTGAATTATTTTTATATTTTCTTTTTTACTTGCTATTACTGCGACTCTAACTCGGGACCTCGAAAGACTGCACTCACTGACACCACCGCTTAGACAACTGCACCACATGTAGGATGCCTTGAACATCGTTCAAATTTATATTATAATCTAACGGGGAGCGCTCTTCAATCGATTGTTTCCCCACACTCCCCTCTCCCAAAAAAAAAAAGATGCATTGAAAGCGGGGTCATCGCTATACTCTCAAATATGCTTGCTCTCCTCTCTCACTATCTTTTCCTCGCCCTCCTTGCCTAAAAACACCAAACAGAACGAATTTAGCTCGCATTCAAGCGCCAAATTCTTAAAAATTCAAGAATGAATACATTTTTTCAAGAGCGTTCGTACTTAAATTATTCGTTCTATTTTTTTCTGGGTGTACTCATTTTCAGCATAAGATGAAACTACTGTACAAAATTCAGCTTCTTATCTCTTATGGTTTGGGCTGTGCGGCGGTCACCAGTGAGTGAGTTAGTCAGGTTTATACAGTACTAGCTGAATACCCGGCGTTGCCCGGGTTCGTCATGATAATCTAAAATCACGAATATTTTGAAAATTTCGTGACTTTTTTGACCGTTTGGTTAATACTTCCTATTTACCCGTCTACAATTGCCGTCTATCAAATCTTCAAAATAATCCAGGCTCAAATCAAAAATTTTCAAATTTCGCAATATTTTGGACCGTGTTATCTACAGCTTCCATTCACCAACGCCGGCATTGTAATATAAGCACTAAGCGCTTTCATAAATAGAAACCTTCGCGGGCAAGCGTTGCCCAAAGTTTTATGGCAATAGGATGAACGGTATAGTTTTTCAAATTTCGCGGTTCTATGACCATTTCCGGGCCCATTTCTTAAATTTAGATACCTTCAGGGCAAGCGTACAACCATTCCTCAAAGCTTTATCAAAATCGAACATTTTGCAAATTTCGCGGTTCTTGGACCATATTCCGCCCATATTTTCTCCTTGGAAACCCTTCCCAACAATGGTCGAACCAGTATCCAACGATTTACCAAAACCGCAAATTTTTTAATTTTCGCGGTTTTTTAACAATTTTCTGCAAATTTCTTCAACTTAGAAACCCTCCCGAGCAAGCTTTTAATTCATTCCCCAAAGTTTGATTGAAAATTGGATGAACGGTATAATTTGGCGAATTTCGCGATTTTGGACTTGAAACCTTGCGGCAGCGTCTAACCATTGACCAATTTCACGCACGGAGAACGTACAGTTTTTGAAATAACGCGGTTTTGACTTCTCCGCCCATTTCTTGAAATCGAATCCTCCAAAGTTTTATAGCAAACGAACATTTTGCAAATTTCGCGGTTTCTCCTACTTGGAAACCCTCCTGGGCAAGCGTCGATCAATTTCCCAAAGTTTTAGCGAAAACGTAAATTTTGCAATTTTCGCGGTTTTTGGACCGTTTTCCGCTAATTTTTTCAATTTAGAAACCTTCCCGGGCAAGCGTTCAACCATTCCCAAATTTTTATTGCAATCGGATGAACGGTATAATTTTGCAAATTTCGCGGTTTTTGGACCATTTTACAGACATGAGACATAGCCTATGACACTTTCCTGATCGACATGAACTTACAGTGAAAAATTCGTGAAGATCGGTTTAGCGGCTTAGAAGCCCATAAGGGACAAACATACAAACATACAAATATACAAACATACAAACATACTTTCACTTTTATATAGATGTATAGATAGTACAGTTTCAACTTCGAAAGTGTGTGAAAAGTCCCATTTTCATTTCTGAAATCGCAATATTCAGAAATTTAAAAACCGCAAAAAAAAGTGCCTTCAAATGCAGTCGAACTTCTTTATTACGAACTTCTGTACAACAAAGTTTTGTTTATTGCGAATTAATTTCTAGAACACTGCAATTTCGTTCAGTATTCAAACAATGCTATATTACGAATTTTCTATATAATTAGAAGTTTGACTGTATATAAAAAAAAAAACACTAAACCGAACCAGTCCTTATTTCTGAGCGTTTTGCATCCTTGCTTTCGATACCTCTATCTAGAAATTAAAGTTATTCGGCTCAAATCTGGTTTGAGCTTTGATATTAGTGTGTGTGTGTATCTTCTGTTCGACCCCTGGAGCTGAAGAATTTTATTCCAATTTAATAATATTTTTCTAATATGTGGAAATAAGATTTTATCTTAATTCGTACCACGCCTTTGAATTCCAGTAGCTGCTGCTGCTGGGATAAATAATTTGTGCGTCGCCAAATGCCTTTCAACTGATTTTATGGCCGTGCACAAAAACTAAGAAAATTATATGGTATTAGATGTCCGCACTCTTATATTTTATGGTATGCCCAGTGGCGGAGTCCACTTAAACAAATGCACTTGGTGCCAGGCAGTCCGAGGCAGCAACAGCAACGAAATAATTTTGCTTAATTCAATGCAATGTGCCTTCGCCTTCGCTTCTGTGTCGGCACAGGCACAGGAAGGGGAGTACCAAAGACGATGGAGATGTTTCCTGTGACGCAATTAGTGCAACATTGTTTACATTTTTTACACAATTTCTTGCAGTTTTTTAACTTTTGTTGCTGTTGTCACCGCGCGTTGCGCCTTTGAGTTTGTTTTATGACAAGGCGACATGCCAATGCCAGGACAGAGTCAAAGGGCAAGTTTAAAAGCCCAAGTTAAAGTGGGGATTTTTGCGTTTCTTTTTTGTATTTGGTGGAAGTGAAGTGCGATGAGATGCGCCGCCGCCGCCGCCGCCGCCGCCACATGAATGAGCCGTCGATGGGGAAAAACGAAAAACGGAGTACCGTGAACGGATGAGTTAAGTTAAGTGTTGGTCCTGGGCCGTGCTTCACTTTTAATTTCTGTTCTGGTCTGGCCTCGCTTTTTGCAAGTGTGCTTAGTTGATGAGGCCATTGTGGAGCTCCTCCACTTGGAGACCAAATCACGCGTAAAATGAGTGCGCTTTAAAAACATACGAATTCCGCACATATTTCGGTGCGGAGGGAAAGCTGCAGGGCTAGAAAGCAATCAGCAGAACAACAAAAACAAAAAAAAAACCAAAACAAACCGAAGGGAAAGTATAAAACTTGAAATCAAAAAACGACCTAGGCGGAGTGGATTGGAGTGCGGAGGGAGGAAAAATGAAAACAGAATACAACAAAATTTCTATCGTTACAATTTGATACATAAATTTGCATCGAAAATTAAAGACAGAAACGCTGTTGCTTGTAAAAGTGAACAACTCAAACATAATTTTGAACCATTTTGTTAGCTTTTTTCTCAATATGCCCGAAAAAAATGTGTGTAATGAGAAGTCAAGAAACTTCTTCGCAAGCGGAGTTCATGCGAATCCAACAAGTAATCCGTCAAGCGGTTGGGAGAGCTGCCGAGTCATCACGACAGGCGAGCAATCGACGGCAGCACTTTGCTATGTACATCGCCACCCAGAGAAGTGTAGAGCCTATGCAACAATCTCAATTGGCGCCACAATAAACGTCGGAGCAGGCGAGCAATCGACGTCAGTAATTTGCTATACACATCGCATTGGAGAGAAAGCTGTTGAGACAGCAGTGAAAGCAGAAGCTAGAAGACAGGCTGTTCTTCAAAAATTAACACACCCGGTCACCTTCACTAGCTGTTGGCGCCAGCATTGAAGAAACAAGCCCGGTAAATAGGAGGTGTAGTTAGATTAAATGGTTCAAAAAATTGCGAAACTTGCTCTATTTTCGTGTAAGTTCAGAATATTATAAAGACACCCGGGTTGTAAAGGTAGGTAGGTAGGTAATACCGACTGACCCCAGATTGGAATCACACATAGATCTTGAGGCCGGGTGTTTGTATGGGTAGCATTTTCCTTAGAAATCCAGGAGGATTTTCGACGTTTTGGCGATTGCCAATAGTTGAATGGGGGCCTCTTGGTCGACTCTTCTAGACTACAGTCTCTTCTTGGGAGCTGTAGCAGATAGTGCGTCAGTTTTATATCTATTGTCCTGCACATAATTTTGAAAATTCAGCATCCGGTTGTGTTTTTCCAATTTACCTCAGCTTCTTTCTCTGCTGTCGCTTCCATCTTGCTCTTAAGTGTATGAATGGAAATAGGTATGTTCAATGTTTCTTCTTAGCCGAGTTCGACTATAGATTTCCGCCTGGAAATGATGCAGTGGCTAGGCAGTTTGTAAAAGAGCTTTATTTCTGGCTCTTCACAGTGTAAGGCGGCTGCGACTTCTAGGTCCATCTTTGAGTCGTCTGTAAAGAAGTGTTTTGCTTCCTGGGCCAGTCCAGTACGCCAGTCTTCTGGTCCCAGTAGCGCAGATGTGCATGAAGAGTTGATTTTTGGGATAATGGGGTCTGTGCTGCTGTTGATCTCTCTACCAACTATGCAGTGTCTCTAGCTTTGTAACGTTGAGCAGTCTTTTGTGCAAGAAGGCGTACTTGGATGTAGTGGGGGTTGACACCTTTTTTGTTTTTATTGCTTATCTTACCAAAGATAAGGCTTTTTCCCGAGCGCAGCTCTTGTCCTCCTGGGAAGCGTTCTCTCGCTGGGGTCAATAGATGGTGTTCTGCCCCCGAGAAGAACGTTGTGTTGTAGAGCTGCGACAGTTCATTCTACCAAGAAGGTGCGGTCATCTGTCCGTGCCATGGCTCAGTTTTCCTCGTTTGGTGGGTGGTGATCGAGGAAGCGTTCGATGTCAGAGTTGAACGTTCTTAAATTAAAGCATACAGGTCTGTCTCGCCTGCACATGGGTCCTCTGGTGCACTCGTAGTTGAGGTGTTGGGGGTTCTGACAACTTTTGAGAAACTGTTGTGTAAGGAGGGAGTTATGTTCCTTGACCGGGAGGATTTCAGTTTCTTGATGAAGATGGTCGGTGCACGACATCATGTGGCATATCGTTGCCACTCGGAGAGCAGCAATTTGGACTGTTTGCAGATTTCTCCAGTGTGTGTCGCTTATTGAAGGAGACCAAATGGTGGCTGCGTAGTTAAGGAGCGATCTTCCGATTGCCTTATAGGTAGTCATGATCGTCTCCTTGCCCCTTCCCCAACTATTTCGTGCAATCGCCTTCAGTACCATTTTCCTGCTCCAGGTCTTCTTGGTAATGCTTTCGGCATGTTTGGCGTAAACGTATAAGGAGCAGAGCTCGCAAAAAACTGCCAACACTTTCAACGTATCGGCAAAAAATAGTTTGGTTACGGACACAACGAAAACAGGGACCGAAAGACAGTTTCAATTCTGTTTTTGCTCATTTCTGTTGCGCTCAGATTTGCTCAACCGAAAACACGTAACAGAAAACACATGTGGTGCGAGAAAAAGTGTTCCACTCTGTGAGAGACCGCTTGTGCTGCGTTTGTTTCTGTTTTTCACTGAGCCTCAGGTCGCATTGAAAAAAAGTGTTAACAGTCTTTTGCGAGCTATGATAAGGAGTCAAACGTGACCCCCAAAATTCTCGGATTGTTGAGGGATGGGATACTCTGTCCATCGAGTCAAGTAGTGTCAAGTGTCAAGTATCTGTTTGACTTCCTTAGTCCACGTGGTAAGGAGCGTCGCTGACGACTTGTTCGCCGATAGGAAAAGGTTCCTGCCATTGAAGAAGTTGGCCAGGTCAGGGAGGAAACTGTTGAGCCTTGCTTCAAGGGTTTTGTTGTCTCTGCCTGTGGTTATGACAGTGCAGTCATCGGCTTACGAGACGATCTTTACCTCATTTGGTGGCGAGGAAGGTTGCCAATATAGTAATTGAAGAGGAGTGGTGACAAAACTCCGCCTTGTGGTACTCCTTGCTTCATCTTTCTGTTCGTGGAGGTGGCTCCGCTGAACTCCACATGTGATTTCCGGCCTGCGAGGTAGTTGTGGAGCCATCTCTTGATGTTATTGGGCAGAGTGCTATGGAGTATATCGTCCAGAAGAGTGGAGTGTCAAATGCTTTAGAGAGGTCTAGCGCCATAACTATTGTCCTTTCGTGGGGACGTTTGCTGTTGAGGCCAGCAGTGATGGAAGTCGCCAGCTCACAGAGGCCTGCCCTGAATCCGTGCTGGTGGTTGGTAGGGGACAGGTGTTCCTTTAGGGTTGGGAGTATGAGTGCTTCTAGTACCCTTACGACGGGTGACAGTAGCCTAATAGGCCTGTACGAAGCCCCTTGCTCCGCTGGTTTGCCTGGTTTAAGTATGGGGACTATTTTACCAGTCCTCCAGATATCCAGTATAATCAGCGAGCTCACACTGATGTTGAGTGTGTGAGTGAGATACTATAGCCCAAATTGACCTAGGTCCTTCAACATAACGTTGGCCAGTCCGTCTGGTCCAATGGACATAGAAGGTTTGGCGCTTTTACTGTCAGCCATAACCTCTTGCGCGTCAAAAGTGTCCGGCTCAGGATCATTTCCTGGCAGCCTTCTGAATGCTCGCTATTTCCCCATTAATTGATGCTTTATATTTAATTTTTCGCAGAAACCTTAAAAAAATGGTTCAACTTTTGAGAATAATTTGTTTTAAATGTAAAGATAAACCAAAACAAGAAAAATTATAAAAATTTTCGCTGATATCATGTGGAGGCAGTGTAAAATAGGAGGGAGGACGAGAAGGAGGAGTATTGTATGCTCTTGCGACAACTTCTTGGCCTTTATATACTGAGTTACTACCACTTTTGCCCATACTTTGTATAGTGGCCAGGACACGTTCTTAGATTTTATCGACGGGCGTTTCTTCGAATACAATGAGCACACCTACGCCTTGATCCAAAATGCCGCTAAATTTCTTATCCAAAATCATTTGTGATAGCTTCTTTTCCATCATGGGCAGTTGGATACTTTCGGCCACATGGCCAACCTGTACACGTGAATAGGGCTCAATGATGCGACATAAACTCTGCTCCAGCATGGTGTCATACAGCGTACCCAAATGTGCCTGCACCTTGGAAATCGGCCAGGGAGCGTTTATGTGAGACCTCTGCTACCGCTTTCATGGCATCCACATCACCCCAACTTGCCACTGAATATATGATTAAAATCATCCGACTTTCCCAACATGATCTTGCACAGCAACATGTTTTTCAGCGAAGTCAAAGCCTTAACACTGTCCGCGCTGTCGAAACCCTTAAATGCCTCATAGAAATATGAAAAAGCGGTCTTGAATTCACGCTCTTCGACCGCATGCAGTATGACCGATTGCAGATCCAGGGCACCCTGCATCTTGGGCGGACTGTAAATGGCCGTGGTTACTAAGCGCATGATAGGTTTTGCTCTCCAGCAGCTGCACCTCCACCAGGAGATTTTTGTCATCCAGTTTCTCGAGTTCAACTAAGTCTGGCTTCTGTGGTCCAGTTTATTATCTCTTTAAAAGTAACGTCCATGATTGAGCTGAGAGTCGATAGACATTTTCCCAAGATTCTGTGGAATTTTAGAAGTAGTTGGTTAATCACAATGTTCCATAAAAGGGTTGACAGTACTCCGCCCTGAAGCGTGCCACCGTGTTCCACTCGGCTTTTACTCTTCTGCAGCTCTGCAAGTTGTATATCCACGAGTCCAGTGCCTTGTGCCTTACAGGTGGTTAAGAACATACTTTATAATGAGTTTAGATTCTCTTGAAGATGTGATAAATGGCAACTGTAAAAAGAGCTTCGCCCTTAGCAAGGAATTTCGTAGCAACGCACGCCGGGTAAGAGCTTGTAAAGCATAAAAGCTAAATATTTTCTGTAATTTCTTAATCTTTCGGCATCGTTTGTCGTCTTCTTTTAAACAAATCACTTAAAACGCAGACGGACACCCTGTAAAGACAACTTACACTCAAGAAAACTGCAAACGGAAATAACTTAACTCAATTACGCTTAATTATTTCCTACTTGGCAAGGAATTTCCACACACAGACAATAAAAGTTTTCGTTTCGTTTAGTTTAGTTTTCTGTGCCAGCTTCGGACCCAGTGTCCTCGTACACATGTGACCGTGTCTCCCCTCCTCCTCTCTCTCTCTATCTCTCTCTCTCTTTCTGATTATTATTATTCACTTGGGCATTTTTACGAGCTGCCTTAGACAAAAGTTTCGCCTCCGCCGCGTGCCCGACTATTCAACTGTCTCACGAGACGACGACAATGGGCATTCTTTTTTTTGTTTTATGCTCAACTCTAAAAATCCTTACGTCGAGTTGTAAGTATTTTTATGAGCCCAGCTGCATCTGGCCCTGTGCTAACTTTAGAGCCTTGAGAATTACAAATCAGGCTGCCAACTTGGCCACCGCCTCGTCTCCTGCTGCCGCTCTGCCCGCTTGAACCTATAAAAAGTGCTAATAAGTATGTGTGTTTTATTGTAGTCGAGTTTATGGGGCCCTGTTGTTGTCTCTCTGCTCTTCGCTGTGTGTGACACTTTGACAAGGTGTATATTCTGTTGCTTCAGCTGAAATCTAAGGGCTTTAAGGTTCGCGTAATGTAGTTTGAAACGGATTACCATTCGAAAAGGGATGCATTCAGCGGTACAGCGTGATCCCTGATCAATGTTAAATTATGAGTGAGGATGATCAGATGATCAGATGATAAGTGTGTGTCCCGTTAATGCATTCATTTAAACTATTTGTGAGCAGCTCTTGATATGCCACTTGATTTGAAAAGGTTATATCTGCATTCAGCAGCTACACTTGATTACTGATCAGTGATCAGCTTCAAACCTGGACCATAAGGCCAAAAAATACACACCTTGTTACTAAGAAAAAAAGTCAAATTCCTATCATCCCTTAATTTTTTTGGAATTCCATGATAGAGCTGATACCAGATAACCCTAGATAATGGGTGGCAGAGACTCTAATAAGTTTTCGTTTCCTAAACAGTAGAAGTAACCTAAACAGTAAAGTAGGCTGGTCATTTGTAATGCACCAGCAACAAAATTCCAAAAAAAAAACCTCATCTATTACATTACCACTGGGTGAGCTTTAACTTTTTAAAAAGTTTTGCGGTAAGAAATAGCTTTTCTGAAACAATTTTCAATATTTTAAAGATTAGCTAGATTAAAACCAGAAGTAATAATTTAAATGTAATCTAACCCAACGGACCCAAGTTTATTTTACTTTCTGAACAGATTTAGAGACATTTCTGTATGTTAGACTTAAGAGTAGGATTAAAGGGTTAAGATTCGGTGGAATTAAGGGAGAGCCTAAATATGTTTTTTACATCATTTTCGATATGCCGCAACTTCAAAAGTCTGAAAAAATGGCTTTCCGAGCAGATTTCAGGATAACTTGGAGTTTTTAAAATATTTTCGGACTGCTTTACCTTCGAAACTTCGGAAAAAATACATTTTCGAACAGACTTGAGTGCAAACTGGGAATTTATACTTAAGAAAAGCTTTAAGGCTTAAGACTCGGCGAAATTAAAGACGATCCATGAACAGAAACTATTTGAACTGCCTTAGCTTCAAAAGAGTGTAAAAAAAAACAAGAAAGAAAGTCGGTCGAGCCCGACTATAATATACTCTGTACCTGTAAAGTGCTGCCCATCACCATTGCGACCGGTGCTGCCCATAATTGTTTTTTTTTTCCTTATAACTCGTAAACCGTTCATCCGATCTGTACCATTCCTTCGGCGGATCGATAAATAATCCTGATTACTAAATTTGCCCAGAAGGAACGAACCTTCTATCTATAAAACTGTGGGAGATATGACGATTTTTCCAATTTGCGGGGGCGGGAGGGGGCGTGGCAAAAACTTAAAATAAATTGATTTATTTGTAACCTTTATCTCTTACCATCTCTGAGATCTGTTTGTTCATGCGGAAAGACGGACGTACAGACCGACGGACAGACGGACATGGCTAAATCGACTCGGCTGTTGATGCTGATCAAGAATCTATTTACTTTATAGGGTCGGAGATGCTCTCTTCTGGCAGTTACATACTTTTGCCCCTCTGTACCTTTGGTACAGAGTATAAAAAACTGCTGCGTAAATTTTCCGCGTCGCGATTCCATAACCAGTGTCCACTCGACACGACAAAAGACTACGTATTGCCACTACGTTCTGTTACCAATTACGTAACGAGTAAAGTGCTGTTAACGCCTCATTTCGTGCGAAAGTATGAGAGAACGAATCGAATCGATCTTTCGTGCGAAAATTTAAGTAAGAAGAAGCACAAAGTCAATAAAAAGCGCACCAAAAAAAGATTCTGCCAGAAGCAGCGATTATAAGCATATTCTAATGTTGATAAACTAAATTTAATAAACGCAGTAAAAGTTAAGAGCGAGTTGTGGGACTTGACAGACAAGAGACACTCGGATTCACTGCGTCACAGAATGTCACATTTCAGAGACACAGCTCCATATGAATTTGACGCTGTGACACTGAAATCTCTCGATTATCTATTTTATAGTTTTAAATAGTACCCACTTGTTCCGATTTTTAAAGACTATTTTGAATATTAATCTTGAATAATTGAATGTATGTTGCATATTCTCATCATTGACAGCTTATTAATTTAACATATTAACACAAAATATAAAAACACCGTAAGAAACTGCTGCTCACATTATCATCACTTCCGCTCCGTCTTCCTCATCTTCTGCTCCATTTTCTTCAGTCGATAGAAATTGTCTTCCTCATCTTCTGCTCCATTTTCTTCAGTCGATAGAAATTGAAGAGTATATTGACACGTCGAGTGACCAAACATTTTACATTATATTGTCGTCGTGTCAAGCTAAAAGTCATCCAGCCATAGCAGGAAGCCAGGGTAAGCATCAGAGCCAAGCAACCGGCAAGGGCATAAACCACAGCGATTTGGTTCCAAGTAATACGCATCTCGTAGATGGCCTGTCGTGACTGATATAACAGCATGAGGCAGCTCAACGAGAAGATCGACAAATAGACGTAGATGGTGTGATAGAAGCTATCCAACTGCTGATAGAAGCTGCCCAACTGCCGATAGAAACTGGCCAATTGCCGTTTGATTTTCATCCAATCTATGCGAATCATTTTAATGCTTAGGAAGTAAAGAGTCGAAAACAAAGGGAAAATTGTATTATTACTAGGTGAAAGTTATGCCCAGGCTAGCTGTGTTCTCCTAGTGAATGTAGGCATGATAGAACTATCGGAGGTGACACGGAAAGAAGCATATGTCCCATACATGTAAAACCTCTATCTTTTACAATCTCTGAGATATGTTTGTTCATACGGACAGACAGACAGACAGACGGACTGACAGACGGACATGGCTAGATCGACTCGGCTGTTGATGCTAATCAAGAATATATATACTTTATAGGGTCGGAGATGCTTCCTTCTGGCTGTTACATACTTTTGCTCAATCTAAAGACCTCTGTGTACCTCTGGTACAGAGTATAATAATTTTCCGAACGGATTTGAGTAAAATTCGGTATGTTATCCTTAGTACTGGCTTTACGGGCTTATATTCGGCAGAAATAAGAGCGATCCTAGAATTAAGTTTTTGTTTTTTTTTCTAAGCTGATCGTAATTTCAAAAGACCATGAAAATATGGGGTTTGTATACTTAAGGATGGGCTTTAAGGGTTGAGATTTGACAGATTCTCTGCATCCAAGAACCTAAATTGAGTTGCGAATTCCTTTCCGCGCTGATTTAATGGAAGATCGGAAAATTTTCAAAACGCGGTTATTTAACTACCACTGAACCAAATCAAAAACTGTGTGAACTACTATACCGAACCAGTCCTTATTTCCGATCGGGTTGCATTAACTACTTGTCCATTGGAGGCGGGAATATAGTATTACCATTGCAGTGAACCCTTTTATCTTTTGTGAATTCATCAAAACTTTAGCTTCCATCTATTTTCAAGCAGCTACAGATGCTGTAACTGTGTGTAGCTAGTATAAAAGTAACCATTAAACGCGAACTTGGGGTGATCAAGAAAAAAACTGGTTATGAGGTGTTGCTACCTATATAACTTTATGGCATCGATTTATATTTTGGGTCCAAGTTTCTTGCTTTAATAGAAAGCCTTTATAGCTTAAATAGACGACTTTATGACCAAGGTTGAGAACGGTGTAAAGCAGGGTGCTGTTGAGTCCACTACTATTTGCACTGTATGTGGATGATATTGGCGAACTTCCCGGAGGTGTAGATTTTGGATCTGAACGAATCAAGGTTCTGATGTATGCCGCGACGGAACTCCTCAGCATATGCAACAAATGATTGATGCTTAGTAGTTACTGTAACGTGAGTCTCAGATAAACATCGAGAAGTCAAAACTGATGGTAGTGAAGGATGGAAGAGGACGTAGAGCCATGCGGATGAATGGACACTATGGAGTTTTGAAAAAGAAGGATACAAAACCTAGGCGTGTTCTGACTCCAACATGTCATTAAGACATTTGAATAACACGCTAGTCCTATAGCCTTGGCTCTTTGGGAGAAAGTTAACAACAGCACCAATAGCTGTTTTTAGCAACATCCAGGACAATTCTGCAATGCCCCAGTCTGACTTACAACAAGATTAAGCGATTCTTCGCTTCACATTAAAAAGATCTTTACCGCCCCTAAATACCCAAATTACCCATATACAACAACACCACATATACACACCCCTTAACTATATTGCAAAGCTATGTGTGGACCTTCACGGCTCCCAAAATTTAGTCGACAACTTTTTGAGAGATCACGTTCTTTCTTGAAGGGATATTGGCAAGACAACAACATAAGAACATATGAAAACGACAGCAAAACCTGGGAAACATGGCAAATGATTGATTACAGGAAAAAATGATTTTGAAGGACCAAGACAGAGGGCACCGGCAACATAAAGCGCCTGTTTCAGCCTATATGAAAGAAACTCTTTGAGACGATTTGGACACATATGAATATCGTTTTTCCGGGCACTGAAGTCCTCAGACTCAACTATATGCCACATGGAACGACTGAAAGCCGATGCACTCTATGCAACCTGGATGAAAGAGAAGACGTAGCCCATTTCATGGCGCGATGTCCGATATTAGGTGAGCACGGTGCACTGCACCTCGGAAAATGGACCCTAGGAACAACGGAAATGCTTGACTTACTGAACGGATCCAACTGGTTCGCTCTAATCTCTTATCTGAGGAAGGCGTACACATATAGACAGGAGTTCATTAGAGATTTTTAAATAGTGTCAATCTTGAGACATAAGAAATTCATTCTAGGGGAGAACAGCGGGGCAGCTGCGGGTAGTATCTGCTAGGGTGCATTGTTATGAATCAAAGCAACTATCCTTGTTATAATTGTATTGTATTCTGATACGTAAGATTGCTAGTCGTCATTCTGTAATAGAAATATATAAATGTAAAAATTTTCCAAATAGAAAAAATCAATTGTAAATTTAAGTCTTTAAAAGAAAACAGCTAACGGCTTAGGCCAAGCTATAATTATTATTATTAATAAAAATACTACTACTACTACTATATTTTGGGTCTATTCAAATTGTCAAATTTTCATTGTTGCCATTGTCAGCTTCCTGATGTCGGGGAACAGTCTTTTCCAGTATGATATGGATGCAGTTTATTATGTTAATGGGCTCACTCCAAAATAGCGAAAGACATATATATCCCATTCATATATCACAGATTGTGTGAGATATGACTTCGACTCTCGTTTGGTTACTCTAAAACAGGAAAAGCGCCAACAGAATTATCCATTTGTCGTGGTTGGCATTTAACCTAATTTGGATCACAGCTGGATTTATGCATTACAAACACGTAACCAGGACATGTCATATAAACCAAACAAAAAATAGAGAGAAATACAGTGCATTCGTCGCTCCCCATCCACTTAGTCTAATTGGCTGCACAGTTTTGGTCAACGAATTTAAAAATTCCACTAGCGTGGCGTTTATTGACTTGACTGTTCTCTGTCTGTATTGTCCAAAAATAACAATAACAATAATATAAAAACTGAGGCAGCTGCCATAGACTCCTCTTTCGGGGTTCTTAATCGAAAATGCCATGCACGATGGGCTGCCACTCGCCACTGCGGTTTCAATATACAAACCAGATACAAATAAGTCGCAGGCAAAGCCACAGTGATCGACTGGCCGATACCCCTCCCAGACTGAGTGAAACAAGCTGCTGCCGCTCTCGCCGGCGACACCAGCTACCCCAGACTACTGGGTGAAGCAGCGTCGCCGCCGCCATTAGCTCGTCATTTTAAATAGAGTACGTGCCCAATCCCAACCCTCTGGACGCTACTGTCTACCCCCAGAGCGCCAATAAAATGCGTTAAGAAAAATAGTTGTAAAACGTTTGATGCATACTAAAATCACTTGCAATTGAATTCCAGCCGGGGGCTCTGCTGGCTCTGGCCATGGCTATGTGTTTCGCAGCTCATTACGCGGGTGGACAGCTCGCTGGATCTGGTTTGTTTTAATCGGGTGCCTTTGTCTTTTATGACCCAATTTATGCAACCAGCTAGAAAGTTTTGTGGCGAGTGATTAAGAAGTCCCAAGTTATCTTGGCGAAAGCTGCGCTACAAGCCACAAGCGTATCGCCTGACCAGGTACAAAAGTTTTCGCTGCTGTCAACTTTGGCGGAGAGCACAGGACAGCAATTAATAAACTGTCATTGTTTACGAGCGCTTCAAAGCTTAAGGACCGGGAGCTGGGAGCCACCAGGCACATGTGGTTGCTTTGCCCATTCCCTGTTTTTTTTTTTTGACTTCTTCTTTTGGCCATAATTGGCTGGCGAGCATTAAACGAAAGTGAATTATTGATAGCTTAAGTGTGGGCCACCACCGCCGCCTGTCCGCCTGTTTACCACCAACAACAAAAAAAAAAACTGGAAATTCCTTTTTAAATATGATCGAATATTGGGAGCAAGGAGGAGCAAGCTGTCGTTGCCCTTTGGCAGAGGGTTGTGGTGGGGTGGGTGAGGAAGAAGGCAGTCATTTATGACGAAGCAATGTGTTGGGGTGTACTAATGAGCCGAATGCAAGGCGGCACCAGGAGGGATACAGTGTGAAAAGTGGAACACTGTAACAGACTACCACAACAGCCAAAAAAACATGGCCTTAAGTGAGAGCCATGAGTACCATGAACAGTGGTTCAAGTATGGTTTCTGTGGCATAAAAGTCAGTTTTCAATTGGACTTGGAGTAATTCGATCGTCTTGTGAAAGCTTAGCGTTAACTGAAAAGCTTTGCGTAGACTGAAAAGCTTTCCAGCTTATGGTATATGTGCTGAGCTTAGGTTTTCTTTTAATTTGTTGTGAAATTTTGGAGATTTAGAGTTTAGAATTGGCATTGAAGGAACCGCACCAAGAAATTCAGAGTTTAGAAAATAACAAATAAGGAAAAATATCAGAAGATGCTTCATTTTGGCTTGCTACATGCTGGGAAATGTATAGAGATCAATGCGGAAAAGAAAATTGGATTCCATTGACATAAACAGTATCATCCCAAATCATCCTATGGGAATAAATACTGAAATTCATTTAGATCGGCCCAAAATAACATTTTCCGGTGGTCGGCTTTTTCAAAATCGAAGAATACTTCCCAAATTATTTTGCATACTAAGCTTCTGAATTGAAATACAAGTCAATCGGATGAAAAATTGATTTTGCCACACAACATTTTCGGGGAATTTTTCCACACTTGGGTTTGATTTTTCAAAATCTTAACCTCACTTATCTATTTATTTGGCTAACTGTACTTAACAAGCCGACTTTCAAGTAAATTGGATGAAAAAAAAATTCTCCACATACAAACTTTTCCGGGCATTTTCATCTACACTTAAGCCTCGATTGACGTCGTGCCGATTTACTTTGTTTCAACGTGTTTTCAAATAGGATAATTCGGAATTTCGACTTAAGACGTAAAAAACTTTAACTGTTTTCAAATTGCGTAGTTAATTTCAGTTCCAAACATTTGCGTGCGTCTAAAGAAAAGCTGTAAAAAATCACTTTTTTGTGTAAAGGGAATTCCTAAATGTAATGGCTGCCCATAGAAAGGTGAATTTTGGTGATAAGTTTAGAGGGTTGGATGACTTTTGATTTATGTCTCAGGCCGAAAAATCCATACCTGTGTATAGAGTCGGTAAAGGTCGACTCAAATTTATTCTAAACTTTTATTTTTACCAATCAGAGAATTCAACCACCCCTATAAATGTGAATAAAGGGGTTTCTTCCGGATAACTTCCGCTCTATTTAAAGTTTGGATAGAAAACTGCGCTGTTTCCGAACTGAAAGTATTTTGTTGCTCTAAAAACATTGATTTTCGAATGATGTTACTGTTGTACATCAAATATTTGCAGAAGATATTTTTGCTTCTGAACACCACCTCCGTCATACAGTCGATGGATCAAGGTGTTGTTTCAAACTTTAAGTGTTACAATCTAAACTTTTAGAAACAACTGATACTGAAAGATTTAAACAGGATGACAACATCATGATAACAGTTAAAAATATTCATTTCGCATGAAAAGAAGTTTAAGCGACTAGCATGAATGGAAGTTGGGGAAAGATATGGCCAGAGTGCGTGTCTAAAAACAAAGTTCTGGTTAACGATGTATCAACTGTTCGCAAAGAAATAGCTAAGCAAACTAAGAAAACTAATGTTGAAAGAATGATAAAGAGATCACCAACTAAATGTTGCCAGCATGCGTTAGAACATGCAGTTAATCCGAACGATATAAAAAAAAAGTTAACAAAAAGTTAACTTCGGCTCATAAACATAAAGCTTTTCTAACTAAGACTGGTATTCGGACCATTCTTTTCAAAGGGAGCTATACTATATAGATGTCCGATACAAATATCGATAAATAATCCTGATTAAGCCCAATTTATACGACCTGAAATCTCAGCTGAGTTTTGTATCTGAGCAAATGTCAGCCCGTGCAAACAGCTCAAATTAAACTGACCGCACAGCAGAGCGCTCAATTAACCATTGGTTTTGTAACTTACTCAACAAAGCTTCTCAGACATGTGTAAATGCTGAACTAAGTTGCTCAGCTAAAATGTTTGACACTCAGTTCTCAAAAACTCAGTTGAGCGATCAGTTCGTGTAAATTGAGTTTTACTAAATATGTTCAGAAGGAATGAACCTTCTATTTATAAAATCGTGAGAGATATGCGGTTTATTGAATTTGCGGGGCGGGAGGGGGCGTGGCAAAAATTTAAAAAAAAAACTTGATCTGCCTGCAAGAATAAGAAGCATATGTCCCATAAATGTCAAATCTCTATCTCTTACCATCTCTGAGATCTGTTTGTTCATACGGACAGACGGACGTACAGACCGACGGACAGACGGACATGGAATATATTTACTTTATAGGGTCGGAGATGCTCTCTTCTGGCAGTTACCTTTGGTACAGAGTATAAAAAACTGCTGCGTAAATTTTCCGCGTCGCGATTCCAAACCCAGTGTCCACTCGACACGACAAAAGACTACGTATTGCCACTACGTTCTGTTACCAGTTACGTAACGTGTACAGCGCTGTTAACGACTCATTTCGTGCGAAAGTATGAGAGAACGAATCGAGTCGATCTTTCGTGGGAAGATTTAAGTAAGAAGAAACACAAAGACAATGAAAAGCGCTCCAAAAAAGATTCTGCCAGAAAGCGGCGATTAGCGGCATATTCTAATGTTGATAAACTTAATTTAATAAACGCAGTGAAAGTTAAGAGCGAGTTGTGGGACTAGACAGACAAGAAACACTCGGATTCTTATACTGCGTCACAGAATGTCACATTTCAGAGTCACAGCTCCATTTGAATTTGACGCTGTGACACTGAAATCTCTCGATTATCAATTTTATAGTTTCAATTAGTACCCACTTGTTCCGATTTTTAAAGACTATTTTGAATATTAATCTTGAATAATCGAATGTATGTTGCATATTCTCATCATTGACAAACTTATTAATTTAACATATTAACACAAAATATAAAAACACCGTAAGAAACTGCTGCTCACATTATCATCACTTCTGCTCCGTCTTCCTCATCTTCTGCTCCATGTCCTTCAGTCGATTGAAATTGTCTTCCTCATCTTCCTCCGTTCCTTTTCATCTTCTGCTCCATTTTCTTCAGTCGATAGAAATTGAAGAGTATATTGACACGTCGAGTGACCAAACATTTTACATTATATTGTCGTCGTGTCAAGCTAAAAGTCATCCAGCCATAGTAGGTAGCCAGGGAAAGCATCAGAGCCAAGCAACCGGCAAGGGCATAAACCACAGCGATTTGGCTCCAAGTAATACGCATCTCGTAGATGGCCTGTCGTGACTGATATAACAGCAGGAGGCAGCTCAACGAGAAGATCGACAAATAGACGTAGATGGTGTGATAGAAGCTGTATAACTGCCGATAGAAACTGGCCAATTGCCGTTTGATTTTCATCCAATCAATGCGAATCATTTTAAAGAGTCGAAAACAAAGGGAAAATTGTATTATTACTAGGTGAAAGTTATGCCCAGGCTAGCTGTGTTCTCCTAGTGAATGTAGGCATGATAGAACTATCGGAGGTGACACGGAAATCTCTGGTGATTTTTGTATAAACGTTTGCATTTCAAACTAAGTAAGTGAAGTGTCTCCAAAATACTAGGCTACTAGATTAGTTGAGAAAAGTTGAGCGAATTGAAACCGACTGTTCAATGTCAGTTAGATTTAGGTAGTAAGTCTAAATCGCTTAACATTCACCATCTGATCTAGCAACCGAAGATATACTTGTCTATTTTCATATAAGGGTAACGAATTTAAAATTGAAATGCCAACGCTTATACGAAAATAACCAGAGATTTCTTTGTCACCCCCGTATATAGGTAACTTATTAACACAAAATTATTTCTTAGAAAATTGGTATAGGTGCAATTTTTAAAAAGCGTCATATTTTTTAATTTAAATAGGAACTTAACTCTTAATGTAGTCCGGAGATAACTTAAATTTTAAAAAATGTGTTGCCCTCTAACTTTACTGCAACCGCCGGCCATTGAAGTGAACAAGTTTTGAAAGACTTTCAGATCAATATTTTCCCACATCTTTACAGCTGCTTCAGAGTGTCGTAACTGCTTTTGCAGCGTCGAGTATTCCGGCAGAAATGAGGCACCACAGATTCTCAATTGGATATTGATACGGAATTAATGCCGACCGCTGTAACAAAGGAATATTGTGGAAGTTAAAATATGCCTTGGTATGCCACGCAATGTGAATGGAAACGTTATCTTGCTGAAAAACCCAATTGTCACCATGGAACTCTTCCATGCACGTAATAAGTTCACTTTTAAGCTTTTACTTTCCTGACACAATCCACCATGGCTGCGCTGGTACACAGACAAAAAAAAAATATGTAAAAACTACACGAAAAAGTAGTTTTTCTACACGTTTGAGTGGCTTTTCTGCATGCCATGTTTAGCTTTCTCATTTCTACATGCGGCGTGTAGCTTTTCTAATCGCCACGTTTAGCTTTCCCATTTCTAAATGCGCGCGTTTAGGCGTTTAGATTTTCATTTCTTAATAGCTTTTCTACACGCCACGTTTAGCACATATAAAAAATAATAAAAAAATCCTTTTCTTAACTATACTATTTACACAAGGGAATGTGTGGAGAAGGGTAGTGTGGGGAAGCATGGGAGGAAGGGGCACAAAGAAGGTAGGGTCTTCCCTTCCGAAAAACTTACAATTAAATTTTTTTTATTTTTTACTTAACTTGTCTGGGATTCGAACTCACAACTTACTTACCTTGTCTCGGGAACTTACACACAATTGCCGGCAGCTTAGCCCATACGACTATATAAGCATTCGCGCGGCAATGCCGTAAATCACATTTATAAAGAGAAGCGACAAGCGACGATGAGCTACACGTTTCGTGCAGATTTTCTAAATGTAGCATTTGAAATCCTTAACGTTTGTTTAGAAAATCTACACGGCACGTGTGGAAAACAGTTTTTTTGACCCAAAATGTAACTTTTGTACTGATTTTGAGCCACATTTTCATTTAGAATTTGGACACGCGCGTGTAGGTTTTCAATATCAAAACGTTTATGTAGATAACCTACATTTCCGTGTGAAATTCAGAAAGCTTTATGAAAAATGTTGAAATACTTTGAAAAAACGCTGATTTTCTCTTGCATTTGTCCAAGCCGCATTTAACTTTTCTGCATGCCTTGTTTACATTTTTTATTTCTACATTATCGTTTGAGATTTTGCAAGGTGAACTGCGTTTCGTTTAGGATTGTCGTTTCTACACGTCGCGTGTAGCTAATTTTGACTTCTCTGTGTAGTAAGTCTGTCGGGGATGTCGGGGAGAGAAATCTCTTCAATATTCATGATGTCCATCTGATCCGTCTAGGGTCAACATTTTTCATCACTAAATATGACAGATTTCAATTCTTTGTCACAATACTTGTACTTATCGTATGACGCCATGCGACTAAGCTTCAGGATTGGATTGACTGAAACTGTTTTCCAAATGTTTGGGGCATAATACACTGAAGGTATATGTGTCTTGGCATCTTTTTCGGAGCTTAGGTAACTTCATTATACTCTATGGAGAGGTTACGCATCTTGCGCATGATCGTGCGATTAATTTTTGTCAGCCTGCCTCTGGGTGAGGTGAAGATAAGTGGTACGTCTTAGGTCTGTTCCCGGTTCTGAAAGAAGTTCCAAAGATCCAGTGACTCCTTTATCCTAATGTTCAGAAAAATCATTGTCCGAATGGAATTATTCCTATTGACACAGCATTTTTGTATCTCAAACTGTTTCAGTGCTTCGTTTGCCAATTTTCACCCATGGTGGACCATTTATTACCCAATATGGTGGGAGACGGTAGTAGCTTTTGGCTCTAAACATTCGAGCACATTCCTTTCAAATTATTTGCGCATTCGAGCAGCTGTAAACGATTACACACACACACACACACACAGCGAGAGAGGGACAAAAGGGGAAGCAGGGTGTCGCGACTTCGAAGTTATCAGCAGAAAAGGGCTACTCGCATGTGTGTGTTTGTGTGTTTGTGCGTGTTTGTTTGCTGCCAATTGCCATTGGACGCATTTGTATTTTGTGTGTTGCATGTCTTTAAGCTCCTGCTCCTCTCCTGGCACATTATTGAGCCGTCTATGCGCCACATTGCCCTACTTTGTGTGTGGCAGCCACATGCGTACCCAGAGCCCGAGCATCTTTTTTCCTTTCCTCCTGTTTTTGTGTGTTCTCTGGGTGCTTTAGTTCGACAACTCAATAAAATGTGCTTTATGGGTAAAAAAAAAAAAAGTGGAGAAGGAGCAAAAAAGAAATAATAACAGTGGCATGGCGCACTGGCTGCCAACCCCGTCTAGGCCTAAAGTACGACACAGCTGCTGTGCTTCAACTCCAACTCCAAGTCCCAATTCCAGTTCCACTTCCAAGCGTACCAATTGATTTGCCATAATTTAAGTTTTGCTCTTTAAGTGAGCAAATCGTTTTATGATAAGCTGCCAAAAATTGATTGTGCTTGTTGTTTTTTGCATGTTCCTCGCGCGCATAAGCGTTTATGGTGAGGGGCATCTGGTTATTGGTTTATACTTATTTAATAGGGCAAATAACTCCAATGCCGCTCTTCCTCTTACTTAGTTTTTTCTAGGGAAAACCATAATCGGAAGATATGTCGCAGAAATACTAATGACTTATACCCATGGAGTCCGTTCTCAAAAAGTGATTATTTCTTGTTCCACTGACAAATGTTTATCACGGTTACACGCGAATGGTTAAAGTAAAATTCAAGTAAACAAATATCAGCTGTTTGTATTGCTTTGATTTGCAATTACAAATTGAAAGTTTAATTGGCCTTTAATATTTCACCGAAATGGATTTATCTGCGTTCCTGCTGACTTCCGAGAAAAATCAAGAGCTGATACGTTTATTTGTTTGTACCTACGGTAGGAAGGGAGGGTAATAAAATATAATTTTTTTTTTTTTTGTAAGTTCATATTATTCTGATTAGTTGAATTTGTTTTAACGTAAATCTTGCATACATTGTATAGGGCGTATTTGGGAACGAGTTGTGCCTGGAGACGCAGTTTTTTGGGAAAAGCATCCGCGCCGAGAGGGACAACTTTAACGTGCTTAAAAATTGTCTACAAAGGAATATAGAAAGGGGTATATTTCAGCGACAATGCCTTGTATACGCTTGCGTCATCAGCCGAAGATCGGACAATTTTTAGGTTGATCGGCGTGTCGACTTCCATGGTCGGTAAAATCCTTCATGTTATGGCCTGTTTTCGTGTTATATTCATCTGATAAACAAATATTATTAGTAGAATTTATTTATAATAATAATATATTATTGTTTGAAAAAGAATTCAAGTTTTGCCGCTTACCTTTCCCACTCACAATCAGCTGTTCTTATCGATAGAGAAAATCTAGCCTTTCAGCGGAAAAAAGCTAGAAGTGCCCGTGCGAATGTCAAATGTAGTAACAGCGATTTAATCATCCACAGCGGATGACCTGCCGAATGGACATTTATCTCTTATGGGGAAATACACAGAGAGAATGAGGTCATTTAGTTCATCCAGTGACTGACCTACAGAATGTGCCAGTGGAACAAGGGCATTATATGCCTTAGAATAGTCTGGAAGTTAAATATGACTAAACAATTGTTCGTCTATGATTGGTCGGTATAAAGTCTTTAATCAGTGGCCTGAAAGTCTATATAATTTCCTACAGTCGCGGTGATAAGATCGCTCCAAGCTAAAGTTTGTTCAAGTGTGAATTCTAGATTGCTCGCTCGCTCTACATACTGGCCTGGTAAATTGTTAATTTTCAATACTGGCAAACCCACAGTGCTAACGGCCTAGCTGCTATGCATTTATTACAATTGACTTAAATAAGTTAAAGCCAATGCCATTCTTAATTGTCATTAACTTTACATAGATCACTATCACAAAACATATCTAAACACATTCATTAATCTTTGGCATAGGACATACAAGATACAGTTGCACGCCATCGGCATTAATATGTACTTCACAATTAAACAAAACTGATGACAAGTCATTCACGTAAACAGAAAGCAGCAAGGGTTCAAGAATCGATACCTGATGAGGAATGAGTAAGTTGTTGTCGTTTGCAGAGATAAGATTGTAACAGGTCTATAACAGTGTTTGATAACATATACATTCGATTTAGTTTAGTGCACAGTTTACCGTGGTTGACAGTGTCAAATGCTTTACTGTAGTCTAGAAAAGTCAGTAATGTTATATTTCTATTGTCGATTTGCCATCGAATGTCCTCTGTTGTTTTTAGAATTGCTGTAGTGCTACGTCTATATTTTCTAAGGCCAGACTGATTATATTTTCAACATAGGATCCTTTTAGGTCGATACACTTTTCCCAGCGATGTTCAATAGCTTCGATACCTTTTTTATAATAAGAACTGTGAAGCTCTTCAAAAGAGGCATTAACCTCGGACTCCACCTCTTCATTGTTGCCAAATCTTTTTCCTCCGAGCCATTTTTTCAAGTTTGGAAATAAGAAATAATCAGAGGGAGCTAAGTCTGGCGAAAAAGGGGCGTGAGGTAACAATTCAAATTTTAATTCATTAAGCTTAGCCATTGCAACGGCAGAGGTGTGAACCGGCATTTTTGGTCTGAAGTCAGCAAACGCGGCACACATCTTGCGCACAACTTTTTCATGTCCAATTTGTCGGTCAATATGCGATGTACAGCACTTTTTGAAATGCCTACACATTCAGCTAACTCACGAACTTTTAATCGCCGGTCACTCAATACACATTTTTTAATTTTGGCCACCATTTCTGAAGTGGTCACCCCATTACGGTGTTCATCTTCGTAGCTCAAACGACCTCGCTTAAACTCAGCCACCCAATATTTTATTGTTGTAAACGAGGGAGCAGAATTACGTAAGGTAGAATCCAGCTCCTTTTTAATATTGGTTGGACTAAGACCTTTTATATGAAAGTATTGTATCACATAACGATGACCAATTTTGTCCATGTTTGCAAATCAATAACAAGCGTTCTCTATAAAATCGACCAAAAAAAAACCTGTGCAAGGTAAAGGCACCAAACTTCAAACTTAAGCTTTTAATAGTCGGTACTTCCCCTTTTTAATATTTTTTGTGAACATTTTCCAACACTACTGTGCTAGGTCGGCCATTTCTGGGACGGCCCTCGTATATACGGGGGTAACACAGAAATCTCTAGTGATTTTCGTATAAACGTTGGCACTTCAATTTTAAAATCGTTACCCTCATATGTAAAGTGACAAGTTTATCTTCGGTTGCTAGACGAGATGGCGAATGTTAAGCGATTTGGACCTACTACCTAAATCTAGCTGGCATTGAACAGTCGGTTTCAATTCGCTCAACTTTTCTCAGCTAATCTCGTAGCCTAGTATTTTGGAGACACTTCACTTACTTAGTTTGAAATGCAAACGTTTATACAAAAATCACCAGAGATTTCCGTGTCACCTCCGATAGTTCTATCATGCCTACATTCACTAAGAGAACACAGCTAGCCTGGGCATAACTTTCGTCTAATAACAATACAATTTTCACTTTATTTTCGACTCTTTCTTCGCTTAAAATGATTCACATAGATTGGATGAAAATCAAACGGCAATTGGCCACTTTCTATCGGCAGTTGGAGTGCTTCTATCACACCATCTACGTCTATTTGTCGATCTTCTCGTTGAGCTGCCTCCTGCTGTTATATCAGTCACGACAGGCCATCTACGAGATGCGTATTACTTGGAACCAAATCGCTGTGGTTTATGCCCTTGCCGGTTGCTTGGCTCTGATGCTTACCCTGGCTTCCTACTATGGCTGGATGACTTTTAGCTTGACACGACGACAATATAATGTAAAATGTTTGGTCACTCGACGTGTCAATATACTCTTCAATTTCTATCGACTGAAGAAAATGGAGCAGAAGATGAGGAAGACAATTTCTATCGACTGAAGAAAATGGAGCAGAAGATGAGGAAGACGGAGCAGAAGTGATAATTATGTGAGCAGCAGTTTCTTACGGTGTTTTTATATTTTGTGTTAATATGTTAAATTAATAATAAATAAGTTGTCAATGATGAGAATATGCAACATACATTCCATTATTCAAGATTAATATTCAAAATAGTCTTTAAAAATCGGAACAAGTGGGTACTATTTGAAACTATAAAATAGATAATCGAGAGATGTCAGTGTCACAGCGCCAAATTCATATGGAGCTGTGACTCTGAAATGTGACATTCTGTGACGCAGTGAATCCGAGTGTCTCTTGTCTGTCAAGTCCCACAACTCGCTCTTAACTTTTACTGCGTTTATAAAATTAAGTTTATCAACATTAGAATATGCCTATAATCGCAGCTTTCTGGCAGAATTTTTTTTTTGGTGCGCTTTTTATTGACTTTGTGATTCTTCTTGCTTAAATTTTTGCACGAAAGATCGATTCAATTCGTTCTCTCATACTTTCGCACGAAATGAGGCGTTAACAGCACTTTACTCGTTACGTAATTAGTAACAGAACGTAGTGGCAATACGTAGTCTTTTGTCGTGTCGAGTGGACACTGGTTATGGAATCGCGACGCGGAAAATTTACTCAGCAGTTTTTTATACTCTTGTCATTGGCACACACTTATTTTATATACTTTTACACAATTCAACAAAGTTTGGTCGAAGCCGGATGACTATAGAATATAGCTTCCATAGGAACGATCGGTCGAAAAAGAAGTTCTATTTTGTAATTAACAGTGTTTTTCCATGAATTCACCAAGTTTGCTCGAAATCAGACATCTATATAGTATAGATCCCATAGAAAAGTAAGGTCCAAAAAGTAGTCTAAGTGTGAAAAACTTTTTTGTTTCCAATGGAAGCTGCAAGGGTATACAAAACTTCGGCCGAGCCGAAGTTAACTTTCCCCTATTGTTTTTTATGTTATAAGTAAACCACGGCTTGTCTGTATGTCTACATAGTTTACGCCGGAGCGGAACTGAGCGGTCATAAAGGAACTTAATTCTATGCTGCAAAAAGTCCGGATGGGAGTCAATTGTAGGAAAATTATAGATCAAATTTCTATTGCACGAGTTGAAGTCATCATCTAAATTCACATAGTCAATATTTTAAGAATCTCTATACTCAATCTCGTAGTCACTATAGTAAAGTTTTATATTTTAGGTAAGAAATATCAGTTATAACAATAGTGTATTACAAGTACTAGTAAAGTGTGTCCCAGCTGATGCACTAACAAGTTTCAGTCCAATGGATTCCATGTGGTTTTGGAGATGATTTTCAGGAAGAATATCACTATTTAGCATCGTAATTCCATACATATTAAGCATCGTATTCCAAAAGAAATACTTACCAAATTTTCAATATCATAGGTAAAATACTTTCTGAGGTACGGCTCTGAACCACTTTTGAACCGGTTCAGCTGCTTGGTTGGAAACCATAAAAAGATATATTTTTATTCTACCAGTAGTTTATACACCAAATTTGATAGGTTCATAGGTCAGATAATTTTGCAGTTATGACTCTGAACCACTTTGTGAATCGTTGTTAAAAAAGGAACTGGTTTCTAAAGCAGACAGTCATAAACCAGCAAAGCATAGAATTTTCTCTAGTTCATATCAATTAAGTTCTCAATCCCCTTCCCACTTGACTGCCAATCCCAAAGACCCAACCACCGGAGCTTCCCCTTGGATGATCTGTTTACCCATGCATAGTATAAAAAGCTGACAAAAAATATATTTAAGAACTCGCGTTGTACTAAGCACTCGTGGGCGAATTTCGACACGTATCACCTTGCTGGAAATTCTAACCGCCCACCCAGAGAAGTGACAACTATTTGCAGCAGCACAAAAGGTGGCAGTGGCAGTGGCAAGTTTTGTGCGCTTTGTGGGCCGCGTAGATAAGAAAACTTGCGTCGTCGTTTGTTGAACTTGAGACTTAGTGGGTGCGATTGCTGGTGCTGCAGCGCCGCGGCGGTCGCTTAATGTCAGCGTCTTGGCAAACTTCAATTCCAGGGGTAATTAATCAAAATGCGCGTGATTATCGCACGCCCGGCCAAGGTTACGTTGCGTTACGTGCATGTGCGTGCGCAAATATGAAAACACATTTTAATCTAGCAAATGCTACGCGCGTCGTTGTAGTAAATAATAAATTTATCATTTGTCAGCAGTTAAATGCTCCAACGCAACGTGCACGAGACCCGAGCCCCGAGCCCTGGCCCGGGCAAACGAATTAATAATTCATTGCAGAGAACTGTCACATGGCATATGGCAGGAGCAGGACAGGACACAGTCAGCCGTAATAAATCGTCAAGTTTATGTTTGAAGTGTTTATTGAATCCCAGATATTACACGCCGCACATCATCGACGACTCTAGCAAATATTTGACCCTCTGACGGATCTGTCAGACGGCAAAAAATGTCTTTTCTCTCTCTCAGAATTTTTGTGCGCGCAAATCCTTTCAACGTGTCGTCGAAATGTCGGAAACGTTAAAATATTTGCACAGACACCCGGCGGCAAGCCATTCTCCCCCTCCCCCACCACACTCGTGCTGGATTTGTCGTGCGTACAGGCAGCTCTCCTTCACTGTGATATGCCGGGGACAAATATTGACACAAGTATTTATGTATGTATATGCTCATATAACTGACACGCAACGACACCGGGACAGCGGGACATGCGGCATGAGCCGCTTAAGTGTCAGCTTTATTGTTTACCTAAGCAAGTGATTGCTGTTTGCCTTTTCACCACCACCTACCCACCTACCCAGGCCAAACCGGCTGCTGTTGTTGCTTGCGCTGCTGGTGCGAGCAACAGTTTAACGATTGGATGGGTCAATTGTTGCACTGAACGAAATGATCAAGTAGAAAATGATGGCCACAATTTTTGCCTAAGCTCATATAAAGCCCTAGAAAGTAGGCAACAATAAATTCATTGCCTTCGTATGGGGGCTTCTAGTGCGCCAACAAAAGGCTCCCCACAAAGTAGGCAACACATTTTTCAACTGCAAGCGCATTGCCAAAAGTTACTCATACGACATGTACACCTTATCAATATGATAAAATTGAGCGAATGTTTGTAACGCATTGAAGGAAGCATCTCCGACCACATAAAGTATATATATTCTTGATCAGCACGACGAGCTGAGTTGATTTAGCCCTGTCCGTTTGTCCGTCCGTCCGTCTGTCCGACTGTCTGTTTCTATGCTATCTCCTCCGTCAGTTTGAAAGCTATCCTCACCAAACTTTGCACGAAGTCTGGTGGTACAAATAGGCTGCACATTTGTCGGAACCGGCCGGATCGGATGCCTATAGCATATAGCTGCCATAGGAACGATCGGTCGAAAAACTAGTCTTAAAGAGAAAAACTTTTTTGTTTTTAATGGAAATGCCTCCAAAGTACGTATTTCTTAGTTAACTATCCTTTCCCATGATTTCACTAAGATTGGTCGAAATCGGATGACTATAACATATAGCTCCCATAGGAACGATCGGTCGATAAACAAGTTCTAGTGAGAAAAACTTTTTTGTTTTTAATGAAAACGTCCTTTTTATTGGCATATTTTTATTTTATATACTTTAAAATATTTCTTCAAAGTTTTATCAAAATCGGATAACTATAGCATATAGCTGCAGTATGAATGATCGGTCGAAAAAGAAGTTCTAGTGAAAAAAACTTTTTTGTTTTAAATGGGATCGCCTCCAAATTTCGTAATAAACAGTGTATTATGCTTTTCCAAGATTTCACCAAGTTTGGTCGAAATCAGACATCTATATATAATAGATCCCATAGAAAAGTAAGGTCCAAAAAGTAGTCTTAGTTAGAAAAACTTTTTTGTTTTCAATGGAAGCTGCAAGGGTATACAAAACTTCGGCCGAGCCAAAGCTAACTTTCCCCTATTTTCTTCTTTTAATTTTTATACTCTGTACCAGAGGTACACAGAGTATATTAAGTTTGTGCACAAGTGTCCGCCCGTCTGACTGTCTGGTTGCTAGATCAGATAGCGAATGTTAAGCGATTTGGACCCACTACCTAAATCTACCTGGCATTGAACAGTCGGTTTCAATTTGCTCAACTTTTCTTAACTAATCTAGTAGCCTAGTATTTTGGAGACACTTCACTTACTTAGTTTGAAATGCAAACGTTTATACAAAAATCACCAGAGATTTCCGTGTCACCTCCGATAGTTCTATCATGCCTACATTCACTAGGAGAACACAGCTAGCCTGGGCTTAACTTTCATCCAATAACAATACAATTTTCCCTTTGTTTTCGACTCTTTAAAATGATTCGCATAGATTGGATGAAAATCAAACGGCAATTGGCCAGTTTCTATCGGCAGTTGGGCGGCTTCTATCAGCAGTTGGATAGCTTCTATCACACCATCTACGTCTATTTGTCGATCTTCTCGTTGAGTTGCCTCCTGCTGTTATATCAGTCACGACAGGCCATCTACGAGATGCGTATTACTTGGAACCAAATCGCTGTCGTTTATGCCCTTGCCGGTTGCTTGGCTCTGATGCTTACCCTGGCTTCCTGCTATGGCTGGATGACTTTTAGCTTGACACGACGACAATACAATGTAAAATGTTTGGTCACTCGACGTGTCAATATACGCTTCAATTTCTATCGACTGAAGAAAATGGAGCAGAAGATGAGGAAGACAATTTCTATCGACTAAAGAAAATGGAGCAGAAGATGAGGAAGACGGATGCGGAAGTGATGATAATGTGAGCAGCAGTTTCTTACGGTGTTTTTATATTTTGTGTTAATATGTTAAATTAATAAGCTGTCAATGATGAGAATATGCAACATACATTCAATTATTCAAGATTAATATTCAAAATAGTTTTTAAAAATCGGAACAAGTGGGTACTAATTGAAACTATAAAATAGATAATCGAGAGATTTCAGTGTCACAGCGCCAAATTCATATGGAGCTGTGACTCTGAAATGTGACATTCTGTGACGCAGTTTAAACCCAGCATAAGAATCCGAGTGTCTCTTGATTGTCAAGTCCCACAACTCGCTCTTAACTTTTACTGCGTTAAGTTTATCAACATCAGAATATGCCTATAATCGCCGCTTTCTGGCAGAATCTCTTTTTGGTGCGCTTTTTATTGACTTTGTGCTTCTTCTTACTTAAATTTTCGCACAAAAGATCGATTCGATTCGTTCTCTCATACTTTCGCACGAAATGAGGCGTTAACAGCACTTTACTCGTTACGTAATTGGTAACAGAACGTAGTGGCAATACGTAGTCTTTTGTCGTGTCGAGTGGACACTGGTTATGGAATCGCGACGCGGAAAATTTACGCAGCAGTTTTTATACTCTGTACCAAAGGTACAGAGGTGCAAAAGTATGTAACTGCCAGAAGAGAGCATCTCCGACCCTATAAAGTAAATATATTCTTGATCAGCATCAACAGCCGAGTCGATTTAGCCATGTCCGTCTGTCCGTCGGTCTGTACGTCCGTCTGTCCAAATGAACAAACAGATCTCAGAGATGGTAAGAGATAGAGGTTAGACATGTATGGGGCATATGCTTCTTATTCTTGCAGGCAGATCAAGTTTATTTTCAATGTTGGCCACGACCCCTCCCGCCCCCGCCCCCGCAATAGATAGAAGGTTTGAACCTTCTGGACATATTTAGTATTCGGGATTCTTTATCGATGCGCCAAAGTAATTTTATAGATCGGATGAACGATATTCGTGTTATAAGAGTACAGAGAGTAAGAGTACAGAGTATGTTATAGTCAGGCTTGACCGACTATCTTTCTTGTTTACAATGCATTAATCGATTTTTACGTCCATAACGTGAAAATATTCAAAATAAGTGGGCTAAAATATTTTTAGCTTGGACTACTTTTAACTACTTTTAATTTTAGGTCATAAAAACCAGATTCCTAAAATTATGGGAATCACTTTTTTCTGAGTGTAGTTAGAAATTTTTTCCACTGTAAAATTTCATAGAAAAACCTGTAAAGTTCTTACATACTTAACCGATTCGAAAGAATTGTTTTGCCTTAACTTTTTAGCCAAGTGCATGCGAATTGGCTGGTCTGGCGCCTAGCCACGGTGCACTACTGTGGTCAACCTACACTACAAACTTGTGTGTACATAAATCGCCGGCAGCAGCTGATAGCGGGTGGCGACTCAACACTTTCGCTTTCATGTGTGTGTGTGTGTGTGTGTGTGTGTTAGTTAACCGCATAACAGTGGCTTAGCTTTGCACTCGCCTCGCATCGTCTCGCGTGCAGTCTATTAAATGGAAACTCACTTCATATTGTTAGGCCCGGCCGAGCTTGTGTAGTAAATTAAATGATTTTCACGCCAGGACCAAGGCAAGCCGGGCGGAACGTGGCGCGGAGGGAGAGACGAGGCGACGAGGCCAGGCCAGGCCATTTTTATGTGTTTGTTTGCGGGCTCCAGCCTCTGCCTCTGCCATGCCTTTTTGGTCATGTTTTAACGTTAATTCATGGTCGTGTTTTTATGTTGCACTCGTTGCGCAACGACAACATCGGATGCGGATACGGATGAGTATGCCAATGCCACGTCCTTTATTGGCCCACGGCCTGATGTGATGATGGTAAAGTGTTTTGTAAATAAGCAGATTTCTCTTGTCTGCCGCGCTTTTTGTGCTCTGTTTTGTTTTGCACGCGCAGCGGCAGGCCACGCTAATGGAATGGCTTTCGGATGGCTTACCTGTTCCGCCAAGGGGGCAGATGACTTATTTAATTAAATCAGCTTTGACGCTGGCTTAGCTGGGCTGCAGCTTTAAAACAGCTTACCCCACCGCAAAGAGGGGGGGCCCCGAGTAGGCTGTTAAGTAGGCCATGATGGTCATTTATGGGTCTTATTGTGATTAGGCGGTGAAATGACATTGAGTGAGGGTTGATTATAAGTGAAATAATGCAAATAGAATTTGCAAGCGTCGGGGTCACCAAATATTTTGCATCAGCCTAGTAACACGCTAATGCTGCCCAATCCTTTAATGGTAAACAAAAAGAGAATAAGAATCTTGAAGAAATTTCAAAATTTTAGCTCCCAAAAGAGTAAACATCAAAATGTTACCATTCAGTCATCCATTTGATACCATTGAGTATCACTTTGTCTTTAATACTTCAAGTACTAAGTTTTAAAGGCTTTTTTCCAAGTTTGCTTGCCTCTACTTTTCCCCGTCTCTCTGGCAATTTTCGAATCTCGAAAATAAAAACATCTTTTCATGCGGTCTGCGAACCTGCTGATACTCAAGGGCATGCGTCATCGACGAAAACAAATAGTTGTCGGAAGAGTCATTGTCTGAGCTGTACGGCGATTGGGGTTGCGTTTTAAGGTATGTTTTGACCGGCCGCGCAGCGTAAGACTAAGAGTTGTCATGTCCAATTTAAGACTAGTAACGCCACCTTTAAAAAACCTATAAAATACTAGCAAATATCCCGGCTTGCTTCGCTGCGCCGCCGTCAGTTAAGCTATTTTAACCGATAAGAGTATCAGTTTTTCTTTTCCGACTTGGGGGTGGATTTCACAAATCGGAAAACATTTGACCGTATCTTACATACATCGGCTAAAATCAGAGATTAACTCTTATGCCCCTTCCGCGGTTAAATAAAGTCTCTCCTGACATTTCCGATCTTGGTGGTGAACTTTTCAAATTTAAAGCTTACAAACACAATTTGATAAAGATCGGCCAACAAATAATACTTTCCACCAATTCTCCAACCATTCCTCAAAGTTGCATTGCATCCGGATGAACGCTATAATTTTTCAAATTCGCAGATTGTGCACCATTTCCCGCCCATTTCTTCTGCTTAAAAACCTTCCGGGCAAGCGTCTAGCCAATCCCCAAAGTTTCACCGAGATTAAGAATTTTGCGCTTCGCTACGCCGCCGTCAGTCTATACTGACATCACATAAAACCGATATAGTTTTTCTTTTCCGACCGGCTTTGGGTAACATTACCGTTATCGTTATCGCTATTGCTATCGCAAAAGCTATCGTTATCATTGTCGTTATCGCTGTCATTATTGTTATCGTTATCGCTATCGTTATCGTTACCGTTATCGCTATCGTTATCGCTTTCGTTATCGCTATCGCTATCGTTATCGTTACCATTGTCGTTATCGCTATCATGATCGTTATCGCTATTGTTATTGTTATCGCTATCGTTATCGCAATCGCTATCGTTATCGTTGCTGTTATCGCCATCGTTATTCCTTACAAACCAAGTTTAAAGCCAATCGGATAAACATCGGTTTTTGGCTGCTGAGTTATCCGACCCTAAGGTCAAATTTTCCGACATCAGTAAATTACATTTCAATTCATTTCAATTACTATCCTTACAAACCTAATTTTAAGTCAATCGGATGAAAAATAGGTTTTTGCTTATCGAATTTCCCTAAAATTTTTCTTGCGGGCCGATTTTCCGAAATCGGGAAAATACGTGCCGAGTTATTTCGTACACTTCGCTTTCCAACCCAGTTTCAAGTCAATCGGATGAAAAAATTACCCATACAAACTTTTCCGACGCTTTTCCGAGAATTTTCCGACACTACTGTCGAATTTTTCCAACTTCGGAGAATCGCATTTCAGTTTATTTCACTTACTGTCCTCACAAATCGAATTTCAGTCAATTGGATGAAAATTAGATTTTTGCATATCGAATTTCCCGAGAATTTTCCTTGTAAGCGGATTTTCCGAAATTGGAAAAATACGTGTACAATTATTTCGCATACTGTGCTTACAAACCGAATTTCAAGTCAATCGGATGAAAAATGACATTTTCCCCATACAAAATTTTTCCGACGCTTTTCCGGGAATTTCCCGACCCTACGGTCAAATTTTCCAGCATCGGAAAATCACATTTCAATTTATTTCACTTACTGTCTCCACCTTACAATTTTTTCAATCGGTACAATTTTTCGCATTTTGGCACCATTCGTCAATCGGATGAAAAAATAAAATTTTCCCCATACAAAATTTTCCGACGCTTCCGGGAATTTTCCCGACCCTACGCGATTTTCCAGCATCGGAAAATCACATTTCAATTTTATTCACTTACTGTCCTTACAAACCGAATTTCAAGTCCATCGGATGAAAAATAAAATTTTCCCCATACAACAATTTTCCAACCTTTTCCGATTTTCCAGCATCGGAAAATGACATTTCAATTTATTTTGCTTACTATCCTTACAATTAAAGACATTTTATGCTTATAGCCAAAAAGGAGGACTTGCTTGACAAGAAGCCTACTTAATTTAAGTCCCAGAATTTCCAACTCACAAATCCATGTTTGATTTTAGTATTTCCTTCTCCTTGTCGCAGTTCTGCCTTTTGAGCCAATCTCTTGGAATAATTATAACAAAGCTGGGCACGCTTTTGGGTTAGTGCGTGTGTATGAGTAAACTTGGGGCATGTGGGGTCATAAAGGATTTGCAAATTGTGACCGCATACGTTTTGTGGCACGCACTCATAAAAATGGTGCAACTTGCAACAGTTGCCCCGGGATGAGTGACAACAGCGGCGGCGGCGGCGGCGGCAGCAACAAGCGATGCCAACGGGGCGAAAACTAGAAACTACAAAACAAAAAACTAACAAAAATAGAAAAAACACTTTACAAAGATAGAATAAAAAATGCATACAACATTGTGACACTGTCACAGGCGTGTTGCCATGGGCGTGGCAATAACTTAACGATGCCAACTAACACTGGGAGCAGCAGCAGCAGCAGAATAAATCTCGCTACAAAAAAAAAGAAGAGAAAAAAGAAAGCGCCAAATGACACGAGCTAAGGGAACACAGAAGGCAGCAACAGAATTCTCGACGGGCGCCTGCCTTTTGCCTGGCAAAAATGGCCTTATCAGTTCCTGTTTCCTGTCGAAAGTTTTCATATTTTTGTGTGGCAGGAGCAACAATAAAAAGTAAACAGCAAAAGCAGCAGCAGCAGCAGGAAAGTGTTGCCATTTTTTTTCTCGCACTATTCCCAGCAACCACAATAAAAAGCAGGAAATATTTAAACATTTTTCTTTTAGTTTTGCATGGCTGGGCGCTGGCGCTGGCGCTGAAGCTGAAGCTGGAACCATTTTCACACTTATTGTCAGATTTTGTTTTGTGTTTGCGGTCGTCGTCGCCGTCGTCGTCGTCGACGTCGTTTGGTGTGAAATGACGCACAGCCCGAGATAACACGTCGCAACTGGCAAGCTGCAACAGTTTTTATGTGGCTGCAACAACTGTAAATGTTCGCCCCCACCTACATCCTCCATCCCCCATCCGCAATCCCCATATGCCTCCATTCGCCATATGCCTTGGCTCAATTTGTTTTGCCTTTTGTGTGTCGTCGTCGTCGTCGTCAGTTTCGTTGTTGCCTGATGATGTTCTTAAATTTACAGGATATGTGCATAATTTTGTCAGAGCTGCACACACAATGCCAAACACACCTACCCAACTGCATACATACATACATACGTGCATAACAACGACAATCTGTTAAGTGGCAAGACATTAATTCTGAATGTAACCAAAACGATGTTGAATTTTGAGCAGGCATGGGGTCGAATTGAATTGACGGGAGGACATCACACTCGCTATAAGGCATGTATTTAGTTAACCCACTTTTGTGGTGCATAACTTTGGATATTCCACTGGATTCCGGCTAATTATTTTTGATTATGTTCATTGGATTTATTCTCATTGTGAAACGTTCAAAATGGTGTGCAATTACTTGCAAATTCTCAAACTCTTTATCAAAATTATACGCATTGTCTCAAATTGAAACTGAAGCCAGATTCAGTATTTTGGTTTCAAAATAATACTAGAAATTGTAAGACTGATATTTTGGGTATTCTTTTGATTCTTAGCTCCATAATTTGATACGTAAAACTATTAATTTCCCATGGCAACATATGTTGGTTCGAAAATTTGAAATATCATGCTTCAATGATTTTTTCTAATACTTTTAAGGGAAAGTTTATGGAACAACAGAAAAATTGTTTAAAGCTAGTATCAAAATGATACTTAAAGTTTCACAATTGAAATATCCAATTGATGAGCTAGACGAAAGTTAACTTCGGGTCGGCCACAGTCGAAAGCCGAGTCGCTCAAGCCAACTCCGTCTATCGGTCTGTCTGTCCGCATGAACAAACAGATCTGAAAGATGGTAACTGATAGAGGTTTGACATATATGGGACATATGCTTCTTATATTTAGTAGGTATTGACGGTCAGGTTCTGCCTCTTCAGGTTCTGTCTCTTTATTAAAACCATTTTGAGGAATCCACACAAAGAGCCAGGTCTTCTTGGGCACGTTGGCCCAGATCTTCAAAGAATGTTTTACTCAGTATCTTGGCCAGAGTCCGAATGCCCATTGTCGTTGTGCCCTAGTTCTGGCCTTCCACGGTACTTCCGTCATGAAGTTCTGCAAGAGTCTTTGAATGTCCGTTTCCGCTGGTGTCGTTCCTTGCACATTCGTCTGCTCCCTCGTTGCCCGGTATGCCTGCTGTCGCCGCGTGAACCCAAGTGGCAGCCCCGCGGCGTAAATGCAAACGCAAACGTAAGCAAACAGCTGATCGGCGGCGAGCAAAATGACTTTATACCAAATGACGTTATACCAAATAAACGGGGATATGGCGAGATTATAAACTGGCAGCAAAAGAAGTCTGGAGCAGAGTCAACAAAAACATCTGGACGCGAGCAGTTGTTGCCAAGCCACGTTTAACACGTGTTTTTTAATACCTTCTACCTTAGTCTACTTCTTTTCCAAGTGGCCTTTTTGCTTCTCTCCTTGTTTTTGCATTTAGCTTATACCGACGCGATCGACCACTTATGTAAAACTAGAAAGAGAATTGCATGAAGTAAACAGAATAGATGAAGTCTTAACAAACGTGAAAACAAATCTAATTGGAACTTGATCGCACACCAGCGACGTGAGCCAACACCTGCGTAACCAGGTACCCAGACGAGAGAGATGGAGCGCTGTTGGATTTGGTTCAGTGCTGTGGAAGTTAAGCTTTTTGTGGCTGTTTTTGATGACAGCCTGGCTGTCGACCAAAATTGGAGTGCTCTTTAGAGTCTTATCCATGGCGTATATCAATTTAGCCGCCTGCCAGACAGCTAAAATCTCTGCTGGAAAACGCTACACCAGTTCGGTAAACGAAATGAATGCTGTGTCGCTAGTTCTTTTGAGAAGCTATCTGCTCCTGTGCCTTCTTCCGTCTTCAAACCGTCTGTATAGATCAGGGACAGGCATATTCCTATCTCGTGTGCATACGAAAAATCTGAGAGCAGCGCTGCTTCCACACACACAATATAAGCTGTACAAGCGCAGCTTCGCGACGCAGTCGTTGCTACTGAAATTCAGAGAAATTTTTGCGCTGCTCTGACACACAACAATGCAAAACTGTGAATGTATTGTTTGCCTGCCTCTGGTATAGATGGAAAGCTCGTTCTCCCTGATGTTAGCGACTTGCTTCCATTTCTCTCTCCGGAGTCTTACTGCGCTTTTTGCTGCTTCATACTTTAGAAAAGTAGTCAAAAGTCACTGAAAGAGAGTTTCTGAAGAAGAATCACTTAATCCTACCCACTCAACCAGAATTAATGAACAAGGGCCCCTGAACAAAAGTAAGCAAAGAAGGCGAATCACTGATACAAAGTCACTGAACTAAAAACAGTGAGCAAGGGTCCTCGAAAGCGAATTACTGAAGAAAAATCACTTAATCTGAGTGCCTGAACAAGAGTAAGCAAAGAAGTAGAGAATCAGTGAGCAACAGTCACTGAATGAGTCTCTGAAGATGAGTCACTTTATCTAAGTAACTAAACAAGAATCACTGACCAAGGGTCACTGAACAGGATTTCCTGAATAATAATTTATGAGCAAGAGTCACTTAAACAAAAGTAGCTTATTAAGAGTAAAGCTAAGTTCACACAGGCAAATTATTTACCAAAATTTCGATAAAAATATAGCTAAATAGCCATAATGGCAGACGATTTATGACTTAATACTCAAGCTTTGGTTCCATTAACAAATAATTTGCTCAAATATGGCCAAAAAGTGCACTATTTAGAGTTCCTTAACCAAATTTGTACTAAAATTTGTCCAAGCTATATGCTTGTGTCAACTTAGCTTAAGCAATCCGAAGTCACTGAGCCAGAGTAAAAAAAAAATCACAGAACAAGGGTCTCTGAATGACAATCAATGAACCAGAGCTACTCAACAAGAGTAACCACCACATTACTACAGAGTCACAAATACAGAATCACTGAACTGAAGTTACTGATCAAGAATTAATTAACAAGAGCCACTGAACAAAAGTCACTGAATTAGAGTCACTGAACATAAGTGCCTGAGCTAGAGTCTGATACACCACAACTTAAACAGAGTCATTGAAAAAGAGTCACTGAGCAAAAGTCAACAGTCTCTTATAGTCCCAATCAACACAATAACTCCTCTCTTCCAGTGAACTGTGTCTCTGTTCCCAACTTTTTCCTATGCTTTTCGCTTCTCTTCCGACAGTCCTCCTTCAAGTTTCTTTGAATCTGCCAGTTGACTGCCCGACTCCGTCCAATGGTTTCCATTCCATTGCCTTTCTTGCGATGCTGTACTTATTTTTTCGCAGTGTATGTCCTATCCAGATGTGTATCTAGACTATCCATATTCGCTCATCTTAGTAGCTCGGAGATCCGCATTCAGTCAGGCCAGAAGATGCCTCACAGGCAACGGTTTACAAATGTTTGGAGTTTTGATACTATGGAAGTTGCAATTTTCCAAGCAGAAGAACCGTACAGGAGCGCAGGCATTACGTTAAACTTGAAGAGCCTGATTTTGAGCCAGTGTGTACATGAGAAGCATCGCCAAACAGCTGACAGCAACCGAAAAACACCAATAGCCTTTTTAATGCGCGAATCCACATGGAGTTCTGAATACTCTTTCCAGGTAGCTGAATTGCTGAACTTGCTTAATTGGCTTTTCGTCCAAAAGCAGAGCTTGGGATTGTCCGGAACGGATGCTGAGCGCGTTAGTCGCATAGTATATAGGGACAGTAGGAAACTGAGCACATCTCAGCCAAAAGCCACATAGGACTAGAAAAGGCTGCGAAAGTATTCCACCGTAAGGCATTCTACACAGGGCGCGGTCGTATGTCTCACTGATGAGGGAAATAAATATTTCCTGTATCCCTTCCTGTGTATATTTGATCTGTATTCGGTGCATTGCACAGTGTTTATGTGATCCGTGCACGGCGAGCCCTTTCTGAATACGGCTTTCCATTCGGATTGGTCGGAACTTGGTTCCCAAAAGAATGCCTTCTGGCACACTTCTTTTTACTAGGAAGAATGCACTACTATCTTTTGCAGTATGATGGAAGTCATATAATCTGTTTTGAAAACTGATGCACGTTCCTCTTGGCAGTGGGTTAGAAGCAAAGAAGTCTGCTCAACATGCAAACGTCCTTTATAATGGCACGCATGCAGCATCCGTGCTATTGGAAACAAATATGCGAAATGAGGTCCGAACGATTGACGACCGTTCTATTTTTCCAAACATGTTCTTTTTGCCATGCAAACGTCCCTTCTAATGGTAAGCATGCGGCATGGAGCAGAGAGAGCCGAGCGTTTTTACGAAGTTGAACCAACAATAACAACCCATGCAAACGTCGCTTCTAATAGAACAGTTCCTGCTGCGTTTCGCCCCTATACATGGTGTCCATTATAGTGGGTCTCTGGCTATCCAAAACTATTTTGGCTATGATCTTCGAAATGGTGGGCAGTACACAGATTCCAAGACAGTTGTCGCATTCGCACAGGTTACCGTTATTTGGGGAATTTCACCAGGTTGCCCTTAAACCATTCCGAGGGGAGCTCCTTAGTTTCCCATGCCCGATTTCCCCACCTCTGAAAAAGTAGTTTTCTGCTCGAATTTCAAGTGTTATAAATGCCACTTCGATATGCTCATTTGATTAATCAAGGTTAGAATCTCTCCAACTTCTATCGACAATCTGTCAAAATTGAAAACAAAGACTTTTCTGGCTTCTGGCACTTCTAGTTTGCGCAACCTCTAGTTACTCTATCTTGTACAATCTGCTAGTTTCTCCGTTTTAATAGCCATCTGGCAGTATTTTCCAACTCTGGTACACCTTTAAGAAAAATAACATTTATGGACTTCTTATCGTCCTTTAAGCTCGTTTCTCACACAGGGCCGTGTAGCCTAATGGATATGGCGTCGGACTTCGGATCCGGAGGTTGCGGGTTCGATTCCCGTCATGGTCGAACATAAATTTTTTTTTTTTTTTTTTTTTTTCAATTTTGTCTGGGGCACGTATGGCCATATGACGGGCTACAATAGTTACTGACGTATGTCTGTCTTTTGGCTGGAGGAGGGGGTGGGATTTGCTGGCATAAGTTTGAATCTGGTGCGTGTTTGCTTGTGTATGTAATACGAGTAACACTTATCAAAAGTTTGTCGCTAACACATGCAAATTGAAATGTGCGATTTACACCCACACACCGACACACACACACACAATCGCAAACGCACACTTTGGCCGTACTCTGTTGTCACTTTTGTTTGTTTGGCACACGTACGCATGCATCCGGCTCCGGCTCCAGCACCAGCTCCTACTTCGTCGCCTAACTTTCGCCTGCTTTAACACCTAACAACCAAGAACAACTTGCGTTGTTGTTGTCGTTGTATACTTACTTATTATTGCTCCAGCAGGTGTTTTCAACCCAAAAACTACACAGAGAGAAAGGGGCTAAGCTGTTTTTTTTACAAAACTATCAGCTTGATTTGGTTTGATCAAACATTAATAGGTATTATAGATGGCGCATGTCATTTTGATCAAATTTATCAATCAGAACGAGATCTTAAGCGAAAACCAGAAGGATATTCAACGGTCGACTGCATTTACGTTCTTACTGCAATAGCAAAAGACTATCTGAGCAAAGGAAACAAGATGTATTGCTTTTTCATAGACTTCAAGGCAGCTGTCGTCACAATATAAAGTGCCAGTTTGCTTTATAAGTTAAGCAACGTAGGAGTATCTACCAAAATGATAACAATTTTGGAAAGCCTATACAACAATAACATCACCAGGGTGTGGGATGGCCAAAGCCTTTCGGAAGAATTCTCCACAAACCAAGGCGTCAAACAGGGTTGTTTGCTCAGTAATTTATTATCGAAGTCTGCCTGGAGGAGTTAATCTAGGTTCGCATCAGTTCAAGGTGCTAATGTATGCTGATGACATTGTCATGATGGCTCCGGAGAATCCAGAACTACTGCAGGAGATGATTGATACCACACATACATACATACTGCAATACAAGGAGACTTGCTATTAATAGCAAAAAATCGAAAATTCTCGTAGTCAGGAATGGAAGAAGAAGATTTGCGCGAAACGAAAATTTGAGCCTTGCGGATACACAATTGGAAATAGTCGAATCGTTTAAGAACCTAGGTGTTTCACTAACAAGCAATATGACCTTTCAAGGGCATGCAGAGCTTAAAAGGAAGGATACACAAGTGGCAATTAGTAGCACCTGGAATGGACTGCTGAAACGGAAGCAAGTGAATATGAGCACAAAGTATAGAATGTAACAGGAAGGCGATCACTTGCTATGCCACTCAAGAATGGGGCTCAGAAAGTTATGAGAATATAGAAAGGAGCCAACGATATTTTATTAAAGAGTTTTAAACCTAACGCAGAATAGTACTCCTAACTACGCAATCAATTTTGAAATTGATCTTCCTGCATTGTTCTCATTTACATTGAACATCCACTTCATATATGTTTTGAAATCCTGGAATATGCCAGACCGTCGTTATCCAAAAATGGTCACAAAATATCTACTAAAATCAAAATCTCAGTTTTTCGGCCAATGGCTCAATCTGGCCAGAGATTATGAGTCACCCTTGACTCTGGAAAACCTCAGCTTGTAGAGATTGATTCTCAACATAGACGCCCTGACAAGGAGGATGTAGGAGGATCAAGCGAGAGGGAGTTCTGGTAGACAAGGTTACAAAAAATTAGCATATAACTTAAATGGAAAGACTTACTTTTAGGACTATATCGGTTCCTACAGAATAATGCAAAGTTTCAAAGCAAGAGTACACACCAGAGAACGGCAACGAGCCATCACGAATACACTCGCTCACCCGTGCTTCAAATGCGATACAAGTAAACTAAACGCTCAAGGCTTGTTGAGCTTGTTCAAAAAGCATACACAAAACAAAAATCGCAAAAAGGATCGAGTATAGGCGAATCATTGCATTTGCAAACTCGAGTGTTTTCCGTACATACACTCCTGTTGACTCAGAGCTTCGGACGCGAGTCGTCATAAGACCTTATTGCTAAAATCTAAGTTCTGCTGCGAGACGTAAAGAGTAAAGTTCGTTCGGTACAAATACTCGCGAAATACTCGTAGCTTTGGCCGCGAGTAACCGAGATTACTTGTTACCGAAATCAAAGATCTGCCGCGTGCTGTTATGGTCAAAGCTTGTACACACATCATTTGTACGAGAAACTTGTAGAAGAAATTCATTTTACATTAATTTGAGTAAAAAGAAGGATAAGAAAAAAAAAAAATATGTGATCTATACCATATAGATGTCTGATTTCGACCAAACTTGGAGAAATCATGGAAAAGCATAATACACTGTTAATTACGAAACTTAGAGGCGATCCCATTTAAAACAAAAAAGTTTTTCACACTAGAACTTTTTTCGACCGATCATTCATACTGCAGCTATATGCTATAGTCATCCGATTTTGATAAAACTTTGAAGAAATATGTTAAAGTTTATAAAATAATAATATGCCAATAAAAAGGACGTTTTCATTATAAAAAAAGTTTTCCTCACTCGAACTAGTTTTTCGACCGATTCATTTTCATCCGATTTTGACCAAACTTAGTGAACTCGTGGGAAAGGATAGTAAACTAAGAAATACGTACTTTGGAGGCGTTTCCATTAAAAACAAAAAAGTTTTTCTCACTAAGACTAGATTTTCGGCCGATCGTTCCTATGACAGCTATATGCTATAGGCTTTAAAACTGACGGAGGAGATAGCATAGAAAGACAGACAGACGGACGGACGGACAGACGGACAAGGCTAAATGAACTTTGCTCGTCATGCTGATCAAGAAAATATATACTTTATGTGGTCGGAGATGCTTCCTTCAATGCGTTACAAACATCAGCACAATTTTATAATACCCTCTGCAAGGGTATAAAAAGCTGGCTTAGTAGACTGTCATCACCAAAATGTTAAGATTTTGGTACATTTAAAGCGGATTTTTTCCCTGTGTACAATGTTCCACACTTTAGATTTACGAAACTTATATTTAACGCTAAATCAATGATGAAAACAAAGTGCGAATATTAAAATATCAGAGCAATTTTCCCTGTGAGTATGGATTGATTTTGTTTTTGAGCGTAAACTTTTCTGGTCAAGGTTACAATCGTATAAGTCGTGAAATGAAAGGTTAGTGAAGTGAAGAGTTAGGTTCGATCCAACGATCCGTTCCTTAACTTATCGAACCTAAGGTTTTAGTTCGAGTCTTGGTTCATAAGAGAAGTTTTTATTGCCATGTTACAGCTTCACTTTTGCTTTCATTGTAAAATGACGAGTTTCGAAATGATTTACAAGTAAAAAGAACCAAAATGGCATATCGCACTCAGTCTGTCAATTGTCAAAGCGCTCTTTGCTCAACCAACGAAAGTTTATGCATTTGTTTCCAAGAGACACTTTGCTAGGCGTTATCTGCCGAAAAGTTGCGCATGTATGTGTGTTGTAAACTGCAAGTGTGTATGCGTGCTATAGCACACAATAGTGTGCTTCTATGTAACAACAACAAAGTTGCTTATACTCAGCAGCTGAGAGCTGAACGAAATAAGGCCCGTCAAGCTGTTATCGTAAGAAACAGAAAACTCGAGGGAATCAAAAACAAGTGTGCTGTCTAGAGTGTGAGCGTGTCTGGTTAATTTGTACCAGTCTTTTTGGTGAGCAGACAGCATAGGAAAAAATAGATTGACCATATTTCGCGAGCTCTATGAACAACCAATCCGGCCAGTCGCCTACTCATGTGGCTTTTGCCTAAGTCTGTTGGTTGGTTTGATTTAGAGGCAGATTTTTGAATAAAATTCCCAAAACTCGGCCTAACCTAATTCCTTACCAACTGTGCTAAGTTATGTCTTCAAAATGAGGCAACTTTTGGTTTCTTTTAGTGTAGCTCACACACACAAATACATACACACAATCCCAAAATTCAAAATGCACATACACCTGTCCTTAGACCCTCTGTTCCTGTTCCTGTTCTGGTGCTCCTTAGCAAAAGTCTCTCCCCGTGTCTTTGTGTGTGAGTGTGCGGATTTGAACATGAGTTTTAGAAACAAAAGTTGTTGGTTTCTTTGGTTGGTTGGTTGGTTGATGCTTTTCTCACCAACTTTTTCTTTTGTGCTCGAGTGTTTTTTCTTGCTCCATTTTGGCGGATAATTGCAGTGCTAGAAAAGTTTTGCATCTCATCTCGTTTCATCTTTGATTTGGCGTACAGCATCAGCTGCAATTCATTTAAACTAATTTGTGGCAAAAATTGCATAATTATATTGCCAACTTGCTGCAGGCGGCGCAAATTGAGTTAAAGAACTCAATTCGGTGGCATCAACTCGGGCTGACAGGTTTAATACCCAGCCCCGGCCCCAGCCACCTCCCTCCTGCTCCTGTCTATTGTCTATTAGATAATTAAGCCACTTTGTGGCAGGTTTGACAGCCTGACTTTGGCCTGTCAGCAGGCAACTCGGGGGCATCTTTTTGTCACTTTTGAGTGCTCAAACGCAGAGGCAAAGTGCACAGTTCGATGCCGTTTGATTTGTGCAGTTAATCAACCACTAAATGACAGGTCCTTCAGCTGCAGCAGGACCTCCGATGATTAGAAATGAGCCAAGGAGCAAAGGCAGAAAAAAAGCAAGCAAATCGCTCGTATCTTTTGCCCAACCGCCGCCTTCCAAGCCGCCAAATGCCGCCACAGCTTGTAGCAATTGTCGTACCATTTGTCAGAGGAATACAGCGACACTCCTCCCTCGCCGTCATATGCGCATGTGCCGCCCAGGCCCCGCGGCGGACGCCCCACCGCCCGCCTCCACACTCGCTGCGTTCCACCACGTGGCCAGCGTGTGGATGCCAACTGGCACATGGTGGACGCCATTCGTTTCGAAAATCCACTTCGACAATTGGCAACGATGTTTCCCACTTCGGCAAGTCCTTATCGTCGGCCAGCCACTCGTTTCTGGCCAGCATCCAACGAGGTTGGGCACGAGGAGAACTAACGGTGTTCGTCTGTCGAGCCGAGCTGCCATGCCATGGGAGGCTGTGCGTTTTGCCAGTTGATCAGCATCGTCCTTGTCGGCTGGTTGTGCTTTTTTTTGTATCTCGTATCTGTGTGCCACTCCGCGACGACAACTCGATTGAAAAATTTACGCAAATTTCCTAAAAAAAAAAACTAACGCGTTAACGTGCAAAATTCGTGTTGAATGTGGGCAGATTTTTTTTATGTGTGAGAGTGAAAGTTTACCCGATATATGACCGACAAATGGAATTTGTATAATCTTTGATCCAAAACCCACCTAAACAACAACAAATGCATTGCATATGGAAAGTGCCGCGTGTCCTGGTCACGCGTAATGACAAAATGCTGATCGTGCTGCTGCTGACGGTGGCGCTGCTGGAAGGTAAAGAACGCTGAAACGAAAGTGGTGAAAGGTCCCCCTAAAGGGAGAGAGAGTTAAGATTTACAAAGAGTGGAGAGTTTAAAGTGTCATTCAAATAACAGCTTAGGTAAAGTCTGCAATCTCTTAAACTCTGCAGAAGATCGGTCCCGAAGTTTGAGCCTTGATTCAAGAAGTAATTTTGTTGAGAGAAACGCATCTTTAGGTAAACTTTTGTGTCTGGTCTTTGAAATTTGAAGGTATTCTTACCTTATCTAAATATATAAATAGTTATGAGTGATAATCAACCCACAGACCGCTTATCCTAGAGATTTAAGATTGGGCATAGAAGTAGATGAAATGTCTGAAAAGAGGGGAACATTTTTTTCATCCGATTCTCTTGAAAATCGGTTTGACTCGTATTTTCCCAATGTTGGAAGAAAAAAAAAATGGTCGGAAAATTCTATATGCAAATATCTGTTTTCATCCGATTGACATAAAAAACTAGTTGTGCAAGGATATTATGCAAAAAATTTTGAGATGTGATTTTCCGATGTTGAAAAATAGCGCTCAGTTTCGAAGATTCTAAAAAATGATGCTTGCAAAGAACTATTTTTCATTCGATTAACTTGAAACTTGGTTTGCTAAGGATTATCGAAATAGTTTGAAGTGATTTTCCAATGTTAAAAAAATTCGCCCCAGGGTGAAAAATAATCTGAAAATTTTGCATGGAAATAATTTTCTTCTTAATGATTTTGAGCTCAGATTGTAAGCATAGTATGCAAAATAATTTGACTAATAAAATTCCAATTATAAGATTGTGTACGGCGAAAGTCTATTATTCATTCGATTGACTTGAAACTTGGTTTGTTAGAATAGTATGCAAAATAGTTTGTGACTTCGTTTACCGAAGAAACATTTTTAAATGGGATAAACTATTAGTCATCCGGTTGGTTTGAAACTTAGTTGAAAGCTTAGTAGCGATTTCCTAGGGGTAGATTTAAATTTCCACTTTCGACAAAATTTGTCGAATTCGATTTTGTTACATGTTCATTTGTGTAAAATTCATTAAGTTAATTAAATTAGAATGATTGATTTTGAATCTGTCAAATTAAAAGTGAATAGAAGCAAATGTTTTGAATCCGATTACCTTGATTGATTACACTGTGCGACACTAAAAATTTGATCACATTCAGACCAGGTAAGTCTGAAAGGTACTGATGTAAAGGGTGATTCTTTAAGAGCTACAGGAAAGTTTTTCAAAAAAAAAACACTTAAACTTCAGAAAAATGCATGAAATCTTTATTTGAATCGATAGTACGGTCCATATAATTTAATGTTTGAAGATTATTTTATGCAAATGTTGACCGTGACTGCGCCTCAAATGGTCCATCCGCTTAGTCCAATTTTGGCATACTCTTTCCAGCATTTCGGCCAGTATCTCACGAATAAATGCTTCAATGTTGTCTTCCAATGCGTCAATTGAAGCGGGCTTGTCTGTATAGACATGAGCTTTAACATAGCCCCACAAAAAATAGTCTAAGGGCGTTAAATCGCACGATCTAGGCGGCCAATTGACCGGTCCCGAACGTGAAATAAAATGTTCACCAAACTCGCCTCTCAATAAGTCCATTGTTGCGCGTGCTGTGTGGCATGTGGCATCGTCTTGTTGAAACCACATGTCATGCAAGTCAAGCTCTTGCATTTTGGGCAAAAAAAAGTTGGATATCATCTCACGGTAGCGCTCACCATTCACAGTTACGTTACGATTCGCATCATCTTTGAAGAAGTACGGTCCAATGATGCCACCAGCCCATAAACCGCACCAAGCTGTGACTTTTTCTGGATGCATTGGTAGCTCTTGCAATGCTTCTGGCTGATATTCACTCCAACATCGACAATTCTGCTTATTTACGAACCCATTGAGCCAAAAATGAGCTTCGTCGCTGAACACAATTTTTCGGTAAAAAAGTGGATCTTCGGCCATCTTTCCAAGAGCCCAATTGCTGCGAACGGCGACGAATCCATAATTGATGGTCATCATTAACACTGGCCGATACAGCTGCGATATTTTCTTCAGTTCGCACTCTACGTAAGCGTGTTGGTGGCTTAATGTCCAACACTGTAAATTTGGTGCGAAATTTAGTCACAATAGCCCGAATAGCCGCTTCAGTGGGTCGATTAAACTGACCATAAAATGGAAGAAGCGCGCAATGAACTTTCTTAACAGAGCACGCCTTTTGATAATAAAATTCAATAATTTGCAAGCGTTGTTCGTTTGTAAGACGATTCATGGTTAAATTATAGACCAAACTGAAGATGTTTGACAGTGAAACAAAACAGTGTTGCCAAAAAGATAATAGCTAAAAAATCACACTTTATAAAAATCATTGAGTTAATCAGATTAAAACGATTGTTTTTGAAGGTGCCAAGTTAAAAGTGAACAGAAATAAATGTTTTGAGTCCGATTATTTTGATTGATTACACTAGGCAACAAGGTCCAGTATCTTAATGGCTTAAGTGATTCTAGATGATTTTCGTGTGCTAAACAAGACTGCGTTTTCAGAAATTGTCCATCACGTCGAGATTTTTAGTAATTTGAGCTTAAAGTTGCTAAAAGTGCCTATTTTGACCCTTTTTAGAAGCGTTTTTTGGGAAATCCATTCTATTGTTTGGACTCTCTTTGATATTATGGGAAAGTACCACTCCTTAGCTTTAAAATGAACTTTTTCAATGGAGATATACCTCTTTTAGCACTTGTGTAAGAATCCAAAAATATCCTATTTATTGCTGGTGCCCCAAAGTATGCAATGGGTGGTAGAGACTCTAATATGTTTTCGTTTCCTAAAAACAGTAAAGTAGGCTGGTCATTTGTAATGCACCAGCAATAAAAATACCCTGTTCTTTTAATTTCGTGAGCTTTTTTTTTTTTAAATTTTAAAAACAAAAAAAGCACAAGCTAGCTGACAAATCTGAAACAAACTTGATCTGCGTATGGTATACACCTACCTACATGCAAAAATTTGTGGCTCTATCTGTTATAGTTTCTGAGATCGACGCGTTCATACAGACTGACAGACACGGACGAAACCTCACAACAAGGTTATTCAGTTTCTAAGAATCTGCGCTTTTTTGACCTTCGTTTATGAAATTTATTGTAATCGTCTCTCTTTAAGCACCAACAGTAATCTGCCATCATGTTAATGTCCCACCTTCCTTGGTACCTTTTCTCCATTTCTTTGATATCCTGGTGGAACCTCTCACCTTGCTCATCACTCATGTTGCCCAAATTTTCAGGAAAAAAATCTAAATGACTTTGTAAGAAATGAATTTTTTAGACTCATATTGCATTTTAAGTTTTTATATGCATTCAGCATATGCTGCACTATTTCAGCGTAGTTGGAGCTTTTTCGGTTTCCTAAAAATCCTTCAACCACATTTTTAAATGCATTCCATGCATCTTTTTCAACAGAAGTCATGGTATGCTCAAAGTTTTCGTCCTTCATCAGTTTTCTTATATCGGGACCAACAAAAATTCCTTCTTTGATTTTCGCCTCACTTAATCCAGGAAATTTATTGAACAAATATTTAAAACAATCACCTTCTTTAGTTAAACCCTTGACAAATTGTTTAATTAGTCCCAGCTTTATGTGCAGAGGAGGTAAAATAATCTTAGAACGCTGCACAAGAGGAGATCTAATAACATTGTGTAGCCCAGGTATTAACTTTCTCCTCTTTGGCCACACTTTTTTTCCCAATGCACAGATCTATTCCTGCTATCCCACATGCATAGAAAGCATGGAAATTTCGTATTCCCCGATTGTTGGCCCAACGTCATTGATATTATTTTTAAGTCTCCGCAAATCAACCAGTTATGTTCATCATATTTAACATACCTTAGAAGCGTAGCGATATTTTCGTAAGTCTCTTTCATTTGTACAGAGTGTGCAATAGGAATAGATGCATATTTACTTCCATTGTCTAAGAGAACAGCCTTCAAACTAATTTTAGAGGAATCTATAAAAAGTCTCCATTCTTTAGGGTCATAGTTTTCAACTCCCAGACATTTTAATAGTCCTGGCACATTTTTGCAAAACACTAATGTTTCACACTGGGCAAAATAGTCAACATATTCATTTCCCCTATTTCTATACAAACAAATATTAGTGTCTTCTGCAAGTAAGTTTTTTTTCCTTTAGCCTCGATCCAAGGAGCTCAGCATCACGTTTCGTAAGATTAAGATCTCGTATTAAATCATTCAACTCACTCTGGGAAAAAAGTTGAGGTTTAGAACAGGACTCTGTGTACGTTAAATCATTTTCAACATATTCTCCATCACAATCAGTGACGGTTGTGTCGAACTTTAAAGGAGGCAGAGGTGGATGAATACTTTCGCTTTTGTAAAAAATAGGTTTTTGAGACGGAACTCACATTATATTTTCTATTTTTATACCCTTGCAGAGGGTATTATAAAATTGTCAGGATGTTTGTAACGCATTGAAGGAAGCATCTCCGACCACATAAAGTATATATATTCTTGATCAGCAGGACGAGCTGAGTTGATTTAGCCTGGTCCGCTGTCCGTTGTCGTCTGTTTCTGTTTCTATGCTATCTCCTCCGTCAGTTTTAAAGCTATCCTCACCAAACTTTGCACAAAGTCTTTTGGTACAAATACGCTGCACATTTGTCGGAACCGGCCGGATCGGATGACTATAGCATATAGCTGCCATAGGAACGATCGGTTGAAAAACAAGTCTTAAAGAGAAAAACTTTTTTGTTTTTAATGGAAACGTCCTTCAAAGTACGTACTTAGTTTACTATTTCCTTTTCCATGATTTCACAAAGTTTGGTCGAAATCGGATGACTATAGCATATAGCTCCCATAGGAACGATCGGTCGAGAAACTAGTTCTAGTGAGAAAAACTTTTTTGTTTTTAATGAAAACGTCCTTATTATTGGCATATTCTTATTTTATATACTTTAACACAATTCTACAAAGTCTTATCAAAATCGGATGACTATAGCATATATCTGCAGTATATGATCGGTCCAAAAAGAAGTTCTAGTTAGAAAAACTTTTTTTTTTCAATGAGCCGCAAAAACCGTTTACCTTGCACAGGCAAAAGTAGCTATCTTCATGAGATTGTGGCTCTCGCCATATTACCGGTATGGAAAACGGCATTGTTATAGAATTTTTTCATTTCATTTTTAAGATAAGGAGTGGTACTTTCCGATGGTATCAAAGAGAGTCCAAACAATATAATAGACTTCCCGAAAAACGCTCCTGAAAAGGGTCAAAATAGGCACTTTAAGCAACTTTAAGCTCAAATTACTAAAAATCTCGACGTGATGGACAATTTCTGAAAACGCAGTCTTGCTAAGCACACGAAAATCATCTTGGATCAATACCAACCTTTCAAGATACTGAACAAAGTCGAATTTTGTTGCCTTGTGTTATTAGAAAATAGAACATGTACCGCATTCGAATTCACTTAAGGGTGTGTACTGTATACATTCAGGTTCAATTTTTTAAGGGTTTACGAAAAATTAAATTACCCAAAAACTAAAAGTAATATTTACAAGCGGTTTTTTATTCAATAGGCAGTTGGTTAAATTAAATTTCTGGAAATTTTTTGTTGATACTGTTGTTGCTGCGGTTGTTGTTGCATTTCGGGTCAAAGTTGAACAAAAATGTAAAACTTAGGCCCATGTTTCACATGATTTGTTGAGAACAGCTTATGCAAAATTGAAAATGAAAACTGAACTAGAAAACTTAGAGATATAGCCTTTAAGGGGGACTTGACACAAATTTCACATCATGCATTCCAGTAAGTCTACCGAAATTGCCATCCGATCTCTTAATATACCTTTTTACCAGTCTGCATTCTTTTCTTGAAAACTGATAGTTGATTTGTCGTCCTCTACTGGACAATAATTTCAATTTTCTGTGGTACTTCTTCACCTTAATTTAATCTTAGCGATGAGAGTATTTTCTCATCGATTAAGATTCTTGCCGACATATTCCGTTTTCCAAGTGCATTCCTAGAATTTGTAGACGAATCCTACAAATTTGACTTAATAATTTTTGGACATTCTTATATGGAACTTAAAGATACACAAATGGTTTATAGGCATTCAATTTCCAAAGCGAAAAGTCACGTTACGACAGAAATCATAATCCAGTCAAACTTCTCTATTACGAACTTCTGCACAACAAAGTTAAATAAGAAAGTCTTCACCCACTTAACATTTGGAAGATCGATTTAACAAAAATCCCCTTAATGAGTCTTTTTCGAGCCCTTTTAATGATTAAAAAGAGATTACTACCTAACGACTAAAAGAAGACTTGAAAATTACTCATGAATAGTCTCAAAATGTGATTTTTTTGAAATATTACTCGAAAAAGACTCTTAAAAATGACTTGAAAATGAGTCGAAACTAATGAGAAGAAAGGGTTAAAAATGAAGAAGAGAGAAGAGTCGCGGCCAGAAGAGTCGCGGCTAGGGTACCATTTTCTCCCGACAAAAGAATCATTTATTATCAGAAATCCATTTTATTATTGAAATCAAAACAAAACAACCTCTATCTACATTGATATTAGGCACTGTAAGAACTTAAATCCAAAAAGAAGATTTGAAAATGAAACATTTTGATTTCATTTTTTAAAATTACAAGAGTTTCGAAGGTTTCGTCACCTAGTCTGTTTAATTTTGGAGTAAGTATTTCGCCTCCACAGCTAAAAATTCTTTCAACTGGAGCAGAGCTAGGCAAAATGGAATTATATTTATAAAAAACATTACAAATATTTTGAAAATTAAGTATAGACTCTAAAGACTTGATATTATCAGCCAAATAAGTGAAGACTTCCAATTCAATATTAGAATTTGCAGAGCAATTATCAGTTTCGTCCAATGTTACATTATTGGAATCGAAAAAGTCTTCAGAATCCTTTGAATTTGAACTCTCATTGACAACAGTTTCCAAATTTTCCTTTATTTCTTCTAGAAGCCCATTTTTAAAACCCTTTACCATTTTGTTGGTTTTATTTGGAATCCACTTTAATTTAAATTTTGGAAGTGTCATAGTGGTCAAAACAAAAGTCTTTGTCTCGCTTGAAGTGAAGTTTTTAATAAAAGAAAATCGTTTTAGAACTCCCTATTTCTTTAAGTGGATCACAATGTTTCAAATTATTCAAGCTTTCTAGTTTATGTAATACTTGAAGTCGATGTCTTGCGACATCAATGTTTTGGAAGTAAACATCGATGCAACATCGATGTTTTTTCAAATCTTAAGAGTCTGCCAATGTACCTTCCCAAAGCTTGAGATTAAATAGAAATAATATATATGGGTTTTAGCGACCTATTTTGATTTTTGTCAAAGTGCTTGTTAGCCGCCTCAAAGCCTAGGATTGATTATAATCAACGAAATCAACAAAGATTTTGTACATATGGGCAGCTTGATGGACTGGGAATCTCAAAGTAGACAAGACGTTTGGTCTTTGTTTTCTTTCTAAAAACCTAAAGATCCAATTGATTCTTTTTTCACAGTAAATAACAGTAGTCTCGATGGAATGTGTGCAGTAACAAACCTTAGAGGTTTTCTATAAAACAAACAATAAATACCTTGGTATTTATAAATGGGAGCAAACCCTTTAAAAAATGCTTACAAGAAATCTTGGCATGTACATATGTTTACTCAGGACGACGCGTCGTTCAGAAAACTTAACAGTGGCCAACCTAATCAAAGATTTAACATATCGGGAAACCTTTAAGCACATTTGCATGCCTTTCGGCTGGGCCTAAATAAAAAACTAAAAATAGAATCAATTGGATCTTTACGTTCTTAGAATTCTCGCACACACTCCAACACCACCGCAATTGAACGCAATATATTTTAAGTCTTTAAATTAAATGAAATTTTATACTAAAAAGTTTAAGAGACTCAAGATGAGACGCCAAGTAAATTTAGTAAGAAAATGGTGCCGCCGATGCATCGATTGTGGGAAAAAATCATCGATGTTTTTAGCTTCGATTATAATATCGATGCATCGATGTTACCATCGATGTTTCTCCAGCTCTAACTTGAAGTAAAGTGGGCACCAAAAATCCAAAATATCAATGGGATTCGCCCTGCAGGAGATCAATAGCCTTTGCGAATATGCCAGTAACATTATTCTATTGGTGCAAAAAATCAATTTCTGTATTTGTAAGTAATGTTTTTTTTTTAAGTTTTACAAACATCTTGTGGCAAATTTTCTTAACTTCATCTGCTGCGACTGTAAATCTGAGCCTGCTCAGCATCTTTCGTGACAACTAAGCTTAAAGTTTGTGATGCGGCAGTCGGCAGTCGTACAAATAAATTAGGTTTTTTGAAAATTTGAATAATTGACCTCGACCCGTGGACGCAAAAAAAGACTTTCGAAAAAGTACTTAGTACCTTATCTATTGACAAGGTAAGGTAAATGAAAATTTAGACCTTGGTAAGGTAAAAGGTACCCAAAAAATAAAATACTTAGGTAAGGTAAAAGATACACAAAATTTGTATCTATGTAGGTATGTACCTAGGTACAAATAGGTGGAATGACATAACGCCCGAGAACTTATCGCCCAAATTTAATTCGGGCGCTAAGACCGTTTTCATTTCGGACTTAACGCCCGAACTAATTTTGGGCGATATGACCGAAATGAAAGAGGACATAAGACCCAAAATCATTCGGGCGTTATGTCCGAAATTAAAACGGACATAATGCCCGAAAAATTTTTGGACATTACGCCCGAATTGCTGAAAACTGAATTAGGAAAGATCCATTTTTTAACGCCTCGCTAGAAATTGAATTGCACAACAACTACAACTGATAAGGACAAACTTTTTTTTTATATTGGATAGATATAAGATAATAATAAATAAAATTGTTTTTGTTGTCCTTGTTGTCATTGCGGTTTTTGTTGTAGCGAACAGCAAAGAGGATCCGTAAATTCAGGTTAAAGTGTGTAAGGACATGGGAAAAAATTCTAACAATTTTTTTTTAAAAAACTTACTCTTCGGAAAATTAAGAACATTTGATAACTTTATTGTATTTTATTTAAATTTTATGATATTGTTATATTCCTTATAAAACCAACTTCATAAGAAGTCTAGTGCTAGAACGAGGAAGGTTTTAAGAATATGGATTTTTGTATTAGGCAAATTTGAGTTTCGTTGCATTTTCTATTGTGGCTTTCATTTTATTTCCATTTGCTTTTTTTATATTACTAGCTGAATATCAAACTATATTTCCATCCCACTCACAAAGTTTCCAGTTTATGCTAAAATAAATTCTGAACATTGGTAAACGTCTAACACTTACATTAGAAACCTTCAGACCACTATTAAAATCAAATGGTGTGGACTAAAACCACTTCTAAAGTGGTTCATCCGGATGGTTCGAAGTTGTCTTTCTTCATATTACTCACCATATTTTAAAATTTTCACTTTTCACTGGAAACGTCTTTAATATCCTTTTAATCATCCAACGGAACTGAGAATCGTCCAAAGGATGATATTTTTCATTTCCTTTGGACGATTTTCAGCTCCGTTGGATGGTTAAAACGATATTACAGACGTATCCAGTGAAAAGTGAAAATTGTAAAATATGGTGAGTACTATGAAGTTAGACAGCTTCGAACCAGGATATTAAAGGCATATCCAGGTCCAAATGTATCTTTTTTGGATTTTTTTTTCGGTGTAGATGCAGTGATTACTTTTTCATTTCTTCAGGGTTAGAATTAGTCAAAAGCTTAAAGCAAAATTTATGCGTTCTCAAAGCACTCATTTTTGCTTCAAACTGTTGAGAAATCTGTGCAGCAACTCTGCAAAATATTTAATTTCAAAGGGAACCGATGTTGGTGAGTTGTGTGCTACAGATGGATCCATATTTCTAGAAAAAGAACCAAAATCTCTTTTAGATCAGGAATACACTCTTTATTATAATTTTGTAGCTCTGTCTTTCTCTTGCGAGCGCTTGATGGTCTCGTGCGCTAAGATGCAGACGTCTGTGTGTTCAGTCTTTGAGGTACCGAGACTAAATCAGGTCTGCAACGGTTGGGAATAGGCTCGGGTTTTTTATGGTGGCTAAATGGTTGCCTTTCAGGTCGAATGTCAGTAACCATTATCGGATCGTTCAATAACATTCCTTGTTACTTAACAACCATTATTGACTTCGCGTGTACTGGTATGATCTCAACCGAACTCAGTTAACCATTTCTTAAACAGCTGAAGAATTTCCGCAATTTTGGCAAAAAGTGCTATAGATGAGCACAAAAATGTACAAAAAGAGGTACAGAAATCATGTAAACATATTCTTCCAGCCCGAGAATAGAACCCATGTTAGTATATTCTCCGCTTATGTTTCTCTTTAAAAATCTATAACTTTCGGATATTGTGTAGTTTTTATATTTTAAAACTACTTTCAGCTTCAATTAACCTTCAGCTTAAAACCGAATCTAAAAGACTAGACCCAAGTGAGCTTTACTCAAAATGTTGTTGCTTAACTTGACATCGAAAGTGATACGCTTAAAGCGGTTAAAAACTGTGTGTGCTGCTTATGAAAGGGCTTTTCACATGTCATCCAAATATTAATGGCATGTTAAATCTTCAACTTTCCCTGTTTGATTTAAGTCCTCCTCCTTGCCTGCCGTCGTCCGTCCCTTTGTGTCTCTTTGCTGCGGGCAATTAAATGTGTACCGATTTTATAATTTTTCCACGGCATTGCGTGTGTATTAACCAATTGGGCTGCTGCCGGAGTCCGCATCCGGATATGCATTCCACATGCCAGGACTGCTTAATGCACTGTCATGTCTCCACGCTGTCTCTGTGTGCTGGACTGGGCCACATCATTTTGCATTTGTTGTACTATTGTTGCCATTAAACCGTATAAATAACAACAAATAAATAAATATACACGAGAGTCTGTGAATTGTGAAATCAAAAACAAGCAAAGCCAAAGACACAAACAACGAGCATTCCAATGGCAATTTAATTGACTCGCCCAGAGCTCTGGTTTTGGTGCAGGCCTGGCTCTGCATTGAATGAATGGTCTCGATTCGATTCATTATTGTCTGTTGGACACACACACACGCACATATCTCCTCTTTTTAATTACACAAAAATTATGTTTTCACCCACCTGCACATTGTAAGCGCCGGAGCTGCACATTTGCATAATTATAAAAAATGAAGTGCCAAGAGTTGATGTCGAAAAGAGACAACGATCGGATGGACATACGTATTTATGTGCATTATTTTGCAAAGCCTGGAAATTTTTATTTAAATGTGTGATTGGGTCCACATTTCTATTAACTACTCAGAGCAATTAGGGAAAATAAAGAGGTTTAAGCATATACTTAAGAATTATTTTCCCAAAGTTTCTTATTTATAAGTGAAAGACTTAGATTGGTTAGTGACGATATTTCTTCAACTGACATTTGGACGTGTATCCTTTTATGATAATTTGGACACATAAGTGGCGCCCACACCGACTTGCCTCCCTGTAGTTCAGCTGCACCGGTGCGGCATTGACGAATTCTCTAACTCTTCGTCACCAGACCAACCACCAGCCAAGTATTTGCCTAACGAATTTTGTATGGGAATGTCCGGTAAAAGTACCGATCGGTACGACCCTGCATTACCAGTCGTTAGTGTTGTGATGGGTGCACACTATAGTTCACGTACTAGACTAGCACTGTGATGTATTACCTGTCGTTAACGACGCGATTGACACCAGTGATACATCAGGTCGTTAGACCTGGTAGTGCCTTGACACCAGCTGAACTACAGGGCTGTTTTATATTTTTTAATTCTGAAGGAAAGCCGAACAGTACACCCAGAAAAAGGTCCATTCTAAATGTACCGAAAGCGCGTACTCTCGTTCTTAATAGTAAGGTAAGTTCGTTTATTCGCTTATTTAAAGAACGTATTTTTCAAGATCGATTTTTTAATTTTAAGAACTCAACGATCTTGATTTTGAAGCGACTGATGACTGAACTGGTAAATCCAGAAAAACTCCAATATTAAACATACATTTTCCAAAGAAGTTTGGAGGGGGATTTGGAGTAGAGACTCACACTGACCCCCTCTGCTTTTCTTAGCTGTGGCTTGATTTAACTCTGGGACTACAAATTTTTCGCGGAGCTCCGGTTTGCGGGCTCGATACAAAATTTACCCTTACGCGACGTGCGATTGAGAGAGTGTTAACTTGCACTTTAATCAGCTTTCTTGCTCAAACACATTTTTCTGTTCTCACCTTTTGGCTGGCGCAGCTTAATACGCCAGAGCAATCTCTCTCTCTCTCTATTTCTTCCATCTGCGTCTGCAGCGCAGTCAGCAGTGCTGTCTCAGCCCGTGCCAAAAACTCATGAGGTAATTCTTGCTCATTGTAATTAATCTTTGTTGAAGTTTAGTAAAGATCGGATAAAAAACAGAGTATAATGACAGAGTTATAAAAGTTATAAAAAACGTTGCATGCTTTTTGGCGCCGCATGCGCTATTTGCATACATACAGGCCTGTTCCGAATTCCGAACGTTTTCCAAAAGTAACAAGTAAGGGAGCTGTAGTCGAGTGCCCCGACTACAAAATACCCTGTTCCCTTGACTTCTTGTGTTTTCATAAACATATACACACACTCACACATACACACACTCCAACATACACACAAACGCTTGGCATGCGGCCGCGCGCGATAACTGACAATGCAAGACCCCCCTCTCCCCCACAAGCAAAATTGATTCGTATATAACTTCGGTGTTTATTGTCCGATCTTAGTGATCTTTTCACAATAGATAGATATTGGGCCTTACTTGATATATGTAAAGTTTGGAAGGTCTAAAAAATTAAAATTGTGGCTCTGACAGTTTTTTGCGCTTAAAGGGGGGAGGGGGAGGAATTTTCCAAATCTGAAACAAACTCGTATTGAATCGGGTATACACCTACCACATTCAAAAATTTGTGGCTCTAGCTCTTATGGTCTCTGAGAAACACGCGTTCATACGGACAGACGGACGAAGACGGACGACGGACAGGGCTAAATCGACTCGGCTGTTGATGCTGATCAAGAATATATATACTTTATAGGGTCGCAAATGTTTCCTTCTACCTGTTACATACTTTTGCACAACTTCATGATCCCCCTTTTCCCATTTTCAATGGTATAATAAGTTTTTGCAAAAGCCATGTCCGTCTGTTCTCACGTCATGTTTTCACAAAGTTTGGTGGAAATCGGTCATCTATATAGTATAGCTGTTATAGAAAAGTATAGTCTGAAAAGTTGTCTTAGTTAGAAAAACTTTTTAGTTTTCAATGGAAATGTCCTTTAAATCGGCTTATATTCATTTGGTAGGCTTTCACAGCCATGGGAACGATCGGTTGAAAAACTTTTCTGGTTTTAATGGAAACGTCCTGTATCACGCTTCTGCTTTGACGTCGACGTCAGCAGAACCGAATTCTGTGTGTATTGTTTTTGCAATTTTGCCTAAGCCCATTGAAAAAAGGTTGCGCGGCGCACAGGATTAAAACCATTTTGGCCTACGCCGTGTAGAATGGTATGGGTATGAAGAAGTTAGCATACCCTTTAAATTTGAGCGAGCATTTATCCCTTCTTTTTTATGAAAATATTTAAGAATTTTAAAATAATGGCCTTGGATATGTCGTTTGTGGAAAAGCCTTACACTCTTTTATTATTCTTATACCACAAGCAATATTTTTTGTATGGATATTTAATAAATTTATTCATATACATACATATTTTAAGTCGGATATGCCATTCCCTACCCTGAGTCGGCAAACGTGACGCGTGATTTAGAAACCAACAAATGCGAGGAGCAATACTCAAGTAATACTTAGGTATTGGTAGAATGTGTGCTCAAAACACTGTATATTTTGCGTATTCCTCTTTGCTCTCTGAGTAAAATTAGTGTGTCCGCCCACTCAAAGACGAAAGCATCGTGCAGTGTCGCTCAAAGCAGAAACAAGTAAATTTGACACCCGCTCAAAACTGAGACCAGTCACAAAAATACTAGTACGATATGAGTGAGTATATGAACTGACTTCATGTTTTGAATGGCAAATCATACCCAAGAAGCATTGTATACTCAAGTCAAGAAACAGGCACTCTTGCGGATCTCTGTTATAGACGAAAGGTATAGAATCTTACTCGCTCTGCTGTTGGCGCCAGCTTTGTAGTAATTACCCATGCAAAAGCTTCTCAAACTTGCGTTCGGATTCGGCGTTAAGCTGTAGGTCCCTTTCTCTTGTGCGAAAATTAGAAGCGCACAAGCCAAGGGATTGAGAGAAGCTCGGCTTTGGCCTTTTGGGGCTGTGTCAACTTGACAAGCCATTTTTACTTTACTTTACTTTTTACTATGTAGCTTACTGCGTCTCAAGTCGACTCACACCTCCACGTGGTAACCCCTGGTAACAGAGCGATGCATCCGCAAAAGCTGCTGGCTAACGTGAGCGGCGATTCTACCATGGGACAAATAGGGGGCGTTACTTCGGGCGTGGCACCCGATTCTCATCTATTACATCCGACAAAGAAAACTAAAACAATGCCCCCCTGTGCGCACGCCACGACAGAAGAAAAGAACGATTCGGAAAAAGACGATTTCTATGAGCGCCTAGAAGACCTATATGAGCGCTGGTGCTAGGCGACTTTAACGCAAAAGCGGGAGAGAAGTTTTCCCCCCGAGTATAGGCCGATTTAGCCTGCACGTAAAAACCTCCGAGAATGGAGAGAGGCTAATAGACTTCGCTGCGGGCCGGAACATGGTCATTAGTAGTACGAGATTTGAACACCGCGACGACCACAAGGCGACCTGGATGTCCCCTGATCGTCAATCAAAACGAATCCAGATTGATCACGTTGTGATAGACGGACGGCACCAAGAAGATTCTCGGACTTGCCGAAAACTCCCATAAAACAGTCATGGTACGATGATGAGTGGCGCCACGCTACTGCAGAGAAAGACGCTGCGTACAAGAGAACTCTGCAGTCTGGCGCAACGCGGGCTGTTAAAAGAAGTATATCAAAAAATTCTTTCAAAGATGATGCTACCTTTCAAAAGGATAACAGCAAACGACACAGTTAAGCTACAGTAACTTTAGCTCCTGTGGCAAAAGCGTGCAGCTGTCAGATAAGGCCCAAGGCAAATAAGCATCAATTAAAATAATCCTAGAAATAAGCTTCTATGAAAGAGTACAACGGAAGCGCATATACATACCCAAAACAGAACTAAGGGAAAAAAGCAATAGAAAAAAAAAAGATTGTATTGTTTGTAAAAGATTGATTGCCCGCAAAGAACTGACGAAACTGTTAATCAACAAAGTTTTTCTTGCTTGAATTGCCAGTGTGGCCAATTTGCGTGAGGAAGAAAGCTGCCTTCGACGGGCCGGCCACTTTGCAAATGTCAAAAAAGGCCCAAGACAATTTGGAACTAGTTAAAATAAGTATATTGAAATAAATAAAAACATAATTCTTGCAAAAATGATGCTAAGGTTACAGTTAATTTAGCTCCTGGGGCAAAAGCGTGCAACTGTCAGAGAAGGCCAAAGGCAAATAAATTAAAATAGTTCAAAGAAAGAAGCCCCAACGCAAGAAGAAAGGATGCAAACCGAAGACAGCAGCAAGTGAAAAAAAGGCAATAGAAAAAAAAGAAGATTGTGTTGTTTACTGGCTGAGCGCCCGTAATGAACTGACGAAACTGTCAATCAAAAATAACTTAAAATAGTCCAAGAAATAAACCCAAACGCAAGAAGAGGGGGTGCAAACCGAAGACAACAATAAGTGAAAAAATACAATAGAAAAAAAGAAGATTGTGTTGTTTACTGGGCGAGCGCCCGTAATGAACTGACGAAATTTTCAATCAACAAACCATCCAAGTTTTTCTCGCTTGGACTGCCAGTGTGGCCAACTTGTGTGAAGAAAAAAAGCTGCCTTGGATGTGACGGAGACGGGAAAAAAGCTGTTGAAAAGGCTGAAATAAAGTGCATGGCTTTTCTTATTATTTATAAAGGGTGATTTTTTAGCTATTATCTTTTTGGCAACACTGGTTTAAACAGCTCACGCACGTTTCGTGTTTTGTTTCACTGTCAAACATCTTCAGTTTGGTCTATAATTTAACCATGAATCGTCTTACAAACGAACAACGATTGCAAATTATTGAATTTTATTATCAAAATGCGTGCTCTGTTAAGAAAGTTCATCGCGCGCTTCTTCCATTTTCTGGTCAGTTTAATTGACCCACTGAAGCGGCTATTCGGGCTATTGTGACTGAATTTCGCACCAAATTTACATTGTTGGACATTAAACCACCAACACGCTTACGTAGAGTGCAAACTGAAGAAAATATCGCAGCTGTATCGGCCAGTGTTAATGATGACCATCAATTATCGATTCGTCGCCGTTCGCAGCAATTGGGCCTCTGTTACTCAACAACGTGGAAAATTTTGCGGAAGGATTTAGGTGTGAAGCCTTTCAAAATACAGCTGGTGCAAGAATTGAAGCCGAACGACCTACCGCAGCGTAGAATTTTTGGTGAATGGGCTCTTGGAAAGTTGGCCGAAGATCCATTTTTTTACCGAAAAATTGTGTTCAGCGACGAAGCTCATTTTTGGCTCACGTAAATAAGCAGAATTGTCGATTTTCGAGTGAATATCAGCCAGAAGCATTGCAAGAGCTACCAATGCTTCCAGAAAAAGTCACAGTTTGGTGCGGTTTATGGGCTGGTGGCAACATTGGACCGTACTTCTTCAAAGATAATGCGAATCGTAACATAACTGTGAATGGTGAGCGCTACCGTGAGATGATATCCAACTCTTTTTTGCCCAAAATGCAAGAGCTTGATTTGCATGACATTTGGTTTCAACAAGACGGTGCCACATGTCACACAGCACGCGCAACAATGGACTTATTGAGAGGCGAGTTCGGTGAACATTTTATTTCACGTTCGGGACCGGTCAATTGGCCGCCTAAATCGTGCGATTTAACGCCTTTAGACCAGCGTTCCCCAGCCATGCCCCGGGGGGCCGAACACATTCGACGATTCAAGCCGAATGCGTGCCGAAGCAAAGCCTCAAAGTGTGTTAGAGAGAGACAGAGAGAGGCAGAGAGCCTCTCTTCTTGGGGAACCCTGCTTTAGACTATTTTTTGTGGGGCCACTCGGCCGCCATTGCCGCAAATCACAGTAACAAAAGGGAAGCGACAAGCGACGATGAGTCTACACCAGAGGGAGGCAAAAAATACATTTACATTTTTGCATTGCAATGCATTGGTGTGTGTGAGAGCAGCTCAAAAATTGCTCTCAATTTCAGTAACAACGACTGCGTCGCGGCGTAGGAAAGCAAGCAACGCAGCGGCGCTTGTATAGCTTATACTATGCGTGTTTGAGCAGCGCTGCTTTGAGAATTTTCCTATATACGCCAGATACGAAGCTGCCGGCCCCTGGTCTACACGTAAATGTAGCATTCAGCATTTGAAATCGTTAACATTTACTTAAAACATCTACATGTCACGTGTGAAAAACAGTTTTCGAAATAAAAGATTTTACTTTTCTGTACTGATTTTGGGCTACAACTATCGCTTAGAATTTTCACAGGTGCATAGGTGAATACTCTCTCGCTTATTTAGAATTTTAATGAAGTTTCTTCCTTCATAGTGTAAGCACCAAGTTAGACTAGTAAACGTCGAAAGTGGTACCATCAACTAAAATTTTTAAATAATTTTCTAAAAATTTCACGAAGTTTTGTAAATTGCGATAGATTATTCTGGGAGAGTGTTGACATGCCAGCTTTGGCCATACAAAATTGGGAATTGGCGTTTTTAAGGGAAAATCAATTAATGGTCATTCCCCTTCTTCAATCTCGATCCCTATAGTTTCTTGGTCTGTGGTTTCTTCAACTAATCAACATAAAAATTACAATTCAATTAAAAAGCCATCATTTTCTTATGACTTATCCGCCGACCCACGTATAGAGTTACATTTTAATGCCCGACATGTTCAATTAACTGCTCTTTTAGATAAAAACCGTGCACTCTATACGCATACGTGAGTGTCCACGTTGTGGATTTGGGCAGATGATAATTTGCAGATGGTCAACCGGGCAGCCGGCGAGAGTTTTGGTCCGGCACAGTGCATAAATATTAAATGCATAAAGCACTTAAATCACGGCAAACAATAATTCCCCAGCGAGGATGATGATAATAATAATAATAACGACACCCTGCACCCCTCCATCCCACCAACCCGCATGTCCTGCGACCAGTTTGCCGAGCACGCCAACTGTAATGTTGCCTGATAAAATGATAAACATAAAAGTGAAAATAATTTTCAATTACAGCAACATTAATAACCGATAATAATCCTAAACAAATATTACAAACGGACTGTGTGTGCGTGCGTGCGTGTGTGCGAGTGTGTGTGTGTGTCCATATCAATGATATGCAAATTAATTGCCAAGCATTTGGCACGCAGCAAATGCAAATGCAAATGCATGACTTCGCCCCGTCCGTCCCCCAGCTAACATGGAACAAACACAAATGCAAATACAGCAAATGCAAGCCAAACCGCAGTTAAAAAACCCGAACTCTCGCTGCTACTTTTAATGGCCATTCAGTCGTCGTCCCTGGAGTGCCTTAATTGATACCAACACACTATTTTTTCTCTCTGTTTTTCATATTAATTTTTCTACGACGGCGTCTGCGGTTCTTCAGCTTTTAGTGCACGCGGCCGCAGGAGCTGAGCTGAGCTGAGCCGCTGCCGGCGCCCTCGCCGCAAGGGTCAGGGGAGTCCTGACCAAACACTTTTTGCAACATGTGTGAAAGTTTGGCCAAAAGCGCACAAATTGTACGCTACTAGCACATCTACCCGTAATGCAATTAATTAAATGTGGCGCTGAATTGTTTCGATAAGCGAGCGAAATGGAAGGGAAATTATGCCCAGAGAATGACAGATGTCTGTAGGGGAGAGAGGCTACTGGGAGACAAGGTAATCATTGTATATGAAGTCGTCATGGGTTGAGTTGAGTTGAGCAGAGAAAATTGCTTTCAACTACTTAAATTAGGTAAACCGGAGAACGACTTTGATTTAACATCAGATTAACTTAACACACCTGACCGAAGAAATGTTATTACACTGAAAAAACAAAAACAGATGGAAGGACCGCCTACTGCGCAACGTGTTGAAGCGTGAAGATATTGTTGGGGGGCATCTTCTGACCAACCCTGATTCCGAAACCAACAGCGGCGGATTTTTTCAGCGCATATCTAAAGCCGATACGTAAAAACCATTCCATTGAGTATTAATATGCTAGTGTTCCTGCAACAGGATGCCCATAATTGTTAGTTTTCCTTATAACTCGAAAACCGTTCATCCGATCTTTATCATTCCCTTAGCGGATCGATAAATAACCTTGTTTACTAAATATGTCCAGAAGGAACTAACCCTCTATCTATAAAACTGTGGGAGATATGACGTTTTTTCCAAATTGCGGGGGCGGGAGGGGGCGTGGCCAAAATTGAAAATAAACTTGATCTGCCTGCAAGTATAAGAAGCATATATCCCATACATGTCAAACCTCTATCTCTTAACATCTCTGAGATCTGTTTGTTTATACGGACAGACGGACAGACAGACAGACAGACGGACGGACAGACGGACATTGCTAGATCGACTCGACAAGAATATACATACTTTATAGGGTCGGAGATTCTTCTTTCTGCCTTTCACATATTTTTCCACAAACTTAATATACTCTGTGTAACTCTGGTACAGAGTATAAAAGTTTAACTTTACGTTCCTTGTCTGGGAATTGCACCCGGTACCTCGTACTCTGTAACTTAAGGGGGTCTTCTCATTCAAAACCCGTTTTTTGACCCTTTTTAAAAAAATTCTTATTTGAAAACGCAAAGAATAATTGAAAACTTTTTTTATTTATTGTATTACAAAAGGTTCAAAGTAAATTAAAATTTTTTTTGCCTCGATACGAGGGCTGTTCAAAAAGTAATGAGACTTCAAAGTTGGTGGTGAAAAAAAAAGGTGTCGTCACGGCGGCCACGATTCCGGGTCTCGGGCGTCGAAATAAAACGGGGTTATAATCAGTATAGATGTAATTCTCGGGTGAACCTCAAACTTAATTTTTGATTTTTTTGACAAAATGGCGGCCATTCAAAAAAAATTTCAATTTCGGGCTTTTTTTGTGTTTAGTGTAAAAAAATAGTAAAAATTTTTTAAAATTATGGTCGAGGTTCACCCGAGAATGGTGACAATTCTGCGTCGATTCCACTTTGTTTCATGAAAATCGGTTCGTTGAACTGATATAGGCCGCCAGTTTAAAAACGTGGTTTTGAGATAAACGCGCTTTAAGTTTGCAGTTGCTTGGGAATTTAGGGTCACATTGGGTCACTAAAAGGACTATATCTCCTAAACTAATTCGAGTTTTCGAAAATCCTTTTGGGGGGATATTTTTGAATATCCAAGCTATAAATAAATGCAAAAAAAAGTCGAAAAAAAAGTTGCTCAATGAGAAGACCCCCTTAAGCTATGTTCTCAGACAAGCTAAGTCGATTTAGCTGGGATCAACTCCCTGTAAAAAAAGTTAGCTAAACGGTTGCTAAAACTTTTAGCTTACCTCAGCTTGAGCTGGTCTCAGACAAGCTAAATGCCTTAGCTCATACCCAGAGAAAAACGCGTGGCACCGCAACCTTGACCTGCTAAGAGCTGATAGCTATAGCAATAGGTTTAGCTAGGTAGAAGCGAAAAAATGGCTTGCAAATATTTAGCAAGTTACCCTTGCCAAATAAATTCAACAATGGCTGCTGCCTGCAGCAAAAAAAAACAAAATAAAACACAACTAAGGGTTTGCCCATGACTTCTGCTCTCCAAATATCATCAAAATTCTCCAGCATTTGCACTTTTATAACTTAAATCAATTTAATTGTAATCAAATCCCACTAGGTAAACAAACCCAGTGCAGTAAGACCGTTTGACATTTGGTGGTATTTTTCTGTAGAAGGCTATTTTGGCATTGAGCAGTCACACTGTTCTCTTAGCAACGACCCCAGCGTAAAATGATGTATTTTCAGCAAGGTCTAGATTTAGTTTGTCTGAGTACATAGCTTTAACACGAAAGTCAACATTTTAACGCAGTCGACTGTCGACTCATGATAAATTTGAGGAATTTTTATTTATCAAAATCAAAATACCTTGCCAGACTTTCTAAAGTGACAGCCCTACCCATGTAGCACAGATTTCATGGTAGAAATTTCGGTGTAGCTTTTGAGCAAACATTATGGCTTCATCGCGCACATTAATACTGATTTTTATACTCTTGAAGAGGGTATATTTAAATTGTCCGACCCTATATTCTTTATCAGCATCAACAGCCAAGTCGATTTAGCCATGTCCGTCTGAACAAACAGATCTCAGAGATGGTAAAAGATAGAGATCTCCAAAGAATGGGACAAAAACTTCTTATACTTGCAGGCAGATCAAGATTATTTTTAGTTTTGGCCATGCCCAAAGCGTATAGCAAAATCGAAAACTTGGGTCTAAAATAAAATCGTAGCCAGCGCAAATCAACTTCAAATATTTAAGTAAATTTTGAAAAAAAGAAAGTCTAGTAAGAAAGTCCGTCAAGCTCGACAGTTATATACTATGTTTATACATACCAAATTTATCATGAGTAATGCCCTTCGAAGTATATTATCTATTTGATCGTAGAAATTGATGGTCAGTTATGGCACCGTCATACATTATCGACGTTGTATGTTCACATACATTGTCGGACCAGTTATAGGTATATGGCATTACTTAGAGTTAAGCCAATTATAAGATGAATAACTTTCTCAATTGTATCTTTTCAGAAGCAAAGCATTCTTTAATAGGCATTAAGCACAGGAAACAAGCGAAATAAACCGTTTTAAATCATGTACCGAAACCGTGACCGGAACCGATACAAATTTTTTTGTTGCTCAATGTCTGGTGCCAGAGAACTGCAACGAGATGCCACGAGTACAATCGCTCAGCGCTCAAGGCTTCTCAGGCTCGAGTATTGCGCTTACTTATACTCAAGTTGACTCAGCGCTTCGGCCGCGAGTCGACGCAAAATAGCTTCTTACAAAATTCGGTACTCGCGATTACTCCTAGCTTCGGCCTCGAATCACCGAGAGTACTTGTTGCCGAAGTCATCTGCTGACTGTGTGCAATTAGTCTCTTCGAGGCGTTTAGATCTTTAATCTTGCTGCATTAAATGTTGAATTGCAGAATAGGATAGGGTTCTCTACTGTTTAGACGACTCTTGTATCTGCAACTTTTTACCTCTTTTCAATCTGTATCTGTAACTTCTTCCACTCCAGGCTTCACTGTAATAAAAGGAAAATTTAAAAGTGCAGTATTTGCTGCCATACGAAAAAGAGGTCTGAAAAATTGTCTTAGTTGGAAAAACCTTTTTGTTTTTAAAGTTTTAAAGCAGGGATGCAAACCGGTTCTGAACCGAACCGAACCGCTTTTTCCAGCTGGTAAATCGTACCGGCTTCCTTTGAAAAATTCTGAACCGTTCAGGTCTCTGATGAGTTTTAAAACGTGAATCGTTTTCCTCTAGCCAATGATACTTACTAATTTCGTTCCAAAGTGTTCGACAGAGATCATAATATTTCATAATATGCCCTTATGAACCACTGAACCGAACCGAAACCGCGGTTCAGTAAGCTGCAGAAAATATCTTTTGAACCGAACCGGCTATTCAGAAACTGTGTGAACCACTGAACCGAACCAGTACTTATTTTCGAGTGGCTTGCATCCCAGTTTTAAAGAGACTTCAAGGTCTAGTGTAATTCATTTCAGTATTAATCAAGCCAAAACAGGCAGAACGGGTTATCTTCAAATAGCTAAATGTTTTATATTAAACTCCCATAAATCTCTCATATCGTTGTGCCTTGAGACCAAATCCACAATTGATTTTAGTTAGTTGGCAAAGCTTTGCTCTGCAGCTGCATCTGGTGCAAATGGTTAACCCTTGGGGCACTTAATTTTTAGACCCTTACCTAAAATACATATTTGATATTTGTCTGTGTACGAGTATTTGGCACTAGTTTTGTAGTCTCTGCGGTATCCTGGCATTTGCATAGCACCGACTGTCGAAGTTTTTCATTAACATTTCGAGGCTGAGAGGGATTTGGTATCAAAATCAACAACAGGCAAAAGTTCAAGTAACAGCACACACACACACACGCACACTTGGGATGGGTGGTGGTTGGGTTTTGGACAGACGGATGGACATGGACAGAACCCCAGTAAAACTGCACTCAAATGTTGTTGCTGCTTGGCTGACTGCGGCTTGTTTGTCAATCTGTTGAACTGAACTGCAGGCAGCAGCATCCCAAAGATGCTGAGGTTGAGACTTGTTTGCTGGTTCGAACCTCTGAACTCTGATGCGGATGCGGATTCGGATGCCGGGCTGTTGAAGTTGCGCCAAGTCAATTAACCCAAGCCCACCAACTCCTCCTCCTCCATTCACACGTTATCATAAATTTTGGCGGCCCTCGGGAGAGGCGACAGCTTCATTTCAATTTTGCGGCGCCTTCTTTTCTTTTCCAAGCCGAGAGGCTTGTCAATTTGGCTGGGGTTCCTGGTGCCCAAAAGTTTAAATCACACAACGACAATGAGGATTTACCAAAGCAAATTTATGGTTAAGGACACATGGGCAAAAGTTAAGCAGGATACGCTCTCTGTTCACTGCAGTGTCTTAGTCTTAATCAAAAGTGTGTGTGTGTGTGGGGGGGGGGGAGGGGGCGAAATATATGGCGACCGTGACAGGCCAACCGTATATACACAGATACAATCTGCATGGCACCTTTTTTTATGGCAAATCCAGGCGCCAAAGCGCCAATGATAGGTGATAATGGCAAATTTGAGACAGGGATACCGAAACAAGAAAAATTGCCCCAACTTTGCCTCCCCTCCCCCCCGCTTAAAGTTGGCAGAGGCAAAAAGTCTCAGTGCAAATAACAAACGACAAAGCGCGAGTCTAATGACAGTTCACAGTCACGGCCAGAGAATTAACATTTTTACAAATTCCGCTTCAATTCCAGGGAACTACTCCCCGAACGGCAGACAAGAACAAAAAAAAAGAACAGAAAAAAGTGGAAGTACAAATTCAATTTTACAAATGCCCTGGCAATTAATTGTGTCTTGATTTTTGTTTCACACTTTTGAAAAGGGGTTTAGGCACGGGAAAGGGAGTGGGGCAAGTTGTGCTACTTTTTTTCGTAGCATTTGCTTTTAATTGCAAAAGTTTTTTTGTTTTTGATTTTGACCCCTGGCAATGATATTTCGATTGAATATCGATCAAGTGTCTTGATGTTTAAGTGGGACCTTAGATATTCATTGTGAGGAGCGGAAGGGTACGGAGAAAAGTATAACCAAATGTTTTGCGTCTCTAGAAAATGTGGAACCAATGCAAGTCGAACCCCTGAGAATCGTTTCGGTTCGGAGTCTGAGAATCGGTTTGGTTTGGAGCCAGAACCGAAACTTTCATATTACTTAACTTAACAAAATATTTGATTTTAATGTACGAGAAAGATGAGCCTAGCTTTCCATTTCATAGTCCAGTGCAGCCCAACTCACTCCATTTAGGATTATTTTAGTTTCGCCGTGTGAAAAGGTGCTTCCATTGAAGTGTAGCATCAGAAGCACGGCTAATATCGGACAAATTGCCGAGAAGTGGTGGATGTCTTCTCATACTCTCAGATTACCTACATTGACTACATTCCTGTTTACCATCTTGCCTGTGTGGCCTTGCTCTAAAAATTGCACTTATTCTGGAAATGCCCAAATTATCATTGAAGTAATTGTGTTGGCCCAGATTATGCAAAAGTGATTTGTAAATCAACCGCACGTCGCTTGCTAGGGGCTGGTCTAAAAAAAACCTTTCCGCTTCGCAAAGTTTCCTGATGATTTCTGCGTGAAAGTGCTGCCCATACAAGGGGTTCTGCAATTGGTCGACGCAGTTGCACTCATTTTTCAACTTTTTCCATGTGGACATTAAGCATATCTCCCCTATATTCATTTCTTTTGCTATGAGCTTTGGGATCCTTGAATCGGGCATATTCATTGCCTTTGACATATTGACAAAATGTATTTGCAGCGTATAGGTGTACAGCGAGGACAGCCCAGTTTCGATTTATATAACATAGTTGGGTGTGTCGATGGAAAGCTTAAAGATGTTCTTAATAAATAAGAAGGAAAGTCGGTCAAGCCCGACTATAATATACTCTGCACCTCCCGAAGTCTGTGTTAAGGATGCTGCCCATCACCGTTGCAACCGGTGCACAGTGGGCGAAATGGCTTATCTAGCGGAAGAAACGATAATTAATTTAGGAATAATTTGAGTAAGTTTTAACCTTCTAAATTCCACATTAAAGAGAGACTTTTGCCCTCCATATTCATACTCATTTACATCTACATTTATATAAAGCAGTAAGTGTTATATATATTTGAACATCAACAATACGGCTAAACACATTCTTGTTACATTCGACAATCCTAGTAACTGTGTGATCTAATAAAAGTTGCAAGGGAACCTCAGCAAAAAATTCAGTTACTCTGATTATATCAGGGTAGCACCGCTTTTTGGCAGATCCCAGAACGCCGTAAGTTGGATAAATGTTGGCTTTTCACATCAGCTTGCATTAGCTTGTACGAGTTCTTCGTGTAGCCTCCATCAATGTACAGAGCTAAAGCTTCTTCTAATGTGTACTGAATACTGAATAGAAAGTTGTGGGCTGGTCTCAACGAATTTCTTAATTTTGGTTGATGAACTCGAATCTGTGTCTAGCATTGACATAACTAGCGATGCACTTCGTTTTCCAGCTTTAGACAAGCTCGATCCGATTAGCTATGCAACTTTCATCGCCTTATGTTTCATGTGGCATTCTGCGAAGTCTTTTTCTGGTGGCCAAGTTGAAATATTTGTCTTAAAAAAAAGCGTTAACACTGCCTCCATTTTTCAACCAACTTGCTGTTGAAATCCTTAATAGTTTGCCAATTTCTTGCAGCTTTTCATCAGTATATTTTGATTTATCAATGACGCTTGCAAAAACATACGCCTCAACTGCCGAAAATTTCTATGCAGGGACGTTTTCGGCGAGCCATCCCAAAAAAAGGGTGCGTTTGCAACCCGACATATTGCCTGAAAAGTATTCTGTTGTAAGCAGATGCAGGTTGCTGCAGCCAAATATAGACATTTCACAAAGATAACGAATCATATAAACAAAAACAACAAGAATTAGACCGAATACTGCCGGATTAAAAAACCCACACTCCACGAATATCTTAAAACAGTTGTTGAATAGAGATAAATTTGACTGCAAGATGCTACCACGATTTACCATTACCACAGACACGCACATGTCACGGAATAATTTTTCTCGTAAATTCATACCTTTAACTTAATTAAAACTAAATATAACAGCTGGAAAAATAAACTTTGGCAATTTGCAAGCCAAATCTGTGCTCATTAGAAAAAGCGGGAAAACAGTTTGCTGCAGCTGCTGCAACATATGTTATGTTTCATAGCTCACAGCTGAGCGAATAAAAACCACAAAAAATAATGAAAAGTATCAATAGGCTTAATAGTCTGTTGGTAACCTATTGCAAATAAAAAATTAGCGGGTTTTCCTTTTTTTAAAATTTGGTTTTTCTTCCGCTGTTTGGCTAAATCGGCTGTTTTGCCCAGTGTGCAGTGCTGCCCATAATTTTTTGTTTTCCTTATAGCTTGGCGGATCGAGAAATAATCATGAATACTAAATATGTCCTGAAAGATCAAGCCTTTCTATCTATAGAACTGTGGGAGATATGACGCTCTTCCCGATTTGCGGGGGCGGGAGGGGGCTTGGCATAAATTGAAAATAAGCTTGATTTATACCTGCAGGTAAAAAGAAGTTTTTGTCAAGCCACTATCTCTTACCATCTCTGAAATCTGTGCGTTCATACGGACAGACGGACATGGATAAATCGACTCGGCTGTTGGTGCTGATCAAGATTATGTATACTTTATAGGGTCAGAGATGCTTCCTTCTGGCAATACTATACAGATGTCCGACTTCGATAAAACTTAGTGGAAGCATGGAAAAGCATTGCAAACAAAGAAATACGAAGTTTAAAGACGTTTCCATTGAAAACAAAAAAAAGTTGTCTGACTAAAACTGTAAGCTATAGTCTAGCAAATTTTTGAGATTTTAAAAATGCAAAAAAAGCAACACTAACAAAGTTTCAACGTTTCTATTAAAGACAAAAAGTTTTTCCACAGAACTAGTTTTCAACCATCTTATCACTCGCCTTAAGCCTGCTAACATTCACTTTGACGAAAAACTTTTTTGTTTTATATGGAAACGTCTCCAAACTTTGTAATTATTTGTTTTGTATGCTTTCACACAATTCTAAAAACTAAATTCGATCAAGATTGAATGAATATAGTAAATAACTTCTAAGGGAATAAACGTTCAGAAAACTATCTGCAACGGCAATGGGCAGCACTTCGTCACATTTCAAAGACATTTCACAGAAATCAGTTAGATGCTACAGTTGGCCTCTATTAAGGCCCGATTTCTCAATGTGTGGTCAGGCAACTTCACAGGCAGTTTAACCGAACTTTCCTGTCTCATGCTGTGTGTGTGGCGCAACCGGAGGAACAGACTTAACCGATGCTCGAGCACTGGTTAAAGTTAACCGCGAATTTAGTACCGATGGAGTTATCGATATATTTTATCGTTATACAAACAGCTGCCTCCAACATTTGATTTGTTTATATAATTATTTTGCTGCCACAAAATGATTATGAATAAACGAATTTTGTCAACTCCACGCAATGGAAATGGAACTTGAAGAGGCAGAGCAAGGAATAAACAATGCAAGAGAGTACACAGAGTACTGATCTGGATGATGCCACATATGTTCAATGATTCAGGTTGACAAAATCTACTAGTAGAATAATGTATGCAAGTATCAGAGCTTAAGTTAAAACCTTGACTTCAGTTGAGATTCAATTTGTTTGTGACTAGGTTGGTTAGCGGGACTTGGCGGCGATGCATAAGCAAGTGGCAACTTCCATATCACTGCAGCTGATTTTTGTGTAGTCAGCGTTCCCTTGATAAGCCGTGCAGGTAAACAAATGTCCCCAGCTATTGCTTTTGATTCATCGCAATCAGTTTTAATAAATTTTTCGCAAAAATATTATCAGCAGCATTCAATAACATTAAAAAGACCATAACAAATATACTTAATTTGTTGACCGTGTCTGGTCACCCTAATGCAGCGATAGTTATTTATCGATATCAGATAAAACTGCTGTTGAGAAAACCAAATGACTTGACCGCCTGTCAACTGGAGGAACAAATTTGACCGGCGGTTGGCCAACCGGAACCTTTGAGAAATCGGGCCAAAGTAGTAGTAGTAGTGGTCGGGTGGCTCAGCGGCTAGTGTGCGCGACCGCTGTGCAAGAGGTCGTGGGTTCGATCCCGCCGCGGAACATCTAATGAAAAGTTTTTTCTTTGAATAAACTTTACATCCGGTCACCCCTCTCTGCTGTTGGCGCCAGCTCTGTAGTAATTAGCCATGCAAAAGCTTCTCAAAGTGCCGTTCGGATTCGGCGTTAAACTATAGGTTCCTTTCTCTTGTGCGAAAATTAGAAGCGTACAAGCCAAGAGATTGAGAAAAGCTCGGCTTTGGCCCTTTGGGGCTGTGTCACGCCATTTTTAGTAGTAATAGTTGTTCTTTATTGAGAATAAGACAAGTTTGTGTATTTTAGGCATGGCACAATATATATTTATTAGTCTTAGTAAGCTTCAGGAAGACCCACGCTTCGGAGTTACATCAACTGCCTTCCCTGCTCGTCGCGAGATAGCAGATCTTTCACTCCTAAGGGGGCCGTCCCAGGCTCTTAATACTATTAAATAGAGAGACAGAAGAGAGTAGTTAAATGTTTGCTTGGCTTAAGGGCTTTTTTTTACCAGTTCTGTTAACTTAATGCACTGATAACTGATTTCTATAAAGTAAACGCGACGAAACGTGGTCTCATATTGACCTCACTAAATCAGTCATTCACCCAACCAATGTTAGGGGATTCCCCCTTTCGCCCAACAGTCTCACTCATGTGTCATCGCATTACAGTTATCATCCTCATCTTCTTCATCATCATCCGCATCCATGGAGTTTTGACTAAGGCAGACACTTGGCACTCTCCGTTGGTAATTCTGGCGGTCCAACTGCGATAAATCATGCCTCTGGCCAATTGAGTCAATTCAGCACATTCCTTCTTCGAGATCTACGTAAATTTTAACATTTCTACACAATACAAACTGCCGCGCGTTGCCGTCCCGCCGACCCGAAAAAAGCGGCGCACTGTCTATAAATATTTAAATTTCAAGTTTTGGCAAAAGTTTTTTGCATGCATTACCGATGGCTGCTGATGCTAGACGAGGGACATGACGCGGCGTGGGCGGGGGCGGGGGCGTCGTCTGTGGCCACGGCAGTCGTGCGTTGCGTGGTGTCTGGCAGGCACTTTTTTTATGTGTTGCAAACTTTTTTGCAGCACTTGCAAGTGAAATGTTTGATTTTCAATGATTCAATAAATTATTTATATTTGCGTACTGCCGTTGGCCGTTGGTGTGGGTGGGCCAGGAGTGGGGGCGATCTTCAATTAGCTCTTTAAAACTGTCTGCCCAGTCGGGTAAACTTGGCAGGGCTTGGCCTGGCGCACATTTAAAAGCAATAAATCACCGACTTTTTGGCAGGCGCAACAAGGATGCAAGTGCAGCGATATCATTAACTGCCACAGCCTCAACTCGCCCTCTAATCTCTGCTCTGCTCTTCTCTGCTCTCCCTCTCTCCTACAGCAATTGGCGCCTTTCAACCAGAGTTTGTGGAGAGCATTTCCAATGTGTCGGTGGCGGTGGGTCGCGATGCCACATTCACGTGTCACGTGCGCCATTTGGGCGGCTATCGCGTAAGTGCAGCTTGAGATTTGGTTAACTGCTTTCTGCTTAAAAAGGCATTCGATGCCATCATCCCCTCCACAGGTGGGTTGGCTGAAGGCCGATACGAAAGCCATACAAGCCATCCATGAGAATGTGATTACGCACAATCCGCGCGTAACGGTGAGTCATTTGGATCAGAATACCTGGAATTTGCATATAAAAGCTGTTTCGGAAGAGGATCGTGGTGGTTATATGTGCCAGCTCAATACGGATCCCATGAAAAGTCAGGTAAGTGGCGAGAATAGAGAGAGAAGATTTGTGGTGAAATTTTAAGGATAGTTGTGCTTAAGATTTTAAAAAACAAAACAAAATTCTGTAACTTAGCCAGAGAAAATCAAGTACAAGCGATTCCAGCTAATCCGACTAAGTTCTACAGTTTTGAAGTCCTAGCAATTGTGTTTACTGCTGCATTTATGCAGAAAGTTTTGGTACGGAACTAAAAACCCGACACGAGTTACTGGAAACATTTAAAAAAAATGTTGAAATCTATTTCTGTTCCGTTATATCGAGTTGACTTAGTTTTCTGTTCCTTCTGTTAAGTCAAGTAGTGTCGGCTTGTGTCTTGTTGAGCCTTCTTGGGCCATGTTCGTGTTAAAATTGCTTTAAACCAGAGGCAGGCATAAAATACATTTATATTTTTGCATTGGTGTGTGTGAGAGCAGCTCATTAGTTGCTCTCAATTTCAGTAGCAACGACTGCGTCGCCGCGTAGGAAAGCAAGCAACACAGCGTCGCTTGTACAGCTTATACTATATGTGTCGAAGCAGCGCTGCTTTGAGATTTTTCGTATGCACACGAGATAGGAATGTGCCTGTCCCTGCTTTAAACCCAGAAGCACGTGCATGCAGACATTCGATGTATGGAAAAATGTAACACGCTGCTTATATTTACAATCCGTTTTGGTGTAAGAAATGCATAAAAAAAAAACAAAAATAGAAAAAATAATAGGGGAAAGTTAACTTCGGCTCGGTCGAAGTTTGAAATATCCTTGCAGTTTGTTTTTCTAAATAAGACTACTTTAGGGACCTTACTTTTCTATGGGAACTATACTATATAGATGTCCGATTTCGAACACACTTAATGGAATCATAGAAAAGCATAACAAACTGTTAATTACTTAATTTGGAGGCTATCCGAATTAAAACAAAAAACTTTTTCTCACTAGAACTTCCTTTTCGACCGATCATTCATACTGCAGTTATATGCTATAGTCATCCGATTTTGACAAAACTTTGTAGAATTGTGTAAAAGTATTTAAAATAAATATTTGCCAACGTAAGGGACGTTTCCATTAAAAACAAAAAAGTTTTTCTCCCAAGAACTAGTTTTTCGACTGATCGTTCCTATGGCAGCTATATGCTATAGTCATGCGATTTTGACCAAACTTTGTGGAATCGTGTGGGAGCATATAAAACAAATACATGATAATTTTGAGGACATTTCCATGGAAAACAAAAAAGTTTTTTTAACTAAGACTACTTTTCAGACTATACTTTTCTATGGCAGCTATCCTATATAGATGTCCGATTTCGACCAAATTTAGTGGAATCATGGAAAAGCATAGTAAACTAAGAAATTCGAAGTTTGGAGGCGTTTCAATTGAAGACAATAAAGTTTTTTCAAAAAAAAAAATTTTTTCCCCCGACCTTCTATGACAGCTATATGCTATAGTCATCCGAACCGGCCCATAATTTGTTCAACATTTTTTCTTGAAAAATTTACCGAACCTTATACCAAATCGAAGGACTTCGGTTAAGGTCATAAAGTATAGAAGGTTAAGTTTTCTATCATAAATTTCGCTGGAATGAAAGGCAAGTTTTGAGTTGTTGCATAGTTCTGATAGGCGCCTTAAACAGTCAAAATTTTAATACTTAAAGCTTAATTTAGTGGTTTCATGCAACATACATACTTATTTCCCTGCACGTTTGTATGTGGAATATAAAGCTTTCAGCTTATTGTCGGCGGGCAATGAAAATGTTTCTGTGGGAAAACAATTTTTGCCAAGTGTCCGAGTGAAATTTCATGCGGCATTAAAAACGCAAAAAGTAAAAGAAAACAAGAGAAAGAAACGAAACAAAATAATAAAAGAGAATGCATTGAGTAGTTTTTGGCTTGAAAGAAAGCGCAGCAAATCGAAAGCGAAAACTATGAGGGGCAAAAACAAGACACACTGAAGAGTATAAATTCCAGGCACTACGTGAGTGTGTATGTGTGTTTGGGTGTGAGTGTGTGCGTGTCCGCTCACACGTACACTCATGTGTCCAGCCAAGTGAAGTTTATGGCGCCAATAAAATGTATTTCATGCTTCCTTAATTTTTATTTGTACTTTTACGCTCTTTTTATAAAAGAGGAGAAAGTGCAGTCAGCTGCACACGAATTGAAGGCCAACACCCCGCACACCCTCCCCCCGCACACACATTTGTGCGTTTGCTTAGTATTCCTGGGTAAACTATGGACGAGCTTGTAAGTGCTATCGGGGTCACTTGTACTTGTACCTGAGCTGAGAGTTGTTGTTGTTTTGCTTTATGGCCAAGTCCCAGCCAATTTTCGCCTAGTGTTGGGCAGTAAATTCCACGAGAAGGAGGCCTGCCATTGTGGTGATAATTTTATTTTGCACCTTAATGTGTCGTTTGCTTTACCATTCCCCAGATTGGCTTTCTGGATGTGGTTATACCGCCGGACTTCATCAGCGAGGACACCTCATCGGATGTGATAGTGCCCGAGGGTAGCCTGGTGCGTTTAACATGTCGGTGAGTACACACACACACACACACACACATATACTATACATAATATCAACCATTTTTACCATTTGGCAACGACTTTAGTTGCAGCAAATGGCTGGCTGGCTAACGGGCTAATCCGGCAAGTCGTCAACAAATTAAGTGACACTTCATTTCTCTTGATTTTGCGATAGCAGATGGTTGGTCAACCTCACATGTGACGAGTACAGCAGGGTTAGAGTCACTAGGTGATGCAGTTTGTACAAAACAAAAAAAAGGTGTGGCTGCATATTTGCAAATACAAAATACCATGAAATAATCTAAAACGGATTTTATGGATCTTGTTTCCTTATCTTGCCATAAGTTCAAAGGAATTGTAACTGCAAAAAGATATTTGGTTTGGACTTGCGTCTTTTAATTGATTAGCAAAGAACTGACAGCAGATAAGGTGACTTATTTCGTACACCTCATAAAATTTGAAAAAAAAATAAAGAATTTCATACTTGGAACAAGAATGTGCGATGTCAAAAGTACGAAAAGATGAAAATGCTTAAACCAAGAATGAACTTTTTAATGTAAGAATGAATTGTTAATTCCGCAATTCTTGATCCAAAAGTTTCAAAGCTTGATTCAAGTACGAAGAATTCTCAAATCAAGAAGAATAATTCTTGAACTAAAAGCTCCTCAAATTCAATTTCAAGAGAGCCCATTTTTGAAGCAAAAACTTTGATTGACATTCATAGTACAGTAAGAATGAAAATGCTTAAACAAAGAATGAATTTCATGATCTAAGAATGAATTATTAATCCTGCATTTCTCTATCCAAAAGTTTCACAACTTGATTGGAGTACGTAAAACTCTCAAATCAAGAAAAATAATTTTTGAATTAAGATTCCACATACTTGAATCAATAGCTCCATAAATTCAATTTCAAGAGAGCCCATTCTTGAATCAAGAACTTAAATTGTCATTTATAGTAAAGTAAGAATGAAAATGCTTAAACAAAAAACAAATTTCCTGATCTAAGAATGCATTTATAAACCCGCATTTCTTGATCCAAGAGTTTCAAAACTTGACTAAAGTACAAAAAATTCTCAAATCAAGAAGAATAATTCTTGAATCAAGATTTTTTATTCTTGAATCAAGAGCTTCATAAATTTTTATTTCAAGAAAGCCCATTCTTAAATGAAGAATGTGATAGATTGACATTCTTAGTACAGTAAGAATGAAAGTGCTTACACCATGAATGCAGGCCCGTCGAGAGGGGAGGGAGCCGGGGCTTCTGAGAGGGTCCCGGAGCCCGGATTTTTTGTAAACACTTAAATAAACTGTTTACAACATGAGAAAACCCCTCGGGCCCGGAATCCCCTTTCGATAGGCCTGCACGAATGAATTAAGCCTGACTGAATTTTACCTGTTTTTTCAAAACTTGATTTCGATTTTTTGTATTTGGATGCACAATTCATAAAAAATAATACAAAATTAAAAATGTTTGAGTGCGAGGGCTGTTCAAAAAGTTCTCGGCCTTCAAAATAGTTTCTTCTTAAAAAAGATGTGTTAATGGTTCACAGCTTTCCGAAAGTCACCATTATTGGAAAGCAAAACGGAAGATGGGAAGTTGTTTGGAATGAATGCATTTATGGCCCGAGCAGAATCATGAAAAAAATAGGGGAAAATTAACTCGGCCGAAGTTTTGTATACCCTTGCAGTTTGTTTTTCTAAATAAGACTTCTTTTCAGACCTTTCTTTTCTAGAAGTCCGATTTCGACCAAATTAAGTGGAATCATGGAAAAGCATAACAAACTAACATGTTCATATTTTGAAAGCGATTCCGTTTAAAACAAAAAAGGTTTTTCTCACTAGAACTTCTTTTTCGAGCGATCATTCATACTGAAGCTATATGCTATAGTCATCTGATTTTGACAAAACTTTGTAGAATTGTGTAAACGTATATAAAATAAATATATGCCAACGTAAGGAACGATTCCATTGAAAACAAAAAAGTTTTTCTCACAAGGTCTAGTTTTCCGTCCGATCGTGCCTATGGGAGCTATATGCTATAGTCATCCGACTTTGACCAAACTATATAGAATTGTGTGGGAGCATATAAAACAAATACAAGCCAATTTTAAGGACATTTCCATTGAAAACAAAGAAGTTTATCTAGCTAAGACTACTTTTCTGACGCTACTTTTCTATGACAGCTATACTATATAGATGTCCGACTTCGACCAAATTTGGTGGAATCATGGAGAAGCATAGTAATCTAGGAAATACGAAGTTTGAAGGCGTTTCCATTAAAAACAAAAAAGTTTTTCTCTCTAAAACTAATTCGACCGATAGCCTTCCGATATAGTCTCCCGATCCGGCCGGTTCCGACAAATGTGCAGCGTATTTGTACCAAAAGACTTCGTGCAAAGATTGGTGAGGATAGCTTAAAAACTGACGGAGGAGATAGCATTGATACAGACGGACGGACAAGGCTAAATCAACTCAGCTCGTCATGCTGATCATGAATATATATGCTTTATATGGTCGGAGATGCTTCCTTCTATGAGTTACAAACATCCGGACAATTTTATAATACCCTCTGCAATGGTATAAAAATTGAGTTTGTAAAAGTTGTGGCCATTTAAAAATTGTAAATCGATTTTTGACAATTTTTTTCCAGTTCAGTGAACATAAAAAATAGTACAAAATTGTTTTTTTCAATGATTGTGGTTCGGGCGATAGCCGCGTCAATTCTGCGTCCATTGAACCCTACGTCATCAAAATCGGTCCAGTAGAACTTGAGAAAAGCAGCGAACCATTTGGAAAACGTGGTTTCGAGAAAATCGCGTTTAAAGTTGGCAGTTGTTAGGAAATTTGGGTCTCCTTGGGTCACTAAAATGGCTATATCTCCGAAAGTATTCTGAATTTTGTAATAATCCTTTTGGGATATTATTTTTGAATATCTAAACCAAAAAAAAAATGTGAAAACAAAAATCGAAAAAAAATTTTTCTAGACCAGAAGAGAGCCTTAATTGATTTAAGAATTCATTTTTGATTGCACATTTCTTGATCCAAGAGTTTCAAAACTTGATCCACGCCAGAAAAATTCTTATGTCAAGAATAATAATTCCTAAACCTAAAAATCCTAAAAATTCCTAAGAATAAAGAGATAAACGTACTCAAAATGAAGATTCATCAGCAGAGCTCATTCTTGAATCAAGAACTCGATATATTGACATTCATAGTAGATTTATGAAACATTTGACAACGGCAGAAATCTGCTCTGAATAACCGATTGGTCTCTCATTTTAGTAAAAAAAGAAACTGTAAGACTGAGAACTTGAAATTGAGAACGAACTAAGGTCGATTTTAAAAACGAAATTTTTGAAAATTTAAGCGGGAATAGAATATAAATTAAAATATAAAATACCCTAGCATACACTGTAGTGCTGTTCGAGTATAGCATTCCCTCATAATTGGTTGTTTCCTAACATCCACAATATCTGAAGCTAAGGCCCAAAACCCGATTTTTCTGCTTATTTCACTCAGTGTCTGAGGGTTTATAAACTTGGCAATTTCGATTGCGATGAGAGGAGTGTAAAATATTTAAACAAAGCCAACTCGATGGCTGAGAAATGCGAGTAATTTTCAACTTTTTATTTCAACTTTAGCCACCACTGGTTTAACTTTTTTATTCTAAGCGATTCATTTTTTTTTTTTGTTAAATTATAAAAGCCTATTCAATTCTCCATTGAACAAATGTTGGCCCAATGAATTTGGTTTCCGCTTGTCGAAGTTACTCGCTTAATGTTAAGTACAGATCGACAATCTAGTATTTTTTATTGAGTGTGCTTTAACTTAAGTTTCTAATAGAAACTTTATCTACAGCTTAGAGACCTGCACGAGTGATTTCGGAACCGTATGCTTACAGGTAAAAGTAATCATTTTTACGATGCCAGGATACTTGTGTGTAATCGTGTAATTGTTTATACGGTGCCGAGTAGTAATCAATATCGTGGCATCGTACGATTAATAATCGTAGCACCGTCAAAATCTTACTTATAGTATAAATGTGAAACGGCTGAAAATAATCGGTTGAAACTTGGCACACTTATAGTTTATAACCTTGAATAGGACATATGCGCTTTAACTTTTATTTGAGGGGACCAAAAAAACGCGAAACTTATAACCTATTCAAATGAGAATTTATGGATGATATTGATGCTAAGATTATAATGGAGGCGTTGGTTAATAGACGGTGAATTCCTAATGGTCTAAAATATGGCCAAATTTGCAAATTTTTCTTATGAGTGCAGTTTATTACGAAGATTTGATCGATAAAAATTTTAAACGAGTAATTAGGAGATGTAGATTGAAAAAGGTATTAGGTAATCGAATGTATTTGTAATCTTACTCGGCGAGTACTACCCGTTTACTATTTTACTTACCCGTTCAGGTCTATAATACTGATATAATATGTTTTGTTTGGTGGCAAATTCAAACACATAATTTTTTTTATCTTAGACCATAAAGTTTTGTAGTTTCACATATTTCGCCAGTACTTTTGAAATCCTGTACCGATTTCAAAATGGAACAGCTTTATAGGCAGCTAATTCATGAATTTTTTCCGATTTTTTCCGTCAACTTTTAAATCATATTAAAATTTGTATTACAAAGAGAGCGTGACTTTTTTGTAGACCTTTTTATGCGGAGTGATTGCGTCTGTAACATTTCAAAATCGGTTGCGTTTTTAAAGGTGAAAGTTTTTAAAAATAAAACTGGCCAGACAGTTAAGGTCACACTTAAGGTAGACAAGGTATAATTTCTTGTTTCAAATTGCTTTCCTCGCTCATCTTAGCCTTCTTTAGTCCAGATTTCTAAGAACAAAGTACAGTACTGGGAAGTAAGTTTTGCCTAAGTCAAATATTTCTTAGAAATATTGAGAAAATTGAGCATATTTTTGAGTGTCATAAAAGGAGGCAACCAGCTGGCAGTCAGTTTTAATAAACTTCTTTTTCTTCATTCAATCTGTAAACATTTTAATTTTTACAACTTAGTTTAGGACCCCTTTTTTATTCCAACATATTTAAGAGTATCCCAGAGTCGTCAATCACTTATCCCGTCGCTTTCCTTTCCCTTTTTTGTTTTCATTATTTTTCTTTTTTTCTCTGCTTTTCTGCGGGCTTGGCTCTCCATTTAACTAACGGCGAATGAGACTGCGATTGCAGTTAGTACTTCGCATTTGGCCCGTCACTGATTTATGAACTTGACCACAACCACGAAAACTTCTTTTTTAACGATTTAACCGCAAAATGATGAAACGATGGCGATAAGCGCGCTCTTTGGCTGCGCGTGTGTGTGTGTGTGTGTGTGTGTGTGGAAAGCTATTAGAGACCTTGTCTGCAATTTTTTTCCAGTTTTAATGCCACTTACTCGGTGGCAGGGGTAAAATCCCTTAAAAACTGTATGCAACTTTAAGCAAATGTACAAATGCGCTGCAGCTACTATCAGAGATGCCGCTCGTTCCACAAGGCAATCCTTAACAGACACTAGCCAAGAGGCCACCGCACACATTCAATCAAAGCCTAAGCAACTGCTCCTGCTGCTCTTGACTGGCTTTCCCCAAGACGGAGTCGGTGTGTGGTCGTCCATTGTGTTTGGCCTCTTCTTCATCTTGGCATTTTCTTTTTAGCTATTTTGCATCTGTTTGCGGCATCATAAAAATTTACCACACCCGTGTCTGGTTCGCTGTTGAACAACTGCTGTCTTAACACGCATTCACTCCGACACCAGGCTGAAAACACAAGACTGTGGGGTAATGCCAAGTGATGGACTAGACAGATGACCTGAGTGATGATAGTGCACGGGGACTAGAGGTAGGGGGAATTATTTTTGGAATGAGATGATGGTGAAACTATAGTTTGATGAAATGAAATTGGGGAAAATGCAATTGCATTGAATTTGGAAATTGTTTTTTAATATTGACTAAGTTTTAATTTGGTTATAAATCTATTAGCTTGTGTTATCCATAATCAAACTTGATATTTTCAAAGTGCCTTTAATTTGACTTTACAATTGTGAAACAAACTCAGTACTCCATAGTTAGTACTCCATACTCGGTAATCGATACTCAGTTCTCGATACTCAGTAATCGATACTTAGTACTCGATACTCAATAGTCGATCCTGAGTACTTGATACTAAATGCTCGATGCCAAGTACTCAATACTAGGTACTCAGTACTCGATACTTAGCCCTAAGTACTCAATACTAAGTACTCAATATTCAGTATTCGATACTCAATACGCAATACTAAGTTTCTAATACAAAGTACTTATTACTCAATACTCGATGCACAGCAGTAAGTACTCAATACTAAGTATTCAAATCAACACTCAGTTCTCGATACCTAGTATTCGATACTGAGTACTCAATACTAAGTAATCGACTCTTAGACTCCTTCTGTAATCTTTCGTACAGAAATTAAAAAAGTTTCACCTCAAAAATCCTTTGTGAAATAACAACAACTATTAGCCAGGGATAGACGCTTCCATGCTGTTAAAGATTCTTCCATACTTGTTAAGTATTGCCAAATATCCACAAATCAGCTGGATGGATTCTCCTCAGTCTGCTTCGGCGATGGGGCCTAGCCAGAATAGTGGCGTCTTCTGTAACGACTTGAATATGTCTCTATGGTTTCGCAAATTGCGGGAATGTTTTAATCCTAAAAGATGGTGGTATTACAGACATATGAGAGCGCATTTCAAATTCCGCACAGGGCCTTGCCATCACATGTCTCAACTCGCTTAATGGTAGTGTTGCAGGCAGTTCCCCAACGCTGTTAAGCGTAGGGAGGACAATGGTCTTAAAAAGTCCGACATTAGCCTTTAGTGAAAAGCCAATGTCAGGACGGAGTCACCAGTCCATCTTTCGAAGTTTCAAACGGGCAGAGCCACAAAACCGATTAACATGAAGCCTCCAAGCAAGCCTGCTGTCTAGTCTAACGCCTAGATATGGAGTGGTGTCCTTATGGGCAATTCGAGCTCCGTCCAAAGTAAGGCGAAGTGTAAAATTAGCTCGCTTCACGCACTTAAACGGAGAAAGTTCTGTCTGTCAAAAATGAGTCAATAAGTGTCCACAGAGGCTTGGCGTACATCTAAAACAACTGCCGAACAGTATTTCTTTTTCTCTAAGGCATCAAGGATATGATTAACTACTCTGTGAACCTGATCGTCAATCAACATGCAACCAGATTGATCACGTTGTGATAGACGGACGGCACTCTTCGAGTGTTTTAGACGTAAGTGCGCTCCGAGGAGCCAATATTGACTCGGATCACTACCTTCTTGCAGCCAAAGTACGCACACGGCTCAGTGTGGCACATGCCGCACAGTCGAAAGCCGAAAGCTGAACGTTGAGAAGCTGCAATCACAACGGACATTCCGAAGCCTACTCAGCAAAACTCACCCAGCTGCTCAGGGAAACCCAACCTGGCCCTTCTGGTGTAGGCGAACAGTGGAAGCATATTTCACAATCTATGAGTACGGCTGCCAAAAAGATTCTCGGATTTGCCGAAAACTCCCGAAAACAGACATGGTACGATGATGAGTGCCTCCACGCTACTGCAGAGAAATACGTTGCGTACAGGAGAACTCTGCAGTCTGGAGCAACGCGGGCTGTTAAGGAGCGATACCGGGAGAAAAGGAGAGAGAGGTGCCTTTTCAGAAGGAAGCAAAATGAGCAGGAAAGGCGTATGAGGGAGGAAGTCGAAGTGCTGTTCGGAAGGAGTGAGACTCGAAAATTCTACCAAAAGATAAGGCAACTAACCGATGGTTTTAGAGTCACACTATGCACACCGCAAGTGGGACTACACAAATGGAGAAACTATTTCTCCAACCAGCTGGGAGGTGATGACGAACACAATGCCGCCTCTGGGGAAGTAGCGACACCACCAATCGATAACATAGAGATAGCCACGCCGGACCATAATGAAGTCTGGTTAGCCATAAGAAGGGTAAAAAATAACAAATCTGCTGGCGCTGATGAGCTGCCCGCTAAATTGTTCAAGGCTGGCGGTGAGGAGCTGGTAAGGTGCATGCACCAACTCCTATGCAGAATATGGTCCGAAGAAAGCATGCCTGAAGATTGGAACCTAAGTGTACTCTGTCCAATATTTAAAAAAGGAGACCCTGCGGTTTGCGCCAATTACCGCGGAATCAGTCTCCTTCCCATTGCATAAAAGGTTCTATCATGCATCCTATGTGAACGTCTAAAGCCGAGAATGAGTAAACTGATTGAACCGTATCAGTGTGGCATTATACCTGGCAAATCCACCACGGACCAGATATTCACACGGCGACAAATCCTGGAGTAGACCCAAGAGAGAAAGATCGACACCTACCACCTTTTCTCTGCCTTTGACACGCCGATAAGGTCAAAGTTCTTTGAAGCCCTGTCTTCCTTTGGTATTCCAGCAAAGTACGTTCGACTTTGCATAATGACGTTGAGAAGCACACAAAGTCGGTAAAATGGTTTTCCGCGAATATCTCGGAAACGGAAACTAAGTTTTGACTCTAACCTTCCAACTCGTATTCAGATGGGTTTGTCTACAGGAATTAGTTGAAGATCCTCGGGATACTTTTTACTGTAGAACAGTCTAATCAATATTTATCGTTTGTTATAGATTGGGTTCAGCAGAAAATGTACGATTATGTCTGATTTCTTGAAATTTCCACTTGTCGTATATCCCCCGCTTTTCCAACCTTTATTGAAGTATAAAAAGCCAAAGCTGGCGCCTGCTGGCTCTTGCTTTGGCTCTCCGGTGCTTCTACAAAAAGTTTTGCTCAACACAACCGCACACACACACACACACACACAGACAATGGCTGCACATTTGTATGTCGTCATATTAAATTTAATAAGCGACTGAACTTGAATATTCCCATTTACCATTTACCATTCACCATTTTCATCTGCACATTTACATTACGATTGCCATTGCCTACTTTTCAGCGCCAGACGAAGTGCTTGAGTTTTCTCTCTTTTTTTTATTAGTTTTAAATGCTGACATTTGTATTTTGCATTTCGTGTGTTTGTTTTACAGAGCACGCGGCTATCCGGAACCCATTATGACCTGGCGTCGTGAGGATGGCAATGAAATTGTACTCAAAGACAACATGGGCACTAAAACCTTAGGTAAGCGGTAACCCCAGCTTCTATTTAATACTTGTGTGCCAAACCATCTCTCCCTTTCACACATTTCACAGTCTCCTCGTTTCGCGGTGAGGTCCTAAAACTGACGAAAATCTCACGCAACGAAATGGGCTCATATCTGTGCATTGCCTCCAATGGAGTGCCCCCATCGGTTTCAAAGCGCATCTCGCTTAGCATACACTGTAAGTATCATTAATTAGAGTGCTGCTTGTGGTGGGTCAAAGCGGGCGAGGGGTCAAGTGGGGTGGCAATGAGGTTTACATACATATCATCAGTCAGACAGCTCCAGCATCAGCTCAAAAGCTGGAGACTTGGTTGTGGTGTTTATCTTATGTTTAGTTTCACTTTACCCATTGTCCAGTTTAAGTACATTGAGAGAAATTGAGAAGGCATGTTAACCAAATTCGCTTAATACTCGACCAAAAACTTAAAAAACTATTTGATCGAACTATTGGAAAATGATATAATTCCGAAAAATCCATATTCGAATTTTATCCGTTTTACTTTCGAGAAATTTGCGTTATTTACCTTAATAAAGCAGGTTTGGCACACTGGTTAAACCAAAATACATACACACAACTTGAGCGTGGGTTGACTTGGAAATCACTAGATTCAGACCAATATTTTATAAGTCTGCCATATAATTGATCAGGCCGATTTGCAACAACTTGGTAGTTTCTTACGCTTTAGAACTGAAATTCGATTTGTACTCGTATTTTAAGCACCTAAAGCGACTTATTGAATATGGAGCAATTCGGCATTGCGGTTCATTTAGCTGCAATATAATCGATCTGGCCGATTTGGAACCAATTTGCTGATATTTGCAATATTGAACTGAAATCTGGATCATGCACTTATTTTTACTTTAACTTTCCAGTTTGCTTTCCTTTCCTCTCTTCTCCTTTATTTCATAAGACATCGCTATTTCCCAGACCCCCCGCAAATATGGTACAATTTAGGGTCCAAATTCCCAAAGTCCGATGATACATCAGGTTAGTTGAGCTGTTGACAAATTTGTTGCTACATTTAACTGTATCAAGTTGTAACTATCTTAGGCCACTCATAATACAATAACTAGAGCTAGCGTTTTGTGCAGCTTCAAAATTTAAGCCTGCAATTCTGATATATCGGTTGGCAATATCAATAACAAGACTGTCAATCAGCTGGTTTTGTTTTTTGCGAAAAATTTAATATAATTGCTTAATAAACGAAAACCATTGAGGAGTTGCTTGATTGATCTCTCATCCTGCGAAAAATTGTATAAATTATAATTATTGATTTCGCCAACAGCTGTTTGTCTATCGATAATTCTATCGATAGTTCTTTCGGACTTAACTGAAGCTTAAATATTGAACTGTAGATGAGTCTGTCCCTTACTTCAAACGCAGTATGAAACGTCTAAAATCGACATAGACTTGCAAAATCCCGGCGTGAAAACATGTGCTCTAGCACGAGCACTAGTCTAGTTCGAAGTGCGTGGCTTACCTACAAATCATGGTTTGTGGAAAGGGAACTTTTTGATAGGACGATGATTCACAAACTGAAAATCTGTAAAACTAACAAGTTACAAGCAAGTTAGACTTGCTTCACGTCATGAGACATGACGATAATAATTGACACATAAGATTCCATTCACACTGAGTGTCATTGCAAAATATGTTGTGAAATGAGCACAATGAACAAAGTTCAAGCACTAAATCCAATAACTGTCAATGAAAATCAAATTGAATTCTTTTGGGTAAGTCGTGAAAAAGTAGAGCATTTTTGGTTTGTACCGATTTGCAATCTTTTAAAATGGCGTCTAAGCTTCAGGAAGCTAGCGGAAATTGTCTGTGTGGGCTAAGGTTTTTTAGCTGTTGAATACTACGAGCATGAGCCAAAAACCAAGCGCTCTTGCTGGGTGGACGACCTAAACTTAACTCGCACCCAAGAAGTTATGTTCTCCAAATAAAATAGTCAGCTTAGACGGATGTCCAGATATTTTTGAGACAGTATATCACCGGTTGAAAGACTTGCAGTAACTCTTTAAAAGACGTTAAAACTACAAGATGCATAACGTCCATAAAAGTGAATGTTAGGCAAAATCTCGTAGAAGCAGAACTGGAAGCCAATGTCAGATTGCCGAAATCTTCGCAGAATCAAGGAATCTCTGGCACATTCGTACAAGTGTATTTGACGCGACGAAAATTTCTCTGCCTTGGGGCATTTCGGTATACTGCGTTATGCATCTTGCAGTTTTAATGTCTTTAACTTAGCTTACGAGTCAAGCATGATGGAGCGGTTTTTTACACAACAGCAGGCTTATATAGAACTGCACTTTTTTTTAGTTATTCTTTGCCTTTACTCACAAAGGGACCTTTAAGCGACGTGAACTAACTTAAATATTAGTACATTCATGCTTCATATGATTGTATACTAAAAGTTTCATTCGATATTTCCTCATTTTTCAACCAAGTCCATTGATAAGCTGTTTACATTGAAAACATGGTAGCTTGAAGGCCTACTAGATAATCATGTCGTCATTTGTCGAACAGTGTGAAGGAAGCCTTACAAACTTACAAAGTGGCAAGTTGTTAAACTAACATACTTACAAACAGGCAAACTGAAAAAATGGCAAAACGGACAAACTTACAAGCCGACAAACTGACAAATTCACAAGCTTATTAACTTACAAACTGAGTTAATGACAACCTGGCGAACAGACAAATTGACAAAATAAACAGCTCTCAAACTGACAAACCCGCAAACTGACAAACTGAGAAACCTACAAACTGACAAGAAGACGAACTGTCTAACTGACAAACTGGCAAACGGACAAATTGACAAAACTTAAAAGCTTAAAAACTGGCAAGCTGACGATCTGACAAACTGGCAAACTGACAAACTAACAAAATGACAAACTGACAAACCGGCAAACGGACTAATTGACAAACTTGCAAGCAGACAAAGTGGCAAGCTGACAAACTTAAAAACTTACAAGCTGAGAAAATGACAAGCTGGCAAACAGGCAAATTGATAAGCTTACAAGCTGGCAAACTGACAAACTGGCACACTGATAAAAGTACAAACTTTCAAAATGACAAGCTGGCAAATGGACAAATTGACAAACTAAAAATATGACAAACTGTCAAACTGACGAACTGGCTAACTGACTAACTGACGAACTTACAAACTGGCACACTGACTAAGGTACAAACTTTCAAAATGACAAACTGGCAAACAGACAAATTAACAAACTTACAAACTGAAAAAATGACAAACTGTCAAACTGACGAGCTGACAAAGTGGCAAACTGACTAACTAACAAAATGGCAAACTGACAACCTTAAGAACTTACAAACTGAGAAATTGACAAGCTGGCAAACTGACAAATTGACAAACTTAAAAACTGTCAAACTGACAAATTGACAAACTGGCACAAGCTGGCAAACTGACAAACTGGCAAACAGACAAATTGACAAACTTACAAGCTGTCAAACTTAAAAACTGGCCAACTTACAAATTGACAAACTGGCAATTCAATTCTCGGTCCGTGAATTACTTATATGTATTACATGATCATCGTTTGTCATACTAACAGATTCAGTGAATTGAACGGGAGCCACGTCGTTTATTCCTTCACAATTTAAAAGTCCAGAAAATATCGTGGCATACGAGCCAATAATGTAAAATATAAGGTGTAAAAGGTATCTTTACTTCAGGGAAATGACACTTCAAAAGGGACTACGTGTGCTTTACGTGAACTGATCCATAAGAATCTAGAAATCTTGAAGTTTCATTTCTCCCGGTGTATGCTTAACAATAGAGTTCATTCGGCTGAGATGATGCCCTCAGCGCACAAAAAAAAAAGAGCAGGGCAAAAGGCAAACGCCAAGGCGATGCGATGACAAGGGAGTCGCGGAGGAAGGTAGGGGATATATGTGAATGTACCGTGCTAACTCGATTGTCGTTGTTGTAATCCGTTTAAATCCTGTCACTGATACCCGGGCATTACCTGCTATGTGTGTGTGTGTGTGCGATGCCTGCCGTATTGTGTGATGGCCAGGAGCAGCAGCTGCTGCTGCTGGGCTTGGTGGGCCACAGTTTTTTGTCAAACTGTCTGCAGCACGTGCTGGCTCCTGGCTGGTGCTGGTGCTGGGTGCTGCTGCTGCCATGTGCTGGCAGTTCACTCAATCATCAAGGCAGAGGAGCTTCCACTTGCACTGCGTTTGTTTGCCAACGTGGTTCGCTCGGTGCTCTGTTTATTTTTTGCACTGCAGCAACTCCGGCTACCTCCGGCACGACTCCATCTCCTGCTCCTGCTCCGTTAGGTGCCAAAATCACGCTTTTTAACATTTTGACATTGTGTTAATGTGGTCTTTAAGTGTTTGGACTTTAAAGTGGAGCGCACCAGCTTCTGCTCACTCGCTGATACCTTGCAAAAGTTTTGCCTGCGTGCAGATTCCTGCTGCGTTTACTTTTCCTGTTGCCATTTGGCAGCAACAACTTCCTCACAATTTGTTTGGCCAAAGTTTTCCCCCCTCCCGCTGCCACTGCCGCTGCCGCTCCTGTGGCTGCCTGATAAAACTGTTGCACGCCCCTTAGCATATTTCCGTTGCATTTGCCTTCCGTTAGCAGCCTTATTAGGCATTTCCTTAACAGTGCGGCTAATTAGGAAGGACAATTAGCCGCAGATTTCTCACTCACAACTTACACAACTAAGTACACACACACACACACACACATGAGGAACAATCAAACTCTTGTCTGTTGTCTTGGCAAGGCGTACGTACAAGTCCTTTTTTGTTGAAGGCGCAATATACCATGGCGGTTATACGGCACGTTCGGCGGAGCCCACCTTCAGTTTCATTTTCGCGACCAATAAATGCGACAAAATGCGAAAAATCACGTACGCATAAAGAACTGGCTAAAACAAAAAATATGGAACGACAGATTACAGTAGAAATGAAATGGAAATTCACAAATTTTGGGGGCTCACTAAGTTTGATAACGATCACAAGATCAGATGAACCAAAAATGAGATACCTCCCATCAGTTTTAAGTTAGTTGCCACAAAAAGTGTTAAGGTTTAAGGTTATTGACGATCAGGTTCTGCGTCATCTCTCTCTATTTTAACCATTTTGAGAAAACCAAATAAAGAGCCAGCTCTTCTTGGGGCACATTTGCCAGACAGCCCAGGTCTTCAAAGAATGGTTTACCCAGATGCTGGGTACGTTTCCTAAGAAGTGCTGGGCAGTCGCAACTACGTCATGGTGGGGCACGCGCATCCTGATGGCCATATGACCAATGGTGTATTGACACGTTATGACTCCTTTCTTACTTCTAATCCTGTGCAGGAGTTGGGCAGTTTATAGAGATTAAGAGGAGAAACCAGCTCCGAGCGATGGCTTTGCTGTCGCTTGTCATGCACACACTCACTACCACTGGAGATGAATAATATTCGTGATAGTGTGACCATAGCCGCCAGAGTAATCGATAGTCGTTCGTCTCTAGTGGTGGCAGAGTCGCCACGAGTTCTTTTGGGTGAGTATCATGGCCAGAGTAATCGGGAGTTGTGACAACCGGGTGCGAGGTCCCATTGTCGTTCTTCCCTAGTTCTGGCTTTCCACTGTACTTCCGTCATGATGTCCTGCGGTCTCTAGTAGCATTTCTAGACATGCCTTCAATAACATCCAACCAAATGCCATCACCTCTGCCTTGGCAAATGTGGGAGCGGATATGCCTCTGATTGGATTCATTGACCAATTGCTGGTCGGTGTACTCACAACTTGGTGGCGTTACGGCTCACAGATTTGTAAGCAGAGGCATTCCGCAAGGAGGTGTTATCTCTCCGCTTCTATGGATCGTGACAGTTAGAAACTGCTACGGCTCATGGAGGCGGAGGGACACGTGGTGGTGGCATACGCGGACGATATGGCAATTTTTAAATGTTGTTTATTCCCACAAACTCTGTGTGACCTCATGCATACTGCACTGGTAACACTAGCTTAATGAACGACATCTTGCGGACTGGGCGTCAACCCAGCCAAAACAGAACTTGTACTCTTCACCAGGAAGTGCAAAATTCCAAGCCTTGTCCCTCCCAGGATCAATGGAGTAAGCCTTGCGTTTGGTGACAATGCCAAATACTTGGGTGTCATTCTGAACAGGAAACTACTCTGGAATGACAACATGAATGACCGCATAAGAAAGGCAACCATTGCTCTTTCCTCATGCAGACTAGTCGCAGCAGACTAGTCGCATGTTGCTTATTAGGCTCCTACATATGTCAAACCTCTATCAGTTACCATCTCTGGGATCTGTTTGTTCATACGAACAGACGGACAGACAGACTGACGGACGGACAGACGGACATGGCTAGATCGACTCGCCTGTTGATGCTGATCAAGAATGAGGGTATTCACTAGCCCTCGTAAAATGGGAAAAACATGAGAAAAAAATTACCACTTTTAACATGCCCTAGGGTATGTTTAAAAAATCAGTCGTAAATGTCAAAAAGTGTAAAGCTTTGAAGTGTTGTAAAATTTTTTCAAAGAATTGATTTAAAATACTTAGTACCGAGCCATTTCGAGAATTTTGTCTTAAAAGTATGCGGTCACACCAGCAAACTGCAAATTATAAAATAGAAAACTGGAAGACAATTCAAAGAACTGGAAGAATGTTATGACGCCAAGCGTTTCCGCAAGGCCCAGTGCTCAATTTTGGATCGGCTAACCTGCAAGCTGATGTTGAAGGGACGCAACAATGGCAAGAAGCTGAGTTCCAGTCGCACTGTCAAGCTCTCGCCCAAGATGATTCATGGTAGATGTATCTCCCTTGCGTCGCGTTAACCAGGCCATCTGGCTGCTGTGCACTGGAGCAGTAACACCAATCTTATTGCCGAGTGCTTGGTCGATAAGCTGATCAATGCTGCAAAGGGTTCCTCCAATTCGTACGCCAACAATTCGAAAACAAGAAGACCATTCTACTGACATTTTTACAAATTACTTAAAATAACTCTATTTAACAATACCGTAGCTTAGCTGGGCGTCGTGAACACCCAAGAATTAAAAACATAAAAAAATACAATAAAACTCTACTCCAAACATTGTTTTTTATTTTCCTTATTGATGATGCTTGTTAAAGGACCAAGTCTATTTTTCGCTTACACAGAGCTTGTTGCACCCTTTGCCTTGGCATTTTTATTTAGTGGTTTTTATTTGTCAAGTTTTGGTACTCAAATAATAGCTCTTCTAAACATATGGTTAATAGCCAACTTACACTAGAGAATAAAGGCTGCCTTTACTGAAAATTTCCTTAAGGCAGCCGGTAACGTTGGCCTTTGCCATACAAAAATTGGTGACAGTTTTGCTTAAAATTAGTTCGACCGAAATTATGGCAGGATTTTACAAACAAAGTCGGCCCTGAAAAATTACTACAGTGAATCAAAAGGGGTTGCTCAGTAGCTCGTGTGTGGTAAATTTACGCTTTACCATTTTACGAGAGCTAGTGAATACCCTAAATATATATACTTTATAGGATCGGAAATGCTTCCTTCTGGTTGTTACATACTTTTGCACAAACTTAATAGACGCTGTGTACCTCTGGTACAGAGTATAAAAATTCCCAAAAATAAACATTTTTTTTCAACTTTTGGCCAGCTTTTTGGGATTTGGGACCATAGTGCGACACCCCAAACGAAATCGCAGGAGTGAAGTGCACAACTAAAGTTTTTATTTGATGTGGCATTTAGGTCCAATTGAATTTAAGTCAAGGCCTACTTTGTTGGATGGAAGAGTCTATGAAAAGGTTTGGAAAAATGCTATGCAGACCTTTTCTTTTCTACTTTACGATCAAAAATATATTACTTTTTGGGCTCAATAAGTCGATCTTCAAGAGTACTGAGTATTTACAGTAGCTCCTGTCCTGTCAAGTAAACTCCGACTCTGGAGACACAAAAAAAAAAGTAACCAAAAGTGTCAAAGAGCACCACATCACGCGCTGTGGCGTTGCATGACTAGTTTTTAAACTGATTTGTGTCCAAGAAATCGCTCCAGATACTGTGCAATTACAGCTTGCTCCAACCGACTCCATGGGTCTGTGCTGGACTGTTGTCACCCGGTTTACAGGCGGGCTCGAGCTCGAACAATGCACGCCAAATGCGACAAGGTGCGTTGTCTTTGTGTGGTGTGTGTGGCGCTGGGGCAGATGCTACCAACCAACCAACCGACCGACCCTGCGACGACGACGACGTCATTAGTGCATATTTGTGGCTTTGTTTGCCGCAACTGAGAGGGCGAGGGCCAGGGAGCGGGAGAGAGCAAGACATGCTCGGAATAATCATGGCAAAATTGCAAATCGCAAGCGAAAGTGCTCAGGGTACCAAAAATGCACTTGCGCTGGACTAGACCCAAAATGTGGCCATGCGATGTGGACGCAGTCAACCAGCACGTTATCCTGGTCAACACTAGGAGTATGTCTGTGTGTGTGTGTGTGTGTGTGTGCGAGTTGCATGTCAATGAAGCCAAGTGTGGCACTTGATGTGCTGCTGCTTGGTTGCGGTAAAACGTCCTTTTCCTGCGGTAAACGTCCTTGATCAGCACTCAATCCTGCTGTTCGATCGCAGGCAGCAAATATTTAAAATTAAAGTTATTTCAAGTCAAACCCCGGCAGCATCCAGCAGCAGGATTGTTCTCGAAGGACTTGTGCTTGTACACATCCTTGTTCATATGTTTCAACGTGCATTGATAGTTTGCTAGATAAGACAGACACACAGACAGACGGACGCACTCGGCCATGGAAATCAATTAAAATCGTTCAAACTTACAAAACTGTCGACACACACACACACACACAGGCCATTGTTGCAACCTGCTGCAATCAACCGTTACACACACATGCACACACCCACCATATTCCACCCCTGCATACCTACGGTCCTTCGAGGCGACTTTGGCAGTTTTGCAAAACCACCAATTTTGGTCATAGCCTCGTTGGAGTGGCCAAAAGCAACCTCTCCCGGCCTAAGTGACAATAAATACTCGTCGAGTCCTGCGTTGTGTCCCCCACGTCGCCTGCATTGCATTTTGATGAGCGCTCAACGAAAAATTATGCCACACTCAATTGGCCATCAAGTAAGCCCGAACTTGAGAAGGCATAAAGATTCAGCCGTAGCATATGGCGAGTCTTCTCTGAGTAGAGAACAGGTAGGAGTGGAACAAGCTGCCCCAGGTTTTCTTTGAAGAGGACAATATGAATATATTGTAGATAAAAACAGCAAGTCAGCTTACCTTTTCAATATTAACTTTTCTGTGGCTTGGTGTAACCACCAATGCTTTGCTGGAGCAAGAGCTTAGTAGTTGTCTTCTTATATCCGGCTCGAAGGACCAATGCAATATTGGAGATTCAATCTTCTTTTTTCCTCGTTTTAATAATCAACCAGTATCTTTACTACTTACGCGTATATGGACGTAGCTTGTTAAGCGCCAGCCCCAGCCAAATGGCAGCTCACCTCCCGCCCAACCTACCGAAAGGCGCAGCTGCTAGCGTGAAATACGAAAGAAAAGTGTGCTAACTACGGGCTAAGTAAGTTGAAATTGAGGTTCTTAAAGCATGAAGAGAATGTTCCGAGCTGATTCAGCGTTAGGGTTTATGGCACTCAGCATAGAGGACACGAAACGAATCATGCTAGGCGTATTTAGTAGTACAACCTTTTTAGAGTTAAGGGGACAAAGTTACAGGACGATCTAACTCTCACATGAAGTGTCTGCCATACGCTAGGCGGTTTTCGGACAGCCTAAACTATTTTTCACCCACTTGTATTGAAAAACTGTTAACAAGAATGAGGATTTTGATTGATAAATTTAGTGATTATGCTGGGCACTTGTTACGTTTTTGTAAATGCGGCTTTATTACATTTTTAATGCAGAATTAGTACTTTATCTTAAAATTAAGAAAAAAAAAAGTGGCGTATTAGTCAAATCATATCATTTCATAAATTCGCTTGGGTCGCGGCACAGTAGCATCAGTAATTTCACAGTATTTCGGCACTACTTAGTTTCGGCTGGCCAGACAATTAGTGACTTCACGGCGGCTTCGGCAAGCTTTAAGCTCACGATCGAACCACTGACCGGCAGGGCATATTTGACGCTTGGCGCGGTTCCTGCGACAAACGTAGAAGCGACGACAGTGCTTAGCATTTGTTAAGAATGTTCCATCATCCATGCCACGGCAATCGTGCAACGAAGTCAAAACATTAGCGGCCACTTCCAACTTTTCCGTAACTGGAGGGACTGTACTTTCTGGGACTGTACTTTCTGCCGTATCCAAGCAAGTGGTTGTCTCCGTGCATGGAGGTTTTGTTGTCGCCGTGCATGGTGGTGTTGTTGTCTCCGAGCATGGAGGTGTTGTTGTCTCCGAGCATGGAGGTGTTGTTGTCTCCGCAGTACATGGCTTTTTTGTCGTGGAGCAAGTTGTTGTAGTCGTGGAGCAAGTTGTTGTTGTCGTGGAGCAAGTTGTTGTTGTCGTGGAACAAGTTGTTGTAGTCGTCGAACAAGTTGTTGTTGTCGTAGAGCAAGTTGTTGTTGTCGTAGAGCAAGTTGTTGTTGTCGTGGAGCAAGTTGTTGTTGTCGTGGAACAAGTTGTTGTAGTCGTCGAACAAGTTGTTGTTGTCGTAGAGCAAGTTGTTGTTGTCGTGGAACAAGTTGTTGTTGTCGTGGAACAAGTTGTTGTTGTCGTGGAACAAGTTGTTGTAGTCGTCGAACAAGTTGTTGTTGTCGTAAGCAAGTTGTTGTTGTAGTTGTTGTTGTTGTCGTGAGCAAGTTGTTGTTGTTGTTGTTGTCGTAGTTGTTGTTGTCGTAGTTGTTGTTGTCGTGGAACAAGTTGTTGTTGTCGTGGAGCAAGTTGTTGTTGTCGTGGAACAAGTTGTTGTTGTCGTCGAACAAGTTGTTGTTGTCGTGGAGCAAGTTGTTGTTGTCGTGGAGCAAGTTGTTGTTGTCGTGGAACAAGTTGTTGTTGTCGTGGAACAAGTTGTTGTTGTCGTAGAGCAAGTTGTTGTTGTCTAGTTGTGCGAAGTTGTTGTTGTCGTGGAACAAGTTGTTGTTGTCGTGGAGCAAGTTGTTGTTGTCGTGGAACAAGTTGTTGTTGTCGTGGAACAAGTTGTTGTTGTCGTGGAGATTGTTTCGGAGTTGTTGTTGTCGTCAAGTTGTTGTTGTCGTGGAACAAGTTGTTGTTGTCGTGGAGCAAGTTGTTGTTGTCGTAGTTGTTGTTGTCGTAGTTGTTGTTGTCGTGGAACAAGTTGTTGTTGTCGTAGAGCAAGTTGTTGTTGTCGTAGTTGTTGTTGTTGTCGTAGTTGTTGTTGTCGTAGTTGTTGTTGTCGTGGAACAAGTTGTTGTTGTCGTAGAGCAAGTTGTTGTTGTCGTAGTTGTTGTTGAGCAAGTTGTTGTTGTCGTGGAACAAGTTGTTGTTGTCGTGGACGTTGTTGTCGTGAGCAAGTTGTTGTCGTCGTAGAGCAAGTTGTTGTTGTCGTGGAACAAGTTGTTGTTGTCGTGGTTGTTGTTGTCGTAGTTGTTGTTGTCGTAGAGCAAGTTGTTGTTGTCGTGGAACAAGTTGTTGTTGTCGTGGAGCAAGTTGTTGTCGTGGAACTAGTTGTTGTTGTCGTTGAGCAGGTCGTAGTTGTCGTGGAGCATGTTGTTGTTGGCGTTTCGGTGCAAGGCGATTCTGTAGTTATTTCCTTGCAGGGTGTTGTGGTCGGTGGGGTTGGTGTTGACTTATCACATGGTGGTTTTGTTTGGGAGGTGCAAGGAGCTTTTTCGCCTGAACCCGCGGACTGACTGACTTCATGTCCGTGTCCTAATAAAATGGCGGCACTGCGGTCTCCATTAAAGCACTCAACAAGGCTGGGTAAATTGCAAGTTTGTGTCCTAGGATCGAAGGCGAGTCCATGAAAACACTCCCTTCTCAGAGCACGCCCACGCAAGCACACGTAGAAACTGGAGCAGCTAACTGGATCCGCAAAGGATAGACCATTGATTTGTTCCGTGCAGTCAGGCTTGTGGAGAGCCTCGCTGGTCTCGGCAAAGGAGGACAGTGCAATCACAAATGTGAGCAAAATCAAGTTGTCTGCAATTCAAAACGGTTGTAAAATTAATCTTAAGCACGTTCACTGCTGAAATTAGAACTTACAAACTTTCATTTTTCTAAATAGTCCTTCGCTTTGCACTTTTACCACTCGAAGTAACTGATTCTCACTGTACCAATATTCTTTCGACGTGCGGCTTTTATACTCTTCCGGGTGTTCTTATCGTAGTTTTCAATTAGGCCAAGTATTTTAGACACTTAAAAGAGACATAAGAAATCGTGTTGGACGCTTGTCGGAAGCGTCAGGCCATATCAGTGCGGTAGCCATTAGAAAATTAGAAGTCCAACTGAACACCGCTGACCTATGTCGTAACCGAATCGACAACAAGTATTAGCTATTGTGTTTTTCACACAAACTTATGAGTGTGTGTAGTGTAGTGTGTAGTGGCCGGAGTGGCTCAGCGGTTAGTGTGCGCGACTGCTGAGCATGAGGTCGTGGGTTCGATCCCGCCTCGGAACATCTAATGAAAAGTTTTTTTCTTTGTATAAAACTTTACACCCGGCCACACCTCTTGCTGTTGGCGCCAGCATTGCAGTAATTAGCCATGAAAAGCCTCTCAAAAACTGCCGTTCGGATTCGGCGTTAAACTGTAGGTGCCTTTCTCTTGTGCTAAAATTAGAAGCGCACAAGCCAAGAGATTGAGAGAGGCTCGGCTTTGGCCCCTTGGAAGCAGACGCCAGCGTCTCAGTTGCCATATTTGCGGGAAAGAGGAAATTTGGAAAGATTTGCTAACGATGTGAGTATTTCGACAAAGCCTAGAGAGATTGTAAGATCTGATGTAATTTCACCCAATAGTTCGAAAATTTCAAAAATTTCTTAATTTTAAGTCTTATGAGACAGAACACATATCAATGCAGCCAAAAAAATAAAGCGAGCTGCATTAGAAAAACCGAAAGTGTCCAAATTGGCCATTGAAAACATTTTTTTCTCAGTTTATGGCAAATTTTTTATATTTAATCGTCGTGTACAAGCAAGAGCTGTGGTCGAATTTTAATTAAAACCACTTGAGCATGAAGCCCAAAGACTCTTTTATTTTCACAAATTTTGTTTGTTGACTTCAAGGAACCCAACAAGAATACGTCTGGAGGGGTTAAGTCGGACGACCGGGGAGGACAGTTAGTAGTCAAAATTGGCATGACGAACTCCGTTAACATGGCCAGATTATTAGCAAATTAATCGCCCCCAGCTCCCCGATTAATGTAACCGAGTTAAGCAAGGCCATATCATGTTTAAGCTACAGCCTTTATATTAAAACAGCGTTCTGCTGTCACATATGTACATTTTTTTTCCAAAAGCTGCATATCATAGTCTTGTTGTGGTATGTAATAGTAACTTTCTTGTGAAATGTGCACTGGGTGGGCACACTGCAAGCATCCGAAGTCCCTCCAGTAATAGTCAAGAATCAATAGTTTAGTAAAATGGGATAGGCATAACTAAATTGCTTTGACATTTTGAAGATATTTAATATAGTAGTTAAGTGGCCGGGTGGCTCAGCGGCTAGTGTGCGCACCATCTAATTTAAGTTTTTCTTTAACCTGAATATGGGTTTAACGCCTTTATTTTAGTCAAGGTGAATGTTAGCAGGCTCAAGGTCGAGGTTTGATTATAGTTCGCCGTAAATAAAACCAACGTTCCCTATTAAACAAACAATAAAAATACTTGATTACAAAAGGGAAGCATAACCCCTTTAAACAAATGCACACAAGAAAATCGTGGCACACTTTAATCACACTCTGAGACGAATTTCTCAGTAATTAAAATAGTAGCCATAAACAACAGAGATACATTGAACAACCTTCAATGCCAATGCATATACCTTCATATACCCTAAAAAAGCGGAGCTTAAAGCTAGTTGAAAGTTCGTGCAAGTTTGTGCACTTGGAATTCTAGCTTAAAAGCAAGTTGAAAGTTCATGCAAATTTGTGCCATTGGAATTCTCAACAATTTATTCGCCGCCTGGGTAGTATAAATAGGATTTGCAAATGGCTTGTTGGTGTGACAGCAACTGAAAGTGTACTGACGAAGGCTTTGCCATGGCGGCAGCCGAAACGGCCGTCTACACAGCCACAGCTACTGTTCATGTTCAAATGTATTCTCTGTTGAATTTTCTGGTTGATTATTGAACTATAATCAAACCTCGACCTTGAGCCTGCTAACATTCACGTTTTTTCTTTAAATAAACTTTACACCCGGTCACCCCTCTCTGCTGTTGGCGCTAGCTATGTAGTAATTAGCCATGCAAAAGCTTCCTAAACTGGCGTTCGGACTTGGCGTTAAACTGTAGGTCCCTTTCTCTTGTGCAAGATTGAGAGCAGCTCGTCTTTGGCCCTTTGGGGCTGTGTCAAGCCATTTTACATTTAATTCTTACTTAATCTCTTCTGTGGCCTGACATGTTTATTACAACTGCTTTCTTCAATGCGTTACAAACATCCGCACAATTTTATAATACCCTCTGCAAGGGTATTAATATATTGAAATGACCCATATGTAGGTATGAACAATGAACAATGAACAAACATCTAAACATGTCATATGCTCGCCAGATTCATAAAGATTACGAGATCCGCATATACACGCTGGCGATGAAAGAGGTTCACGTCCAGCGTACGAACCCAAAACCAACTGCTATCATTCAAGATGTTCTCTTAATCTTACGACGTTTCTCTAAGTCAGATTTATACTATTACCGTCGATAATGGAGCAAACATGGTTCGAGCAGAAGAACTTTACAATGACAACAGCAGAGCAGAAAAGGAATGCATCGATGAAGAATGTTGCTCATGTGACTCAAAAGTATTTGTTGATTTGGACGATGACAAAGTTTCCTCATTAGATTCCATGGAGGAACTCTATTATTACAGTTCGTTGTGCTGCACACTTTAAATTTAGTGGTTAACGATTTTTTTAAGGAAGTTCAGTTTGACATCAGTAGAGTTCGCACACTTTGAAGAAAACTCCGTAGAAAAACTAAATAAACCATAATAAACTAATAAACTAAATAAAATTTCTTTAAAATAACTCCACCTATTATTAACAGAATGGAACGTTGTTCAATATGTATGTTATTTGCTGCATCCAATTTATAAAACATCCTTAAAACTGCAGGATTCACAATTATTACGATTGGTTTTCATGTCAAGCAATTGTTCGAAAATCTTCAGCAAAACATCGCTTATTGTCATCTAATTGCCTCGAAAAACGTTCTTCTATTATAAGCTTAGTACCAATATTTCAAAATTTTGTTTACTTCTGACAAAAAAAAGGTGCAAAGTAGCACATTGCAGACATGCTTAAGCTCCAAAAATTCGTCTGATTGCAAAGATGAGAAGTTTATTTAAACAATAAGCAAATTTCAAATATTAAATCTGTGAATTATGTTATCGATTCCTTTGAACATAGTCCAAGAGCACATACATCGACAAATGTTTTGAAATTTTGGAAAGGTCATAATAACGAAGACTTACAAAATATTACCTTAACCATAACTACTAACCGTTCCAGCAACTCGGGTATCAGTTGAACTAGCATTTTCAACACTTAAGTTTGTTCTTTCTGACTTAAAAGCTAGTATAGATGAACAGCTCCTGGAAGATAGATTGCAAATTAACTTAAACTAAGCAGTTTCTAAAAGTTGTTAATTTCATCTAATGGATTTGATAATAACACTAAGTTTAGTAATCAATAGTATGTTTAAGCATATGGAGAGAAAGTTATACAAATTTCATTTTTTACGAATTAATAAATAGAAAGTCAAAATTTTCTTTTATGTTCATGCGAACCAAGGGTTCGATCCAGAACCTTGGGTTCAGCTGCCCTAAGAACCGGGCTCGAACCCCCGGACCGAACCTCCAGCAGAATTTCAGATTTTAAGTGTGTTATTTATCTTTTTACAAATGTTGGGTCGACCAGGATAAACTTACGAGAAGTAAAGCACAATATAACGCGGTTACTTCAATAGAATCGCCACCATACTCCAAATCTACAGAGAGAACTAAAAAATTAAGCAGCAAGCAGCATGCATTCTTGCACAGAAGTTGTCTTTTTATGTCCGGCTCGAAGGGCCAATGAAGTGATGAGTGGTTACCTCAATTCTCTAATTAACTTATTGGTTTTCCGTGTTCAATATTATTCACTTGCAATTTTTGCTGAGGCGAGATCATTGTATTGTTTCTCTTACATCCGGCTCGAAGGACCAACGAAATGTCATCACATCAAAGCAAATTTTCTTTTATGTTAAAGCTTACGCTCTGGACATTTATTAAAACATTAAACAATTTAATATGTGGAGTGAGTCGACCAAAAGAAATAAATAAATATGAATCAAATGAACGGGGTAACGTTTGATTAAGCGCACGTTCAAGCCAGAGTTCCGGAATATGTGTGTGGGTCGTGAGCGAGCAGTATGGCCTCCATCGACAGGGAGGAGTACAAAATATATACGCATGTAAAAGTGTAAAAGATTATCAAATTTGGACATTAATTCAGCGGCGCTTAATCAACCAGAGCAAGTAAGCTTTTATCAAAACGGCCAACGGGGCTTCGGGCCTAGGCCTTGGCAACTGGCGGCTGGGCGGGCTTATAGAAAGCCGGAGCCATGCCTAAAAAGAACATAAATTTTAGCAAAACAGTTTACACACTTGCATCTTGGGCAATTCAAAACTTACGTCCATTTACGGTAGCAGTGATTTTAGCTTTGGCCACATCCTTATCTAGCAACTCAGATTCACAGTCAGTGATCGGTTCAACAGTCTCCTCCTTCTTGACAATCTTTATATTAACATCTGGTGCCGATGGAGCTTCATCATCATTAACGCCACGACGACGCAGAGCCTTGACAGCAGCACCCAAGGCCACACAAGCCGCGGCAGTAGCTCCCACACAGATCAAAGTATTGCGCGATGGACGCAATCCAGGCGAGATTCCTCCAGAGTAGAGGTTCAATTGTTGTTGGGCCAGATTGGCGATATGTTTGGTATAACTCAGCAGCATGATGAAACAAGTTTTACTGCAAACAAAAAAGAAAATAAGGAAGAAGCGCTCAATTGAAATTCATATCCAACCCAATTCTCTCTCTCTATCTTTCTTTACAGTTCATCCCGTTATCCAAGTACCGAATCAATTAGTCGGTGCACCACTTGGCACTGATGTTCAAATCGAGTGTCACGTTGAGGCCTCGCCCAAATCAATTAACTACTGGATTAAGGACACGGGTAAGTCCCCCCTCTGTGTATGCGTGTGTGTGTGTATGTCGTCTGTCTCTGCAGCTGGTGTCCAGCCCCAACGCATCATTACTTCAACATTTCATAGACCAGGCCTGGACCCGGCCGTCATTAGTCAGTTGTCAGTTGGGCACGTCCCGTTGAAACTTTTAAATGCCATAAACTAAAAATAAATCTACATACGACAACAAAAACGGTTGCAATTTAGCCGGTGTAGCTGAGAAGTAATCCGATTTGTTGTAGACCATTGAAACCAAGGTTTTTTTTACCAAATATATAGTTATCCGACTTCGACCAAACTCGTGAAGTAACATAGAAAACTTATAAATACGAAGTTTGAAGACATTTCGAACATTGGAGGCTTGTTGCAGGTCTTTGAACCTCACATTCGTTCAGCAAATAAGGCTGCTAGGAGAGTTATTACTCCAGTAGAGGTTCAATAGACCAGGATTCCCACAACAATCGGGATCGACGCAGTGTCCTACACAACTTTACCCAAAGATTGCCAGTCCCGGGCAATGGGAAGTCAAGTACGTTGCCTACCCCTTTTTACTTATCTTATTCTTCGTTTTTCTCCTAACTGAGCCAGCAACGCCGGCCTGCTTGCTCAGACTTCTTCTTCGACGAGCCGAACCCTGGGCCCATAACCTATGCGTTCGGTGTGCAAGAGAAGGATCAACCGAGGACTGCGCTCTGTGCCGTGTTATAGCTCAGGCCTTGCCATACATCAAGACCACACAACAGGATTCCATTGTCCCTCTTACGACCTTCGCTTCCTTGTTTACTTTCGTCAAGCATTCAGTGATCAAAAGGAGCCGTAAAAAGGTACTAAATGCAGGAAATGCCAGGGGGAAGAAGAGAAGAGAGGATCTCGGTCACCTACAAGGCCATCGGAAGATCCATGTTAAACTATGCGTGACACCCAATGCCAAAACCTCCAGCGAGTAGTTGGGGGTTGTCACTTGACTTATCCAAACCATCTCCACCAGGAAACAGAATTCTTTCCAGTCAGAAATCACAGCCAACCTCATTGGATGCTACTGCAAGTCCCACCCCAATCATGACTGCATCATGGAACGCATGTTCCAAAGCATACCCCCTATTACCTGAGGACTCAGCTCCCCAAGGTACGTCAACTCTTGGGAAATGGCAAGGTAACAATAGCAAACACATGCACTGAGGTCATAAAGAAGGCACACTCCGATATGGTTGCCAGCACCATAGAAGCCCACCAAATTAACGTCGTTCTGGGAGGCTGGCCACCACCTATCGAAAGACTCTTCCCAAACACGCCAGGGCGGCACTAGCCAAACTCAGCTCAGGGAAAAGCTGGCACCTTAACAACTAGTTACCTAGCCCTCATGAGCACTGACAGCATAAGCAGCAGCAGTCCAGCAAAAAGACCACATCGGTAGAGAACGCGACCAATACCTCACCTGAGGGTAAGGATATCAATAATCTGGACTATGTAAAAATGGCTTGACACAGCCCCAAAGGGCCAAAGCCGAGCTGCTCTCAATTTTGCACAAGAGAAAGGGACCTACAGTTTAACGCCAAGTCCGAACGCCAGTTTAAGAAGCTTTTGCATGGCTAATTACTACATAGCTAGCGCCAACAGCAGAGAGGGGTGACCGGGTGTAAAGTTTTATTCAAAGAAAAAACTTCTCAGATGTTCTGAGGCGGGATCAAACCCACGACCTCTTGCACAGAGATCGCGCACACTAGCCGCTGAGCCACCCGGCTACACAATCTGGACTATACCCCGGTCAAAAGGGCAATGCCAGCCGGGAGTCTTTGGCAAAGGCGGAAGATTCTCAATTGGACTTCCAATTATTAGGTTATTGCTACAACGATATCTTGGCTGAGGGCTACAAAGAAGTGCCCATTAACCTACTGGAACGTACGATGCTTCAGGGCACCGTTAAGAGGGAGCTCGGTTCCGGACCGCGGTCAGTGGCAAAACAGACGGAAATGGCAGGACTACAGTGCAGCTGAAGCCTATTGGGACCTTTAAGACCATTCACTTCCGAAATTTGAAACCTATTTTGCAGCCAAGAAACTCACTTCAGAAAGGGCGCAGATGTGGGCACATCTGTTAAACTAGCACCAATTGGGTCCGCGTTGGACAAGTCTAAGAATCTGGAGCGCCATTTATGGGAAGTCGGACTTCGTGGAGCGTTGACATGTTCGTTAGATTCAAAAGGTTGAGTGCATTTTAGGCCGCGGAGAATGTTTAGAACAGCGATGCCCAGCCGTATGCTCTTTGAGTACGTTTTGAGGAAGCCAATGATCGTATACATGCAGAGCACGAGATATGAAAAACGACACACATGCAAACGATTTCGTGTGTATGCATCGCGTAGAACAGAAACCAGTTTTGTTCTCTCCTTTGATTGGTGCAAGCAAACTGACCAACAACAATTTCATGTGATTTTGTTGTTGCCTTACACAATTTCAATGTGTTTTTCTTTGTGACTATAGGTGAGTGCTCTGCCGTATGCTGCTTTTGGGCATGCCTGGTTTAGAATCTCAACACGCTTCTTGAAGTTTGCTTCCAAAATACAGAATATTTCTAACCCATTTCTGAAATTGTCCCACACGTTGACGTACAAAGCGCAGTAACTACATTAAATTCAAAACTTGAACGCAGTTGACCTGCCGCCCAACCGATAGCTTGCATCATGCATGAAAGAAGTACAAGGTGGATGTGGATGAAGATGATTCTTAGGGACTTACCCCTATACCCCCTTAAGCACTTGGGCATGCAGCTCAAAGACTTCTTCATTTGATTTGCTGTTTGCACTGTCCGAAGGCTTTGCTGTATGGCATTTAATTTAACATAATTTCCATTCAATTGGAAAATACCAAATTCTGCCACATTAAATGTTGAAAATATCAAATGTACCGCAGTTCCGGACTTAATCCTTCTACACTAAGCTCCTCATCTGCGATGTATCACCTTGTGCCTTGCGCCTGATGCCTGGTGCCTTGTGCTGTTTATCCTTTCGTTTCTCAATCATTAAGCAACAAATATATTGACTGAGCCCTAACATGAACAGCACAGAACATGCCCCCAGCCCACCGTAAGGCCAAGCATGTGACATGGTCAGGGTTGTTGGGTTCATCAAACTGCATTATGCACACACACACACACACACACGCAGACACACACACAACTCACCCGTCCTCGTGCTTTAATTGCTTGAATTCACTTACCCAAAATCGTATTGAAATTTGCAGAGATTTTTCTTCGTCCAAAATTGAGTGGTAAAATTTAGATTCTTTGTATATTTACACCAAAATGTTTTCGCGATCGAACTTTCGTTTATGTTTATGTTTATATATATATTTTATTTTATTTTTTTTTTAGGCTAAAATAAACACGTTACGATCCGTTTGGTAGCAAAATAGAAATGAACTGAATAGAAAACTGTTGTAGACTCCCCAACCTAGCAAGACTTCAAAGCAAAGGCCTACTTGGGATTTGAAAAGTTGAAAAAATTTAAAAATAATTTTTTGTTTGCTTTCTTTCATTTTCAGGTGAAATGATAGTCTCTTCAATGAAATATCATGTCCAGGAGGGATCGCAGTCCATGTATGAGACCAAAATGACAATGATTGTGCGCAAATTCCAAAAGGATGATGTCGGCTCCTATCGCTGTATAGCCAAAAACTCACTGGGCGAAGTGGATAGCAGCATACGATTATATGGTAAGTAGTGCACAAGTCTTTACTTCCAGTGTAGCTCTACGGAATGTTTGTGTTACAGAAATCCCCGGTCCCAATCGTAAAAATCCAGCAAATGGCAAAGGCAACAGTGGAGCAGGAGGAGGCGCCACTGGTGGCTCGAACGATGCGGATGCCAATGACATTTTAAAACTGAAACAACAAGTCAAAGTCACCTACCAGCCGGGCGACGATGAGGAACTGCAGTACGGTTCGTCGGAGGATTTTGAGGATGGCGATGGATTCGGTGGACTGCCGCCGTTATCGCCACACGTTTACTATACCAACAACAATAAACCGCCCACACATAAGCCGGGCGGCACTGGCAATCAGCATCAGCAGCATCATCATCATCACCACCACAACAACCAGCAGCAGCAGCAGACGCACGGGAGCAGCGGCGGTAACGAGTTGACTCCATCGTCGACGGGCACCCGTAAGCCACCCTATTATGGCACGGAAGTGCGCGGCCTGGACAACAACGAAATGAGCTCCGGCGGAGCAACGATTCGATGGTGGTGGCGACGTCGTCGACAGCCGTTCTTAATGGGTTTGTCGGCCGTGTCCGGCTTACTTTGGCTGTTATAATACCCAATGGCCATAGCATAACTCACACACACAACACTGGCACACGCACACACATACACACACAGACACAGACCATAAGTTGTAGTAGCCAATGTTAAATGTTAAATAACAAACGTAAGTAATCTGTATCTATAGAAAGTGCCCGAATTTTTCTTTGCTTTCATCAATTAAATCAAAAAAAAAGAAAAACAAAAAAATCTAAAACCAATTTCCCAAACCGATTTATACCTTTCACAACTTTTCCGCTCCGCACCGCCCCGCCCACCACTCGTCAAAGGTCAATTAATATGAGAAGGAAAAAAGTTTTGATTTGAAAAAAGAAAGTCAAATAGGGAATTTGATTTCTGTCCCCCTTTTTTTTTTGTCTTAATACCCTGGCCAAGGAAAGGGATATGCCACACCAGTTAAAACAAGCCTTTGTTGCTGTTTCTTATACCAAATTCTGCAAGTTTAAACGTTATGGACTTTATAGACACTGAACAACCTTTGAACCAGTTCTTGTAAGCTGATCTTGAATCACTTAAATATTGAAGTCTATTTCACCAATTTACCAAAACCAAATTTCTAGTTCATAGCTTAATAAACTGCTGAGATAAGGCCACTTTTTTACACCCGGTCACCCCTCTCTGCTGTTGGCGCCTGCTTTGTAGTAAACAGCCGTGCAAAAGCTTCTCAAACTGCCGTTCGGATACGGCGTTAAACTGTAGGTCCCTTTCTCTTGTGCTAAAATTAGAAGCGCACAAGCCAAGAGATTGAGAGCAGCTCGGCTTTGGCCCTTTGGGGCTGTGTCAAGCCATTTTTACATAGTTGCTGAGATATGGTTTTGAACCTCTACTGAACCACTCTTTTAAGCAAATTTGAAACCAGTCTGAAAATTGGTCTTGACCTCGTAACATACTCTCTTAGACTACAATAAACAAATTTCAAGTTCATTGCTCAAGTAACTACTGAGATATGGCTCTGAACCACCGTTGAAGCACTGGTTTGAAATTGGTCCTGGCTTTTAGTATAGCTCTCTCTACACAACAACAAATTTCAAGTTTCTTGCTTAAACAATTACTGAGATATGGCTATGAACCACTTTTGAAATATGGTAAAATGGTTAGGAATTGGCTTTGAACCAAGATTAAGAGTAACTTTCTTTAATTAACCCATAAAAACTAAATTTCATGTTTATAGCATAAGCCTTCACTGAGATATGGCTTCGAACCCCTATTGAACCATTTTTCTTTTTTGTATGCTGATACGGAATTGGTCTTGACTTGGTCAAATTTCCCGCTCCGTATTACCAACTTACACATTAAATTTCAAATTCATAGCTTAAGGGGGTATTGCTGCTTGGAAGGCTGTTTTTTGACCTTTTTAAAAAACCATCTTATTTGAAAACGGAGATAGTCATTTAAATTCTGTTTTTTTTTTATTGTACTAACCCATTTTATGCCGTTTTTTATCTAGAGGTGAAAGTTACTTTTCTTGGGTAATAAGGACCCAGTAAACACGAATCCGAAGTCAAAAAAAACTCTACCTATGATAGTTTCGCCAGGATAGACTGTTCGACTAGTCGAACAGCGGCGGTAGGGCACAATTGAGATAGCATTTATAAATTAATTTGTCAGAGTTCAAATACAACAATATGCTGCACAAGTTTGAATGTTTTCTTGCTTAAACTCATTTTTCTTTTAGAAATCTATTAAAGAAATATTTAAAATATACTTATATATCTCTTATTCCCACTCGTGATAGGTTAAGAAGCAGGAATCCAGGTGCAGGTTCACCTGACATTTTTTACACATCGCTTGTGTAGGGTTGTGGCAGATCTTACATCGCTTCACTTTATTCACAGGATGACTCACCCCACGATTTCTCGTATGTATCCGGACCTACGAGAATTACGTAAGTTTCTCTTAACATCGAACTTCGCTTTTCCTGAGAGATGCGGGTTTCAAACGCACATCAGTTATAACGATTGTTTCTCTTACATTCGAAATCCGGTTTTCCTGCGAGATGCGGGTTTCAATCGGAAAAGAGTCAGTTTTCGATCCGTTTTCGCTATCGAGAAAGTGTGTATCGAGAATGAACCCGAACACGTGCCTCGAGAACTTACGTTTTGCTGCCACAAACTGAGCGATAGGTAACACTTTTACGAACCAAAAGCGGACACGTTCTCGATAGTTTTGTAAGAGAAAATTTCTGGAAAATGTTGAAATCGGATCCGTTCTCCAGGTCAATTGACAATCTTCTCATGAACACGAGGGCCAACTCCAATCGAAATTTTAGTTGTGTGAGTTTCTGTCGACTTAGAGTCTGATTTATAAGGCAATTCTATTTCCACGGATATACTATTTACGGTTCTAGAACATATAGCCAAAGAGGACACCAAAACTGCTTTGATTTTATTGAAATGCGATAGTTCGATAACGATAGTTTATAACAGCTTTATGTTGTAGTTCCGAATTTAATTTGGCTAGCTGTTCAATGGCTGTCTATTCTAATGACGCTTTCTTGGTGGTGATTGGTCCACAAAATATAGTTGACGCCGGGAAGGAATCTCTAAATGGCTTGACATATCTATAAACTATTTTTGTCGTAGGTATCGTTAGCACCACCTTACTTTACCCGATGGGAACCGAAATTATTCTTGAAGTGCAGATTTTGCATTATTTTTTTGAACATTGCCCGCGACATGATTTGATATACAATTGAAACACCAAGTGTTGGATTTGTGTATCAACTCTTATCTATTTGTGGCGACTTGTGGTAGCCAGACCATCTATTAGTTTCAATAAATCTTTTAAGTAAGATCGTGTTCAATAATTTGGCAAAGTGGATATACACTGCTAAGCAAGCCCCTTGCTGAGTCAATTTCTCAATTGTCCTAAGCTCTCCTAGTGCTTCTTTTCCAAGGGCTTCCTTTTTAAGGACTAATTTCGACCTTTTCTCAAATTAATTCATGATTTTCGGAAAAAAATATATAAAGTTATAGGTTTTTTAGCTTGTTGAATTGATGTCTTCATGTAAGGTTATTTTCAAATCCCACCTGGAGCCTACCGGCAAGGTGGGGGGCGACCTGATTATTCTTTGTCTGAAAGCCAATCTGCAACATTTTGTTGCTGTGTTTTCGATACTCGGGTGTAGTTATTGCAGTGCACTCGGCGCAGATCTCTGTTCCGTATGGACTACATTTGATTGAAAATTGAAGGAGTTAGTTATCAATTTTCGCAAGAGGAAATTGAAAGTGTATTTCAAATATAGACAAAGTCTGAAATAAGTGACTGGGAAATTTTGGAAAGTCTGCATACACAAATGCGAGCGAAGTAGCGGATATAAGCTATATCAGACTGTAGTATTCTGAACCACTTTTTGTAAAATGGTTCGGAACCGATGTCTACTTAGTAAAATACTTCATTCTATACTTTTTTACTTGATAAAATAACTTCTATTTACTGTAAGTACAAAAGGAACTTCATTTAGGAATGTTTGTTCCAATTTTAATGTAATTATAGTTAGTTTCCCGAATTTCTGAATATTTCCTACTATTTAAACACGTTGATGACCAGTTAGAGATTGACCAGGGTAACCATAGCTTCGACTTGACTTGCACAGCTATTTGTATGCTCTGTGTTTCCTTCCCTTAACGTTGATTGACAGACAAAAATTTGACTAAGGTTCTGGTACAAAATGAAATTCAACTTTTTCTTATCAAAAATAAACAAAATAAATTCTCATAATTTTTGTTTTTCTTTTTTTTTTTTTCTTTTGTATATGCAAATTAGACAGCGTACAAACTGGTATATATAAATATATATACATATATATTTAAGTACAACTCGATACGCTTTTCATCAGCAGCAACAGCAGCAGCAGGAGCCATTGAAAAACTTTCAGTCAGATGCGGAATGCATATGCAAAAAGGTTAAAAACTTTTTCTTAAGAAACTGCACCGTCTGCTCCTGCTGCTGCTGCTGCTGCTGTTGTCTTGTAAGCTGTGGCCATGTGATGAATTACACACACACACACTCGCCCCCTCCCTTCTCCCACCTACCACTGAGTCAGTTTTTAATGAAATAAAAACTTTTTGGCAAAGTGAATTTCATTGTACGCCGAACCGATGACAACAACTTACTTACAAGCAAGGAGTACGAGCACCAAGTTCATATACAAAACCGCCAAAAGCAGCCACTGATGATGATAATCAGACGAGAGGCTGACAACCGCAGCCAAAGCAAAAGCAGGGAGTTGACACAAGTGTTTCAAATTACATACACCCGCCCCACCCTGTCCTACCACGAAGCAGAGTGAACTACATACTAGTACAAAACGTCCGGGCAACACTTTTATTGTTGTTACTCGGCTGCTGCTGCTGCTGCTGTTGCCACTTTGCTGCTTGTAAGCCCGCGTCCTTTCGCTGTTATCTTTGTTGTGTTGACGCATGTGTGTCATACTGTTGTTTCTTCGCACATACAATTGTGGTGTAAGTGCTTATGATTCAGCCCACCCCCCGCCCACTCACACACACACACACACACTTGTGACTGGGTCTGCTTGTAATCTTTTGTGTATTTCTGCTCCGTTGTCTTGTAAGAAAGAACCGCTTAATTGCTCTATTTTGGTGCTTTTAAATTGTATTTTAATTTCAAAATTTTATGACTTTTTTGACGTTGCAGCTAGGTCTGTTTGTTAATACCCTTTCCTGCATTAAGTGAGCAAAAATGAGTTGCTTAAAAATTCTAATTGAAGCCAATTTTAAGGACATTTCCATTGAAAACAAAAAAGTTTTCTCACTTAAATTAAATTTTCGACCGATCATTCCTATGGCAGCCATATGCTATAGTAATCCGATCCCGCCGGTTCCGACAAACGTGCTGCGTATATTAACCAAAAGACTTCGTGAGAAGTTTGTTGAAGATAGCTTTCAAACTGACGAAGGAGTTAGCATTGAAACAGACAGACGGACAGACGGACTGGGCTAAATCAACTCAGCTCACCATCTGATCAAGAATATATATACTTAATGTGGTCGGAGATGCTTCCTTCTATGCGTTACAAACGTCCGGACAATTTTATAATACCCTCTGCAAGGGTATAAAAAGGCCAGGCTGCATTTGAGGCTTTAAGGTCATATAATTGAAGAAATTCAATTGAAATTTTATTGTAATTATTATCGACGATCATTGTCATTGTCACTTCGGGAACAGCTGAAAACGTTGAAAGCATACCTTCGTGAGAATATAATTATCTGAGCACAGAGTCAACGAGGAAGCGTTGAGAATCGTTTACAAAGAAATCAAAGCTACAATTGAATGAGTATCGCAATACCGGACTGGGCAATCGAGGATTGTTGATCAAGTACATAGCATAAGATATAATACACCATAGCAAATTGTATATTACTGATCACATAACAAGTAAGAAAGTTGGTCAAGTCCGACTATAACATACTCTGTACCTGTGAAGTGCTGCCCATCACCGGTGCTGCCCATAATTGTTTGTCCAGAAGGAACGAACCTTCTATCTATAAGACTGCAGAAGAAATTACGGTTTTTTTTCAATATGCGGGGGCGCAAGGGGGCGTGTAAAAAATTAAAAATAAACTTTATCTGCCTGCAAGTATAAGAAGCATATGTCCCATACATGTCAAACCTCTATCTCTTACCATCATATAAATACGGACAGATGGACACTTTTGCACAAACTTACTATACTCTGTGTACCTCTGGTACAGGGTATAAAAAGTCGAGGGATTGTTTATAATTGAATTATCAACAGAAATTCAATAAAGTATACATATGAGCACAGCAGATGTGTGGTTGCGCAGACGGTACCGTTTCGGAAGCCATCATGGCTAAAGCCCCGTCAGTTCGCTTTCAATTGCTGTCACAGTATCAAGCCATTTGCAATTTTCTATTTAAAAGACCAACTGGTAAAATTAAAACTTGAGAATTGGAAGAGCGCAAAGAGCGCCAAATTCCTTCTTGTTATTAAGCTCCATGTGTAGGTTAGTCCAAAGGTATTGCCATTGGCATTGAAGGTTGTCCAATGTATCTTTGTTGTTGTGACCACTTCGTCTCAGAGTATGCTTGAATGCTTGAGTCGGCTAACAACTACTTTGACTAAAATCAAAACCAGGTCGCTAGAACCGATTACCGAATTCTGTCCTTATAATCGAATTTTATTCGCTCTTATTCCGACGAGTTTTTTGGGTTTTTTTTTTAAATTAGAAATACTTTAGAAGATATAGTTTTTTTTATTGAAAATTTATTTTATTTATTTTAATTTTTGAAAATTAATTTTATTGAAAATGACTTCGCTAAAACGAGTCATTTTTGTGTTATAAGGTATCAATTGGATCTCATGTTTTAATTCGCATATACGTATTTCCAAACGTTTTGTTGGTATCAGCGCTTGAAACTCACTGATGAGATAGCTGGGAGTCCATCGAATCAGTCTGTCTGATTTCGTTGATTAGACAAGGCTACAAAATTTGACTTTTTCAGTATATTCAAGGTTTGGTGGTGATTCTAGATAATTTCTCTGTGCTGAACTCAAATCTGCTTTTAGAAATGGCGCATCACGTCTAGATCTTTAGAAATTTGAGCTTAGCCTTGTTAAAAATGCATATTTAAACCCTTTTTCGGCACTTTTTGTGGGGTACTCTTTCTAATGTTTAAACTTTCTTTGATATTATCGTAAGTTACTACTCCTTAGGTTTAAAGTAAACTATCCTAACCATATTTGCAGTTTTTTAAGCGGATATATACCATTTTTAAAAAATGATGTTTGATTAATTGAATTGTCTACTGTCAAAAAATATGCATTGCATAAAAATGGGGGGGGGGGGGATTCAAAATATGGTCAGTTGAAGGACATGTATTCATAATGGTATATCTTCGCTTAAAAAAATCGGAGAATTCCTTGGAATAGTTTATTTTGAAGCTTAGAAATAGTACTTTAAGATAATATCAAATAATAAAAAAATAGGATCAAAACGGTCATAAAAAAAGTAAAAAAATTTATAAAAATTTACAAAAAGACGTGTTTTCATTTCCGAAAACAGATTCGTGTTCAGCACACAAAAATCATCTACATTTTAGAATCACCACCAAACTTTCAATATACTGATCCTAATCAATCCTAAACTTTGAGAAGCCTAACAAGCACTTTGACTAAAATCAAAATAGGTCGCTAAAATCCATATACATTATTTCTATTTTATCTCAAGCAAAAAAGTGCTTTGGGTAGGTACATTGGCAGACTGTTTAAATTTGGAAAATCATCGATGTTGCATCCATGTTTTATTTCCAAAACATCGATGTCACAAGACATCGATTTTTCTCCAGCTCTAGCTCAAAAGTTAATTCTTGGATCAAGAATTTCGCTCTTAGATTACAAATTCTCATTCTAATCTTACTTTTGACATTGAACGATCCAGGCATATATTTTTAAACTTTTATTTTTTTCGTTTTAAAAAAATTTTCTTAAGAACGCTTAGCCACCCCTTTTAAGTAGAATCCCAGATTCGCGCCTGACAGGCCTGACTTTAAATCTAGGATTTAAATGGCCAACCAAGAATGCAATATATATGTTTTCATTTTAGTTTAAATTTGGTAAAAATTGTTAATAATATTAAATAATTTGCCAAATTCTTAGTTCAATCTTTGTGGCCTTGTCTCGCTTACTAAAACTGGAATTATGTTGTTGTTTGCTTGTGTTACACTATATGATCTATCAGCCATATTCCCGTTTTCACTTAAGTGAATTCGAATGTGACACCTGTTCTCTATTCGAATAATCAATTAAGGTAAATGGTGTCAAATCATTTGTTTCTTATTATTTACTTTTTATTCCACGGATTCACAGGCCTGTTTAATACAAATCCGTAAGGGGGCGCCCTGTATGAATTTCAATATTTACATTTAAAAAGAGCATCCTAATGAATATTGTGGTTCTGTTTACGGTAGATGTGTGGCTTAGAAAGCAGCTCGAAAATGCCACCTGTCCTTCATTTGGTCCTTCGAGCCGGATCATACCTATTTTCTTTTACACATGAATGACCTTTTGTAACTGCTTGAAATTTAAATTTTTGCCATATTTAAGGACAGTAAATTAACAAAGGGCCTCTCCCAAAAAGTGTATCTCAACATACTTTTCTTGTTCTTAACATTATTTTTTTTTTTTTTTGGTAAATTTTTTTTACTGCGGTTTATTGTGTTATGCACTCGCAACAAAACTTGTATCTATTTAAATTTTGTGTGTGGCAACATGTTTATTTTATAACCTAAAGGCAGTGGCAAGAGCAGTAGCAGCAGCAGGACCAAACGCCAGTCTTCATGTTTGACGGAAGTTTAATTGAATACACCGCTTACAGTCAGTGGCACTGGAACCGGGAGGGTGAATGGCTGGGTGGGGGGGGGGGGGGGGGATAGGACCCGGCCAGTTGGCCGCAAAACATTTGCCGCATGTACAAAACAGAAGAGCAGCAGCAGTGGCAGCACTCGCTAAAACAAATGGCAATCAAGTTGAATTGTTACACACTTCTGCAAACCACTCAAAAAGGGGCGGGGGCGGGGCGGGGGCGACTTCTTCAGGCTGGCATTTTGCTGAAATTTACTCAACTTTTTTGATTTAATAATGAAATAAGCTGGCTTGCATATGTAAGTGGGTTGCTATGTATATTTTCAGCTCCAAAGTTTCACTGTTCTCAGCTGTAGCTAAACTCGGTATGATAATTTGGATGAATTAAAATTTTAAAGATATATAAGTAGCAGCCCTCGCTGGCTTGCTTACTTGTGTGAGTGTGTGTGTGTGTGTGAGCAACAGCTGCCACTTGAAGGCAGAGACTAATCTTTTCTCTCCAAACAAAATAAAATGTTAAATTAAATAAATACAAAAGATAACAAGGCCAAAAATTGTAAATTCAATTTACTTCAAGCAGAAAAATGTTGCAAATCTTAATTGTCAATCGTGTTGACAACCTTTCAACACACTTGCACACACACACACACACGCACACCCTTTTGAATTGATTTAATTGAAATTTTATTCTCCGACTGCAGCAACAGTTGTCCCTGAAGTCTGTTTATTTTCTAGGACATTTTTAATTAAGAATTTCTTTGTCGCTTTGGCCCCATCATAATAGACATCTAATTGTATTCTGTTGATGTGCAATGTATAAAGAAATAACAACAAAATATAACAAAATAACACACTCTCACACACACACGCATTCACACGCATATTCAATGTGTAAACTTATGATAGAAAATTGTAAAAAAAAATTTAACAAAATAACAAAAAAGAGGTTGTTTCATATACATACTGACATAACACACACATAACTATTGCATAATGCTTGAAATTTGTATTACTTACTTACATACACGCATATATATAAATATTATATATAAAAAACTATGAGAAATAACCTTCAAAAAGAGTTACAAAACAATAATATTATGTGCCATTATTAGCAAACATGAGGTAAAGAAAAAGAGAATACAAAACAAAAGAAACAAAAAACTAAAAGTAACATTAAAATGTAGCACCACATTTTGGTTAGGAATGCATATAGAAATAGAGAAATACTTGCCAGTTGTTCGGGTCCGATATTCGATTCAAAAAGTTGGCGACCTTGCAGTGAATTCTGCTTACACTTTGATTCAGTGAATACTTCTTTAACTATACAGCAGAGGCAGGCAAGAAATACATTCACATTTTTGCATTGGTGTGTGTGAGAGCAGCGCAAAATTTTCTCTCTTTTCCAGTAGCAACGACTGCGTCGCGAAATCGTAACGCAGCGGAGCTTTAACAGTTTATACCGTGTGTGTGGAAGCAGCGCTGCTGTGAGATTTTTCGTATGCACGACAGATAGCAAGCTGCCGGCCCCTGCTATACAGTTTCTTGTTTGGCAAACGACATCTTGACGCAGTCGACTATCGAGCACTCGCCTGCGACAGTGCGACAAATCACAGTAAAACATTCAGCATGTAAAAAGCTCATTGATGCAGATGACATTGTTGGTAAGTTCGTGGGACTGTTTTGCATTCAAATTTAAAGAGGCAGTTCTAAGCACAAGCTTCCAGCTTTCTCACTTAGAAACCTCAAAGCTTAAGCATTGATACCCATAAAGTTTTGCTTACTGTAATGTGAGTCTAATTTAGCTTTCATTGCTCCTTGCAGTTCCCAACTGCTTAAAGCTCAGATTGCATGGAAAGACTTCAACAATCAAAAGACATTTAGCCAACGCCTTTGGATGATTGGGTTGGACATCCATGAAACAGTAACTGTAAAGCAGGGACAGGCACATTCAAAGCAGCGTTGCTCTGACACACATAGTATAAGCTGTACAAGCGCCGCTGCGTTGCTTGCTTTCCTACGCCGCGACGCAGTCGTTGCTACTGAAATTGAGAGTAATTTTTGCGCTCTCACACACACCAATACAAAAATGTAAATGTATTTTTTTCCTGCCTCTGCTGTAAAGGCATCCTGCTCTGTTCGGTGAATCAATGAATAAGCTGTTTGAAGTTTTTGACCTCTAGCCAGCTAAGCTCATTACTAACTAAAATTTTAATCTTTATAAGCATCTGGGCTGAAACCCGGTTTTGAACCGAACCGGTTCGAGCCCGGAATTCCGACATATTTTATACTACGAGCACAACCAAGTGTGAAATATATTTGAACATGAACCTGTTTCGAACCCAAATATTCGGATCGATTTAACAAATATTTCTCATTCAAAAGTTCAAGCTACTTTCTATTTTTTTTTTCATAGTTACTTTAATCATTTGATGAAAGCTTTGTATCTTACAATGAATGTCTTTTGGTCAATTTAAAAATTTTCATTGTCAGTCAGCTGCCCCCCTAGAATTTTCGAATTAAATAAAAATTAAGTTCCGTTAATTCTGAGTATTTGGTTATTAAAACACTCAAACTATTTAAGAATATACAAATTATGAAAACAGTGTAGCCACGGCCTCAAATAATTAGAGCACAACTTGGTAATTGTCTAACATATTCCCGTGTACCTAAAAAATAATACAAAAAAATTTACTTGTGAAACCAAATTTTTCGTCAAATATGCCAAAAAGTCGGCCACAACGGCCTGTGAAACAGTTTTACAGAAGTAGATTATGTACTATGTACATTGGACTTGGCTTTCTGGGGGCACTACTTAAAAATACGCACCAAGCTGTCCTAAAATATAATACTTAATCACTTAAGAAACCGTGACTCAACCCATTTTTACAAGGCAAAATATTTTCCGAGTTGTCGGGACGTGACAACCAGTTTTGCCATTTTAGCCATTATGTTGCTTGATCTATCAATTATGAGAGTGGAAATTCAATAAATATTTTAAAAGTGCCCTTTGCTTCAAATCATGGCATTTTAAAAATTTTGCTTAGCTATTTTTAGTTATTTCGGAATTTTTGAGAATGTAGCTTTAACATTTTTAGCCACAAAACTTAGTCTCTGTACAACGTCTCAGAAGTGAATTTTGGAGTAATGGATAAAGGTATAATTTTAAGAAATAACTTCTGTTCATGAGTGATTCGAGTACAGTTTCACTACCTAAGAATCTAGTGCTTTTATGCCTGAAAAGCTAACGTCTAAAAAGAACGCCCAGCCTGTGTTCATGACCATGTTTTTAGTTTTAGTTTCAGTACTGATTCGGAGCGTGCCAGATGAACCCGTAGTGGTCAAATGACGATCATTCTAGTACTGAATTCTCAGTACTGAGATCTGAAAATTCTAGGGGTTAGAACCCATAACTTTTCAGCTATTTTTTTGCTTTGATTCCTTTTTTAACTCTGACACGAAAAAAGAAAAAACTGCAGAAGCTCTGACTCCAAAACGGTTTCCTTTTTGAAAGTAATTTGTAGCACCTTGAAAGAAAATTTTTTAAGGTTTTGCGGGTTGCCAGCCGCTGCTGAACCCAACCAAACCGGAAAGATCACAAAATTCGTGCTCGAACCGTGTATCGAATTTGAACATTTTGATTAATATTTTCTAATCCAAGCAGCTGACTGTGTACACTTATATTTTATCAAAAACTTATTTTTATACCAGTATCCGATACAAATTTTTAGATTTTATTCTTTTTGTTTGAAAGATATAATAGTTTATTTATAAAAATTCTTTGTCAAAATAATTGCGTCGGCTACCATGGAAATTAACTAAAAAGTTGTGCCTACGGCTCACCCTTTTCTTAATTGCTACAGACTTATACAGCCAACGATCCATAATGGCAACGTTATCGCAATAATACAGCTGAACCAATTTAAGGTTTTGCCCCCCTATAATTCAAATCCTGTCTACGCCCTTGTTAAATGGGTATTGCTGCTTGGAAGGCTATTTTTGGGCCTTTTTTAAAAAAAATCTTATTTGAAAACGGAAATAGTTATTTAAATTCGGATTTTTTTTATTGAATAAAGAACATATGGAATTCAATAAGAAAAAATTTTCCTTTGTACGAGGGCTGTTCAAAAAGTTGTCGGCCTTTAAAGTTGGACGTCGAAAAAAAAGTATGCTGCTGGCGGCACGGATAACTCCACTTCGGATCATCTGAAATGGAAAAACTAAACGGCGTTAGATTCAGTACTGATGTTATTTGGGCCCCTATTTCAATCATAGTTTTGCGATTTTTTTTTACAAAATGGCGGCCATTGAAAAATGAAAAATCGATTTTGGGCAAATTTTTTTTTTGTAGCTTAGTGTAAAAAAAATGGCAAACAAATTTTTATAACTATGATTGAAATAGTGGCCATAATGGTGACAATTCTGCATCGATTGCACTTTGTTTCATCATTGTCGGTTCAGAACTACGGGCGCAATCAGTGCCGCCAGCTCGAAAAACGTGGTTTCGAGATACACGCGTTTAATGCAGCGATGTTCCTCAATAGCCCCCCGGGGGCCGAGCGCAATCGGCTATTTACACGCACACGAGCAGAGCGCATGCCGAAGTCGGGCATATGAGCATAAGCAGCGCTCTCTTTGCTTGCATTCGATGCCCAGACGTCGAGCAGGGCAGTTCAAACTCTCACTTTTTGGCCTCGCTCTTCTTGAACATCGCTGGGTTAAAGTTTGCAGTTGCCAGGCAAGTCGGGTCACTTTGGGTCATTAAAAGGGCTATATCTTCTAAAGAATTTCGAATTTCAAAAAATCCTTTTAGGACGATATTCTCAAATATCCAAGCTATAAGAATAAGCAGAAAAAAACAGTCGAAAAAAGTTTTTGCCATGCAGCAATACCCCCTTAAACAACTGCCTTATTCATACAAAGCATTGTGACAAAAATACAATTGGGGTGTTCATTTAGTGTTGTATCATTGCACATTGCACATTGTGCAAGCCGCTCCACACAATTTGACTATGACTTAGCTAGACCCCGACCCATGACACAAAAATCAGTGCAAACAATATTAGTTTAGACAACAATAAAACGTGACAGTGTTGCAAAATTTTCTGGTATTTTTGGTGAAATTTAGTCTTTATGTGCTAAATCCAAACATCCCGCCAACTAACGACTTTGGCACATTTGCTATGTCGCCTCTGGGCTCGCAAAATGCAAATGCATCATCAACAAAATCATCCATAATTTCGTCAAATTCAGAAGCGGCCACCATGGTCACTACACCTGAATAAATATTACCTAATGTACTTAAATTACCCCTATGATCCAACCTATGTAACTTCAATTGCATCATTTCGTGATTCTTGGATGCTCTCCATCAGAGTAGCTTCAACTTTTTAAATTTATATTTTTAGAGCAACTCAATACACTCACATGAACACCTCTAATTTATTGTTTCTGAAAACAGGCCTTTAGAAAGAAATCTGTATGCACCGTAAGTTGGACAACTCGAACATTATAAAGGTAATACTTGGGCATCTCTCGAACAACTGGCTTTTTTTCTAATATGCATACTTTGTCTGTATACATAAGCACACTTTGTCAAGTAAAATGACCCTCAAAGTATGCAATATTATTTTCCTGTTAATCAAAAACCTATTTGAACATAAAAAACTTGATAGTCAGCATCAGTTATTAATGCACTGACTCAGCTTGTTATACCTATAAAAGGTATAAAACGAAATGAATTCATAGTTAATACATACAAAGCATACTTTGAGGTGCTGATAAATGGTGTTAAGCTGGTTCAATATGTAATAAGGGTATTCATTTATTGTGTAATATTTCAAGATGAAAAGTTCTAAATGTGTGGCCAGGTGGCTCAGCGGCTAGTGTGTACGCCCGTTGTGCAAGAGGTCGTGGTTTCGATCCCGCTTCGGAACATCTAATGGAAAAGTTTTTTCTTTGAATAAACTTTACACCCGGTCACCCCTCTCTGCTGTTGGCGCCAGCTTTGTAGTAATTTGCCATGCGGTGTTAAACTGTAGGTCCCTTTCTCTTGTGCGAAAATTAGAAGCGCACTTACTTTAAGTATGCTGCCTTGTTTCCAATTTCACTTCCGCAAAAGTTTTGTGATTTAAAGACCAAATCTATTCCAAAAACCGGTTATAAATCACAAATTTCTTGTGGAAGTGGAATTGAGATCAATTCTGATAGTTCAATATGTATTGAAAACATTTAGGATGAAGTCAAGATAAATTTAAACTACCAAAGAAAACTACTTTCATTTGTTAGCGGAATAAAGGAACAAGCTGAAAGCGTTTTACGGGCCACTAAGTGCTCATAAATGGTATAACCCTGGACGATCATCGTTCGTCGATTCGACCACCAAATAGCATGTACATCAATAAAAGGATGTCCTTCCCAGGGCTTTGGTAGTCGAACCGACGAACGATGACCGTTCAGTTTTAAAGTCTTAATTACATCATGTAGCCGAAATGAATTCAGAGTCTAGTGAATCAATGTTCGCTGACTCGAATAGACCCTTCCGCTCTGACAAAATATTCTCAGCACAATTACCATTTGAACCCAAAAACTTGTATTGAAAACTAAACTAAAAACTCCCACAAACGAATACCCTTAACATTACCATAAAACAAAACGCAAACGTTGTTGTTTAGTTCTTAACATAAATTAACAGACATCAAAAAACACGCACATTTTCTTAGCCATTCATAACTTTTGTATATATGTAAGGGAACTTTTGGTGTTTTTTGATTTGATAGTTCATATATACGAAATGTTAAGAACACATTATCATAAGTATATCAATTAAGCAACAATTGTATATAGACAACAAACAAAATAATATAATAAACCTAAACTTATATAATTATGGTTAAGTTCATAAATGAAAACTTAAATCATATTAAATGGAAATTACTTATACAAATATATATAAACTGAATAACAAAAATATATATTAAATATATATATCTTATATAAACCAGCATATATATATATATATAAATACACACACACACACAACACAAATTCTACAAATAAAGGGAAAATATATTTATTAAAATTAAACATTTGGTTAAATTCAGGGGGGGGGGATTGTGCTCCACATATCGCATCGTCCAAGCAGTTGCACAAAATTTAACTCTCAAGCACAGCCGGAAATCCGACTTCTGAGCCAAGCGGAAGTTGTTGTGAAAATAACACAGCAAATAACTTCTGCAACCGCAATGAGCACGGGTTGTGCCCTGACACCCAAAATACTTGAGTAGGGCCAACTAGCATAAAAGCTAAATATATATGAGAGGGACATCTGTCTGTCCTGCTCCAAGCCAACTAAGTCACTTCATTTGTAGCTCTTTTTGTTGGTCATCAGGCAGCATCATCATCATCATCATTTTTGGCAAGCAACTTTGTGAAAAAAAAAAAATAAATATAGTCGGTCAATCCCGACAATAACATACTCTGTACCTGTGAAGTGCTGCCCATCACCGTTGCGACCGGTGCTGCCCATAGTTGTTCGTTTTCCTTATAACTCGACTATCGTTCATCCGATCTTTACCATTCCTTTGGCGGGTCGATAAAGAATTTCTAAATATGTCCAGAAGGAACGAACCTTCTATCTATTAAACTGTGCGAGACGTGACGTTTTTTTCAATTTGCGGGGGCGGGAGGGGGCGTGGCATAAATTGAAAATAAACTTGATCTGCCTGCTAGTAAAAGATGCATATGCCCCATACATGTCAAACCTCCATCTCTTACCATCTCTGAGATCTCTGCGTTCATACGGTCAGACAGACAGACGCAGGGACAGACGGACATGGCTGTTGGTTCGGTGAAATGGGAGAAAATGCTGTCGAGCAGTGTAATGTGGGACTCTGCGATCGCTTAGTGCATGTAGGACGGTGTAGTTTTGCAAATTTCGCGAATTTTGAATCATATCCTGTCCATATCTTCAGAAAGATTCCACTCGTAATCCGATGATCGAAGTAATTTTGCAAAGTTCGCAGTCTTAGACCATTTTTCCCCAAACATTTTCTTTCGTAAAAACCTTCCCCTGGCAATTATAAGCAACTGAAAACAAATTTGAGCCAAATCGGCCCAGCTATACTTTTTATACCCTTGCAGAGGGTATTATAAAATTGTCCGGATGTTGTGTAGACGTATAGACTCGGACAGCATTAGTATGTATATACTTGATCAGCACGACGAGCTGAGTTAATTTAGCCCTGTCCGTCTGTCTGTCCGTCTGTCTCTTTCTATGCTATGTCCTCCGTCAGTTTTAGAGCTATCTTCAACAAACTTTACCCGAAGTCTTTTAGTACTTATACGCTGCACATTTGTCGGAACCGGCCGGATCGGATGACAAAAGCATATAGCTGTCATAGGAACGATCGGAAAAAAAACTATTTTTAGTGAGAAAAACTTTTTTTTTTTAATGGAAGCGCCTCCAAACTTCGTATTTCTTAGTTTGCAATGCTTTGCCATGATTCCGCTGAGTTTGGTCAAAATCGGACATCTATATAGTATAGCTGTAATTGAAAAGTAAAGTCTGAAAAGTAGTTTTAGTTAGAAAAATAGCTTCCATTGAAAACAAAAAAGTGTTTCTAACTAAGACTACTTTTTGAATCTTACTTTTCTATGGGATCTATACTATATAGATGTCTGATTTCGACCAAACTTGGACCAAACAAAATCGTAGAAAAGCATAATACACTGTTAATTACGAAATTTGGAGGCGATCCCATTTAAAACAAAAACAGTTTTTCTCACTAGAACTACTTTTTCGACCGATCATTCATACTGCAGCTATATGCTATAGTCATCCGATTTTATAAGACTTTGTCGAAATGTGTTAAAGTATATAAAACAAGAATATGCCAATAATGAGGACGTTTTCATTCAAGACAAAAAAGTTTTCCTCGCTCGAACTAGTTTTTCGACCGATCGTTCCTATGGGAGCTATATGCTACAGTCATCCGATTTCGACCAAACTTTGTTGAATTGTGTAAAAGTATATAAAATAAGTGTATGCCAATGAAAAGGACATTTTCTTAGAAACAAAAAATTTTTCTCACTAGAACTATTTTTTCGACCGATCGTTCCTATGGGAGCTATATGCTATAGTCATCCGATTTCGACCAAACTTTGTGAAATCATGGGAAAGGAAAGTAAACTAAGAAATACGTACTTTGAAGGCGTTTCCATTAAAAACAAAAAAGTTTTTCTCACTAAGACTAGTTTTTCGACCGATCGTTCCTATGACAGCTATATGCTATAGTCATCCGATCCGGCCGGTTCCGACAAATGTGCAGCGTATTTGTACCAAAAGACTTCGTGCAAAGTTTGGTGAGGATAGCCTTAAAACTGACGGAGGAGATAGCATAGAAACAGACAGACGGACAGGGCTAAATCAACTCAGCTCGTCATGCTGATCAAGAATATATATACTTTATGTGGTCGGAGATGCTTCCTTCATTGCGTTACAAACATCCGCACAATTTTATAATACCCTTTGCAAGGGTATAATAATGAATGTTGGAATCAGCTGCCTACTACAGCTGTCTAGTTTGGTGCTGAACTGAATTTCTAGGTGAACTTAGAGCTAAGATAATTTGAATCTCCTTAACTAACCAAAAAAAAAAGAGTTTAAAGCAGGGATGCAAGCCAACCAACCAACCGAACTGCGAACCAAACCAGTGTGCTTATAAAAGAAAACGGTTCGGTTTGGTTCATTTTATGAACAAAATTGACGACGTTTAAGTGGGATGAACTTAGGCAGAGTCTTTCACCACAAACTTAGAATTATTTTTTTTTTATTTTTTTTAACATTTGGAATTTTTATTTTTTTGTCTTTTCTGACTTCCCTGGAGGGGAGAGACTTACAAAATGTTTAAGCAACAAAGGAAACAAATGAAATACAACTTGTAGGCTAGTCCACCTCACTGGATTTGAGATTGCTATGCAGTATAATACTCTGTAAAGTGATAAGTTGCACCTTCAGGCTCGTTATCTCGGCAGAGGATTTCTCGCAATGTAAACACGAATCGATGTCATGACTCAACTGAACTTGATTGGTCCCGGCCGCCAGGAGAGCACTGTTTTGTTGCTTCAGGTCATTGTTCTGGGCCAGCAGTTCCTCGCACAGGGCAGAGCTGGACGAGCGTAAGTCATCCAGGGCCTGCTCCTTGGCCTGGAGACTTTTCATTAGAGCACGATTCTCTTTTTTAAGATTGAGCAACTTTTGCCCTAGCTCCAGAAATTCATCTTTGTTGTCCTGTTGTGTGATGGTCGCTGCCGGCAAAGTGGAGGAGGAGCTGCTGTGTTCGGTGGCTCCGAGACGTGATATGGCTTGCAGTATGGAGTCCATTTTCTGTTCTATTACTTGACCTATGGCGCGCTGCTGATCAAGAAGGAGATTTAGCTGGTCCGCTTCGACGACCTTCGCTTTGACCGCTGGGCTACTGGAGCGTGGGGGCACCAGGGCAGTACTCTTCACTGAGTTGGGCATTGGAGTGATAATGATATCCTCTGGATTTTGCGGCAACAGCTCTTCCGCGATACTCTCCGAGCGAGGTGTAATGTGGGCTCTTCGTTGAGGTTTCGGTGGTAAAGTACCCAATTTCTTGAACTCAGCTGAGCTGGTACTGTGAGACTTCACCTGCTCCAGAGGCAGCTTCTCCCTTAGCATCATCCTCACAAACTCTTGCTCATCCTGGGGCTTCTCAAAGCGCACGCTCCAAAACCATTGCTCATCGTCATAGAATTGCATATAGGATTTGCGAAGTATGACATTGGGTTGGGCTGAGCTGGGAGTTAGCGGCAGGATGCATAGCACTATGCTCCTGGTCTTATACAGAATTAGCTGGAAGGACGATGCCTCCTCATTTTTGGTCAAAGCCACACCCAGTCGTCCCATATTGTCGCTGCCCCGATAGCCATGGGCCACCTTGGCTATCACTGTGGTCCATTGCTCCTGTTCGGTCCGTTTCTCTGAGGATTTGGTGCGCTGTGGAGGAGTGTTCTTCTGCTGCTGTTGTGGTTTGTGCGGCTTGTAGCGCAAACTGCTGGATTCAGTTTGCAATGGTTTGTCATCGTCTTCGAAGACTTGACGCTGATTGCTGGGTCCTGCATTGCTGCGCAGCGTGTCGAAGAAATCCTGATATGATTGATCCTCATCAAGTTCCATGATCGCGTTTTAGTAATATAAAATATGATTCAAGTTGAATTGGCTAAAAAAAAACTAAATATTTACAATTCCAGCAGATAATCAAATTGGTTTGTGTAAATTGAACAAAGTCACACACGCACACTAGAGTTATCTAAGACCTAAGTCTAAAAAAACTTGGCAACAAGGTCCAGTATATTGAAGAGTTATTGGTGATTAAAGTTGATTTGTAAATGCTGAACACGAATCTGTTTTCGGAAATGGTCCTTCACGTCTAGATTTTTTGGTATTTTGAGCTTAGGCCGTTTCAAGGCGCGTTTTGTGGCGCACCCCCCATACATATGTTTTTAATTCTTTTGCCAATTATCGTAAAGTTATATTTCTTTACTTCAAAATAAACTATCCCAAACAATTTTACTATTTTTTTAAGCGAAGACATACAGTATTGAATACGATTACAAAATTGTGTACCTTCCAAAGGTCAGAGCTGTAAATGAATCAATCATTTCAAGATTGATTCACGCATCAATCACAGCCTGATACAAAAAAGCATCGATTGCATTTGCTTTAAATCATTAAGAGTTTGATTGCATTCATTTGATTTGTGGAAGAACAAAAATTGTCTTTTGCACCATGATGACACCCCTGCTCACACATAGTTGCCCGACTTTTTGGCCAAAAACAACTCTTTAATAATGCCGCAGCCACTATATTCCCCCCGACCTAAAGGGAGGACGACGCTACGACACTAAAGGGTGAGCAGAAATGATAAAACGAAATTAATAGTTAGAATCTAGAAGCCTTCAAAGTTAACCTTGCCCTTTATGTTACATCAAATTTGAGATTTGTCTGTGGACCTTGATAATATCAAATGTAAATTTGTCAGTATAACTTCCACACTCGTAGGGGAAACAACAAAGATAAGTCAATAAAAACAAAAAACTACAAAAAAAAATAACAAAAATAAGTAAGAAATATTTGAAAATATTCCAAAAAAGAAAACACAGCTGCAAATAGTGTTCAGCAAACACCCTACTGATGAAAGATCCAATCAGTTCTTGAAACATTACTGAACTTATAAAATTTCTTTTTATTACAGTGAAGCCAAAAGTAGAAGAAGTTACACACACAATTACCAAAAGACGACAATGAAGTATTTGAAGGAGGGCAGCACAACAATTTCTCCTAGAGTGACACATTACCTATACAAATGAATATATTCTTCTATCATGTTTTATGTTCTGTTGGATTACTTAACCAGCTTTCAAGAGTGAGTCCAGCAAACCAGTTATACTGACAACTGAACGGCTGTAATATTTGGAGAAGAAACTACTATAAATTGTGATGTTGCCTGATCTAGGCCTGGAGACCTATATAAAGTACAATTTTCGACAGCACTTCAAAATTATTCAAGTTCAGATGTATTTTGTAGTTTTTTATACAAATTAATAGAAATTGGACGTGAACTGTCGAAATTTGACTAGTTTTTGTATATGTACTGCATAAAATATGAGCGGTTGTGGTGCAGTGATCGGTCACGGTCACCACTCATTGGCTCTCCACCAGTCAGCAGGGAACGGCAATGAGAGCAGAGACGGCTGCAGAAAGAAAAACTTTGTAAATTTATGCTATGGTTTTCTCAGTTGCAAGTGGCAACTTTTCCTTTTATTACAGTGAAGCCTGAAGCGGAAGATAGTGTGAAACTGTGTGGTCACCGGCGTGGACGCCGCCATTGACCAGCTCGTTCACGAAAAGGTTCTAAAAATCGACATGATCCACCACCAAGGCCAGGAAACAGAAGTGCACACGCGACAACATCAGTTCTCGTACCTCCTGCAAAGCGGGCATAGTCCTGGCCTGCAGCTACAGCTGGAATCCAATCTTTTTCCGCTGTTCCTTAGACATAAGCTTCCAACAGTTTTCCACTAGTAGATCGGTCCTCAAATGTTTGGCTGCCTGCTGCATGGGTACCACTGTGACGACCGTCAGGTTATCCTTTTAATGACCAGGGTGACCCTTTGCCCGCGGCTCAAACGGGCAGCGACTGGCTCGCGACTCGCTTACTGTTGCCCTCATCTCAGGGCAACGAGTCACAGTTCGCGGGCTGCGGGCTACTCCTGAATAGAGATACAAAATTGTAACAATCCATGACCAACTCTACTCCCGATCAGTTGGAATATCAACTTTGGTATCTTTTCGCGACTTTATGATTTGCCAGTCTCTGTAAAATGGCCTGACACATCTTTTATGCTGTACCTTTGTTCTTCATCATTGGTCATCCATGGTATTAATCGCGGCTTAGTACGGTCATAACTAGACAGCGGATTTTGCATATTTTCAAACCGATTTTAGTCCTAGTAGACTAGGGCAAATGTGTTTTTTGTTATTTTGTTCACTGCATTTTGTGTTTTGCTGACGGTTCAACTTATTAAATAATAATTTAACTCAACTTGGAATTGAATGCGATTTTTCCTGGAATTTTATTAACGTAAAGAGTCAGCACAATATATAATGTTGCACACATATACTTTTGCCTACTAGGATAAAAATGTGTTTAAAAATATGCAAAATCCACTGTCTACTCATAAACGTTGCTGGATAGTTATGTGAGATTATTTGTGGTCTTGAAAAGCAATTACTTAAAGCCTAGTACGGAGAACGCCAAACAGTTTGTGCGCACAAAAAAGCCATTTATTGCGAAAGTGGATCGTAAAAACACATTAGTGTGATGAGACAGCCAAAAAATACAGAGAATAAGGCGTTATTGGTAATTTTTAAAGACTTCCCCGACTTACAAACAATTTAATGAGGATTTGAAGTCGCAACAAAAAAAAATTAGTATATGAAATGGAGATCGGTAAGGTCTAATGGCGAAGCCAGGAGGCAGTTGTCCCCCTATATTACAGTTTTGTATCTGAAAACTCAAGTTTTCATTTATGCCGCACAAATTGCCTTGGATGAGGAAGGTAGAGCATACAAGAAGCAGAGGCTAGCGTTAGCAGTTGCCATATTTGAAAGATTTGCTAACGATATGAGTATATCGACAAAGCAATTAAAAATTGGCTTCAAAACAAAGCACCCGGTGCAGATCAATAATAAATGTTACACATTTTCATTATTTATTTGTTTTTATTTCATAAACGTTAGTATATTAATGTGGTTTCTCTTCATCGACATTGGCCGGTGAAAGCAACCAATTTTGTTGCTGCTCTTTCTGGATTTCTAGACTGGCTTTGGCAACTGAATCTAAATACTCAAAATATTGATGAGGCCCCAAATAATTAGCTGTTTTCTTCCTCATGAAAGCGCTTCAATCGAATTTTTTTTTTTTTTACATATTTTTGCTCTACCGACCGTCAAAATAAATAAATTTAATTAGTTTGGGCGCACAAACAAAACTCGAACAGCTGTTCAATAAAATCCACATGCGCAGAGTAGTTGGTAACGCGAGGACGCAAGTGTGGATTTTACAACCCCCTGTTTGCTTGTCAGCATACTAGTCGCAAAACGTTTTACTTCAAAAATTTTGTGAGCGGTTTTACAGTGTCATTTTTATTTGAAGATTTTTGTTTGCGAGCGCTTTTTGCGTCTCCGTACTAGGCTTTACGCCAAAATTTGCGAGCGGTTTTACAGTATCCTTTTTATATGAAGATTTTTGTTTGCGAGCGCTTTTTTACGTTCTCCGTACTAGGCTTAAACAAAAAAACATTTTATCAAAAAATTCCATTTTCCAATAAGCTCTTCAGGAGTGTCTTAGAAAAAAACCTTAGCCAATGAGACCAAACCCAGCTAGGGTTATTCTACTACCATAGGTACCTTTCAAATTTGTTGGGTCTCGTTGGTATCAAAAAAATGATGGGGAAAAATTTTTCAAAGTGTTATTGTCCGTAAATATTGAAGTTTATTTGTGTAAGGGTTGTTCTTTAATAAAAAGTACAAAAGCCAAAGCATATCAATTAATGCCATTCAGCAAAGTATTATCAGCAATCGCAAATCAGGAATCGTAAATCGGATTTATCTGCTGAATGCGCCCATTGTTTTCAAATCGGTTAAGTAGTTCGCAGCAAGAAAAAATATTTTAATAAAAACTGATAATTAAGCCTGTTCCGTGATGAGTTTTTAAAACTCGAATTCAGCTTCAATTCAAGCTTATCACTTAAAGTGAGTACTAAACGTAACCAGGGTGAAAATTGTTAGCTTCGCTTCCAGCACCTTTTTGCACACTTGGAGATTCATAAATTGCGCCACGCACACTAAAGCTTTGAGCAAATTGAAATAGAAACAGTTAAGGGGACACACGCAGATAGAATGAATGGCTGGCGTTGGTGACCCACGGAACCTGGCTAGGCCCCAAAACTCAGACCCACACTAACACACACACGCGTACACACAGACAGCTATCGTTGCAGTCGTAGCTCAAAGTTAGTTGTGCACTGCTGCTGTCTGCAGCTTAAGTACGCAGATTCCCTCTGCTCCAGCAGTTGTGTGTTTGTTTGTTTGTTTGTTCGTTTGTTTCCTTGTGAATGTTGGACTTTAAATGTTTTTGCATTTTGCAGCCAAAAAGCGAACAGAGAGCCAAAACGTCTGCATGGCTGTTGTTGACTAGTTAATTGGATGATTTCATATAAAATATGTATGTACATTATTATCATCAAGTTCAGATCTACTGCAGTAGCTAAGTAAATAAGTTAGACAGTTCTAATTGGAAAGTCGGTGTGTGTGGGGGGGCGGGGAAATACCAGAGCTTGAAATGGTAGCAGCCCACCTACAGCACCACTTGCTTTAAATGATTCTTGTCAGGAAAACCAAGATTTAAGTTTACTTGATTTTTTGGGGCATTCCCACAACTTCCCCTTGAAAGAAACTTTCTTGCACCTTGTTGAAAATTTCACGCCTTAATTAATGTGCGACCCCCCCGTCCCCCAATCCCCTGAACAGTGCTCCCCCATTGCTGTATATTTTGGCCTGCCGGTTAAATGCTTTAATTGAAATTAATAACCGCACTGAGTTTGGGCACTCAAGCGGTGGCCCAGAATTTTCAATTGTTTTCATTAAAAGTCAATTTTTGATAGCGCTTGGCAGATTCAACCCTTTGCCATTCCATTCCCGTTGTCTTGGTCTTGCCCGCCCGCGGGCCGAGGCGTAAACGATGCTTCTTGGTGTATAATTTTATTTTGGCAACCGGCTGTTGTTGGCCATGGCCATGGCCCATTGCGCATTTCAATGTAACGGCTGCAAAGGGTCACGCGCCATGCCTCTCATCGCGCACTGATTGAAAGCGAAAGTATTTAAAATATGATTAGGGACGAAAAACACAATCCACGATTGGCGGCATTGTGTCCTCCAAGGTGTGTGTGTCTTTAAGTTGGCGTCTTAAGTTCAAAACTAAAGTAGTGTCTCGTCTATTCTTCTTTGCTAGTTTTAAAGTCATCTGTATTATGAATCTGCTTAACTTTTTTTTTAATTTGTAGATTGATCTTTAAATTTGAGGAAAATGGATAACTGGGACACTGATCAAGAATTTGCTATCACGCCCTGGAGTCCGTAGTTTTGGTTCAAAGAGAGTATAGGTGCACGTTTGGTGGCGATCCTCCGAGCAGATGGACCATAATGAGACTTGGGACAGTCGAAAGAAGACCTTACCATCTAAACCCAACAGTTCGGACGGAGGAAACATTCGCTGCTGCCGTACAAAACAATCCAATAGTTTCGACAAGGAACTTATCTGCTCACATGGATATAAGCAGACAGCCATTGCAGTCAATTATGCACAATGATTTGAACATATTGGGTTTCTTCGGAAGACAGGAACTCTCCTGTGGTTATGGGGAAAGTTTTTCAAAAAAAACACATGAAATTCAGAAAAGTGCATGAAATCTTTATTTGAATCGATAGTCGATAGTACGGATTATTTCATGCAAATGTTGACCGTGACTGCGCCTCAAATGCTCCATCCGCTTAGTCCAATTTTGGCATACTCTTTCCAACATTTCGGCCGGTATCTCACGAATAAATGCTTCAATGTTGTCTTCCAATGCGTCAATTGAAGCGGGCTTGTCTGTATAGACATGAGCTTTAACATAGCCCCACAAAAAATAGTCTAAAGGCGTTAAATCGCACGATCTAGGCGGCCAATTGACCGGTCCCGAACGTGAAATAAAATGTTCAACGAACTCGCCTCTCAATAAGTCCATTGTTGCGCGTGCTGTGTGGCATGTGGCACCGTCTTGTTGAAACCACATGTCATGCAAGTCAAGCTCTTGCATTTTGGGCAAAAAAAAGTTGGATATCATCTCAGCATTCACAGTTACGTTACGATTCGCATCATCTTTGAAGAAGTACGGTCCAATGATGCCACCAGCCCATAAACCGCACCAAACTGTGACTTTTTCTGGATGCATTGGTAGCTCTTGCAATGCTTCTGTCTGATATTCACTCCAAAATCGACAATTCTGCTTATTTACGTTCCCATTGAGCCAAAAATGAGCTTCTTCGCTGAACACAATTTTTGGGTAAAAAAGCGGATCTTCGGCCAACTTTCCAAGAGCCCATTTACCAAAACATTCTACGTTGCGGTAAGGTCGTTCGGCTTCAATTCTTGCACCAGCTGTATTTTGAAAGGCTTCACACCTAAATCCTTCCGCAAAGTTTTCCACGTTGTTGAGTAACAGAGGCCCAATTGCTGCGCACGGAGACGAATCGATAATTGATGGTCATCATTAACACTGGCCGATACAGTTGCAATATTTTCTTCAGTTCGCACTCTACGTAAGCGTGTTGGTGGTTTAATGTCCAACAATATAAATTTGGTGCGAAATTTAGTCACAATAGCCCGAATAGCCGCTTCAGTGGGTCGATTAAACTGACCAGAAAATGGAAGAAGCGTGCGATTAACTTTCTTAACAGAGCACGCATTTTGATAATAAAATTCAATCATTTGCAAGCGTTGTTCGTTTGTAAGACGATTCATGGTTTTATAATAGACCAAACTGAAGATGTTTGACAGTGACACAAAACACGAAACGGGCGTGAGCTGTTTAAACCAGTGTTGCCAAAAAGAGCTAAAAAATCACCCTCTATAAACTTACATAATTAGCAGAAGAATTTAAAACTATGTAGGGGGGTGCGCCAAAAAATCTTGACGTGAAGGCCAAATACCAAACCATTTCCGAAAACAGATTCGTGTTCAGCACCTTCATATCATCTTTAATCATCAATAACTCTTCAATATACTGGACCTTGTTGCCAAGTGTTTTTAGACTTTGGTCTTAGATAAATCTAGTGTGCGTGTGTGACTTTGTTCAACTTACACAAACCAATTTGATTATCTGCTGGAATTGTAAATATTTAGTTTTGAATCATATTTTATATTACTAAAACGCCACGACTAAAACGCGATCATGGAACTTGATGAGGATGAATCATATCAGGATTTCTTCGACACGCTGCGCAGCAATGCAGGACCCAACAATCAGCGTCAAGTCTTCGAAGACGATGACAAAACATTGCAAACTGAATCCAGCAGTTTGCGCTACAAGCCGCACAAACCTCAACAGCAGCAGAAGAACACTCATCCACAGCGCACCAAATCCTTAGAGAAACGGGCCGAACAGGAGCAATGGACCACAGTGATAGCCAAGGTGGGCCATGGCTATCGGGGCAGCGACAATATGGGACGACTGGGTGTGGCTTTGACCAAAAATGAGGAGGCATCGTCCTTCCAGCTAATTCTGTATAAGACCAGGAGCATAGTGCTATGCATCCTGCCGCTAACTCCCAGCTCAGCCCAACCCAATGTCATACTTCGCGAATCCTATATGCAATTCTATGACGATGAGCAATGGTTTTGGGAGCTTGCGCTTTGAGAAGCCCCAGGATGAGCAAGAGTTTGTGAGGATGATGCTAAGGGAGAAGCTGCCTCTGGAGCAGGTGAAGTCTCACAGTACCAGCTCAGCTGAGTTCAAGAAATTGGGTACGTTACCACCGAAACCTCAACGTAGAGCCCACATTACACCGCGCTCGGAGAGTATCGCGGAAGAGCTGTTGCCGCAAAATCCAGAGGATATCATTATCACTCCAATGCCCAACTCAGTGAAGAGTACTGCCCTGGTGCCCCCACGCTCCAGTAGCCCAGCGGTCAAAGCGAAGGTCGTCGAAGCGGACCAGCTAAATCTCTATCTTGATCAGCAGCGCGCCATCGGTCAAGCAATGGAACAGAAAATGGACTCCATACTGCAAGCCATATCACGTCTCGGAGCCACCGAACACAGCAGCTCCTCCTCCACTTTGCCGGCAGCGACCATCACACAACAGGACAACAGAGATGAATTTCTGGAGCTAAAGCAAAAGTTGCTCAATCTTAAAAAAGAGAATCGTGCACTAATGAAAAGTCTCCAGGCCAAGGAGCAGGCCCTGGATGACTTACGCTCGTCCACCTCTGCCCTGTGCGAGGAACTGCTGGCCCAGAACAATGACCTGAAGCAACAAAACAGTGCTCTCCTGGCCAATCAAGTTCAGTTGAGTGATGACACCGATTCGTGTTTACATTGCGAGAAATCCTCTGCCGAGATAACGAGCCTGAAGGTGCAACTTCTCACCTTACAGAGTTTTCTGCTGCATAGCTATAGCAAATCCAGTGAGGTGATCTAGCCTACAAGTTGTATTTCATTTGTATCCTTTATATTGTTAGTCTCTCTCCCTCCAGGGAAGTCAGAAAAGACAAAAAAATAAAAATTCCAAATGTTAAAAAAAATAAAAAAAAATAATTCTAATTATGTGGTGAAAGACTCTGCCTATCAATTTTGTTCATAAAATAAACCAAACCGAACCGTTTTCTTTTATAAGCACACTGGTTTGGTTCGCAGTTCGGTGGGTTGGTTGGCTTGCATCCCTGCTTTAAACTCACTTTTTATACCCTGTTCCCATTAAAAATGAGAAAAGGGGGATAATGATGTTGTGCAAAAGTATGTAACAGGTAGAAGGAAGCATTTGCGACCCTATAAAGTATATATATATTCTTGATCAGCATCAACAATCGTGTCGATTTAGCCATGTCCGTCTGTCCGTCCGTCTTTCCGTATGAACGCGTCGATCTCAGGGACTATAAGAGACAGAGCTAGAGCATGTAGGTAGGTGTATACCACATTCAAATCGAGTTTGTTTCAGACTTGGAAAATTCCTTCCCCTCCTCCTTTAAGCGAAAAAAACTGTCAGAGCCTCGAGACTTTTTATATAACAAGTAAGGCCCAATATCTATCTATTCTGAAAAGATCAATAAGATCGGATAAAAAACACCGAAGTTATATACGAATCAATTTTGATTGTAGAAGAGAGGGGGGTCTTGCATTGACAGTTACCGCGTGCGCGCGTGCGTGTGTGCGTATGTTAGAGTGTGTGTGTGTATTTTTATGAAAACACAAGAAGTCAAGGAAACAGGGTATTTTGTAGTCGGGGCACTCGACTACAGCTCCCTTACTTGTTTTTTTCTTCATAGTATCGTAGTATGAATTGGGAAACACGGCCAAGCTGTTGTTCTTCTGCACCATGTTCTCTTCTAAATCCAAACTGATGACTGGGAATGCTCTTAGTTACTCTTTCCAAGCAGAAGAGGCGATATGATAGTAACCGTTCAAAAATCTTGCTAAATTGCTAATTGGCCTATATGATGCGAGTTTGCTTGTTGGCTTACCAAGCTTAGGAATCAAAGTGATTTTTTCTATTTTCCATTTATTAGGGAAGTGTCCAAGTCGTAATATGCTGTTATATATCAGAGTAGGGTATATTATATCTGACTGTGGTAGTGCTTTAATAGTCCTGTTATTAATCCTTTCCATTCCAGGAGATTTCTTTATTACCAGCCTTTTGATTTCCGCTTTAACTTCGATGGGTGAGATAGGAGGAAAGCTTGAGTTAGTTAAATTCAATGGCATTGATATTTGATGTACAATTTCGTTTCTGTCAGCAGTTGATGTAGTAATAATTGGCTTGAATCATTGCCCCAGGTGTTCTGCAAAGGCTACTGCTTTCTCTAAAGAGGTTTAACACCATTGGTTGCTACGTAATTAATAATACATTTTTTTACATTAATAATCAAATTCAAACAACTATTAAAAAAGGGTCGCATCCGTTAGCAATAACAGCCCCCACATGACACAAATATTGTAATTAGGTGCACGTTGTATAACAACACACCAAAAATCACATAAAGAATCATTTAGCTACAAGCAGTTGAGCTGGTCATTTCATTTTTCATTTCATTTTATTACATTCATCATCGTAGAAGGCCTCGAGTCTTAGGTTCTTGTTTTCTATAGTTTAACATATTAAAAATAATTCAAACTAAAAATACGTTTCCCAAAATACTTACTACTCTGGTTGCCTGGCATTTGTTTAAGCAACATAAACCGTAGTCTCTGGCAACCGCTCGTTTGTTTATCCACAAGCCTCACCTCGCTGCGCTCGCATTGACCTCATCGGTTTAGTTCCAAATCAGCTGCTGAGGGAAGCCACCAACATGGTAAGCATACAAATCACAGTTCATCATCGTCAGCATCAGACAAACACACACACACAACTACACAACTACGGAATAGCGATAAGGCTCGACGTTGCTCCCAACAACAAAAGGCGACGACCGCCCCCTGGAGTTGCATTACTTTATTTTTTTTTTGCCTGCTGCATTCAATTTTTCATGCCAAGCCGGGCTGTTGCTGTTGTGCAGCAGACATATACAAAATATATATATAAATCGGTGCATATAATGTGCCGTTGCACTGCCTCCACCCTCCTCGAAAGGGAAATCTCAGCTCGGGCCTGTTGTTGCTGTTGTTGTTGTCTATTTTCGATAATTTGTTTGGCCCCATTATATATGTATGTTTGTTCGCATATCTGGTATATACTTTCCAACATTTTTACACGCGGCCACGACCAACAACAACGCGGGGACACGGTCGCCACATCGCTGGGCGGCTTCGAAAATTTTTGAATAATTTGCAGTCATAAAATATGCAATAAGCCAACAGCTGTTGCAAAATTGTTTTGAAAGCCGCGCCATCACATTATTTAAAGCGTCGTCGTCGTCGTCGTCCTTGTTGCTGCTCCTGCTCCTGGTCTTCCTGCTGGTACTCCTTCTGTTCTTTTCAAGTGAACGCGAATGCGCGAAATCAAATTAAGCATGGTTAAAGGATTTAAAGAGGCAAAAATGCAGCTTGCAGAATGCTAGAAAGTTTTTCTGGAAGTGCAGCATCCATAGGCATTGTTACCTTCTCTTGGCACAAGCTTGGCTGAACTTGAGGCCGATTTCTGGACAGTTTTAGTTGCTTAGGACTTTGGATTTTGGGATTTTAGTTATTTTACATGCTTAGGTTCGTTTCCAATGGCTGAAAGCAACAAGTCACTCTTTCACTCAGGACCGTTGCTTTGCCATTCATTCCCTGTTGAAACCTATTAAACCCTAGTGTGATCTTCATTACTGAACCATTGTGTGGACAGCATAAACTTAAGTAGAGCTGGGATTTTTACCACGGACATCTCTGAAGTTGACTTGGCGGGGTTTGACCAACTAAAAATAGGAGTTTCAGGGTGAAGTATTTGATAAGCAGAGCAAATTTGAACTTCTTCCCCTTCCATGGCAAAAAGCTATCTTCGCAACTGCTTCTGAGTATAGTCGAGTGACCCGAATTACTCCCGTTCCAGGTGTCGAATTCTTGATCAGATGAAATATGGGGTTAAGCGCATCCGTGGGTATCGTTCATACATATTTTAGCGCTTCTCTGCACTTTATTCAGGGTGTTTAGAACAAATTGGTTCTCCAGCTCTACCATGATCCATGGTAGCAGAGAAATAACACTTCCTTAAGGAGTGCCTCTGCTTACAAATCTGTGAGCCGTTACGCCTCTGAGCTGCGAGTAGTTAAACGACCTGCAGGTTATCCAATCAGATGCATATCCGCTCGCACGCTTACCAAGGCAAAGGTGATGGCATTAGATTGGATCTCATTAAGGGCACCCTTTATGTCGAAAAATGCTACCAGAGAGATGTCCCCCACTTGTAAAGATTTTCTAATCTGTAGGGCCAAGGCATGCAGGACGATTTCTGTACGATTCAATCGATTACGTGCACTCAGCGACAAAATAGAGAATTTCATACTTGGATCATGAATGATTAATGTCAGAAATTCGAAAAAAATAGGGGAAAGTTAACTTCGGCTCGGCCGAAGTTTTGTATACCCTTGGAGCTTCCATTGAAAACAAAAAAGTTTTCTAACTAAGACTACTTTTTGGGCCTTACTTTTCTATGGGACCTATACTATATATATGTCCGATTTCGACCAAACTTGGTGAAATCATGGAAAAGCAAAATACACTGTTAATTACGAAATTTGGAGGTGATCCCATTTAAAACAAAAAAGTTTTTCTCACTAGTTTTTCGTCCGATCATTCCTATGGGAGCTATATGCTATAGTAATCCGACTTCGACCAAACTTTGTAGAATTGTGTAAAAGTATATAAAATTAGTGTATGCCAATGATAAGGACGTTTTCATTAAAAACAAAAAAAATTTTCCTCAATCGAACTAGTTTTTCGACCGATCGTTCCTATGGCAGCTATATAAGCTATAGTCATCAGATTTCGACCAAACTTTGTAGAATTGTGTAAAAGTATATAAAAGAAGTGTAGCCAATGATAGGACGTTTTTTTTAAAAAAAAAGGTTTTCTCACTAGAACTAGTTTTTCGACCGATCGTTCCTATGGCAGCTATATGCTATATGCACCGTTTAGATTTCGACCAAAACTTTGTAGAATTGTGTAAAAGTATATAAAAGAAGTGTATGCCAATGATAAGAACGTTTTCGTTAAAAACAAAAAAGTTTTTCTCACTAGAACTAGTTTTTCGACTGATCGTTCCTATGGCAGCTATATGCTATAGTCATCCGATTTCGACCAAACTTATGAAATTGGGGATAGCAAACTAAAATCGTACTTTGGAGCGTTTCCTTAAAAAAAAATTTTCTCTTGACTAGTTTTCAACGATCGTTCCAGTAGATAGATCGATTTCGACCAAACTTAGTGAAATCATGGGAAAGGATAATAAACTAAGAAATACGTACTTTGGAAGCGTTTCCATTAAAAACAAAAAAGTTTTTCTCACTAATGCTGGGTTTATACTGCGTCACAGAGTGTCACATTTCAGTGTCACGATGTCACAGCTCCATACGAATTTGACATTGTGACACTAAAATGTGACACTCTGTGACGCAGTTTAGACCCAGCATAAGACTAGTTTTTCGACCGATCGTTCCTATGACAGCAATATGCTTTAGACATCCGATCCGGCCGGTTCCGACAAATGTGCTGCGTATTTGTATCAAAAGACTTCGTGCAAAGTTTGGTGAGGATAGCTTTAAAACTGACGGAGGAGATAGCATAGAAGCAGACGGACAGACGGACAGGGCTAAATCAACTCAGCTCGTCATGCTGATCAAGAATATATATACTTTATGTGGTCGGAGATGCTTCCTTCTATGAGTTACAAACATCCGGACAATTTTATAATCTCTGCAAAAACGAAGATTCTTGATCCAAGTATGAATTTTTGATCCAGTTTTTCTTGACACAAGAGCTTCAACACTTGAACCAAGGATGAAACATTCTTAAATCAATTAGAAAAGCTCTTGAATCAAATTTTAAACGCACTCAAACCCAAGATGGCTTATTCTTGAGCATTGTGCAATGTCAAAAATAGAGGAAAGTTAACTTCGGCTCGGCCGAAGTTTGTATACCCTTGCAGTTTGTTTCTCTAACTAAGACTACTTTTCGGACCTTACTTTTCTATGGGAGCTATACTATATATATGTCCGATTTCGACCAAACTTAGTGGAATCATGGAAAAGCATAACAAACTAACAAGTATGAAATTTGGAGGCGATTCCATTTAAAACAAAAAAGTTTTTCTCATTACAACTTCTTTTTTAACGGATCATTCAAACAGCAGCTATTTGCTATAGTCATCCGATTTTGACAAAACTTTGTAGAAGTACGTCTGACCTCAGACTTCGCGATAATTGGCTGGCTACAATCGCCTGGCCATCGATTGCCAACTACAAAATTCGACACTTGAACCAAAATAAGATCAATTTGACATTATTTCGCGATCCTTTGGAACATTTTAATGTAAAAAGGATATTGAATTGATCTTAAGTCTTCATCCAATCGAGCTAAAAAACATAAAATGGATATTTCGAATATCTTTTCTACCGAGATCTCTTTTTCTGTGTAGGGAGTCATTTATGGCATACATACAGTCAAGAGGCGCGCGAGAGGAACCCTTGGGTTCGCATTGTTCTTGTTTTTTGTCTCCCACTGTTTATTTTCGTAATTTTTCCCACATGTTTCCTTCTAAGAACCCAGTTAAAATTGTGTTTTTTTTTCCTTTCAGCCACCAAAGGGTAAAAAGGGCAAGAAGGGCAAAAAGCTGCCAGGTAAGTAAGCCAAAGATCACACAAATTTATTTAAACATTACCCAAATGTAGAACTGAAACAAGTTGTCTGTTTAAATTGCACTTAAAGTGCCTTCACATGCCGCCTGTCAGACAATTAATTTTTGGGCACATTAATGGTTTGGTTTGGTGGCTCCTTTCCAGGCATTGCATTGGCGGCCCAAAGGCCAAGCAAAACAATTACTAAATAACGATAATCTGTGTCAGGGCAAGAAATGCTGCACTGCCCTGTTCCGTCCTGTCCTGACCTGCCCCAATGCACTATAATTGCCGGAACAAAACAAATAAAAAAAAAACAAGAGGAAAACTGTCCACTTAATTTCCACGAGTGAACAAACTCTCCCCGCTCTTCTAACGCACTTAATTGTTTCTATTCCTGGCGTCCAGGCGTGGGCACCAGCCGGGCCCTGAGGCCAATTACGGAAAACAATTACCACTTGGCTGGCCGGCACACACACATGCGGGCCAGCTCTCATTAAATTGCCATAACAAAAGTGCATTCAATGTGTTTGCGTTCTCCTTTTGCAGTTCTTATCGATGGCGTGGACACCTCCTCGATGACGCGCGATCAGCTGGAGGCGTTCGCGCTGCGCCTCAAGGCTGAAATGGATCGCGAGCGCGAGGAGCGCAACTATTTCCAACTGGAGCGCGACAAGATTCGCACCTTCTGGGAGATAACGCGACAACAGCTGGACGAGTCGCGGTATGAGCTGCAACAGAAGGATAAGGATATCGAGGCCACGCAGGATTTGGCCGATATCGATACGAAACATGTGATGCAACAGATGAAACATTTGCAATTCGAGAACCACAATAAACTGGGCGAAGTGCGTGCGGAAGCAATGACGCAACTGAAGCTAGCCCAGGAGCATCATGTGCTGCAGGAGCAGGAATTGCAAAGGGACAAGCGTCAGTTGCGTCGATTGCTACGCGAACGCATGGAGATGAGTGAAATGCAACTGCGACAAATGGAGGCGCATTTCAATGAAAAGTTGCTGTGAGTATCTACTAAAAATGGGTAGAGGTTAGCTCTTGAAATAAGATTTGGCATGCTTAAAATAAGCACACAATCGTTCTTAAACACGAAAATAGAGGAAAGTTAACTTCGGCTCGGCCGAAGATTGTTTACCCTTGCAGCACGTATAAAATGATTATACAATAATTTCATTTTCGCTTTGAACAATGCTAGCTGAGTGATTTCCAAAGTTGACCAATAGATGGCGCCTCTTCTGTGACCATATGGGGACTAAGAGGTCGTACTTAAACTACTATTAATATTTATTATTTAACTTAAATAGTTTCACATAAATTGTTAGGAGAAACCAGCTCCGAGCGCTGGCTTCGCGTTCGCTCGTCTCACACACACTCTTCTACTAAAACTTCTGGAGATGAAAGATATTAAGCTGCGTAGTAATCGATAACCGCTCCTAAATAGTGTGGACAGAGCCGCCACAGTACTCCCCCTCAAGTGACCATGCGGGAACGAATATATAAGATGGGTAAAAGCTGCAGAATCCGTAGTACTGAGTATGTGCACCGAGTACGGACTTGCGTAGTTGTGTTGATGGCCGGTGGTTACTTCGAGTGGGCGTCAATGAGCAAGTTCGTCTGAGCCGGAATAATGTCGCCTTTCGTCGAGGTTGATGCTTCCTTCGTGTGGGGGTCGATAAGCAAAATCCGATAGGAGTCGAAGGCCTCTGCAACAATGTTGGTATGTGACAAAGTAGTTGCGCAATCTCCGAGAAGTCGTCCCACTCGAGGCAGCACGGTCGTGAGATCAAACCTTTGTTGCCTCACTTTGAGGGCTTTGCCCGTCTGAACAGAATCGGTTGTGCCTCGGTTGAGGTTGAAGTGGGAATGTAGCTAGTCGGCACATGTCGGACGTCAGCCGTGTTAGCTTAACGACACTGGCGGATGCGAGGGTATAGACTAGGCTAGACTCTGGCCTTGTAGATAGCTCAGGCTGACAGTAATTGTCAAACAAAGAGCGTCCCGAGGAGTAGCTGGTCGTTAGTGGCCGTTGGTATTCGATCGTGTTGCCGGTTATGTGCAGTTCAGGTATGCCAGCGAAGAAGGCAGTTGTCCAGCTGTGCAAGTATGCACTGTTCGATGGTCATGCAAGTGCATGAGATGTTCGAGATGACAATTAATGGTCTCGATAGGTTATCGCTATATGGCTCGTGATTAGTGTTACCAGAGCTGCGCAGATTCGAAACAGTACACAGAAAAAAGGGTCACATTATTTAATATTTACTTCAAGCTTACCCTTGTTTTAATATTCCATCTTTCTCCCTCTCTCCTTTCAGCGATCAGCGTCTGGCCTTCGAGCGTGAGAGCAAGGATAATGAAATGTTGCACGAGGAGAAAATGATGGAACAAAAATCCAAACTGGAGCTCTTTTATAACACACAAATGTTCGAGGTGGAGGAGCGTAAGAATCAACAGATTAAGGATCTGCAGGATCATCACGATTTGGCATTCAACGATATGAAAAACTACTACAATGACATCACTCTGAACAATCTGGCCCTGATTGGCAGCATGAAGGAGCAGCTGGAGCATCTGCGCAAGCAAGCCGAGCGCAGTGATCGCATAGCGGCCGAAACCAATCTAGAGAATCGTCGCCTCAAGGAGCCCCTGGATGCGGCCAACATTCAGCTAAACGAGATGCGACGCAAACTGGAGTTCTATGATCGGGATAAGCAGCAGCTGAGTCGCCTGAAGTCGCGTAACACACGTCTGGAGAAGAAGGTGAAGGGTTTGACATGGGAAGCCGAAACTCTGATATTGCGCAACGATTCGTTGGTGGCCGAGCGGGAGGGTCTCAAGGAGCGCTTCAATGAGGTGATTGTGGAGCTGCAGCAGAAGACGGGACTGAAGAATGTGCTGCTGGAGCGTAAGATTGCGGCTCTGATGCGCGAGGATGAGAAACGTAGCATTATACTGCACGAGACCCTTGCCTCGTGTGCCCCGAACTTTGCCGATAAGCTGACCAATCTCGATGAGCGTGTGGGCGATATTGTGGACAAGAAGAATCAGATAATAATCGAGTTGCGCTATGAGGTGGCCAAGGCGCGCAAGGCACACGACGATCTGCTCGAGACCTACGAGTGCAAGCTGAAGCAGTATGGCGTGCCCAGTGATGAGCTGGGCTTCAATCCGCTGCGCGATCGTGACGATCAACAGCTGTACCTGTGCGGTCCGGCGGGTATAGTGACCAAGAATAAGTAAAAACAAACAACAATCAAACAACAACAAGTAAACAAACAAAATTTTTGGTGTATCGCCAGGAATCTGCAACGGCAACGGCGGCGGCGGCGGCAGCTTTTCAAATTCCCAACGTTTTTGCAGTATTTATTCAACGTTCGATCTTACATATATATAATATGTATGTATATTTTAGTGTATAAGAAGTATGTATACATATGTGTGTATATGTTTATAAAAAGAACCATTTTGGAATAGTACAGAATCGTAACTTGATCTAACACTAGGGGAGCTGTCGTACTTTAGTCGTATTGCTGTCATTTCGATTATATTGTTCCACCAAATTGGAAGGTAACCAAAATTGTTAAACAACTCAATGGAAAACCAAGGCATATTGACATTTCATTTCCAATTTTACTATCTTTTCGTTTTAGGTTTATGTGGTAGGTTTTTAGTATTCGCTTTTCGTTTATATTTTTGAAATAGATATCACATGATGTTTTTTTTTGCTGTTACTACGGATTTTAGTTTAAGTTTCTGTTTCCTTTTCTTTTTGCAAATTTGTTTAACAAACAACAATTTATATTTTTGTTTTTTTTTTTTGTTTTTGTATTTTTGGTGTGGTTTTGGGGGGATGTGTGAAGAGGGAATAGTAAATCAAAATTGTGTAGGCATGATCTTGTGTGTTTCATACACTTCACAACGATTCCAGACATCGAAAGGAACTTAGATAACTAAACTTAAATCATAAAATTTATAAACGATTAGCTGAGCGTGATTAGTATAAATATCAAAATTATAAATATAAAGGAATAATACTTAGAAATACATTTTGAAGATTCCAAGTGGTTCGACCCTGAACCTTTCTGGGCCCGTAACCTATTGAAAATGCTGAACCGTGACGAAAACTTAAGTAAAAACTGTTTGGTTTTGTTCGAATTAAGTTATTTTTTTAAATAAAAAGCAAAGGCCACTGCGAAACCGGTTTTGAAACGAAATTCGACTTATCTTAGTCTGAACCGAATTTCTTTAGAAATAAAAGCTGAACCTGAACCTTTTCTAAACTTAAAATTTCGATATGCATACAAAAATCGACGGGAAAATTATTAATAAAAATCTAGTTACTTATAAGCCTCTGATCCTAACTCAATTCCCATACAATTTGTGTCGTTTCTAAGTCAAAAGCGATTTGTGGAACACATGGAATTAAATTGATTTAGTAATCAATTTATAGGAATGGGCTGAAGCTGAACCAAGGACCAAAAATCTCGAACCTTAGTCATTGGTAGATTTTGGTTCAAAACTGTGAACCGGAGGTCCGATAAAAAGATTTTTTTAATTTGCAACCATGCTCAAATGTACATATTTGAAATCGGTGAAAAGTATAAGGGAAAGTCTAATAGGCACCCCTTATATAAGTCAATTGATCAGCAAAATCCGACACACTTTCATTATTCTCTAGGCCTTGGTACTTGGAACTGTTTCGTAGAAACCTTTACATTTGTTTTGTTTTAACAAGTGAACAGGGATGCAAACCGATCGGAAATAAGGACTGGATCGGTTCAGTGGTTCGTTAACGCAGTTTTTAACCCACCGTTTCGGTTTATTACATGGTTTTTGAAGCCAAATGAATCGCGGTTTCGGTTCGGTTCAGTGGTTCAGTCTTAATTTATTTTTTATTTAATGAAATCCCGATCTTCCCTCAAATCTGAGCGAAAAAGAGTTTTTATAAACTTAAGAAGGTAAGACAATGCCCATCATTAGGTATAACAAAGCCCATCATTAGGTATTACGCCCTAATTTCCGCCTAATCTCAACTCGAAAAGCCAATACTTAAGGATATTGTACCGAATTTAGATTAAATCTGTTCAAAAAAGATGCTTTCTCCGAACTTTCGAATGTAAAGCATTCCGAAAAATGTCGAAAACAATAAAGGTTGTTCAAGGATCGTCTTTAATGTCGCCGATTTTTAAAATTTAAATCGCGGTTTACCCTTTAATCTGCGCGGAAAGGTATTTTTCCAAACTTCCGAAGGGAGTTCGAAAAACGTTTACACGAAAACCGACTTGGAATTCGAAAAAGGGCCGTATATTTGAATTCTTAAAGCCTCTCCTTGAGTATATCGCCGCGACTTACTCATAAATCTGCTTGTAGTCATATTTTCGGAATGTTGAAGATGCGGCAAATCAAAAATCATATCAAAAACTTATTTGTTTTTCAAGGTTCACCCTTAATATGTGACTTTTCGACAATTTCGAAATTGATTTCCTAGAGAACATTTGAATAATTTGAGAATTTGGTCCCGTAAAAGAAATGGAATACGCACACAAATCCATTAGCAACTTTTGAAGAAGGTATGTAATCTGATGTCAGGCGTGTTAAGAGGTCGGTGGGCAAACTCGACACTGAACTGAACCGAACCGTTTTGCTTTTTGGGTTACGGTTCGGGTCAGCGTTTTCGAAGGGACGTCAGTTCGGATTGCGGTTTGGTTTATTAGCTGAAATTAACGGTTCGGTTACGGTTTGGTTTGGTTCGGTTTAAAACCGGTTTGCATCCCTGCAAGTGAATTCACAGTGAAAGGAAAATCCAAAAGAGACACAAAGCTTGGCATCAGGTTATCCCAAATTGAGTAACTACGTTTCCCTATATCGCATTTCCAATTGTTGTTTAAGCATAAGTCCTCTGCAGAGTTAGGTAATTGTCTAGAAATTTGCAAAAAAAAAAAAAATGCCTTCGATGGACCACGAATTATGAAGAATTATGCAAAAGATTCGCGGCGGTCATCAATGGTCTCTTTTTAAATGAATTTTGAAATTCACTATGTTTGCAACAAATCTATGCATGTGCTTTTCGTCAAATTTAAAAAAAATAATTAAAAATAGTAATTTCTGGTTGAACATGAAGGAGATGGGATGGTCCATGCCGACTGTCATCGACTATAAAAACTTTCTACATGAAATTTACATTGACTGGTCCATTCGGGATTCCTGTCCTCTTATTGGAGGTCCCGGACAAATTGTGGAGATCGAAATGCCTCATTATGTCCGAAAAAAGATCATTATTTGGGTTATTTGGAAAAAATTTGGCAAAATTATTTTTTTAAACGATTTTCCAAACATTCAGCTCGAATTCACGAAATTTTTATGGCGATTGGTCGTCTGTACGATCCCGCAAGAACTAATGTGTTAGGTGATGTGCATTTTTCCGAAGTAAATCGCGCGATTTAAAAAAAAATTGCTGGAGTTACCTGCGAGATTTAACCATAACTGTACGTATCCACAACTCAGGATTCCGATGAATAGTCGGTTACTTGAATTTGAATCGTGGCTGAGTGGATTATGCCTCTTGGGGACACCAATATAAAAAAAACGCACCCAATACTCTACCTCAAGGTGATGTGAAAAACAGTTTTGAAAGTATCTAACCACAATCCACTCAAACAATAAGCATTGAAAAACTTTGGGGGAAGTGCTATTGGTCTGTTTTATGAACCTCGAAATGCTATTGCAGCTAAATTCTAGGGGTAAGTCGTTCAAAAATTGCTATTTTTAATTAATTATTTGACGAAAAGCACATGCATAAATTTGATGCCAAAATAGTGAATTTAAAAATTCATTTAAAAAGAGACAGCCGCAAATTTTTTGGCATGATTATTCTTTATAATTCGTGGTCGATCGATGGAATTACTTTTGGAATTTTTTGAGCCCTGTTCTAAACAATTACCCAAAATTCAACTTTAACCGAAACTGTATCGGTACTAACTTTTGGTTTCGTTACAATAACAATGGTAAACGGTTTTCGGTTCAATCAAAAAAAAAGGTATTATCGGTTCCGGTACGTGATTTGAACGTGATTTCGGAATCAATTCCTGATTTTAAGCCATCAGACGTGCTTCTATTTTTATAATCGCAGAATTGATGCAATTTTCAGCCCTGCTCCCATTTTCGCATTCCCAAAAGTATTACGATTTTAAACCGGTTTTCTAAATCGCAAAACTTTTGCGAATGCGAAAATGGGAGCATGGCTGTTTATATCGGTTTTCGGACCAAAATCTCGCAGTTGCCGATGAACCGATCTCTATGAAATATTCACAGTATGTCATCGGGACTATAAACAGCTTCGAGTTTCCAGTTTAAACTCGGTTTATTAGAGGTTTAAAGATATTTTTCATAGATAATTTAAACAATAAATTTGAAAGAGAGTTTTTGGGTTGGTAATATGAAGGTAAATACTTTGATGGTTCCGAAATAGCTAAAGAAAGTGGTTGGAAACCATATTTGAGAAATTCTTTGAGTAATGAACTTAGAATTTGGTTTGGGATGCTAAAATAAAGCTAGATGTTTTACAAGTTCAAACCCGGTTTCAAATTAGCTTAATTCAAGCGGTTCAATGATAGTTCAGAGCCATATCTCAGTTATTATTTAAGTTATGAACCCGATGTTTGGGATGTAGGTTAGAAATTTTGTGATTGACAAATGACTGGTTAAAATTTTAGAAATTAGCAAGGTAATGAACTTGAAATTGGCTGCTTGGGTTGCTAAGATGGAATATGGTTTCGAAACAGTTTTCATAAGTGGTTCAGAGCCATATGGCAGAACTTATATAAAGCAATGAATTTTGAATTTAGTTTACTGGTTCAAGCCGGTTTAAGAAAATGGTTCAGAGCCATATTATGAGAGGTATGATGAACTTGGATTTCTTAGCCTTAATATTTATGCTAAAAATGTTTAAATTCGGTGTTTAGCTTAGGGAATATGGAACCTTTTTAACATGTAAACGTAAAATATAATCCAAAATCTTAATCATAACTAAAAACTATAACGAAAAAAATGAAACTTAACCTCATGTCTTATTTCATAGTAAATTTGTGTGTGAAATGTATGTAAATTTCGGTAAACCGAATTTAGTTTTGTGTTTTGTTTTTGGGTATTTTTTATCTTCAATTTTCTTCTTCTTGTTGATATTTAAATTTTACAGAACTTTTGTGCCGTTGCTGCTTTTAGGTACTTTTTCTTCATATTTCTTGTTTTGTGTTTTGTTTTTGGTTTCGCTCCTTCAGATTGAGATTTTCATATAATTTTTGTTTGTTGCTTTCTTATTTCAAGAGATAAATTGGATTTGTGTTTTGTTTTTGTATGGTTCTGGAGATTTTGTTCTAGTTTTGTTTAGTTTTGATTAAAATAAAAATTTAAAGCGATCACAACGGTTTTTCATTCACAGACGCGTGTGGAAACATTTCAAAAATGCCCGTAGAAATACAGTTTTATGTTTTTTTTTTTTTTTAGGTTTTCTTATGTTCCAAATTGTGGTAATACAAAATTTTCACTTAACTAATTTGTTTTGGTAGTCAAAAATTGTTATTACTTATTGTTCTCAGCTGAGTGTGTGTGTGTGTGTGTGTGTGAGTGTGAGTGTGTGAAGGGTGTATGGCACATGGGGAGTTATTTGTGACTATTTTTCTCTTAGATTTTTTTTTTTGTTTGGGGGTAAAATATCAATAATTTTAGGCAGTTTGAATTGTATTTTGTTTTTTTCTTGCTTATTGCTTGGCTTGGACTATTTTGTTTAATTATTACTTTTAGTTTTTCTCTTTAGTTTTAGTTTTTTTTTAGCTAAATGCCATGAAATTCCATTATTCTTTTTAACTAAAATTAAAGTTTAACTAACATTTTGTTTGTAAGGCAATTTGTTTTTCTCTTGTGTGTGTTTATTTTGTATTTTAATTACTCAGATTCTTGTTTTTAATCCAAATTTAATTTAGATTCAGTTCAGTTCACTTGATTTCAAAAGAAAACGTACTATGTAAGTCTAATACCAGTTTCAAATGCATACAAATTGATGTTAAAAAACGTTACAAAATTAACGTTGACATGTTTGTATGTCTGTGTGTGTGGTGTGGTGTGTGTGTGTGATTATTATTATATCCCTAGGTAAGTTAGAATAATATGAGTGAAAGAGAGAGAGACAGTAAGATAAAGCAGCTATGCGTCCAATTGACAGACAGACAGACAAAATAGAGGAGGGCGAGCGGCCATATGTATATGTAGTATGTATGAATATACCCTTCCTACCTGATGGGTATTTGTTAAAAGGCCCTGCCTGCCCCTCTTTGGTTATGTTATAACTTTCTCCACTCTAATTAAATTTATCGTGTGCAAAACTCTTAATCAATTGCGTTGTCTGCTCATTAATGCCGCACACTTCCAGTATTTGCTCCTTGAACTGCGTTGAATAGCTCATCGAGGGCTGACTTGAGCGCAAACTTACAATGATGAGTCTGTAAAGATTTAAACTGTTTATTTTTAAACTGTATTCCCGCTTTCCCCACTCACTTGGCATTCGGATTGCGCTTAAGACGATAAGCCTGCAATAACAAACTCAACTGATTCGAGTTGTTGTTGGAGTTCCCGCGTGTGGCACTGGGTACCACGACCAAAAATACATCATAAGTTTTCTCCGCATCCGTGAGACCAGCAGCCAGTATGCTGTTAAGTGACTGCTTACTTTTTGTCACCTGAAAGTATTCATTTTTAAGTATTAAACTCAAATGGGGAGATGTTTTGTTTTTTTTTTTTTTAATACCTTTTGGTCCTTACAGCAGGTTTTGGCCTCCTCCACAGTCATTGTCTGGGACCAAGGTAAGTCTTTAAGTTGACCACTCTTATCAGCCCAATATTGTACACGAACTTCTGGATCACTCCTGAAGTAGCCAAAGGCCAGGCCTACAATGGCATCCAAATATTTAATAGAACGCCAGCGTCCATTGAGCGATTCTGAGATAAAAGAACATGATTATGAATACGAGTATGAGTACGAAGATAGAGTATGAGTATAGAGTATCAGTGTAGAGTATGAGTATAGGGTCCGAATATTGAGTATGTGTATTAGGGCGGGTCAATTTGTGAGGGTGGAAAAAAACTAACAAAGCGTATAGCAGAAACGTAAGCTACGGAAAATTCTAAGAAAGTTTCCCCAAGAAACCATAGGTCTAAAATTAATTCCGAGGTCCCGGCCTAGCGCAGTAATATTGTTATATAGTTTTTAAAAAGTTTAAAAAATGGCAACGTACATCTTTGATCTTTGTCTTGTTTTGAAGTAAATTTTGCCAGCTTTCCGAATCTGTTTTTATTTTTAAAATATTTCGACCACCCACACACCACCCCCCCCCAACCACAAATAAACCACCCCAAACCCACCCAACGAAATATTTGAAAACAAATAAGTTTTTCTAACTAAGACTACTTTTCTGACGCTACTTTTCTATGACAGCTATACTATATAGATGTCCGATTACGACCAAATTTGGTGGAATCATGAAAAACATAGTCAACTACAAAAGACGAAGTTTGGAGGCATTTCCATTGAAAACAAAAAAGGTTTTCGCACTAAAACTAGTTTTCCGAACGATCGTTCCTATGACATCAATATGCTATAGTCATGCGATCCGGCCGGTTCCGAAAAATGTGCATCGTATTTGTACCAAAAGACTTCGTGCAAAGTTTGGTGAGGATAGCTTTAGAACTGACGGAGCTAAATCAACTCAGTTCGTCATGCTGATGAAGAATATATATACCTTATGTGGTCACAGATGCTTCCTTCAATGATGATCCTTTTGACAAAACTAATTGCAATCGACCCAGAATTGTCACCATTTTGGTCTGAACTTCAATCATAATTTAAAAAAATTTTGTACTATTTTTTTTCACACAAAACTACAAAAAAAGTCCAAAATAGGTTCAGACCAGAATGACATCTATACTGATTATAGCCCCGTTTTTACTTTTAATTTCAAACAACCTGGAAACGAGAAATCGTCGCCGCTAGCACGATACTTTTAACGGCCGAGAACTTTTTGAACAGCCCTCTTATCGAAGCAGAAAATTTTTTTTGTTTACTTTGATCTATTTCTAAGACAATAAAAAAAAAACAGAATTGGAAAACTCTGCGTTTTCAAATAAGATTGTTTTTTAAAATGTTTCAAAAACAGCCTCGACATGGAGAATCCTCCTTAAACCGGGACTAGTTTCAGTTTCTGCATATAATTATATAGATTAATTCAATGACCTTCACATACTTGCCAAATACAGCTGCTCCAGATTGACTGTAATATGCAAACGTAGGCCCAGCGGTTTGTTAGCACCAAAAGATTTATGATACACCAAAAGCACAATGTTCGGCTTCTTTGCCTCGCCATTCTTCTGCGAAAGCAATTCAAAATGTTATTCAATTCCAATTTTAAGCTTGAATCTCCATCTCCACTTACCACCTGCTTCTTGCGGCATCTTGTATCACATGTGGCCTGCAGCAGTAAACGCAACGGCTCCACATTCGCCTCACGCAACTTGGCTATATCCAGGAATTTCATTAAGAACGCCCGATGTATGTCCCGATCCAGGAGGCAGGAACGTGAAAATATCACCCACCATTGTAGCAGCTGCTCGTAGCTCAGTTTGGGCAGCAGAAAGCCAGCCAATTTGGGATCACTGCGTATCAAATGACGCGGCACATGCTCGAAGCTTAAGTCACGCTGCTTGATGAGGGGCAAAACCGATACGCCAGTGGGCGCCAGTCGAACATTCACAATGCCCATGATAGTCTCCTTGCTGCCGAGCAGTGGATCCAGGTAGTTGGGCCATTTGGCCACCTCCTTGTTGGATGTGGAGAGCAAGCGTAGGGCGGCCTTAATGTCCGGGGCGAAGTCCGCGTCGCCCCAGTGACAACGATAGAGCAGATCGCGATGCGCCGACCAGCTGCACTCATCGGCCACGGACCACAGATGCAGCAGGCGGTCCAGTGATTGCTGGCCATACCATTCCAGGACCGCTTTGCGTATGGTGCGACTCAGCGGGGTCTTGCGCTCCAGCAGCTTCTGCAGACGCTTCACCAGCTTGATGAACAGGAACAGATCCTGATCGGTTCGCACCAAAGCAGTGAAACTGGCCCGCACTAGTTTCCTTTGCTTCTCATCGCTGCGTGTGGACAAATAGACGGCCAGAATTAGCAGCGCTTCGTCATGGCGTGGCCCAACTGGGGAATTTACGATGCCATTTAGACACTCCACCAGTTCGGTCTCCGAGACCTCGGAGCACAATTGACGCAAAGTGTCGAAATGCAGTTCCACGCTCAGATCAGGACAGCCGGTGGCTGCTGTGGCCAGGTACACGGGCAACTTGAGGTTGCCTATGTAGCAGAAGCGCCGCAGTCGGTCCAGCGGTGAGAGTGTATCGCCTAAGGGGAGGGAAGGGGTAAATATAGCGGTTAACATGCAAGTGCTAACGGCATTTACACTCACCTATCAATTCCATCACTCTCACACACACACATACACGTGCACAAGAATTTCAACAGCTCAAGAAAATCGTCACGAAGTTTTTGCTCCTCTTTTGCGAATGTCCTGCTTGTCTTTCGGTTTTCTACTTTTTTTTTTTGATTGCTTAATTTACTTACATATATTGTTGCGTTTTTGTTTGATTATATTAGGAGCAGCAATATAACATGTTCCCAGGAGTAGTAGGATCAGGAGCACGCAAAGGGAAAATACACTACCGCCAGTTAGAGCTGCTTGGAAATGCTATCGAAACGATAGAGATGTGAGTTAGGTTTACAGTTAGTGTGATTTGCAGCAAGTCGTGACTTTTGCAAAATGTGATTTTTCTCTAGGTGATTTTTGTTATATAATTTGTTTTCTAAATTTTCGGTAGATACACTAACATTTTAAGCCATATCTCACTTCAGAAAGTTGTACATGTAACATACATGTAACATTGGAAACCCCTTCGCAATGGCCAAAGTTTTTGTGGACGAATGCATAATGGCGCACAAACGCGCACTGGAAGCACTTTAACGAACATTAAAAGCTCTGCGCAATGACTCGAGATATTTTGGAGGCGTAATAATTTTACACTGCAAATACTGCGAAGATCAACTGCTGCCAATTAAATAAGCACTTGCCTCAAATCATCCAATCTGTGGCGCTATATGAAGAAACTTTAGCTGGCAGCTGACATTAGAGGTGCATTGCTGAACCATCCATTTGCTAAAGGTCGACGAACCGAGCGGATTGATTTCATTTCCTCCGAATTTTTGTAATTTTGTCTGGGCAAAAGACGAGCTTAGCAGCAAGGAATTCACGAATTCAATTTCCGATTTGCCATGAATTTAGAAAATTCATGTTTTTCTCATGGTCAATTGTACGTAGCATGTTATCGTGCATCCGCATTATTTGTTCTTACGCCTTTTAACTATGCTAAATAAAGGGGGTCCCAAAATTATCGGGGCAAAGGAAAAGCTTGTGTAAATTTTGGGACACCTTTTAAAATAGGCCAAGGCCGAGCTCTTCTCTGCTTCTTATTTTCGCACAAGAGAAAGGGACCTACAGTTTAACGCTGAATCCGAATGGCAGTTTGAGAAGCTTTTTCATGGCTAGTTACTGCACAGCTTGCCAACAGCTAGTGAAGGTGACCGACCCTCGGCCTCTTGCACAGCGGGCGCACACACTAGCCGCTAAGCCACACCTAGACACCCTTTAGAAGAAGAAAACTCATCCCAGGTGTAACCCAGCAACTAACTTCATCATAACATAATTCATATTTATACATTTTGGTATAAGGTATAACTACATTCATTGACTGTTAGACGGTACGAAGTTCTCAGGGCCATTTAGTTTTGTATAAGAAATGTTTTCAATTCTATATATTCCTAAAAAAATATTGAAGGGTCGGGATAGCTTGGGTCAGGATCAGGACGGGACGGAACTGAATTGAAAATTTGGGTTCGGGACGGGATAGCTTGGCGGGATCGGGACGGGATTGAATTGAAAATTTGGGTTCGGGACGAGACGGGATAGCTCGGGTCGGAATCGAATTTTCTTTCCCGCGCCCATCTCTACTCGCGACGATTCGTCGTTGGTTGTTCGTTGAGCACTGAGCGATTCGTTTATGAGCCGAAGTGAACGGTCCGTAAATAACTGTTATTTTTGGACAACGAAAAACAGTCGATTCTTACATATTTGCGAGCTCCAAAATTCAGTTAAAATCAGAGTTCCTTTGGAAATAAAATTAGACTTTCACGATTAAGCCGTGACTTACAAGTCACGCTCACATCCATAAAGCAGAGCTCACACACCAGCAAAGTTGCCACCCCGTCCTCCCGGCACAAGAAATAAACATATTGAGACCGCCGCTTATTTACTCCAATTATTTATGTATAAATAAATATGTCATATTTTTTACACTTCAAATTTTGTTTATAGCTTTTCTCTTCTGTTGTCGACAGTAATTCATATGTATTAAAATCTACACTTACTAACTCGTCTAGTACTGGCTTATGGCAGGCTATGTACGCGCATAAATCATAAAATCGCCAAATAGTTGGCGAGACCGTCAGGTTGCCACCTGGTTGAATTTTTTCATTGTTTTCACTGTTTATATGTATGTGTGTATGTAAACAGAATTTGTAATTTTTTTTTAATGATATTTTACATTCCAATGCAAAAAATTATAAATAGCGTTAAAAATGAATTACGTTTTAGGTAAAAACTTAAAAAAAAAATTGTTATTGCAAAACAAACGCAATCTGTAGGCTTATAGTATGTATGTATAGATGTGTTTAAAAGTGTGTGTGTGTGTGTGTACACCATTTTCTCTCACTGTCTACTCCTCCCCCCCGCACACAGCGCTTAGTCTTCGGCTTCACCATTCCCTGCGGCTGCCGGTGCTACCAGCTCACCCCCGCTCAGCTCGTCCGGTTTATTGTTCTCCTCGTTGCTGCCGGGTGGACTGCCAGCCGCCACCACATCCTCATCCTCGCCCCCCTCTGCAGTGCTGCCACCTGGCGTTTCCACACTGCCGGGTCCAGTGCCGCCGCCGCCTCCTCCTCCTCCACCCGTGTTGCCATTTCCATTCCCATTCCCGGTGTGCCAGGTGAGGCGCTCCTCGTAGAACTGGATCACCACCTGTGGACAGCGAATGTTGGCCAATTTGGCGGGCACCAAGTCCGCATGGTCGCTGCCCTTCCACTTCATCAGGAACATCAGATGACCCGACGAGTCGGTGGCCCCCAATATCTTGGACGGCTCTAGTCCCCGCTCGAAGCCAATCAGCTTCTTCTGCTCCTCTGTCTCATCCTCCATGAATGATTTGCGCTTGCTGCGGATGGTCTCCGGTGTGGCGGCCGTCGTGGATAGACGCTTCTTGGCCGTCTCCTTCGGGTTGTTCTTGTTGTTCTTCAGTGACTCCTCGAACGTGGCTATCAGATCGGGACAGTCGAGGTTCTCTACCGGCTCCCAAGTGTTCTCACTGCGCGGATAGCCCTTCCATTTAAGATAATATTCCGTTCTACCATTTACCGTTCGCTTGTCCTCCACGCGTTCCACTGAGAATTCGGCCATTTGTTGTTGCGGCGTTTGTTGTTTAGAAGTGTGCGTGCGTGTGTGTGTGTGTTTGGTTTGTATGTATAAAATTCACTTTGATTTTGCTGTTTTACGCTTATTTATTATCTCTAGACGCGAGACTCGTCGTACACTTGGAAGTATGTGCAGCGGCAGCAGCGACAGAAGCGTGATGATGTGCGGCTTTCTAGAGATGGGCGGGAAGCTAGTGATGGATGTTGTAATCACTGCGACAAGCGGCAGTGACTTCTTCACGGGTGGAGGGAAAATCACGTAACCTGGTTAAGTCTTTGATAATTCAGTCAAATTTAGGTTTCATCTCGAAATAAAAGATAACAAGCTGAAAACTCGTATACACCTTCATTTCGGTGTTCCAAAGATGGTTTCTAAAGTCTCATAAAATCTTATTGCGGCGTCGTAATATATTCAATGACAAAGATCGCCAAAATCAGTTTTACGCGATTATGTCGGTTTCAGTAGCTCCAATGATGTTAACATCTATTATTAAAATTGTAGAGCATACAATTTGCAACAAATTTCATTTTGAAAATTTTTTCATACCCCCAACAGTTTCTGAGATAGAGGGCATAGACCCCGCAACGCTCAGCCGTACTCACTGTAATGCAAGGTCAACCGTCAATCTCTGAATAATGCCTTGTATAAAGTTATTAAGTCATTGAAATATCATTAACAATAAATAATTTGTATATATTAAAAATAGATTAAAACTTCTCTTCTTCGCAATCAGACGTTAGGTTATTTAAAAGTTATTTTGCTCTAACCATATTCCTCCATTATCGACGATTCCTCTGAGTGTTGTTCAAAATGCTAGAACATTTTTCGGAGTCATTCAGAAATGTTATAACATATTCAGTGGAAGCCCTCAACGATGGGAGCTCCTTTAAAAGAAAATTCCCTCTTCCCTTCACAGTTTGTCCGATACGCGATGGTCTGCAAGAGTTGACGTCGTTTAACCTTTCGCGAAGCATCTTTCTGGAATCCTTCATTTGGATTGCTCATTGTGCTCTCAATTTAGTCCACATTATTTCAGTCTGTTGCTGTCATTCCATGTGAAAGGTAGTCACACTCTCTTCTCTTCGATTGCCGGCGGCAAATTTAGGGGAGGGTTTTTGTTTACACTGCTCACTTTGTTGCTGCTTTGATGTTGATTTACATCAAGTAAGTACCCTGTCAGACTCTCACTTACGCACTCTTTCTAACATACTCTCTCTAGCCCTCTTAGCAAATGCTGTCAGTCCACATTTGTAAATGTGCGCCGTACCTGTATTATTGAATCATGTTTCGTACTATTCATTTCCGATTTCAAACCATGCTGAACCAAAAACATTTTTAAGGACAATCCATTAAGAAGATTTTAAAACTTTTTGGTCTTAAGAATTGTGTCAGGTTTCGCTAAACTTTGTCTTCATATAGATGGTCCCGAAAACCATTTCTGTTTTTGACATGTTTGAATCGCTTTTTATTTTGCCAATATTTTAAAAACGGGATTTCTCTTGCTATTCACTTTGGCATTAATTATAATGCTAGCTAAGAGCTATAAAAAAAGTAAAAAACAAATAAAATTGCCGTTTCATTTTGGCTCACTTATCACTTTTAATGTGTACGACAGAAAGTAGAAACAAATTAAAATTGCGTTTTGTTTTGGCTTCTTTTTCACTTTTAATGTGTACGACAGACACGTTTGACATAACGCCCAAATGCTTTTCGAATTCTGCTTGCTTTTGCAAGTAAATATATTCAACGAGCATAGTTGGTTTTAAACGAAACGTGATCATGTTTGGGAAACCTTTACCTGCTTGTGTCCATATGTTTATATCATATATTGTTGATATCTTGAGAATTATTGAATTATAATTTCTCTCCGACCTCGAGGCGGCTAAACTAGCACTCTAAGTAAAAATCAAACCAGGTCGTTAAACCCGAAAAACCTATTCAATATGTAATGTTATGACTAAGGCGAACATTTGCTTGAATTTCAGTGCGAAAGTGAGGAAAACTTGACACCTATTTGATCTGGTTTGAACTCTTTTCATAGCCCCTTTAAGGTACCGCACAAGCAGATTCAGCGAATATATATAAAATTAAAAATACCTCCCATCTTTAATAACAGCTCATCTCTAAGAGGCTGTGTTTAGTCAACACCAGGTGGCAACGCTAGACAACAACTAGAAATGGGCATTACAGCAATAAATTCGTGCTTGTAACTGTCATCTCTAGCTACTCTAACTATCGATAAGTTTTCATTGCACGTTTTTTTTTTTAGAAATTGTACATATAAACAAAAATTGCACGTATAAAAAACAATTTTAGGCTATCAACAATTAAATAAAAAACTCTTACAAAATGGCTGAATTCATAACTGAAATGCGGGAGCGGCTGGTGCCAGAGTATGAGCAAATGACAAAATACCAAGTTTTTACACCGGAACAAGTGAGGTGAGTGTTGTGGAGGCGGAGAGCAACAGCCATAGCAGGGTGAGGCAACTATTAAATGCATCTTTCTTAAAGGGAAGTGGTGAACCGTCATGAACGTTTCTTCCTGAACATCACGAAAAGCCAACAGACGGTGGGTGACTATCTGGAATTCATAGTGTATGAAAAACAACTGCATAAGATTATCACCGACAAGGAGCAGAAGATGCGCATGAATCTGACGGGTCTCAAAGCGGCCATTTCCCAACGGATTATGCGCCTGTACCGAGAGGTGCTAGACAAATTTCCCCATGATCGCAAACTGTGGTACCTGTGGATTAAGTTTGGCAAGAAGTCAATACCCCAGGAGATAGCGGGTATCTATGAGAAAATGCTGCAGGTAAGAGGAAATGGTCTGGGACACACACCCTCTGTCTGGTACGCAGTGCTGGTTCGACTTAAATGAAATCAAAAACTATCAATGCAGTTTGGTTAGTAAGTAGGTACTTGATTCAAGGTCGTACAACTGTTCTCAGTAAAATCGCAGCTGCTCGGCTTTTCGAGATATCATAGAATTAGTTACGCTAGATAAGCAGAATGACACAAAGAAATCAATAATTTCTGCAACCATTTTTTTTAAATGTTGCTTGGAATGCTGAACTCGAAAATCGAATTCAAAAATTTTTTATGGTAATTTTTTTTAATTTGAAAAGTTAGTTGGAATCGAGCAAGAAATAAATCGAGAGGCTATCGAATTAATCGATTTGATTTTCAGAGCAGTTTAACAACAAAAACCAAAATCCACACAGACTTTCGCGCTTTTGTGCGAAGTGGGGATGCCGGAAATAATATTGATATTTTTGTCAAAAATTCGATATATCGTTATCGAAAATTTTTTCGAGGCGATATAAAGGGTGATTTTTTAAGAGCTATAGGAAAGTTTAAAAAAAAAAACACTTAAAATTAAGAAAAATGCATGAAATCTTTATTTGAATCGATAGTACGGTCCATATAATTTAATGTTTGAAGATTATTTCATGCAAATGTTGACCGTGACTGCGCCTCAAATGGTCCATCCGCTTAGTCCAATTTTGGCATACTCTTTCCAACATTTCGGCCGATATCTCACGAATAAATGCTTCAATGTTGTCTTCCAATACGTCAATTGAAGCGGGCTTGTCTGTATAGACATGAGCTTTAACATAGCCCCACAAAAAATAGTCTAAAGGCGTTAAATCGCACGATCTAGGCGGCCAATTGACCGGTCCCGAACGTGAAATAAAATGTTCACCGAACTCGCCTCTCAATAAGTCCATTGTTGCGCGTGCTGTATGGCATGTGGCACCGTCTTGTTGAAACCACATGTCATGCAAGTCAAGCTTTTGCGTTTTGGGAAAAAAAAAGGTGGATATCATCTCAGGTAGCGCTTACCACCGTTACGTTACGATTCGCATCATCTTTGAAGAAGTACGGATGATGCCACCAGCCCATAAACCGCACAAACTTGACTTTTCGATGCATTGGTGCTTTGAATCTTCTGGCTGATATTCACCCAACATCGACAATTCGCTTTTTACGTTCCCATTGAGCCAAAAATGAGCTCGCGCTGAACACAATTTTTGGTAAAAATGTGGATCTTCGGCCAACTTCCAAGAGCCCATCACCAAAAATTCCGTTGCGGTAGGTCGTTCGGCTTCAATTCTTGCACCAGCTGTATTTTGAAAGGCTTCACACCTAAATCCTTCCGCAAAATTTTCCACGTTGTTGAGTAACAGAGGCCCAATTCTGCGAACGGCGCGAACGATAATTGATGGTCATCATTAACACTGGCCGATACAGCTGCGATATTTTCTTCAGTTCGCACTCTACGTAAGCGTGTTGGTGGTTTAATGTCCAACAATGTAAATTTGGTGCGAATTTTAGTCACAATAGCCGCTTCAGTGGGTCGATTAAACTGACCATAAAATGGAAGAAGCGCGCGATGAACTTTCTTAACAGAGCACGCATTTTAATAATAAAATTCAATAATTTGCAAGCGTTGTTCGTTTGTAAGACGATTCATGGTTAAATTATAGACCAAACTGAAGATGTTTGACAGTGCAACAAAATACGAAACGTGCGTAAGCTGTTTAAACCAGTGTTGCCAAAAAGATAATAGCTAAAAAATCACCCTTTATATAGTATAGCTTTCATAGAATAGTAGAGTTTTTCGACCGATCGTTCCTATGACAGCAATATGCTACAGTCATCCGATCAGGCCGGTTCCGACAAATGTGCAGCGTATTTGTACTAAACGACTTCGTGCTAAGTTTAGTGAAGATAGCTTTAAAACTGACGGAGGATATAGCTTAGAAATAGACGGATAGGGCTAAATCAACTCGGCTCTTCATGCTGAAGCATCTCCGACCCCATATTCTTGATCAGCATCAACAGCCGAGTCGATATAGCCATGTCCGTCAGTCCGTCTGTCTGTATGTACACCTAGATCTCGGAGACTAGAAGAGCTAGAGCCACCAAACTTTGTATGTAGACTCCTATTGTCCCTACGCAGATCAAGTTTATTTCAAATTTTGAATAACTCCTACAATTTTGAAGATATCGAGCTCATATTTTGCAGTGTAGTGTATGTGCCCAATATCTACAATCTCTGAGAGTTTCATAAAGATTTTTTGCTCACATAATGTTGAAATGTGCTCATTAATGTTAATGCTCTGTTAACTAACATAGGGGAAGGCTGCACAATAACGGGTATACCGAAGTCGGGCAGGACCGACTTTAACTTACGCTCTCGTTAGTATAGATAGGGTCGGAGATGCTTCCTTCTGGCTGTTACATACTTTTGCACTAACTTAATATACTCTGTGTACCTCTGGTACAGAGTATAACAATAAAGAAAGTCGGCCAAGCCCGACTATTACGTACTCTATATCTGTGAGGTGCTGCCCACCACCGTTGTTGTTGTTGTAACATTCGGGAAGTCGGTTCCGGGATGAAGACCCGATTGCCGTGCGACCGGTGCTGCCCATAATTGTTTGTTTTCCTTTTAACTGGACTATCGTTCATCCGATCTTTACCATTCCTTTGGCAGATCGATAAAGATAAAGCCAAGCAGCTACGATTTTACTGAAAACAGTTTTATGACCTTTAATCAAGTACTAATCAAACTGCATTCTTAGGTTTTGACCTCATTTTGGTCATACATAAATGAAGTTGAGGATCATAGTGGTTAACTCCTTCCCGTTGCAGTACCATGGTGATGAACCCGACATTTGGGTGGAGGCCGCCCTGTGGCTGTATGAATACAATCGTCTCAATATCGAGCGGACGCAGGATTTTCTGTTGCGTGGCCTGCAACGCCATCCCAACTCGGAGGCCATCAACAAATGCTTCTTCCACATTCTGCTGCAGGAGGCCTCCCTGGCCGATACGGAGAAGAGCTTCGATGGCGAACTCACGCAATCCGAGCAGGACATCAAGCTGGAACGTGTGGAGGCTGTCTATACGAATAGCCTGAAGTATATCACCCACCTGGACTATTTTATCAAACTGCTGGATGTGTGCGAGACCCACTTTGAGCTGACTATTAAGCTGCAGCGTCGCATTATCCGCGATATGCAGGAGACGTTCGCCCGGAAGCCCGAGATGTGGGATGTGCTGGCCCAGCGTGAGTTGCGCGGCTATCATCTGAGTGACCTGGAGGAGGACGTCCCGGCGTCGTCACGTCCGCCGCGTCCTTTCAAGCAGTGCCTAAAGAACTGTGTGGTGGTGTACAGAACCGCAGTGGACCAGCAGCAAACGGCAGAGATGTGGAATCTATACCTAGACGCCATGGTGACGCTCAACTCATCGGCTGCCAAAAACCAACCGGAGCGCTCACTAAGACGCCAATGCCTGGCGGAGGCTTTGCAGGATGGACATCGCTCGAGGCTCATGCATTATCGGCATTATGCGGTCCTGAGAAAAATGCTAGGCACCACAACGAGTGGCCAGCAAACGTTGCTTCCCTTACTCAGGGAGGCACTTATGAACGCTCCCACGGTGGAGATGCATGAGCTTTTGATGCAAACCTGCATACAGTGCAACGATGAGCCACAGATTTATGAACTCTTCACACAAATAAGGAAATCCATACCGGATGGCCAGGCAGTGGCCTTGTGGCTGAATGTCATAGGCTATTATCGCACGCGTCTGGATGAGCTGGCCAAGCATCGACTGGCGGAAATCTACGGCCAGGCCTGCCAGTCAATGAGCAAGGAATTTGGTCAATTGCGTGCCGATTACTTGAAATATCTGTGGAATTCGGACTCGAAAGAGGCGGCACGCAAGGAGTATGCCAAATTGGCCATACAGCCGCCCATTTCGTTGGAGCTGCATCGGCAAATGGCACAACTGGAGGGCAAGGTATTCGTGAGGGTGGGTAAATTATAGTTCAAAAGAAGCTAGAAAAGTAAGGACCAAAGCGAAAGAAAAGTTAACCCAGACAAAAGAAAGAGCTCGAAGAATAATTGAATAATCGCTGAAAGTAGTAGGAATCCATGTAAAAGAAAACTCAATTAGAGCAGGACGGAAAGAAAAGAACACCGCATAGGTTGTTTAAGAGTGAAAGAGAACAAGAAGAAACAAAGCTTCATCCTCCTTGAGTATAATGACCCGATTTTTTCATGAATCTGAGCGGAAATTGATCTCTAGACTCTTGGAGAAATGCCAAAAACTCATTTCTGTTTTAGGATCAGCCTTAATTCCACCGAAGCACCACCCTTGAAGCCTGTACTTAAGAATAACGTACCGAATTTTGCTTAAATCTGTTTGGATAGCTATTTTTTTAGGACTTTCCAAGGAAATGCAGTTCGAAATGATGAAAAAATAGCATTTCTGTTCAAGGATCGTCCTTAAATACTCCAAACCCCTTCTTAAGTATCAAATCACGATTTGTTTTTAAATCTTTGCGAAAAGGTGTTTTTTTTTCCAAACTTTCGAAGATGAAGCAGTCCGTAAAACGTTTCATAAACTCATTTCTGGACCCGAATCGTCGAGTCTCAACCCTTAAAGCCTGTACTTAAGCCTAACGTTCCGAATTTGGATAAGGTGTGTTTGGAAATCTATTTTTTCCGGACTTTCCAAGAAAAGACAGTCCAAAATGTAGGAAAAATCGCATTTTCGGTTAAGGATCGTCCTTAATTTCGCCGAGTCTCAAGCCTTAAAACCCTTCTTAAGTATCAAATCACGATTTGTCCTTAAATCTGAAGTTAAGGCAGTCCCCAAAACGTTTCAAAAACTCATTTCTATTCTTGGATCGCCATTTATTTCACTCTATTTCAACTCTTAAAGCCCTTCCTTGAGTATATCGTCGCGGCTTACCCATAAATCTGCTCGGAACGACCAATTTTCGGACTTTTGAAGTTGCAGCAAATCCGAAATCCGCTAATCTCAACCCTTAAAGCCGGTTCTTCAGGATAACGTCCCGAATTTAGCTTTGAATCGGTTTGGAAAGCTATTTCTTCCGGACTTTTCTAGGTAAGGTGGTCCGAAATGATGAAAAAAATCGAATTTCTGCCTCAAGTCTTAAAACCCTTCTTAAGTAGTAGTAGCAGTTTGATTCAATGAACATAATTTTCTTCTACCTGTTACATACTTTTGCACAACTTCATGATCCGTAGTGGAACACCAGGCACGAACGAAGCTCTTTACGAGAGAGGACTTGAAATAACAATACTTACAAAAGAATATAAACTAATATTGTTCTGTTCGATGTTGACGATAGTGCTATATATTTTTTAAATTTTCCATTTTAACCAAAGAAATTGTTGATGAATTTCCCATTTTCACCAATTATTGAATTTTTTTTTAGGAATTCAACGTTGATTTTTGAACTACTATTGAATCATAGTATCAAACTATTTCCTAGCTTTAAGATAAGGGTTCCCAAATAGTTTTTCGATTTTTTTAAGCTCAGATATTATAAAATTAAGTAATGTATTGATGGCAAAGTCGACGCATTCTTCTGAAGCACTTGAAGGTATTGGAAATTGTTCGCGGCTACTCCCGATCCTACGATATTTTAGGGACGTCATTGTGTTCTGACCGATACTATTTGACCGGAACTCGTCTCCTTAAAAACTCGGGCATAATTAAGTAGCTGTTTTGATCAATGCTAAGTCATTATTTTTTCAATTTTTTTAGTCACTGTTTTAGTCAGTGTTTTGGTCACTGTTTTTTTCACTGTTTTTGTCACTGTTTTGTTCACTGCTTTGGTCACCGTTTCGGTCACTGTTTTTGTCACTATTTTGTTCACTGTTTTGGTCACTGTGTTAGTCACTGTTTTGGTCACTGTGTTAGTCACTGTTTTGGTCACTGTTCGGTCACTGTTTGATCACTGCTAATCCACCATCATCACCCACTCACAACCCACCTCTTGCTATGGCTGTCTTGCCCAAGGCTGCTAAGTTTGCAAAGTCAAAAGCGTAGCCAAAGAAATCTGTCGCAAAGACAATCGTTTTCTGGAATTGCCCCCCAGTCGACCGTCCGAAAAAGAGCTTCGCTGTAAAAACTTATTTCTGTTCTTGGGTCGCTCTTTATTTCATCCTTTCTCAACCCTTAAAGCCCCTCCTTGAGTATATCGTCGCGACTTACCCTTAAATCTGCTAGCAAAGTCAAAATTGGTACGTTTTAAAACTCAGTCAGTGAACTGATCCGTACCGAAACGTTTTGATTTGTGGTTTTTGATTCGGTTCAGCACTTTCGAAAGGGCTTACATTCCTGCTTCTGCGTACAGCTTCTTTTCTAACTAACCTTCATTCTCACACAACCCTCATGTCAAATCAAGGTAGAAAGTACAGTTTAGATACTAACTATTGAAATACACTGTGGGGGCTAAAGAGTAAAAAACCATCATCAATTATTGAAATCTAACTCATACACCTTTGTCGCCTTTCCCAGGATGCCGAAAACATGAAATCTCGATGCATGTGCTACGAGCACATGGTCATGTACTTTGGCAAAACGGAACCAAGCGTCTGGATCGAATATCTGGCCTTTGAACGTGAACGTGATGTCAAAAATATTAATCTAATTGTCCAGCGGGCGTTATCTACATTGGAAGCAAAATATGTGCCCATCTTTGAGGCGGAACGGGCAGTGGCGCATTTGGAAGCGTCTTTAGTACGTTGAAATAATATTTTAAGTAAATTTAAGTTTTTATGTATAATATACATTGTATATAAGTATACAATGCGCCAAAAGTTTGATATAATGTTTAGCTTAGGAAAAAAATGTACCAAATAAAAACTAGACTTGGATACTGAATACTGATTTTTAAAGGAAAATACTTGTAAAAATGGTTTGGACAAACTTTCTTCGCTCACTTTCGCTTAACCCCTAAATCTATAAGATCTCGGAAAAATACTTTTAAATCGGAGTTGTAAGCTCAAATTGTCCTACAGCAGTATTTCTCAACCAATTCGAAGCCCCATAACTAATATGTTGAGCTGGTAAACGCCAATTTGGCCATAAATTTGAGTCAGTTAAATTGCCCTATTTTTAAGGTAAAAGTATCTAAAAAGAACCTGTCGTTCACAACTGCCTCAACACTGGGGTCAGTAGTCGTGTTCATATCAACTACGAACTATAGCGCTGAAAGTGTTCTACCCCTGAAGCTGAGAAAGGGCATAGCTGGATAAGCATGGGAAAAGTGCCCCAGGATATTTTTGAATATTTTGAATGAGGGATTGTAGCTACAGGGTGGGTCAAAAGAAGTCATCCGATGTTGTTTGGCTTTCATTTTTTTCTAAATAAATAACGTATTGTCTGTTTTTTGATTATATTTGTTTGAACCTTTAGAATTTTACTGGTCATTTTGAGAAGATGATATCGGCCAAATGGGCGCCGTTACAATTAATTGACATACGGGCTCGTTTTATGGCATTTTTCATCACTTCGGCAAGAACTTCGGGCTGCAGATTCTCGCACTCGTGTCGAATGTTGTCCTTGAGGGCTTCCAAGGTCTCAGGCTTGGTTACGTAAACACGGGATTTCAAAAAACACCACAAAAAAAAGTCTGGAACGGTTAAATCGGGCGTAAATGAGGTGGAAATGAGCCTCATCGCTCATTATGATTTTGGTCGAAAAATCGATTATTCACGATTATTCCGCGTTCTTGGGGAGTATATCGATCCATGGCTTGTTCACTTGTATTCTACATCTGTCTAGTCCACAAATGTCAAAACAGATCTGACTTTGGCGGCTATTTGTAAAAATAAGAGCATCTTCCAATAGGGTGACTTCTTTTGACCCACCCTGTATTATCTAAGAGGGTATGTACACCAAATTTCAAGTCAATAGGTCTTGGCTGACGAGTAATCTCCCAAAATACTTAAACATAAATAATCATATTACAGGACTTATATCACGTTATACCATGCATTTTTTTTAATGAAAATTAGTAAGATTTATCGTATTTATCCGTTACAAAAATCTCGAGTTTTTACTCCTATTTCTTTGGTCCAAAAACGGTGGTCATAGTTTTAAAAATTTTAAATGACCACTTTCCAGATTTGACAATACCACGGAATTTTTACAGCTGATGTGTCTTTTAACCATCTAAATAATACAAAAAAATCAGATTTTTAAGGTGGTGCAACAATGTCAGATATACAAAAAACATTCTACAGACTACAATCTAAATGGAAATCAGCAAATCGAACTGAGAATGGATTTATACTTAAAAATAGGGGAAAGTTAACTTCGGCTCGGCCGAATCCTTGCAGCTTCCATTGAAAACAAAAAAGTTTTTCTAACTAAGACTCTTTTTTTGGACCTTAATTTTCTATGGGACCTATACTATATAGATTTCTGATTTCGACCAAACTTGGTGAAATCATGGAAAAGCATAATACACTGTTAATTACAAAATTTGGAGGCGATCCCATTAAAAACAAAAAAGTTTTTCTCACTAGAACTACTTTTTCGACCGATTATTCATACTGCAGATATATGCTATAGTCATCCGATTTTGATAAAGCTTTGTAGAAATGTGTTAAAGTATATTTAATAAGAATATGCCAATAAAAAGGTCGTTTTCATTAAAAACAAAAAAGTTTTCCTCACTCGAACTAGTTTTTCGACCGATCCTTCCTATGGCAGCTATATGCTATAGTTATCCGATTTCGACCAAACTTAGTGAAATCACTGGAAAGGATAGTAAACTAAGAAATACGTACTTTGTAGGCGTTTCCATTAAAAACAAAAAGTTTTTCTCCCTAAAGACTAGTTTTTCGACCGATTGTTCCTATGACAGCTATATGCTATAGTCATCCGATCCGGCCGGTTCCGACAAATGTGCAGCGTATTTGTACCAAAAGATTTCGTGCAAAGTTTGGTGAGGACAGCTTTAAAACTGACGGAGGAGATAGCATAGAAACAGACAGACGGACGGACGGACGGACAGACGGACAAGGCTCAATGAACTCAGCTCGTCATGCTGATCAAGAATATATATACTTTATGTGGTCGGAGATGCTTCCTTCAATGCGCTACAAACATCCGCACAATTTTATATTACCCTCTGCAAGGGTATAAAAAGGTTGCTGTGAACAAAGTCAAGTGGAGCAGAGCGTAACATTGCGAGAGAGAAGGAGAGATCACAAATAGTTTTTCGCATACATACAAACGTTCGTTGATGTCGGTAGCCTAAGAAGCACACACTGATAGCATACATTCCTAAAAGACCTTTTCAGCAAGCGGTCTCTGCAAACAGGTTGGCAAAAGACCAAGAGCGAAAAAACCAAAACAAATGTTTTGAAATTTTTTATTTGAAATGATAATTGAAGGTATGGGCTACTTTCATAATATTATTCTTAATATTAATAAATTTGATTTCAAATGGCTCCAAAACGTAAGTCAGTGTCTTGGAAGGACTCCATAAAGTCATGCTCATGGATCTGTGGGAGAAGAATTTTGTCGCGGGACACCAATTTATTTGGAAGGATGGTTGCCAAATTAATTGAATGGAAAGACATTCGCAAAAAAATTCGACATTTAAAGCGCAAATACAAGCAAATACGAGATAAGTAGGGATTTTTTTATACAGGTCTGAACTAAAAACGCAAGGTGTTTCAGACGGTGCTCTATCAAAATGAGAGCCGTAAAGTCAGCGCAGCCATCATCCTCTTTCTCAAACAGTGTGTTGAGGTAAAGTGACTCGTGTGGCTTACTGGCCTCACATGGGAATTCAGTTTGCCTGTAGAAACGCAAACTGGACCAGGCCGAGATGACACCGTTTGTAAAGGCTATGGTGGCTGCCACAACAGAGTAGATGGAGGTACTTGACCGACAAGCAACTGCTCGCTTGGAGATTAAGGAGCGCATGGAGAATGCCACTATAGAATTTTAGTCTAATATGTTCAAACTATAAAAGAAAATGTTAAGAAAAGCATAGAAGCTAGTATATTGTTTTATTTTATTTGATGTTGAGTCTTTAGGAATTTTTTCTTTATTTTTATTTGGCAAACACAAATCAAACTTGTAATTTGTTTGTCTTTTGTCACTTTTATTTGAGAAAGTACTTAAGCAATAATTATAAAATAATGTCTCATACCAAATGCCACTGCATTTATTGTTTTGAGCTCCATAGAACTTAGTGCAAAGATGTAGTGCATAATAACTCAAATTTGAATTGTCAGCTGATATGTACATATCGAAATATGTGATCATAGTGGAAATAGGCTATAAGTCTATTATTTACACAATCCAAGATATTTTGTACTTGAAATAACTTGTTTCGGCGTATTGTAAGTAGAAAAAGTTCTTGATTCAAGAACGATAGTTCTCGTTTTAAAATTTTAAAGGGAATTTTTTAATTTTTATAATTAAGAACAAATCATAATTTAAATTTGAAGTACGAAACAGTATAAATTCTACAAGCTTCGCCCAGTGGTCGAAATTCGACCATCTGCTTTCACAAAGTTTTTGATAAGCAAAAATAAAGCATTCTTTGGTCACCTATCTGTGTGAGGCGTGTGTGTATTGGTACAAATTTTAATTTTTTATAAAACAAAAATAAATGTTTAATGTTTGCAATGGCCACATCTAAATACTCTTAAGAACATATGGTATAAATTTTGGGTTAAATGAATTTGTTTTACTATGGTAAAAAGGGGGCTGTAGTTTTGTATGGAAAATTCTTTGCGTATTAATATATAGATTCCGATCGATTTAGAACTTTGTCAGTCGTTTTTTCTGAGTGTATCTATAAATCTTTGGTACAATATGACCCAAGCAGTGAAGTCACCAGTGCCGCTTCATCTTCATTCATCGCAATTGATACTTATTCAAACACAACTCCCTTTCATTTACTTATTAACTTATTTCGATTTTGCCTAATCTTACATGTAAGTCAAGTCCCAAAGTTTTAGTATCCTTTTGCAAACTTTCAGGAGATTATGCTGCTTGGATTTGTTCTAATAATTTGAAGTTAATCCAAAAATTTTACAGAGTTCTAAATCCAGTTGAAATTAACACTAAAAATTTGTGCCTTTCAGCTTAAAGTTTTTTGTTTGATAATACACAACGATGAACGATGACGCCGACAGACGACGACGACGACATCAACTGTTACCGCTTCGTGTGTATGTTTTGGGCATAGTGGTGCTTTGGATGCGGGCACTGGCAACGCGCTGTGTCAGTTCGTTTGCTAACCCCGTGGAATCAACACGCATCGCAGAGCAGAACAAAACAAAAAAACAGTTCCCAAAACCAACTAAAATGGAGTTTAACAATCGTTTGCTACTGAAGATCATTGAGTTGGTACGTAGTATTTTTTGTTTTGTTTTTTTTATGTGTGTGGTGTGTGTGCACAGATTCCTTTTCTGGCTTTTTCTCACAACAAAACAAAACAAAACAACTTTTGTGTCTCTATGGCTAAGAACTTTTTTTGGGCTTCAACCCTCCAACCGGTTTTTTTCAAATCCATGACTTCATTTCAAAGAAGTTTTAGTGCGTAATTTGTCTTCGGTTGGCGGCATAAACAGCATCTCAGAGACGACTTCCGTTGGCGTCTGGTGATGTCATTCATCTTATGAGTTCATTTTAGTTTGATTTATTTATTCTAAAAATTAATTTAGTGTCTTTTGTTATTGTTGTTGCTGATTTTAATGAGATGGCATTATCACAAATTGCGCTCGAACAATGCATGATTGGGTTGCATTTTCTGTTTTTATCAGCTATTTATATAGAACTTTGTATATAGAATGAGTAAGAGTACATTTTGATATGAAGTTGATCATGGGAGGATGAGCTCATTTCGGATCCAAGAAAGAAGATCAGTGGGCTATAAATAAGTTTACACTCAAGCTACAAAAGTGTCAATTAGTGGGTTTTGGGCAATTTAAACAATTAAAAGCATAGTTTTTGGGTTCGTTCTTGATGTGAAATTATTGAGTATTGAAAAGTAGATCTTTTGAATGAATTTTGGTATGAAAGTACCAACCTATATTTCGAGTTCAGTTTCTTTAATTCTAACGCTGCCTTTACTCTACTCATATATCTCTAAAGAGTTTCTCTGAGGATGGTCTAAGGGGCAAACATATAGCTCTAAGCTTGAATTTACTCGATGACTCAGAAAGTGTTTTCAGTAGTTCCAAATATAAAGTGTCCTTTTATAAAGTATAACAAGAAAATCTTAGATTTCATTAGTGATAGCTTCATGTTATCCTATTTTTTTTGTCAACAAATTTTGACTCAACTTTGCATTATGCAGAGTTTATTCTGGAGATCTTTCGTAGAATCAAGCATAATATGCCGCATATGTATATGATTTTCGACTGAAATCTCTTAATTTAAGCTGGGATAGGACTTACTTGCGAAAAGTGCAAAAGACTCATCGATAAACCATCAAAATATGACACTGTATGGATGGGGTGGCAACGTTGTGACGTCGATTAGACCATTTCGCTGACTATGTCAAGACATACTTATCAAATTGCTGGCGATTTCGCTGGTAGGTATAAACTTGACTTGATAAAAGAAAAGTTATTATTATACCCTTGCAGAGGGTATTATTTAATTGTTCGGATGTTTGTAACGCATTGAAGGAGGCATCTCCGACCACATTAAGTATATATATGACGAGCTGAGTTGATTTAGCCCTGTCCGTCCGTCTGTTTCTATGCTATCTCCTCCGTCAGTTTTAAAGCTATCTTCAGCCAACTTTGCACGAAGTCTTTTGGTACAAATACGCTGCACATTTATCGGAACCGGCCGGATCGGATGACTAGAGCATATAGCTGTCATAGGAACGATCGGTCGATAAACTAGTTTTAGTGAGAAAAACTTTTTTGTTTTCAATGGAAACGCCACTAAACTTCGTATTTCTAAGTTTACTATGCTTTCCATCAGGGATGCAAACCACTCGAAAATAAGTACTGGTTCGGTTCAGTGGTTCTGACTGTTTCTGAACCGACGGTTTGGTTCATTACATGGTTTCTGAACCGCGGTTTCGGTTCGGTTCAGTGGTTCATATGGGCGCACTATGAAATATTATGATTTCTGCCGTAATGCGGACTTTACGCAAACTTTGGAAATTTAATTCCTATAAACCATTTGAATTTCTTTCGCAGATTCGTCCATAAGTTTCTAGACGAATATCCTTCGGAAACAGAAAATGTCGGCTAGAAAAGAATTCGTACCGTACATCTTACAACACCCTATTTATCGTATTATATGAGAAAAAACTCTCCTGGCTTAGATTGAATTATGGTAAAGAATAACTGCAGAAAATTGAAAATATTGTCCCCCAGAGGACGACAAATCAATAATCAACTTTTAAGAAAAGAATGCGATTGATAACAGGTATATTAAGAGATCTGCGGGCGATTGCTGAAGACTTATATGACGACTACATGTATTTTATCCCAGCAAACATTTTATAAAATTTCTGATCACATTCGAGACTTTTTCGAGTCCTCGATCTGATGTAATTAGTTATTAATGCGCTTGTACTTTTGTCGGGAGAGAACGGTACCCTAGCCACAACTCTTCTGGAAGAGTCATTTTTAACCCGTTCTTCTGATCAGCTCTTTTCGAGGTCTTTTTCGAGGAGTATTTGAATAAATCACATTTTGGGCATATGCATGAGTAAGTTTTGAGTCTTCTTTTTATCGCACATAATAGCACCCAGCAAGCAACGTTCGGAGCGCTCTGGAAAGAGCGAAGCTTAAGAGCGTTTTTGAACAAATTCGAAACATTTTCGACCCCATGGTCTGATTAAAATAATCATAAATGCGCTCGTTTTCTGATCATAAGTTATTCTTATGTTGGGAGAAAATGGTACCCTAGCCGCGACACTTCATGAAGAGCCGTTTTTAACCCGTTCTCTGATCAGTTTCGATTTATTTTCGAATCATTTTGCGAATCTATTTCGAGTCATAATTCAATTCATCAAATTTTGAGTATATTCATAAGTAATTTTAGAGTCTTCTTTTAATCGTTAGGCATTAATCTCTATTTAATCATCAAAAGGGCTTGGAAAAGACTTATTAAGGTGGTTTTTGTAAAAACGATCTTCCAAATGTCAAGTCATCCTTAAAGATTATATCGATCAGGCATCGCTAAGGATCAATTCGGTCTATCAGTGGTCTCCCTTGTAGAGGATCGAACGGAATATCGTATAAAAATGATCTAAGGGAAACGATTAAAATTCGCATATTAATTAGTATCACTGGCTAGATGAAAGCGATTCCCGTCCTAAAACTCGTCGGAGAACTGAACCAAACCGAAACGTTTTTCTTTTTGGTTTTCGGTTCGGTTCATCATTTCTGAAAGGAAGCAGGTTCGGTTTGCGGTTCGGTTCATCAGCTGGAATAAGCGGTTCTTCTTCTTCATCTTTGGCATCGATGATAATAAGATCATCACAACCGTTTTACGGTCCCTGCCGCTGCCACTAATGCCCGCCACTCGCCTCTGTTCCGAGCGACATTCCACCAGGAGCACACACCCAGCTCCGCAATATCTCCCTGCACCTGGTCGCGCCATCTCCGCTTCGGGGGATTGCCTCCTAACTCGTTCGCATTCCGAATGTGTACCCGTTTTGCTGGAGCGCTATCATCCATACGGGTAACATGACCTATCCAGCGTAGCCGCTGCTGTTTAATGCGCTGGACAAGCTTAGTGTCCCCATAGAGCTCGTACAGTTCGTGATTCATTCGGATGCGAAATTCGCCGCCAACGTTTAGAGGTCCATAAATCCTCCGAAAAACTCTTCTCTCGAAAACGCCAATTGCCGCCTTATCCTTTGATGACATTGTCCATGCTTCTGCGCCGTATAGCAGGACTGGGATGATAAGCGGTTCGGTTCGGTTCAGAACCGGTTTGCATCCCTGCTTTCCATGATTCCACCCTACTTGGTCGAAATCGGACTTCTATTTAGTATAGCTGTCATAGAAAAGTAAAGTCTAAAAAGTAGTCTTAGTTATTTATTTATTTGGAATGGTTTCACACAATTCTACAAAGTTTTGTCAAAATCGGATGACTATAGCATATTGCTGCCACAGGAACGATCGGTCGAAAAACTAATTCTAGTGAGAAAAACTTTTTTGTTTTTAATGGAAACGTCCTTACCATTGGCATATGCTTATTTTATATACTTTTACAGAATTCCATAAAGTTTTGTCTAAATCGAATGACTATAGCATATAGCTGCAGAATGAATGATCGGTCAAAAAAGAAGTTCTAATGTGAAAAACTTTTTTGTTTTAAATGGAATTGACTCCAAATTACGTAATTGTTAGTTTGTTATGCTTTTCCATGATACCACTAAGTTTGGTCGAAATCGGACATCTATATAGTATGGCCCCATAGAAAAGTAGGGTTCGAAAAGTAGTCTTAGTTAGAAGAAACGTGCTGCAAGGGTATACAAACTTCGGCACAAGTCGAAGTTAACTTTCCTCTATTCTTAGATATTACAAATTTAATCATTTTCAATCACCAATTTAAAATTATTATTGTCTTCCCTCTGAACCTCCTTAATGATATCTTCATCACAATTTAAATAATCTTCAAACTTGTTTGAAATGTCGACCACTGCTTTATGCAATACGAAATTCCTTTCAGTAAGTTCGGCTAATCGACTTAACGGAATGTTGTTGTTCTGTTTCATTGAATCATCACTGGAAAATCCAGATTTTTTAAAGCAATTCTTAAGTTTAGTATCCCAAATGGATACGCTTCATGCGACTGCATGAAGAATATTAATTTTGGAAATATGTTCTTGTTTTTCGATGCATGTCAACATCTCACTCTCAATTTCATTCCTGAAATGGACTTTTAAACGTCTTAGCATCAAAGCATTAACTGCTGCTCTGCTATCCTGTATTACAACTTATGAGACTAGTAAGATTTACAAAGCAGCACTTAAAGTAGCAGTCAATAAAATAAAAACTTGTCTAAGTTTTTAAACACTGGTTTTCTATGCTTTTTCATAATACCAACACGTTTGACTATAATCGGTCAACTATAGCAAATAGTATTAGTAAGGAAAACCTTTTTGTTTTCAGTGGAAATGTCTTAAAACTTTTATTGATAAGTTTTCTATGAGTTCCCTGTAGTTCAGCTGCACCGGTGTGGCATTAACGAATTCTCTAACTCTTTGTATTGAGCACTCGCCACCAGACCAACCACCAGCCAAGTATTTGCCCAACGAATTTTGTATGGGAATGTTCAGAAAACGTACCGATCGGTACGACCCTGCATTACCAGTCGTTAGTGTGGTGATGGGTACCCACTATAGTTCACGTACTAGACTAGCGCTGTGATGCATTACCTGTCGTTAACGATGTGACTGACGCTCAGTGATGCATCAGGTCGTTAGGCCTGGTAGTGTCTTGACACCAGCTGAGCTACAGGGTTTTCATAGTTCCTTTAAGTGTGATCAAAATAGGATAACTTTAAAGCAATGGCTCCCGAGAGTTATTTTACGACAGCTCCCAAAGGCAAATTTCTATCCCACCGCTGCTTTAAAGTATAGCTGGTCTAGAAATTAAACGTCTATATGAAAAATATTTAGTTATTGAATGATTTTAAATAAACTTGGCATTATTCTTTGAAATTTGATCAAGTTATTTTCTATCCCAAGAACATTTCACTGACAGATGGTTCCTATGTATAGACAGCAATATGATATCTTCAGTTCCGACAGCGTGTAGTAAAACGAAACCATCAAACCCAAGAGTATATACATTTGATGTTTTGATGGGTCGTTAATGCTTCCTTCTGTTGGGTCATTTATCAATGGTTAGTTCAAATTGTGAAAGCCCAAAAATAGCGCCCAGTGTTACTTTTGCACATCAATTTTCTTTACCAAGTTTAGCCAGTTGGCCAATTAATTATCATCAACGGCGCGGACCTGACATGGCCATTGACATTGAAAACAACAACAACAGAAAATAATTATTTTGCTTTTTTTTTGGGGGAATTTCAAGAACAAATAGCACCACAGATTTGCAGTTAAAACATTTATTAGCTCGTAAAAATATTTACGAGCAAGTTGCCTGCCTGGCCTGGAGCTCTCCTCCATCCCATAACAATAGCCTGTGTGTGTGTGTTATCTGGAAATTGTACTTTTATTTTGAGCCCATTCCCATGACCAGCCCAGTCAAATATTTACCTAAGGATTAATGGTTTCAGTTTCGATTTCAATGGCTTGATGACTAATTCCAGCAGCAGTAGCAGCGGTAGCAGCGGCAGCAACTAATTAGCCATGCTCAACGCATAGCTGGCTTGCTTTTCGCTTCTCGCACAGTTTGTTTATTCAATGCAATAATATTGCGTCGACCTTTTAGGCGTACACATGGCGTATGCGTAATTCTCGTCTGATGACATCATCAATCTGATCAACATGTTCATGAATGATCATCTAAATAGGCCAAAACAAAAGCTAAAAAGCAAAAGCAAAATGCCAATGGAGGGGAATTGTATATGGCAAATGACCTCAGCTTGAAGCTTGAAGTTTGAGCTTTGCTATGAGATTGGGTGGGGTGTGGCCCACAAGTACATGGTGTGTACATGTCTTGCCTGGCAAATTGAGTGTGAGTCGTCGAGAGGTGTGATTTAAGTTTCTGGAATTTGTTGATTTTCTCATCTTTATGTCATTTCCGTTTTATTATACACTGTTTGGTTTGACAAATTACGCGATGCAGCAACACGTCCAAGTGATAAAATTTGATGAATTTTGAATCTAGCTCTTCATTTTGGCAGGGTTTTTGTAAAAAATTGCCTCTTGTAAAAGCTTGACTTTTGGGTTAAATTGTTTTAAAAGATGGCGACTGGGCATAGAGCTGATTACTCAGACAAAATATTCAAGAATTTGGCACAATCGGTGTTAAAAGCAGGGACTAAAACTGAAACGATTTTCGGTATCGGTCGGCTGGTTTATCTCTGGCCTTATGTATATTTCGACTGAGGTTATATTATGGGAAACGGACAGAGGTTGCCTGCCTGATTCCTAAACAGTTGAAAAAGGCTTTCGGCCAACATAAATGCCTTGACCGAAACCGAAATTTGTTTCGGTTTTAATCCCTGGTTAAAAGTACAGCAACTCTTATTTTTCTCTAAGTACATTTTTTCAATCCCAAAATCAATTTAGAATTGTTAGTATCGAGTACTGAGTATCGAGTACTTAGTATGAAGGGAACTTAGTATTCAGTATTAAATTTCAAGTACTTAGTATCGAGTACTTACTATCGAGCTTTTAGTATCAAGAACTCAGTATCGATAACTCAGTATCGAGTACTTAGTATTGAGTTCTTAGCATTGAGCTCTGATTATCTAGTACTTAGTATCGAGTACCGAGTATTGAGTATTGAGTTTTGAGTATCGATTACTAAGAATCGAATACTGAGTATAGAGTACTGTGTATCGAGGACTAATTATATAGTACTTGGAATAGAGTTCTTAGTATTGAGTTCTAAGCATCGAGTACTGAGTATCGAGTAAAGTAAAAAGTAAAATTAGCTTGTCAAGATGACACAGCCCCAAAGGGCCAAAGCCGAGCCTCTCTCAATCTCTTGGCTTGTGCGCTTCTAATTTTTAGCACAAGAGAAAGGGACCTACAGCTTAACGCCGAATCTGAACGGCAGTTTGAGAAGCTTTTCATGGCTAATTACTGCAAAGCTGGCGCCAACAGCAAAGAGGTGTGGCCGGGTGTAAAGTTTATTCAAAGAAAATAACTTTTCATTAGATGTTCCGAGGCGGGATCGAACCCACAACCTCACGCACAGCGGTCGCGCACACTAGCTGAGCCACCCTTCCACGAGAAATCAGTATCGCTAAATAATATCGAATACTCAGTATCGAGTACTTAGTATTGAGCTCTAAGCATTGAGTTCTGAGTATCGAGAGCTGAGTATAGAGTATTCACTAGCTCTCTTGTACTAGTACCTAGTATCGTATACTTGGTATTGAGTACCTAGTATCGCGTACTTAGTATGGAGAACTTAGAATGCAGTTTTGAACATCAAGTACTTAGTATCGAGTACTAAGTATTGAGTTCTCAGCATTGAGCTCTGATTATCTAGTACATATTATCAAGTACTGAGCAATGAGTACTGAGTATCGAGTTCTGAGTTTCGAGTAATGAGTATTGAGTTATGAGTATCGATAACTAAGAATCGTGTACTGAGTATGGTGTACTGAGTATCGAGTTCTTGGTATTGAGATCCGAGCATCGAGTACTGAGTATTGAGTACTAACTAGTACTTCCAGAACAAGTAATTAGTATCGATTATTGAGTATCGAGTACTTAGTATCGAGTTCTTTGTATTGAGTTCGGAGTATCGAAAACAGAGTATCGAGTACTCATTAGTACTTCTACTATTAGTATCGAGTACTTAGTATGGAGGGAACTTAGTATTCAGTATTAAATTTCAAGGTCTTAGTATCGAGTACTTACTACCGAGCTCTTCGCATTGAGCTCGGAGTATCGAGAACTGAGTATCGAGTATTCACTAGTAATTCTTGTACTAGTTCCTAGTAACGTATACTTGGTATTGAGTACCTAGTACCGAGTAATTAGTATGGAGAGCTTAGTATTCAGTATTGAACATCAAGTACTTAGTATCAAGTACTCGGTATCGAGTACTAAGTATTGAGTTCTTAGCATTGAGCTCTGATTATCTAGTACTGAGTATTGAGTACTGAGTATCGAGTATCGAATACTGAGTTTCGAGTAATAAGTATTGACTTATGAATATCGGTTACTAAGAATCGTGTACTGAGTATTGAGTAATGTGTATCGAGCTCTTAGTATTGAGATCTGAGCATAGAAGTAAGTACACTTATAGAACTAGTATTTAGTATCGAGTATTGAGTATCGAGTACTTAGTGTCGAGTTCTTAGTATTAAGTTCTGAGTATCGAGTACAGAGTATCGAGTACTCATTAGTACTTCTAGTAGTATCGAGTACTGAGTATCGACTACTTACTAAATATAAAGTACTGAGAATCGATTACTGAGTAGCGAGTTTTGTGTACGTAGTATTGAGTACCAAGTACGCCCGATTGCCGAATACAAAATACTTAAAATAATTTCAAATATTCTTCGCTAAAGTCTGGCAATGAGTAGATTAAATGAGTACAAAATGTGCTTGGTTTACGATTTTGTTGAAATTGTTTTTGAATCTACCAAAAAAACTAGAATCTGCTACATTAAGCCTTGTTTTCAATTCTATTTCCGCAAAAGTTTTTTTAATTAGAGACCAAATCTTTTGAAAATACCGGTTTTAAGTTAAACAAATTTTTGTGGAAGTGGAATCGAGAACATGCCTGTATAAGTCTTTACTCTATAAGCAAAGTGTTAGAACCATTTGTGAATTGTAAGGATAGATTCTTGTTAAAACGCTTTGCCTTTTTCTTTAGTTTTACTATGCTTTTTCTGAATCAATCCCAGAAATTCTTCACTGCTTGTGCGAGAACAACTTGATTCAAGAATGTTTGTTTTTATTTCCAACATATTATCGTTGGATTTTGAACTTACTTGAACTACTCTTTGCACTTAATCTAGAACTCTATCTAGTGCCATTAAGCGTGTGGTTCCAATTCAATTGAGATTCTATCACCGGGTGGGTTTTTTTTTTTGGAACTAACATTTGGGCCACTGTTTGCCTAATGGGCGTAACAATTAAACGATAAACACACACTAAAACTACACACATACACACACACACACACAGATACACAAAACGTGTCTACTTTTCGCAACTGTGGAAAGTGATATACAAAATGCAAACACATTTGGTTCGTGCGGTTTTTATCCCTCGCTCCATTCAAACGATATTTATGGCGCATTATGCTTTTGGCTCTTATCTGTGTAACCAATATGGGTCTTAATGACCTTTTGTTGTCATATGACAATAATACTCAGCGTATCCTCCTCCTCGTCGTCGTTAAACAAACTAAGTAAAGCGGTGGGGCTGCATCCTACAAATGCTAGGACATCAATTAGCGGCTAATTGATTGATTCCTTCTCTAGGGTGTGCCTAAGAGGGTGCTGTGCTGGTGTTGTTGGCGGGGGGGCTTTGCCATTTATCGGTATATCAATATCAAAATAATTTTCATATTTTGATAAGCAAATTGACTCAAGTGGCGTTAATATGGGTAAGTCCTTCGACTTAAACCATATTGTCGATGATGATTTATGAATGGATGATTACCTCAAGTGCCTGTCGGCTTAATTAAAATCAATTTTACTTAATGAATCATTTAAGGCGCCACCTGTTGAGTTGATATGCAAAGTTGTTGTGTTTTTGGGTATAGACACCAAATGAGACATCTGGCAAAAAGTCATAAAATTTGTTTATAAGTGTATACAACGTGTACTAGGTACAAACATACTATATGGCGCGCTGGAATTTGACGGCTTGCCAGGAAACGTTACGACGGGGTAACAAAAATGTTGATAGTGTTTGTAATAACTTTCGTTTTAGGCAAATGTGGAGAAATCATACTAAAATTTGGCACAGAAAAATTTTAACACCTATCGGATTTTGATTACTTGTTCTTTTTAAAGCTTTATATGAATCCGAACTCGTAGGAAAATTTAATCTACATTCAATTTAGACCTCTTGTTACTTACCCGCCTACTCTTGTCATCTATTAAATCTTCATAATATGCAAAACTTTTATGAGAATTTTGCAATTTTAGCGATTTTCCGTACCGTTCTCATGGTAATCTAAACTAAAATATAATTTTGGGAAATTTCGATTCTTTTGAGAGTTTGGTCCTCCTATTTAAGGGGGTACAATTGCCATTTATCAAATCTTCATATAAATCTAAGATCCTAAGAAAAATTGGTAAATTGCAGCTCGTTTAAAAACACCCCACACTGGGGTCCCCGCTTTCAGCAATAGCCTCTTCCCGAGCTTCTGCTTTCACTGCTCTTTCAGCAGCTCTATGGTCGATTGTTCACCTGCTCCGATGTTTCAGCAGATCTGAACCTGGCCCGCCGCTCAACTCCTTTCTGGGATACGATGCATATAGCAGATTGCTGGCGTCGATTGCTCGCCTGTTCCGGGATTTCTGCAGATTTTTACCTGGCTTGCCACTCAACGTGTTTATGGCATCACGATTGAAATTGTTGCACAGTTTCAACAGATCTCTAGCATGCGATTTAGATAGCAAATGTCTGGCGTCGACTGAGCTCTTCTTGCGAAGAAGTTTCTTGACTTCTTTTTACACTTATACCTCTTGTTTTTTTTAAGGTTCATGACAAATTAGACTTTGGTTTTTTTCAGGCATAACTTAGAAAATCACAGAAATTAAAATTTTAGAATGTTTGAAGTTTATTTCTTTCTTAGAGCAATTCCATTCGATGTACGCCTCACATGAACAATTCAAAATTTGATAAATATCGCGATTCTTTGATAACTAAAAGAAGGTTCAAAAGCCTTCGTACTATTACAGGTTATCAACTATGCACTTAAAAGGCCCGAAATGTAGACGGTAATAACGTCGTCTTAGAGCGGGAATGTCGAGATTTCGTGCACGCGTAATTTTATTGAACTTGTAGTATCTTAAACAAAGAGTTTAGTTCTTATCAATGCACTTTGATTTCCAGCTAATTGTACAAAGCAGAAATGTAGCGTGTGGCTTATTGAAACTTCAACTGTCATTACGAATGTTTACAAAAATTGACCTAATACTTGGGGGATTTATATCCTAAAGCAGCCTTTACACTTGGTATATAGCTCTAAAGCAGGGACCGTAATGACTATGAGATTTATTCTGAAAATGCTTTTACACTTATCATATATCTCTAAATCAGCGATGTTCAAGAAGAGCGAGGCCAAAAAGTGATAGTGTATTGGTGTGCGATATCAAAGCGACTCAGCCCAGCTTTGAACTGCCCTGCTCGACGTCTGGGCATCGAATGCAAGCAAAGAGAGCGCTGCTTACGCTCATATGCCCGGCTTCGGCATGCGCTTGGCTCGTGTGCCTATAAATAACCGATTGCGCGCGGCCCCTGGGGGTTATGAAGGAACATCGCTGATCTTAATCATCGGTTGCCACATTTCTCTAAAGAGAATCTCTTATCAAATGGAACCTGTCCTATTGCTTGCTAAATTTTCTAAATACTTAGAGATATTTGCTTTGCTGATACACAAGCGTCAGAGAATCTCTTAAGAGTTATATGACAAGTGTAAAGGCTGCTTAAGTAGGTGAAAAATTACATATAATGTTGAATTATGGGCAATTTTAATAGCATATACCCACTAAAAATGGGTAAAGGGGGATTATGAAGTTGAGTAAATGTTTTTAACAAGGGGAAGAAAACACTTCCGATCCTATAAAGTAAATATATTCTTGATCCGTAAGAGCAAACAATCTCGTAAATGATATGAGATAGCTCGTACTTTCTAGACATAATTAGAAATCAGGACTATTTTTTAACTAGTCTGCCCAAGGATAGGTAAAGTTCTGTTGAGCGATAGTAAAATTATGATCAAAACAAAAAAGAAAGTCGGTCAAGGCCGACTATAATATACTCTGTACCTGTGAAGTCCTGCCCATCGCCGTTGCGACCGGTGCTGCCCATAATTAATTGCTTTCCCTTGCTTCCTTTAGACCTACTTTCTTCATTTGTATTGGTGACAATTCGGTCTTAAGTTGCCCGTCGGCACCCCTGGATTACATCATATTACTGAACGTAAATAAGTAATTAAACACAGCAACCGAAACAAGTTGCTGTCAAGCGACAATATTGTTTCTACCGAAAACAATTCTGCCGGCTGCTCTCCCGTTAGCAACAATTTATTATGCGGCGAATTCAAAAGCAGTGTCTTGCTTTCACCCATTTCGATTCTCACAAGAGCAAAATTGCTGCTAGAAATTGTCGGTAGATCACTGATCACATTTATTACGAGCCATCTAGCGATAGCCTATCGCAGCCAATGAACTGAAATGTCGAACATCAATGGAGTAAAACATTTCAATCAATGTACGTACGTTAAGCGCCCTTTACAATCTACAAGAGTTTCGGACAAGTCTAGTTTTACAGAGGGGTCTTGAACAAACATCGTGTAAATGACGTCTTATGATTCCTTTTTTGCATTACAAACATCTGACAAACATTCCAAAGAAGTTGTGAGCTAAGTCTCAGAAGTTATTAAAGCTACGAACATGACACTTGGCATGTTAATATGGAGATGGAAACTTTATTGGTTCAGAACCGGTTTCGAACCGGCTCACAAAGGGCTCAGAAGTTTGGCATGTAGGTTGGTAAAATGGAGTTGGATATTTTGCTGGTTCAATTCCGGCTTTGAACCGGTTCGAAAATGGAACAGGTTTGAAAACGGCTTAGAGCCATATCTAAGAACTTATTTAAGCTACGAACTAGAAACTTGGTATGTAGGTTGGTATAGGGAGTTGCTGGTTCAAAACCATATCACAGAAGTTACTTAAACTTAGAACTTAAGGAGGTGGGTACTTTACTGGTTCAAAACCGGTTCAAAAATGGAATCGGTTCAAAAGTTGTTCAGAGTCATATCTAAGAAGCTATACAAGCTACGAACCTAAAGTTTGGTGTATAGGTTGGTAATATGGAGTTGGATATTTTGATGGTTCTGAAGAACTTGAAATTCGGTGTGTAGCTTCAAACCACTTCAAAAGTGGTTCAGGTCCACACCATTCGATTTGTAAAGTGTTCGGTAGGTTTATAATGTGAGTGTACGTTTTCCAAAAATCATAAATTATTTAAACTTCTTCTTCTTGTATGGGTTGGACATAAAAAGTACAATGTTTTTTTCTATTTAAGACTCGGTTCGACTTAGTTTGGACGAGCTCAAATGCTAATAGCAACTTCCAGCCAGTTGAAACTTGAGTACGCTTCCATTAGAATCATATTTTCATATTTGAAATGCTTTCTAATCTCGATCCATTTCTACTGAAGGCAGCGTTGAGCACTTAGTGGCCCCTATTCGGCTCAAAAGAGTTTTAGTACAAAGAAATAGACGTAATACATTTTAAGCCATATCTCTATTTAGAAATGTTAGATGGAATCAAACAAGGTATGAATCGAAAGGTTTTTAAATTTCCAATAATCGCATATAACATGGTTTTCAAATCGGTTTAGTAGTTTGAAAATAACGAACTAAAATATTCCATATATTCACTTATAACAAAAAAGGTCCAAGTATTACTTTGTATTTAGGGTTTTTAGAGCTTGAGAAAAATACTTCTGTACTTCCCATTCTAATGACATCGTTTGCTACTGATATAAAAACAAAATGCATTGTTATGGAAACTAGTTTAAAGTATGTTGTAGTCATTTTTTTGTTGCTTTAATTTGTTTTGCTCGGCCGCTGCCGACCTAAGAAAGACAGTCCTGATATTACTCCTGCCCAACACTATACACTGCCTTCTACTCTATCCAGTTCCTGGCCTATCTCTATTTCTTGTCTGTCTGTCTGTTTGTCCCATTGAGTACTCTGAGTTGTCCCCTGCCTAAAATCATTCACTTCAGGCTTTCACCATGACCAGCATCATTTTGATTGAGAGCGTTTCGGATCATTCCTATAGCAGTCAGGCCATGTTGGTATGTGGCACCCTCACTGGCTATATGATCATTTGCACCACTTTGGCCTTGGGTAAAGTTTCGCTTGAGTTGTCAGCTTCAAATCGTGGTTCTTTGGTAAATTTACCTTTTGTAGGTCATCTCTTGGGCGCCATTATTGATAAACGCATCGATATCCTCTTCACAGTGGCCGGCTGTCTGCTGTTTATATCGAGTGGGGCCATCATATTGGATCGGTGGCTGCAGCATTATACAATGGATAGCGATAAGAATAGTGTTTTGGCTGCGGCTGCATTTTGTTTGGCCAATGGAGCCATATTTGTGGCCGATATATTTGTCATTTTTAATGCGCGATAATAAATTGAAATCCGGCTCGAAGGACCAACTTAATAATTGTGTATTTATCTTCTTCTTTCCCCCCTTAAAGGCCATTGCCATCGCTTGTATTGTTATGTACGAGGTGGATGAAGCACTTACCTCACGTCCGTTGATTGTTTGTGCCACCATTGGTGGCTTCACCATCATCTGCGGCGTTTTGCTGATTGGTGAGTAGTGCATTTTACTTTATGATTAGCCCATTGAACCCTGTCTGATCCATCTGTTGCAGGTCATGTCATCAATTCGCTGGTGGAGAAACGTCTCAACGCTTTGTTCTCCCTGATCGGCTGTGTTCTGTTCGTGGCCTCGGGGGCTTTGATCATTGATGAGTGGCACGATGCTGCTTTTCAGAAGGAAAGGAAGCGCAACGCCATTGCGGCCGGCTCTCTGATGATCATCAATGGGGCCGTCTTTCTGCTGGACACACTCTCCATTTGCCGAACGTAAAGTTCTCGAGTCTCAGTGTTTTTTTGTGTGAATCTTTTTTTTTATATATATATACGACCCCATATCCATGTATGTCCCCATATACTCGTATATGTGTAGCACTTAAGCTAATCTCAGTCAACGCACTTGAACAATGAACAATTCAAAATTCTGCTAAAACGAATATCAAAACCGAAATTGTTTACAGGAATCCATTAAAAATATATATATATGTACATGTGTATACACAAACATCTGGTCATGTCTTCTACATACTTATCATGCAAATAATTAAGCTCTGAGAAAATTGCCCATAATTGCTCTAAGTGTGTGCGAGTGAGCGTGTGGTGGTTTGGAGAGGGGGCTAGATTCTTCTGGGAAAAACTTACATTTGACGGACAGCTGACGTGACGTGACGTCACGTGCCAATTGTTGCAAAACTGAAGATGTGAACTTCATAAAGGTTGTCAACTCTCTGGATATTGTGAGAAATAATACACTTACCGCCTGCTTTATCATTTACATTTGTGTTGCTGTCCTGCATAATGGTGTATGATTTTTGTTTACTGTGTTCAGTGTACTGGGAATTTAGGAAAAGCTTTTGTAATGGATTAACCTAGGTCAAAGTTATAGAATGATTCAGGTCATATACCCTACTAAGATGTATTTATAGTGTTTTTTTTTGGGTAGGGTACTCCCAGTTAAGGGATTGAAAAGATACTTTACCTACCGATGTTAGTTTCATATTACAGTAAGCATTTTAATAAGCATCCTTTATACAAGCAACATTCTGTTGTAGCAACCTCTGCATTAGCCACTTTTTTGATTCAAAAAATTTCTTTTTTTATACCCCTGCAAAGGAAGCATCTCCGACCACATAAAGTATATATATTCTTGATCAGCATGACGAGCTGAGTTCATTTAGCCTTGTCCGTCCGTCCGTCTGTCCGTCTGCACGAAGTCTTTTGGTACAAATACGCTGCACATTTGTCGGAACCGGCCGGATCGGATGACTATAGCATATAGCTATCATGGAAACGATCGGTAGAAAAACTAGTTTTAGTGAGAATAACTTTTTTGTTTTTAATGGAAGCGCCTCCAAAGTACGTATTTCTTAGTTTACTATCCTTTCCCATAATTTCAATAAGTTTGGTCAAAATCGGGTGACTATAGCATATAGCTGCCATAGGAACGATCGGTCGAAAAACTAGTTCTAGTGAGAAAAACTTTTTTGTTTTTAATGGAAACGCCTCCAAAGTACGTATTTCTTAGTTAACTATCCTTTTCCATGATTTTACTAAGTTTGGTCAAAATCGGATGACTATAGCATATAGCTGCCATAGGAACGATCGGTCGAAAAACTAATTCTAGTGAGAAAAACTTTTTTGTTTTTAATGGAAACGCCTCCAAAGTACGTATTTTTTAGTTTACTATCCTTTTCCATGATTTTACTAAGTTTGGTCAAAATCGGATGACTATAGCATATAGCTCCCATAGGAACGATCGGTCGAAAAACTAGTTTGAGTGAGAAAAACTTTTTTGTTTTTAATGAAACACGTCATTTTCTTATTTTATTTACTTAAACACATTTCTACAAAGTTTTATCAAAATCGGATGACTATAGCATATAGCTGCAGTATGAATGATCGGTCGAAAAAGAAGTTCTAGTAAGAAAAACTTTTTTGTTTTAAATGGAAACGTCCTTAAATGTTCGCCTCCAAATTTCGCTGTTATACAAAACTTTCGGACGGAGCCAAGTAAATCATTCTATTCAATTTTTGCTTATTAACTTTTTTTTTAATCAACTTAAAGCATTACTAACCACTTTTTTCACCCTGTTTTTTTTTGGGTTAAGTAGAGCTGAACTATTAGACCCCTTAAGATACTAGTCAAACCACACAACCAACAAACCCCATTAAACCAAAAACGAACACAGTTTTTAAAAATGTCGCTTAACTGGCTAAACAACAACCGCGCAACAATTTTATTTTTTTTTGGGTTACAGTGAACATATTCGCTGAAATTTAGTTACAAAGCTGGAAGCGGCTAAATATCTCTTAAATTTAGTGTTGTTGTTTAGTGTACCTCCTTTCAACCATCCAGTGGGAGAGCTGCTGTAGTCTGATAAACTGAAGGCGCCATCTATTTCACTGTTGATTTGGGAGTCTTAAGTATGAATGGGTCACCCGATATGAGCCATTTCTTTGTACTGCTAAGGAACGTAGTCTATGGTCGCATTCAGCAGGTAAATCCGATTTCCGATTACTGATTTACGATTTGCGATTGCTTATGACTATCTGCTGAATAACACTGATTGATATGTTTAAAAATACATTACAACTATGAAAAATTTAGGTAACATTTTTGAGGGCTTTTAGCGCTGTAAGTTTGTCAGTTCATTTCCAGTTATGGGGTAACACAGTTGGCCGTACGATCGGTTAATGGTCTCACCAATCATACCTTTTGAATGATTCCATCACAGCAATCATGATTGTCAAATTTATCAATCGCAATCGGCAATCACTGTATTCAGCAGGTAAAATCGGTAATCAGTAATCGGAAATCGGATTTCTCTGCTGAATACGCCCTATGTCTCTGCTGATGAAGCACAGTTTGTTGCCAACAATTAGACAGCCTTGTGTTAAGCACCTTTCTCTGCCTGTTCATTACTATCATCCTTTTCAAATGTATTATCTGGGTTGAGCGACCACTTCGATGCCGAATAGTTGGTGCAAAATGCCAGGACACAATTGGGAAGAAGGTTAGTAATGAGCATACTACACTGATAAGGAATCTTGTTGGGATCATACTCCGAATATGAGTGATTCCTTGGAGGCGAAAATATCCAGTTAGCCCATGTCTGTCAATGACAGAGTTGGGAACAATTCTCTCCGTATTGCTCCGGGATTGGAAAATATGTTCTTGCTGAAGAGTTGCGTTATTATCCACTTCTGCCATATGCTTAACTGGATTACTTGGAGGCAGATGTTGCTGCTGGCGATCAATATTTTGAGGGCTTGTCCGTTGATGTCGCTGTAGTGCCCCTTAGTCTTTCCATTTGGTCAAAGAGGATCTGTTCCTGAAAATTAAGTGGTCTCTGCACTGGTCTAGTATGGGATGCTGGAGGTGACGTTATGTGTATACGAGGTGTGTTCAAAGGAAAATATGAATTTTGAATTTTTTTGAAAAGTACTTATTTATTCAACAATATCCGTTTTGTCCCCTTCAAAGGAATCGCTCTCGGATATAATTCACTTGTGCCAACGCTTTTTCCAATCCTCGAAGCACTTCTGAAATGCTCTTTTCGGTATTCGGTTCTGACTTGATCTCATCAATTGTGGCAAAACGCTTTCCTTTCATTTGTCTTTTTAGTTTTGGTAATAGATAAAAGGCGCAGGGAGGCCAATCTGGTGTATACGGTGGTTGAGGCATGATTAAGGTGTTGTTTTTGGCCAAAAAATCACGAACAAGCATTGATGTGTGAGCAGGTGCATACTCGTGATGCAGAATCCACGATTTGTGTTTCCACAATTCCGATCGTTTGAGCCGTATTGCTTTACGCAAACGTTGCATAACTTCCTTGTAGTATTCCTTATTAACTGTACGAACTCTTGACAGAAACTCATGATGCACCACACCACTGTAATCAAAGAAAACAGTGAGCAAAACCTACACATTTGATCGAACTTGGCATGCTTTTTTCGGTCTTGGCTCATCTGGCCGCTTCCATTGGGATGATTGGGCCTTGGTTTCGATGTCACAACCATATACCCACGTTTCGTCACCAGTTATTACCCGTTTGAACAAACCCGGATCATCGTTGAAGTCATTCAACAACTCCTGAGCGATACTAATGCGACGTTGCTTTTGCTCAAAACTTAGCAAAAATCGAAGAGCACACAAAAACGTGACTAACCCTTTCAGTTGCGAAAAACAAACTCCTAATCGAAATTGGCGGCTAATGCAAACATATGATAAACATTTGTGTCCGAATATAACAAAAACAAAATAACGATAATCGAATGTTCACCTTTTCCTTTGAAAGTCACCAAAGTCACTTTTAAGTCATTGTGTAGAGCAGCGATGTTCAAGAAGAGCGAGACCAAAAAGTGAGAGTGTATTGGTGTGTGATATCAAAGCGAAACAGCCCAGCTTTGAACTGCCCTGCTCGACGCTTGGGCATCGAATGCAAGCAAAGAGAGCGCTGCTTCCGCTCATATGCCCGACTTCGGCATGCGCTCGGCTCGTGTGCATGTAAATAGCCGACTGCGCTCGGCCCCTGGGGGCTATGGAGGAACATCGCTGCTTTAGATGGAAATGCCAAGCTCTCTCGAGTAAAGCAAATGCGAGCAAAGTAGCATGGTTGAGCTCATTTTCTATGGTTCCTAGAATTTCTGAATACTCAACGATCGCTTGGTACTCTCAGTTGCGCACTCTTTCTCTCTATAATTCTTATAATTTTAAAATATTTTAAATATCAAATATCAATATCAAGTCTAAGTTGGAAAAGGGTATTGCAATTCTTGCTCGCTTTCTTGTTTTCTTCCCTGCATTGTCTATTGCATATTGTTATTCCCTCGAGCTCTGGCCCTTTGTTATTTGCTTTTCTTGTTATTGTTGTTCGCCAGCTTATAATTAAGCAATTAATTTAATTTCTAATTATTTTTTATCCCCCCTCCTCACACACACACACACATCAGGCGCACTGCGGTACCGGTGCTACCGGAAGAGTCGAGAAAAAACAAAGTTGAGATAAATCGCTTTTAGCCTGAGAAGCAACCAACTGCAGTTACCAAAGACTTGAAGAGCATGTTGTGATTTACATTTAAAATCGTTCTTTTTTTTGCTTAGTTTAATAAGTTATCTGGGATACTTGACTCAGAGTTTTTTTTTTTTTTTGGAAAATCTAATTCGAAATTTAACAATGGCACAGCAACAGGAATCCAACTCAGAGAAAATGTCATGCAACTTTGAAATTAAAGGCCACCAGATTCCCAAGGAGGCCTTCGAACTGTTTGCCCTGGCCCAGGCAAAGATAATGGGTTTACGTGGCTATATAATTCAAGTCTCGGAGAATCACTACAAGGGTCAGCTGCAGGGCGAGGGACGAGTGATCGAGGCCTTTAAGAAACTGATTCTATCGGCCGCTGAATATGTGGCTGCTGTCAAGGAGTTTATTATCAAAAACTTGAAGGTTATCGAGGAGTACACCTATGAGGCATTCGAGGTAAAGACAAAGAAATGAGAGAAAAGAGAGAGAGCTGATCAAGGAAAATTATTAAAATCAGAACAGAAAGAGAATTTCAAAGTTTTAATGGGAAAATTGAGAATAATAAAAAACAACCGAAACAGAATTTCAATGTTTTAATGGGTGGAAAATATGAAAATTGGGGTGTAAAATGGGTCTCTCTGTCTCTGTCTAAGGTGTCTGACAATTCTCAAATTTAGTTGAGCATTCAAGTTGATATATTTACTTCGTAACTACCACATAACTCCGGCTAAGGCCATTATCTGTCTAAACGTTACACTTTTATGGGTCAATTTGTTGACTGTCATTACGTACATACACACATTCACCTGTGTATGTACGTGCAACAGGTAGTCATCCATTCAGGCAAACGACATCTATGAATGTAACTAACCCATATGAGCAAAAAAAGCCGCAAAATTAAAGGAAATTAACCCAGGCAACGGCAAACATCGACGGCCAGCTAATCAGCTAACCGACAACAGCAGCAACAATCAAAGTTTGCGGTCGCCGCGAATCCGAGTCAGCCGCGTAATTGCAACGCAGTGGCAACGCCAACAAACCGGAAAAAAAAAACAGCGGGCCAAATGATCGTCCAAATGTCAGTGATGGCATATCTAAAAAAAAGCTAAAGTTATATGAGGCAAACTTTTAGAAGAGAGCAAAAAGAAAAGAAACTTTCATCTTGTACTTGTAAGAATCGATTAGATTACCAGTACACTCCTCCCAAACGACTCTACGTATTCTCTAGCTCTTGTACAAAAAATCAATTTTCTCATAATATAAGCTGATTTGAGTAGTTGATTATTTTGGCTTATCAATTTTAAAGTATGCAGTTCCAATTAAAGATCTAGTCAAGAAGAGGCCCAAGGCTGCAAACCTCTTAAATTCTGCAGAAGGTTCGGTCCGAGGGTTAAATCCAGAGGCAGGCAAAAACTACATTTACATGTTTGCATTGGTGTATGTGAGAGCAGCAGGCAGAAGGAACCATTTTCGATCCAATAAAGTATATATATTCCTGATCAGCATCAACAGCCGAGTCGATATAGCCACTGCATGCCTTCACTTTCGTTCATTCGCATGAACAACCTTTTCTAAAATAATGAAATTTTTCTCACTCGCAGGCATCTACTCGCTGATTCTACAATGGCCATTCGTTAAGGTAAAATTACTGCTCACCCAACTACTCGCTAATTCAAACTGTTTTACTTAATACTCGCTAGTGTTACAGGTTCATCAAAGAATTATGCGCAGATTTTATAATTAGTTACAAGTTAATTGATATTTTTACTCGCTTGAACTACTCGCTAGGGTTATCAACGTCTCTCTATTTTTCATTTTTGGTAACTTCTACTGTTTTTTTAAATAAATATACAAAGTCAAATACTCGCTGCTTAATTGAAACGCCAAACTCCAGTCTTTTTCGCGTTACTTCTTCCACTAAACATACTTCAATAGTCTTCTCACCCCTAAACACTCATGCTCATAATAGTCCAATTTTTTTCAGCTTTTTACCTTATCTAAGTAGGTTTTTAGTTAGTTATTTTTCCCCCCACATCAACATATCATTGAAATTTGATTGTCAAATTCGAACAACTTTCAATGCCCTCAACTAAAATTCGTTTGGAGTTCAGTTCCAACTTACAGGTCGACATGAACACATCATGTCTCCAAAAAAAAAAAAAATTCTCAGTAAAAAAAATTCAGGAAAATAAACTACAAAATTTATACGTATTTTTTGGGGCTTTTAAAAGTACGTTAATTTTACACAATTGACACTTTTCACACATCACGTGAGTAAAGGAAACGCAGTCCAAGGAGGAGATGTTGGTACAATAATAATTTTCATTTGCAGTTTCATCCTAGTATACTGCTGTTTTTTACATATACGTGGTGGCTGCTATTGCATTTTATACGCTGTTTTTGGGTAAGTATTACTGACTAATCCATCGAAGCCTCTTCTATCAAGTCCTTCCCCTTCGATTTAGTTCATCGCATTGTAACTGGATATCGCTTAAATTTTGAGAATCTTACCCTTTACGTTTCAAATCGAGGCATTTTCTATTTTATCTTTTGGTCGGTGCCACTTCGAAGTGAACTAAATTATAAGTAGTGAGTATAAAATCAAAGTATTACTTGGTGAATGGTTTCTTATAATATTTTATCTGCAGATGCTGCAAAATCTAAGCAAGTAAAAACAAAAATTGAGTGTTCAATGGTAAATGGTGTTGCTTGTTGCTTGACTAAACTTGATAGTTTTGATATGATTTGTACGACTGTCGTGTGGTATTTCTATGTTGTGAGGAGAATCGCAACACACAAATAATAAATGAAACGAAAAATATTCTGTCAAATGGTTTTTTAAATATTATTAGAAGTTCTCGTTTAGCTTTATTTTAACTTAATTAAAGGATGATGTAAGAAGGTGTGTATATTATGCAGGTAAACTCTTGATAAAGCTGTACAGATGAGCATGTAACATTTTAAACATAGCACTACAGCCCAAAAAGGTTAGGTCCGGTCGCCATTCTAGCTGAGCTGCAAGTAAAATAAGACTTACCTTCTATTAGAGCTGGAACTGGTTTTGGTAACGATCAACTAAAAAAAATAAGAACTAGATTTTGGCGTAATTGATTTCTAACAAGCTTCCAGATTCTTGCTCTGTAGTCAAACGCATCCAGTAAATATTTTCCCAGCCGATCCCATGATTGCCCGTTTAGCACAGCCTTTAGCTATTTCAACGAGAGCTTTGACTTTCCCAGCCGGTCGAATCTAAGTGCAACTTTTTTAAGGTCATTGTCTGGTTACGCCTTCGCACCCCGCTATTTTCGAAGAACATAACGAAACTAAAACAAATCCCCAATGGACTTGGCCCCATCACATCGTAAAGGTACTTTTTTGATACCCAGAAAAGATGCCTTTGGTGTTACCGAAACGGCATAAAATAGTGTTCGTCTTAAGCTGGCATGTACCAGAAAGTTGTTTATATTGTTGTTTGGGATAATTTTGGTCAAGAAAGGTTTGCTGAATTCCCAGTCTGCAAGTCCACAAAGAAATAAGGCCTCAAAAGATAAAATGGAATAATGTACCAATTTTAGGGTATTATTTCATTATGAAATAATTTGGTAAGATGTTACATGTTGCTAGTATAGTTAAATATCCACTTCACGTCATCATCAAATCCCATGCGTTCATCTAAAAGCAGCATACGGCAGAGCACTCACCAATACTAACAAAGAAAATCACATAGAAATTGGGTAAGGCAACAACAATATCACATGAAATTTGTTAGTCAGTTAGCCTGCGAGAGAAAGAACAAACCCGGTTTTTGTTCTACGCGACGCATACACACGAAATCGTTTGCATGTGTGTCGATTTGTATACCTAGCGCCCTGCATATATACTATCGTTGATTTCCCATTTCGGTGCAATTACAAAAACAAAACGTACCCATAGAGCATACGGCTGAGCATCGCTGATCTTAAATGTACTTAGTGTGCCAAGGCTATCGGTGGAGTCACCGAATTCTTCAGAGATCGTCGTATAAACGGGTTCACTCTACAACTGCTTGGCTTTACATGTGAAGTCTCTCCAAAATTGAAGGCTACTAGATTAGATGTCAAAAGTTGAGACTTGAAACCGACTGCTCAGCGCCTACTAGATTCCTTCCCTATAATCTAGTAGGCGACATAATTCTTGACATTTTACACAACCTATTTTAGTATAAAATTCAATTGCTTTTACGAAAAATTTTCTACAGATTCTGGGACACCCAAAACAACTAACAATGAACTTTGCGTCAGCTTCGTACGCTTGTAAAAATGCGTATTCGAAACGACGAAATATCCAGCATACCATGTGACAAACACCTCCATTGGGCGCAACAAATTGTGCTTTGTGAAAACCGTCATTCCTGAAAACGTGTTCCTTTTTAGATGATCTTTACCAAATCCAATTCCTGCTCCAATAGAAATGAGGAGTCACTCAAAAGCAGCTAAGCAAAAATGGCTACCGAACCTAAGCTTTTTGGGCTGTAACGCTTTGTTAAAAATGGTACATGCTCATCTGTACAGCTTTATCAAGAGTTTTCCTGTCATCAGCAAACCAAACACACCCTACACTAAAAAGACGGCAAATCCTTATCGTCCTTTAATTCTGCTAGGATAAGACTAATCGAGAACTGCTCCTAATATTTAAAATATCATTTGTCAGCATATTTTTCGCTTCATTTATTATTTGTGTATGGTGTTTCTCCTTAAAACGTAGAAACAACCACATTTCAACAACAAAGTAACACCACATTACAGTCGTATAAATCATATCGAAACTATTAAATTTAGTCAACAACAGGCAACAGCATTTCCCATTAAACTCTCAATTTGATTGGACATGCTAAGATTTTGCATCACCTGCAGATAAAATATTATGAGAAACCGTTCGCCAAGTTATACTTTGATTTTATACTCACAACTCTTGATTTTGTTCACTTACAAGAGGGACCGACCATAAGATAAAATAGAAAATGCCTCGATTTAAAACGTAAAGGGTAAGATTCTCAAATTTAAGCGATTTCCAGTTACAATGCAATCAACTAAAGCGAAGGGAAGGATTTGATTGAACATGCTTCGATGGATTAGTCAGTTATTCTTACCCAATATGTATAAAATGTGTAAAAGCAGCTACGCATGTGTAAAGAACACCACAGGGGAATGAAACTGCAATTGAAAATCACATGGCAATCGTATAAATCATATCGAAACTATTCAATTTAGTCAACAACTGGCAACAGCATTTTCCATTGAGATAAAATATTATAAGGAGCCATTCACCAAGTAATACTTTGATTTTATACTCACAAATCATAAATTTGTTCACATTCTAGGTGGGACCGACCATAAGATAAACTTGAAAATGCCTCGATTTGAAACGTAAAGGGTAAGTTTCTCATGTTTCAGCGATTTCCAGTTACAATGCAACCAACTAAAGCGAAGGGAAGGACTCGATAGAACATGCTTCGATGGATTAGTCAGTTATTCTTACCCAATATGTATAAAATGTGTAAAAGCAGCTTGGCTTGGTAAAGAACACCACAGGGGAATCAAACTGCAAATGAAAATCACTATTGTACCAACATCTCCCGACTTGTGAAAAAACTTGTGAAATGTGTAAAATAAACAAATTTGAAGCTCCGAAAAAATACGTTTACAAAATTTTGTACTTTTTTTTCCTAAATTTTTTTTACCGAAATTTTTTTCTTTTTAGGAGACATGTTTTCATGTCGACCTGTAAGTTTAAACTGAACTCCAAACGAATTTTAGTTGAGGGCCTTGAAAATAGTTCGAATTTGACAATCAAATTTCAATGATATGTTGATGTGGGGGAAAAAAAACTAACTAAAAACCTACTTAGATAAGGCAAAAAGCTGAAAAAAATTGGAAAATTATGAGCATTAGTGTTTAAGGGTGAAAAGACTACTGAAGTGTGTTTTTTAGGGGGAGAAGTAAGGTGAAAGAGATTGTTGGTAGGCTTTTCAATTAAGCAAAGAGTGTTTTATTGTGTACTTGATGGCGCCTAACCGTCAATGAATGTAATGATACCTTTAAGTAACGTTAAAGCAAGAATGCACAAAATTTATTATGTTTAATACTTCATGATACAGGTTCTTTGATCCATTTTTTTGAATAGGTAAAAATCGAAGACGATCCAAAACACGTGCAAGCAAAGCAGCTGTCAACAATTAAGTGAACATTCAAAATGGCCGAGCTTGTCGGCATAAGTGAGAGACATGAGTACCAACATAACGCCACAAAAAATTCAAAATTCGCGATACTTTTTGAACACACCTCGTATTATACTCTATGTACCTCTGGTACATAGTATAAAAACTTGGAACAACTGAACCAAAAACAGCGACGGAAAAGTTTACATGTTTAGTTAATTAACAATCAAAAATTTGTAAAAATCTCAAAATTGTTTCAGCTTGAAAATGGCCAAGCGAGCCAACACTGATCAGCGCCGCCAATTGGAATCACAGTCTTTGCGCCTGGCCTGGTCTTGGTCTGGCAGTTTGCTTTAAGCGTTCGAATGTAAAAGTCGTCGCCAGAAGTCGCGTCGCGTTCGACAACTCTTTCAATTCACAAATTTGAAAGCGCTGGCGTTTAACGGTTTTTTTTTTGTTATTGTTTTTTATTATTTTTTTTTGGTGTAAGCCAGTTGAAAACCAAACAAAATTTGTGCCTAATTTATGGAATGTTTTACATTGTTGATCACATTAATCAAAACAAAATACACAAAGCAAAAAGGAACATAAACAAAACAAAACCAAAAAAAAAAAGTAAACAACAATTACAAGGCTGAGGAAGAGGTAAAGTAAATATGCAATTGTTTTTGTTTGTGGGCAGAAAAAAAATAACAAAACTTGGCTAACTGGCTGCCTATCCCATGCATTGAGCCACACACACATAGGTATATAGCTAGACATAACCTCATTAAAGTTGTCCTCATTTATCCGGACTCGAAGTTGGAGTTGGCTACGTCTTGGTCTTCGATTATTGAGCCGTTTGACTTTTTCTCCAACTTCTGCGAGACAAACGAACGAACGAACGAACCTGTTGGCCAAAGTAGCAAAAAAAAAAAATCTGAAAAAAATATTGTTGCTTTCTGGTCAGCCTCTAGAAATATGCGAAGCACTCTTTAAGCCCCTTCCCTCCTCACACCATACCCTAAATGAGACAAAGGGTAGTCGACATAAGTCAGATTGTTTGGAAACAGCTGTGGATTCTAACGAAGTAGTTCTTTATAGATTCTGAATACGCTTTAAATAGTTAAGCCCGTAATATTAGTTAGATCTTTAAAACAAAGCTGAAAATCGGAATTGGAAAATTCTTAGTGTGATTTGATTTAACTTTTTTCATTCTGTGACCTTCTTTTTTATAACACATTCCTTTTTCTTTTGTTCTTTTTTGTACCTTTATTCCTTTCTTATATTTCTATTCTTCCCAAATCACTAAACTTTCATTTTGCGTATTTCACTGTTTTCTTTCCTTTTTTCAATTCTTCCCAAATTCGTCCTTCTTTTCCCATTCTGTACTCAATCATACCGATTTCTAGTTTTCTATTGCATTTTGAAATTCTTTCATCCATTTTTGCACCTTTACTATTTTTCTTTGTTCTTTTCAACTCCATAACAAATTCATTCTGTTTTTGTTCTCTTATGTTCCCACCTTCCCTTCTTACTCATTCCCTTTATAACCCAATTCTTCTTCTTTATTTTAAAATAATTTTTCTATCCTCTTTTATTAGTTCATTCTTCCTCCCTTGTTTCTTCCCCTTTTCTTTGCAACGCATAGAAATATTCATTTCCGTCCCCATAAACTATGGTATATATATTCTTGATCAGGGCGACGAGCTGATTCGTTTGAGCTTTGTCCGTACGTCTGTCTGTTTCTACGCAAACTAGTCTCTCAGTTTTGGAGCTATTGAGCTGAAATTTTGCACTGCACGCTGCTAATATGTCGGTCCCAATCGGTTCGGCTGACTATAGCATATACCTCCCATAGAAACGATTGGTTGCAAAACTATTGTTAGTAAGAAAAACTTTTTTGTTTTCAATGGAAACGTCTGCAAACTTAGCTTTCATTGCTTTTTCATGGCTCTACTAAGTTTGAGGAAAATTGGACAACTGTATGATATACATACACTTATGGACAAAATAATAGGTGTGTTTTATTTATCTTTTTTTAACTTTTTATTTCCAATTCATAACTTCTCTAGTCTCAACAAATCAAAGTTTTTTCAAAATTTATATTAATTGTCTTAATTGTCTTAACAAAAAGTAAAAACAGTTTTGCAAACCCTTTAATATACAACTAAATTAAATATTTCCTTAAGTCCGCCAATTTTGGCTGGACACAATAATAGGTGTACGAAGATAAATGTTTACATTAAACCAATATTTCACTATTTTTGGTCTTGTTGTATATTAAACTAAGTATCTGGCAGCTAATAACCGGGTATATCCGTCAATATTTTGCAAGACTTTCTCCATTCGTCTTGGCATGGAGGATATTAGCTTGCGACAAGCTCCAATTGGAATGTTGTACCATGCTCTTTGGACAGTATCCCAAAGTTGATTTTTATTTTGACAAAAAGTCTTTCCGACCTCTCTTTTGAGTTCACCCCAGAGATTCTCGATGGGATTGAGTTCCGGGGATTGACTTGGCCACTCAAGAACATCTACATTTTGCTCTCGGAACCAATCCTTGTCTACTCGAGAGGCGTGCTTCGGGTCATTATCCTAATGGAACTTCCATAAAAGTGGCATATTATCCTCGGCATATGGTAGCATCCCCGCCTCCAATAGATCTTTGTATAAGAATCTGTCCATTATTCCGTCAATACGATAAATCGGACCAACACCATGAAAAGCAGCCCCATACCATTAGGCTATCAACTCCATGTTTCACAGTTTTACATGTGTACTAGGGATCAAATTCTTTCCTTTCGGACGACGAACATTCCTTTTGGCATCATTTCCAAAACAATTTATTTTGGTTTCGTCACTCCAGAGGATATTACGAAATTTTTTCTCACCCTCCGGTTCGCACCAAGTTCTACGATCTAATGCAAATTTGTTCCTCATCTGTAAATTTGCCGACCGTAGCAAAGGAACCCTGCGAGCAATCCTACCTGGTAGATTTTCTATTGCCAATCGTCGCCGAACGGTCCGTGATGACACAATTTTCCCCATTTCATTGGCAATCGACCTGGAAGACTTGTCGGTCTTAAATTATGATTTTCTAGGGGCTTCCCTGAGTTTCACCTATTTTTTCCGGTTTTAAGGCATTGGTTGGTCGAATGAGCCTTCTCTCCTCCGCACTGCAGTGACGCCCACTGCACATCTAATACAATTTTAATGGTTATTATGTCCTCATTTAGTTATATTTTCCTAATACCTTACCTTCTGCAACCAAATAATTGTATTTATAAACTACAGGTTAATGTTTTGCTTCATACACCTATTTTATTGACCAGCCGAGTTTGCAGTCTAACCAATAAAACAATCCACAATATTTCCCAGAAAGCTAATTAATTCCGGGAACTCACCCAATTTGTACCGAAACAGTGTGACCATAATAAAAAAGTATAGCTTCCTTATTAAATGTTATGTTTATATCGATTTAAATCCATATTTAAAAAAAAAACTTCACACCTATTATATTGTCCATGAGTTTAGCTCCCATACAAAAGATTGGTCTGAAAAATAGTCTTAGTGGATGTTTTTTTTTTCTTTGGTTTCACCTAATTTTACAAAGTTTTGTCAGAATCGTGTGACTATTAGCATATAGCTGCCATATATACAATCAGTCCGAAAATGGGACTAAGTGAGAAAATTTTTTGGTTTTCAATGCTAGCGCTCCTTAACTCCTCAAATGTAAATGTTAAACGCAAAATTCGGTCAACATGGGTTGATTATCAGGCCTGTTCCCGTTTTCGATTTCTATCAAATCATGCGGAATCGGAATTGGTAGCTGTTCCCGTTTCCGAAAAACGATCAAGTTATTCGGTTTCAAAAGTTTTGCCTAAGAGTCAGTGGAATGAAAAGTAAGTGGCATTTTGTCAGATGTACCTATGAGAATTGAGCAGACAATCAAAAACACGGAAGCAAAGAAGACAAAAAAAACAACAAATATCATTTAAAGAACTTCACGGAAGACGAACTAGCGACGCTGACCATTGAAATGAATTTCGATGTCTGCCGGCAACTGCTCCATTTGTGGCGGAGAATCCTTTCCCAATATGACTCAGTGGTGAAGTTATGTTGCCAGCCTCCCCTTTTTTCTCCCCCAGCGCTCCACTAAATGACTCCATGAAAGAAACCTAGACATTGCCATTTTCATACATCTCTATTAGTTAAACTCTTAGCTGTTTTTTGCTGTGGTCTGGTTACACCTCATTCTCAGAGGCCGCTTTGAAAATTATTACACAAAAGCATTCATTTAGATTTAAAATATAATTTAATTCTGGGGCGCCCTTTAGGGACTAGTAGATTAGGGCTTCCATGATAGTCTAATGTGAAAAGCTCTTCAAGTTCATTGGCGAAACAAAAAGAAATGCAGGTCTACTAGATAATCATGTCTCATGTGTCATTTTTCCATATTCCCTGGAGCTAAGTGACTTCGATTCATTTCATTTCTGACGCTCAAAGCTTCAACATTGTTTTTATTTTATATTGTTTGTCTTCATTTTGCATTAAACAAGTCTTGGATGGTGTTCTCGTCAGGAAGTACAACATTTTGACGGCAATAAAAACTGTTTCAAGACAAACTATGTCTCGTTCATATTGGTAGACTAAAGTGGGATACGGTTCTCATCAGGTGGCCATAAAACTATGACGATACCGATGTCAAGACGAACTAAAATTTGTCTCGAATATTTCTTTCTTATTCTTTTGTGATTTATAAACCGTACTTTTACATGATTCTCACTAGGTGGCAACGCTGTGTCTACAATAAAAACCAGGGATGCAAACCGATTGGAAATAAAGACTGGTTCGGTTTAGTGGTTCACACAATTTTTTGTTTTTGAAAACAATTGCACCGCGGTTTCGGTTCGGTTCAGTGGTTCAGCTTAAATTTCTAGTATGGTTATTGAAATTTTTCTTAGGTAAGCCAAAAATGCCAAGAACTCAATTAATATTCTCGGATCGGCTGAAATTCTGTTAAATCTTAAACCATAAAGCCCGTGTTTAAGTATAACGATCCGTAATTCCGCCGAATTTCAACTCCTAAAGCCTATACTTAAGGATAAAGTACCGAATTTAGCATAAATATGTCGCGGAAAGTTATTTTCTCCGATCTTTTAAAGGAGAGGCTGTCCGAAAAGTGTCTAAAACAGCATTTCTGTTGAAGGATCGTCCATAATTTCGCCGAGTCTCAAGCCTTTAATCCCGGCTTAACCCTAAATCTGCGCAAAAAGGTATTTTTCCAAATTTTCCAAATTTTCAGAGAATTTTTGAAGTTTATGTTGGATCGCTCTTTATTTCACCATATCTGATTTCTTAAGATACTTCCTTGAGTATATAGCAGCTCGTAAAGTCATATTTTTGGACTTTTGAAGTTACGGCAAGTTCAAAATGATATTAAAATTAAAAACATATTTTTGTATAAGGATCGACCTTAAGTATTGATGAAACATAGAGTTCGGTCCGTTCGGCTGGGACGCATTATAAAGTAATAGTTTTGGATTGGATTTTAGAGGTATTAAGCCCCAGGTTTTCGTTTAAACCTACTCTATTGTAGTTTAGCTAATCCTTTAAACATAATATATTTTGTCAGGAAAGCTGTTTCATATTAAAACGCGTTCTAAAATGTCAAAGCTTATCTTAAGTGTCTTTTTCTCGAACTTTAAAACATTAGAAAATTCTAAATTGAATCCTAGATAACATTTGAATAGTCGGATATGTTGGCTTCTAAAGTTGGATTGCGGTGAAGAAACACGACAGAATAAAGATCATTGAATCTTGTAAAAGAAAAGGAAAACGGGACGAAGGAATATAATCTGATGACAGGCGACCTCCTAGGTTGGTGGCAAACTTGTCTTGTCGTACCATATTGCTTTGTGGTTTTCGGTTCGGTTCAGCATTTTCGAAGGGACGCCGGTTCGGTTTGCGGTTGGAATGAGCGGTTCGGTTACGGTTTGGTTCGGTTCGGTTCAGAACCGGTTTAGATCCCTGATAAAAACTATTTCAAGACAAGCAAAATTTCAAGTCTTCTATCCAAACTTTATTTGCAATCTATTTTTACTTAGAGTATTTCACAATTCCTCTACCATCTATGATTTTGTCCCTGAACTTGCTGACTTGACTTTTGAGAGCAATTTTCGTTTTGGATTTGCTGCCCCTCCGCCCTTAGACTCCAGGCACTTAAAAATTATTACACTGGCCGCATCATTATCGCCTTCGCCATCGCCATCTAATTTCTGTGCTTCGGCCACAAATTGCCACAATCCGAATCTCTTAAACTGAAAAGTCCAAAAGGAATTGAAAGTGCGCGCGCATGCGCAATTAAGGCCAAGTGCGCAAAAAAACAATAAGCGGAGCTGAGCGGAGTGTGGTGGAGGCTGCTGATGTGGAGCGATACGACAAAAATTCACTTTTATAATAAAGCGCGGGGGCAAGTTGGTGAAAATCCGCATACAGGTTATCAAGATTTATGACCACACTTTGATCGCCTTTTAATGTAGGTGAAGTTGAAGTGAAAGAAGACGAGTTGCTTGGCCCGATTTTTGAGGTTAAAAAATAATAATCTCTAGCTAATTCTTGGTTATGACTAAGGCTAGCAATTGAGGCACGGAACTAAAGTTGATTTAATATTTATGAAGCTTAAACACTCGTTGCTAGCAGCAGCCCAACCCCTCCACCTCGACATTTCCGGCACTAAGAGCGAGCGAGAGAGAGGGAGGGAGAAGCTGAAGTTGAAGTTGGAGTGAAAGGTGCAGTCAAATGAAACCATTCAAGGTTGTGCCGAAGTTTTTACTCCCTGGCCAAATTCAGTTCTATAATGTATTTGAAAATATGTTAATTCTTAGAACCGTACGATTTTTTGAGCCGCTTTTGCTCTGTTCAAAACGAGTCGCCTTCGACTCGTGCTACGGTGAAGAGCTTTCTCTTCCAAGGAGCTGACTTTTATAAGTTCTTATTATAAGGGTATAATAAGCAAAGGGTATTATAAAATTGTCCGGATGTTTGTAACGCATAGAAGGAAGCATCTCCGACCACATAAAGTATATGTATTCTTGATCAGCACGACGAGCTGAGTTGATTTAGCCCTGTCCGTCTGTCCGTCTGTTTCTATGCTATCTCCTCCGTCAGTTTTGAAGCTATTCCCACCAAACTTTGCACGAAGTCTTTTGGTACAAATACGCTGCACATTTGTCGGAACCGGCCGGATCGGCTGACTATAGCATATAGCTGTCATAGGAACGATCGGTCGGAAAACTAGTTTTAGTGAGAAAAACTTTTTTGTTTTCAATTGAAACGCCTCCAAACTTCGTATTTCTTAGTTTACTATGCTTTTCCATGATTCCACCAAATTTGTTCGAAATCGGACATCTATATAGTATAGCTGTCAAAGAAAAGTATTGTCTGAAAAGTAGTCATAGCTAGAAAAACTTTTTTGTTTTCAATGGAAATGTCCTCAAAATTGGCATGAGTTTGTTTTATATGCTCCCACACGATTCTACAAAGTTTGGTCAAAATCGGATGACTAAAGCATATAGCTGACATAAGAACGATCGGTCGAAAAACTAGTTCTTGTGAAAAAACTTTTTTGTTTTAAATGGAAACGTCTCTTACGTTGGCATATGTTTATTTTAAATACTTTTACACAACTTTACAAAGTTTTGTCAAAATCGGATGAATATAGCATATACATAGCTGCAGTATGAATGATCGGTCAAAAAAGATGTTCTAGTGTAAAAACTTTTTTGTTTTAATTGGGATCTCCTCCAAATTTCGTAATTAACAGTTTGTTATGCTTTTCCATGATTGCACTAAGTTTGGTCGAAATCGGACATCTATATAGTATAGCTCGCATAGAAAAGTAAGGTCCGAAAAGTAGTCTTATTTAGAAAAACAAACAAGTGTTTGTTCGGCCGAGCCGAAGTTAAGTTTTCCCTATTTTTTGGGGCTCACATTTGAAGCTAAACCACCGGATTTTCAGTAACTTTAAATTTGCCAAAATCTGAAATATATATTTTGGATAATATTCCTTAGGTCATGTCCGTTGGAGAGTGTTTTCACTAAGCCTTCTCATTGATCTGGGTCGTAGTTGTTGCGACCTTGCCTTTTCGTTAGATTTCTGCTGCCCATCGCTGAGCAAAAACGTATATACCCCTTGCCAGGGTAGAAGAACAAATTGAAAATTTGCTCAGAACTTTAATGGCATGTCTAAGGCTATTCCCCGAGTTTCATGTTTCATTCCCATTATGTGAATTTTTTGTTGTTTTGGTTTTGCTGCATTTGCAATATTTTTGTTTATGTTTATTTTTTTTTTTTTTGTTCTTTGCTCGCGAGATAAACAGCGCAAGGCAGAGCAAAAACGGAGTGAAGCGTGACTAATGGTGGGCTGGTTGACCAGAGCCAGATCCCAAGTGTTTCGGAGCGGGTCGCGACGTGGGAAAGTTCGCTCGCCCACGTTTTGCTGTTGATCTAGGATTTGCGTTGCGATTGGCTGTAGTTGTATTTGATGGTCAGTGAAAGCAGTTTTTGTGTGGCAAGCGTGGCAAGTGCCTGCTCCGCATTCGTGAATCGCTTAATTGCCCGGATATTGGAGGCAAAGCAGCACTCTTAATTGAGCGGACTGGAACCCGCTTTGCATGTTACCATCATCATCATCAACGTCATCATCATCTCATTCACATTCACATTCAAGAATTTTGAAATATTACGCCAACACGTCAATTTAAGGTCAATGGGTTTTCGAGCCTAGTCTCTATATATAGACCAGACACTGTAAATACCCGCATTAAATTTGGCATTTTTTTTGTTTTGTTTGTTTTTTTTTTTTTGGACTTGGTCAGTGGGTGTACTTCTCTATATAGAAAGCCACAACAATTGCCATTCATTTCCAACTGAACCCGTTTAATGCTCATGAATAGTTATGCCGTTTCTCATTAACATTAACTTTAACAGAAAAAGAGACTGAGATTAAAACAAAACAAAGGCAATGCAAGCTATTAATGAGTTATTTAGCTGGTAATTGTGTTGTATTTTACTTTTTTCATTTTGAGTGCTATCTGATTTAGCTGTACCAACAACAATTTACAAGGGCTTGGTTGATGTCTGCTTGACTTAGCTTTTACTTACACCAGCGAGCATCACGTCCAAAAGGTGAAAAAGTTTATTCTCGAATTTCAGGCTTTAGTTATATTAAGAAGCAGTCTGTATCAATTGTGTTGATGCAGTGCGTATTTCAGTCTCTTCTGCCAAATCCAGATTACCCTTCATATCTCGTATTTTAGTTTCAAATGCATATTCTAAATAGAAATCATGTCGAGCATGTTTTTCAAAAACAACCCTAAACATGTCGACATTATTATTTAAAAATTATTTCCAATTTTAGTCAAAGTGAATGCTAGCAGGCTCAAGGTCGAGGTTTGATTACAGTTCAATAATCAACCAGAAAATTCAACAGAGAATACATATGAACATGAACAGTAGCTGTGGCTGCGTAGACGGCCGTTTCGGCTGCCGCCAAGGCAAAGCCTTCGTCAGTACACTTTCAGCTGCTGTCGCACCAACAAGCCATTTCCAAATCCTAATTATATTACCCAGTCGGCGAATAACGAGTTGAGAATTCCAAGTGCACAAAATTGCACGAACTTTCAGCTAGCTTTAAGCTCCGCTCTTTAGGGTATCTGAAGGTATATGCATTGGCATTGAAGGTTGTTCAATGTATCTGTGTTGTTTGTGGCCACTATTTTAATTACTGAGAAATTCGTCTCAGGGTGTGCTTCCTTTTTTGTATAAATACCAAGGTATTTTTATTGTTTGTTTAATAGGGAACCGTTAAGGTTTTATTGTATCTGAATATGGGTTTAACGACCTGTTGTGATTTTAGTCAAAGTGAATGAACTGAATATAGTTCTTTAGACGTTTCCAATTTTAGAATTTTAGAATGTTAAGTCTCCAAGGATGGTTTGATTATAGTCTCTAATTTTCATCTTTAATTTCGGACAGGAGCATTTTAGGAGGGGTACAATTTGATTTTGCATACTTGGGTGTTGTTGTTTAGGACTTCATCGAGTACTGGGTGAGCACTTAAAGTCGAGAACTAAGTGTCGAGTACTGAGTATCGAGTACTTAGAATCGATTACTGAGTATCAAATACTGAGTATCGTGTACTTAGAATGAAATACTTAGTATTCAGTACTTAGAATCGATTACTGAGTACCGAATACTGTATTTCGTACTTAGAATCGAGTACATGGTATCGCATACTTAGTATCGAGAACTACGTAACGAGTAGTCAGTAGAGAGTACTAAAAGTCGAGTACTGAGTATCTACACTCTATAGAGTACTTAGTCTCGCGTACATAGTATCGGCTACCTAGAATTGAGTAAAGTAAAAGTAAAGTAAAATGGCTTGACAAGTTGACACAACCTCAAAGGGCCAAAGCCGAGCTTCTCTCAATCTCTTGGCTTGTGCGCTTCTAATTTTCGCACAAGAGAAAGGGACCTACAGCTTAACGCCGAATCCGAACGGCAGCTTGAGAAGCTTTTCATGGCTAATTACTACAAAGCTGGCGCCAACAGCAGAGAGGGGGTGACCAGGTGTAAAGTTTATTCAAAGAAAAAACTTTTCATTAGATATTCCGAGGCGGGATCGAACCCACGACCTCTTGCACAGCGGTCGCGCACACTAGCCGCTGGGCCACCCGGCCTAGAATTAAGTACTGAGTATCAAATACAGACTATCGAGTACTTGGCATCGAGTACTTAGCATCGATTGCTGAGTATCAAATACTGAGTATGGATTACTTAGTATTGAGTATTTAGAATCGATTACTGAGAATCGAATACTTAGAATCGAGTTCTGAGTAATGAATACATAGTATCGAGAACTACGTAACGAGTAGTCAGTAGAGAGTACTGAGTATCAAACTCTGGATATAGAGTACTGAGTGTTGCGTACTTAGTTTCGACTACTTAGAATGGAGTACTGAGTATCTAATGCAGACTATCGAGTACTTAGTATCAAGTACTAAGTATTGAGTACTTAGTATCGAGTACTTATAATCGATTAATGAGTATCGAATTCTGAGTATCGAGTACTGAGTACCGTGTACTTTTTTTTATTTTTTATTATTTATTTTATTTTAATTGCAACAACGTCTTCTAGACACAGTTACAATATAATACAACAAGGAAATGGTGAAAAGGAAAACAAAGATTAAAGTGAACGCCTTCTGATCCGTTGGTGGTACTTTATTGGTCACAATGACCAGCTACGCCCCTGCTCGCAGCGTTGGTGATCAGAAGGGAGCTCAAAAAAGTACTTAAAGCTAAGTAAGGGCAAGATTGTAAATAATAAAAGAGCGAAAGCCTTCATCGGAAATGATATCACTGAAAAGTGGAAAGATCTTATTATAATCCCTACACAGAATGCGAAACGGGCAATTGGCGGCATATAAAGAAGAGGCCAAAGGAAGCCTCAAGGGTATAAAGTTATGTGTTCGTCTTGATGGGACATTAAAGTTCACACACCCAAGTAGGTACTCTGCGTCAATGTTACCCTGTAGTTGCTGCTGCTGCTGGGGTGGGGGACCCACTCAGCGCGCCCCCAAAACTACTTTTGCTGTGATAATTTTTAAATACAATTTTTTTATTTATTTTATTTTTTCTTCACTGGGACTCGAACTCAGGACCTCGGCACTCTAAACACGAACGACGGACACATTAACACTCACCGATACAAAAGTGTCGCGCGAGACGGTGGCGAAATGACAGTAAAGAATGCAATCAAGACCGGTGGTAGAATGGCAAGACATTTGCCGGGCAGCCGCCAGGTCGTGGGTTCGAATCCCATTCAAGGCATTGACATACAAATTTTTTTTATTTTCTTTTGTTTTTTAATTATGTTGTTTTTAAAATTGTCTATATTTATCCGATATTTTTTACAATCCACTGAGGTCTCAAATACATTTTTTCGTCAAACGCCAAGCTCTTTACTGCAAGCATCTTTCCTAAAATTTAGGAAATTATTTTCTTGTTTTTAGGTAAAGACGAGTGCATCGTTTTTCTTATTTTTTGGTAAAGACGAGTGCTTCGTTTTTTTTGCCTACTTTTAGGTAAATACGAGTGCATCGTTTTTTCTTGTTTTTAGGAAATTTTTTCCTCAATTTTAGGGCTTTTAGTTTAATGGTTACTTTTTTTTTAAAATTCAGGTCAAAATTTCACCAATTTAGGAAAATTTTCTTAAATTAAGGGCAAATCCATTTATGGCGAAATTTTCTTAAATCTAATAAAAAATTTTCTGAGTGCAGTACTGAGCAACGGATACCTCGTACCGAGTACCTCGTATCGAGAACTCAGTAGCAAGTACATAAAGTAGAGTACTGAGTATCGAATACTCACTATAGAGTACTTACTTATTGAGTACTTAGAATCGATTACTTAGTTTCGAATTCTGAGTATCTAGTACTTGGCATCGCATTGGTTATGTCGTTTCAAGTTCTTTGTATGGGTAATCGATTACTGAGTATCGCGTATTTAGTAGCACAATATGAAAGTCAGAGCATATAGTACACAATATGTTTCACATTAAGGCCCCGTGAGTATTAGCTACACTCACACCTTTGTCTTTTCTGTGGTTTGAAGTGTTTTTTTTACTTGTTGTAAGTACTCTCATATTGGTTTAAAAAAAGAAGATGCGCAAGGTTTATGTCATAGTTAAACAATCCATGTAACTGGCAGTAATTTGAAAACGAAGTTTATTTCTTTATTTCCTTTAACAGTTAGATCGATTTCAGTCGATCTACGCCACCTAAGCTTTAATTTTGTAACATGATCAGAGTAACACGTCCAAGTAATAAAATTTCAGAAATCCGGCTCGAAGGACCATAATGTGCAACTTATTCTTTAACTGAAGCTCTCCAATCTATCGAAACGTTCGCACATTTGCCGAATCCCTACAAAAGAACATAATCGCGTACTTGATAGAAACTGATCTTTATTCATTTTAGTCGCTTCTTTTATAGTCTAACTTATATATTAGGAACTTTGCGATAACTGTCTTTACATTTATATTTAAAATTCTTCTTGTCCTTATTCAGTATAAGGACCTCATTTATTTCTTATGTATATCTTATGTACTTATATTATCTCTCTTTTTGGAGCATTATTTTACTTATTTCTAATTGTTGTTGAGCTGCTCTGACTTACTACTCTAATACAATCCTTGCTTGTGGTCGCTTGGCACCATATATGTGCAGGCGTGTGAAACGGGGACTTCTAGTCATTTACCTAACGCCACCCTTTCAAGTGGAATCATATTTTGTAACTTCTGCGAAGGTTGTTTGTTCAGTTGTAAAAAGAAATGCATATTTCAATCAAAGTATCATCTTTTGTGGATAATTAGCTTTGTAAACTGTAAATGGTATAACGCCACCCAAAAAAAATATTGTTTGGTGTGGATTTTTGTGATAAGCAATACATCCAAATGATAAAATTGTACGGACAACAAGAAAATAAATAAGGAAAATTGCTGTAAATGGGATGATGTCAACCAATAAAAGCTAGTATTTTGGGTGAGCGTCATCCAGAAAACTCGCTAAATTCAGTTCTTCAAAAGTTGGCGACCGTGAAGGTAAATAAAATTGTTATTAATAGCTCAACTAAACAATAAAGAGCTTATGCTTTCATATTTAGTTTTTTAAGCAATTCATATAAGTTCACTTGCTCATTAGAACTAGACTAGATCAGGGTTCTGCAACAATTCTTGCTCTAAACTAAAAAAAAAACGTTGAAAAAAACCCCACCCATTTCGCTGCTGTCCCATTTATGTCCACATGAGCACGCTGACAGCGTAACCCGCTTTCCGATGGGCAGCTCAAGGTCATTTGTTAGGTCCACTCAATTATGCTTAAACACACACACCCATGGAATGTGTTCCGGAATAATGTGTGACCTTTTGCAATCTACCCCACCCTCCTCCCCTCATTCGTCATGTGAATGGATGATGATGCAAAACGAAAGTGAACAATTTCCAAATCGAAAATCCAAAAACCGTAACTGAAAACCTGAAATGCATTTTGCCGTTGCGTCCAAATGAAAAACTGCCAAAGCGATAAATAAATAATAATAGCATAAAAGAAAAGTTGATTGTTGTTGTTGCTGTTGTTGTGTGGCTGCTTTCGTCACGCTTATACAATTTTGTTGTTTTTGTTTTGATTTTGCGCAATCGGAGGAGCGCTCCCCTTTAAGAGATGAAAATGCAAATCCGTTTCAAATTTCAAACTCCAAATCCGAATCCAAATCCGACTTGGATCCCAGCTTCCAGTGCAATTATCTCTCTCCGTCTAAAAAACTGAATTCAATTAAAAATTCACCATCAACCATAAATAAACGGTGCCGGACTTTGAGAGATACGAATGCAAAGTTAAACAAAAAATATAAAAAAAAAAACGATATAAAAATTCGCAACACACGGCTGCACAGTGTGACGGCAAATGCGGTTTTATCTTTTCCTTTAATATCTAAAAAAACTTCAAATACAATTTAAATGTCATTAGCAAATATAAGATCAAATGTAATATAATTAAAGTAGACTGATTCATTACATTTCACTCGGTCGGTTGAGCGGGTGGTGGGCTGCCGTTTAGGTATATTGCTGATCAGCTTAACGAGCTGTGTCTGACTGTCTGCTTTTACTCAAGCGGCTTTCAAGCTATAGAAGTTTCCCTTTGCTAGTAAGTCCGAACCGCTCGGATCGGATAACTATATCAAAGGATCGATTCGTCGGAAATGGATTTTTGGGAGGAAATTTTACCGAACAGCTCAAATGAACAAATTTAAAATTAAGCAATCAGAATCTTAATAATTTCCTTATTAGGGGAAAATAATACATAACTACTATTGGACTACTATTGGGGGAAAATAATATATAACTACTATTGGAGCTGGATTGAGCTTAAATAAAGTATTAATACTTGTTCACAGACAAAGTTTGCTTTGCTTCTTGATATTTTGTACATTTCGATGACCTAGCAAATTTGAGAAGCAAACAAAATGTACCTAAGTAAGAAAGCTGCATTGAAAAATAGTGAATTATCTAACGAACAGTAGTAAGAGATATCGCCAGTGTCTTTTTTTTTATTTGCCTTTCAATTAGGGCCCGCTACAAGTAGTGCAGGCTTACTCTTTTAATATATTTTGTTCATGGAGTGATTTAGGTTGTAAAATGACAGAATAATAGAACACTTGACCTAGAATTTTCCAACCAAAGTACCATTCATCTCCAATTCCTATTCCAATTCCCATTCCATTTTCTATTCCTATTCCAATTCCTATTCCAATTTCTATTCGAACTACTATTCCAATTTCAAATCTTATTTCAAATCTTATTTCAATTTCTTTTCCATTTCTATTCTAATTCCTTTTCCAATTACTATTCCAATTCCTATTCCATTTCCTATTCCAATTTCTATTCAAGTTCATATTCCAATTTCCTATTCCAATTCCTATCCCAATTCTATTCCAATTCCTATTTCAATTCCTCTATTTCAATTCCTCTTTTCAATTCATGTTCCAATTCCTTTTCCAATTCCTATTCTAATTCCTATTCTGATTCGTATTCCAATTCCCATTTCAATTTCAATTCCAATTGCTATTTCAATTTTACTTCCTATTCTAATTTTAACTCCTATTCCAATTACTATTAAAATTTCTATGCCAATTTGTATTCCTATTCCAATTCTTATTCCGATTTCCATTCTAATTTCTATTCCAATTCCAATTACTATTGCGATTCCTATTTCAATTTATATTCCAATTGTAATTCCTTTTCAAATTTCTATTCCAATTCCTTTTCCAATTTTCCCATTTATTGTCCAATTCCTATTCCAATTGCTATGCCAATTCTGATCTAATTCCTATTTCTATTTTATTTCCAATTCCCATTCCTGTCCCAATTCCTAATCCAATTCCAATACATATTCATATTCATATTCATATTCATATTCATATATTCATATTCATATTCATATTCATATTCATATTCATATTCATATTCATATTCATATTCATATTCATATTCATATTCATATTCATATTCATATTCATATTCATATTCATATTCATATTCATATTCATATTCATATTCATATTCATATTCATATTCATATTCATATTCATATTCATATTCATATTCATATTCATATTCATATTCATATTCATATTCATATTCATATTCATATTCATATTCATATTCATATTCATATTCATATTCATATTCATATATTCATATTCATATTCATATTCATTCATATTCATATTCATATTCATATTCATATTCATATTCATATTCATATTCATATTCATATTCATATTCATATTCATATTCATATTCATATTCATATTCATATTCATATTCATATTCATATTCATATTCATATTCATATTCATATTCATATTCATATTCATATTCATATTCATATTCATATTCATATTCATATTCATATTCATATTCATATTCATATTCATATTCATATTCATATTCATATTCATATTCATATTCATATTCATATTCATATTCATATTCATATTCATATTCATATTCATATTCATATTCATATTCATATTCATATTCATATTCATATTCATATTCATATTCATATTCATATTCATATTCATATTCATATTCATATTCATATTCATATTCATATTCATATTCATATTCATATTCATATTCATATTCATATTCATATTCATATTCATATTCATATTTCCTTCACTGCTTAACCACTGTGCACAAAGCGAACGTTAGCTATGCATAAAAAAAAACTGCGACTGGCGAGCGTGGGAAAAAGCATTGGGCAAGTCTTTTGCATTGACTGCGCCTTGTCGCACATTACTCATACGCCGCGTGGCAAAACGCTTTACCAGATTCTTTAGGGTCAAAAACACTTTATGAAAATTAAATTCAATGCTTCGTCTATTGTTCGATGCGGATCTTTCTTTTTCTTTTGACTTTCATTCATGGAAACTTTCAAAAATATAAACTGACCATCAAGAATATGTATGGCAAAACAGGTTTTGGGTTATTTTGCGCCTTTTTGCAGATCTAACAGTTGCCTGCTAATGTGAATGTGGCTGTGAATATGTGAGTGGTGTGTCGAGTCTTTCGCAAGCTGAAGTAAATAAATTACATTGATTGTTTAGCTGAAAATTGTCGTCCGATTGGCGGCGGCGGCGGCGTCTTTTTGAAGCGTGCAAAGGCTGCGTTTTCATAGAAAATGAGCAGAGACTTAAAATGCATCGTAAACTTGATTGGCAACTAACTCAGTAGTTAGTTACCGAGTGAGATACAATATCACAGATGGGTAAATACCAACTATGTAGCGACATATCTTTCAATTGATAACGAAATGATTGAGTGTGTGCCTCTTGACTGATAAAAAATTATTATGCCATGAAAGGGGAACTCTCAGACCAGGCGAATGAACTTTTTGTGTGTTGTCTAACTAGATAATTGAAATGGAGTTGCGACTTAAATTGAAATTCCTTCTCGGACGAGATAGTTTTGGAAGACAAATGTAATCCTCCTAAAAAGTTTCACAAATTTGCCAAAATTCGAATGATATAGTCAAGTTAATTGAACAAGAAAATTGAACTTTTAGCATTTCTTAGTCCGAAAGCAATGAAAAACTTATTCTTTCGAACCGTTTACAACTGATTCGGAACTTTGATTTACAGATATGGCTTAGAACCACACTTAAGCCGGAATTAGTTCACCGGCTACAATGCGTTCAAGTGCCATTGACACAACCTAGGGAAAGTGTTTAGCATGTTCTTTCAACAAAATACGAAAAATAAACACTTTTTTGATGTTATTAATAAAAAATGAATATCGTTGTCGCCTCGAGCGACAGAAATGAAATGAAACCCATACCAAAGGTAAAGCCTGCTAGCTTAAAAGACAAGAAATCGAATTACATGCAGCCAAGTGACCAGTATGAGTGTTAGCAAAACTGACCTTAACAGGTCATTATTCCTACTACATTTTCACTCCAACTCCAACACACACACACAATTTTCATCTCCGACTGGTCCGTAGGTTGGCAGTGGAATTAACCTTAACCTTAATCGAAATTATCATCAACTTTACGCAGCTGGGAAAACCAGTTGGCAAAGAACCTGACAAGTTCAGACTGCAAAAGGTGGACAGATGGACAAAATATGGGTCGTGCGACAAGAAATGAGAAAGTGCGATCAACGGCCCCCCTTTCCCCAGCCCACCTAAAAGCGGTATACACCGTTAGCTGCCACTTGGGTTTGGCTTAGAAGATCGAACTCAAACTGAAGGCGACGATGCGGTTGGCTTGGGGTTCGGAGGGGGGCGACCACCAAAAAAGCATGTAAGCCGCTAACGAACAGCGTGCGAATATGGAACGATCAAAAATAAAAAGACAGAAAAAAAAGAATGTTGTCAGTCTTGTGTAGAGAAATGCTTGGAATGCCTAGATGAAGGAAGAGACTTACTTACTTTATCAGACAACATCTAAACTCAACTTGTTTTGCATCCAAAAAAAAAAGAAACAAGTACAAAAACTCAATTTTTGCTCAGGTTAATATGTTTATCATTAGTTTATGTCTTTGGCTTTGATAAATGAAATATCATAAATATTGTTTTTGTTTTTATGGCTAATTAAGACGCTTGAATATCGCCAAGGTCGGAGGTTTCAGATATGGACAGGCTTTAAAAAGAGTTGTTGAAAGGTGATCTCGACTCAATCCTGACTTGGTTAACAGACAGAAAATGTGCTCAAACTTGAGTTATATATGCTTTCTGGGCTAGAAAACCTCTTAAAGGCCCTTCTGAATGACTTGTTTTAAAACAATCATTCAGAATGATTCAGTTTTTATTACAAATAATGGGTATTTTTCAGCTGCAGGGGTTTAATCCTGTCTTTAATTTGCAGTTCCTAACCCAATCGAAATATATTTGTTTCTATAAAGTACACATTTATTTATTTTTATAAATATTAGCTTTAATAAATTTCCAGCAAATAATATAATTACTTATAGTATAAAAAGGATAAAGAACAAAAGTTTTTATATGGAATTTTATAAGTTGCAATTCTTGTGGAACATAGAGACGGTATCTATGTAAGTTCTATGTACATTGGTTTTCGTTTTGAAAATGAGAGAGAGCCAAATATTCTCATATTCAGGGCAAATGTCAAGTGGGTGAGTTGTGGTTAAGTCCTGCCCACAAGAAAAGAGGCAAGGAAAAGATGTGTGTGAGTTGGCAGTGTCCGATGCGCAGCCGAGAGAAAACGGTGATGTTTGAACGGGAACAATCATGTACAAATGGATCTTCTCCCGTGCCTTGTTCTCACTGCCTTGTTTAAATGCTGAAAAGATTTGCAGTCTAGACCTTGTATTCGTTTTAGGTGCGTTTTAATTAATCTTTAATGATCTTGTATGATGCAGGGAATGAACGTATACAGGGGCGCCTGGGATGTAAGTTGAGCGGCCTTGTCGGTTTGTTTCCAGCTGTTCCTTTGTGACTAGGAGCACAGAAGAGTTTAATTTTGGATAATGTTTTGATGCAAGCATTCCTAATACTGCTGACTAGGTGGTTCCAATTATTGAGGTTTTAGATAACGAATCGTCCTCTATGTAGTTGGGCAAATCGAACTGCATGAAGCATGGCCATTGCTTCTGGTGCAAAGACAGAGCATTAGTCAGGAAGCCAGCCGGCTGATATTGTCGCACCAGACCACAGTGGTTGCGCTTATATGGAGAGTGCGGCCAAAAATACTTCCAAAAGAGTAAGCGGTCTGAAACTTGGAATATAAGTGATCTAAAATGTAATAATGATTTTATAAAAAAGTGGGTGTGGCTGTGCACAGTAAAAAATTTGGAAAATTTTTGTTTAAATTAATTAATTTTTAAGTTGATTTCTTAAGGGGGTATTGCTGCTTGGCCAAAATTTTTTTCGATTTTTTTTTTTTGCATATTTGTATAGCTTGGATATTTGAGAGTATCGTCCTAAAAGGATTTTTTGAAATTGGAAATAATTTAGAAGAAATAGCCCTTTGAATGACCCAAAGTGACCCGATTTGCCGAGCAAATGCAAACTTCAAACGCGTTTAACTCGAAACCACGTTTTTCGAGCTGGCAGCACTGATTGCGCCCGTAGTTCTGAACCGATTTTGATGAATCAAAATGCAATCGACTCAGAATTGTCACCATTATGACCATTTTTTCAATCATTACTACAAAAAAAAATTGGCCAAAATCGATTTTTCATTTCTCAATGACCGCCATTTTGTAAAAAAAAAATCGCAAAACTATGATTGAAATAGGGGCTCGAATAACAGCTGTACTGAATCTAATGCCGTTTACTTTTTCCATTTCACATGATCCGAAGTGGAGTTATCCGTGCCTCCAGCAGCATACGGTTTTTTTGAAGTCCAACTTTGAAGGCCGACAACTTTTTTAACAGCCCTCGTACAAAGGAAAACAAATTTATTTATTTAATTCTATGTGTTCCTAATACAATAAATCCAGAATTTAAATAACTATTTCCGTTATCAAATAAGACTTTTTTTTAAAAAGGTCCAAAAACAGCCTTTCAAGCAGCAATACCTCCGTAAGCAAAATAGATTGTACAAAATAGCGAATATAGCAAACGAAATACACTTTTCGTGTATTGTTCTATCAATTGAAACACAGCTTTCATAAAATTAGTTTTTCGTTTACAAAATAAGTTTATTTGCCCCGAAATAAAAGGATAAGAGCTTAAAAGCAACATGTAAATCAAATCGGTATTGGATTAATATTCAGACCGTTTCTGATCAAAATATATGGATGATTCGATTAATTTGTCTCCATCAAAAGGGATAAAACTTCATGAACATAAGCTTTCAGAAAATTTGGGTTTGATCTTAAATAGCGAAATACTGAATCTGCGGAGTCTCGTATTCACGGCTTCGTTCGTTTTGAAGAATCCATAGAGGTGACTTAATTCCGAGCACGTTTCCCAACCTCATTTTCAAAATTTCCTTTCAACGAAATTCTCTCAGGTATTGTCAGTCAATAGGAATTATTTTGTAAAACTTTAGATTTGTTCCGCTTCTGATTTGCACAAAATTTCGAAAGTTTTTTTAGAGGTACATTTACGAGGTGTGTTCAAAAAGTATCGCGAATTTTGTGTTTTTTCAAAAATTATTTATTTATTCATGAATATCTATTTTGTCCCCTTCAAAGTAATCCCCATGAGATATTATACACTTGTGCCAACGGTTTTTCCAATCTTCGAAGCACTTCAAAAAATCATTTTTTTTTTATCTTGTTCAGCTCCTCCTTCGATGCCGTCTTTATCTCGTCAAGCGTAGCGTAACGTCGTCCTTTCATGGGCCTCTTCAGTTTAGGGAACCAGAAAAAGTCACAGGGGGCCAGATCTGGGGAATACGGTGGCTGCGGCATCATTAGTGTGTTGTTTTTGGCCAAAAAGTCGCGCACAAGCAACGATGTGTGAGCAGGGGCGTTATCGTGGTGCAAAAGCCAATTTTTGTTCTTCCACAAATCCGGGCGTTTCTGGCGGATTGCTTCGCGCAAATTGCGCATAACTTGCAGGTAATATTCCTTATTGACCGTTCTTTCCTGTGGCAAGAACTCATGATGCACCACGCCCCTGCAATCGAAGAAAACTGTCAGCAAAACTTTCACATTCGACCGAACTTGGCGCGCTTTTTTCGGTCTTGGTTCGTGCGGCAGCTTCCATTGAGATGATTGAGCTTTGGTTTCCACGTCATAACCATAAACCCACGATTCGTCACCAGTTATGACCCTCTGGAGCAAATTTGGGTCGTCGCGGACAGAGTTTAACATCTCATTAGCAATGTTCATGCGATGCTGTTTTTGGTCGCAATTGAGCAATTTTGGTACGAATTTCGCAGCGACCCGTCTCATGCCCAAATCATTGATAAAAATCGAATGGCACGAGCCAATCGATATGTTTAGGTCCTCAGCAACTTCTCTAACTGTGATTCGACGATTGATGTAGGTTCTTTGATCCATTTTTTTGAATAGGTAAAAATCGAAGACGATCCAAAATACGTGCAAGCAAAGCAGCTGTCAACAATTAAGTGAACATTCAAAATGGCCGAGCTTGTCGGCGTAAGTGAGAGACATGAGTACCAACATAACGCCACAAAAAATCGAAATTCGAATATACGTAACCCGCGAAAATTCAAAATTCGCGATACTTTTTGAACACACCTCGTAAGTTATAAAAATAGAGGAAAGTTCACTTCGGCTCGGCCGAAGTTATGTTTACCCTTGCAGTCTGTTTTTCTAAATAAGACTACTTTTCGGACCTTACTTTTATATGGGAGCTATACTTTATAGATGTCCGATTTCGACCAAAGTTAGTGCAATCATGGAAAATCGAAACAAACTGTTAATTACGAAATTTGGAGGCGATCCCAATTAAAACAAAAAAGTTTTTTTCACTAGAACTTCCTTTTCGGCCGATCATTCATACTGCAGCTATATGCTATAGTCATCCGATTTCGACAAAACTTTGTAGAATTGTGTATAAGTATTTAAAATAAGTATTTGTCAACGTAAGGAACGTTTCCATTAAAAACAAAAAGTTTTTCTCACAATAACTAGTTTTTCGACCGATCGTTCCTATGGCAGCTATATGCTATAGTCATCCGATTTTGATTAAACTTTGTAGAATCGTGTGGGAGCATATAAAACAAATACATGCCATTTTGAGGACATTTCCATGGAAAACAAAAAAGTTTTTCTAACCAAGACTTCTTTTCAGACTATACTTTTCTATGACAGTTATACCATATAGATCTTCGATTTCGACCAAATTTGGTGGAATCATTTAAAAGCATAGTAAACTAATAAACACGAAGTTTGGAGGTGTTTCAATTGAAAACAAAAAAGTTTTTCTCACTAAAACTAGTTTTTCGACTGATATTTCGTATGTGGCAGCTACAGCCGTCGAAATGTCTTCAAATGTAAGTTCTATTAGACTCTAAAATCATCTTTCCTCTTATTTCCTTGCAGCTTCCCTAACTCAACTCAGCATGTCCGCAGCAGCTGCCACTCACATGGCCATGCCTGCCCATGCCGTAGTCCCACCACCACCCACATCCGGTACGCCACCTGTAGTCAATCAGCCGCTGGGCAAGCGTGGACACAAACGTAGCGTCTCACTGGAGAATAATGCACCCTTGGCTTTGAGAAGTACACCGAATCTGGGACAGTCCCCTCTATTGCAATTTCCACTGGGCACAGCTGCTGCTGGTTCTCAACAACCCTTTCACACTGGCACCCTCAAGTCGCGTCAGGAGCAGCGACGTCTAAGCCAAAAATTTGGCAGTCACAGCAATCTGGATGATGACGTGGGTGCGGGTGCGGCGGGTGGGTCCACGCTGCGTAGCAAATTTCAAAACATACGACAAATGTTTGAGCTAAGTCGCAGTTGTGTGGGACAACTGGCAGCGGAAGAGGCGCTTCAATCGCTGCCAGCCACACTGAGCCCACAGAGACGGACCACACCCATAGCCGGAGGAAGTCGTTTGGCCATTAATGAGCCGCAAATGGGCGAAGCTGTGGAACAGGTGAGGTCTTTAAATGAATGGGCCAGACATTAGTTTAGTAATTCATGCACATCTTAGGGCAGCGGCAACGGCAGCTTTCTGCGTCCCATTTCCTTCAAGCCCATACCCTTTGAGCCGGACTATCGCATTGCCAGTCAACAGCAACAACAGCAGCAGCAGCAACTGCTGCAGCAGCAGCATTCGCATGGAGTTGCCGTCTCAGGACAGGCTGAACGCTATGGCTATGGTTCCACACCCTCGCTAGCCCCTTTACCCCACACACCAGCCGTACAGCACAAATTTGGCAGTACCACAGATCTACGCCATTTGGCTGCACGCAGACGTAATCAACGTTTGGTGCAGGATCATCTGAATCTGGACTGTCTACAAGCTGGGTAAGTCGGTTAGGCCCGGAGTAAACCAGTCGATTGTTAAACCCGCACTTACTTGCAGTAAGGTCACCACCACTGTAAATGGCTCGGATCTAACACCCTCACCCTCCGACTCGGGCATATCAGAGCTTGAGGCTGCTCTCAAGGATCGTGACTCGGAGCTGTCTTATCTAAGACAGGCCATGGAGCACAATGAGAAAGTAATTTAAGCACACAAAAGATAATTGTTGATGGTACATTTGGACTGGATATTAAATTATGCATTTAATATCAAATTGATCTTAGATTTTCATCCAAAGGAGCTGAAAAGTATCAAAAGGATATTTTTATAACAAAAAAAAAATGGATTTTAATTACAGTTCAGTCCAAATAGATCAGGAACCTCCAAAGAACTGCCCTCCCTTATTTCCTTTCTCTTTTTCAGGACAAAGAGCTCCACTGGGAGCATGAGACGCAACGCTTGCGTCTTTTCTACGAGGGTCAACAGCGGGAATATCAATTGAAATTCAAGAAGATGGAACAACTGTTGGCCCTCCAGCAGTTTCAATTGAAGCAGCACAAACTGAGGCAACAAGAGCAAGTGCAAAAGTGGCAACAGCAGTGGGAGGTGACGCGTGGCAATAATCAGCAGTTGCAGCTGCGCGTGGATGAGCAGCAGCAGATGATGGCACGCTTGCGTACCCAGTTGGAGGATAGCGAGTGGAAGGTTTGTGAGCGGAATGGAGAGATAGCTTTACTCAAGACGCAGCTAAAGGAGGCGCATGTAAGTCACTAGGCGTCGGGGTCACCAATTACTCAAATTCACTCTTCCTTTCCTCTTTTAGGTGGATATAAACCTAAAAGATCAGGCTTTGATCAGCCTGAAGCATAACAACAATAACAACAACAACTGTGACACCATTCTATGCCAAAGTCAGCCCGAACAGCTGCAAAAGATAATTGCTTTGAAGGATCAGGTGATCAAGGCCTTAACTCATGAGCTGGCCAAATTACGTAAAGAGCTCTCCGATCTGGCCATAGCCCATGAGTATGGCGAAGAGCCTTGCGGTCGTTATACACGTCTCAAACAGCAATTGGATAATCTGAATGAGATTTGCCAAAAGACTCGAAAATACACCACAACAAATCCCTGCTCCACCAGCAGCAGCAGCAGCAGCACCGAGGAGTTGGAGCAATCGGCTCTGGACACCTTGATTGAGGAGTCCACCACGTATGCAGAGGATATAGCCAAGCTACGCAAGAAGCTAGATGATTTCCGTTTAAATTTGGAAGTGGAGAAGCGCCAATGGTTTGCGGAGAAGGATAAGGTGCTGGGCTATCAGAAGCAATTGCAGGCGCATTACATACACATGTACCAGCAGCTGAGGTGTTTGGATGGTAAAAAGGCGACGGAAAAGGTAGCGGGAGCGGGAACGGAGCCAACTAATGTGAACTGAAAAGGTAGTTAAGTACAGGGGGTGCTACATATTGGTGCTAATGCTGGAGTAGCTAGGGCGGAGGTGGAGTAGAGGTCAATTCTTCTTAAATGTTCGCAAAAGCGAGCTTCTAATGTTCACTAAATCTTCGCTTAAGCGAGCTTCCTACAAAATATTCGGTAAATTCTCACCAAGGTTTGACAAACATTTGCCAAATATTCGCCTAAGCGAACCTCCTCCAAAATATTCGGTAAATGTTCACCTAGGTTCGATAAAAATTCGCTAAATATTCGCCTAAACGATCATTTTAAAATGTATTTACCAAGGTTCGATAAACATTCGCTTAATATTCGCCAAAGCGAGCTTTTTTAATGTAATCACTTTGATATTATCGATATTTTTAAAAAACTAGCCATATGTTTGGAATAATCAGCTCTTTTGAGGTAATCGATGGTGTCTTCTGTAGCGTACACTCTGACTGCGTTCAAAATCTAGAGATCAGAGTTCCAAAATTATAAAAAAAACAAAGATTGAGAGAACCGAGAATCGTTCGCACTAATTTATAAATTTATTAAGAAGTCGGAATGTCCACAGGTGCGCTCTTGAAGCATATACCGTTTTTCAATTTAGGCTATAGCCTATTCGCACTGAGCACATCTTACATCTTTCATCAAAAATAATGAGTCATAAAAATTTGCACTGTCAAAAATTTGTCAAGTTTGTAGCATATTTCTATAAGACTCTAATCCACTTAATAATTTGACAAAACAAAAACTTTAAAAAGTTAGCATGGCAAATATTTATTAAGCACTTTAACACAGGATGTGGGATGTTGGATGAAAGATGTGCTCAGTGTGAAAAGCCTATAAATTACTCTTCGCGAGATAGCAGATCTTTAACTCCTAAGGGGGCAATCCCAGGCTCTTAACACTATTAGACTATGGCGTAATTGATTTCTAACAAGCTATCGCCAAGATTCTTGCTCTGTAGTAAAACGCATCTAGTAAATATTTTCCCAGCCGATCCCATGATTGCCCGTTCAGCACAGCCTTCAGCTATTTCAACGAGAGCTTTTACTTTTCCAGCCGGTCGAATCTAAGTGCAACTTTTTTAAGGTTATTGTCTGGTTACGCCTTCGCACCCCGCTATTTTCGAAGAACATAATGAAACTAAAAAAATCCCCAATGGACTTGGCCCCATCACATCGTAAAAGTACTTTTTTGATACCCAGAAAAGATAACTTTCGTAGTACCGAAACGGCATGAAATAGTGTTCGTCTGAAGTTGGCATGTACCATAAAGTTGTTTATATTGTTGTTTGGAATAATTTTGCTCAAGAAATTTTTGCCGAATTCCCAGTAAATAAGTCAAAAAATATGCCATTTCTCGATATTTTGCAGCCTTAAAGCATTAGATGCCATTTTTTTTGGGTCAGTCTATAAGTCCACAATGAAATAAGGCCTCAAAAGATAAAATGGAATAATGTCCCAATTTTGGGGTATTATTTCATTATGAAATAATTTGGTAAGATGTTACATGTTGCCAGTATAGTTAAATATCCACTTCACGTCATCATCAAATCCCATGCGTTCATCTTAAACAGGCATGCCCAAAAGCAGCATACGGCAGAGCACTCACAAATACTCACAAAGAAATCACATTGAAATTGGTTAACAATAATATCACATGAAATTGTTGTTGGTCAGTTAGCCTGCGAGAGAGAGAACAAAACCGGTTTTTGTTCTACGCGATGCATACACACGAAATCGTTTGCATGTGTGTCGTTTTGTATACCTAGCGCCAAGGTATACTTAACAAGGTAGCCGCACTTTCTCTCTCACCGCGTCTTATTTAAGTGTTAAACTTTGAGTGAGCGAGAGAGCGCTTGTATCCGCGGAGATGCTTCGCTCATGACTGTTGTTCACAGACTGATACTTAAGCGGCTTAAGAGGGCGAGAGAGCGAGTGCGGCTACCTTGATAAGTGTACCTTGCCTAGCGCCAGGCATGTATACCAGAGGCAGGCAAAAAACACTTGTACATTTTCGCATTAGTGTGTGTGAGAGCAGCGCAAAAATTGCTCTCATTTTCAGTAGCAACGACTGCGTCGCGGCGTAGGAAGGCACGCAACGCAGCGGCGTTTGTACAGCTTATACTATGTGTGTCGAAGCAGCGCTGCTTTGAGATTTTTCGAATGCACACGAGGTAGGTATGTGCCTGCCCATGATGTATACGATCGTTGATTTCCCATCTTCGGTGCAATTACAAAAACAAAACGTACCCAAAGAGCATACGGCTGGGCATCGCTGATCTAAAATGTACTTAGTGTGCCAAGGCTATCGGTGGAATCCCCGAATTCTTCAGAGATAGTCGTATAAACGGTTTCGAGCTACAACTGCTTGGCTTTACATGTGAAGTGTCTCCTAAATGGAAGGCTACTAGATTAGATGTCAAAAGTTGAGACTTGAAACCGACTTCTCAGCGCCAAGTAGTTTTAAAGCGTCCGATTTTCCTTCCCTATAATCAGTAGGCGACATAATTCTTGACATTTTACACCTAAAAACAACCTCCGTCTAGTTTAGTATAAAATTCAATTGCCCTTACGAAAATTTTCTCGAGATTCTGGGACACCCACCTATAAGTCAAATCAATTAACAATGAACTTTGAGTCAGCTTCGTACGCTTGTAAAAATGCGTATTCGAAACGACGACATATCCAGCATACAATGTGACAAACACCTCGTTTGGGAGCATCAAATTGTGCTTTGTGCCTATTACACAAAATAAAAACTGTCATTCCTGAAAACTTGCTTCTTTTTAGATAATCTTTACCGAAACCAATTCCAGCTCCAATAGGAGTAAGGAGTAAGTCGTATTTTAATTACCGCAAAATCACCCAAAAGCAGCTCAGCTAGAATGGCGACCGGACCTAACCTTTTTGGGCTGTAGTGCTATGTTTAAAATGTTACATGCTCATCTGTACAGCTTCATCAAGAGTTTACCTGTAATCAGCAGAACATAAACACCTTCTTACATTAAAAGAAGGCGAATTCTTATCATCCATGAATTCTCTTAGGATAAAGCTAAACGAAAACTTCTAATAATATTTAAAAAACCATCTGACAGCATTTTTTTCGTTTCATTTATTATTTGTGTGTTGCGATTCTCCTCACAACATAGAAATACCACACGACAGTCGTACAAATCATATCAAAACTACCAAGTTTAGTCAAGCAACAAGCACCACCATTTACCATTGAACACTCAATTTTTGTTTTTACTTGCTAAGATTTTGCAGCTTCTGTAGAAAAAATATAAGAAACCATTCACCAAGTAATACTTTGATTTTATACTCACTACTGATAATTTAGTTTACTTCAAAGTGGGACCGACCAAAAGATAAAAGAAATGCCTCGATTTGAAACGTAAAGGGTAAGATTCTCAAAATTTAAACGATATCCAGTTACAATGCGATGAACTAAGGCGAAGGGAAGGACTTGATAGAAGAGGCTTCGATGGATTAGTCAGTGATACTTACCCAAAAACAGCGTATAAAATGCAATAGCAGCCACCACGTATATGTAAAAAACAGCAGCGTAGGATGAAACTGCAAATGAAAATTATTTTTGTACCAACATCCCCTCCTTGGACTGCGTTTCCTTTACTCACGTGATGTGTGAAAAGTGTCAAATGTGTAAAATTAACGTACTTTTAAAAGCCCCAAAAAATACGTATAAATTTTGTAGTTTTTTTTCCTGAATTTTTTTACTGAGAATTTTTTTTTTTTTTTTAGGAGACATGATGTGTTCATGTCGACCTGTAAGTTGGAACTGAACTCCAAACGAATTTTAGTTGAGGGCCTTGAAAATAGTTCGAATTTGACAATCAAATTTCAATGATATGTTGATGTGGGGGGAAAAATAACTAACTAAAAACCTACTTAGATAAGGTAAAAAGCTGAAAAAAAATTGGAAAATTATGAGCATGAGTATTTAGGGGTGAGAATACTATTGAAGTTTGTTAAGAGGAAGAAGTAACGCGAAAGAGACTGGAATTTGGTTTTTCAATTAAGCAACGAGTGTTTTATATTGTATATTCACTCAAAGTGCTTGTTAGCTGGCTCAAGGTCCAATCAAAAATTGTGTGTTCAATGGTAAATGCTGTTGCCTGTTGTTGACTAAGTTTAATAGTTTCGATATGATTTATACTACTCTCATGTGGTGTTCCTATGTTCTGAGGAGAGACTCAACTCACAAATAATAAATGAAACGACAAAAAAAATTCTAACAAATGATATTTTAAATATTAGGAGCAGTTCTCGGTTAGTTTTATCCTAACAGAATTAAAGGATGAGAAGGATTTGACTTCTTTTTAGTGTAATAAAGTGTGAATATAAGTGCGGGTCAAAGTTTTAATTGACCAAGCGTATAGCAGAAACGTAATCTACGGTAAATTTTAATTAAATTTCCCCAAGAAACCATATGTCTAAAATCAATTCCTAGGTCCCGCCTAGCGATGTTAAAACTATATGCATTATATGTAGAAGTATTTGGTCATGGCTGACACTCTAATCAAATTCGAGTACCATTCGATAGAGGCTTTCAAAGCTGAATACAAGTCAATTTTCCAAATTTTTCTAGCGCGTCAAAGCCTTAAGAAATCGATGGTCAAAGTTGAAAAAGTTACCTAAAATGACACTTTTCAAAATTTATTAAAAAGCCATCTTAAACGGAATGATGCGCTTGAAAATTTATATGCTTAGAGGGAACTCTAACCTTTAGATCAGCGATGTTCCTTCATAGCCCCCAGGGGCCGAGCGCAATCGGCTATTCACACGCACACAAGCCGAGCGCATGCCGAAGTCGGGCATATGAGCGTAAGCAGCGCTCTCTTTGCTTGCATTCGATGCCCTGACGTTGATCAAGGCAGTTCAAAGCTGCACTGTGTCGCTTTGATATCGCACACTAATAATCTCTCACTTTTTGGCGTCGCTCTTCTTGAACATCGCTGCTTTAGATCATTGGTGGGCACGGCCTTGCTCTTTCTGCTCCTATTGCTTCCGGGAGTCATTTTTCGGCAGCTGGCTCCTCGCAGACGTGTTAAAAATTGCCTCGTCACGGACACAAGCCAGACAGCTTCGAAGCAAAAGCAACAACAAATTTTGTTGTTGTTGTAGCTCAAACATTACTTTACTAATAATTCTCCCAAAAAAAATACGCCAAATGGTTGATTTTTTTTTTATTTTCGTGATATTGAGCATGAAGACGTTATTTTTGTAAGCTGGTTAAAAGAAGTGATTTCTCAAGAACAACCATTTTCCTATGAAAACTTCAGGAGTCCATTACACAAAAACCTTAGCCAATCAGACCAAACCCAGCCTGGGTTTTTCTATTACCATAGTTAAGTACCTCTCAAATTTGATGGGTCTCGTTGGTATGAAAAAAGTGTTGTTAAAAATTGGTTCACAGTTTTATAGCTGCTTGGGAATTCCAAGGCAGCTCAAGTACAAAAACCGATACCAAGAGACAAACGCTAAGTCGACAGAGCCTTTGTGTGAGAAACTGATTTGACTTAGTATTGCGGTTTCTTTTTCCTCCTTCGTTCTCACTTTAATCATGGTGCACGACTATTTCTTTTCTCAAGTAGGATCCGTATTTGAAATGAGCTTTTTCCGATTGATGCAGCTTAAACAGTCGCATCACTCGTCATAGCGACCTTATAAATATTTTGTATTTTGACTTCCTCCCTTTCCTCCTCGCTTGTCCAGCAGCTTTAGCAATACAAGACAAATTGAAACACGATTTTATATATAAAAATATATATTACATTAAAGATTTTAAATATATATTTTCGAAAAATATACACACTACATTAATATATATTTTTCTTAATATTTTATATACATAATTATAATTTATTAAAGATACAAAAAAAAGGAAAAAAAAACATTTGTGATTCTGCATATGTATGTTGAATATATTATATATCGTTCCATTATGTGTATATGCAATAATATAATAATCAAAAAACATAAAAAAAATTGGTTTTCATTTTATTTAAAGTAAAGTTACAAAGCAAAAGCATTAAATGACTCAACTGGATAAAGAGATTAAAGTAGATTTTACAAGTTCAGCAATTCGTCACACTCGCACACACACTGAAATCAGTCTCACACACACACACTCATATGGATAAATTCTAGCCTAGTTACACTCCTCCACATAGGTGGCCGGAAAGATGCCAATATGATTGCGCAATGCTCCCAGCCACCAGCCATCATCCTGCTTGGCATGAACCTCTATGATATCGCCGGGACTCAGTTCCAGTTCATCGTACAGTTTTGGTGTATAGCTATAGAGGGCCTTACATCTGCCCAGCACTTGGGTGGCCGCCGTCGCCGCCGTTGCCTTCTGCTGAACCTCCTGCGCATTCTGATAGAAATGCTGCGTCTTTGCCGGCTCCTCCTCTTCGGCCTCCTCGTCTTGCGAACTGAACTCATCAAAGTCAGAATCCTGCTGATTGGAACCACCATCGGCCTGGCCCCTATCCAACTCCTGCTGCTGGCGTTGTTGTGGTATGGTCTTGGACTTGTTGGTGGCTGCCAACGAAGCATTTGTGGAGGAGATTATCTTTGGTTGACTGGTGAAGGTCTCGATGTTGCTTTTACTGCGATTGAAGTGCTTCATTAGGGGTCCAACCACACTGATGTCCGCACAGGAGCTGTTGTGCAATTGCAATTGGGAGCAACTGTCGGTAGCCGAGATGTCCACATCATCGGCATCGCCTGTGGTCGTTGTGCAGGATTGCTGCTCCTGCTTGGAGGAGTCATTGTTCTTCAGCCAGTTGGGTACCTTGAGTATGCTCTGCTGTAGGCCAGTGCGATCGCGTGTGATCTATGGGGAGAAACATTGGTGTGAGGATCATACATAGTGTAAAGATCATCAAACTCACCTGTATGTGCTGGGCTAAAGGATGAGTGGTACGAGGCTTGTGATCCAGCTCTAGCAAAGCCGAATGCAGCTTGAGACGCGCACCCTCCAAGTAAGTTAACATAGAGCGGATCTGCAAAGAAAGTTTAGATTATAATTAGAATGAATCCATTTGCTCGTGAGAGAGATTAAGGGCATCTTTCTAAAGTAACAAGCAAGGTAAATGGTAAAGAGTTACGCTAAGACCCAAATGACATTTTACCTATATCTTTTGTGAAAGAGTTCAACCAATGAGAGTTTTATTAGATCTTGTGTGGGCTTTGCCTCAGTAAACTGCCAGTGTGTATGCGTGCGACTGTGCTTCTAACGTAACAACAACTGAAAATATACTTTGTGCTGACACTTGGCTCGTTTTGCTCAGTTACTTAGGCAGCCTTTACCCTGCTCGACACATGAGACATGATAATCTAGTAGGCCTGCATTACATTTTGATTTCTTTGAATTTGAAGAGCTATTCGCATTTATAATAACCAACATGTCGGCCTACTAGACTATTATGTCTCAAGTGTCGAGCAGTTTAAAGGAAGCCTTATGCTCTGCAAATCAGAGAGGCGAACGAAATTATCCCCTTCAAGCTTCGTGTTCAGAGAGTTAGCGAGCTTGATTAATTTGTTCCCGTCATTTTGGTGAGCAGAAAGCATAGAAAAACTGATAGACCATATTTTGCGAGCTCTGGCTAAAATTTCAGGTAATTGCATATAAAAGTGCCGCCAAAGACTTTTTATACTGACTTTAAGGTTGCTAATGACACTAAGTTTCTATCTATCTACCTTCTATCCATCTACCTTTTATCTATCTACCATATATCTTCTATCTAACTTCTATCTATCTACCATTTATGTATCTACCTTCTATGTATCTACATTCTATCTATCTGACTTCTATCTATCTACCTTCTATGTGTTTGCCTTCTATCTTTCTACCTTCTTTCTATCTACCTTCTATCTTTCTACCTTTTATGTATCTACCTTTTATGTATCTACCTTCGATCTATCTGACTTCTAACTATTCACCTTCTATCTATCTACATTCCATCCATCTACCTTCTGTCTATCTACCTTCTAGCTTCTATCTACCTTCTATCTATCAACCTTCTATGTATCTAACTTCTATCTATCACCCTTCTTTTTATCTACCTTATATCTGTCTACCTTCTATCTATCTACCTTCTATCTATCTACCTTCTATCAATCTACCTTCTATCTATTTACCTTCTAACTACCGACTTTTTATATATCTACCTTCTATCTATCTACCTTCTATCTATCTACCTTCTAACTATCTATCTACCTGCTATCTATCTGACTTCTATCCAACTACCTTCTATGTATCTACATTCTATCTGTCTGACTTCTATCTATTGACCTTCTTGTCATCTACCTTCTATCTATCTACCTTTTATCTATCTACCTTTTCTATCTGTCTACCTTATATGTATCTACCTTCTATCTATCTACCTTTTATCTATCTGACATCTATGTATCTGCCTTCTATGTTTAGAAATAGCTAAAACTTAATAGATGCTGCCTTTATTTAGCTAGATCTAAGCTGACAAATCTGACAGTTCTGCATCAGGGCACACACATTAGGAAATTAGAGAAATACAGTCTGGTTCCCAATTCCACTTCGTCAAAAGATTTGTGACTTAGAGAACAAATTTACCGGTTTTAAATCACAAAATTTTTGTGAAAGTGGTATTGAGAACAGGTAACTGAATAACTTTGCATTCTGTTTATCCCAGAAAGAAACGTTACTACTATGGTTATGCCAAAAGCAGACCCGGATAAATGGAGAGTACAGATAAATGTGGGTGTGTTGGTGAGCACTAAAGACATTATGTTCTAATACTCACATGATACAGCTTATCGGTGATATTCTGATGTTCCTGATGGTTCAGCGACTGCGATAGACCTCTTAAACCATCTCGTGAACGTCGCTCTCTCTCCAAATCGGTTTTCACCAACTGCAACAGCTTGATGAGCGCATGCTTGCGTCTCTCTCGATTCATGGCCAGTGTGGTGTGTTCACAATAGAAGTCGGGCAATAGCTGCTCACTGGGACCCTCCGAGTTTCGTCTGATATTACGCACCACCTGCATATCCTTGGCCACATTACAGGCATCCAGCTGCGGTTGCAATCGACTGCTTAGGCTGCCCACAATCGGATTCATGTCGGTGATGAGGCGAGCATATTGCTGGGCGAAATTGTGCATATTGCCCAATCGCTGTTGTTCATTGCTTTGGAGTTGCGAGGAGCCCCGCAGAACGGCCATTTCCCAGTCGACCCGGGCACGCTCGGCTCTCACGCAGAGCGTGTAATACTCCACATCGGCACGCTTGACAGCCTCCTCGGCTTTTTTGCGTTTATTGTCCAGCTTGACGCAATCTTTTTCGGCAGATTTGAGTTCCTTTTCGGCAGCCTGCTTATTGGGACCCTGATGGAGTAAAGCGATCGAGGGTGACTTTTGTATGCGTACATCCAGCATGGCATCTTGAAGCTTCTCATTTTCACGGGCGGCCGAGTGGGAGGCCTTTTTGGCTTTGGCCTCGCTCACACGCCATTCACTGAGGACACGAGCGGCCTTGTCTACGTTGCTCTCCACCTGAGAGGGAAAGGAGGAGGAGGTTTTTAAAGGTGGAAGAAAAGAGTGAGAGGGCTACTCACCGCCTTGCGTGCCTTGTGATGACTGTCTACCACATTTTTCAAGGGTTTCACCAGCTCATCCGTCAAGGAGGCAGCCAATTGGCGATGTATGTCGCTGCGACTTTCCATTTCGGTAGCCACACCACGCCAGGCATCGGCCACACTGCCGGGTATCTCGCGTCCAGCCTTGTTCAGTTTGTTGGCCAGCTTGGACAAGGACTTGGAGTAGATTAGTTCGGAGTCGGCTCTGTGATTGAATGAAGATTAGCTTAATGCGGTGAGTGAATGCATCAACTTACCTTTCCTGTAAAACAAAGATCAATTCTTTGCTAAAGTCACCGCCTTGTTTCACATAACGCCTTAGTTCCTCAAAGCCATTTTGTCCCTGTCGAGTGAATAGAAGAAAACTTTAGTTACGAAATTTTGGTAAAAGGATTTCCTTTTGCTTCTCCCTTGCCAGTCTAGACCCATCTATACCTCATCCTTGAATCTCTTGGCATGCGGCGATAGATCCTCCTCGCTGGCTCTCTGTGACACAGATGACTCCAACTCCGTACGCTCGTTAAGATCTTCACAACTCTCACTTCGTTCCGGCGACATGGACTGCTGACGACTTGTCTCCAGGGTAACTGATTGATTGAGATTGCTGCGCGACTGGGCCAGTCTTTTAAGCGGCGTCTGTTGGCGCACCACCTCCTTCAGCCGTGTACTCTCCTCGCCCAGCCAGTTCTTCATGCCGTGCCAACCCTTAATTAGCTTCTCCCGGTTATGGCCAAAGTTGATCAAAGCCTGATTCTTGTTCTTCAACAAAGTAATGCGACGTTCACTGGGACGCAGTTGATCCCGATGCGTGCAGTATTCCAGATCAATTTCACCACTAAAGTTCTCCGATTCATTGATCTGCCGTGTAAGCTCCTGCAGTTCGTCAATGGACACAAACAGATTCTGGGCATTCAGACTCTGGTAGCTCACCGACTTGAGATCATAGTCGAATTCCTCGTTGAAGCTAAACTGGGAACTCATCAGACTCTGCTTGGAGTGGGAGAGGGATTCGATGCTCTTGAAATGCTTTGGGGTCGGTGTCAGGGCATTCTCCTTGCCATAAAGTTCCGGCAGCTCGGGCACATTCAGTTCCAGCTGAGCGGGAGCGGTGACATTCAAATCCAAGGTCATGGAGGGAGATTTATGTAGATAAACCTTAAGTTCGGTGCGATGTAGATTCTGCACCGATTGTGACTGCAGGCGAGCCTGGCGCTTGGGTAAATCATCCTTCTTCTCCTCTTCTGGCTCATGTTTGGGTGTCTCAAACTGTTCCTCCTCTTCTCTTTCAAACTTTTGCGGTGTACTTCGCGCATCCACATACTCCTCCTCATCCGAGCTACGCGGCGTCAGTGTGCGCACTATGCTAGAAGTCTGTGCTATGCCACCGCCTATCTGTTTCAGTCTCGCCTCCGTCACATCAAAACGATCTGTGTCCAGGGTGGTGGTGGATATCAATATTGGTGCACCGATTTCCAAGCGATGATCCTCCGAGTTGCTGCCTGTCATATTGTAGCTGCCAGAGACCAGTTTACCCGGTGACACAGAACGATCTCGATCTGCTCCTCCTCCTCCGCTGTTGGTTAGATTCATGCTACCCAAATGACGACGGCTTAGCTTATTGCCCAACACCGAATACCGTTTAATGCGATTCAGGAAGGATCCTTTCGAGTTGTTGTTGTTGTTATTATTATTGTTATTTTCATTTTGGGGTAGGTCGGCCACCTCCGCATTATGCTTGCCGCCCAATTTAAATTTGTGCACTCGCAAATGATTCATCGCTTTGGAAGGAAATTGATTTGATTTTAGGTTTAATATTTTTACGAGTTCATTTTAGGCGTGTGTGTGTGTGTGTCCCATCAGCGGGTGAAGGCAAACAACTACATACTTAAAAACAAAATGCAGTGGAAGCCCCAACGGTCGAAGAACAAACAGAAGGGAACGAGACAGTGAGGGAGACAGTAAGGGGGAAAGAGAGAAATTGTGGGTCGACTGGGTTTTACCGTGTTCTTTAAGGAAAGGCTCCACCTTTCCTTGTACCGAGAACTGAAAATATAGCTGAACCTTAATCTGTTTCGTACCAAAAATGATATATAAATCATCTAATTTTATAGTAATTTAAAAAAAAGGCGTAGTGCCATCTGTCATACAACAAAATAAATGATATCGATCCGTTTGCAATACAAACTTCGGTTAAACTACTTGGATATTGTAATTTTGGATATAATTGGATAAAAATAAGAAGGCGTACCGCCATCTGTCATTCAATAACAAATAATTTTGTTCTGTTTGCAATACGAACGTTGGTTAAATTAGTTGGATATTGTTGATTCGAGTTTAATGATTAAAAAAGGTTGGTAACATAGAAAAAAAATGCAGTGGAAGCCCTACGGTAACTGAGGGGGAGAATGAGAGATTGATGGTCGACTGGGTTATGCTGTGTTCTTTAAGGAAAGGTGGAATTGTACCAAGAACTGATACCTTAGCCTGTTCCGTCCCAAAAATTTCTGTTAGTTGTAATACAAAAAATAGGGGAAATAGGGGGGTTTGTTTTTCTAAATAGGACTACTTTTCGGACCTTACTTTTCTATGGGAGCTATACTAAATAGATGTCCAATTTTGAAGAAACTTAGTGCAATCATGGAAAAGCATAACAAACTGTTAATTACGAAATTTGAAGGTGATCCCAATTAATACAAAAACGTTTTTCTCCCAAGAACTTCATTTTCGACCGATCATACATACTACAGCTATATGCTATAGTCATCCGAATTTGATAAAACTTTGTAGAAATGTGTTTAAGTATATTAAATAAGAATATGCCAATAAAAAGGACGTTTTCATTAAAAACAAAAATGTTCTCCTCACTCGAACTAGTTTTTCGACCGATCGTTCCTATGGAAGCTATATGCTATAGTCATCCGATTTCCACCAAACTTTGTAAAATTGTGTAAAAGTATATAAAATTAGTGTATGCCAATGATAAGGACGTTTTCATTAAAAACAAAAAACTTTTTCTCACTAAAACTAGTTTTTCGACCGATCGTTCCTATGGGAGCAATATGCTATAGTCATCCGATTTCGACCAAACTTTGAAGAATTGTGTAAAAGTATATAAGATAAGTGTGTGCCAATGATAAGGACGTTTTCATTAAAAACAAAAAAGTTTTTCTCACTAGAACTAGTTTTTCGACCGATCGTTCCTATGACAGCTATATGCTTTAGTCATCCGATTTCGACCAAACTTAGTGAAATCATGGGAAAGGATAGTAAACTAAGAAATACGTACTTTGGAGGCGTTTTCAATAAAAACAAAAAAGTTTTTCTCACTAGAATTAGTTTTTCGACCGATCGTTCCTATGGCAGCTATATGCTATAGTCATTCGATCCGGCCAGTTCCGACAAATGTGCAGCGTATTTGTACCAAAAGATGACGGAGGAGATAGCATAGAAACAGACGGACAGACGGAGAGGGCTAAATCAACTCAGCTCGTCATGCTGATCAAGAATATATATACTTTATGTGGTTGGAGATGCTTCCTTCTATGCGTTACAAACATCCGGACAATTTTATAGTACCCTCTGCAAGGGTATAAAAAGCAGCTGCCGCAGAAAATATCTGTAGGAGATACTTAAATAGCAAGTTTCTGCAGGCTCGAGTTCGCCATCTACTGGGCAGCGCTGCCTTCACACAGACAGTATATGCTCGTCGCAGAGCAAAATGAAGATTTTGTGCTGCTCTCAACTTCAATCATCACTGAGTGTCAAAAAGAGAGACACTCTGCTTAACTAATAAACCTTCTTCATACCCTATACTAAAAAACAGACCACGCTGGGCCAAGCCGATGTTCACCTACATAAACAAACTGATAACATAAACACACCGACACATACTCGTATGCGGAGAAGGGGGTGCAAGCATAAAAATCAGGTGCAGCTTGGTGGAGGTTGAGGTAGACCAGGTCAGCCGGCAATTGAACCCTTCCTCTGTCTTATGTACATATGCTAGCTGCATTTGCTCCAGTTTTTCATGTGCAGGTAAAGATTACAAAACGTTTTGTTTGCATTGTTTAGTGAAGCGCAACGGCCAGGAGAAGAGGAGGAATGCAGAAGCAGAAATCGACGCGTTGGCCACAGTTGCCTGTGGCGCCCTCAACATCGATTTGGGGCGCTCTCTTAAGTATGTACATACATATATACTCGTGCCAACGTATGGTTGCCCATATCTCTGCTCTGCGATTGCCTGTGGCGGCGGCGGCGGCTGATGATGATCATTTCTTTCTTTCCTTCCTTCTTTCTCTTTTGGCTAGCATTTCGTGTTGGTAATTATATAAATCATTTATTTATGAACTATTTACTTTTGAGTTAAGACACATAATTGTTTCTTGTTGTTGTTTAGCTTCTCTGCTGGGAGACAGCAGCGGTAGAGAACTGACGGGCGAATGCACTATCCATTGAAGAATCTTATTTCTAGTAAGAAAAAACATTTTGTTTTCAATGCTAACGTTTTCAAACTAGATATATATTTATTTTAAATGATTCTACAAAGTTCAAAATCGGTTGACATTAGCATATAGCTGTCATAGGAACTATCGGTTGGAAAACAAGTTCTAGTGAAAGACTGGCTGCCCCCTAGAACTTCCGAAATATAAAATTAACAAAGTAAACAGGAAAGAAAGTCGATCAAGCCCGACTATAATATACTCTGTACCTGTGATGTGCCGATACAAATTTTAAGGTTTTACGATTTTTTGTTTCAAATATATAATTCATAGATAATCATTTTCGCCTTATGCAGCCAACGATGTCCATGATGGCAACTTTATCACAATAATACCTCTGGAACAATTTAAGTCTTTGCCCCTAATCCAAATCCTGCCTACGCCCATGTATATAGAATAGCTGCTATGGAAAAGTTAGGTCTGAAAAATTGACTTAGTAAGAAACTCTTTTTGTTTTCAATGGGAAAAGTTCTTAAAGTGAGCGACTCCTTATCTTTTATGCTTTCACACAATTATACAAAGTTTATCCAAAAACGGATGACTATAGCATATACATAGCTGCCATAGGAACTATAGCTGCCATAGGAACTACATATATAAAAAATTCTAGTGAAAAAGACGTTTTTGGTTTTAAAAAACTTCTTTAAACTTCGTATTTATTAGTTTCCTTAGCTTTTTCATAATTCCACTAAGTTAAGTCGAAATCGGAATACTATATGGTGTAGCTTGCAAAAAAAAGTTAGGTCTAAAAAATAGACTTGGTAGGAAAAGCTTACATGTTTTCAATGGAAACGTCCTTAAAAATTGCCTTTATTTATTTTATGTGCTTTTACATAATTCTGCAAAATTTGGTCATAATCGGATGACTTAACATATAGCTGCCATAGCAACTTTCGGTTGAAAAATATGTTTTAGTAAGAAAAACTTTATTGTTTTCAAAGGCAACGTCTTCAAACTTAGTATTCATTGGTATTCTATGCTTTTTCATGGTTTTACAAAGTTTGGTCAAAATCGGATGACTACAGCTTGTAGCTGCCATTGGAACCATCGGTTGAGAGAAACTTTATTGTCGTCTTTGTGTTAATTAAAACGTCTGCTGGTGGCGCTGAGGCATTGAGCTTAGCTTTGCTCATAACTCCACTATCGTTCAAGTGATTGTTTCCAAATTGGAAACTCACCTGTGATGTTAAAAGAATATTTCGCTATTTTGTATAAACTATAATCAATTGTTTTGACTTCTGAATAATCATGATCAATGATCGTGGTGGAGTGGGGGGCAGGGTATCGTGCCAGCGATGTCCCCGCCTAGAACTGCAAAGAGGCGAACCTGCGCCTCATTAAGCTGCAGTGGTTGTTGTTGTTGATAACTGTTTTTGTGATGTAAGCTTTGGGTTACAACTGGTTGTGGTTCGGGTTCAGGTTAGAGTCTCGTCTCGTTTCCACCTTTGTTACCGTTTTTTTTTTTTGTTGTTTTTCCAACGTGCGAAACCGTAGTAAGTAAAACAATTTAATTACATTTTACAGGTTGTTTGTTGTTATAAGCTAATAGCATTTACCCAGAAGCGGGGAGAACACCCCCATTTGCAGCAGAGGAGGAAGCTCGTCTGCGATATGTCACGTTTCCTCTAATGGAGTGTGCAGCCAGGTGAAGTGGAGTGTGTGACAAGTCAAAAGACAATCCAACTAATGAGCGCGGGTTTAGCTGAAAAGCCACTTGAGAGAAAAATACTTCAACCTGTGCCAGCGCCAGGCGGATGAAGCGCATGAAGAAGAAGAAGGAGTAGTAGTAGAAGAAGAACCTGCAATTATGGGGTCCGCCCGGACCGGGGTTTAAAAGTCAAATAACATAAATTATTTGCCAGACAGATGAAAACAATCAGACAGCAGCCAAGGCACCTTCATCTTGTACCTTAAGGGCTCCTCTTCAGTCTATAAATAGAGTTTCAGTTCAGTTTGCGCAATTGCAGTCCACAATTGGGCGGCATTCTTTTTCGTCTTCAGTTTTTTTCTCTCTTTTCATTTATGGCAATTTATGATTAATAAATAAGAAGAAACCATAATTTGCGAGGAGTTTTTTTTAGAGCCCACAACTTCAATGCCAAGGTCAAGATAGTGGGTTTTCAGGACTGTTAATCGAAGTGTATCAAAAGGATCATTACCGAGTTACCCGAGGGCTTCTTTAAGCGAATTAGAGAAAAACATTGTATGTGCCATGATTCTGTAAGTGGATTGCTTGTAACTTATATTGTATATTGAATGGAATTGATCAAACTATGACTTAATTGACACTTTTTACTTTTTAAATAACCCGAAGAAAAGATATTGGCTGAAATTAATGATTCGTTAAAAATCATTATAGAGCACGGCTGCAAAGTTCTGACATTCTGGAAAAGGTTCAGTCGGGAAGTTGGAAACCTTCTTTATTTACAAGTCTTTTACCTACCAAATCTAAGGTTTTGGTTCGATACTTGATTCATGGAGTTTTAGATAGTTAAGAGATTTTTGGTCAGTTATTCATTGAACTGAACCCTTTTCCGAGCAAAGGGTTCCGTTTTGGGTCCAGTTTGGGAAGTTTCAGTATTCGATACTTCGTATTCGACACTAAGTACTCTATACTCTCAATCTATACTAAGTACTCGATATCAAGTACTCAATACTATAAAATCAATAGCAATTACTCGAAACTTCGTACTCGATGGTTATTACTCCGATACTCAGTACTCGATAATCGATACTAGTACTCGATACCAATTACTCATTACTTTATAATCCACACCAATTACTCGATACATAGTTTTCGATGTTCAGTACCCGATACTCAGTACTCGAAAATCAATACTAACTATTCAGTATTCGATACTAAGTACTCTATACTCACATTCGATACTCAGTAATCGATACCAAGTACATAATACTAAAAAAATGGATTCCAATAGCGCGATACTTAGTACTCGATGGTTAGTTCTCGATACTCAACACTCGATAATCGATACTAATTGCTCGATACTCAGTAATCGATAATCAGTACTCGATACCAGTACTAAGTACTTCATAATCGATACCAATTACTCGATACTTAATTTTCGATGTTCAGTAACCGATACTCAGTACTCGAAAATCGATACTAATTATTCAGTATTCGATACTAAGTAATCTATGCTCATATTCGATACGCAGTATTCGATACCAAGTACTCAATACTTCGTACTCGAAGGTTATTACTCGATACTCAGTACTCTATAATCGATACTAATTGCTCGATACTCAGTAATCGATACTCAGTACTGGATACCAAGTACTCATTAGTTTATAATCGATACCAATAACTTGATACTCAGTACTCGATGCTTAAAAATTGAAACTCAGTACTCGATAATTGATACTAATTACTTGATAATCAGAAATATATTCTCAATACCAAGTACTCATAGCTTTATAATCGATAACAATTACTCAATACTTAGAACTCGAAACTCATTACTCGATACTAATTACTTAATACTCAGAAATCGATACTCAGTACTCGATACCAAGTACTCAATATTTTATTATCGATACCAATTACTCGATAGGAAGAACTACATGCTCAGTACTCGATACTCAGCATTCGAAAATCGTTTCTAATTACTCGATACTCAGTAATCGATACTCAGCACTTAATACTAATAACTCGATACTGGGTACTTCATACTCAGTACTCGATACTCTGTGCTTGATACTTAGAACTAATTACTCAAAACTAAGTACTCAATTCTCAGTACCCAACCACAGTGAAGCGCTTTACAAAAACATCATGTCAGCCAGCGTGATGCGTGACGCTGAAATAGAAACTAATTTCTTCTGTACCGAAATTATAGATGTTTCTCATCAAAAATGGTTATTTTTTGGAACGATTTTCCCAATTTAAGTGCATTTTCGTAATAATTTAGAAATTTACTTTTCTGAGTGTAGAATCCAAATATTATTTCATAGCCTCATTAAGAAAATTTCTCGTTTTTTTTTTTTTTGCACTTAGTTCGCAGACCTTGCGCATTTGGCGCATTTGATAAGTTGTGAAAATATTTATTTAAGTGAAACAGAAAGCCGGAGAAAAACACCTTGTACCATACCATGTATGAAAAGGTGTCCCATCATTTTTGCTCTGCTCTCCCACACCATCGCTCTCTATCTCTTTCTCTATTTTTAACAAAAACGTTTGCAAGATCAACGCAGTGGCAAAGGGCAGGAAGTCGTATGCTTTCTGAATTTGGCAGTTTGTTTATTATTCTAGACATTAAATGAGATAAATGTGACTGAAAGATACTCGTATCATGAACTGGGGGATTAATGGCAAGTAAATAGCAACAGGCACGTACAACTCGAAGAATTGCCAGCATACAAGTAACCTGAGGAACCACAAAAAAAAGTATTGCCTCATGGCATATCTTGCTTTCAATTAGGAATCAAATGCTAAGAGAATGTGGCTTGAAATGGATCAATGAAAATAAAAACGCTTTAAGAAATTTCGATTGCATAGGCTGGGCTTACAGGAAGCTCAAACCGGCCTTTCTTCTTTTTTGGATTTTTACTTATTAATTTATTTACAGCTTTGACAAGCAAAGTGTGGCCAAATTTACTCGGAGTCTATAATCAACTCTGAAATATGTGGTTACACTAGTAAAAGCTGCTTTTTGAGTGAAGTCACCCATACTCAATGATTGGAATGATATCTAGGTTCTGTCCAAGGTAAACGACCAAAAATATACCTAGCTAAGGCAAAAGATATGAGGAATTTCCAGTACCTGGGTAAAGGTACCAAAACGATACTTTGTATCGTACCTTTCGGAACTTTGAGGCTCCTTTGAAAGAGTTTAGTCGAATATGAAATAGCTTTTACTTTAAGAAATTTTATATTTTAAGGATTAGCTAGACCAAATAGCGTTGGTTCAAATCAAAACTTGGGTTGTAATATCTCTAAAAACCAAAACTAACACTTTATAATGTGTTCGAACCCAACGGACCCAACTTTATTTTACATCAAATTGTACGTCCCGCTTAGGTTTCAAACTTCAGCAGTCAAAAGTCCAAAAAAATGACTTTCTGTACAGATTAAAAGACATTTCTGAATGTTAGAAGTTCGAAAAATTGACTTTTCGAGCAAATTTCAGGCTAAGTTGCGACAAAAGAAAGGGCTTCAAGAGTTGGTAGATGGTGAAATTATGGGCGATCCAAGAAAAGAATTGAGTTTTTGAAACGTTTTCGGACTGCTTTACCTTCGAAACTTCGGAAAAAGTACATTTCCGCGCAGACTCGAGTGCAAATTGGAACTTAATACTTAAGAAAAGTTTTAAAGCTTGAAACTCGTCGAAATTAAAGACGATCCTTGAACAGAAATGCGATTTTAGCAACTTTTTGGACTGCCTTACCTTCGAAATTCCGGAAGAATTTCCAAACAGACTTAAACAAAATTCGGGACGTTAGTACAGGCTTCAAGGGATTATCGTCGGAATTATCGGCGATCCGAGTACAGAATTGAGTTTTTGGACAAACCAATCGTAATTTTGACAGAATCTCGGCATCCAAGAATATAAATTGCTTTGCGTATTCCTTCCCAGTCCTTATATCCGATCGGCTTGCTTCCCTGATTTAATGTTTAGTTTATTTTATTACTCATAATTGTCTTCGTATATAAAGGGACGTTCACCAGTTGTCTTAAATATAGGCATAATGATCCTTGACTTGAACCTTGCAAAACTCAGGTAAAATATAACTGCAGCTATATGCAGCCAAGGGTTTTACCATCAGGTGTATCATTTAGGTGTATATTTATAAAAAAAATGTGATATGATTTTCTATTTATGTCTCTTGATTTTGTATACTCGGGCTTTCTTTAAAGTAATCCATATCATGGATTTATGTTACCAAATAACAAATAGGTTGCGAAAATTGATATGAATCTCCTCCTACTACAAATATTTATAACAGAAACAACAAAATCGTTATTAAGGGAAGTGTATACCTTCAGGTGGCTTAAATTACATTAAAACTAAATGTGATTTTCTTTATTACTAAGCGGTTTTCTTTATTCGATAAATTAAACTAAGAAATGTTTTTTGTTGTTGTTGATGTTGCGGTCAAAAATATAAAACATAGGCCCGTGTTTCACATGGTTTGTTGAGAACAGATTATGCAAAATCAAAAATGAAAGCGGGGTTTTTTTAAGAATTGATGTAGTTATGGTGTAAACTTGGATATTTGGGAACGTTCCATAAATAATGGAGTTATGGGGTTTCAATGTCAAAATTTCGAAAATCGACTTTTTTTATCCCTTTCGTTTGACTCCTTATTACTCCTAATACCCGCCATTATGGTGTGAACTAGGATATATGGCAGTGGACAATAAATAAAGGAGCTCCTCACATTTTCATTAGATGTTCCAAGGCGGGATCGAACCCACGACCACTTGCACAGCGGTCACGCACACGAAACTCAGTTCTCTATACTAATGACTCGATACTCAGAAATCGAGACTCAGTACCAATTACTTGATACTTAGTACTTGATACTTCGTACTCGAAACTCAGTACTCGATAATCGATTCTCAAATATCGATACTCTATATTATATATCTATCTATACTATATAGTCGATATCAATTGTTCGATACTTAGTACTCGATGCTTAGCACTCAAAACTCAGTACTCAATAATCAATACAAATCAAACAAATTTTTTTCGAAATACGACTATACGATAAAAAAAATAGGGGAAAGTTAACTTCGGCTCGGCCGAAGTTAAGTATACCCTTGCAGGTTGTTTTTCTAAATAAGACTACTTTTCTATGGGAGCTATACTATATAGATGTCCGATTTCGACCAAACTTAGTGCAATCCTGGAGAAACAAACATGTATTTTTTTTGGAGGCGATTCCATTTAAAACCAAAAAGTTTTTCTCATAAGAACTTCTATTTCGAATGAAAAAGAATTTCTTTTTCATTCATACTGCAGCTATATGCTATAGTCATCCGATTTTGACAAAACTTTGTAGAATTGTGAAAAGAATAAAAAATTTTAATTTCATACAAATATATAAAGCAGTTCTAAGGTCATTTGCATTGAAAACAAAACGTTTTTTCCATTTAAGACAACTTTTCATACTCTAATTTTCTATGACAGATATACTTTATACATGTCGATTTCGACTAAACTTGGTCGACGCAATCGTAGCACTAAACATTTAGGCTAGTTTCAATAGCAGCTGTATGCTATAGTCGTACGATCCAGCCGATTCCGACAAATGTACAGGGCATTTGTATTTCAAGACTTCGTGGAAAGTTTTGTTAAGATAGCTTTCAAACTGATGGAGGAAATCGCATCGAAACAGACGGACGGGGAGAGGGACAAGGCTAAATCTGAATTGCTCGTCATTGCTGATCAAGAATATATATACTTTATGTGGTCGGAAATGCTTCCTTCTATGCGTTACAAACTTTTCGACATTTTGAATACCCTCTTCAAGGGTACAATGACAAAAGTAAAGCACAAATACAATTTTGTTTCAAAATTTATGAAAATTTTACTTTACTTCTTGCTAATTCTCATCTAGATACAGACCTTTAAGCTTAAATCAATGTCGGGCATTCTTGATTTGACTGAGGGATTAGGTCAAATTCGAATAACAAGCTAAATTCAGTCCAGAGAGTTGATGAAATTTATACCGAGCTAAAATCAAGCTCTTCCGAGCTAAAGTGAGGATCAAGTCATGAACTTCGGGGCTTAGAAATTCGTACTCCAGTCAATACTTCCGAACTTGGTTCAAGAAAATCCGGAGTTGTCTCACTTCTGACATTGTTTTGGGATTGATTTTAGAACGGATATCTGGAATTGTTTTCAGTGTATAAATACACCTAGGTACTTCCTTTGGGAAAAAAAATCGAAGATTTGACTTTGGCAGTTTTTAAAGAAGCTGCGGCCAGTGTAAATACGGCATAAGAGTGTTTTTTTTATGTTGTGATGTAGCGTGAGCGGAGATTGTCAGCACAATACAAACAAACCAGCAATGTTATCGGTGGACTGAGGCGCACACACATACGCATACAATGTGAGCGCATGCACGCTCTCGTAGAGCAGAGTTCGGAAAAAAACACAATCACATTTTGGCATTGACATGTGTGCGCAGCAACCCACCCAACATTTGGAAGATCATTTCAACAAAATTCAACTTGATGAGTCCTTTTTTGAGCCCTTGTGATGGTTCAAAATGGATTAAAAAATGGCACGAAAATTACTTATGAATATCTTTAGAGTATAATGTAAAAAAAAACGACTCGAAGACACCTGCGATTGGCTCGAAAATGAGTCGAAGCTGATGAGAAGCGCGGGCTAAGAATGATTTCTCAAGAAGAGTCGCGGTTAGGGTACCATTTTCTGCCGACAAAAGTATCATTTGTGATCAGCAAACGACCACATTAATGACAATTTTAAACAGATCGAGGACTGGAAAAAGAATCGAATGTGATCAAAAATTTAATAAAATGTTTGCAGGGATCAGTCACGAAGTTGAGAGCAGCACAAAAACTGATGCAATTTGCTCTGCAACAGTAGCAGCGACGCAACAAACAAGAGCCGAACGCGCAGTGCCGCCGAAGCAACACCAGAAGACAGTGACGCCCCTGTCGTAGAGAAACGAAATATGTTAATGTAAAAAAGAGAGTCAAAAGCAGAACTCCAAACAGACTTTGTTTTTGTCAAAATCTGTTCTGTACCAGACAACCTTAAAGTGTAGATATTATGCTGAATTCTCGAAACGAGATAAGTATGGTCACCTAAGCGATTCACATGCGATGATTGTAAATCGTTACAAGTTAAATTTTTGACAAAGAACTCCCATAAAACCAAGTTTTATACTGAAAATCTCAACAAGTTTGAACCATAAATCACGTTTTGCAAGATGGAATCTTTTTCGTTTTGGCAAACACACTAATCCAGAGTATTTTGTAGTCGGGACACTTGAGTTATTTGTTATTCCCGAATAATTGTAACTTTAAGGGTCATTTCAACCTTGATAACATAGAAAATATATATATTTTTTTTGAATTGCAATTCGTTTTTAAGCTGATTCCAACTGATTACGAACGACCGATAAGAAGATGGCTCATTATGTGATCTTTTGTTTATCATAATTGTATCACATGGCTAGATAAGCCAAACACAAAAACTCTTCCGTACCAAATTGGAATTCTTATGGAAAAGAAGTCACCATATTTAACACAATTAACCTGCCTACCCTTTGGGTTCAATTTGAGAGTGTCAAAGGTGTCATTGACTTGAATGCCGTTACCATTCTCTGCTTCTCGGTCTCTCTGCCTCTCCCTCTCTCTTTTATTGGAAATGCGTTTGTTCTTCTTGCATTTTATTTTTAAAGGCGACACATTCGATTGGTGTCTTTTGTCTAGCCTTTGGGGGGATTAGGCTGGCTAATTAACTATGTATTCTGTATTCTATAGAAATGTCTAACGGGGCAACAAAGGGCCTTTAGACTAAAGACTGATCACATAATATCTATAAATATGGCCCCAGTATACGTGTATGCATAGACAAACAAAAAAAATGTTCAAAATTTTTATTGTGTGTGTTCTAATTTCAGAATTTTAATTGGCACATTTTCAAACAGAACGAGAGGGTAATGTTTAGATTACGGACAAGTTTTTAGGCGAAATGCAATTGCCTATAGAAAATTGCAAGGCCCAAAGTATGTAGAAGATTTGAGTATTTTGTCATCAAGGTCAGATTTGAGGTAACGGTTTATTGTTTATTCACACACACACACACACACGCACAGAAAGCACTGATTTGGTTCACACTTTAAAAAAAATACAAACAATTACCGAAAATATATTAAATTTTAATTAACATTTAGAATACGCGCATCTCTCGCGACTAAATTTAGAACAGTTGCCGCCAACTGACTACAACGAAGCGCATTAACCGACTACCGACCGACACACACTGAAACGAAAACAGAACACACCAGTCGCAGAGGTAGAAGAGCAGAGAGCGAGCGCGAGAGGAAACCGCATAGAGAGCAAGTGCTATTTGGTTGCGCCGACGCAGGAGAGCTCTAAGTCGCTGCACCTGCTCTGGCTCTGATTCTGATTCCAGGCGTGGATCTAGGATTTGACTTTGGGGGGTAGAAAACTTGCTATGTATGGTTTAAAATTGTAGATAAATCTCATATGTACTTGTTCTACAATCCTCGCTTCAATTATTTCCGTCGATCAACTTTCACAATTTTTCAACTGTATTCTTGATAGGATGTTCCGGAATCAAACCCTCTAGATTCTGAATTTCTAAAAATAGTCGTCTGAATCCCAATCTCAGAAAAGAAATAATGAAATCCATTAAATGATAGGTAATTGTGGCACTAAAAAAATGTTCAGTATGGCATTAAGAGCCTGTACATACTTTCGTAAATCAAAAGTGTACATTTTGAGAATAACACTCGTTTACAGCCAAAAAGACCCAATTCTATCAAAACTTTTTTTAGTGTAGTTTGGAATGCTCAACTCCAAAATCGATTTCAAAATTTTTTTATGGGAAAACCAAATGTTTTTGAAAAAAAGTATAAATCAAAAATTATGTATTTTATATGAAAGCATTTTTATTCGCTTCGACTTTTCTTGATTATATTTCTATTTGTCCCAACTACTATTCAAACGTCTATATCACGAGTCATCTAGCGAAAACCTATCACAGCCAATGAACTGTCATCTCGAGCATCATCGGTGTAAAACATGACGATCAATGTATATATGTACGCTAAGCTCCCTTTATAAGATGATAGTTTCGTGTAAGTCTCGTTGTTCGGAGGGGTGCTTATGATTCCTTCTTTACTTTACAAACTTCTGACCAAAATTACGATTTGCTCTGAAAAGGTAGAAAACCGAAACCGTTCCGGTTTTATCGGCTCTAATAACAACGGTAAACGGTATTCGGTTCTAAGAAAATCAATTTTATCAGTTCTGATTCCGGTTTTGGTACGTATTTTGAAGCGGTTTATTTCTGTTAACGTTTTCGGTATTAGTCCCTTATTAAAAATTCATATTTAAAAACGTTCCCATTTGAAATCTGTTTTCGAGTTCAGCATTCCAAAATAGTTTAGAAACATTCTACCAGAAACAGGTAATTTATATTCTTTGAATTTTTAATTTATAATTTGAAATCCTCTTTGCTTAATTAGAACTCTTTTTTGTCGACCTTATAAACGAGAAATTTTCACTCAAATCTATTTTGTCATATTTTTATATTACATCAACAATTCCTTAATTTGTTCTTGTTTTAAGTAGCTAGGCAATCGCATTGACGAGCGAAAGCTGATGATATCTTAAACCTTATCAATATATATCGAGCGATACGAAAGGTACATCAAGATTGGCTGATAACCAGAATTAATTTGAATATCCAATCCAATTTTTAACGATCGTTCATAATATTTTAACACACTGCATTTCACTACTGATAGCTTTTTGCTAAATTCGAAATATTTTCCAACATTTTGCGAAATTCTTGATTACAGCACATAATTTGCGCTATGCATATACTTGGTAAACTAAGATAATTGGGCTCAGCCCCCAAGGCCCCTCTCCCTCCTAGATCCGCTACTGTCTGATTCTAAGCACTTTGCTCCTGCTGCGACTGCGAGACTGAGACTGTTGACAACGACGCGACGCGTAGGCCAAATATTTGAATGAGACGATACGGCGCGAACGTCTTACGGTAAAGCGCAGCGCAGCATGCAAAGCGGTACTCTGCTGCTTATACTGATTGGGCTGCCCACCAATGTACCGTTGCTACAGTGAGACCAAATCACTTGAAAATGAAGTATAGCGAGGAGAACCAACTGGTAAGTATTTACATTTGCACCAGAGATGCAAACCGAACCGAACCGCTTTTCCCAGCTGGTGAACCGAACCGCAAAACAAACCGGCTTTCTTTCAGAAATGTAAACCACAAAGAACGAGAAAGCAAGGCTAACTTCGGCTATGCCGAAGTTTTAATACCCTTGCAAATGCTCGTTTTGATATAATGAATTCCACCAAATTTTGCAAAACCTGTTTAAAAGCAAATATTATTATTGATGTCCAAATTAAAAATAGGGGAAAGTTAACTTCGGCTAGAGCCGAAGTTTGTACGTTTTTATACCTTTGCAGAGGGTATTATGAAATTGTGCGGATGTTTGTAACGCATTGAAGGAAGCATCTCCGACCACATAAAGTATATATATTCTTGATCAGCATGACGAGCTGAGTTCATTTAGCCTTGTCCGTCTGTCCGTCTGTCTGTTTCTATGCTATCTCCTCCGTCAGTTTTAAAGCTATCCTCACCAAACTTTGCACGAAGTCTTTTGGTACAAATACGCTGCACATTTGTCGGAACCGGCCGGATCGGATGACTATAGCATATAGCTGCCACAGGAACGATCGGTCGAAAAACTAGTTCTAGTGAGAAAAACTTTTTTGTTTTTAATGGAAACGCCTCCAAAGTACGTATTTCTTAGTTTACTATCCTTTCCCATGATTTCACCAAGTTTGGTCGAAATCGGATGACTATGGCATATAGCTCCCATAGGAACGATCGGTCGAAAAACTAGTTCTAGTGAGAAAAACTTTTTTGTTTTGAATGGGATCTCCTCCAAATTTCGTAATCAACAGTGTATTATGCTTTTCCATGATTTCATTAAGTTTGGTCGAAATCAAACATCTATATAGTTTAGATCCCATAGAAAAATAAGGTCCAAAAAATAGTCTTAGTTTGAAAAACAGTTTTGTTTTCAATGGAAGCTGCAAGGGTATACAAAACTTCGGCCGAGCCGAAGTTTACTTCCCCCTATTTTTTCTAACTAAGACTACTTTTCGATCCCTACTTTTCTATGGGAGCTAAACTATATAGATGCGCCGGTTCAGAAACTGTGTGAACCACTGAACCGAACCAGTACTTATTTTTGAGTGGTTTGCATCCCTGATATGTTCATCCATATTTGTTGCTAATTTATAATTTCCCTTCAGTTGTGGGAAATCTTTGAAAATAATTGTTAGTATCGAGTACTTAGTATTGAATACTGAGTATAGAATACTGAGTTTCGAATATAGATTATTATACATTCGAACTTTTATATAGCGAATCTCAAGGGAACCAAAAAAACTTCGTTATATAGAAAATTCGTAATATAGAATTGTTTGAATATTGAGCGAAATTGCAGGTTTCTGGAAACTAATTCGTAATAGAGAAGTTCGACTGTATTAGTATTGAGTACTTACTGAGCATAGAATACTGAGTCTCGAATATAGATAATTATGTAAGAATTGAGTTCTTAGTATTGAGTACTTAGAATCGAATACTGAGTATGGTATTCTGAGTACCGATTACTTATTGTCTCATACTAAGAATCGACTAGTGATTTTAAAATATAGATTATTACATTTGTATTGAGTTCATAGTATCGAGTAATTGGTATCGCGAACTTATTATTGAGTATTGATTTCTTTTAGTAAAAAAGATGGGCTTACGGATCCATTTTTCATTTAGGTAATTGAATACTTATTAGAAAATGGGCCTAGGTTATTTGCTGTGTAGCAATTTCTTATCCAAAAACGACTAGTACAAAATACCACCCAGTCGACGCACCAAATCGGATATCTATTCTCCCTGCTGGAAGTGATAACATACCACTCTTACCCTAGATCGGCAACTATGACAACTGACACGTCAATAAGAACTTACCTTAAGCAGCCTAATCAAGCTGCATAGAATTACTTACTAAAAGTTTGGTTTTTGTTTCTGAGATTTGATGATTTTTTGGGGAGACCTCTTCGCTCTCTAACTACCTTTACAATTTTTCAAAATCATTTCGAGTGTCCTCGTCTTATTAACTACCTACAAAACTTAAAATGAGAAAATGACAAAGCTAAATCACTTTTTAAAGATCCTTTCGAAAGCGTTCATGTTGTTTTAATCAGGGCTGCAAATTTGAAAATTCTTGGCGGGGCTTACGTGTACGAACATTGGTCAGAATGCCCAAAACTTTGGCATAAAGTTCATGGTTTTATAATCTAAAATCACATTGATTTTATAGTTATACATTCAGAAGATGAGAAAAATCTGTATGCAAAAAAATTTAAGGTCATTGGAAAAGTTTTGGCGCGCAGTCAAAGTCAGCTGTTTGAGTGCTCTTCCGAAATACAATAGCAAGTTTGGATCGACTTCACAAATGTGCTGTGGCTTATCCATTAAAGAGAGAATGAATTGGAAATATGGAAAATATTCGTATAGGTAGGTATAGGTATAAATATTGTATATCCCAATTTGCTGATATTGTGTGTTTTGAGTTCTGCGTCCAATTGTTGTTGGTGTATTATTATAGCGAAAATGTAACCAAAATGTAATCGGTTCTCGTGGAGTACAACTTTCTTTCTGCAGGCTCCTGTACACCACTAAAAACGACAAGTTGTTCACAATAATGTATAGATTAATGTGTAATTAGTCCCGTCTGCCCCTTTTTGCCCCATTTCGAAAAATGTTCAAATAATCATTGCTTCAAATTTGTCAAAAGTTGGCGACCGTGACGCGAGCTGTGCTAGGTAAACAGCAAAAGTACTCCCCATCTTTTAATATAAAGAATCTTTTCAATAATTTGGAGCGGCATTTCATTTAAGATTTCCACATGATGCACCCACTGTGCGACGGCGTCGTCGTTGTCTGCTGATAAATGCACGTGCTGATGCTGAGAGGAGGCTGCGCTGCGGCGGCGTTTTGTTGACAAGTACCGGTACTAGTATTATGATTATTATGGGCAATGGCAATGCCAGTTGCAGTCACCAGTTGCCAATTGCCAGTTTCCAGTTGTATAACCGTCTGCAAAATTTATGCATTAGCATAGAGTGCCAGTGCCAGTGCCTGATTATCTGAAACGTTCACACTGTTGCACTTGTTGCTTGACCGACATTCGCAGGGTTCTTGCACAAGACTCTTCCATCCATTTTCCATTTGCAGTGACAATAGATCAAAAAGAAGGCATTCAGCAACAACAACAACGAAACACACACACAGAAATCTTGCCGGTCGGGTTTTTATTTCAATTTGAGTTGGCATTTATGAGCGGCTCAGGTGATGAACCTAATGATGATCATTCGGAATGAACATTTGTAACTTACTTGTCAGGTCATGTGGCTGGGTCTAGACTGTTAACACCAGGGAGGAATTTTGTATACAAACATCAGTTGATTGGCTTTAGGCTTACCTGCAAAAGAAAAAGAAAATACATAGATTTATGGTTGGGGATTTATGTATAGGTATGTATGTAAGAGAATCTGTTTGGTCATGGTGGAAGCACAGACACCCAAGTGGAAAATGTACAAATTGAATGAATTGCAATGGGGGAAATTTAAAGATTTAATGGGCTTTTGAATTAAGTTAGCTAAGAGAGCCTCTGGCTGAGTGAGTGTAAACTAGAGATGCGAGAGAGAGAGAGAGAGAGAGAGTCAATTTCAAATTGAGAGAGCACAAAAATATGCTTGTGTTGGTGAGCACTAAGGACAGCAGTCAATTTACTTGCTTTCTGTATTCACCAATTCACAAAATGAAACAAGGGAGCTGTAGTCGAGTGCCCCGACTACAAAATACCCTGTTCCCTTGACTTCTTGTGTTTTCCTTTACATATACACACACTCACACATACACACACACTCTAACATACGCACACACGCATGGCATGCGGCCGCGCGCGATGACTGAAAATGCAAGACCCCCCCCCCCCCCTCTCTCCCACAAGCAAAATTGATTCGTATATAACTTCGGTGTTTTTTGTCCGATCTTATTGATCTTTTCAGAATAGATAGATATTGGGCCTTACTTGATATATACAAAGTCTATCTTAAAAATTGTGGCTCTGACAGTTTTTTGCGCTTAAAGGGGGGAAGGGGAGGAATTTTCCAAATCTGAAACAAACTCGTACTGAAACGGGTATACACCTACCTACATTCAAAAATTTGTGGCTCTATCTCTTATAGTCTCTGAGATCGACGCGTTCATACGGACAGACGGACAGACAGACGGACGGACGGACAGACGGACATTGTTAAATCGACTCGGCTGTTGATGCTGATCAAGAATATATATACTTCATAGGGTCGCAAATGCTTCCTTCTACCTGTTACATACTTTTGCACAACTTCATGATCCCCCTTTTCCCATTTTCAATGGGAACAGGGTATAAAAAAACACGAGTGATTTTGGCCCGTCCTGATCATGACATCGTCTCTCACTTTTTTGAATGATCAAAGCGAAACGCACATTGGCTGAGAAGAGCTCCGAGAGTAAAAATGATTTATTTCAGAGTAGAGACTAACTTTAAGAGGACTCACTGTAAGCCGTTTGGCTGTAAGATGTTTTTCCCTAAGGATTCTCTCTAAAAACAGACTAAGAAAAGAATCGACATATTATAACTCTATAGCGAAACTCTCTAAAACAGTGGAGCCCAAAATGCCAAAAGCCTATCCCATCATAATTCTGCCGGCGTCGCAGCATACACACGCATAGAGACTATCTATTAGAGAGAGAGAATACGTGAGTTCTTTATATAGCCCGCTCGGCGGCCTGCTCTCTCACGACTCTTTTGTTCGTTTGCATGTTGCTTGTTGTTGTGACATTTAATTCGCGATTCTCAGCTACGCACACAAGCGTAAAGCTTGATAGTGTGAGTTTGGGCACCACTGCTCTAAAGTGAGAACAAGCTGTAAGAAGTCTAGTTTTCAAAGAAGACTATCAGAATGAACAAGTTTGTGGAAAATCAGATGGTCCATTCGAGAGTTATTTCCTGTTAAGTGAGCAAAATGAGCACCAAACGGTTTTTGGGCCATAACTTTAGATTTTGGGGGTCCCCGAGGAAAACCAAGTATGAGGAAGTTCTATAAGCGACTTGCTCTACAGCGTACGCTAGGTCATTTCCCAGGTTTTTGCACTTTTGTGAAATTTGTAGCACGGTGTAATTTAATAAGAATCAAATCTTAAACTAGGTTTTTGGGATACGTGGAAATCAGTGCACTAATGGCAAATGTCCAAGTGAATAATATAACTTTGTTAAGCCATCGCTTGGCTTTCTGGACATTTTAGGACTTAGTCGAAGTGGTCGATTAAGGTAATTGCAGGTTAAAAATTAAAAGCAAATCTAGAATAAGTTTTTTTGGAGCAATTTGAAATCTGTGCTCTATTGGCAAATGTCCAAATAATAGATATTATGGCCAACGCAATCCTTGTTATAACACACCATAGAACAATAGAACTTTAAGTCGTCTTGGACATTCTCGTTTTGGACATTCTGAAAGTCCAGGCAGGTAAAAATTAAAGAAAAAAGAAAATAATTCACATTTGAACTTTTGATGTGTTCAACAGAAGAGTTAAATAAGAAATGAAATTATATTGCTTCTACTTTAGTGTATCGAAATTGCAAAGCCTACTCTAAAAGAGAAACAGCCTGCTGCGTTCTCAACTTTTTAATCAAAAATTTGTCAGCTGTTCGCTGTAAGTTTTGCTCTCTGAGTTTTTCTTTTTTGACTACATCCGTCTTGCTTTAACCATCGTGTTTTTCTATGTACCTAAGGCATTACCACAGGGTTGCTTTGTGTATGGTAACTCGGCTTCTAACCAACCAATTGTCATGAAATTTTGAGGGAATATTGATTGGAATTCACTTTGAAATGCATCTTGTATATAGCAGAGTCCAAATAAAACAGCTCTGCTCATATTACATACTGTTAAAGCTCTGTAAATTAATTTACTTAAAGCTTCTTAGATGCTTCTCTGCCAGGGAAATGGGCCAGTCACAGCCGACTTTAACTAGGCAAATGTGGTACTAGTATCACATTAACGCGACGCCATAGTCTTAGTGATAGCCAGCTCCATAGACTGAAGATAGCGCAGAAACAACAACATGCATATGGATACAAAGGTGGGGCGTCGAGACCAAAGAGAGCCACCACAGCTGGCGTGGACAGAACGGCCGCTTGAGGAGGGGCCTTTATAACGGGTTGTGGAGGCTGCGGCTCAGGCTATGTGGAGGCTATGTTCCAGCATTTTGTGGGAAACAGCAACCATTCACATCCACCGGAGTAGCAATCCGAAAAGGATACTCCGCCACAAATGGGGGCGTTGCGCCAGTAAGCCACGAAATGCATTTAAATGACCAGCATTTAATGATTTAATGAGATCATTTAATGATCTCGTGTGGCCGGGTGGCTAAGCGGCTAGTGTGCGCGACCGCTGTGCAAGAGGTCGTAGGTTCGATCCCGCCTCGGAACATCTAATTAAAGTTTTTCTTTGAATAATCTTTACACCCGGTCACCCCTCTCTCCTGTTGCCGCCAGCTTTGTAGTAATTAGCCATGCAAAAGCTTCTCTGCTTTGCTTCTACACGCTGGTGCATTGCAAGTTTATTTTTGGCTATAGATATGATGGATCCTCTTTCTACTGCATATACATACAGCGTCTTAGCAGTGCTTTACAGGAAAATTCCCTATTAGTAACCAAAGTTGTCCTATTACAAATGATATTACAAAGGAGAAAATTTTAAAACCAATTTATGGCTTGGAAGCTTGGAACGCAAAAAAGGTTTGTAACTCGTACTAGAAGCTTAACATGCAATTACAACCCGAATTTCAAATCGGCCAGATCGGTAATTCAAACGGAACCAAATTTTGTTAGTCGTATTTCCAACCAGATTTAAGTTCAATAGTGTTAGAAACCAAGAAGTTATTGCATATCGGCCAGATTGGATATATAGCAGCTATATAAAATAGTGGTTCAAAGCGAACCAAAGTTGGAGCAAATCGGCCAGATCGGTAATATAGCAGCTATATGATAAATTGGTCTAAATGGAGGAAATCTCCTCTTTGGGTCCCAAAATATGCTTATAAACCAAATTTGGGGTCAATATCTTAACAACTAGATTTTTTGCCAAAAACGGGCCAAAAAATACACTGTGCAATACACCTCTTTTTTACATGTACTACACTTTTGGAAAACTTTATGCTTGTAGAAAAGAGGTGAATCAGAACACCTCTTTTTAAGAAGTTAGGACCTTTTGAAAAACTTTATGCAGTATAAATGAGGTGTTTTGCGGTAAGGTACAACGCAACACCTTTTTTCATCAAGTAAGATCTTTCGAATAGCCATATGCTTATAAAAATGACGTGTATTGGGGTAAGCTACATCACAACATCTCTTTTCTACAAGTAAGACCTTTTAGAGAAACTTCTTGCTTATAAAAAAGAGGTGTATTGAGGTACGGTACATTAAAACACCTCTTTTTTACAAGTAAGACCCTTTTAAAAAATGTATGCCTGTAGAAAAGAGGTGTATTGAAACAAGGTACACCACTACATCTCTTTTTAACAGGTTAGACCATTTTAAAAAACTTTTTGCTTAAAAAATGGAGGTGCATTGGAGTAAGGTACACCAAAACACCTCTATTTTAACAAGTAAAACCCTTTGTAAAAACTTTATGCTTATAAAATTTAATTGTATAGGGGTACGGTAAGCAATAACACCGCTTTTCAATAAGCAAAACCCTTTTAAAAAGTTTATGCTTGTAGAAAAGAGGTGTATTGGTGCAAGCTACACCTCTTTCCTACAAAAAAGTGATGTCGCTTGCCATTTTGCAACTCCTTCCTTAGCTGAAGCTCTTTGGAAAACTTTATAAAGCTGCTCTCATCGTGTAAATCAGTGTTCTCCAGCCATAGCCGCCCTGAGGGCCAAACAAAATCGGCAAAAACTTGCCAAAGTCATTCTTTACTCAGTGTCCGAGTGGGAGACAGCCTCCTTTTCCGTCCTTTCTTCTTGGAAAACAATGCTTTAAATCAGAGGCAGGCAAGAAATACATTCACACTTTTTTCATTGGTGTGTGTGAGAGCAGCGCAAAAATTTCTCTCTTTTCCAGTAGCAACGACTGCGACGCGAACACGTAACGCAGCGGAGCTTTAACAGTTTATACCGTGTGTGAGGAAGCAGCGCTGCTGTGAGAATTTTCGTATGCACGCCAGATAGCAAGATGCCGGCCCCTGCTTTAAATCCAGTCTAAGCCTCTCGGTAAGTGTAATCGCAACGAGAGTCCCGGGACTCATATGGCTCATATGTTGTGAGCACGCTAAGTATAAATAACCATCAACTTTTTACGATACTTACTCACACTCAGCTGTAGCTTTTAGCAGTATTGGAGACTTTCATAAAATAGCTTTCAGTCAGCAAAGCTTGCTTACTTTAAATTCAAACTACTTTGGTATTCAAAAGCTAAATGAAAGCTAAATCTAGCCATGTCTAAGCTTTAAAAGCTTTCAGCCAAGTACCCAACCAGCTCTCAGGGTGACTTTGCTATTGTTTAAAAAAAATCACAAAAAGTTGCACTTACTTGCTAACGAGTTTAACACAGCTAATGGTTGAATGGATCGGTGGAGGGGGTGGTGGAGTGGCGGGTGAAGGGCACACAGATAATAAAATTAATTTTCATGACAGTTTAGACGGTGATTTAATTGTAGCGCAGCGTTCAAACTCGATAAACTAGGTATGTATCGATGGAGTGGGCAAATGGAGCGGCGCATGAAGTGGTTCGAGTGGATTTCGGGTTGGTTTTAGTCGTCGCTTACCTGTGCATTACCCATTAGAGCATCGTCGTGTTCAGTTTCAAGTTCAACTTGAACCACCTCATCGACATTTGCATATATCGGCTGATCCTCTTCAGCCTGCCCCGGACTGCCAGTCAGAGTTGGACTGCCCTTTGCTGATGCTTGCTTTTGTTGTTGTTGGTCTTGCTTCTTTTGTTGCTGTTTGAGATGGCTATTCAGATTGATGGCCGATTTGGATTTGGCTCTGGCATAACGTGCAGAACAGCGTAAACTTTTTAGAACGCCATACGAACGGGCATTCGCCAGCTTTTCCAGAGAGAGATAGAGAGATAGACAAAGAAAAGAGAGAGAGAGAGAGAGAGAGAGAGACAGAAAAAGGAAGGTTCGGAAGGATCCAAGTTTTTTTCAAAGGGGAAAAAGTTGAGAGAATGGAAAATAGTTAGAAATTTATTGTTAGATTTTTATTTTAAATCTATGTAAAAATATTGTAGTACACTGCTGGATATAAGTTTGTGGACAAGTTACAGTCTGTATGAAAGAAAAGCCGGTTGCCTGAATTGCTATTTTAAAGGCCTGCGGGAGCTCGTATTCTAGTTTTTGCATTTTTGTAGACTTATCTTACATTTTTCTTCTAGTTCGAATTGAACAAAAATCTCCAAATATTATGATCACAAAATTGGGTTTGTTCAGCTGAGGCATTTGATCACTTATGATCGTTAAGAAAGTGCTGGGAAATTAACTTTACTTAGGAAGTTTCTGGAAAATCAAATTCATATAAAGCACAAAATAGAGGTCATATAATTTGATCTGTAAACAGTACCCCTACTGCTGAATGCGTCCATTTTTCTGACAGCTCGCCTTCTACGATTATAACTATTTCTCTTCCTTGATCCCTAAAAGCTTTTCTTTTTTCTTTGAATAAACTTTACACCCGGTCACCCCTCTCTGCTGTTGGCGCCAGCTTTGTAGTAATTAGAAATGCAAAAGCATCTCAAACTGCCGTTCGGATTCGGCGTTAAACTGTAGGTCCCTTTCTCTTGTGCGAAAATTAGAAGCACACAAGCCAAGAGATTGAGAGAAGCTCGGCTTTGTCTCTTTGGGGCCATTTTACATTTTATCCCTAAAAACTATCAGTGTCTTCTTCGGTTACGAAATGGTGTAAAAAGTTCTCCGTAAAGTACCAAAAACTCTATGATAAACAAAAATTTTCCTGTTTTTGCTAGTTGGATTTTACGCATTTGCATAGCTCATGCTCAAAATGAGCAGTGCAAGTTTACCAAATCCACTTAGATAAGCAAAAACAGGAACATGAGAAAACGGTCCTTAACCTTAAAAGTTTCTATCTCTTAAGTTTTTTCTGTTAAGTACTGGGTCAATTTTGAAAACTTGTGACAAGTAAAATCTGAGGTTGTCAATAATTTCCAGAATATCAATATTGATTTCATTTCACAGATCAAAATTCACAAAATCGATATTTGTTGTATAGTTATTTCCTAAAGCCTTTAAAGGCCATCTTCTGGTTAAATTGTGGAAGGAAATCGGGAAAAGATTTTGTAATTCTGTTTTTTGTATTTCGTTGCTCAATTCATTAAAAACTATAAAAAATTAAGAATGTGTGAAAGCAAGGGCTGCTCAAAAAGTTTTCAGCTTCCAAAATAGGGTCTTCAATAAAAAGGTGAGTTGATGGTTCACACCTTTCCGGGAGTCCTCATTATTAGAAAGCAAAACGGAAAACAGAAAACCGTTAAGAATAAATGCCCTTATGACACGAAGCAGAATCATGAAAAAAGAATTGAATTTGTAAAAATTGTGGTCATTTAAAAATGAGAAATCAATTTTTGACAATATTTTTTTGCAGTCCAGTGAACAAAACAATGGTAAAAAATTGTTTTTTTTTTAAGATTGAGGTTCGGACGATAGTTGCATCAATTCTGCGTCCATTGAGCCCTACATTATCAAAATCGGTCCAGTATAACCTGAGAATAGGTGTGAACCATTTTGAAAAACGTGGTTTTTAGAGAAACGAGTTTAAAATTGCAGTTGCTTGGAAATTTGGCATACTAGAATTGCTATATCTCTGAAAGTATTCCGAATTTTGAAAACCCCCTTTGGGGTAATATTTTTATACCCTTGCTGAGGGTAATATAAAATTGTCCGGATGTTTGTAACGCATACAAGAAAGCATCTCCGACCACATAAAGTATATATATTCTTGATCAGCTTGACGAACTGAGTTAGTTTAGCCCTGTCCGTCCGTCTGATTGTTTCTATGATATCTTCTCCGTTGCACGAAGTCTTTTGGTACAAATACGCTGCACATTTGTGGGAACCGGCCGGATCGAATGACTATAGCATATAGCAGTCATAGGAACGATCGGTCGAAACACTAGTTTTAGTGAGAAAAACTTTTTTGTTTTTAATGGAGAAGCCTCTTTACTTCGTATTTCTTAGTTTGCAATGCTTTCCCATTATTCCACCAAGTTTGGTCGAAATCGGACATCTATATAGTATAGCTGTCAAAGAAAAGTTGAGTTCGAAAAGTAGTCTTAGTTAGGAAAACTTTTTTGTTTACTATGGAAATGTTCTTAAAGTTGGCATTTACCTATTTGGTATACTTTCACACATTTCAACAAAGTTTTGCCAAAATCGGATGCCTGTAGCATATAACTGTCATAGGAACGACCGGTCGAAAAACTAGCTCTTGTGAGAAAAACTTTTTTGTTATTAATGCGAACGTCCTTATCATTAGCATAAACATATTTTATATACTTTTACATAATTCTACAAAGCTTTGTCCAAATCAGATGACTATAGAAAATAGCTGCAGTAAAAATGATCGGTCGAAAAAAAAGTTCTAGTGAGAAAAACTTTTTCGTTTTAAATGGAATCGGCTCCAAATTTCGCAATTGTTAGTTTGTTATGCTTTTCCATTATTTCACTAAGTTTGGTCGAAGTCGGATATCTGTATAGTATATCTCCCTTAGAAAAATAAGGTCCGAAAGGTAGTCTTAGTTAGAAAAACTTTTTTGTTTTCAATGGAGGCTGCAAGGGTTTACAAAACTTGGGCTGAGCCGAAGTTAACTTTCCCCTCTTTTTGTAATTTTTTTCATGTATTAAGAAATCAAACCAAAAACTTGTCAGTCTGACCATAATTTGGGCAGGTTTCTAACATTTGACCTCACTGGAATTGCGCCTTGTAGTATTTATGTTTTGGCAGCTCCTTTGTCGAGGTCCATACCACATAAGCTTAGAGCTTTAAAAAAACTGTCGAAAACTATCGATAGTGTTGGGCTACCGTCGATGGCGTCTCGATAGTGTAAGCCCATCGATAGTTCTCCACATCTACATGCAAGGGTATTACAACTTCGGCATAGACGAAGTTAGCTTAAGCTCCATTTACACGACCTGATCGCTCAGCTGAGTTTTCGCCTGAGTGGCTGTCAGCTTGTGTAAACAGGCGACTGAGTAGTCACCTGATTTACTCAGGTGAGTGATCAGGCGAAATAGAACCGGTTCTAATTGACCTGACTACTCAGCTGAGCGTCATAGGGTTGCCTGATTGAAGTGTGCAAGCGCTGCCACTTCCTGGCTTTCGATATACAATTGTTATCGATTTTTGGCTATCGGTTAGGCTTTTTATTTATTTCAAATTACGGCTTATTGAAATAAAACATTAAAACTGATGTAACGCATCTTCTTGACTTGTACGAGGCTGAGCCTGCTCTGTATGACTCCACCAATCCCACCTCGTAGGTGCACAACTTGAGAGCAAATCACTTGTGGATATAAAAGCCAAAATAGGCAATCTGCGCGCCCAATTTACAAATGAACTTGATAATTTTCATGAACCAATTCAGTAACTGACTTAACAGCTACTCAGGCATGTGTAAACGCCGAACTGAGTTGCTCACCTGAGTTGCTCAGCTGACGAAAATACTCAGGTCGTGTAACTATGCTTAAAGAGGTAAAATGTACTAGTACCGTTTGTTTTTAAAGCTAATATATATGATCCGATTCGATAAAAAGAGGCAGAGCCATTTAGACTGGTTTGAAATTATTCATATATCGTTCTGAAACATCGTTACATAAAATATCTATTAATGTCACCAAAATCAAAGATTATATCAGAATATCTCATAACGTCTAATTAAAACATCGATATATCAAATAAGCGATACAATATTGACAGCCCCGCCTGAAAAAATTAAATTCAAATTTGGTTCAAGGCTTTTATAAAATTTTAAAAGCTCTAACGAATTTCTGGCATCAAATCTATAGAGAAGTTATGTATACCGAACATCTTTCAGCTCTTGGCTCTGAGCTGAGAGCTGAAGTTGGCGATTTGGAAGCATCAAACGGCTCACAGTTCTTAACTCGCAGCTCTTAGTGCTAAGCTGAAAGGGACAGCTCATGGAGCCGGGAGCTAGCAGCCAGTTCTTGGCTCATGAGCCACAGCTTTCAGCTCTGAGCTGTTACCCGAAGCTCAGGTACTTTACGGCTCGCTGATCTTAGGTCTGAGCAGAGAGCGATCGCTGGAGAACCGACATCTACAGCCGGCTCAGCTCTCGGTTTTGGACTGAGAGAGCAAACGACAAGAGCTGGAGCTGCTTATGCTTAAAAGTAAATTTTGACAAATTTTGATAGATATAGCAGAAACCGGCTTTATTTGCAAATAAGAAAGTTGAGCCGTTGATGGCAGAGTCTACTGAGAAGAGCACACACTTGAAAAAGCTACACACTGCACTGCCATAAGTATTATGTGAGCATTCGAAACGGAACATTAAGGAAAGAGTTAGGACGTTGTATTTGACAAGGTCGATAAGGCTCTCAATGATTAATTATAAATTCCAAAAGATAGCCTAAAGTCTTCAAGGGGGAACTGGTTGCCTTTGATACTCTGCTTGATCTAAGGAAAGAGTTAGAACGGTTTATTCGAAAAAGTCGTAAATGATAAATGAAAAATTTCCTAAGAGAGCTAAAGCTTATCTGCCTTTCATTATTTGATAAAAAAATTTTTCATTTGGATTTCAAATTTATGTTTTCTGACGCGCAAACTACAAAATATTTTGTCAGACTTAAAAGTCACTTTAAAACTTAACGCTTGTACACATATTTTTGTCCAGCAGTGTACATATTTCATTGTGGTTAGTGATTTTTTGTATGTATTTGAAATTGATCAAGTGCGAAACAGAGATGCGATTGGCATGCGGGGACGAGGACTGGGGGTACTGATTAGGGTATGTCCACTTTCTATTGACCACGTCTTTGGCCTGCCCATATATGCACGTACGTACAAACGTACGGTCTCTGAACCCAAAGCAAAATAAAAAGTCTTTGGCTTTTGCCAACTTCCGGCAGCTACCAAGTGACGCGCCCCCTTCCCCCTCTGCTTCCCATACCCACCCTTCCGCCAACCTGTTGTTGGTGTGAATAAGACGCTTCGCGATGATTCAAAAAGTTAATGCATTGCAGGCAAAAAGCAACCAGCTAGGGGCAAGGGGCCATGTCTATATGTAGCTATATATAGACACATGACATGGCTGGTAGATAAAACCGGCAACGGCTAAGGCAACCGCAGCAACAGCCACTGCAACAACAACAACAACAACAACTAATGACACTAAACACCAAGTGCGCAGCATTACGACAAGTGTTCAATTTCCATTCAAATGGCATTGCGCATACGCCGCGTGTTCTGAAGTGGGCCAACACAACACACAAAACTCGTAACGCCGCAAAGAAAGTTGAGAACAAGTCGAACCAGTCCCCGAAGGCAGCAACAATTGGCAGTAGGTAATTAACTGGATCACTCGATTGCGCAAAACGCTTGACAATGGCACGCCCAGTGTGAGAAAGACCCTCAAACAAGACAAAGAATAGAGCTTTAGCTAGAATGAAGAAGAGCAGAGATATGTAGATAAATGCAAGCATTCAGAGTTAGAGGGTTGGAATATGAAAATTGAATAAAAAATAGGGGTTAAAAAGTTAAAATCGGCGCGGCCAAAGTTTTGTATACCCTTGCAGTTTGTTTTTCTAAATAAGACTACTTTTCGGACCTTACTTTTCTTTGGGAGCTATACTATATAGATGTCCGATTTCGAACTAACATAGTGCAATCATGGAAAAGCATAACAAACTCTAAATTACGAAACTTCTTTTTCGACCGATCATTCATACTGCAGCTATATGCTATTGTCATTTTGACAAAACTTTGTAGAATTGTGTAAAAGTATTTAAAATAAATATTTGCCAACGTAAAGGACGTTTCCATTAAAAACAAAAATGTTTTTCTCACAAGAACTAGTTTTTCGTCCGATCGTTCCTATGGCAGCTATATGCTATAGTCATCCGATTTTGACCAAACTTTGTAGAATCGTGTGGAATCATATAAAATAAATACATGCCAACTTTGAGGACATTTCCATTGAAAACAAAAAAGTTTTTCTAACAAAGAAAACTTTTCAGGCTCTACTTTTCTATGACAGCTATACTATATAGATGTCCGATTTCGACCAAAATTTGGTGGAATCATGGAAAAGCATTGTAAACTAAGAAATACGAAGTTTGGAGGCGTTTTAATTGAAAACAAAAAAGTTTATCTCTTTAAAACTAGTTTTTTGACCAATCGTTCCTGTGACAGCTATATGCTATAGTCATCCGATTCGGCCAGTTTCGACAAATGTGCAGCGTGCTGATCAAGAATATATATACTTTATGTGGTCGGAGGTGCTTCCCCTATGTGTTACAAACATCGGGACAATTTTATAATACCCTCTGCAAGGATATAATAAGAAAAAAGCGCATAAAAAGGAAGCATCTTCGATCATAAATTCGATATATAAATTCTTTATCAGCATGACGAGCTGAGTTGATTTAGCCCTGTCCGTCTGTCCATCTGTCTGTTCGTATGCTATCTCCTCTGTCAGTTTGAAAGCTATCTTCACCAAACTTGACGGCTTTTAGTACAAATGCGGTGCACATTTGCCGGATTGGATGACTATAGTATATAGCTGTCATAGGAACCAACGGTCAAAGAACTTATTTTAGTGAAAGAACCTTTTTTGTTTTCAATGGAAACGTCTCCAAACTTGGCTTTTATTAGTTTTCTGTACTTTTTAATGATTCCACAAAACTTGGTCGAAATCAGATAACTATATCCTTACGAGAACGCACCAAACTCCCAACTGCGACCAATAAAATCCTTGTACCACTCTGCTAGCAGGATCACCATCGGTGCTTTCCGATCCACTTCCATAAGCAACCTCCTTTTCGAAACAAAAGTTATGCCTATAGAAATTCGAACCAAACTCTCCATAGTCAAACTTATAAAACCAATTCTCTTGTCCTACAACTCACCCTTGAAAAAATCAATTGACAATGTTCTCAAAGCAAAAAATAAAAGCCCCAAAATTGCATTCGCTCTGCAACGCTGCATACAAATTACATCCCACCTTGGCCTACCAAAAAAACCATACCTGTCACTAAGAACCCAAATCTACCTTGGCTTGATTTCTCATCTACATTAAATTCTACACTTCTTCGACTCCATCTTCAGTCTACCAACAAAAATTCCCCGAACTTAAAAACACTCTCCCCTCACACAAATTTATAAATACAGACGGTTTCAAATCCGACCGAGCAATCACCTTTTGTGTAGTTTATAATGAAAACTTCCTCTAACACCTCTTCCCACTATACAGCTCTATCTTCTCAGCAGAAATCATCGCTATGTACAACGCAACTGTAATAGCGCAACACTCCCCTCAACCAACTGTCATTTGTACAGATTCACTGTCCGCACTTGAAGCCATCTCCAACCCCCATAACAACAACTATTATCCATCTTTACTTAGGAAGACTCTTCAAAATAAACGAAACAAGCTTAAGCCGATACTTCTGCAGGGTCGTACCGATCGGTACGTTTTCCGGACATTCCCAAACAAAATTCGTTAGGCAAATACTTGGCTGGTGGTTGGTCTGGTGGCGAGTGCTCTCTACGAAGAGTAAGACAATTCGATAATGCCGCACCTGTGCAGCTGAAGTACAGCGGAGTTACAAGACGTGAAACGCTTTCCTCTAGCCAATGATACTTATACATTTGCGAATTTGAATCGTTTCCATAAGATAATTTTTATTCGACATTTCGTTCGACCTCTTACATCATTAGCGATGCCGGATCGATATAACATTTAAGGATGACTTGACACAAACTTTACTACTTGTAATCCTGTAAGTCTTCTGCAATTGCCCGCCGATCTCTTAAAATACCTGTCATCAAACTGCATTCTTTTCTTGAAAGTTGATAATTGATTTGTCGTCCTCTAGTGGACAATATGTTCAATTTTCTGTAGTACTTCTTTACCTTAAGTCAATCTTAGCCAGGAAAATTTGTGTAAGATGCATGGTACGTGTTCTTTCCTAGCCGTCATTCTCAGCTTTCGAAGGGCATTCCTCCAGAAACATAATCAATTTGGGACATTCTTCTAAGGATTTTAAGGATATTCAAATGGTTTATAGGTATTTAATTTCCAAGGAGTGCGAAAAGTCACATTACGGCAGATATCATAATGTGCCTTTATAAACCACTAAACCGAACTGAAACCGCGGTTCAGTTAGTTCCAAAAACCAAGTAGTGAACCAAACCGGTGGTTCAAAAACTGTGAGAGCCACTGAACCGAACCAGTACTTATATTCGAGTGGTTTGCATCCCAGGTATTTATTACTTTTTATACCCTTGTAACGCATTAAAGGAAGCATCTCCGACCACATAAAGTATATATATTCTTGATCAGCATGACGAGCTGAGTTGATTTAGCCTTGTCCGTCTGTCCGTCTGTGCGTCTGTCTGTTTCTATGCTATCTCCTCCGTCAGTTTTAAAGCTATCCTCACCAAACTTTGCACGAAGTCTTCTGGTACATATACGCTGCACATTTGTCGGAACCGGCCGGATCGGATGACTATAGCATATAGCTGCCATAGGAACGATCGGTTGAAAAACTAGTCTTAAAGAGAAAAACTTTTTTGTTTTTAATGGAAACGCCTCCAAAGTATTCTTAGTTTACTATCCTTTCCCATGATTTCACTAAGTTTGGTCGAAATCAGATGACTATAGCATATAGCTGCCATATGAACGATCGGTCGAAAAACTAGTTCTAGTGAGAAAATTTTTTTTGTTTTTAATGAAAACGTCCTTATCATTGGCATACACTTATTTTTTATACTTTTACACAATTCTACAAAGTTGGGTCGAAATCGGATGACTATAACATATAGCTCCCATAGGAACGATCGGTCGAAAAACTAGTTCTAGTGAGAAAAACTTTTTTGTTTTTAATGAAAACGTCCTTTTTATTGGCATATTCTTATTTCATATACTTTAACATATTTCTACAAGGTTTTATCAAAATCGGATAACTATAGCATATAGCTGCAGTATGAATGATCGGTCGAAAAAGAAGTTCTAGTGAGAAAAACTTTTTAGTTTTAAATGGGATTTTACCAAGTTTGGTCGAAATCAGACATCTATATAGTATAGATCCGAGTCTGAAAATTAGTCTTAATGAGAAAAGCTTCCTTGTTTTCAATGAAAATGTATACAAACTTTGTATGCTTTTTCATAATTACTTCCTGTATTAATTTCCCTTAAGAGTTGGTTCATTCAAGCCGTGTAACACTGTACCATTGGTCAGTTCCTTTGTTGGGATTAAATTAAAGTTGGATTTAAACATTCCATAACAAAAGTCAATGGATTGCCCTCGCTTATTAATTGCTTGTGTGTTGCATTGTTTGGTGCATTGCATTTCATTTCACGCTTGAATGAGATTTTTGTTTGCCCAGAAGCATTTACAAAAACAACAACAACAACAGCAACCAAATGCAGCAGGAATTTGTTTGAAAAGTCGATCACTGAAAACGAATGAAATTCCAACTGAGAGCGAGCAATTAATCGATTGCATTATCTCATTTATGGCAGAGATAATTGTAACAAAAGTGAAACAAACTTCAAGTTCAGCGAACCGGCATTTATTGGTGACCATCGGAGAGTGGCACCAGTCAGAGTGTCAGGTGAATGAATACTTCTTCTAACAAAATAAAAACAAAAGACTCAACTGTGACTAACACGCAAATTCCACAAATACTGTTGACAACTCATGAGTAGAATATTTATGTATTTACTTACTATATTTTCATTATTTTTGTTGGCTTTGTTTATCTGCGACTGTTAACAATTAAAGCCATTCAACTGGTGGCCGAAACGAGAACTGGGTCAACACTTTGCGCCCAAGTCGAGGCACGTTTTTGTTACCATTTTTTTTGAGTTTGTGGTGTCTTGTGTTGAAAATCAATTACCGTTATTGTGGGCCACGCTCCGTCTCTCCGATCTAAACACAAAAAATGGGCCATAGCATTGAACGTGACTTGGCCGTCTGTGTGTTCCCATTTCAAGGTCATTGCATTTTTCTCAGCTTTTTGTTCATTAACTTGCGGGAAAATTATAACCAGAGTCATAAAACATAAAGTCGTTAAATGAAAACCAAAAAAAAAAAAAGGTTTTTATTTTCTTTATCATTTAATTTTCTTGGTTTGCCTCTTTGCGCTGCTTCTTCTTTGCAGCTGTACCAAAAAATAAAAAAAATGATATATATATACTGTGGTAATAGTCAACGATCCATTTTTTCGACTTTCACTGTTTAATTGTCGCAAAATTTCTTCTTTACCCACAATTTGAGACTCGTTGCGACCAGAAAAAAAAGTAGCAGAAAAATAGAAATTAATGAAAGATAAACATTAGCCGACAACCGATTTGTTGTGTCCGAGTTATGTAACACAGACTTTCATCCTAGCGAACATAAATAGTCACAAACGCATCTAAAAATAACTTTCCAACTGGGAAGCTACTTTTTGAATGATAAATTCCTTAGTGAGAAATGCCTTCTTTGCTTAATAATAAGTTTGAAAATATGAATATCTTCGCCTTGGTTCTTGACTCTTGACTTATTTACGTTAGAAATATGTGAAATTCTGATTTCTCCAGAAAGCAAACCACACTAAACTAAATTTCTTTAAGCAAGCAACTCTGAAATAAATTCTTTTGAATGTCTTTATTTCTTATGAGAATCTTATACCCACGGCTTTGCTAGCATTTGTGTGAGTAGATTTTACGAAATTGTCAAGTCACTTATTCCTTATTATGCCCTGTACCCATTTAAAGTGGGTAAAAGGTGATCATGTAACAAAGAGATGGCAACATTACCAGAATATGTGTACTAGGCATATGACTAAATTTTAGTATCAACTTTATATTGCCCTACACGACGGGGGATACCAAAAGAATAGTTAATTCACAAACCTTACGTCATTTGCAAGAAAAAACGTTCCGCCAGAATCAAGTCAAAGTCTAAGATCTGGTGACGTAATAATAACGTAATAAGACGTCACCCCAACACACTAGCCAGAAGACTCTTGCGTGGACGTAGGAAAGCAGGAAGCAGAGTAAGAAACTTTTTCCCAGAGAACTTCCTAGCAGACAAATACCCTAACAACCACCCCGCCTTCTATACACTAGACAGTACCAATACACTAAACATATTTTATATCATCACAAATAAACTCTCCCATAATCAGACCAAAAGCTTTAGTAATACTTACATAAGTAAGTAATTATGAATATGTATTAGAAAGCTGGCCGGGTGGCTCAGCGGCTAGTGTGCGCGACCGCTGTGCGTGAGGTCGTGGGTTCGATCCCGCCTCGGAACACCTAATGAAAAGTTTTTTTCTTTGTATAAAACTTTGCACCCGGTCACACCTCTTTACTGTTGGCGCCAGCATTCCAGTAATTAGCCATGAAAAGCTTCTCAAACTGCCGTTCGGATTCGGCGTTAAACTGTAGGTTCCTTTCTCTTGTGCTAGAATTAGAAGCGCACAAGCCAAGAGACTGAGGGAGGCTCGGCTTTGGCCCTTTGGGGCTGTGTCATCTTGACAAGCTAATTTTACTTTTACTATTAGAGACTTGATTACATTCAATTGACTTGATTACATTCAAATCAACTCATGAAGCTTTCATGCTCAAAATGAATTGAATGAATTTTGACACTCTCTCCTATGAATTTGAATGAATGTGAATGTTCGTTGAGATTCAAATTCATTCAATTCAATCGATCAGAGACCGAATTGAATTGAATTGAGAATAGAGTGAATTTCGAATTTAGTAAGTCGTCATTGCCAAGGTAAAAATAATGGGAGGGCGAAAAATTACGAAAGCGCTATGGAAATTGTATTCTGTGTCAAAATTAAATTAAACTCTGTTTAAATTTTTATTGTTTTTATAATTTTAGTCTAAGTAAATGTTAGCAGGCTCAAGGTCGAGGTTTGATTATAGTTCAATAATCAACCAGAAAATTCAACAGAAAATACATATGAACATGAACAGTAGCTGTGGCTGTGTAGACGGCCGTTTCGGCTGCCGCCATGGCAAAGCCTTCGTCAGAACACTTTCAGTTGCTGTCCCAACAACTAGCTTTGACTAAAATCAAAACAGGTCGCTAAACCCATATTCAGTTTTTATAGTTCATTATTAGAATGAAGAAACAATTTTACTTAATTTTTCCGTATTATTTGCTACATTTCCCACTAAAAAACATGCATTGTTTGCTTGTTATACTCTGTACCAAAGGTACATAGAGTATAATAAGTTTGTGCAAAAGTATGTAACAGCCAGAAGGAAGTATCTCCAACCCCATAAAGTATATATATTCTTGATCAGCATCAACAGCCGAGTCGATATACTACTGTGGGCAAAAAGTAGTCGGAATTTGTCGATTTAAATCACGCGGGCTAATATTTTCGCCCGAATATATTTTTTGTTTAATTGGCAGCACTGTCACTGACTTACATGTCAAATTTTATGTCAAAATATTCATTTTTGTTTGAGTTACGCTTGGTTTTGTGACACGCAAAAAGTGGTTTCGGCGATTTTTGAAATGTCTGAAATTATTCAACACAAAGAAGTGCGATTAAATTTTGCTTCCTGAATGGAATTACCGCTGCCGAAACGTTGAGAATGTTGCAGAAGGCTTACGGCGACCAAGCTCTGCCAAAATCAACAACATTTGACTGGTACAAATGGCTTAAAGAAGGCCGAAAACACGTCGAAGACGAACACGCTAAAGTCGCTCAAAAATCAAGGTCATGCTGACTGTTTTCTTCGATTATCGTGGTGTCGTGCATTATGAGTTCCTTCCGCCGGGCCAAACTGTCAACAAGGAATATTATTTAAGTGTTATGCGTCGTTTGCGTGAAGCTATTCGCAAAAAGAGGCCAGATTTATGGGCCGACAACTCTTGGCTTTTGCACCACGGTAATGCGCCATCTCACACTGCGCACGTTTTTCGCGAGCATTTGGCCAAAAACAACACCATCGTCGTTCCGCAACCACCGTATTCGCCTGATTTAGCTCCGTGTGACTTCTGGCTATTCTCCAAACTCAAAAGACCACTCCGAGGACACCGTTTCGAGTCGATTGAAGAGATTAAACGTGAATCGCCACGCGCTCTGAAGGCCATACCTGAAAGTGACTTTTTGGCATGCATCGAGGACTGGAAAAAACGTTGGCATAAGTGCATTGCATCGGGAGGGGATTGCTTTGAAGGCGATGAAATTGATTTGGAAGAATAAATAAAGATTTTTTGATTTATAAACAAATTCCGACTACTTTTTGCCCACAGTAGTAGCCATATCCGTCTGTCTGTCCGTATGAACGCACAGATCTCAGAGATGCTTCTAATACTTGCAGGCAGATCAAGTTTATTTTCAATTTTTGCCACGCCCCCTCCCGCCCCCGCAAATCGGTAAAAACGTCATATCTCCCACAGTTTTATAGACAGAAGGTTCGCTCCTTCTGGACATATTTAGTAATCAGGACTGTTTATCGATCCGTCAAAGGAATGGTAAAGATCGGACGAGCTGAGTTGATTTAGCCCTGTCCGTCTGTCTGTCTGTCTGTTTCTAGGCAAACTAGTCTCTCAGTTTAAAGCTATCAAGCTGAAGTTTTGCACAGAGTCTTCTTTTTACTGTACGCTGCTAATATGTCGGAGCCGACCGAATCGGATGACTATAGCATATAGCTGTCATAGGAACGATCCTCGGACAGCATAAATTGAATTTGAAGTCCTCCAAAAAACATTTTAATTGTCGGTCCAACAAACACACCCTCTTTGATTTTTGCCTATGATTGGTTAAGGAACACGCTCTTTAAATATGCAAATGCGTCTCCGTCTTTTTGTAAAGCCTTCACAAAATTTTTTAAACCAACACAGTCTTATATGAAGTGGTGGCAGTATATTTTGCCCATTACTCACAAGTGGCTCGAACTTTACATTTTCTTGATCAACTATGTAATACCCCAGTTAAGAGTAAGGACTAAGGTCTTAAAAAGCCTGACTTTAGCCTTAAGGGAATGGCCACTCTCAGGCCGAAGTAACCAGTGCATTATCCGGAGTTTTAAGCGGGCAGAGCCACACACCCGACTAAAATGGGGTCTCCAGGTGAGTCTACTGTCCAGTAGTTTAGGGTAAAGGTTTCACTAATCATGTTTACTTGTTCTTTTTTTCAAAGTGAGTCAACTCACTCAAGTTGTTTACTTGTTCAGTTCTTTTTGTTCAGTGGTTCACTTGTTCACTTATCCAATTGTTCAGTTGTGCAGTTTTTCATTTGTTCACTTGTTCACTTGTTCAGTTTTTCATTCGTTAAGTTGTTCAGTGTTGTTTTGAATTGTAGGCCGTTTCGTTGGATCTGTGCTGTTCCAATTGTTCACCAGTTATTTACCCGGGCATTGTGACGATTAGTGATCATTCAAACTAATTTTAATCCATCGTTGCTGGTCACACTGCAGAATGTTGCCTATGGTATTTGTTATCCCTCTCTAAAATGGTTGATACGCCAACATGTGGTTACATTGAACAACCAGACACGCGGACAAAAAACAGCTGAGGTGTGTCCCCAAATTAAGTGAACAAGTCACTGAACAACTCTTAATCTCTGACTGAAAAACTCACACAAACAAGAGTAAGTGAACAAGAATAAATGAACAACTCTGACTGTACAAGAAACACTTACAGAACAAGAGCAAGTGAACCAGAACAACTGAACAAAAATGAACAATTAATGAAGAACATGTTCACTTGCTCAGTTTAGTGAACAACTCAATTTTGTTCACTCTCTCATGAACAACCCAACACTACTGTCCAGTGTGAGGCCTAGATATGCAATGGTGTCCTTGTGGGCAATTCAAGCTCCGTCCAAAGTGAGTCGAGAAGTATTGCCCCTACGAAGTGAAAAAGTAGCATGCTGCGTCTTCTCCACATTAACACTTGATGAACGAAATGGTTTGAAAAGGAGTCCGCTTGGGCTGCATTTTGGACCGCAGTTTTTTTCTTAGTGTAAATAGTTTTTGGAGTTAAGCCACTCTCAAACCGGTTCACTGACTCCGGACACAGCCTATGATTCTTTCATGAAAAAGCTGATGGCGACGAGACTAACCAAATTCTGAAAGAATACGATGGTAGTATAAATGCATTGACTAGGTTTGGTTTGGTAAGCTGCCGTTTTTGTTTTATTCCACTTTGAAGTTTCAGCTTCTGATTGAAACTATTTTAGATTTATTTCCTACCTGTTTTCTGAAAATAAAAACATTTACCAATAGCGATTAGGCCATAGTTTGATCAATCTTGAAGACCGATCCGAATTTGAAATCGCCTTCGGCCTTTGGTAGATAGTATACCAAGCCACAACCACTGAACCAAACTGAAATCGTTGCATTGTTTTACCTAAAAAAAAACCATGTAGTAAGCCGAACCGGCAATAAAAGAGCTGCCAAAGTCCACATGTAAATGCAGTCCAAGTCAGCTTTCCTTCAAATTGTTATTGTTTTTTGTCTCTAATAACAATATCAATTTTTGATTGTCCCAACTTCCTCCAAATAATTGGTAATCTTTGCCAGCCAATCCACATCAGTGGTTGATTATCACATTACCTAGAAATTGCATTTACCACCTGATTAAGGCCCGCAAAAAGAAAGAAAATTGCCAAACCTGAAATCTAATCAGCCAGCCAAAACCGAATTCCTCTGCAGCCCAAAAAAAAAAAAAAAAACGAAAAATCGGCGGAGCAAAGTTTCCATCTCTGCCAAATTGGCCGCAACAAATTGCATATCATCAACATGCAAACTTTTTTCCGCAAATATCCGCCCTGCGTTGTACCAAACAAGTCTCCCCCTCCGTTGGGTAATTAAAAGGTCATTGTCGTCGTGGAAATCTGATTTTGCAATATGCCCAAAAAACTACTAAAACAAAAAAAAAAAACCAGTTGATGGAAACGTTCAGAAAAACATCGAATTTTTCCCACATGAAAATTATGACAGGAGTTTAGTGAAAGTTGGGGCCATGGCCAATGACGCTGCTAAGTTGATGACAATTTGCTGTAATTGAACTTGAAGTGGCGGCAAGTTGAGGCTTCCAGGAAGCAGACTTCGCAGACTCCGCCAGACATGGGGCTGCACCTGCGCGCAGGCCACAAAACATTTTGTACAATTTGACGTCAGCTGGTTGGTTGGGAATTTCCTTTTGCCGTTTTGGGTGTGTGGGAGTGAGTGGACGGAGTGTGGGAGTGTCGGTCCGCCTTATCACCAAAATGCCAAAAAAGGCATAATTTTATTAATGGGTCATTATGTGATTAGAGTGCTGCCACCCAGCGAGAGGCAGAGAGAGAGAGATAGAGAAAGATAGTGGAATGAAAGTTCTTGTTTTTGTTTGCTGTCAGGCAAAAAATAAAGAAAGCGACCTTCACGAGAGAGCAAAAACCAGGTGTGAACTAGATCTTTCTGTAAGAGTCAAACACTTGAAAGAACTTGGCTTCGCTTTTTATTTGTAGAAACTTTTCTGGGCTAATCTTGTTTGCCAGAGGAATGGATTTTTTTTTAAGTTTTCAATAGGACAGAAAATGCAAAAGAATAAAATGCCAATATCACTGGCCACATTATATTTCTGTTAGTTAGGGAATACACTCAAAGAAATAAATTGCCTAAAAAGGCTTTCAATTTCTTATAAATTTTGGAAATCTTGCCTACAAAAATAACGCCCAGGCCATAGGGACCATTCCTAAAGGCCCTAAAATTGAGTCAAAAATTACTTGAATAAAGTATTTTCAAGTATTTACCTACTGAATTCAAGTACTTTGAACTTTTAAAAACCTAAATCTTAAGCAAGTTCCATGATAATAAACCGATTTTAAACCAATTAAAAGAAAAATTTCACCCAAGAAAACAATTTAAACGGTAGAATACTCAGAAAATTGCAGAACGAATAACTAAAGAACGAACGCTCTTGAAAAAATATATTCGTTCTTAACTTCAAGAATTTCGCTCTTGAAATCGAGCTAAGCTCGTTCTCAGTTTAGTGTTTTTAGGCGAGAGGAGTGAGGTAAAAAACTGACAGAAGAGAGCAAGCACATTTGAGAGAAGAACGTTGAGTCAGCTTGTTTTTTTTATGGAAGAGAAGTGGAATTCCCAAGCGGTAATGGCATTGTTGGCATGGAGAGACGGCTGTTGGACAGACAAAGACTGCTGCCTCTTTGTATCGTTGTGTTTCTCGAGCTGGCTAAAACTTGCTACATAGTTTGACAATTAATTTTCTATGAAATAAATTTAAACACACTACACACCTCAACGTTTCTGGTTTCAACCGCATTTTGCACACTTAACAGGTCTAAAGCAGTTAGCTTTTGTGTGCCCAAGCTCTTGACAGCGAAAGCAGCGAACAATACCAGATCGAGGTTTCGGGGGCTCCATAGTTATCACTTGATAGCAAAGGTTCCTAATCGGCATTGGTTGGGCCTGATTCAAGTTCAATATAAAATATATTGGGACTTGGCATATCTCCCACACCAGAAGGATTATATACGTTACGGATTACGGACATTTGACCACGAGCAGTCACCTCTACCTTAATGTCAGCTATATCAGTAGAGAAGTGAAGGTCTATTGCAACAACTCTAAAAGAGCGATCTTCCTTCAGTGGATATGAGCTAAAAGGTACAGCGTTCTCCCGTAATACCTTCTGAACAATCCTGTAAGTGTCCACGTCTTGCCGAAGACGGACCCGTAGTCGTTAAGCGGAAATCACTTGTAGCCTACTTAATTAGTTCAATCAATTTCGGAAAACTAGTGACACCCTTAATAAGGAAAGGCGGTAGACGCGGCTCAGATCTCTTCACATTTGACGTCGGAGATGTTCTGTTTGCCCTAGGAGGAGCAGTAGGGCAAGGAGTTGAGTCAGTGCCAAGATCAGGAGTAGTTGGATCTACGAAAGTTGATCATTCGAAAGCATAGCAAAACTATTGCCATGACCAGAGTAACCATCCAGAGAAGTCCTGGTAACATTAATGATTAGAAGGGCCTGTATGTAGGGAACACCAAAATTTTTCTTTTTCCGAAGTCGCTAAACCATTATAAAGCGCTCATTGTCAGCGGCACTATTATTTCTTCAGCTTGGAGCAGTGGAAATAGTCATATCAGGGTTAGGAATTTGACTAAGAGTCAACCCTTGGTTATCCATAAGTGGTTCTTCATGTGTCCTCGAAAATGCAGGGTCAGGATGTATGAGTATCCACGCCGCTCGGAGAAGTGGGCCTAGTCCTACCAGTGCTTACACTTGAAAAGTGTATTATAATTTTGCCCAGAAGTTTGGAATGCATAGAAGGAATCATCTCTGATCACATAAAGAAGTTATATTATTGATCTGCATGACGAGCTGAGGCGATTGAGCTTTGTTCGTCCGTGTTTCTGTTTTTACGCGAACTTCTCCCTCAATTTTGAAGCTATCGAGCTGACAGTCATCTTTCAGCTGTACATAAGTCAGAACTGCGAGGATGATAACTTGTATATACTAAGTTTTCGGTGTGTTTGTATTTGTCTTGGTTTATGTCCTTGCCCTCTAGTACGGCTGGGGTCATTTTCGTCAACCCAGCGTTGCTCTTTGTACGGTGAAGCGTCGTGACGACAACGATTGAGGCTCATGCCGCTTCTCTGCATGGCATTTTGTTTATCGAGCGTCGCTCATGTCGGTTCCTGCATGGCATTGCGTCGACCTAGCGTGCCTGGAGAATCGTTAACGTATTGAGCGGACATCGCCTTGCAAAATACGTCAGTCGAACACATTGTAAGGGGTATAAGGGTGGGTCGACGACAGTCGACGGTCGTTGATACAGCGTTGGTCGGCAGTACTAGAGGGTGTTTTTGTCGTTGTTTATGTCTTTGTTTTTGTCTTTGTTTTTTTGTTTGTTATTATGTTTGTTCTTGTGTTTGTTGTGTTTGTTTTTGTGTTTGTTTTTGCCTCTTTTTTTTGTGTTTGTACACAGTACTACGGACTCTGCAACTTCTTCTTATCTTATCCATTCGCTCCCACACGGTCCCCGGAGGGACTCTGCCGCCACTAGGCACGAACGACTATCGATTACTCTGGCGGCTATGGTCACACTATCATGAGGCTTATACATCTCTCATCTCCAGGAGATTCATTCGAGTGTGTGTGAGACTTGCGGCAGCGGCAAGCGCTCGGAGCTGGCCACGACCAAAAACTACAATTTGTATTAAACTAGTTAAGTGAAACAAGAAATATTATTAGTGAAAACGCGCACGTTAATCGCAAAATACCCTTTGCCTTTGCCCACGCAGCACTGAACCTTTTTACATGCCATGTGTAACTTTTTGTTTTCAACATTTGGCGTGAGAAATTTAGGAGGGCGAACGTTTGGTTTGGTTTAGGTACAAATAATTATGTTTTTTTGTCTGTGTAAAGCTTGACTGGCGTTCTAATCGATCCCAAGCTTCTGTTTAAAGCCTTGGTTCAATGCAATCTTTTTCGATAAAAAGGGAGAATAAAGGGTCGTACATTTTGGTGGTTCAGTTCATGGTGCTGTTTGATATACTCATTAAAGTCTAACCTAGCTGATTTAACCGGGATTGATTTTGGACCGCTAACAGATAACTAAAATAAACTAAATTTTCTTAACTATGCCCATGACTTATTAGCCGAACCACGTAAATACTATAGATTACTTAGTTATCAGCTGATGATTCTGAGATGTATTTGGCAAAGACAATGCGGAACTTTTGCATGCTGCGTGAATTTTGTCAGATATTCAACTTCATAGGAGTCCCAGTCCCAGAATGCGGAGCGTGGTTTACCCGCGATGCTTATCTGTTGATTGGCTTATCTGCTCACCCTCCAGAAGCAATTAGTCGTATTTCACACTTTTTATCTATGCTCTTAATTACTATTTTACACATGACTGTGAAATGTTCGAGTTTTACAACTGAAAGTAATGCTCGAATTATGCAAATGTCTAAGTAAATGATTTCTTTTAAACAAAATAGTTACTAAGCAGACAGCAGACTTTGAAAAAGGCAAGTGATGAGAAAGTTTTCAGTTGCCTTCAGATACATACAATCTAATGTAAAATCCTTATCCAAGCTTAGATACGAGGTGAAGCATAAGGTAGCAATTTAAAAAGGACACCAAAAGGAAAGAGACAATAGTTGAACACAATCTGGCGCAGCTGAGAAAAATGCACCCGGTCACGTTTCCTACCCTGACGAGTTGTTTTTCACAATGACTTTATCACGTTTGCAAAAGATTTGTAATTAATTCCGTGTCGCTTTTTTTTACTATTCTTTACATATTTACATATTCTACACGCACACTTGCATTTACTTTTCTTTTCGGCATAATTAAATGCCGTTTTGACCTGCTCATTTTGTGATTTGTTAATTTATGCAAAAACTGTTCGACTTTCATTCAAAAATCTGACCAAAATAAAGCAAAACAAATAATGAATTAATTTCTAATAATTTATGCAGTGACCTCGACATTAGGTATGGTAATTGATTGTCATTTAAGGGCTCAGGCCGAGAGATGAGAAATGAAATTAAGTGCAGTATTTAATTTGGCAAGTTTATTTCTAAACAGTTTTAGTACATTTTTAATAGATGAGCAAAATGCTTATTCATCTAGTTTTTTTTTGGTAAAAGCAGAGTTCGATTACTTCGGTATGGCATTCGTGTACCAAAATGTGGTTTGTCAACTCAGCAAATTTTGCAAAGATTTTGAAACTAAGAATCCTCTGAGGACTCTGTGGAAAATATGAAATCAATGACTGGCCCAAGACCTCGGATTTAATGGTTCTAGAAGAGTAAGGAGCAAGACAAAAAGCGATAAAGCTGAGTAGTTTAACATACCGTTCCAGAAACCAAAACCTATGACCCCTGAATTTTGGACTAAACCGATTAAAAGTACTTCACTCGAAGAAAAAATAGAGAGTTTCATACTTGGATCACGAACATATATGATGTCAGTAGCTCGACTAGAATAAAAATTCTTGATGCAAGAGCGAAATTCTTGATCCAAGCATAACATCTGATCTCTTTTTTCTTGTTCCAAGAGCTTCAAAACTGGACCCAAGTACGAAACATTTTTTTGTAACACAACCTCCTGAAAGTCAAAAACTAGCAGCCACCTGTAACACCATTTGGCCCCACTGTGCAGCTCCAATTGCAAAACACCCAATTCTGCCCCATAATGCATACTCGTCGTCTGTCGTCTGTACACGGATCGCTTAAATCGAACATCTCGCTGCAGCGGCATCGCATCGCATCGCTCAAAAGCGGGTCAGAGATTGTGAGATGCGTGGGGGCCAATTGGGCCATAGATTGGGCCACATGGGTTAATTAACGATTTGTACTTAATTAAGTTTCTTTCGAAATTGTGCAAAGCTTTCGCATGATGTGCAAATATTTAGAGTTTAGTTGGTTAGTTTTTAGTTTTTCGCTTGGTAAATTAGTTGGAAACTGGTGGCTCAATGAAAACTCACCCAGGAATTATCGCGGAATTGTGACATAGTATTATTTGGCGGCTTTTCAAGTTCTGTGTGATGATTTGGGTTTAGAATGAAGATGCACACACATACACACAGACACACTGGAACACACACAGAAGCACACACAGCTGCAGCTAAGCGTAACGCATGCTGAGATACTTTTGTATCTATGTTTCTTTTTTTTGTAATATATTTTATTTTGTTTTCGTTGTTTTATTGCACGCACTCAGCCGAAACTGTGAGCACGATTATGTACACAGTGGGACAACTACTGACTAAGACAACAACCGACACTCTCAATCACAGTTCCCTGCATGTGGATACAAGCCCTGCGAGCTACCAAGCAATTAATTTACATTTGCCAGTTTTGCTCGCGTCGATGCAGCTTCAAAAAAAAAAAAACAACAAAAAATAACAATTACCACTACTACAAAAAAAAAAACACGTTAACTGAGATATTGGTATGAAAACCGCGCGCGATTGTCGGGCCAACAACTGAACTTGTTGAGTCTGCGCCGCTTACTGACACGAAGCTTCCCCCACTGTCAGTCGGCGAAGTCGTCGTTTTGGAAGCTACGAACTTTCTAAACGCTTTTCGATGCTCGTCGCTCGCTCGCTAGCTCGTTCGTATGCTCTTCTGTCTGGGCTTTTCTTTTAGTCACTGCACTGTGCAACAAAATCGTAAAGCATTTTGTTAAGTACTTTCAAGTGGGTAGTTGTAGTGTTAATAAGTTTGAATTTAAATTGAAATGTTATCACAGAAATGTAAAGAAACTCCAGAATTTTTTAAGTCAACATCATTATTGGAGCGTTTCGCTTCACGCACGATTCATGCACGATTAAGGGAGACCTCACGAATGATCAAGCTCGGCCTTCCGCTTCAATTCTGCTAGCTGCAGAAAGAAGACACTCACTTGTTGCTGAGCTTGGTGAAATTTTAAGCTCTGGCATGGAAAACTTTCTTCCATATACAAAAGCTCAGCTATTAGAAGAATTAAGAATCTTAAAACTCAGCTCTTTTGAGAATTGAGCTCTTCATTATCGTTTCTATCGATCGTAAAAGTGCTACCCATTTCATTTACGTAAAACTAGATATCGTTCTGCTTCGTTAAGAAAAAACAAAACATTGTTACAGCTTTGTTCAAAAATGTATCACGAATTTTGTGCTTTTTTAAAAAGAACCTACTTATTATTCGTTAATATCTAATTTTTCCCTTTGAAAATAATCCCCCTCAAACAGCCACTTAGGTGTTCTTGTAAATTTATTTAAAGCAGTGGTTGGCAGTGTAAGCTGAGAAGTTGCCACTGACAACTGAGAAAATATATCCTTGAGGCCGAACTTGACCGTCACGACGCACGTTGGGGCTACTAGAGCAAGTGTCGCGCCAAAATTGATTTCTTTTCGCATATTGAAGAAAGTTTAAATGCAACTGTAAAGATGACCAAATATTGCATGGTAGTCCGAAAGAAAAATAGTCTAGGATGTTTGGTTCTCCCATAACAGGCATTTAAAGTTCACCTTTCGAACTCGATTTTAAAGAGTTCACAGAATAGGGCATTTTAATGTCTATTTGCAACTTTTACATGAATATGAAACAGTTATGCGGATATGTGGCAATTGAAAGTATAAGTTTCGACGTTTCTTAATTCATTAGCATAAATAAAGTTTTCATAAAAAGTTTTTTTATATTTATACCCTTGCAGAGAGTATTATAAAATTGTGCGGATGTTTGTAACGCATTGAAGGAAGCATGTCCGACCATATAAAATATATATATTCTTGATCAGCATGACGAGCTGAGATGATTTAACCCTGTCCGTCTGTCCGTCTGTCTGTCAGTCTGTTTCTATGCTATCTCCTCCGTCAGTTTTAAAGCTATCCTTCCCGTCCGGATCGGATGACTATAGCATATAGCTGTCATAGGAACAATCGGTCGAAACTAGTTTTAGAGAGAAAAACTTTTTTGTTTTTAATGGAAACGCCTCCATACTTCGTATTTCTTAGTTTACTACGCTTCTCCATGATTCCACCAAATTTGGTCGAAATCGGACATCTATATGGTATAGCTGTCATAGAAAAGTTGAGTCTGAAAAGTAGTCTTAGTTAGAAAATCTTTTTTGATTTAAATGGAAATGTCCTCAAAATTGGCATGTATTTGTTTTTTATGCTCCCACACGATTCTTCAAAGTTTGGTCAAATTCAGATGACTATAGCATATAGCTGCCATAGTAACGATCGGTCGAAAAACTAGTTCTTGTGAGAAAAACATTTTAGTTTCTAATGGAAACGACTCTTACGTTGGCTGCAGTATGAATGATCGGTCGAAATAGACGTTCTAGTGAGAAAAACTTTTTTGTTTTAATTGGAATCGCCTCCAAGTTTCGTAATTAGCAGTTTGTTACGCTTTTTCATGATTGCACTAAGTTTGGTCGAAATCGGACGTTTATATAGTTATAGCTCACATAGAAAAGTAAGGTCCGAAAAGTAGTCTTATTTAGAAAATCAAACTGCAAGGGTATACAAAACTTCAGCCGAGCCGAAGTTAACTGTCCCCTATTTTTAGTTCTAAAAAATAAAAATTCCACTAAATATTTGTAGCTTTTAGGTTTTTTTGTAAATTGTTATGCTTCATGACTCCGCTGAGTTATGGCGCGATTTTGGCTTTTTCGCCCCACTGTGCGACGTCTTTGCTCTTATTGTCTATCCCTTCTATAAAATGTGGGCTCTGACAGCTGGGGAGCCATCAATTGGCGACCGTGACTACACAGTATTCCCACACTATCACTGCGCGGCAAACGTTCACATTTTAACCATTTTGATCCATTTGGAATGGATATGTCTTAAATATCCTTTTTATCATCTTTAATATCCCTTCAAATTATTCAACGGAGATGAAAATCGTCCAAAGGATATGAAAAATGGTCATCCTTTGGACGATATTTAGCTCTGTTAGAAGATTAAATGGATATTAAACACATATTCATTCCAAATGGATACGAAAATAATCAAATGGATATTTTTTAATATCCTTTTTATACCCTGTTCCCATTGAAAATGGGAAAAGGGGGATCATGAAGTTGTGCAAAAGTATGTAACAGGTAGAAGGAAGCATTTGCGACCCTATAAAGTATATATATTCTTGATCAGCATCAACAGCCGAGTCGATTTAGCCATGTCCGTCTGTCCGTCCATCTGTCCGTCCGTCTGTCCATATGAACGCGTCGATCTCAGAGACTATTAGAGATAGAGCCCCAAATTTTTGCATGTAGGTAGGTGTATACCCGATTCAATACGAGTTTGTTTCATATTTGGAAAATTCCTCCCCCTCCCCCCTTTAAGCGCAAAAAACTGTCAGAGCCACAATTTTTAAGATAGACCTTCCAAACTTTATATATATCAAGTGGGCCCAATATATATCTATTCTGAAAAGATCAATAAGATCGGAATTCCGAATTTCAAATGCTCACGTCCAAGTTCCAGACAATAACCGACGATAAATGACGAGCCTTAAGACGTGAAGCACCAACTTTTAGACAATGAATCCTGTAATTTACCTGTCAGCAGGCTGCATTTCTTCTTGAAAGTAGCTTATTGGCCTGTGTGGGACGGTATTCTCAATATTTCGTTGTACTTCTGAAATTTGATGTGACAGAAAGACAACTTTAACTTTATAGGCTTCTAGATTCAGGTAACTTTCCCCTATTTTTACTTTTTGAAAACGTTCGGAATTCGGAACAGGTCTGAATATTCATTTTATTGACCATTTTTTCCTGTGGTATGAACTCAAGGTGCACCACGCTCCTGCAATCAAAGAAACCTTGTTCGGAATAATTTTTGAACAAACCTCGTATGCTGCAATTCGAAGATTTGGTTGCTCGAAAATATACTGGTCATACCTAATTTTGGTTTTTAAATTATCCCAAAAAATAGACCCTTCTATGCATACCATGCAGCCCCAAAGTATGCTTTAAAAAAGTATTGTATGAAACCTTTAAACCCTACTCTAGAAATACGATCATCAAAATCAACAGACGTTCTTATCATCTGAGCCAGGAGGCTACGTACATCCACATCTTTTCTCCATTGACATCATTTCTGAATGGAATTCAGTTCTTTGCCTGAAAAAAAGAAGAAGGTCCCATTGGAGCGAGCATGCTGATTTCCCCCATAAAGTGTTTTCCAAATAAAACGACAGTTGTTGTTAAGTTGAATTACCGAAAAAAAATTTTATTTTCTCCATATTAAGAGATAGTTTCAGAAAATGTATTTTATTTAGCAATTTGTGGATGATAATTTTTGGTTTAAGTTGTTTTTTTTTTAACATTTTGTTTATTCTTTGGAGATTTTTGTAGAGCAGCTGGGCAAAGAAATGATGGAACTTGAGATAAGTTTAGACATATTTGTTGTACTCTGTTTTGTATAGGTATATATTGTAGTTGAATGGTGAGCCAGGTCTGCAGCGTGGTGTGTGAACATATTTTACAGGTGTTGTACAGCTAAATGTGTGAATATGCTTAAATACTTTTGTATGTACGGTTAGTGGGTGTTTGTGGGTGAGTGTGAGTGTGTATGGATGGGGTGTACCGACAATCTACTTGATTTTGAAATCAAGTCCATATTCCCATTGGATCCGAAAATTTAATTTTAAGATTTTTTGTTTTTTTTTTTTTTCTTTTTTGTTGGTATTGTAATGCCACAAATTTCAAATTTTAAATGCTATTTCAATTTTTCTCATTTCGTTAATTTTCTTAAGTAAAATTGAATCAAATTCCTCAGTGCTTGCAGTGTGCATATATATCGTATTTTATATGGTCTTAAAAGCTAAGATGAACAACAAAATTGAAGCAGCATGCTGTTTATATGCCTGCAGAGCTAAAAGCTTGAAGCTTTCTCTCAGTTGGTTGCTGTTTTTCTTTGATTTAACTAATGAAGGGATCGGTAGTTGTTAATAACGTTAAGTTAATTCGTAAGTGATGTTCCTTAAGGTGGTTCGGACACGTTATAAAGCGTATTTGAATGTTAAGTAGTTGAGATCTGGGATAAATCAGAAGAATTATAAAGTTGTACGTCTAAGATCAGCGAATGCGTTCTTTAAGACAAAAGGACATGGAAATTAAACAAAATAAGTTTTACTAAGTGGCGACCGTGACAGTAAGTGGCGACCGTGACAGTTAGTGGCGACCGTGACAACTTTTGAAATTTGAGCTGCAAGCATATATCAACTTCGGTTAACCAAAGTTAGACTTTCCTCTAGGTCTTTATAATTTTTTTTTTTTTTTTTTCGTAAGAATCTTATTTACAAACAGTTTAGAACTTTGCTTTTCTTTTGTTTTTTTTTTTTTTACTTTTGGTTTTGCCTCAGACTTGATCATAAATCGATGTATGTGAAGAGAAAATGATAATGAAAAAACACAATTGATTTTATGTACACACTCAAAAGTGGGAAATTAAATTAGTTTTTATTTAGGTGATAAATAAATAAATTACATATATTGTTTTATTCTTCAGTTATATATATATATATATATTATATATGTACGATGTATGCATTTTTTGTTGGTTTATCTTTTCGCTTGCTTTACAATTTCTGTTGCCTTACTAGCTAAATGTTTCATAAGACTTGCGTTTCATGTGTTCTCCAAAGAATTTGATTAGACAAAAAAATATATATATGTATATATACATTACATTCATAGTTCTGAGTGTGGGTGTGTGTGTGTGTGAGGGGGGCATTCAAGTTCTACCTTAATATATATATATTTGCTGTGTGTGTGTGTATGTCATATTTCTTAGTTTGGCTTGGACCCGGTTGTTCTCCTTTCTTCTCTCTCTCTCTCTCATTATTCAGCTATAACTTCTTCCTCAAACTACAATTTCATGTTTGTCTCGTGTTTGCAATCAAAAACAAAACGTAAAAACTCTAGATTGTCATTTGCTAAATTGAAAATTTGGTCAGTAAATTTCATTCACATGTCTACGGGGGCACTTTTGCTGCATGAAACGAAATTTGAATATCCAAATTTGGTATTTTTTGTTCTTTTTGGAATTTATCGAAATCCAAAACATAATTACTTTTTTTTTGTGGTTGAACTTGCCGAACCACCCCAAAGCCAGAGCCAACGGCTTATCGGGGAGCTGGGCAAGTTCCCTGGGGGAGGCAGCCAAAATTCTAGAATTTAGAAAACGAAAACAAAAACCATAATTGACTTGAATGCAATCGAATGCTCTCTACTACTGTATCTTTATGTGTGTATGTATATATATATATGTATATATATCTATAGACTAGCATTAGTATAAATAACTAGTTCAATTATTAAGCTTAAGTGTTTTTTTTTGTTATGTTTTTTGTTTATATTAAAGAGATAAAATATGTAGGTAATATTTTATGTAATTATTATACTACTTTTGTTCACTTCTCGTTTGGGTGAATAACTTTGTCTTTTTTCGAAAAATAACAATTGAGAAACTCGGCACTTGAAATTGTTACTCAAGTTACTTACAATGCTTATTTTATTGACCTATTTAGACAAACTTTCATCAAAGCTTGAACAAACTATTTGCTTCATGTTATTGTACTCAAAAATTGTAGTCCGGCTCGAAGGACCAAAAGGTTATGGGAAGCTCTGTGGCTTCTAATTGGACAGTTAGAAAATTCACTTTGAATTGACAATTTTAGCTGAGAATTATATAGTGCTTCGAATCGCCTTACAAACTTAAACAGGAACAAACTTAATACGAATAAGATGTGCAATTAATTAGTTCAAGAACAAGAACCAATTATGAAGTTCTAATTGAAGTTTTTTTGTAAGGAAGAGAATTTTTATCATATTTTGTGATTCTATTCGATTCTATTTGTTAATTATTATTTCAGATAGTCAGAAGAGAAGTAAAACTTCACAAAGCCTACTTTATGAGGTTAACTTGAACGGAGTTGGGAGAGAAGTTTCAAAATTTTGCTTGTGTACTTCTTTGAGATATAAACTTAGTTCGTATATGAAATCATCACAGAGATTTTAAAAGCTTTTCTCGTTGCTTAGACCGTAGAGCAGGGGCAGGCACATTGCTATTTCGTGTGCATAGGAAAAATCTAAAAGCAGCGCTGCTCCGACACACACAGTGTAAGCTGTACAAGCGCCGCAACGCAGTCGTTGCTACTGAAATTGAGAGCAGTTTTTGCGCTGTTCTCACACACACACAAATGCAAAAATGTAAATGTATTTTTTTGCCTACCTCTGCCGTAGAGAGAACTTTAAAGTTCGGCGGTTGAGAGTGTTCCTACAATTGACAAATTTTTCCTGTTGACTCACACATGCAATACTTGCTTTTGGTTTTTATTGCTTTTTGAGCCGAATAGCCGTAAACTGTTAAATCTATAAAAATCAAATGGGGTATTGTTTAATAGGTATTCGGGTGCTCTGATTACATTTGTGGAAATATTTCTGGGGATGGGGGGAGGTTGGTAAAATTTTAAAGAAATTCAATGAGGTATCGTTTTATAGGTTTTCGGGTGCACCGATTTTATTTCTGGACATATTGGTCAGATCGGTTCGGAAGGTGCTGACTTATGGAGGGGGAAAGGGGGTTAAATCTAAAAAAAAGTCAAATGGGGTATCGTTTCATTGGTTTTCGGTTGCTCCGATTTCAATTCTGGCCATATTTTTCAGATCGATAAGGGAGGGGCTGACTTTTAAAGGTGGAAGGGGGTAAAAATCTAAAAAAAAAAAATCGAATGAGGCATCGATCAATAGATTTTCAGGTGCTTCGAATTTATTTCTGGCCTCATTTTTCGGATCAGTTGGGGAGGGACTGGCTTATAAAAGGGGAAAGGGGGTAAAACTAATAACAAAAAATCAAATGGGGTATCGTTTTATTGGTTTTCAGGTGCTTCGATTTTATTTCTGGCCATATTTTTCAGATCGGTTGGGGAGGGGCTGGCTTATGGAGGGGGAAAGGAGTAAAATCTTTAAAAAAAATCAAATGGGGTATCGTTTTATAGGTTTTCGGGGGCTCTAATTTCATTTTTGGCCATATTTTTCGAATCGGCTGGGAAGGGGCTGACTTGTGGAGGGCGGAAAGAAGTAAGATCAAAAAAAATCAAATGGGGTATCGTTTTATAGGTTTTCGGGGGATCTAATTTCATTTTTGGCCATATTTTTCGAATCGGCTGGGAAGGGGCTGACTTGTGGAGGGCGGAAAGGAGTAAGATCAAAAAAAATCAAATGGGGTATCGTTTTATAGGTATTTGGGGGCTCTTATTTCATTTGTGGCCATATTTATCGGATCAGTTGGGCAGGGGGTGACTTATGGGAGGGGGAGGGGGATAGGATGGGGAAGGGGGGGGGGGGGGGGGGGGAGTAAAATCTAATAAATCGAATGGGGTATCGTTTTATAGGTTTTCGGGGGCTCTAATTTCATTTCTGGGCATATTTTTTGATCGTTTGGGGAGGGGGCAATTTTACGAAGGGGGAAAGAGAGTAAAATCTAAAAATTGATTAAATGGGATAACGTTTAATAAGCTTTCGGGTGCTCCGATTTCATTTCTGGCATATCGTTTCATAGGTTTTTGGGGGCTCCGATTTCTTATGAAAAGTGAAATGGGTTAAATCTAACAAATATTCGGTGCTCTTACTTCATTTCTGGCTATATTTTTCCGATCAAGAGGACAACAGAGAAGGGTGGCAGTTTTCCCACAGTTTCCCACCAAAAAAGTTATATAGGAAGTACTCCTAAGACTAAATCGAACCGAACCTAAACTCGTTTGGGTACTTTTAACTTAAATGAACTCGAGCCGGCTAATAAAATAATGTCAATTTCTTCACATTCACCGAGTAATAGCTTCTCGGTTTTCCGAGCCAGCAACTAAAAACTTCAAAAGCCGAGCTCCACATTCTTATTCAAATATGAATCAGACCATATTCTTGCATTATTTCCCCAGGAGAAGTATCATTATAGACTATATGGTTTTGGTATACCTGTTCATCAATTTGATCATCGATTCAGTTAAAGTATTGATATAATTCTATATATATTTTTATAGAGTCTTTGTTATTTTGTAGGATATTTATTTAAGCCTTTTTTTAGTTTTGAAAAATAGTTGTTGTAGTTGTAGTTGTTGTAGTTCATAGTCAAGGAGGACGGGCACTGGCCTAAGTCTTAAGATTTGAAACGCCTTTTTTTCAGGGGGGGGAAGGGGAGAGAGGTGTACATAGTAATAGGAGGGCTAGAGAGTACGCGGGTTGTGCATTCGAGTGTGTGCTTTTAGGGACTTTCTGTCTGTCTGTGTGTGTGTGTGTGTGTTTGTAAATTCTACTGCTTTGTTCTGCTGCTGTGTCCTGCCAAGAGTATCTTCCAGTTGGGTTCCCAAAAAACGATCGAATATCAATTTTGCTTTGCGAATTAAACTGATAATTAAATTTAGATATCACAATCATAATAATCTTTTTCGAAAAAACTAAGTTCCAATAATTCTGAAATTTACATCAAGAAATGTTTGTGGTTTTTGTTGTCTTTGCTTACACTTACCATGCATTTGCTTATTGCATTTCCTAGTTTTACTAATTGCTACCAAAAAAAAAGTAGTAGTTATGTATATGTATATATATATTGTATGTATGTAGTATGTAGAGTTATAGGCAACGCTTTTTCTTAGATTTTTTGTTTGTTTTGCAGCTTAAATTCTAGTCTGAACTTCCAAATGCATGAAACGCTCTTGACCTAATCATCAGTTGTGATGGAATGTTGTGTTTATTTACAAAAAGAGATTTTTTGTTTGTTTTTTTTTTCCATTTTGTGGTGTGTTTGGTTGGCAGGAGAAAGGAGAAAGTTTTTTTTTTGTTTTAGAAAAATCATAGAAAATCAGCTTGGAGTGCAATGGAGTGCGTGGTGGGGGTGGGTGGGTGTATGGGGGGTGTGCCTAGCTGTTTCATCTAGATGGGGGAGTGGGCCGGTGGCGATTTATTCGAGTCGGAAGTGACGGCCCAGCCGCTATCCTGCTTACTTTCCAAATAGGTGGCTATCTCATTGGCATTCTTGTTGAAGGCCACCATCATGGCGGTGTTGCCACCCGAATCGCGTGCCTGAAGATTGGCCCCAGCAGCCACCAGCATGACACAAATATCGCGGCGATTTTGCTCAGCGGCAATATGAAGGGCAGTCTGGCCGCTGCAATAGACAGAGAGAGAGAGAGATAAGTGTAAGGGAGAGATACAACGGTGACAATAGTACGGTTAGTACATAAATACTTGATTCTAGTATAAAATTCTTATTTTTCAATCCCGAAATATTTGATTTAAGAACTTTGTTCTTCAATTACGTACTAACGGTGTCAAAAGTACTTTAAATACGAATATACTTGATTCTAGTACAAAATTCTTATCTCAAGAATCATTTTTTTTAATTCTAAAGTACTAAATTTAAGAACTTTGTACTTGAATTAGGTAAAAACGGTGTCAATAGTACGGTAACCACAAAATTCTTATTTCAAGAACGATCTTTTCAATCCCGAAATACTTGATTTCAGAACTTTGTACTTGAACTAAGTACAAACGGTGTCATTAAGTACGATAATACTTAATTCTAGTAAAAGATTCTTATTTTAAGTTGGAAAAACTGAGTTTCGGTATATTAAAAAGTAAGGGAGCTGTAGTCGAGAGCCCCGACTACAAAATACCCTGTTCCCTTGATTTCGTGTGTTTTCCTTTACATACACACACACTAACACATACACACACTTCAACATCGAAGACCCGTTTTCGTATCGGCCACTCTGCTTGCTGGACACCACAGGCAAAATCTTAGAAAGGATTATTTGTAACCGACTGGAGAGTGAGCTTGAAAGCAGCTGCGGACTATCTGACCAACAATATGGATTCCGGAAGCACCGAAGCACCACAGATGCCATAAGCGCAGTCACAAGACTGGCCACTGACGCCATAGAAGGTACGAGATGGGCAGGAGGGGGCAAAAAGTATTGTCTTGTTTGCACAATTGAAGTGAAAAATGCGTTTAATTCAGCCAACTGGAGCATGGTCCTTCAATCACTCAGCAGCCGTCGCGTATCACAGTACCTGATACAGCTAGTAGTGAGCTATTTCGAGGACCGCTTGCTCTTGTACAGCTCAAATGCAGGGCAGCACCAGTACTTAGTGAGCGGAGGAGTACCACAAGCCTCAGTCCTAGGACCAATCCTCTGGATCGTCATGTATGACGGAATCCTGCGGCTATCGCTACCTGAAGGTTGCTCTCTTGTTGGTTTTGCCGACGACATAGCGCTAGTAACAGTTGCGAAGCACCTAAACGAGACCACTGAAAAGTGCAGTACCGCGATCGACCAGATGATGATATGGCTATCGGAAAATGGACTGGCGCTTGCAGAGCACAAAACCGAGGCGGTCCTGATCAGCAGCAGAAAGAAAGTGGAGAGAGCATGGGTTAGAGTGGGCTTAACCAAAATTGAGTCCCAACCGGCTATACGATACTTGGGCATCATTCTGGACCACAGACTCTGCTTTAGGCAGCACCTTGAGCATGTTAGCAACAAGGTGGCAAAAGTAGCAACCTCCATCACCAGACTGATGGCCAACCTCAGAGGACCAAAACAGAAGAGCAGGAGATCTGGGCTCCAGCCATGGACATACCCACCTAAAGCCGACAGTGCAAGTCTGTATACAGACTCTGGGCATTAAGAATCGCAAGCTGCTTCTGCACTGTGTCGGAAGAAGCGGCATTGGTTGTGGCAGGCACAATTCCAATAGACCTTCTGGCAGCTGAACGGAGAAGCGGGACTACTGGAAGTAGGTCACAGCGGGACTCCACAATAGCCAAGTGGCAATCCAAGTGGAGCCAAGGATCAAACGGAAGATGGACTCACAGTCTAATACCATCACTGGAGCCCTGGCTCAGTCGACGGCATGGTCAGGTGGATTACTACCTATCGCAAATGCTAACGGGGCATGGCTGTTTTAAGGCATATCTTCACCGGTTTAAGCATGAAGAAGACCCCTATTGCGACAACTGTAGAGACGGCGCCACTGAGGATGTGGAGCATGCATTCTTTGTCTGCCCTCTTTATAGGCCTGAACGCGATAAAGCCTCACGCGCCACTAGCACACAGCTCAGTGCGAGCAACATAGTGAGCTGTATGCTCAGGAACGAGTCTGGATGGCAAGCTGTAGCCAACATGGCGGCGGCAATTCTTAAGGATCTGCGGCTTAGGGAAAGGTGTCGCCGACCACCTTTTTCTTTTGATTTTCGATAGATAATATTGGGCCACTTGAATATATAAAGTTAGTCTATCTAAGAATTGTGGCTCTGACAGTTTTTTGCGCTTAAAGGGGGAGGGGGAGGAATTTTCCAAATCTGAAACAAACTCAATTTAAATCTGGTATACACCTACCTACATGCAAGTTTGTATCTCTATCTCTTAGGGCGTGAGGTCTCTAAGGGGCGTGAGGTAGCAATTCAAATTTTTCGGTCAATATGCGATGTACAGCACTTTTTGAAATGCCTACACATTCAGCTAACTCACGAACTTTTAATCGCCGGTCACTCAATACATATTTTTTAATTTTGGCCACCATTTCTGAAGTGGTCACCTCATTTGGACGCCCATCACGATGTTCATCTTCGCAGCTCAAACGACCTCGCTTAAACTCAGCCACCCAATATTTTGTTGTTGTAAACGAGGGAGCAGAATTACGTAAGGTAGAATCCAGCTCCTTTTTAATATTGGTTGGACTAAGACCTTTTATATGAAAGTATTGTTTCACATAACGATGACCAATTTTGTCCATGTTTGCAAATCAATAACAAGCGTTCTCTATTAAAATCGACCTTGCTTTTAATAGTCGGTACCTCCCCTATTTAGCATTTTTTGTGAACATTTTCCAACACTACTGTGCTAGGTCGGCCATTTCTGGGACGGCCCTCGTACATCCGAATTGACAAATAGGTATCTGAACTCCTCCTTCTTTTTGGTTGGGCTTTGCGCGTTGAGATTACATATGCGGAGACCTGCTTTTTGTTTCAGTGATCAGTCCATCATCATCATGATCTTCGATCAGTCTTGGCTTACTCTAGGGTGTTTATGTATGCCGTGATGTGAAAGTATGATTAACTTATGGTTTCTCGCTGTAATTTGCTCAAGCAGACTTGGATGCACTTCAGTTATGGAGTCAAGATAATCTATTAAATCTTAAATGTTTTAAGTGTAAAATTACATTTTACAGAAGCTTACCCCAATTAGTCACTTACACATTACAGCGTCTAAATGAAGTTAATGATCTTGGGGAAGTTCTTGACCATCAACAAATATTTAACAGCCAGAAGTATTCTTGAGTTTATTAGGTGGTTCCCTACACTACCAAGATTCTTGACACTTCTCTTGTCCGTCCTATTCTGACCCATCAATATTTGACCCATCAAGACTGAATTGAATCTGTGCAAAATCAATTCTTATTGTTTGCTCTTCGTGGTTCCTGAGGTCCGTTTACCATCTTTCTCTAGTGGACTACTTTTTATTAATCTTCCCTCCTTACTTAAGTGTAAATGTATGATTGGTGTAACCTTCTTATAGTTATATTTGGCTACTTACCGCTCCTTATCCGCCATATTAATGACGCGTCGCGTGGCACACGAGATGATATATTTGACAATGTCCTTATGATTATATTTGCAAGCGAAGTGCAGAGCTGTTTGTCCATTCTTGTTCACTGATTGTAATGAGTATCCTTGTTCATGTAGTGCACGTAACTGGAAGAACAGATCCAAAAGGGGAGAAAACGGGCATTATTAGCAATGAGTCGAACTCTTTCTCCAAATAGGCGTAAGCTTAAGAATTCTACGGATAAACTACCATATTGAGATCGCCGCTCTGGGCTGCTAGTAGTACGGCATCGGAAGTTTGCTCCAGTATAGGGCTGTTATATATGCGTGTGCGAGTGTGCGTATGTGTGTGTGTGTTTGTGTGTGTGTGCATAGAAAAGTAGAGAAAACAATATAAAAAAAGTAAGAGTCAAGCATCAGTTTGATTTGAAAAAACACTTTTTTTTTTTGGTATTCGATTTAGAATGAAGCGGGTTGAGATGTGAGAAAAAGTCAAAAGAAGTTAGATATAGAGAGTGTTTGGTTTTTCTTTTATCGACGACAGAGGGAAAGAGTAGAATATAGAATACAGAATACCTGAATCCATAACCAAAAATATCTTCGTTGAAACTGAATAAACGATCTTTGTTGCTGCATGCAGACGAAAAGAAAAAACAAAACCAGAAAAAGGAAGACGAGAAATAAAACCAGAAAAGTGAACGAAAATGTACAGAAAATGGAAAATAATAAGTGGAAACACACAGTTCAGACAAGAGCAGAGTGTAGAAAGATAGCGGTTTTAATACTACGATATTTTGTAATAGATTTTTTTTTTTTTGGAATCGTTTGCAAATGAATAATGACAAAAGCGCCAATTGATTGAGAGAGAAAGAGATAATTTAGACTAAAGTCAAATGAGCAGATAATAAACCCTTTGCCATGAGAAGCTTCCTGGTTTTTCCCATGTCTCACATTAAAAATTACACGTTTTTTTCGATTTTTTTTAGATATTTTTCTTATGTTAATTCGAAGCATATAATTTAAGTAACGAGAGATGGGCACATAGTGGCCCTTTACTTGTTGGTAACACGGATGGTTATTCACTCAAACCGAGATTAAATGCATTTTTTTTAGATACTGTGTCCTTTAGTTTTTCGGTGACAAGATCTTCGTAACTCAATATGATTTACAAGATTAAAAATCATGAATTATGATTTAAGATTCACACGATAAAGCAAACTTCATGTAGCTTTCTCAGTAGGCAAGAGAATCAGGTGAGTTTGTATAACTTTCGTTTATAAGTTTTATTAATTTTCCCTTGAATTTCCTGCCTACTACGAAAACTTAAGAACGTTTTCTTCAAGGCAACAAAACTCCAACAATCAGCAAATGGTTTGGTCCGAAGCTCAAACAAATGACCTGGTTCTGGTTTAGCTAAAAATGTTTATTATGAACTGATTAACAGGGAAAACGGTACTAGTTCATGAAAATTTAGGAAAGCTTTCATTTATTTTGCCTCTTCACTTTAAATTTTTTCGTAAAATCATTGAAAACACAAGAAATGAACTAGTTCTTTTCGAAAAGATTAAGAAATAGAACTAGTACAATAACATTTTTACAAACTACCTTTTCAATTAGTCTTTTTACGTAAAAACGTGTACCCAAACTGTTTCAAAACGCTTAAAATGAACTAGTTCTGTTCAATAAACTTAAAAAAATGAACTAGAACAATTGAAATTTTTCTCTAAAACTTTCTCAACTTCAATCCTTTCTACTTTAAAATTCGTAAATTAAATCATTTAATGCTTTTTGTGACTGTTTTTACGACCTTTTTACTAAGTAAACCTGCAGTTCTTAGCAGGCTCGAGGTCATATGCTTGCACATAATTTAAAACAGAGGCACACAATACCACAAGGGAGGCAGATAGATCGTACAACTGTTTCATGAGTCACCACACTCAATCATCAGTGATCAAACCCTAAAAAGAAACTAGTTCCTTACGAATTTTTTAAACTCTGTACCAAAATCGATGTTCATGGCATCGATTTTTCCCAACATTTTAGGGTAAGCATCTATTAAAATCGACCTAAAATAAACCTACAAAGAACAGGGCCAAGTCTTTGTATATCTGACCCGTAGCAGCTATTAAGAAGATAAGAAATCGGGCCTTAATGTTATACTTGTAATGATGATGGAGTCAATCCAACCAAAACTGAACTAGTTCTCTTTACCCGCAAGTATAAAATACCAAATTTAATACCCCCACGACTAAACAATATACACCTACAATTTAGTGAATCTGCCAGATATCAAGATGTGGTTTTGGACAAAAAGTTATATTGGCACGAAAATATAGCTGAACGTATCAAAAAAGCAAATACTTCACTTTTCTCGTGCAAACGCGCGATTGGCCGCAAATGGGGCTTCTGATACCTCTATATCTTGTGGGTAGAGAAATCGCCAGTAATACCGCACTCAGGCTGAGAGGTGGTACCTGGAAAGATAGAAACTCTGGCCACTCCACTATACTTCTGCATCAAGTGGCAACACCGCCGATGCTTGACTACTGCGTCCCAGTTATAAAGTTTAAACCAAGTATAAAGTCACCATACCAAGTCGTCTGGACTGGAACTTAATGTCTCACTGCAAACCGAATGCCATCAATTTCTACACTGATGGCTCCAAACTGGATGAGTCTTCAGTCCAGAGCTCGGTATCAAAACTTGATTTCGACTCCCTGATCATTGAAGTGTTTACCAAGCAGAGGTTGTAGCCATCCAGGAGGCTACCAACCTTCTGGAAAACCTCGTAATCAGAGGAACTAACGTATTCATTTTCTCAGATAGTCAAGCTGCCTTTAAAGCCCTTGACGGTCATATTAATAAACTCCAAAACTCTTACTGAGTGCCACAGATCTCTTAATAAGATGGCCCAGCACTTTAACATAAATATTGTTTGGGTCCCCGGACACTGCAACATTGAAGGCAATGAGACGGCCGACCACCTCGCTAGAGTTGGCACTACCACTCAGCTCTTACCAGATAGGAGCAACATAGGGGTACCACTTGCGACCTGTAAACTACAAACAAAAGAAACCACCTTTCGAATAACCATGAACCGATGGCAAACGATTCACACATGTGAAGTATCTAGGCTTACATGGCCAACTCTAAATATTAAAAAAACTAGGGCGTTACTCCGTCAAGAAAGACAGAACATTTCCCAACTAGTAGGGGCACTGACTGGACACTGCCTAATTGGAAGACACGCCGCAAGGCTTGGCATAAGACATAATGACTACTGTAGAAGCTGCTCAAATTCGTGCTACTATCAAAATGGTCTAGCGGGAACGATCCTCCCTCTACGACCACATCGTAGAAAGGGTTATATGGTAACACAACGGGCCTTCATTGGCCTAATTGAGGAAATAGGATTCTCTCATTGCAAACTGAAATAAATTGAAAAGAAATTTTCCGATATTGAAAAATTCTACCGTAGGGTCGGAAAATTCCCAGAAACGCGTCGGAAAAGTTTGTATGGTAAGAATTTTATTTTTCGTCCGATTGACTTGAAACTCGGTTTGTAAGCAAAATATGAGAAATAATTGGACATGTATTTCCCCAATTATGGAAAATCCACGCACAAGGGAAATTCCCGGGAAATTCGATATGCAAAAATCTATTTTTAAACCGATTGACTAGAAATTCGGTTGGTAACAATGGTAAGTGAAATAATTTGTAATGTAATTGTCTGATGTTGGAAAATTTGACCTTAGGGTCGGAAAACTCATTGAAAACTCTGCAGCCAAAAACCTACTTTCATCCGATTGGCTTTAAACTTTGTTTGTAAGGATAGTAAAAGATATAACGATGACGGTAATGGTAATGATAACGATAACGTTAACGATAACGGTTCCGATAACGATAACGGTAGCGATAACGAAATCCATAACGATAGTAACAACGGTATCGATAGCAATAACGGTATCGATAACGATAACGAAAGCAATAATGATAGCGACAACGATAAAGGTATAAATCACAATAGCGAAAACGATAATGGTATCGATAACGATATCGATAATGATAACGATAAAGGTATCGATAACGATAAAGAAATCAATAACGATGACGATAACGTTATCGATAACGAAAAAATTAATAAAGATAACGGTATCGATAACGATAAAAAATTCAATAACGATAGCAAAAACGGTATCGAAATCGAAATCAATAATGATAACGATATAGATAACGGTTACGATGACGATGACGATTACGGTAATGTTACCCAATCCCGGTCGGAAAAGAAAATCAGTATCGCCTTTATGTAATGTCAGTATAGACCAGGGGCCGGCAGCTTGCTATCTGGCGTGCATACAAAAATTCTCAAAGCAGCGCTGCTTCCACACACACGGTATAAACTGTTAAAGCTCCGCTGCGTTACGTGTTCGCGACGCAGTCGTTGCTACTGGAAAAGAGAGAAATTTGTGCGCTGCTCTCACACACACCAATGCAAAAATGTGAATGTATTTCTTGCCTGCCTCTGGTATAGACTGACGGCGGCGTAGTGAAGCGCGCCGGGATATATGCTAGTCGGTGTATAAATAAATTTTAGTTTCTCTCTTTTGCTCTTAGATTTACAATTCAAATTGTGAATTACATTTGAATTTTCAATCAGTTTCTTTTACAAGTATTGTAATTTCAAGTTATCTCTCGTAAAGAGCTTCGCTCGTATCGGGTGTTCCACGATGCCCACTCTTTTATTGTCATTTTTTCTTGGATTAAGAAACTGGTCAATTTCATTAGCGAGCAGAAGCTGATGATACCTTTCATCTTATCAATACATATCTAGTGTTACGGTGAAAATCGATAAGAAAGCTTCTTCTGTCAACATTTTGGCACTTTTTGCAAAACTCAAAATGTTCTTTAGCCTTTTCTGAAACTCTTTTTTACTGCAGATTTATCGCGCTTTGCATTGCAGAATTTATCCGGGCGCTTTGCTTTGCCCCCCCCCCCTACATCCGGTACTGGTTCCGAATTTAGTAGCTTCTTAGGACTAATTGTCACCATTTTAGCTCAAGTGATTCCGTACATCTCCTGCAATTGTTCACAGACCTCTTAATATACCTTTCATTAAACTACATTCCTCTACGGTCTACCATATTTAACACGATTGTAAGTACTTATATAAGGATTTGAAAGATATGCATTTGTTTTCCAGGGATTCAATTTCGAAAGTGAGCGAAAAGTCACAAATTTGAAAACGAAACATTGCTTCACCATGTAAATCCCATCTAAAATTTTAAGTACTTTTGTAAAATTCTTGAATTTCCCAAGAGTTCGTCAAAAAGTTTGCTTCATCGTGTTATTCCGAAGTGTTCTCTGCATTTGTACTTTGTTATTTGATGCCTCATTTTATAAACTTCTCGAGTTTAGTTAGTTTGCTCATTTGACTTGTTTTTGCAGTCATTTTTTTTTTTTTTCTTGTTGATGAATGACAAAATGGGTTTATTCCAGGGGGTTTTAAATATTTTCTGTTTACCTCTTCCACTTGGTCACTTTAATGGGCTTGGACCCAATTTGCAAATCCTCATCTTTGTATGAAATTTGTTCGGTATGTGTGTGTGTGTGTGTGCGTGTGTTTGGTTGTGTATCAAAAAGAGATTAACAAATTGTTAGTACGCCTTTTACACAAAAATTATGCATTAATTACAACAAAAAAAAAAAAAGAACACCACAAAAAACAAAACCAGAAAAAAGGCAAACAAAAACTACAAAAGACAAAGTTAGTTGAAAATCATATACATATGTACACTGACCTACCCGTCTCTGGGTTTTTTGTTTTGGATTAGGTTTATATTTTGTGGATGGAGTTTGGTGTGGAATACGGTTTAGTCCTCGCCGTGTGCCACTGTAGGTTAAGTTACGATTAAGCTCGGGTTGTGCTCGAAAGGGCTAGTCTACTTACATGGCGAAGGACTAAGCTGTATTCCCCAAGTGAGAAATGTGTTTTGGTTTGGGCGTGTTCTTAGGTGCTAGTGCATGCAGGGGGGCGGGCGGGGGAGTGTTAAGCGCAAGGGGGGCACATCAAAGCTCGATGCGCTTCTTGCGAAAGTGCAGGTGACAAAACATGCGTCTTTCTATATACGGCAGCCGCTCGGCCACCTCCCGCTGGTAGAGCTCCAACCGTTCCTGCAGCGTGGAGGTGGTGTTAGTGGCAGCTAACAGAAGCCTACCCGTACTGCCCGCTGGCCCATGGCCCTGGGCCTGATCCAGTTGACGTCGCTCGTTTTGCGCCTGCCGCTGCGAGAAGGCCGCAAAGGAGCGCTCCTGATCCGGTGTCTGTGGCATGGTGGCCGCCTCATGGTCCAGTATGTATAGCTCATCGATGGCAATGTCGCAGATGTAGTGCAAATGCTCTTGGGCGCGATCAATGCGAAAGTAATGCTCCGCTGTGCAGGCTGCCACAAGAGGTAGAGGAGGAGTAGGACGGGCGGGGTGATTAACTGTGGTTGAGGGTTGATTGCAGTAGGACTTACAGTCAATGAAGCACCAGTCCTGCGACACCTTGGGATAGGAAATGGACTCCTCGAACTTGGTATTCAACATGTTGCGCACATTCTCCAGATCGCACTGAGATTCGATTTCGATTTGACCCAACTTATTGGCCAATTTGCGCAGCATCTCCTTGTCGTAGTGATATTGCTCATACTGTTGCATGGTGACGCGTAGGATGTACAGCTGCATTTTCTCCAAGGGATTGACTCTGCAAGGGAGGGGGAAGGGGAGAGTAGAACAAAAGGTTTCTCTTACTTTTCATGTCCAATACTTACTGCACATCGCCGCGTCCATGCTTGCGCTTGGCCAGCATCAGCGCCTTGTTAAGCAACTCAATCTCTATAATCGATGGCTTGACGCGACAAGCCTCACCATCCACCTGCATGGGAATGGTGCGCTTGGTAATGATCCTGGCCTTGCGGCACTGGCAAATGCAAGTGCCATGCATGCCAGCCTGCAGCATGGGCAGCTGATACGTGGTCAGGCCAACTACCTCCATGAGGCCATCATCAATGGTGGGCTTGGTCTGGCCAAATGAGTCATTCCAGGGATGAGTGCCGCCGCCATAACTAAGTATAAGAACGAAACACATTACTAAGCCACCTTTTTACATTTTCTCATGTCCCACCTGGGTATGTTGAGAAAGAGGACCGCATGACAGCCAGCATCGCGCAGCTTGCCCGTAAAGTCCTGGCCATCGCATTCGAGTGTCACCCATTGCGAGAGATTACGATATTGCCTTAGTATCAAATCCTTGCCACCCATTTGGCCATAATACATCTTATTTCTCAGCCGCGAATTGAAACGCTCGGGATGTGCTTCGCGTGCCTCATGGAACTCCAATGCAATGTGTGCATCCACACCGAATGAGAAATAATTGTTGATCACATTCAAGGGGACATTCGGTTTGCTGCGATCCACATGATCGTCGGTGACATCATCATTGGGCGTCACCTTGACACGCCAGCGATCCATGAGCACGCACTGCGACATGCCAATCTCACGCAGAATCTTGCCAATTGGCTCATCCGTGTAGCCCTATAGCAAGAGTCATTTGAGCCTTGGGCGATTTAGCATTGAAATAGCCACTTACCCCACCCCAGCCCAGGGAGCGAGCGAGATCATTGCCAGTGCCCAGGGGTAGAACGCCAACAGCTGGCACCGGTTGTAGTGGTGGATGTATCTGATCCAGTACGGAGAGTACCCAACCCACAGTGCCATCGCCACCGCAGGCAAGAATGCGTAAATTTGGAGCCTTGCGGAACATGTCCAGGCTAAAAGTGAAGCATTATGAGTACAACTTCCTTCTTGAAAAACTTCAGCTGTACACCCTTAAGGGACCAGTTCATTTTTAAGAGTTTTAAATATCGCAATGTTGGAATAGTCAGCGTTTTCGGTGTTGGGAACTTGTGTCCAGTTCACCGCGTGTCTTCGACTTCGCTTCTCTATCTCGACTTAGAGTTCCGCGCACACAACCTCACGCTTTCCCGCTCAAAGCCGCCCTCTCCCGTCCGCCCAAAAATGTGGCAGCGATCGTGGCTTTCCGGAAACTCAAAACTGTGTGACCAGAGCGGGTAGGTTAGTGATGACACTGCGGTGAACTAGAACTGGCTCGTGATGGTGACTGCGCCTGTGACTTAGGAATGTTTCATGGTTGGCCGATAGGTTACTTATGACTAATTCTAAAGGCTGTGACGTACTAATTCTAGTGCGTCACAAGACTCACTGATGAGATGAATGGGAATTCAACGAAATTGATTACTAAACTATGATAACTAAACTATGATTAAATTTTCAAAATCACGGCTTATGATCTAATTCATTTTCATTTTTAAAGCGTTTCTATACCTATATTTAAATTAATTGGTCGCTTAAAAAGAACTAACTTTAAAGAAGGTAGATTTAGCTCCGAACCAGTTCAAGTTTTCTGAGATAGACAATAGTTCAATTTTCAAAACTTGAATCTTCCTTGAACTAGTTCAAACATTATACCCTCTCTTTTTCACTCCAATGAACCAGCCCCTTGAGTGCCAGCATAAATATACCCCAAACCAAAAAATTTTTTTTGGCCCCACCACCATCCATACTCACCCCATTTTGGGACCACCCTGGGTCAGATCAAACACTTGACGAGGATTAAGCAAATGTTGAAATTTGCCCAATAACTTAACGCCTTGATTGCCACCGGACTTGGGATTGATAAACACAATGACTGGTATTACCTCCGGCGAGGGAATTGGCTTCACAATAAACGAACGCGGCTCTCGCTTCTCCTCTTTGCCGCCCTTGAGCCGTTTCTGTTGTTGCTTCTTGCTCTTGCCGCCACCACCACCCGATCCAGCGCCCGAACCAGATCCAGAGCCAGCACCACCTCCCGCACTATTTTTGTTGCTGACACGAATCGAGGACTTGAAGTTGCCCTTGTTGGGTAACTTGACAATCCATGATGGTGGCACAATAATGGGTGCATAGTTTCCTGCAACAAAACGAGGCAAAAAATGAGACAAGTGGCTAATTGAGGACACCTTTAAAGCGAAGCCATAACAACACAAATAGTTAATAGGATAGAAAATGTGGCAGGATTGTGCACTTGGACACACCAGAGAGGCATTATGAAAACCATGCGCGCACGCTGTCTACTCCAAGACACAGGTTAGCCTACAACCGACGACCCTGGCTGACAAAACAAAAAGGTCCATGATAGCTGACAATGTTTGAGTGATGCGATGTGTCCATGCGGGTGGGATGCTACCCGCTACCCGCTACCTCATAGCTTTCTGCTTCCTGCTTCCTGTCAGTAATTGTATTTTGCGCTTTATTCCGTTGTCTTGTCTCCCGGCATTGTCTCGTTCACTTGCCATTGTGAGGATTGGACACACACACACACATTCACAGAGAGATAGAGAGAGAGTGTGTTAACAAGACGCTCATTGAGACACTTTATAAAAACGTGCGGGCGATACTAAGTGTGGGCGTGACACAAAAAACAACAGGACCAAAAAAAAAAGCGGCATAAGAAATGAAGGCATTTGCCATCAAACGATTGCCATGGTCAATAATAGTCTCTGGGCTCTTTGGTCTTTCATCCGATGGTATTCAAAGTTGGGTTAGAGAGCCAACAGAATGTGTGTGCAAGTAAGGGAAGATGAATTAAGAGGCGTTTGCTACTCAGAGTCTTACTTTAATGGAACAAATTTAACAAAATTTAAGCGGGTCGCAGGACTAACAAAGTAGCTGATGAAGGTGATCGGTTGTAAAACATTTCATAAAATTTGCCTAATTTGTTTGTCTTAAGTGGGTACGCCAAATAGTTTGCGCGCAAACATTAGCCAAGTAGCTTTCACCTTTGTTTGTGCACCAATTGTTTGAACCAAATATTGGCCCAATGCAAATTCGTTTGCGTGTTTGTGAGCTTGCGCCCCCGCAATTTGGAAAAAAGTCATATCTCCCATAGTTTTGTAGATATAAGGTTTTTTTCTTTTTGGACATATTTGGTAATCAGGATTATTCATCGATCCGTCGAAGGGCCATCCCGGATGAAGGATAGTCGAGTTATAAGGAAATCAAACAATTATGGGCAGCACCGGTAGCATCGGTGTTGGGCAGCACTTCACAGGTACAGAGTATTTTATGGTCGGGCTTGACCAACTTTCTTACTCGTTTATCACTGCCAAGGTCACAGGCTTGAGGACGGCTGATCTGCCGAGCGTTTTAAATGATGCCAAGTCTTCTGCGGCTTAAAATTGCACAATGCACGTGGCTTAACCCAGTGGGAGCAGCACAAAAATTTTTCACAACCGTAAGGATCGAGGTTTGGATGTCAAATAAAGCCTGCAGGCTTGACAAGTCAATGACAGCAACAGGGTTGTATTGTGGCGTTTTCAGCGTGAACAGTGACATTAGTAGGGGTATTGCGTTTGCTGCGCAGTGTTGCCAGATCGTTGGGTGATCTAGTTCGATTACCTAAGCACACTTTGGAGGTCAGCAATTCGAATTCAAAAATATGGACTTCAACTGGCTTGGAAAATTAACCGTCCTCACAACTTGCTTTCCGACCGATCGTTCCTATGACAGCTGTATGATATAGTCATGCGATTTCGATTGAACTTTGTGGAATTACTAAGACGCATGCCAAACCAATAAATTAGAAATTTAGAGACGCTAGTGAAACCTCAAAAGTTTTTCACAATAAAACTATTTTTTCAAAAGCCAAAGAATAATCAGCCATGGTTTGACCACCTATGCGAAGCGGCAAGAAAAACTTTTTTGTGCTCCTAAGACAGGTGAAGGCGGAAAATTCAGATAGTGTAAAAATGTAGTTTCAGAAAGACTTATGTAAGTAAAAACAACAGCAATACTTTCAAAGTCTTGAAATAGAAATCTCATTTATAAAGGACAGGAAATCTTTCTGGACTTATGATAAGAAAACTAATTGGGACCGCGACCTACAGGTCTGTGGTTTGGATATGGACATAAATGTAGCGGAGGTTGAGGCAACTAAAGGTTGATTTTTTAGCTATTATATTTTTGGCAACACTGGTTTAAACAGCTCACGCACGTTTCGTGTTTTGTTTCACTGTCAAACATCTTCAGTTTGGTCTATAATTTAACCATGAATCGTCTTACAAACGAACAACGCTTGCAAATTATTGAATTTTATTATCAAAATGCGTGCTCTGTTAAGAAAGTTCATCGCGCGCTTCTTCCATTTTATGGTCAGTTTAATCGACCAACTGAAGCGGCTATTCGGGCTATTGTGACAAAATTTCGCACCAAATTTACATTGTTGGACACTAAACCACCAACACGCTTACGTAGAGTGCGAACTGAAGAAAATATCGCAGCTGTATCGGCCAGTGTTAATGATGACCATCAATTATGGATTCGGCGCCGTTCGCAGCAATTGGGCCTCTGTTACTCAACAACGTGGAAAATTTTGCGGAAGGATTTAGGTGTGAAGCCTTTCAAAATACAGCTGGTGCAAGAATTGAAGCCGAACGACCTACCGCAACGTAGAATTTTTGGTGAAGGGGCTCTTGGAAAGTTGGCCGAAGATCCACTTTTTTACCGAAAAATTGTGTTCAGCGACGAAGCTCATTTTTGGCTCAATGGGTACGTAAATAAGCAGAATTGTCGATTTTGGAGAGAATATCTGCCCGAAGCATTGCAAGAGCTACCAATGCATCCAGAAAAGTCACAGTTTGGTGCGGTTTATGGGCTGGTGGCATCATTGGACCGTACTTCTTCAAAGATGATGCGAATCGTAACGTAACTGTGAATGCTGAGCGCTACCGTGAGATGATATCCAACTTTTTTTTGCCCAAAATGCAAGAGCTTGACTTGCATGACATGTGGTTTCAACAAGACGGTGCCACATGCCACACAGCACGCGCAACAATGGTCTTATTGAGAGGCGAGTTCGGTGAACATTTTATTTCACGTTCGGGACCGGTCAATTGGCCGCCTAGATCGTGCGATTTAACGCCTTTAGACTATTTTTTGTGGGGCTATGTTAAAGCTCATGTCTATACAGACAAGCCCGCTTCAATTGACGCATTGGAAGACAACATTGAAGCATTTATTCGTGAGATACCGGCCGAAATGTTGGAAAGAGTATGCCAAAATTGGACTTCCAGAACAGCGACATTTTTCCCATTTACAAAAAGGGTACCCAAACTGAGGCGTTTAACTATAGGGGCATATCCTTTCTTAATTCGACTATTAGCGTCCACGCTTTTTAAGCGTTCGGAAAATTGAGTGAAGGAAAAAAATCTTTTAAGAGAAAATCAGTTTGGATTCAAGAAGGATTTCTCAACAATCGATTCATCTTTGTATTGTCATCGATCGTAACAACCTACCTTAGAGAGAAACAGAAACTTTACGTCAGCTTTATTGACTTCAAGGCGGCATTTGATACAATGGGCAGAAGGAGCCTCATATACAAACTCAGCAATATGGGCCTATTGACAAAATTCTTGCGAGTCACACAGAAAATGTATGAGGAAAATATAGCAGCGGTATGGTATGGCTCACAGCTATCAAACTGGTGTCAAACTGGCTTGTTAAACCCGCTGTTATTCTCACTCTATATAAATGACATTACGGAAGCATTACCAGAAGGAATTTTTTTCGAAAATACGCATATCAAAACATGCGCGGATGATATGGTACTCTTAGCTGATTCAGCACATAATCTCCAAAATATGCTAAACCACTTAAACGAATACTGCAAATCTTGGAATTTGAAAATAAACACCGACAAGTCAAAAGTGATAGTATTTAGCAGAGCTCGTAAATAACAATTGTACATTTTTGCCTTTGCGGTCTGCTCAATATTAAAACCGAAAAAATCCATGCACGTTTGCCCTCGCTCTGAGCAGAACACTTCGTTTTTCTGTGTTTTTGTTTTCAGTTGACTGTTCTCAGTTGAGCGTTGCTTGTTTTGCTCTTTCAATAACAATTTATACCGACTGAGCGCTCGCACATTAAGAGTCAGAAGATGAGCAAAAAGCCGAACGACTCACCTCAAAGGGTCTTTTTTTTCTTTTATTTGTTTTGTGTGCGTGTGTGGCTTGTGTGAGTCGCAAGCCCAAGCAGACACCTCACTCACACATACACACATACGAACGCAAATGACTTTTATCTTCTTCGCTCGCAACGATCTGCTCAGTGAATGAGCAGAGCAAAATGTAAACAAATCCATTGGTTGTTCGTTGAACACCGAGCGATTCGTTCATGAGCCGATGTAAACGGTGTATCTCTGACTTTTTGCTCAAAAGGTCCGTAAATAACTGTTATTTTTGGACAACGAAAAACGGTCAATTGTTATTTGCTAGCTCTGGTATTTAGGGATGGTAGAAGTCGTGTAGCTAAAGGGGAAACCAGGAGCCTGAACGGAGCGGAGATAGACTGAGTAACATCTAACAAGTATCTTGAAGTTACCATGACATCAAACTATCAGAGGACGTTAACTGCAAATACTAAAGACTTGTCAGCAAGCAGCAGACTCCACCTTGGGACGCTATCAAAACAGACGAAAGCCTTGGATTAGCGCATCGAGAGACGTAGGCAACTGAAAACCTTCTCAGCGCCTGCTCTTCCCAAGAACGTGAACGCCTACGTGCTGAATATGCATCGTCAAGTCAGGAAGGACGTCAAGAAGGACAAACGATCCTTCGCAGAAAGTATCGCAAACCACGCGGAACAATGTGCGAGGAGTGGCAATCTTCGTGGTAAAAACAAAAGCCAACATAACGCCAATCGGGGCCAAAGATGGAACGAATATTACTCGGATACCTGACCAGCTTTCCCGTTGGAGAGAATTCTTTAAAGACGGCTGAATCGCGGCAGACGCAGCAGCTCCCACAGGCAAATAATTTGATGAGATAAAAAGAGAACAAAAATTCCCTTTTTTATGACTATTTGGCCAAATTTTCATAAAAATTGGAGCAAATTATTTGCATAACTTGGTTTGCATGTAAAATGGGGGAGAATGGGAATACAAATTCATACAAATTCATCAAAAACTCCAAGGCATTCTCAAAACCAGGTTATAATTTATTTAATCAGTTGCTTTTTATTGATTTTAGACCCTAAATTTGACAAATTGTAATTTTCACCTTCCAAATGAAAAGCAAAGAAATGCGAATCAACGCCTGAAACTATGCCACACTTTTCACGGCAGAGAGAAGGGGATAGAAGGAGCAGCATAAAAGGGTTCAAAATGATGGTAATGGTGGCCCATTTCTCTGAGTTTTAACGCACAAATTTTAATTAAGTTAACGGACCGCAATTTATTTGCATGCGCGTCACGTAATTAATCAAAAGGACAGTGGACAGAGGCAGGAACCGGAGCACAAAGGCACAAAGACACAACCCGATAACGAAAAACTCACCCAGTCGGCACTCTTCACCAATCTTGGCCTGATTGAAGCAGGACTCCTTGTTGTGGTAGATTTCATGGCACCAGGCACAGGAGAGCGCCACAATTTCCTTCGAGCCAAACAGCTTACTTTGCACGGCCTGGGTATGTGATAAAGAAATTAATATGGCGAAATGTCAGAAAGAAAAGAAATTCTCTTACCTTGCCGCACTGCTTGCACTTGCCCTTCTCCATTTTGCGATGGACCCAATGGTGATGCGTGGTGGTCTGCTCGCGGTATTGCCGTATACCCACATCCCTATATGTTGGCTTACACGCTAATTGAGTCTTTTCATTCACGATGGGAATGCAATTTTGATGTGCAATTAGCTGACAGGCCGAGCATTTCATGCGCTGGCCGCTCTTCTGCAACAGATGAAGATGAAATTCAAATAACAATTTGGTATGAAATTTACTGAGACAGCTGACACACAATGATAAACAAAATTACAGTTTAACAAAAAGTTTGACTATTAATTTGTCTGTCACAAAATGATAATTGAGTTACATTGTGTTGGGTTGGCGTGGGGGGGTGGGGTGGAAAGTCGAGATACTTGATACCTAAATTTATAAATTTACTTTTCTTCGTAGCTGAGTTGTAACAAAAGTAAAGCCGAAACTCCTCAGGCAATAGTCGATCCAACAAAATATATTAATTTAATTCTGTTTCGTTTCTGTCGCTCGGTTGTCACAAATAAATGGAAAATGTGACTTTCAAATTTGTGAAAATCTTTGGAAAATGCAAGTTCTTAGTCGGAAAAAGAGCGGAAAGCTGTCCAAACTGTCATACAATCAGGTTGAAAATCTTTTTCAAAATAACACATACAAAAATATGGAATACGTGACTTTTAATTTTGGAAAATCTAACCCCAAGGTGGGAAAATGTGCGAAAAAGTGTTGTAGGAAACTTTTTTGTTCATTAACGGATCGGGTTCAAACTTATTCTCAATGATCTATGGTCTATGTTCAAACTTATTCTCAAAGATCTATGTGAAAACTCAACATTGACTGCATAACATTTTTCCGGAAAATTAACCACCTTGGGTAGAAAATGAGTGATAAGACATGTTTCTCTTCTTTTCCACTCTTCTCCTTTGACGCTCAGATATGACAGAAAGACATTTTTGAACCGCTGAGGAGGTATTAAAAAGTCGCATAACAAACTAGAGCAGTTTGCAAATCGCTGAGAAAGCTCAGTCGCTTAGAAATCGCTAAAAAATGTTTGAGAATCCTTTAAAAAAAAAAGGTGTGAGTGAGGCTAACACTCACGGGACCTTGATGTGAAACATGTTGTATACGATATGATGCGCCTTTCGCATTCTTGCGGCTGAGCGTTACTTTATACTCCATATTCCAAACTCCATACAGTTATCGATAATAGTACTCGATTCTAAGTATTTGATATAAGTTCTCGATATTAAGTTGTCGATATTCAGTATAAAGTACTCGATGCCAAGTTCTCAATACTCAGTACTCGATTCTAAGTATTCGATACTAAGTACTCGATATTAAGTACTCGATACTCAGTATTTGATACTCAGTACTCGATTATAAGTATTTAATACTTAGTACTCGATACTTATTATTCGATTCCAAGTACCCAATACCAAGTACTCGATACTCCTTACTCGATTCTGAGTATTCGATACTAAGTATTAGAGACTAAGTATTCGGTACTTAGTACTTGGTTTTAAATAATCGGGTCTAAGTACTCGATGATACATTTAAGATACTCAGTAGTGTTGTGAAAACATTATCCATCGAAATATCGAAAATGCGACCCGCCTCAGTGAAAAACAGAAACAAACTCAGCACAAACTGTCTCTAACTGAGCGGAACACTTTTTCTCGCACGTCATGTGTTTTCTGTTACTTGTGTTCGGTTGAGCAAATCAAACGAGTCGGTCATCCGACAACATCCGACAGCAACTGTTTTGAGCAAGTGCTCACTAAACAACTGTCTTCAAATGAACAGAACACAATAAGTGTCAGCGAAAAGTGTTTTTTGATTTGTTTTTGTTTTGTGCGTTTAGTAGGCTGTATGTATGTGTGTATTTTGCATGTACATAGTTAAGGGTGTCTTCTGCCTTTGAGTGCCGAATGTGACCTTTTTTTTTTTAAGTCGTGGAAAGAAAATGCGTAAAGATTTTCTTAATCTGTTTTTTTTGTATTTGGTAGATTGACGAAATAAATTCCTCTTCATTACCTTCATACATATAAATAATCAAAAAACACGTTGGAAGTATGCTCTTGGCAAAAGTGTCTTTGAATGACAGGAGAGAAACAGGAACGAAACAAAGTGTCTTTGCTCTGAGAGCAACAGAAATGAACAAAAACAGAACTGAAACTGTCTTTCGCTTGCTTTGTTTCGTTGTGTCCATAACCTAACTGTTTTTTGTTGACACGCTAAAAGTGTTGAGAGTTTTTTGCGAGCTCTGCAAGAAATAATTATAGTAAACAAACAACCAAAACAAACCATTTACAATATTTTTCAAGCAATTGTAAATAAAGAATTATATCACTTTCATAAGAAACTCATTGGAACTTAAGAAATCAAATAATAATATCATTGGTAATTCACAGCAAAATTAAGATCATAAGTAATTCATAGCAGAGTATATACGGCTTTTCCGTCTTCAAAAGCGATCTTTTGTTTGAAATAATGACCGTGCTCAGCAGAAGAACTTGCTCCCTGATCAATTATACATTTCCAATGATTTTCCTGCTAAACTCCAGAGATACGGTGCCTTGATAGCCAATTTAACGTGTTAAGATACCGGAGCTTGTATCGAGGATCGTACATTTACGCTCCTTTTAAGTGATACTGATACCATGATACTTAGCGATCATTCTTTCTGCTGAATACAGCCAATCTCAGCCGCCTTGCAGAACATTCGTTCCGATTCGGTCGAAGTCCCGGGAATGAGCATATATCGAGCTGCCACGGGTCAGATTTTGAATAGAGGATCGGTGGAAGAATCGTACAATCCTTCCGAAACATTTGGTGGTGCTGGCAGTTGTTTGGGAGAAGAACCTTTTGGGATGAACTGCGTTTTGAGCAACACCAAATATGGGGTCCGAAATGGTCGCTACTTTGGGCATTATTTGGTTCTCATTGTAGGAACGTCTGGTATTTGTTCTTTCAAGAAGCACTTTGCAGACCAATTGACCTTCTTGGGTGTTCTTCTGATTCTTTGTTGCTTCAAGTAGTTCGGTATGTAGAACGCATATAATGAGAATAATCAATGATATTCTGCACCGCTCTTAGTTTTGAAGAAACAATATCGCTACTCTTAAAACATTGAACAATTATCTTGCATTTTACGTGTTTCCTGAATGCAGTCCAGTTTTAAAACATCACGTTGTGCAAACTATGACTTATCTTTAAAAGTTTGCACGCACTTACAACGTTTCTAGAAATGCACAACTTTCTGCTCCGATAGTATCGATAGTGGGTCTCAACAATCGATGGTTGGCTAAATTTACAACTATCGATAGCTGTCGATGGTTTTCGCAAAACTAATACTCAGTATTCTGTGTAATTGTTTTTGTCTTTGTTTATGTGTTTGTTTTTGGGTTTGTTATTGTGTTTGTTGTCTTTGTTTATGTCTTTAATTTTGTCTTTGTGTTTTTGTGTGAGTTTTTGTGTAAGTTTTTGTCTTTGTTTATGTCCTTGTTTTTGTGTTTGCTTTTGTGTTTGTTTTTGTGTTTGTTTTTGTGGTTTGTTTTTGTGTTTTGCTTTTGTGTGTGTTGTGTGTGTGTGTGTGCGTGTGTCCGGGTGGGTGGGTGGTTGTGCCGACTTGTAATTGATTTCAAGCATGAAATTCAAAGATTACTTAAGAAATTATTAAGAATTCATTTTACATCTTAAAGTTTCCTTAGAAATCGCTCAGAAGTCATTTGTTGTAGCCATAATTCAATTAGTGTGGCTGCATATTTACACTCACAAAATACCAAAATATGTTTGCTTTTATTACTAAACATTTGTTTGCCAACTTATTTGGAGCACGAAAATTATGAAAATTTTGCCTTACAATTTTCCCGCGATGGAATTTCTTAAACAAGTTTTCATAAAGCTAAGGAATTCGACGTTGTAGTGTTGTCTATCCACAATATTGGCAACTTGTTGAGTTGGAGGCGAGCCCTCTCATAGCCTATCAACAACAACAATCGCCCACCTTCCCCCCTCAGCCTTACTGTCTTTTCATGTTGTTGTGTGTGTGTGTGTGTGTCAGACATTTTCCTTCCCATATCTGATTAGAATATTTGCTTTTGCCTAACTTTGACATGACATACCCAACTCACATTGCGTGTCTCTTGTCCCCTCCCTGCCTGCACACATGCAGATAGAGATAAGCAGCATTCTCGCTTTCAGTGCTACCTTCAGTTCACCTACCACCCCTCAATGACCATGACAAAGCACTTGCAACTTTTGGCAGTTATTCTTAGTCTCCCTCGCCCTCGCCCCACCTCTAGCTCTAGTAAAGTATACTCTGCATTGCGTGTGCGTCTCAACAGGAGCAAAAAAAAAAAAATGTTGGACAAGCACGCAATAAATAAATTACACATGTTCTTTTTTCTGTTTCGGTTAATTGAATTGAAGAATATTTTTGGTTGTACTTACAATGCACTCCTCGTTGAGGCAGCAGAGATCACCCGAGGCCGATGTGGGCTTCCAATAATGTTCACCTTGAACGGCATTCTCGGTCCAGTCGGGCACAATGCGTATGGGGCGACGGGAATTGCTCGAGGAGGCTGTACGTCTGGAAAAGAGCAAGGGAGAGTAATGTTAGACATGTTGAGAAACTTGGGCAAAAAAAAATGTGCACAAATTGATAAAGAAATGGAGTCAAAGAATGCTCTTAAAAGTAGGCAATGCTACTTAAATATGTTGCCTTTGGGTTGTGGAAAGAGATTAAGCTGAATTCACCATTCGAACTATGTAAAGAAATGAAACTTTGTTGGAAATGAAACATAAATTATTCGTTTAAATGCGAAATTCTGCAATTTATTAATTAAGTTGGTTTTGTAGACTTGGAAGGGGACTTAGGGGTTGTTCACGATGAAGCAAACTTCTTGGAAATCAAGAGACAACTAATAGAACTTATAGACAAAAGATATAGAATCTCCGCTGATTCTCTCGACTAATAAGTAAACTTAGTGCAGTCTGCTTCATCGTGTAAACTCCGACTAAGTAAAACCTTACAATTCACGCGAAAACATATTATAATTAAATCTATTCAACCAAATTGAATTTTATCGGAATTCGTATGAGTCAAAATATTTGATGACTTGGACCATTATCATTGCGGTTTTGGGATCTTTGTCGTTTATGTTAAATTCAGAGACTTTTTTCAAAGCAAGATAGTATTTGGGGACTAGGAAAACTTCTTGTAAGAGCTTAGAAGAAACTGTAAACAATGTGGTAAGTTCTTTAAAATGTTTGTTAATAGTTTGAGGCAAGTTGGCAGCCTTGTTTAGGGTTGCCGGATATTTCAAAAATATCTATATCGATATTAATATTTTAGGGTATAAAAAATCATCGATATTTTCAGTATTTTAAAAAATAACAGTTCTTTTAGAATAATCAGTTCTATTAAGGTACTAACATTACGCAGCCGAATGGGTCACATTCATTATAGGCATCATTCTTGAGAACTCAGCGACGGCTTACAAAAGTGCCAGGACTCTTAAGTTAAAAGCTAGATTCACCTTTTATACCTATATAAATTAGGAGGTGACACAGAAACCTCTGGATATTTTCATAACGGGTGACACTAAAAAATTGCAGAAACTTTGAGAGAGAGCGCTCTTAGCTGAGCTTTACATAAAAGCATTCGGGATGACATTTCTTTCGATTTGTTCTCCTGTCAACACGTTTTCATGCTCTCCTGACAAAAATTTTCACAAGTAGCCGCCGAGCAAGAACGTCTTCGTGATCGCGTTGTAAAACTTTACGAAATGCACGCTGACAAAGGTAAAGTGTTTACAGTAAACCATTTTACCCAAAAGGGCAAGTCCAAACGCATTATTTAAAGTATTTGGCAACGAAAAATAATAATAAGAGAAGTTGGAAGTGGTCGGAAAACAAACATTATGACCGGCCATGCTGTCAGAAAGCTAGCCCAACTTTTTAACAACAAAGATAGCATAAGTCAACGAGATGCAGCCAGAAAATTTAATTGCAGCCAAGAACACATCAGTAAAGTGCTGAAAAAGAATAATATTGTTGCCAGACGTAAGGAAAGAGCACCAAGTTACACACCTGAACAAATACAAACTGTCAAATCTCAATGTCGGTGGATGTGCAACCAATATCGCCTATCTACCAATATCTCTTTTGTACCAAAGGCACGGAAGACGTTGCGTACAGAAGAACTCTGCAGTCGGGAGCAACGCGGGCTGTTAAGAAGCAATACCGGGAGAAAAGGAGAGAGGAGAAGCGCCTTTTCAGGAGGAAGAAAAATGAGCAGGAAAGGCTCATGAGGAAGGAAGTCGAAGTGCTGTTCGGAATTAGAGAGACTCAAAAACTCTACCAAAAGATTAGGCAATTAACCGAAGGTTTTAAGCCCAGAGTCACACTATGCAAGGACGAGCACGGAAATCTGGTCACAGATCCACAAGTGGCGCTAGACAAATGGAGGAACTATTTCTCCAACCTGCTGGGAGGTGATGACGAACACAATGCCGCCGCTGGGGAACTAGTGACACCACCAATCGATAACATAGAGATAGACCCGACGGACCATTATGAAGTCTGGTTAGCCATAATAAGCCTAAAAAGTTACAAATCTGCTGAGGAGCTGCCCGCTGAATTGTTCGAGGCTGGCGGTGAAGAGCTGGTAAGGTGCATGCACCAACTCCTATGCAGAATATGGTCCGAAAAAAGCATGCCCGAAGATTGGAATCTAAGCATACTTTGTCCAATATTCAAAAAAGGAGACCCTGCGGTTTGCGCCAATTAACGCAGGATCAGTCTCATTCCCATTGCATATAAGGTTATATCATGCATCCTATGTAAACGTCTAAAGCCGAGAATGAGTAAACTGGTTGAACCTTATCAGTGTGGCTTTAGACCTGGCAAATCCACCACGGACCAGATGTTCACATTGCGACAAATCCTGGTGAAGACCGAAGAGAGAAAGATCGACACCCACCACCTTTTTGTTGAATATAAATCCGCCTTTGACACGCCGATAAGTTCAAAGTTCTTTGAAGCCCTGTCTACTTTTGGTATACCGTCAAAATAGTAAAGAACCTCTCCGAGCCTTTCGATACCAAAAGAGGTTTTAGGCAGGGTGACACCTTATTGTGCGACTTTAATCTGCTGATGGAGTACATACTGCGCCAGTGCCCAAATGCAAACAGAACGGGCACCATCTTTACCAGAGTTCACATGCTACTTGCATATGCCGATGATATTGATATCATCGGCAAAAGCGAATCTGTGGTAAAACAGGCGTTCTCAGAGATAGAGAAGCAGTCAAAACTTATGGGCTTAGCGGTAAATGAGGATAAGACGAAGTACCTACTATCAACGCGCAGTGAGTCTACGCTTGGACAATCTGTTGCAATGAGAGAATACAACTTCAAGGATGTTGAGGACCTTGTCTACCTCGGAACGACGATAACCAGCGACAACAACACCAGTCTGGAAATCCGAAGAAGATTCACTCTGGCAAACCGATGTTACTACGGGCTTAGTAAGGAGTTCAAGAGTTAGGAGTTAGGAGTCGCTTATCATCCCAGTCCTGCTACACGGCGCAGAAGCATGGACATTAACAATAGTGGATGAGGAGGCGACCGGCGTGATCGAGAGAAAAGTTTTTTGGAGGTGAGTTCCGCACCCGTATGAACCACGAACTGTATGAGCTCTATGGGAAGGCGAACGAGTTAGGAGGCACGCCCGGGCCGGGTCGACCGAAGCGGAGATGGCGCGACCAGTGCCCTTCTGGTGGGATGTCGCTCGGTACAGAGGCGAGTGGCGGACATTAGTCGCAGCGGCTTATTCTTATCCTTAGCACAAGATTCGCCGGCGTCGCTTTTCCAATTAGTGGTGGAACTTTTTTCGATCTTAATCGATTCACAAAATTTAAGTCGATGTTTCTCACGCGGGGAAAATCGATCGATTCTAGAATCGATATATTTGCCAGCTTTACCCCAATTTGTAGTTTTTTTTGGCAAGTTTTTGGCAGCTTTTTTTTAAAAGAATTTACTTAAGAACTGTTGATAAGTTGCCGGCCTTTTTAAAACTAAGAATTTTTGAACAGTTGGCAGATGTTTTTGATAAGTTGGCAGCTTGTTTTAAAAGAATTTTTGTGGAAAAAACCAATCATTTGTTGTTGATTAGCCTTTTAAAACTAAGAACATTTGACGAGTTGGCAGCACTGCTACTTGTTTCTGGCTTTAAACACCAAAAAGTATCACCCAGATAGCTATAGAATTATCTGTAATAGAAAGAAAAAAAACAATATTGTAAGGTGGCAACTTCCACATCAGCAGAATTCCACAAATAGTGCTGCAATAGTTCTAGACAAGGTCTAGACAAGGTAGAAAATTGGCCCAAGATGAAGCAGGTAAACCAAATAGTGGCAAAATGGCCTCATAAATACATAAATCATCATAAATATAAAAAGAAAAGAAAAGCCAGCTGCCTGGAAGAGAAAGCTCTTCACAGTAGCCCTTGTCGAAGGTGACTAAAGAGTAACGTTACGAGTCGTTAGCTGGTAGGAAAATTGACAGAAGTTTCAAAGCAAAGGCCTACTAGGGTGAAAATAAAAGTCAGTTTGAGTCAGTCTTAAAAATTCTTCAAATTTTAAAGGTGGGCAAACTCTTCGCAAACATCTATTTGAAATTATATAAAGAAGGATCGAAAGGGGGATAAGAAAGTGTAGAAATATTGATGAAACAGGTTCAAACTTAAGGGTGTGAAATGACAGCAATAGCAACAACTCCTCAAATGTTACGTTCCACCAAGCAAATGTGTCCCTGAATACCCACTGCCACTTCCACACACACACACTCACCTATTGCGTCGCCAGCTGCCCAAAGAGTCAAGCTTCCTTTGACGAAATGCCGACTTTCTTTGCATGCCTATAGAGGAGCGACGAAAACGGCGACCCACCACACCCCCCGCCGAACCTGATTCCACCCAGGCTGCCGCTGCTGCTGCTGCAGCTGCTGTTGCCGTGGCTCCATTGCTGCTGCTGTCGCTGCGTTGACGCATTCGCTGAGATTGAGGCTGTTGCTGCTGTTGATGATGACTTGACGCCGTCGACGTTGACGTGGATGATATGGAGGTGCTACTCCCACCCTCATATTCATCTTCCGTTTGGTATTCCTCGCGAACTGCATGAAGCAGGCGTTCCATGTTCAGCAATGTTGCTGCTGGTCTCGTCAAGTTGTTGCTGCTGCTGCTGCTGCCGTTCTGATTGCTGTTGCCGCTGTCGCTGTCACAGTTCAAATAAGATATGAACATGGCAACCACACACAACTGTTCCTTGTCCCCTCTTCCAATTTATATATGTAGATATTTTTTTTCAGTTTTTCATTTCGTTTCACTTCATTACACACACGCACACACACAAACAACACATTGTTCACGTGCTCCCACAGCAAAGTCGATGTTGATTCCGATTCCGATCCCGAATGCAACGCCAATTTGGATACTGTTTTGGTTGCTGCTGGTGCTGGTGCTGCTGTGGCGGCTACTGGCATTGGCTGTCATTATGAGTGTACAAAGATTGCGGGGAGATATAACGTTTGGTGTTTGCGTTACTAACTTGAGTGGGTTATACGCGACTTTGGCAAGAGTTTGGTTTGATCTTTATTGGGGATGAGAGATATATTTTTTTTTTCGTTTATTTCAAAAATAACGTACCAATTGGTACCGATTCTTGTTCTTATATCATGTTAAACTTGGTTCTAAGCTACGGTTTCTTAGTCTGCGGTTACCCACGCTAACCCCAGCTTAGCCAAATAATTTAATTAAATATTTAAACTTCAGTTAAGTCCCAATAGATTTATCAATGAAATCATAGATGGGCAAACAGCTGATATGCACAAAAAATATTCGAAAAGTCCGGTCTTAAATCAATCCCAAACGATGTCAGAAGTCGATAAATCCTGGATATGGTCAAAATTAATTCAATCCCGGTATTCTTTTCCCGATCCCGACTTTAGTTTGGGAGAGCTTGATTTTTGCTCGATATACAGTTAACTTGTTATTCGAACTCGACTTAATTCCTCAGTCGGAGAAGGCCCGATTATTGATTTTAGCTCGACTTTCGTACTTCATTTAAACTCTAAGGATCTAAGCTAAGTATCCCATGTATCTGTTATAAATATTTTTTTAAAATCCAGTTGATTTTTCTGTCATATCCCATGGATTTGCTATTGACATTTTTTTAGCAGCTACAAGAAGTGACCATCCGGTTCCGACATACGTGGTGTGCGCAGCTAAAAGATATCTCAGTGCAAAATTTCAGCTCGATAGCTTCAAAACTGAGGGACTAGTTTGCGTAGAAACAGACAGACGGACGGTCAAAGCTCAATCGACTCAGCACGTTATGCTGATCAAGAATATATATACTTAATGCGTTCTAAGCTTCTGGGCAAAATTATAATACGCTTTTCAAGTGTAAAACAAGAAAAAAAATCGGTAAAGCCCGACTTTAATATACGATGTACCTGTGAAGTGCTGCCCATCACCGATGCGACCGGTGCTGCCCATAATTGTTTGTTTGCCTTATAACTCGACTATCGTTCATCCGATTTTTACCATTTCTTTGGCGGATCGAAAAATAGTCCTGATTACTGAATATGTCCCAAAGGAAAGAACCGTCTATCTATAAAACTGTGGAAGATATGACGTTTTTACAAATTTGCGGGGGCGGAAGGGGGCGTGGCAAAAATTGAAAATAAACTTGATTTAAATGTCAAACTTCTATCTCTTACCATCACTGAGAGATCTCATCCTGTAGTTCAGCTAGTGTCAAGGCACAACCAGGCCCAACGACCTGATGCATTATTGAGCGTCAGTCGCGTGGTTAACGACAGGTAATGCATCACAGCGCAAGTCTAGTACCTGAACTATAGTGTGCACCCATCACCACACTAACGACTGGTAATGCAGGGTCGTACCGATCGGTACGTTTTCCGGACATTCCCCTGGCTGGTGGTTGGTCTGGTGGCGAGTGCTCACTACGAAGAGCTAGGGGTTAGTTAGTACCGCACTGGTGCAGCCGAACTACAGGGCAGTTTATCTTTTTTAGTGACCCTGACTAGTGACTTTTTTCGGCGACTTTAGTTCAACGACACTTTTTCAGTGACTCTAGTTCAGTGACTGTTTGTTCATATGGACAGACGGACATTGCTAGATTGTTTCGACTGTTGATACTGATCAAGAATATATATAATTTATAGGGTCGGAGATATTTTTGCACAAACTTGCCTTACGAATTTTGGTGAATGGGCGCTGGCAAAGTTGAATGAAGATCCACTTTGTTTATTTAAAAATTGTGTTCAGCGACAAAGCTCATTTCTGGTTGAATGGATACGTGAAGAAACTGCCAATGCATCCCAAAATATGGACTGTATGGTGTGGATTATGTGCCGGCGTCATCATTGGACTGTACTTTTTTAAAGATGACGGAGGCAGGAATGTTACTGTGAATAAAGAGCGCTACCGTAAGACTTTTTATACTCTGTACCAAAGGTACACAGAGTATATTAAGTTTGTGCAAAAGTATGTAACAGGCAGAAGGAAGCATCTCCGACCCTATAAAGTATATATATTCTTGATCAGTATCAACAGCCAACATCTGTCCGTATGAACAACCAGATCTCGGAGATGGTAAGAGATAGAGGTTTGACATGTAAGGGACATATGCTTCTTATACTTGCAGGCAGATCAAGATTATTTTAAATTTTTGCCACGCCCCCTCCCGCCCCCGCAAATTAAAAAAAAACGTCATATCTACCACAGTTTTATAGATAGAATGTTCGTTCCTTTTGAACATATTTAGTGATCGGGATTCTATAGTCGAGTTAAAAGGAAAACAAACGATTATGGGCAGCACCGGTCGCAACGGTGATGGGCAGCACTTCACAGGTAAAGAGTATTTTATAGTCGGGCTTGACCGACTTTCTTACTTGTTTTTTGCCCAAAATGGAAGAGCTGGACTTGGCTGACATTTGGTTTCAACAAGCCGGCGCCACATGCCATACAGCACGCGAAACAATGGCCCAATTGCGAGGAGAGTTCGGTAAAAAGTTTCTTTTTAAGTTTGAGGCCGGTAAATAGGCCGAATAGATCGTGCGATATAGCGCCTTCAGACTATTTTTTGCGGGGCTATGTTAAGGCTCATGTCTATAGCGACAAGCCCGAAACTGTTGACGCACTGGAAGCGTCAATATTGAAGAATTAATTCGCAACATACCGGCTGATATGTTGGAGAGAGTATGCCGAAATTGGAACCAGCGTATGAACCATTTAAAGCGCAGCCGCGGTCAACGTTTACATGAACTCATTTTTAAACATTACATTATATAGATCGCTCTACGACTCAAATAAATATTTTATATTTTTCATGAATTTTATATATTTTTTTATCGGCTTATCGGTTCACGAATAGAAAATTTGATACTTAAACAACAAAGATCAATTTGACAATATTTCGCATTCCTTTGGAGCATTTTAGTTTTAACAACAAAAAATGTCATAAAAAAGTATATGTAATTGATGATCTTAATTCGTCATCCAATGGAGCTGAATAATGTAAAAGTGACAGTAATAAATAGATGTGACCTAAGATGAATATGTAAAATATCGCTGCTATCGAGACCGTCGTTTTTCCGTGCACGATTCTCGAATTAAATAGTGTGGCTGCATATTCCAAAAAAAAGCTAAAATACCAACTATTGAAAAGAATTCCAAATCAACTTAGATATGCCCCCTACCAAGGCTCAATTCAAAGTTAGAGCATTCGAAGAGTCATATAATTTTCCTAATTTTCCACTTGGCTTGATTTTAATCTCAACCCCTTTCGTCTCTTGCTTTATCCACGCTTTAATACTTTTGTATACAGTTTTTTGTTGTGCTTTTGTTTATATGCATTGTAATTAAATTCTTATCAGATGGAAAACAGAAAATGTGACTGGCTTTTAGTGGGGCTGGGTAGAAGGGGGAAGCTCTAAACGTGCCTTAATGTACGTGGCCAACTACTGGGTTGGTGTCAGTTGTTTCATGTGTCAATTGTCAACGCCTTGCTTTTATTTTGATTTCCCTGTTCTTTTTTTTTTTTTTGGAAGTGCGTTTGGTAAGCTGGTTTTGACGCTAGCTCAACATTTGGTGCCATATTTTTGGCATCCACGCTTGATTTACGGTTAAATGTAGCGTACAGTGGGTGAGTGAGTGAGTGTGTGTGATTGACGTGGCCTTCGCCCTTGACCTCTTTCCCTTCTTTCTTAATGCAATTGGCACCCACATCTCCAGCTTCGTTTATATTTAGTCACCGCCTGCATTTGTGTCCAAAAGGTCAGTGGTTTTTGAGGTTAAGGCCTGACCCCAGAAGCTTTTTGAGTAGACCAAATTGAATTTGCAAATCAATTTGCGGCCTGTGGTCTTAACTATGACAGCTGACAAGTGCTAGGAACAGAGAAATTATTAAACAAAATGTTGGAGCAAAGATTTCTGTTAATTCAGTATCAAAAGTGGCGACCGTGACTGTTTTTAACATTCCATCTAATTGATTCAATCGTTTGAAATGATTTTTTTATTGACCCACACAAATATTGGCAAGTGACCACAAAATTTGAAACGCAATTTCAAATTCGGATGTGATTAATTTGGCTGCCATTGAGGGCAGAAGGAGGAGGAGGCAAAGCAGAGCGGAAATGCTGCTCCGGTAATGAAAGGCAAGCGAATATGTCGTCGTCGTCGTCATCATCAACATCGTCGCCGCCGTCGCCGTCGCCCTCCTTGACAAAATCAATAAAAACCTTGAAATATTTTTACGTTTTTCAATAATGACACTTTGCATTTGGCTCTTCTCTAACCATTGAAGCATCTTCTCTTGGTGTAGTTTGCTTTTTCGCCATTTGACATCATAAAAATATAATCGTAAAAGTATATATGAAAATGCGTTTTAGTGTTTTGCACGGTTTTTATCACCTCCAGAAAGGGTAGCCTGCATTTTGTATGGATTTAGGTTTATGGATTGACTTCGTGAAATTCATCCACTTGACATTTTAGTAGCAAAGTCTCTGGAAATGGAAATTCATTTTGTTTTTCTCATCAACGCACTTTTCATTTCGGCTATTAATAACAGTTGCGACACCAACTATAAGCTTTGTGCAGGGAAGATTTCGAGCCAAGCCAAAATGAAAAATTATCTCCTCGTCTCGTTTGTGATGGCGATTAATGTTCCAATGGGGGAGGACTGGCATTGAAAACTCGAGAAAAGGATTTGAAACTAATGAATATTAACAATGGCCAATGCATTCGCCCCGCCAGCAATCTGCAAACGACATTAATATCCTTAATTGGCATTAAGCGTTCGTTTGAGGGGGCGAACATTTTGAAAATGAGACCAAAGACCGAACAGAACAGGCAATGCCATAGCCATAGCCAGAGTCAGAGCCAGGGCGAAGCATTTCAATAAAAACGTAGCCAAAAGGACGTGAAGTGTGGGAGTGGATTCGGCAATTGGATAGCAGGCAGTTGGCTCAAATGGCCAGAGATATATTGTGGAAACTTTGTAGACAACCGAGAGCAGCGGTGGCGTAGGAGTGGGCAGTCTGGGACAGAATTTCTTGAATTTTTGCATTTCAATTTCTTTAGCCTCGAGCTCTCAAGTCTCTGTGTCTTGTGTCAAAAAGTTCGACAACAATTAGCAAAATTAAAAAAGTGACAAATGAAAAGCGATGAAAATGTCCCTTGTGTGGTAAAACATTGCAAATTGATAAAAAAAAATAAACATGTTTTTACCTAGTTTTGATTAAAAGATTATGATTCAGTGACTTTTTCTTAGAGACTTCTTTTCGGTGCATCTTCTTTAGTAACTCTGATTCAGTTACTTTTACATCGTGATTTTTTTTCTGTGACTATTGTTTAGCGATGCTTTTTTAGTGTTTCCACTTCAGTGACTGTTTTTTAGTGACTTCTATTCAGTGACTATTGTTCAGTGACTTTTATTCAGTGACTTTTGTTCAGTGATTCTTGATTATTTAATCATTTTCAGAGACTTTTTTTAAAGGACTCTAATTCTGTAACTTTTATTCAGGGACTCTTCTTCAGTGCAATTCTTTAGTAACTTTCCCTCAGTGAATTTCCTTCAGTTTAATTTTTTATAGGGACCCTTGTGACGCTCCATAACCATGTCACGCACAATTCAGTATTATTTCAAATAAGGCGCCCAACTCCAGTTATCAATAGTTATAAGCGATCAAGCAAAATGGCCGAACGCGTTAAGGAAGGCGTTAGAGATTCTTGACCGAGCAGCAGCTATATAAGCCGGCTTTGCAGCCCAGAAGAGGGGACTTCTCGTTCAGAGCTCGAGGCGTGCAGTGGTAAGTCAACATCGTAGTATCATTGATCACCCAGAATGGGCCTGGCATCTGGCTAACTAACTAATCCTCTCGTGGTCTCAGAGTGCGCCTTGAATCTGTTCACCCGTCGACTCTGCGCTAATATTGGGAATTGTCTCTTGAAACGCCCCATGCAACCGAAATCAGGGCACGAACTACACCACTGAAGCGACTGGCTTCTCCTAGCAACTCCGGATCATCATCCTCAACATCGGGAACGCGTCACTGGCGGAAAGCCGACACCTAGAGTGTGTTCTCCTCTATTATCGCTATAGAATTAAGTTAAATAAAACTATCACCTGAATAAAGTCATTCAATGAAGACTCGATTAAGACACTACTCTTGTTCTTTCTGGGAGAACTCAAGGGAAATTTATGTTCAGCTACCACGCCGTGTGGTCGGGTGGATCAGCGGCTAGTGTGCGCGACCGCTGTGCAAGAGGTCGTGGGTTCGATACCGCCTCGGAACATCTAATGAAAAGTTTTTTCTTTGAATAAACTTTACACTCGGTCACCCCTCTCTGCTGTTGGCGTCAGTTTCGTAGTAATTAGCCATGCAAAAGCTTCTCAAACTGCAGTTCGGATTTGACAAAGGCGTGGTTAATCTGTTGGTCACTTTCTCTTGTGCGAAAATTAGAAGCGCACAAGCCAAGAGATTGAGAGAGGTTCGGCTTTGGCCTTTTGGAGCTGTGTCAAGCCATTTTACAACCACGCCTAAAACAAAAAGAAATTAAATTTCTGTAACCCCTGGCCCCGGCGAGCTACACCCCGGCCAAGTATCGTTACACCCTGATTCAGTGACTTAGCGACTTTTTTCTGTGACTTTTGTTCAACGACACTTTTTCTGTGACTACTTCAGTGACTGTTTCTTGGTGACTTTTATTCAGTGACTTTTATTCAGCGACTTTTATTCACTTGTTCAGTTACTTTTATTCAGTGACTCCTTTTCAGTGACTTTTTAACTAGTTCATCTTCTTTAGTGAGTCTCTTCAGAGACTCTTTTTTAGTGATTCTCTCTTAAGTGACTTTTCTTTAGTAACTCTAATTCAGAGACTGTTGTTCAGTGCCTTACACTACATATAATAGATACCGCACCTCATACAAACACCCTAATTTTTAGTTTTGAAGCTTCATGGCACAATCGAAATACGGCTGCAAAGAGCATCTTAGTTTCGATTTTATTATACGTCATAGCCGATTGAGGTTCACATTTTCACTACGAATGCTAGTGTCTCAGGTGGCGTTGAGCAGTAAGTGCTTATCTCTTAGATTGAAGGTTGTGTGTTCGAGTCCTGGTGGAAAAAGTCGCAGGGAGCCAAATCTGGTGAATACGGTGGTTAAGGCATGATTACGGTGTTGTTTTTGGCCAAATAATCACGAACAAGCATTGATGTGCGAGCTGGTGCATTATAGTGATGCAGAATTCACGATTTGTTTCTCCACAGTTCCGATCGTTTGAGCAGTATAGCTTCACGCAAACGTTGCAAAACTTCCTTGAAGTGTTTCTTATTAACTGTACGACCTCTTGGCAGGAACTCATGTTGCACCACACCAATGTAATCAAAGAAAACAGTGAGCAAAACCATCACATTTGATCCAACTTGGCGCGATACTAATGCGACGTTGCTTTTGCTCAAAATTTAGCAATTTTGGAACCAACTTCGTTGTCACACGTTTCATGCCCAAAACATTCGAGAAAATTGAATGGCATGAGCCGATTAATATGCCAAAATCCTCTGCAACTTCCCTAATAGTGATTCGACGATTTTCCAAAACTATTTTTTTCACTGTTCCGATGTTTTCTTCTTAATCGAAGAGCACACGAAAACGTGATTAACCTTTTCAGTTGCCAAAAACAAACTACTAATCGAAATTGGCTGCTAATGCAAACTTATGAAAAATCAAACTTCACCTTTTCTCTTGAGCACACCTCGTACACTAGTGGCATTTTGGTATACTGCGTTATGGATCTTGTCTTTGGTGCAATCTTGGACACGAGCATGTCAAATGTTATTACGTTCATTCTGACAAAGTTTTTCTGCATTCAATGTATTTGTTTAATATATATAACTCAAAATGTTCCCAATACAATTAATGAAGAGTGTTTAGTTTTGGTTTAAAAATAAAATAAATATGCGTAACTAGATCTGTTGCCTGATTTCTTCAATGTGTCTCCTCAGACGGTTTAAAAGCGGGGCTTCAAGCGCTTTTAAGCCGTGTAAGTATTTGGGTTAAAAATGTATGTTTATCAAATGTAGTGTCAGATCAGAGATCAATATTCCAGTAAGTCCACATCAACTAATCCTCATTGGCAGCCAGGGCGAGGACAGTGAAGCGCATTTCGGTGGGATCACGGGCCATAAACTCTTGGCACACCTTGGCGGCATCATTGACAAAGGTCTCCTCGGTGGTCTCGCCATGTTTGATGGGGAACGACTTACGGCCATCAAGCTCATACAGTGTGCCATCCTTATTGACCAAAGCAATGAAATGATGAATGACTGTCTCATGCTCGGCGGCATCAGTTTGACCCTCTTGAGCCAATTGCTCATGATCAGCGGTGAAATCCATATCCTGCTCCAAGGCCTGGCTACGCTCTTCGGGCGTCATCTTGGCGGTCTTCTCCAGGAAGTTCTTCAAGACACCATCAAGCACGTCCACATCCTTATTGTTGGCCACGCAGTGGATGAGAGCCACAGTGCAGCAGGCATTGTGGATAAATTGACGCATATAGAATAGATCTTCGGGGTGCTTGGTGTCCCCAGCTTCCTTTATGCGCTCATGCTCCTCGGCGCGATGTTTCTCATACGACTCGCTGCAGGGAAAGAACAATATAAATGCCTTCACCGGACGTGGTATCCAGGCCAGAGTCTCCTCCTCCAGCCCAATGACGTCAGTCACCGACCAAGAAGGCGACACACCCAATTTGTGTATGTACTTGGTCAGTACCTCCGGGTTCGATTCCATAGGTGTCCAGGTTGCCATTTTTTATTTAATTTGAGAAGAAATTTTTGAGTGATTTATGCAAACCTTTACGAACTCCAAGTCGATCTAATTTTGACAGTATTAGCGACACTATTGTGTTTAGTGCTTGAACTTTCAGAACATTTTTTGACATGATACAAACGGAATCGGAATTTGTCAATTTTGAAATGATAATTTTTATTATCGACATGTCTAATGTGTTATATTCAGTGACTTGTACAGTGACTTGCATAATGACTTTTAGTGCTTTAGTGACTCTGTTCAATGACTCTTACTTAGTGACTCATCTTCAGTGACTTTTCCTTAGCAACTCTACTTGAGCGACTGTTGTTCAGTGACTTCTGTTCAGTCAATATTATTCTGTAATTTTTGTGCAGTGACTCTTCTTAGTGGCTCATCTACAGTGACTCTTCTTCAGTAACTTTATTTCAGTGACTGTTGTTCAGTGACTTCTGTTTAGTGACTATTATTCTGTAATTTTTGGGCAGTGACTCTTCTCAGTGGCTCATCTACAGTGACTCTTCTTCAGTAACTCTATATCAGTTACTATTGTTCAGTGACTTTTGCTCAGTGACTTTTTTTCATTGGCTTTTATTAAGTTTCTTTTATTCAGTGACTTTTATTTAGTGACTTTTATTCAGTGACTCTCCTTTAGTATCTCATTTTCAGTAACTTTTTCTTTAGTGACTCTTGCTCCAAGGTTCTAATTTTTAAGAAACATTGGAGGAGACTGAGTTGGAAGTAGGCAAAACCTACAAATATCTGGGAATTTGGATATATCATAATGCGGAGTTTAAATATCATTTGCAAGACAGGTTTAAAGATGCAATGGTGGCTATTAACTGTACAGGGAAATCTCTACTAAGTAAAAAAGATGTGCCAATCAGCACTACGGCGCCCGAGTTTAGGGTATTATGGACTACGACGAGGTCGAGAGTCTGCTTCGATATTTCGTTAAAAAGTTGTTTCGTCTGCCAAGCTTTACGCTTAACAGGATGCTCTATCTTGAAACTGGGTCGCCTAATCTACATATATTGTATACCGCAGAAATGCATTTTAAATATGTTTAAAAAGTTTTCAGTATGCCAGACCACAGATTGCCCAACATATTGGCCAGGTCTTTACTACGCGAACGTCAGCAATTATTAATCCAATGGGAAAACCTAGCTTTCCTTAGATCACCACTCTAGCTGGGGATCCTGGGCGATGCAAACTCATTGTAAAATGGAAGCAGCTAACAGACAGTCTCAGAGAAGCGCTGAGCGGCAAATTTACAAAGAATTACTCTTTGACCATGGAGAAAGGAACTATTTCAAAGACACCTTCACAGCGGATCAAATCCGAACCATCTTTAAGGCTAGAGGAAAGATTCTAGATCTAAACTTTGTCCCCAATATAGCAAGCTGCGACATCAATTTTCGAGATATAGAGAATATTTGCCACTTCATCGGAGTCTTTCCCATTTTGAGGGAATACCGTTTGCTTGATTATGGCAAGTCAGAGCTACAACGGCACGAGACACAACATTTTCTAAATGGCAAAAGCTGATCGGCACTTTATAATTTTACAAGTCAGGTTTTAAGGCATAGAAAACAAATTATTGAAGGACAGTTTTGAAAAACGGCAACATGGCTAATTGAGTTCTTAGCTACGCAAATGAACGATCTGGTATCTGGGGAAGGCCCGGGAAGCCAGGTGCGTAGTAAGAGATTTAGACAGCAGTGATCAACAGACGGTTATAAACCAGGTCGATTCGATTAAAGCTCTTGCTTAAAATTTATTAATAAATAGGAGTTAAATGTTATCAATATATAAATATTTTAAAAAAAGAATCACTCCTACTACTACTACTACTGTAACTCTTGTTCTATGAGTCTTTTTCAGTGCCTCTTTTCCAGTAATTTATATTCAGTGACTTCTTTTTGGTGACTTTTATTCAGTGACTTTGCTTTAAAGACTTCTCTTCAGAGACTTTAATTTAGTGACGCTTGTTCAGTGCTCTTTCGAGACTTTTTTTTAGTAACTCTTCTTCAGTGACTGTTTTTCAGTGAGTTTTATACAATGAGTCTTGTTAAATGATTCTTATTCAGTGTCTTTTCTTTAGTGACTCTTGTTCAATGACTTTTCTTCAGTGCCTTTGGTTAAGTGAATTATACTTAGTGACTCTGCTTTATTGACTCTTGCATAGTGACTTTCTTTAGTGTCTTTTGAGTGACATTTATTTAGTAAATATGTTTCAGTGTCTCTTCTTCAGTAACTTATATATAAGGTGTAGTAAAAAGTAATCAATTTTTTTCGCAATAGATGGCTTAGTACTCTGTATCTGGGATAGTTTTTGTTTCTTTGATTTACAATAAATGTCGTCGTAGTATTAAAAAAGCTTACTTGACAGTTTTGCATTTGATTGATTTAGTTTCGATTGCGCACGTGTCAAAAATAAACCCTTGCAAAGAGAAAATTCGCTACATTTTACAGTTTGCGCCGGCTGATTGCGAGTCGACCAGGACCGTTTTCGCTTGGTGTTGTCGTAAGTAATCCATTTTTCATCAACACTTATCATCCGCTTCAAAAATGAATCGATTTTGTTGCGATTGACAAATGGAAATTCGGTCCATTAGATTTTTTTGTGTTAAGCGAAGTGCTCAGGCAAACTAAATCTTGACCTTGCTAAAAAGACAACTTTTTCCGATGGAGTCTCAGCTAAGGGTACAGTGTGACAGTGTGACCACCCAGCAATAGAAAATACCGCTAAATGTCAAACGGTCACACTGCATTGCGTTTGCTTAGATTGGTTTTTGTTTACATTTTAATTGATTTAATTAATAAAAGTGAAAATGCTGGAGTAATTGAATGATATTTGGAGAGCAGAAGTCATGGGCAATGGCTTGCTTGTGTTTTATTTTGTTTATTGCTGCAGGCTGCAGCCATTGTTATAACCATTTAGCTGGGTAGGTTGCCAAAATATTGCAAACAATTTGTTCCGGACCAGCTAAACTCAATCAACTTTATAGTCAGTCAAGGTTGCGGCGCCACGAGTTTTTAGCTGGATATGGGCTAAAGCATTTAGTTTGTTTGAGAACAGGCTCAAGCTAAGAGACCAGCTAAAAGTTTTAGCAACCGTTAGCTTGTCTGAGTACTAAGCTTTAACTCGTGTAGCATCCATATATCGTTGTTCTTTTTGTATCCGGCCTTATTCAAATGGTTCCGAACGGTTTTTTTGCGCAGTGTTCAGCTCCTGTGCAATCGAAACGGTGTTTACACGACGGTTGGCTTTAACGATTTCCATAATTTTATCAACATTTTTGGCAATTGGCCTTTCGGAGCGTGGTTTGTCTTTAACCTTTACCGTAACGGAATCAACGAAACCAAAATTGCTCATGGTTGGTTGTCACAGTATCAGGACCGTAAACACGAATCACAATTTTAGCTGACAGACTTGCATTTTCGCCTTTATCGAAGAAAAACTGTAGCCATCTACAAGCTCTCGAACAAACGTGCCTGCGCCCACAGTCGTGTAACTAACACGGCTGTCGCCAACGTGCGACGTCTAGCAACAGACTCTCGCATCCGCACCTCAACCGAAACACAACCGATTCTGGTTCGGTCCTGTCTACTACGTACTTCTATGAACCTGATCGACAAAGTCCTTATCCGAGGCATCGACAAAGTCGAGTCTACTACGCGCACATTCGTGAACCTGAACAGCAAAGTCTTCAACTAAGGCATCTCGAAGCTCTCCACGACAAGTAACTTCCGCCTCAACTAAGGCACGTCGAAGCTCTCCTCAAGAGGTAATTTCCGCCTCAACTAAGGCATTTCGAAGCTGTCCACGAGAGGCACCTTCCTCCTCAACTAAGACACCTCGAAGCTCTCCACGAGAGGTAACTTCCGCCTCAACTAAGGCATCTCGAAGCTCTCCACGAGAGGTAACTTCCGCCTCCACTGAAGCAATACGAAGTCCTCGACCATAGGCTACTTTAACCTCAACTTAGGTTCCTCAATCGAGGCACCTCAACGAGAGACGACATCATTCTGGCTCAGACGAACTTGCACATCGACGCCCACTTAAAGCAACCACCGGCCATCGAAGCAACCATCAACCTCAGCAAGAGGCAAAATCATTCCTGCTCAAACGATCTTGCCTATCGACCCCCACTCCAAGCAACCATCGGCCATTAACACAACTACGCAAATCCGTAAGTTATCCATTCGCTCCCACACGGTCACTGGAGGAGGAGTACTGTGGCAACTCTGCCACCACTAGAGACGAACGACTATCGATTACTCTGGCGGCTCTGGTCACACTATCACAAAGCCTATTCATCTCTTAAAACATTACATTGCGGAACATTGGAAATATGGCATGAATCATAAAACTTATACCACAATTGTGAGATATTCAATTGAACATCAAATTAATTCTAAACTAAAATAATATGTTTGGTGGGATGTTCCCAATTGGACCAATTATAGTTCCCACTAAGCAAATTTAATCTCTCAAAGTTCTGGAACACCGACGGATTTTTGAAGCGATTTGCAAACCAACCGAAGTCAAAATCTCTAGAGATTTCCAGGACACCCCCGATTAAGTGACTTTTCTTCTATAACTCTTCTCCAGTGCCTTCTTTTCAATCTCTCGTCTTTTATCAAAATTTGTACTTGGTGCTAAAGAAAGATCTACTACATTTCCAGTTGAGCTTAGACAAGTCTTGGCAAGTAAATACACTGTTCGTAAGTGTGCGGGAAGCGCCTATTTCTAATGCAGACCTACTTATCCAAATAAACTAACGACTTATATCAGATTATAGTATATTTCTTCCCTTTTTAGAAAAGTTTTTAGCAAATGAATTTGGCATCAATAAAAGTTTTGTGCTAAGCACGAAATTGAATTTGGACCCTGAAATTGAGAACTTTCTGATAAACTTATTCACTTTCTGGCGGATTGGGAACTAAACTTCCTAAATAATTTACAGAGCAACAAAATGTAGGATGGTCTGGTTGCTTTCCCGCCCAGCAAACTTATCTCATATCTTGGCAGTTATTGTTATTCTTCCGTTTATTGTTTTTGGCTCTGTGTGTCGTGTGTGTGTGTGTGTGTTCAGTTTAAGCAAACTAACCTTAAAACTACACAAAAAGGGGAACAAATAGTTGGGTTTTAATCTGTAAAGCTAAGAGTAAAATTTATGAATGAATCGTCGAGTTGATCAACCATTTTTCGCTTAGATTTTCACTTGAATTTCATTTGCGTGATTTTTTGTTGTTTGCTTTTCCCCATATTTTAATTGAAATACTTTGTGTTTGGCGTTTTTCGTTTGCTTTTTGGCGAAGACGACATTCTGCAATGTTGTTGTTGTTGTTGTTAATTTCTTTCTGCTAAAAATACTTAAGTTAATTATAAGAAACAAATCTAAAACATGTGTGTGACTTGATATTTATTTTTAACATTTCTTTTAGTTTGAGGAGAGGACAGGCAGGTGGCACACACTCTCTCTCTTCTCTCTCTAAAGGGCGCATTAATTAAAGAGGGGAAATGGGAATGTGGTCTGGAAATTAGTTTGCCACCGATTCAGAAAATGCATATGCATTTTTTTGGTTTCCTCTGGCACAAATTAAATGGGCGTGGTTTGCGTTTTTGTCTTGTGATGTGTGAGTGTGTTTTCTTGGCACATCAAAATGAAAAAATATCGACTATAAATCAAACCAAATAGACGAAATAAGTTTCCCCCCCCAGTTTGTTGGGTAAAATGAGTGCGAAATTCTTGAAATGTCATGGCTGGCAGTTAACCTTGCGGTTCAGATGCCACAGACGAGAGCAAATTACATACCAAATTGGTGAATTAGTGAAAGTCTAGCCAGTTTGGTATTTAGTATGGAGAAATATGCAGCCACACTAATTGGCAGGAACTGGTTTAAGCTACAAACAGGCAAGTGGGGACCTTTTTTGTATGGAGAAATATGCAGCCACACTAATTGGCAGGAACTTGTTTAAGCTACAAACAGGCAAGTGGGGACCTTTTTGGTTTCGGATATAGGTAAATCTAGTGTTGCCAAGTCAAAACTGACAAGTGCTAAGTAAAGTTTGTTATTTTTGAGCCTTAGCTTACTTGGAACGTTTTATTGTAGGGTCTCTCTATTTAAGTATTATGTAGATTGAAAAGTTTATCTCTGCCAAACAAAAAAAGATTTAAACCTTAAACATTTTCGTTTATGCCTGCCCTTCTTCGGGATTTTTTTTGTCAATAACATTACAAAAATATACGGTTACACTAGTTTTAACATATTACTATAGTAAGTTTTGTAAATTGTATCTTATAGCTAAAGATATAATTTGAAAATTACCATAAACTTTGAGTAATTTAACTCTATTTGGAGTAGTATGAGGAATTAAGTTTTGGAAATATGCAGCCACACTAATTAAAGTTGGACGAGAAAGTAAAGCAAGCTTGAAAAAACTCACTCCCACAGTAAATGAATAAATTCTGGATACACTACGCTACTATTTACATCAGACTCTCCAGCTTCTTTAACTATTTCTTGAACTTCTCTTTGATTGACAAACGGTTTTGCTTACAACTCGATTTTGAAGTGCCTATTTTTCAAACTTTTCCACTCTTTCCCCCCCTTGACTTGTTGCTTTCCCCGACCAGCTTTCAAGTTCATCGATCAATTTTAATTGAACTTTAACAATTTGTCGCTGCGGCTCAATTAGAAGAAACAAAAAAAAAAAAAACCATTTAATTCTTCTGGTTATTTTTAGGCTTAATTGACCCAAAAGGCCACCTTTTTTTGTGTTTTGTTTTGTTTTGATTTGGACAATGCAAATTTTTGGACAAAAATTTCCGTCTGTTTTCCGCACTCATTCACTTTTCCGCCCGGTTTAAGGGGTTGATTTGGTGGTCGGTTACGGAGGGGGCGACACGCGCGCGTTCGCGCGGTTCACGTTTTTTTGTGATGTTTTCTTTTTGTTTTTCTTTCGGGGGGCTGACTAGCTGGCTGGCTGGCGGCAACGTCCAACCACACAAGGCAACTGAAGCAGCAGCCCCCCTAGCTTGTTGTGGAAGAGGTGATGCCGCCCGGCATCGCGTACCCAGCAGCCACAGTCACCAGCTGGTGCTTTGTCACCTCGCCGCTGCTAGGGGCCGACATCGTGGTGAGTTTTTGGCTTTCGGTTTCTGAGTGCCACGATCAACAGTGCTGGGCGTTTGGCTTGCATAAAATCAAGTGGACTACAAATATCAAAACACGTACGAAATTCTCATATCAGGTACAATCTTGTTGTGAGTTGATAAGTTCCGTTTTTGGGAACATTTTAAACTCCAAAAGAAGAAATACAAGAAATACAAATTTGTACGAGTTACTGGGAGTAGAACCCAAGACCTTTGCCGCTCGCAACGACGGCGGCCGACTTAAACAGTTACGCTATTGCCCTGTGCGGAAGCCGCACATCTGAATGGCTACTTATACTTTTCGGTGCGGTGGTTGAGGTGATCTGAACTGTGATAATTTCATGAAAATTTGGAACATTTGTTCTCAAAAATTTGAGAGAACATTCTGTTTATACTTTAAGAGAAAAAAATCTTATTTTCCAAACAGTTTTTTTCCCTTTGTGCATTTACTTCCGATATCTTATCTATACCCAAATTAAGTTGTGTCATTGACACTAAAACCATTATCAGGATTTTGGTATTAAAATAATACTAGAAAGTTCGTCCAACAAAGCGAAGAACAATTTCTGTTCGTACTCCCAAACACATTAGAAGAGGACTCATAAAAGCTAAAACAACTAAGACACGCAACACCAGAATTTGTGAAAGAACTTGCTAGTACCTTTGATAGCATTTTCATCTCCGGACCAATACCTGACACCATCAAAAAGAGTGAAAAAGAGATATTTCCTATACACAAAAAGGAAACCAAGCACAGGCAAGTAACTACGGAGCTATAGCCTTTCTTAACTCGGCCATGAAGCTGTTCTCTGCAGTACTCCTAAAGCGCTTAGAGATTTGGGTGGACAAACGTGATTTGCTCAGCGAAAGCCAGTTTGGCTTTAGGAAGGATTTTTTCGACAGTAGAATGCATCTTCATTTTGTCATCGATCGTAGCATCTTATTTGCAGTCCAAGAAGAAACTATTTTTTTCTGTTTTATTGACTTTAAAGTGGCGTTTGACACAATAAACAAGAAGTCTAATCTACAAGCTCAGCAACATGGGTATTTCGTCAAAGTTTGTAAGCACCCTTCACAAGATGTACGATGAAAATATTGCAGCGGTTTGGGATGGATCTCAATTATCAAGTTGGTTTTACAATAACGCAGCAGTAAAGCAGGGTTTCATGATGAGTCCACTCCTGTTCTCCCTCTAAATAAACAATGTGAACGAAGAGCTGCCTGGGGAAATTAACTTTGGAAACAATCGCGTAAAGGACGACGCTATGGCTCTTAAGACAGCATCGAAGGAAGAGGTTCAAGCAAATTTCTCGATATTCGAGAAATGAATTAAACATAAAAAGCGCTCACAGCTAACCTTGCCTTTTATGTCACATAAAATTTGAGACTTTTCAGTAGACCAAGGTAATACCAAGTGTAAATTTATCAGTATAAAAAGAAGAAGCAATTGCAGATAAGTACATGAGTTGTCTAAACAGCATAAATCACAATCACATTCAGAATCATTTTAATGTACCAACAACTCAACATTAAATGTTGAAACCAGAGAAAATCAAAGATCCCAAAAGACAAATTGCATACACTTCACATATGATCATTACGCTTGATGTTGGAGGCGAAATAATTATACCGGAAGAAAACAATCAAGTAACTAAACAAGAAAGAGTCGCTCAAGCCCTACAATAGTATACTCTGTACCTGTGAAGTGCTGCACAGAAGGGAAAAAACCGTGAACATTGGACTCAAAATGAGCACAATCGGTCACAAAAACTAGTCATGACCGGATTTTCTCACTTTGAGAACAATTTCTCACTTCAAGAACTTTTTTTTGAGAACGCAAAATCTTGATGTTAATTGATATGTTCCGTTTTTGAGAACATTTTAAAATAAAAAAAAATAAAAAATTTCAGGTCCAGGTCCACCGTGCAAGATCCACTGTCCGGATCGACTGTCCAGATCCTCCGTCCAGAACCAGGTCCGCAAAAACATAGCTTTTAAAACGTCCCCCACCCTCCTTAGTTATTTATTACACAAATAAAAGCTTTTGTCGGACCAACTGGGAGTAGAGCCCAAGACCTTTGGCGCGCGCAACGACGGCGGGCGTAGCGACGCTTCGTTGACGGTTAGGCTATTGTCATGCGTCTGAAGACGCGTGTCTTTGGTTGAGGTTGAGGTGAGCTGAATTGTGCTCATTTCAAGAACATTCGGAACAAATGTGCTCAAATATTTGAGAGAACATTCTGTTCATATTTTAAAATGAAGAAATCTTATTTTCTGACCACGTTTTTTCCCTCTGTGTTCCCATTACTGTTGCGACCGGTGCTGCCCATAATTGTTTGTTTTCCTTATAACTAGACTATAGTTCATCCGATCTTTACCATACCTTTATCGGATCGATAAAGAATCTGGATAACTAAATATGTCCAGAAGGAACGAACCTTCTAACTATAAAACTGTGGGAGAAATTATGATTTTTTTGAATCTGCCTGCAAGTATAAGAAGCATATGTCCCATACATGTCAAACCTCTATCTCTTACCATCTCCGAGATCTGTTTGTTCATACGGAAAGACGGACGGACAGACGGACATGGCTAGATCGATTCGGCTGTTGATGCTGATCAATATATATATATACTTTATAAGGTTTGCTTCTGCTTGTTACTTCCTTTTGCACAAATTTAATATATTCTGTGTTCCTTTGGTACAGAGAATAAAAATAGGGGAAAGTTAACTTCGGCTCGGACGAAGTTTTGTATACCCTTGCAGCCTCCACTGAAAACCAAAAACTTTTTCTACTTTTTGGACCTTGTCTTTCTTAGGGAACTAAACTATATACATAGATGTGCGATTTCGACCAAACTTTGTGAAATCAAATAAAAAAGCATAACAAACTAACTTTTACGAAATTTGGAGGCATTTTTATTTAAAAGAAACAAGTTTTTCTTACTAGAACTTCTTTTTCAACCGATCATTATTCGCACTGTAACCTATATGCTGTAGTCATCCGATATTGACAAAACTTTGTAAAATTGTGTTCAAGTACATAAAATAAGTATATGCCAATGGTAGGGACGTTTCCATTGAAAACCAAAAAGATTTTCTCACTAGAAATAGTTTTTCGACCCATCGTTTCTGTGACAGCTATATGCTATAGTCATCCGATTTTGACAAAACTTTGTAGAATTGTGTGAAAGCATAACAAATAAATAAATGACGATCTTCAGGTTATTTCCATGGAAAGTAAAAATGTTTTTCTAACTAAGACTACTTTTCAGGCTCTACTCTTCTATGACAGCTATACTATATAGATGTCCGATTTCGACCAAACTTAGTGGAATCATGGGAAAGCATAGCAAAGCAAAGGAAAGCTAAGCAAAAATGAAGTTTGGAGTCGATTTCATTGAAAACAAAAAAGTTTTTCTACTAAAGTTTTTACTAAAACTAGCTTTTCGACCGATCGTTCCTATGACAGCTATATGCTATAGTCATCCGATCCAGCCGGTTCCGTCAAATGTGCAGCGTATATGTACCAATGGACTTCGTGCAAAGTTTGGTGAAGATAGCTTTCAAACTGACGGAGGAGATAGCATAGAAACAGACGGAGACGGACGGACAGGGCTAAATCAACTCAGCTCATCGTGCTGATCAGGAATATGTACATATATGTTGTGTGGTCGGAGATGCTTCCTTTAATGCGTTACAAACATCCAGACAATTTTATAATACCTTCTGCAAGGGTATAAAAAGTTCTAGGAGTATTGAAGAGTAATTGATATTCTATAGTTTCAAATTGATGACTAGACAGTATCATTTTGATGATTCCTTTTGTTTCAGTGTATATGTACCTACGGATCATCACGAATCGTAAGGATGACAACAATAGCACAATTGTTGTTGTAAGCAACCGGCAATCATGGCTCTTTCTTCATCTCTTGTGGTGGTTGTTGTTTGACAAATGATTTAGCCATTTTCTAGCCATTTTCTTCTGGCTGTTCAACGGCCCAGCACTGTGTCTTCCTCTCCTACTCCGCTCCCTCGCTGTGTTGGGTTTGCTCTGGCGATCCCCGCGATCGGTTGGGTTTGCTTTTCATAATTCCATTCGTTCTGTGGTGTTCATATAAGTAAGATGGTGACATTTTCTAGCACTGCTGACGCTGCTGCGACGCGTCGCTGTCAATGTGGGCCGCAACGCGCTGCGGTTTGATGCTTTTGTCTCCCGCTTTGATTGTTCGCTGGCATTATTTTTATTTCTCTTTTTTTTCGCTTTGTGCCTTTCAATTTGCATTTCAATTTCGCCAACCTGCCCGCCTGCCTGCCAGCTCCTCCTTTGCGCCCCGCCTCAGATGCTGACGTAGTTGTGGCCAGGAGAAAAAAAAAAATGAATTCATGAAACTTAATTGTGGTTGAGGCCCCCAGAAGCAGCGGCAGCATCAGCACCAGCACCAGCAGCTGTTGCTGTTGATGTTCTTGTTGCATGCCGCTGACGCCGCTGGCCGTGCGTCAGCAAAATGCGGAACTGGAACTGTGGGAGCACAGATGAAAACTGGGCGATCATTCATTATTCTCTGGAAGTATCAGTCACTCGGCTGGGTCTGCTTGCTTTTCTAGTTCCCTTCACATAGTACACACTCGAATTGGAAAATCATTTGCTAAAACAACAATGGCTGAATGCTTCCTAATGTTATGCTAATTTTATACCCAAGACCCAAACCAGAACTCCTCTTCCCCCCTTTCTTCTAAGGACGCGGCGATGTACACCCGGGGGAGTATTTTCATAAAATTATTTGCGCTATTGTCATAAAAGTTAAGTTAACTTTTTGTTTGGTATTGTTGTTGTTGTTGTTATTGGCCCTAAGGACGGGTGGGGTAGGGGGAAACCACAACAATGGCGGGGAACAACGAAACGCAAGTCGCTTGAATGAATCGCACGCGCCTGAAGGGACAGACAGAGAGACGACAGCTGGAATGGTTTGGAGATGGACGACTGCGGCCTGCGTTGCATGATTGAATGATTTTATAATATATATTTTATTTTTGCTTCCATTTTATTGGGCAAAAGGTCAGAGCCTCAAAACGGAGCGAGGGAATAAATTAAACATATTCCCTGGTTTAATGGTCATCGAGAGCAGATAATAACCATGTCACGACGCTCGTAAAGCGTGTAAGCAAACGGAAATTAAAAGCAGAAAAAGAAAGTACAAAATATAATCGGAAGTACATGGGATTTTGGTTTTGCAGTACTTATCCTGATTGGCTTTTCTTTTAACCAGAAACCCAGAGCAGAGTGTATAATACGTACCTGCAAAAAGAAGAAGGAAAAACAAATGATTTAGTATAATTTGAAGAGAATGCCAAGGGGAATATGGGAATCATTATTCTTAGCTCCAATCGTAAAAAAAATGTAGATTTTACAATTTGTATTACATATTTTATTAACATGATTAAAACATATGAAAATTTTAAAAATTATAAAAAGTGCTGCCCATTATGAAAGTAAATTGAAGGGATGTGGCAGCATTTGCTCTTCCTAAACATTACAAACTCCAATTGTACTTAAAAAATTCTTTTAAAGTGAATATCATTATACAAATTTAACAAATTATGAAAAGTGCTGCCAAGTTTAATAAATATGGAAGAGATCTGGCAGCACTTTCTCTCCACAAATAGCCTATACTTCAATTATGCTGCACAATAGTCCATTAATAATGCAAAAAGTAGTACAATTCTTACAAAATTATAAAAAATGTTGCCCAGCATGAGAAAAATAAGGGGGAAATTAACTTCGGCTCGGCCGAAGTTTTGTATACCCTTGCAGCTTCCATTGAAAACAAAAAAGTTTTTCTAACTAAGACTACTTTTTGGACCTTGGAATTTGGAGGCGGTCCCATTAAAAACAAAAAAGTTTTTCTCACTAGAACTTCTTTTTCGACCCATCATTCATACGGCAGCTATATTCTATAGTCATCCGATTTTGATAAAACTTTGTGGAATTGTGTAAAAGTATATAAATTAAGTGGATGCCAATGATAAGGACGTTTTCATTAAAAACAAAAAGTTTGCTCACTAGAACTAGTTTTTCGACCGATCGTTCCTATGGGAGTTACATGCAATAGTAATACGATTTCGACCAAACTTTGTAGAATTGTATAAAATAAGTGTATGCCAATGATAAGGACGTTTTCATTAAAAACAAAAAAGTTTTTCTCACAAGATCTAGTTTTTCCCCCGATCGTTCCTATGGGAGATATATGCCATAGTCATCCGATTTCGACCAAACTTTTGTAGAATGAAAAATAAAGCATTACGTTCTTAAAACAAAAATTTTTCCGCGCCCTCGCTAACAGCGCCAACTTAAAAAAAAAATAAGATCATATTGACGTTCCATTAAAACAAAAAGTTTTTCTCACTAGAACTAGTTTTTCCCGATCGTTCCTATGAGCTATATGCTATAGTAATACGATTTCGACCAAACTTTGTAGAATTGTGTAAAAGTATATAAAATAAGTGTATGCCAATGATAAGGACGTTTTCATTAAAAACAAAAAAGTTTTTCTCACTAGAACTAGTTTTTCGACCGATCGTTCCTATGTCAGCTATATGCTATAGTCATCCGATTTCGACCAAACTTAGTGAAATCATGGGAAAGGATAGAAAACTAAGAAATACGTACTTTGGAGGCGTTTCCATTAAAAACAAAAAAGTTTTTCTCACTAAGACTAGTTTTTCGACCGATCGTTCCTATGGCAGCTATATGCTATAGTCATACGATTTCGACCAACTTTTAGATTGAAAATAAAAGACACTTTCATTAAAAGTTCTCACTGAACTAGTTTTCGACCGATCGTTCCTATGGCAGCTATATGCTATAGTCATCCGATTTCGACCAAACTTAGTGAAATCATGGGAAAGGATAGTTTGGAGCGTTCCATTAAAAACAAAAAAGGTTTTCTCACTAAGACTAGTTTTTCGACCGATCGTTCCTATGGCAACTATATGCTATAGTCTGCTATAGTCATCATTTGGTGGGGATAGCTTTAAAACTGACGGAGGAAAAAGCATAGAAACAGACGGACAGGGCTAAATCAACTCAGCTCGTCGTGCTGATCAAGAATATATATACTTTATGTGGTCGGAGATGCTTCCTTCTATGCGTTACAAGCATCCGGACAATTTTATAACACCCTCTGCAAGGGTATAAAAAGTTTTCTCACTTAAACTGGTTTTTTGACCGATCGTTCCTTTGGCAGCTATATGCTATAGTCATCCGATCCGGCCGGTTCCGACAAATGTGCAGCGTATTTGTACCAAAAGACTTCGTGGAAAGTTTGGTGAGGATAGCTTTAAAACTGACGTAGGAGATATCAAAGAAACAGACGGACAGACGGACAGGGCTTAATCAACTCAGCTCGTCATGCTGATCAAGAATATATTTACTTTATGTGGTCGGAGATGATTTCTTCTATGCGTTACATAATACCCTCTGCAAGGGTATAATTATCATACATTTCTGGCAGCACTTATTCAACTTAACGAGCCTCTATGCCCTAGCAGCTTATTAATGAAAGAACCCTTTTTTACACTTTGGTTTTCACTCTGCTTTAAGGTAATTTCAAATAAGTGTGGCTGCATATTTGTTAATAAAAAACACCAACAACTACATCAATAATAGCCTCCACATCTGTTTGATGCCTTAATAACCATAATTAGTTTCCCAATTTTCTCCCACTTACACGCCCCTAATTTATCGCACCCATCTATTCTCAATAAGTTGTGTGTGTGTGTGTACACGCAGCTTAACCAATTTCCTGCCTTAGTGCATGTCATGTCCTCAAAAGAAATCCCCCAAAAAAAAAAAAAAAACATTTCCAAAAATTGTTTGGTCTCTGCTCGGGGTACGCCTTCGTGTCACATTTCGGTCTAGTGCCCGGTTACTGGATGGAGGGCAATGGGACACTTTGTTTGTATGTTATTTATGAGCTGCTTTTGTTGTAATTCAAGGAAATCGCTTGGCTGAGCCTTTTCACTCTGTCCAGCATAAATTATGCAAGACAGCACGAGGCTGCGGTGAAGGAGGGCAGGCAGCAGCAGCAGTAGAAGGGGACAACGCGCGCGGGCCGAGTCAATGACCACTTTGAGTGAGAATTACGGGCATCTTTCTTTTTCTAATTAGGCTCCAGTCGACACATCACATGTCGCCTCCACTGACACGTGTCTGCACTTCGCTTACTGCGCTAGCTTTGATGCCCCCACCCGACCACCAGAAGGAACCCTAAGCACACACAATTATGATGATCCTGAAGGTCCGCGCTGGTTGGCCACGTGTTAAGCTCGTTTTAATGAGTCAATTTGAAAGTTTACTTTGGCTAAAAATAGCAAAAGAAGAAGCTTCTGCTAAATGAAACAACTTAAAGTAAACAGAAGGCCATCGAGTTGAAGGTTTTTTGCCAGTCGGATGGATGGAAGGAAAGGAAATGATTTAAATTTCTACCCTTTTATGCACGAAATGCCTGTTGCTTAAGATACTTGTGCGATTTTAAGTCTGAATGAATGAAGCTCGGTAATTGGGGGTACTTTTCCATCGTGACTGAAAGAGAGTATGCTAAAACCGGCTATAAATTATGTTATGGCTGCGTTCTTCGTCCTGTTCTTCATTCTTTGATCGTGCCTTCTGCCTTCCTTCCTACTTCCTTTTTCCTTTCTTACACTCTCCTATCACATTTCTTTCTCCTTTCTTTCTTTTTACTTTCTCCTTCATTCTGCTTTCTTGCTCCTTTCTTTCTCCTTCCCTTCTTCTTACTTTCTCCTTACTTTCTTTCTTTTCACTTTCTTATTCCTTTCTCTTTGTTTCTTCTTCCTTTCTTCCTTCCTCATTTCCTTTCTTCCTTCCTTTCTTCATTTCTTTCTTCATTCCTTTCTTCATTTCTTCCTTCCTTCCTTCCTTCCTCTTCCTTTCTTCCTTCCTTTCTTCCTTTCTTCCTTCCTTTCTTCCTTCCTTTCTTCCTTACTTCCATTCTTCCGTTCTTTCTTCCTTCCTACCCGGCATCCTTTCTTTCTTCCTTTCTTGCATCTTTTCTGCAGTCCTTTCTTTCTTCCCTCCTTTCATCCTTCATTTCTTCCTTACTTCCATCTTTTCTTCCTACCTTTCTTCCTTCCTTTCTTCCCTCCTTTCTTCCTTCCTTTCTTCCATCCTTCATTCCTTACTTTCTTCCTTCCTTTCTATCTTTATTTCTTCGTTTCTTCCTCTCGTCCTTACTTCCATTCTTCCTTCCTGCCTGGCATACTTTCTTTCTATCTTTTTTTCCATTCTAACATTCTTTCTTCCGTCCTTTCTTTCTTCCTTCCTTTCTTCCTCCATTTCTTGCTTTCTTTCTTCCTTCCTTTCTTACTTCCATTCTCCTTCCTTCTCCTCCCTTCCTTCCATTCCTTGCTCGTCATTGAGAGATACATAAATGAACACTCTAGCTCAGTGAAGCCCAACCGTAGCTTATGGCAGTCCAAACCCTTCTTAGAAACAACAAAAAACCACAAAAAAATGTAAAAAAGAAAACCCTGCACACATCCCCCAACCCACACACTTACCCATCTGCATAGAGTCCGGTAGTTCCACCGGAGCCAGTCATGGCCAATGCCTTATACCGTGCCTGCTCATCCGTGGGCAGCACAATATCCACAGATCTCGACCGGGTGGCATTAACATTGGGCACGGCGAGAAAGCAACCATCCTCCGATGGTTGCAACTCCTCGGTTTTGCCGCCCGAGGGGACCTTGGAGAAGCACGAGTCCACAGAGGCGGCCCGATCTCGCTTGAGATCCGGCACAGTAAGATAAATATCACGCACCACAAAGGAACTATGATGCGAGGTGCCGGCGACAGCGGAAGTCGAAATGCCGGTGGGTGAGCCACAAGTGGCCATTGTGGAGGCCTCTTCCAATGAGTCAGCCGTGTCTACCGATGATTTTGTGGTGGTATTGTCCACCTCCTCGTGGGACACATTCTCCAATGAATTGCCAGTGGGTTCCACAAAAATAGCCTCTTGCCTTGAAATGGAACGACGGCGTGGTCTCTGCGGAATGCCCATGGCATCATCGCCATCGGCCTGGACCGTGGCACAGGACGGGGAGGAAGCAATGGCTGGCAGGGACAGAGCAGCTGCGGCTGCCGCTGCAGTGGCTCCCGTTTGAGGCTGATGCGGGGGCAGCTCTAGCACAGGACTGGCCCTTAACATCGGCGATGAGGGCGTGATGGGCGGCGAGCCGGGATCAATGGGATAGCTACAGTTGGGAAAGAGCGGCGGATAGTCGCCATTGGTGGGCGACAGCGTGAATGTGATGCCACATGGCGTGGTGGGTTGTGGCGGCAGTAGAGTATTCCCAAAATGTGGTGAACCATTTTCGGACTCCTCCAGTCCCTCATCCTCGGAGGTGGTCACCGAACTGCCAATGGTATGACGTCGCATTTGTCGGGGTAGACGAGCTCTGGACTCTTCAATTCCCATGCTCAGATTGGCCATACGTATGTCCATCTCCACGGCCGCATCATCATCCTGATCTGCATCTTCAGCTTCCGCCACGACGACTTCAGCTACGGCTCCGGCTTCTTCCTCACCCTCCGCCTCCGCTACCGCTACCGCTTCCGCTTCCGCCTCCTCCTCCTCCACCTCCTCCTGCTCTTCATCATCATCATCCTCATCATCTTCCATGCCCGATATCTCCTCATCCTCACTCACCTCCGAACTGGTATTGCTGTAGCTCAACGTGCTTAGTTCGCGATGGTCAATGAAAAAACGCTGCTCGGAACTCATCTGCTTCTCCCACTGCTCCACATAGTAGCAATGTATGCAAGGCGGTGGGGTCTTGGTCGATGAACTGCGTCGGGACTTCAGACGTCGTGGTACCTCCAGAAAAGTGCCCGAATCATCGCTACCCACCGAAGCGGCAGCCGAATCGAAACTATGCGAACGCTGGGCATGAGCCGCTTGTGGTACCTGCAGGTAACCGCCTTCCGCTGAGGAACGTTCATCGGCCGAAGACGATGATTGATGTTTCAGCAGATGTGCCGAAACACGTTGAGCCTCCAACTGCATCTCATCAAAGGAAGCGGAACGAACCTGCGAGCAGGGAAGGACAAACAGAGATCAGGCCGGGTCCAAACATGCAGAGAAGTACACAGACCAACAAGAAAAATATCACAACATCAAATAGGTTTCGAAAGAAAGAAGGGAATTCCAACTAAAGATTCTGCTTAACTTCTGGCAAATGAGTAAGCAACTGAACTAAAAGAGCAAATAAAGAAAACCAAGAAAATCGAATTCCATGGATTTATTGCTGGAGCACGTGCTAGCGGACTTGTCTTCTATTTCTTCAGTTGCTGTGTATTAGTTAGGGACAGTAACAATTGTAGAGACTAGTCCCATTATGAGCTCTAAGTATTGCTACGAGCTCAAAGATATTTCAGTCAGCGATTTCTCGTGGGTTCAAAGTGTGTGACAGACTCCAAATCCTGGAATATGTCTCATGCAATTAGCATGCATGTTGCCAAGGGCAAACCGTTTCTCTATGGGGAAGGAGATTTGTTGTAGTGCCCTGTCAAGCAATACGAGGTGTATGTAAGTATGTATGTAGTTGAATAATATTGAAAAAAGCTCATCTTACTCAGACTTAAAGCAGAGAACTGTGCACATGATAGAGTTTCACAAAGATTTATGTTTGGAGACACTACAAACCTTTCTCAGTTGTAATTACACTTCACAGTGATTTTTATTTAAAACATTATTAAGTTGAAGCTGAAGTCAGTTAGTTAAGCGTGATTTGTGACGCTAATAGTGGAAAAAACAACACCCTTTCAAAATAATTTTTTGCAGTTTTCGATTTTAATGTAAATCCTTCAGTTTTTCTTTAAAAACTCGTCACGCGTTACGAGTGATGCTTCCAGAGCCAAAATGACTCGTTTCTCAATAATGTAAGGCAGTCCATAGAAATCAACAAGATTTTTGTTCAAAATAAAGTTTAGTTGTAGAAAAACTGGACTTAACTTGTTACGCGTGACGTGTGACGCTAAAATGTCAAAAATGCCTATTTGCTAAATATTTTTAGTGGTTCTTATACGTCAACAGTGATTTTTTCCAAAATAACGTTAAATTGTGGCAAAACTCGAGAAGTCACGCGTGACGTGTGACGCTAAAATGTCAAAAATGACTCCTTTCAATATATTTTTAGCTGTTATAATACACCAACAGTGATTTTTGTCCAAAATAACGTTAAGTTGTGGCAAAAGTCACGCGTGACGTGTGACGCAAAAATGGCAAAAATTACTCCTTGCAAAGTGTTTTTAGTGGTTCTAATACATCAACGGTGAATTTTGTCCAAAATAACGTCCAAAACTCGATAAGTCACGCGTGACATGTGACGCTAAAATGGCAAAAATGACTCCTTGCAAAGTATTTTTAGTGGTTCTAATACATTAACGGTGAATTTTTTCCAATATAACATTTAGTTGTGGCAAAACTCGATAAGTCACGCGTGACGTGTGACGCCAAAATGCCAAAAATAACTCTTTTCAAAATATTTTTAGCTGTTATAATACACCAACAGTGATTTTTGTCCAAAATAACGTTAAGTTGTGGCAAAATTCGATAAGTCACGCGTGACTTGTGACGCTAAAATGGCAAAAATGACTACTTGCTAAATATTTTAAGCTGTTATAGTACATCAACAGTGCTTTTTATCCAAAATAACGTTAAGTTGTGGCAAAACTCGATAAGTCACGCGTGACGTGTGACGCTAATAAATTCAAAATTAATCTATTTTTCAATACTTAAAGGCATATTCAGGAATTTTAACCGAAACAATGAAATTCAGTTGCCTCGTTGTCGTAGAGCTCTGAATGTCTAATTCACAAAACGGGTGTCGGGTATTCGACCCCTGGAGCTGAAAAATTGTAATTGAACTATCGTTCGGCTTTGTTTAAATCTTTGCATGCATTCGCATGAGTTTAGCTGAGTTTAAGGGAACTTTGCTTAAAAGACGATGCAATGGCTTTTGCATAAGTAAACGAGCTGAAATTTCTAATCAAAAGAATACCTAAAAATCGTGTCTCCTCACAAATTCGTGAAATCTGAACCAATAAACATAAAAATGGGAGCTCAAATTCCTTTCAAGTGGGAAAAACATGCAAAAACTTGAACAATCGCAAAATAATACATAAAAAATCGCTAAAATTTTGATACCTGTTTAGGAACTTCAAGACTATTCTGCATTTTCATTTCGGCTCCCGTGGGGGTACGCGAACGCGTAAAAGTGGTGCGTAGACGTTGCATGTTGGTTGCTGCTGTATTTAGTTGTTGCTGATGTCACTGATAATGTTATTGCTGTTGCTGGCAGCTGCACGATGGACGGGTATAGCGGCTGCTTTAGCAATTGTTGCTATTGTTGTTGATCTGAATATCGTTGTTCTATGGTTGGGATGTTCTTGCTGATCGTTGTTATAGCTGTTGAATGGCTTTTTACTATTTATTGTTTTTCTGTTGTTGTTGTTGCTGTTGTTGTTTTTGTTGTTGCTGTAGCTGGCTAAATGCTGATTGACAATTCCGATGCTCAATTCCATTTCGATGATGACTTTTTTCACACAAAAAGTTTTTATGTTCTTTTCCCCCCCGGCCCAAACACAACACAAACACAAAAAAAACTTGATTTTCCACGCGTTTCATGCGCGATTTTTGTCGCTTGGCGTGCTCGTTGTTGTTGTTGTTGTTGCTGCTGTTGCTGGTTGTTGTTGTTGTAGTTTGTTTTTTTTTTTTATTTGTTAGGTTTTACTTTTAATTAATCAAAAGTTTTGTACTGTGAATTGCAATTTTCAAAATGAAGAACAAGTGGAGAAGAAGAGGAAGAGAAAAAAAGGTGGAAAATTGATTATGTTAGTTGGACGGCTTCAAAGGAAGTTTTGTTCAATTTACAAAAACCTCACAAAATTTGCTGACCAATTTCCAAAGAGTCATTTACAAACACACACACAGTCTTTAGGGAAGGAAAATTACTTTAAACAAAATAAATTTTAGGTTTTTCTTAATTTTGTTCTGGGGTTTCCCAGTAATGTAACAAAATGTTATGAAATGTTAGAAACTTAACTAAGTCAGGTCTAAGTATACACTGAAACTCTATGAAAGTATAGTTTAGCTCATAATAACAGTTGGCCATAAATTTTACAAGAATCCTATGTCGTTTTCTGAAAGGCGATTCGGTTATTTGAGTCTAGTTACAAACATTCTTAGAGTTAGATTCGCCATATTTACAGAAATAGTACCCAAAATCAGTTAACCAACAACAACAAGTGACATTTGCCCCAGTTGATTTGCATTTTTGGAGACTTGATTTGTCAATCTAGCACGAGTTACGTCAAAAACCATTAGTTTTGGGGCCTGATTGAGTTTGTCAAAAGTTTTTTTTTTTTTTTTTGTGTTTTCTGGCATTTTACACCACACACTTGAGTGGAGAGGGAGGGCTGGTTCGGTTTCATTTTACAGACAAAAGATGGAAAAAATCTATTATGGCGCATACCTTTGGCATGTGCTGCAAAGCGCGTAGCGGTGACGAGGTCAACTAGACACACACACATACACACACAGGGAGCGCTAGGACAAAAAGGATACGGTTATGGACAATGCCCCTGCTCACTCAGGCTCAGTGTTTGTTCTGTGTTACTATGTTTGTGTGTGTGTGTGTGGGTTGGCAAATTGAAAGCGTGAAATTAAATGAAAATGATATAGCTTTGAAATTGAATTCCATAGAAATGCCAAAAGTTCACTCAGTGAAAGAAAACTTGAAGAGAAAAGGGGCCCAAAACAGCACACACACACACACACACAGTTGCTGTGGAATTTCACAAGCGGGTAATTAGAGAAACCGAGAAAGAGAGAGAGAGGCACAGAAATATTTGGCAAATGCATGAATGAAAGTTGCATTGCCTACTTTTAGGCGGACCGTGCAAAATTGTCATGGACATGCGACATATTTCAAACTGTCTATTAAATTCCGATAGTAATTCAAGTAAGTAAAGGCAGCTGCCCACGTTCTCTGCAGAAATGGATAATACATTTTTTCATTAATTTGAATAATAATTGAAGTTTCTGTGAACGAAAAGTTGAATTTAATTAATATTGTGCAAGGGAATGATTCATTTTAGTTGGAAGCAAACCAATTCTATTTTATGTACAGTTCAGATTTATTGACTGCCATTAAAATATGAACAAATTTGATTAAGTAAGTTTTTTTTCATGGAAAAATGAATGCAACTTGACATTTGTTGGCAAAAATAAGAATAAAAATGGTTTCCAAGATAAATAAACGGGTTGAATTTGCTGGCAACATAGAACACTTTCAGTTCTGTTCCTGTTTTAAAACAGTTTTTGAAGATACGTAAGATTTTAGTGGGAGTAAAATTTGATTTCAGCGTCACGCGTCACGCTGTCATGGCATATTTCATGGTGTTGTTGTAAAGCGTTTGACGGTTTTCGTCCGAGTGCTCAGTATCGAGTAATGAGTATCGAGATCTGAGAATCCAGAACTGAATATTGAGTACTTGGTATCGAGCACCTATATGTGAGTACTGAGTATAGAGTACTTAGTATCGGGTAATTAGTACCGATTTCGTAGTATCGAGTAATTAGTATGGGGTACTTAGTTTCGAAAACTGAGTATCGAGTACTTAGTATTAAGTACTTAGCATCGGGTACTTAGTATTGCATACCAAGAACCGAAAACTTAGCTTCGAGAATATAGTATCAAGTACTTAGCATCGAGTTTTTAGTATCGAATACTAAGAATCGAGTACTGAGTATCATGTACTGCGTATAATGTAGTGCGTATCGAATGCTTAATAACAGATTCTTAGTAGGGTGTACTTAGTATAGACTACTAATAAGCGAGTATTGACGAGATTAAAATGGACACACAAAAATTGTAAGACTTAAAGGAGAAATTTAGACAACATCATTTGCTCCGTAACATCTAACCAAGAGGACTCCAATAGTGAGGCAATAAACTGCCTCGCCAGCTACATCCATAGATGCATACTAGCGCAGGATACAACGTTTAAATTGCTTCTAATGGTCAAGAGAGAAAGCTCGAAAGAAGCCATGATTCGGTATCGGAAAGCAAACAATACATACAAAATCTTTTGTCAAAAAGCTAGAAAACAGTTTTATGTAAAGCTAGCCGCATCTCTAGCCGCACCATTAGAAGGTTAAATGGAAAATCTGTCGCAAAAGGCATAGGAGTGGACGCCGCGCAGTTTACCAACTATTTTAGCTCAAAGCAACCCTTGCAATATGCCCTACCAATCATAGTAAATGAAGCACTAGATGGAATAATAACTGCATAAGAATTTCTGGTATTGTCGCTAAGCTAAAAGATGATAAACGACTTGTAAAATTTTCATCACCATCATTCCTACAAAGACTAGCAGAAGTGTACAACAATATATTGCAAACCGTGAAAGCCCCCAACAGTTTTCAAAAAGCCATAATTTTCCCAATCTTCAAGAAAGGTGATACACAAGTAACCAGCAACTACAGAGAATTACATTCCAAAAAGCAATAGCAACAGCCCTGCAGTTCGGAAGGTGGCGATAACTACCTGAACTACTTACAATGAGTACTTACTGGTGGCAATCGCCACCTTATCGCTTTACAAGTAAGTACTGAAGTAAGTACCTACGGTTGGGTACCGACAGGAGTGCCCTTTTGGTAAAGCAGCGTTCGTAACAAACTGAAGGGAGTTTACAGTTTTTCAGTTACAGCTTATAGTTTTCGGTACTTACTCCACTACTTACATGTAAAGCGAAGAGGTGGCGATTGGTTACCTCCTAGGACATGCCCAGCAAAAAGTAAGTACTGAAATGCATTGCGGGTGGGTAGGGCTGTAAGTACTTCAGGTTACGAGTAAGTACTGAACTCAGCACCCATGTACTAGTGCAGCGTACTGCAGGGAGTCTTCTCCACAGTTCTTCTCGAACGTCAAAGTAGATGACTCAATACAGTCAATGTTTTAACAGAGTTTTAGTCTGCATTTCGAAAAGGTTGCTTCACAGTAGAATATATCTTCTGTATGAATACCATTGCGCAAGTTTACCAGGACGGAAGCAAACTCTATGCCTTCTTTGTCGATTGTAAGTCTGCCTTTGACTCACTTGAAAGAAGGACTCTAATGTAAAGGGTGATTTTTTAGCTATTATCTTTTTGGCAACACTGGTTTAAACAGCTCACGCACGTTTCGTGTTTTGTTTCACTGTCAAACAGCTTCAGTTTGGTCTATAATTTAACCATGAATCGTCTTACAAACGAACAACGCTTGCAAATTATTGAATTTTATTATCAAAATCCAAAATCCATTTTATGGTCAGTTTAATCGACCCACTGAAGCGGCTATTCGGGCTATTGTGATTAAATTTCGCACCAAATTTACATTGTTGGACATTAAACCACCAACACGCTTACGTAGAGTGCGAACTGAAGAAAATATCGCAGCTGTATCGGCCAGTGTTAATGAGATTCCAGAACAGCAAAATGAGCCGTGAGCCAAGATCCCCTTTACCGAAAATGGTCAGACGAGCCTTTCCATACGTAATGCAATTGCGATTTTATCAGCCAGAAGCGCAAGAGCACCAATGCATCCAGAAAAAGTCACAGTTTGGTGCGGTTTATGGGCTGGTGGCATCATTGGACCGTACTTCTTCAAAGATGATGCGAATCGTAACGTAACTGTGAATGGTGAACGCTACCGTGAGATGATATCCAACTTTTTTTTCCCAAAATGCAAGAGGTTGACTTGCATGACATGTGGTTTCAACAAGACGGTGCCACATGCCACACAGCACGCCCAACAATGGACTTATTGAGAGGCGAGTTCGGTGAACATTTTATTTCACGTTCGGGACCGGTCAATTGGCCGCCTAGATCGTGCGATTTAACGCCTTTAGACTATTTTTTGTGGGGCTATGTTAAAGTTCATGTCTATACAGACAAGCCCGCTTCAATTGACGCATTGGAAGACAACATTGAAGCATTTATTCGTGAGATACCGGCCGAAATGTTGGAAAGAGTATGCCAAAATTGGACTAAGCGGATGGACCATTTGAGGCGCAGTCACGGTCAACATTTGCATGAAATAATCTTCAAACATTAAATTATATGGACTATCGATTACTATCGATTCAAATAATATGTGTTTTTTTTTTTTTGAAAAACTTTCCTATAGCTCTTAAAAAATCACCCTTTACTTATTTTATATACATTTACACAATTCTACAAAGTTATGTCAAAATCAAATGACTATACCATATAGCTGAAGTACGAATGATCGGTCGAAAAGCAGTTCTAGTGAGAAAAACTTTTTTGTTTTCAATGGAATCGCCTCCAAGTTTCGTTATTAACAGTTTGTTATTCTTTTCCATGATTCTTCTAAGTTCCGAAGTTTTTTCATTTAGACTTTCTAACTTCAATCACATCTGTCCTGACAGATCTGAAAGTACAGGAACCCCTAGTAGAGTGTACTCGACTCTTACATACCAGTAGAGCAGTTAACTCACAATTGGGGAATGCCTACGCTCAAAGATAAGTGAATAGGGGCACTCCTCAGGGAGGTGTACTCTACGGAGTTTTAGTCTATTGGACGGTCTTGGGTAAGCCCTTTGTTCTAAGGACTCTTCATAAAGTAAAACGTAGTGCTAGCTTATGCATAAGCGGGGCTTTGCGGACTTCTCCTATAGAAGCCCTTAACATTATGCACTATCTGATCCCCCTAAATCTAGTAACCAGAGAAAAAGCTAGTAATACTGCTATTCGGCTTAGAAAAACAGCAACTTTTTTGTGTAGGATTCCATGGTCACTTTGCTATACGAAGTAATCAAGTAGCGACACCAGCTAATATTAATAATTGCATACACACTTTAGCCTTTGATACCAAGTCGTTCGGTCTGGAACCAAACGCAATCAACATTTACACTGAAGTCTCTCAATTGGAAAGTCAAATGGGAGGCGGAGGTTTCACTACAGATCTAGGTAGCGACCATTCAGTACAGACCAATGTAGCGACAATCAGGCAGAGGTTGTAGCAATCCATTAGGCTACTAACCATCTGAAGGACTCGTGATCAAGGACGGAAGTGAATTTGTACATATTTTCAGACAGTCAAGCTGCAGTCACACTTTAACAATACTGCGTCTAGGAAGGCAGAAGGTCTCCACACTCGTAGAAATTCTCACAGAACACTGTCTTATAGGCAGGCATGCCGCGAGGCTTGGTATCAGCCACAATGACTACTGCAGAAACTGTTGCTGAGTTGATGAAAAAGCAGGATTCAGAATCCTAGGTCAGCATTTCCTACCTAACATTTCAGCAGTCTCTGAAATAGAGATTAGTTTGGTACACAAATTTGTCCTACTTTCAAAGTGGTTCAGAAGGGATAACCCTCCCTTTACGGTCTTAAAGTAAAAACTAGGGGTCATATGGTACCACAATGGATTTATTTTTGGTCAAGATTTGAAAGCTACAATTTGACCTAACCTAAGCATATCTAGCTTCATATTACCACCTAGATACCGAATTTCCCGTTTATAGCTCAAATATCTTTAGAGGTATGGCTCTTAGCCACTTTTGAACCGTTAAGTCAAAATTTTCAGTTGATAGTTTATAAAATTTATGGGAAATGGCTTTGAACAACTTTTAGACCGGTTCATCCGGTTCGGAACCGGGAATATATTTATCTCCTTAAATTCTCTTTCATACTTTGAATAATATGTGAGATATGTCTAAGAATCGGTTTTGAGAAGCTTTATGAGATGCATAAATTCAAAGAGTTCGGTTCCAAAACCTCTTAAGAACCGAACCGAACCGCTTCTTAAAGGTTCGCAGCCCTCGCAATTCTAACTCTGGATATAATGAAGTTCCACAAGAAGTTTTAAGTTTTTTTTTACTTATTCTATTTGTTACACAAATATTTGATTTTTGTATCTAATTTTTGGCAAACGAAAGGATTGCATGTATCGATAATATTTTGTATCAATTTTTTATTTGTATCTTCAACTGGCAAATTGGCATACCAAATTAAAATGCACACGAATATGAAAAGTCTCATTAATAAAATGTCAAATGTGTCAGGTCAGAGTAGTGTCAGAGCAAAGGAGGAGAGAGAGAGAGAGAGAGCTGTCAAAAAGTCACAGCCCACACGGAAACCCATTTTCGTGTTTATAATTTCAACACATTTTTTTTTGGTTTGTTTGTTCGTCTGTCAGTTTCGATCAAATGTGTGATGAAGCGTTTTACATGCGACTTTCTGTAGCATAGTTTTAGGCTCGAGTTTACTAGGTGACCCACTTAACCGAGTCAAAACTTAAAATCAATTTGCATAGATATCACATCCGGTAACACCTTTGTCCCCACCCATCTTTTTCCAGTTTCCTTTTTTTCACTTTTTTCTTTTGGCGCACAAAACGTTTTCGTGTTAACTAATTTCCCCAACAGCCATTAAATGCAACAGCGACAAATGGCAGCAAATTATGAAGCCCCAAAAAACCCGGCGAAGCAGAAGATGAAATTCCTTTTTTGTTGCTTTTTCGCTTTTGGCTTCCTTAACAATTAATTGAAATTAACATATTTTTCTTTTATTCAAGACAACTTATCAGCTGCCCGGCCAACGAGGGGGGCGAACCCAGTCGACCGCCCTTCTTGCTCGTGGAGTTCTTGGCGCAGATTTTAAACCCAACCAATTAAAACGCTTTTGGAAAAGTTAACAAATTGACTTTTTTTTTTGTCCAGTAGGAGGAAAGTTTTTGCTTCTGGGCAAATTTTACGTTTAAAATTAACTCGCGAATCAGCTTGGTAATAGCACTTTAAGCATTTTCTTGGGCGACGAAATGGCAAAGTTTAAACTTTGCACAGAAAACAGCTGCTGTCACCAGTAGACTTCGCTTTGAAAATTTCCCGTTAGACTGAATTAAGTCCTTCAGGTGCTTCGATTCAGAATGTCTTTGGTTTGGATAAAGAACTTTGACACTTATATACGAATTAATCAAGCTTGATTTAGGCCAACCATTACCTTTTTGCACCTTGTTCTATGCTGTTGTACTCTAACATCAGTCCCGTTGTATACTTAAGTCAATCCCTATTCATTCTCGAAGCTGGGTTGTTCTTGAGAGGAAGTACTCTCTGTCGGTTTTGCAAGCTGAGAACGATTTGTACTAAAATTCAGAGTTTGTTATCAATTTTAGAACGAAATGAACGATATTGAACATATTTGTTCTTACAACTCTCTTTTTGTCTAGTTTTTGCTTCATTTTTCCTGTCTTTGATGTCTGCAGTCCACACTTAAAGTATGTGTCTGTGTCTGCAAGTGCGCCCAGTCCACCAAACTTTACACATCTCTCTTTTTCTAATTTTTGCTTCATTTTTCCTGTCTTCGATTTCTGCTGTCCAAGCTTAAAGTATGTGTCTATGTCTGAAAGTACGCCTCAGTCCACCAAACTTCACGCAGCTCTATTTTCAAGTTTTTGCTTAATTTTTACCTGTCTTTGATTTCTGCTCTCCACACTTAAAGTATGTGTATGTGTCTGAAAGTGCGCCTCAGTCCACCACTCTTCACACAACTCTTTTTTCTAGTTTTGGCTTCATTTTTTCCTGTCTTTAATGTCTGCTGCCCACACTTAAAGTCCACCACAGTTCGCATCTCTTTCTTTTTCTAAGTTTTGCTTCATTTTTTTCTGTCTTAAATGTCTGCTGTCCATTTTGGCAATTTCAGATTTGATAAATGTTTTACCGCTCCACAAAGTCAACCATTTTGAAGTCAGAGCGTTGAACTAGTATTTTTCAACGAAAGATCAGCTAGAGACACACCAAACTTATTCTCCAAAATACTTTTCATATCAAACAAATTGTTGTCATTTTTGCACCTTAAATAAGTCCAAATGGGAGTAACATTTTGGTTTTTTTTTCTGCTTTTGCTTTCAATTCCCTGGCTTAGTCACATAATAAGGCCATTGCTCATACGCCACCGATTCCCCAGTTGCTCCATTTGTTTGAGCAACAGCAGCCTCTTTGCCATCTTCAACTTTTGTTGTTCTTGATGCTGCTGTTGGGCTCACTCTCTCGCTTTATGAAAAATTATACAAAACTTTTTACTTAGTGGCACTGGGGGCTCAGAACAATTACGAGGCCAACTGGGCAGAGGCTGGGCGAGGGCTGCGGCTGGGACAGAGTCAGTGCAAATAAATAATGTGTTTGTAATAAGCTTGTTCATTGTGTTGCGAAGCTGCTGCTGCTGCTGCTTGTGTATTTGATTTAACTCTAGCTCTTTCTAAACGAGGCGGAACGAAACCATCAGGGTCAAGCATAGGGCCAACAAAAGGGTTTGTGTGAGTGCAAAAGTTTAACTAAACTGCCAGAAAAAAAGTATTTTAAATGAGCAAACGATTTAAGAGCCAACAAACTAATTCAATTTGAATTAAGATAGACAAGATTTTGAGTTTAGTGGGAAATTCTAAAGCTCTTTCACAGTTCGTTAGTACGATTTGTATTGACTAGATTTTCGTAAAAGAGGCGAGGTTAATGTTTCGGTTTCTTTGACTTTGACGGTTATCTTTGCTTTATGTTTTCTGTCTTTGATGTATACTGCCCACCTCAAGTAGCACCTATCCACCTCAACTATTAACTATCTTTTTTTTCTCATTTTTACATCATATGTTCCTGTCTATGATACATGCTGCAGTCCACATCTATGTCTGAAAGTGCGCCTCAGTCCACCATAGAAGCTTAAAATTGTAAATTGAAGGATTTCGATGCAAAGTAGTTCATTTTTTCTCTCCCTACCAGCAGTTATGAACATTTTGAGTTGAAAGACAGTTGTAAGAGTACATTTACTAGTCCATGGTCCCAGTCATATAATGTAAAAATTTACTGTTAAGAGACTTGACTTTCTCTCAGTTACAATCGACCCACAGGGACTCACCAACTAGTCAATTGTTATTGCACAACACTTGTTGATCCACTCTTATTCCACCTTGCCCTACCCCCTTCTCCTTCACACTCCACTGTCGTGTTGGATCACACCTCAGTGCTAAAGCCGATGTCTAGAAAAAATTAGGGCATTTAACATATCGGCGATAAAAAGTGCTTAGAAAACGACATATGTTAAAATCTTGGGGCAATATTAAATGCAAATGGATCTCAAACTTTGAATGGATTTTCTTTAACCAGCGACAGCGGCTCGGGAAAGTGCTAACTAGTTGGGCACATAACAACAACTACATTGGATTGACGGCATTTAGACGCCTCTTGGTAATTTGAGACTTGTTATGCGAAAAGTGTTAATCAATTTTTAAGCAGCCTCTCTACTGTGGGGCTCCCACCAGATTCTGGCAAATTGAGTTCAGTTCGTTAACCATTTTCAAGTCGAGCGGTTCGTTATAATATTTTTGGGTTTTTTTGACTGTGAAGTGAAGTGAAGTGAAGTGGGTTTTCTCTAAGGAGCAAATAATGAATTTGGCAAGATGTCGGAATAGCTGAAAGCACCACAAATTCAAACATGTTATTGATTTCAAAAATTACGGCTATGCCTCATCTAGTCAATTGCATTAATTTGATTCAAGCAACAAGAGAGAAAGAAGTGAAAAATTGCCGAAAAAAAAAAAATACCTCATTAAAATCATATGCCAAAAGAAACAGCTTAAAGATCCTGGCTCTTGCTAAGGGGATAATGGGGTTGGGGGGTGGGTAGTCGTTATCTATCCTAAACAACAATGAGCTGTAGTTTATTGTAATAGCTATTGAAAGAGCAAACCAAAGGCAATGCAATCAGCGCAGCAAACAGCAGCAACAGGCAGCACCGGATGAGGGGTGGGGATAATGGGGAGAGTGAAGCAGAAGGATGGGCCAACTTTTTCCATTAACACACAAAAGGAACGTAAGCAAACAATACACACAAAAACACACACACACATCTGTAGGAGAAACAGATAATGAAGGCTGGACTTTTTGAGGTCTTCTGCAAGTTTACACAGTTTGAAAAAGGATAAACAATTTTTTTTTTTTTGGGTGATCTGACATTAAGCATCTCTGGGAATAGCTCTAGAGTGCATTCTGGTTACAGCTAAGCACGCTAGTAAATTGTGTTTCTTTTTTCCAACACTGGCATTTTAAAAGCTGTCTTTCCAGTGACCAAAAGTGTTTTGTACTTTTTAAATTGTTTAGAATTTAGAATTTGTAAGGCATTTACCATTCATCTATACTTTTGTCATTTAAAAGCATTTATCAGCAATGATAGTGGCATTGAAAGTTGACTATAAACAACACTCTTATGCATTGAATACGTTTAGCAACACATAAACATTAAACGCGGCATAATTCATTAATCAAAAAGAAAACTATGCAATGGCTATGGCATTTACCAACACTTTAAAAGTTTAATTTGCATTCATCAGCTCTGAACTTAATCAAAGTAAAGAGAACAATATCATAAATGGCGTTTTCCAACACTTTAAAAAGCTATGGTATAGAAACGCCTATAAAACAGAATGCAGAATTTAGGAAATAGTTCCAATACTCACTAAAATTTACATTAACCAACACTGAACAAAATCAAACTGCTGCCACCAATACTAAAAATTCTTCAAACTAAACTTTCGACGCTAAAACACAAAAAAAAAACACTAAAAGCTTACCAAAGAGGTAATATAAAAGCGTTTACCAACACTACAAAAATGTAAAATAATTAGTAGGTCACCAGACAGTGTTAAAAATGCTTCAAGTTTAGCTTTTGACGCTAAAATTCCAACAAAAACGCAAAAGTAAACTTAGTAGCGTTTACTAACACTGCAAAAATAAAAACTGCTTATTGGGTGATCAAAGTGTCAAAGGTTAATGCTAAACTTTTGACGCTAAAACACCGCAAAAATATTACCAAACAGGTAACGTTTACCAACCAAAATAATCAGTAGGTGATCAGTCAGTGTTACAGCTGCTAAGAGCTTAGATTTTGACGCCAAAAACACAAGAAAGCCTTACAACAGGTAATTTAGAGCGTACTAAATAAACAGCAGAGCAAAAAAAAGGTATCAAACAGGTAATTAGCAGCGTTTACCAACACTACAAAAATGTAAAATAATTAGTAGGTGACCAGAAAGTGTTAGATCTGCTTAAGGCATAGCTTATGACGCCAAAAAATACGAGCTAAAACGCAAAAAAGTTATCAAACAGGTTATTTAGCAGCCTAATGACGGATCCATAAATACTCCTGTACAAATCTGTCCAGGCACCCTCTATAAAACTGAAGACGTTTTTTCATTTCGTATGAATAAACCGCAATTTTTGTCCCATAGACGTCAACTATACCTCTGAGACCGCGCAGACCGTGTTAACTATTGATCGAAAACTTTCCCGTTTTGATTTCGGATGGATCGGATGGAGCTTCCCGTTTCCGAACGTAGTTATTCGGTTTCAAGTTTTGCCTATTGATAAGCATCTTAGTGATTCTTGTTTTGAATATTTTCATTTTGACATGTCAATATTTGAGATTTTATCTGATATGGAGCCTTCATTTGATTTAAAATAATTTTTGTTAGTTTCTACCTCGAGACGACGAGAGATCACGACGGCCGATCGAGCAGCCTTTTGATAACGATAACGTTCGACTCATTCGAGATCGATTTCATTTCACTCGACGGACACCATGAACGACGGAGCGATCGTTTTACTTTCATTCCACTCGGACGACCTGAAACTTTATAGACCTTCTTCTGGTACACCTTAGACAACTATAACTCTTTACCTCGTACAGAGAGAAAATTCTTATAGTGATCAGACAGTGTATAAAGGGCCAGCCGATCCTCCCTCATCCGTTCGCTTCTAGCGAGAGGACCCAGCTTAACACATCCTAACGGAGTTTGAGAGCTTTACATGGCTAATACTACAAAGCTGGCGCCACCGAGGACCGTGTAAGTTTATTCAAGAAAAATTTATTAATGTTCCGAGGCGGGACGCCACGACCCGACGCGGCGCGACACAGCCGCTTCTAAGTGTCGACGCTAAAATATCAAGAAAAGTTTAACAGCGTTTACCAACACTAAAAACACAAAAAATTTATATAATGTGATCAGGCAGTGTCTTAAATGCTGTCTTGGATAGGTTTTTACAATCAACTGATTGATCAAGCTGCTGTCACCACTTGACTAACTTAAAAAGCCTAACCGGCTTCGCTCAAGACCCACATAAATAATCATTTACCTTATATTTTACTAACTTTAATGTTTTTACCAACAGTGTTAAGGTGAAAAGTTACATTTTTTAACACAAAAACATAAAAAATCAAACAAAGGCTGCGCTTTTTGATTGTTACCAACCAACAAAAGCTCAAATTTGCTAACAACTCAATTACATAAAGTTTCAAATGATGCCTTGGACAGTTTTTTACACCTTAATGCTATTAACATCCGAAAGCTTCACTTAAGACGCACAAGAATTAGCATTTACCAAACTTATGACTAACCAAAACTGCATTAACCAACACTATCAATAAACAAGGAGTAATTTTCAACACTAAAACTTCAACAAACGAACAAAAAAACCAAAACTGTGTTATACCAACAAAAGCACAGAAAAACAGCGTTTTCCACAAAGTCTTTGGACGGTTACTTGCTTAGGTGTAATAGGTGCTGGGTAAACTGTGATTTACCAACATAAGCACCATATAGATTAAATCGTTAACCAACACTACAATACAGAAAAGTTAAAAAAAACCAAATGTTGACTTTAAAAGTCTCAAAGCGATTGTCACCTGGCGGAGAATCACTGCAAGGATTAGCATATACCAAATATTTCACAAACTAAATTGCATTTATCAACACTGTCAATGCTAAGGCTGGTATTTATCAGCACTAAGAAATCAACAAAGGGACGAAATACATCATTTGTCGCAAAAAAAAAAAAGAAAAATCACAGGAAAGAGATGTAGCTGTTTTACAAAAAACAACAACCGAGCTGCTAGGGCACCTCTTATCTTACTTCTTATCAATTTTGTATTATTTATTGAGTTAATTAGACTTTTCTCTTTATAATGGCCTTCCTCACACACACACACACACACACACGCACAGGCACATTTATCCTGCACATATTTGTACAATTATCATCATTATGTTCATTTTTATGTGCCCTTCTCATTCCCTTTGGAGGGTATATTATTACGCATACGCCACGTACGCGGCCACTTCATTACATGAGCCTCTTGTTATTGTTTAAATCCCTCTGTTCCCCTTACCTCCCCCTCTCACCCACTCACCCGCTCAGCAAAAAACACGACCCATCAATCTCTGACAGTAGACGGGAGAGCCTATGCAGAACCCAGGAGGGACAACAATGCTGCTGGTGGGGAATACTCGTAAATTTCATTTAATCACTCGGACCTTCGACTTTGATGTAGTAGGCACAAAAAAAAAAAAAACACAACAACATATATACATACATACTCCTCTTTATTGTGTGTACACATATTTTAACTTGACAGCAGCAGAACTAAGACTCGCGAAACGTGGCCTGTAAATTGCTTGGCCCTTTTTTTTTTGTGAAAATTTATTAGCACTGAGACTGATGAGGCAGGTGGCAAATTGGGTCAACAACAGACAGCAGCCTCAACACACGCGACAATACACAATGATGTGCAACAGTTGTGGACGGAAATGGATGAGCAAGGTCAAGCCGAGAAATTGATGTGTTAATAAGTTGAAAAATGTCAAATGTGTTTCGGGAAGAAATGGAAAACAAGCCACAAAAAGGGCGACGCGTTGACAGCCATCAACTTGGCTACACTTTTTATGCACGGGGGCAGCCATGTTGGTTTTTAACGACAGGCAGCAAGCATTTTTATTGCAAGTACTGGTTGGTGGTGGGGGGCCCTGTCTGAGGTTATTAAAGTTTCAGCTTCGGCAAATGGCGTGAAGTCTCATTGCGGACATACAACAACAACGTCAGGGCAAAACTGACTGTTTGTGTGTGTGTGTGGAGGGGACTTGTTTTCCTTTTCTGTTTTTTTTTTTCTATATAAATTTTATTGCTGAAAAGTGCAATCATAAAACGTTCAAGGCCCCAACTTGCTGTGGTCGGTCGGTCTATCGTTCCCATATGACTTGGGCAAGTTGCATTAAAGTTGGTTGTGTGCATTTCAAAATAACCACAGAAAGTGGAACTTGAAATGACCCATAAAAGTCGATTGACGCAAATCAAAATGAACAACGACAGGAAAATAGTGTGAATCGTGGAATATAGATAGGAATCAATTTATGGCACATTTTCCATTTACCGCAATTGATTGTGAATGGCTTCAAAACAAATCAAGCGGAAACCTTAACCTGCGTCTTTTTTTTTTTTTTTTGATGGTGAAGGGAAACTGCTTTAATTTTGGTTCGGAAGATTTTAGTAGGAGTAAAGTTTGATTTCAGCGTCACGCTGACTTGGCATATTTTGTGGAGTGGTACTTAGAATCGAGCACTGAGTATCGAGTACTTAGGATCGAGTTCTTAGTATCAAATACTGCGTATCGAGTACTTAGTTTCGAATACTTAGAATCGAGTAATTGGTATTAAGCACTAAATATCGAGTACTTAGAGTCGAGAACTTTGAAATGACTACTTAATATCGAGTACTTAGTATCGAGTACTGATTTCGAAGTCTGAGGTTCGAATACCGAGCGCTGAGTATCCAGCACTTAGAATCGAGTACTTAGTTTCGAATACTTAGAATCGAGTAATTGGTATTAAGCACTTAGAATCGTGAACTGAGTATCAAGTAATTCGAATTAAGTACTAAGAATCGAGTATTTATTATCAAGTAACTGGTAACGAGTACTTAGTATAGAGTACTGATCTCAAAGTCTGAGTATCGAATACCGGCCGTTGAGTATTGAGTACTGAGTATCGAGTACTTAGTACCAAATACTGCGTATCGAGCACTTAGATTCGAATACTTTGAATCGAGTAATTGGTATTAATTGGTATGTACTGCGTATAGAGTACTTCTAATTAAGTACTGAGTACCGAGTACTTATTATTAAGTAACTGGTATCGAGTATCAAAGTCTGAGTATCGAATACCGAACGCTGAGTATCGAGTACTGAGTATCACTGAGTATCAAGTACTTAGTTTCGAATACTTATCATCGTGTTATTAGTATTGAGCACTTAGAATCGTGTAGAGAGTATCGAGTACTTCAATTTTAGTACTGAATATCGTGTACTTAGAATCGAGCACTTCGAAATGAGTACTAAGTTGGGAGTACCTGGTATCGAGTACTTAGTATAAATTGCGGATATCGAAGTCTGAGTACCGATTACCGGGCGCTGAGTATCGAGTACTTAGTATCAAATACGGCGTATCGAGCACTTCGTTTCGAATACTTAGAATCGAGTAATTGGTATAAAGCACTAAGAATCATTTACTGAGTATAGAGTACTTCGAATTAAGTACTGAGTACAGAGTCGAATTCAGCAAAAGGGAATCCTTTAATTTATTAAATATTTTTAGAAAGCTGAAGCCAAACCTTCCACCACAAGAACTAACGGCTCTGAAACAAGAATACCGCACCAAGAACAGCGAGTTCAAAGGACGTGTGCACCGGGACAAAAAAAAGCCGCATCAACAATCTTGAAGAAAAAGTGGAAATGCAGCAACAAACGGCGACAAAATAGCCGATAAAAAGACAAATGCGGAGCGCCCAATTAAGACACAGATGGAAAGGACCAATTGATCAGATGGAGATTGCAGCAGTTCTTAACTGTTAGGTGGTATCCAAGTCCGCTTCTCGACTTTTTATGGAGCTTCCACAGAATTCAAGAAACCAAAGGGTAAGGATTTCAGCACCCACTGAACTCGAAGTCCTACTGGCCATCCAATCGCTGCCAGCTGGGGTTGACGGCATACCGACGAAGTTTATAAGATACCAGCCGGCAAAGGCGGTGGATTTACTGTACCCGGTATTAAAACGGGCTTGGGATACTAACGAGCTCCCTTCGAAATGGTTTGAGGGCATCCTGGTGAAAATCCCCAAAATAGCGACTTGCGCGAATGCCACAAATGGAGTGGAATCTGTGTGCTGCCAACCATTTCGAAGCCGAATAGTTTTGGATCGCCTGAGGGACTCCATTATGAACACCATAGGCGAAGAGCAAGCTGGATTCAGAAAGGGTTCGTCGTGCTCGGTCCATATACACACTGTAAGCATCCTGATCGAGCTTTGTAACGAGTGCAGATGAGATCTTCACATGGCCTCTGTGACCCTAGCATACGGCAGGGGTTGCGAAGAAGGGGGATACCGGAAAAACGAGCGACATACAACAGCGACCAGTGTAAAGTGCTTCACGGTGGATTGCTTTCGCAGCCTTTTCCAGTCCTGAGTGGCGTTCGACAGAAACGTACACTGTTTCCCACTGTGCCTAACTCCTAAGGTATTCACTGACTACAACACTGCGACATCTGGACTATGCTTCACGATGAAATGCTTTCGCAGCCTTTTCCAGTCCTGAGTGGAGTTCGGCAGGAACTTACACTGTTTCCTACTGTCCCTAACTCCTAAAGTGGCCACTGACTACAACACTGCTACATCTGGACTATGCAGACGGTATATACCTCTTGGCAAAAAGGCTTGGCAAAGCGACTAGGCAAATGCACTTGCCGACCTGGACACTTCAGCTAAATCGGCAGGGCTCAAAATCAGCATGACCAAGTCGCAACCGCTCAACATCCGTTTAGGACAATATCAGAATCTAGTTTTGGACTAACAGCCATTTGAGCAAGTTTAGCAATTCAGCTTCCTTGGAAGCTCCCTCAAAAGCCTAAAGGTGCCTTTGGGATGCTGTCAGCTGTTTGGCGATGCTCGTCATATCCACATTGGCTCAAAAGCAGGCTCTTAAAGTGCTCCTAGACGTTTCTTCCACTTAGAAAATTACTACTTCCATAATGTCAAAACTCCAAACATTTGAAAGCCGTTGCCTGCGAAGCATCTTCTGCATATATGGAGAATGTTGACACCATAATACGCAGAATGAAATGGAGCTGGATAGGGCATACACTGCGAAAACACGAGATCAACATCGCAAGAGAGGCAATGTCAGGAGAAACACCTGACAGAACCAAAAGAACTTGAAGGAGGACCGTCGGTAGAGAAGCGGAAAGCATTGGGAAAAGTTGGAAAGAACTCACAGCGACGGCTAAGAGAGGAGTTCGCTGGAAGAGAGGAGTTGTTGATGCCCTATGGGAGTTGTTGGAACTAGTAGAAGAAGAAGCGAGACTGCTGTGCATGAGGTCGTGGGTTCGATCCCGCCTCGGAACATGTAATGAAAAGTTTTTTTCTTTGAATAAAACTTGAAAAGCTTCTCAAAATGCCGTTCGGATTCGGCGTTAAACTGTAGGTCCTTTTCTCTTGTGCTAAAATAAGAAGCGCACAGGCCAAGAGATTGAGAGAGGCTCGGCTTTGGCCCTTTGGGGCTGTGTCATCTTGACAAGCTAATTTTACTTAGAAGAAGAAGCCCAAGCCCTTCTTATACACTTGGATTGTAAGCTTCAAAATTTAACTAAGAAGAAAAGACCAGACAGTTTTAAAACTCTCATAAGATCCGGCAAAAAACACAAAAGTCTTGACTGATGGAAGCATGGAAGTGCGTGAACTTTAACATTTACTTTTAACCAGTAAAATGACTCAGTTTAAAGCATTTACTTACATTTCAAAGGTGTTTTGTGCCCGAAAACCAAAAAATATTGTTATCTAAGAAATGTAAATGTAAAATGAAATGAAATGACTTGTGGCAGAATTTACCAGGCGGCACTCATATGTCAACTCCAATGATTCATTTGCCTGTTGCTTGCCTCTAACCCTGTTGCCTAGGCAATAAAACATGCACCCGCACACACACACACACACACACACTCACACACACTCAACTCACACGCTCAACTGTAAGTGATATATTTATTTAGAAGGAAAACCTACAACAACTGCAAAAGTTGCCACAAGTTGGCATAAATTTTGCCTTGTTGCATACTTTTAGGCATGGCACAAAAATATCATCAGCAAGGCAAAACTTTTGCTACAAATTGTAAATAAATAAATTTATTAAAGTATTTCGTTTCCATTTATAATGCTGCATATAAATCGGCAAACTTTACCAACTCTGGCCAACATAATTTGCAATTAGATGAGAGAGTGAGAGAGACATTTCACTTCCACTTGATTATGCGCTCAAACTGTTGTTTATGTTTATGGAAATTCTGTTCCGTCTGCCCTGGCCCGGTCCGGCCAGGCCCGGCCCGGCCCTTCGGCTGGATTATCCTCATTTTATGCGCTTAATTGTTGTTTGGTTTTGGATAGGCTTCCTTCTCAACAGCTGCCGCAGCTGCGTTGTTTGTTTACGGTGAAGGGGGAAAACAAACAAATTCTGGCCAAAGAGTGTACAAAAAATTGATTAAGTAGTTAATCAGAGGCCCCAAGGTTAGGAAAGCCAACATTGGGTGAGTGTATTTTTAAAATTCGATCATTTTATCATATCAAACACATTCTAAGCAGTTATGGCATTGCTGGCATAGAGAGGCGGCTGTTAAACTGACAGTTGACAGACAAAGACTGTTGCTACTTTGTTGTGTTGTGTATTCCTCGAGCCGGCTAAAAATGGCTACATAGTTTACATAAAAGCTACATAAAAATCAACTTATTTTAAATTATTGTTTATTTGATTTTTTTTTTGAGTCTGAGTTAACGAGTGAACGATCTTACTCTTGAACTTGATGAGCTCTTGAAACAAGAACGAACATTTGTACTTAGTTTTTAACAGTGCACTTTGGTCTTGATTCATGAATGAGCAATCTTGTACTTGAGTACATTTAGCACTTGATTCAAGACTTTATTTACTTGATTTGAGAATGTTTTGTAATTGGTTTATGTATCAAGCATATGGGGAACAAAAATGTATACTTGGATCAAGAATTTCGCTTTTGGTATGAAGTATGAAATTCTCTATTTTTCTCTAAATGTAGACTGCAAGGTATTACGCACATGTCACAGAATAACATTTTCATAAATAAATGCCTTCAATTTAAGTTAAAGCAAGGCTGCAAACCGGTCCGGAACCGAACCCCTGAGAAGCGGTTTGGTTCGGGGTTTTTGGGGTTCTCGAACCGAACCGAACGATACACAATTTTGAAATTTGTGTGTGGATATAAGGTTCTGTGATGTTTCTTATGTGAACGTCTTAAACCGAGAATGAGCGAACTGATCGAACCTTATCAGTGTGGCTTCAGACCTGGTAAATCCACCATATACCAAATATTCACATTGAAACAAATACTGGAGAAAACCCATGAGACGAATCAAAACCTACCAACTTTTTGTTGATTATAAAGCCGCACTCGACACACCGATAAGGTCAAAGTTCTTTGAAGCCCTGTCTACTTTTCTACCAGCAAAGTACGTTCGACTTTGCATGATGACGTTGAGAAGCACACGAAGCTCCGTCAAAATAGGAAAGAACCTCTCCGAGCCTTTCGATACCAGAAGAGGTTTTAGGCAGGGTGACACCTTATCGTGTAACTTCTTTAATCTGCTGATGGAGTATAAACTGCGCCCAAATGCTAACAGATCGGGCACCATCTTTTAAAAAGATGTAATGCTACTTGCATATGCCGATGACATTGACATTATTGGCAAATCCGAACGGGCGGTAAGCAAGGCGTTTTCAGAGATTGAGAAGCAGTCAAAACGCATGGGCTTAGCGGTAAATGAGGAAAAGACCAAGCTGCTAGTCTCAGCGCGCAGTGAGTCTACGCGTCTTGGACAATCTGTTGCAATGGGAGAGTACAACTTTAACGTTGTTAAGGACTTTGTCTACCTCGGAACGATGATCACCAGCGACAACAACATCAGTCTGGAGATCCGAAGAAGAATAACTCTTGCAAACCGATGTTACTAAGGGCTTAGTAAGGAGTTCAAGAGCAGAGAACTCTCTCGAAAACGAAAATTGCGCTATACAAGTCGCTTATTATCCCAGACCTGCAATACGGCGCAGAAACATGGACATTAACAACAGTGGAAGAGGAGGCCATCGGCGTGTTCGAGAGAAAAGTTCTTAGGAGTATTTATGGACCTGTAAAAGTTGGCGATGAGTTCCACGAACTGTTTGAGCTCTATGGGGACACTAATGTAGTCAAGCGCATAAAACAACAGCGGCTGCGCTGGCTTGGACATGTTACTCGTATGGAAGAAGAAGCTCCAGTAAAAAAAGTGTACAGGCGGAAGGCGAACGAATTAGGGAAAGCAAGAAGTGTAGGACGACCGAAACTTAGTTGGGAAAAACAGGTGCTGAAAGATATTGAGGCGTTTCAATTGACCAACTGGTGCCAGAGGCTATACACAAAGACAGATGGAGGCGATGCTTAAGACAGTCCAGACCGTTAAACTTTCGACCGATCATCATATGCAGCTATATGCATAGACATCATTTTGCTAAACTTTGAGAAATGTGTCCAAAGTAAATATAAAGAAATACCCTACCGCTATCGCCCACTTTAACTTTATATATAAGTGTACCAAAAAGACCCACAAATTTTAACCCATCGTCCTATGCAGCAATGCTAGAGTCTCCGAGTTCGACAAACTTAGGAATATGGGGATAGAAACTGGAAATACTACTTTCAGGCTCCAAAAACAAGTTTTTCTTACTACCGACCGCTCCCGGCACGCTAACATCCGATCAAAAACACTATCTCCTACCGGTGTAAAGTTAAGGTTGCCTTCTAAAAACGAGAATATAAAACACGACGGACACAAACCAATTATTGGAGACAAATAATCCTGGACAGGTGTGAGATATTGAGGCGTCAATTGACCAACTGGTGCCAGCTAGTGCGGGCACTAATTGCAGCTGTGATACAAATTTTGGGCCAAATAAGAAGAATAAGTATGTGAACTACTGTACAACTCCACATACTTGGTGTATGGACTTGTACCGAAACTACCTTACAACCTGGCACACTTTTTAGTTCTAGGTGTATCGGATTGTAATGAGGATTTCAAATACATGGTGCTGTACAAATCCACACACTTGGTGTATGAAGTTGTAATTGTTTTGTGAATATATGAAGCTGGAATGAATGTCTGTTTAAGACAGTGACGGCAAGCCCTTGCCCCATGTCCGGGAGTATCTTACGCAACTCGTGCATAAAATGCCCGGTTCTTGGCTCCAGCCGCACACAGTTGTCTCGTTTCGAAGCGAGTTAACACAACAACAGGTGCAGTGTACGCGATCGAGACGACTGCAAAAGCAAATGTATGCAGTGAGTGTCTAGCTTGCTGACTGGAGCCTCGCCAATAAGGGATTATTGTTGGACTGCTCCCAAACTTAAGTCTTATGCCCACCGCTGGTTTAAGATATACGAGGTGTATTCAAAAAGTATAGCGATTTTTTTGTGGCGTTATGTTGGTACTCATGTCTCTCACTTATGCCGACAAGCTCGGCCATTTTGAATGTTCACTTAATTGTTGACAGCTGCTTTGCTTGCACGTGTTTTGGATCGTCTTCGATTTTTACCTATTCAAAAAAATGGATCAAAGAACCTGTATCAAATTTTGTGTGAAAAACGAAATTAAGTGCGCGTCTCCGAATGTTGACTGTGGCATACGGAGAAGCTACCTTGGACCGAAGCAACGTTTATCGGTGGTACAAAATGTTCTCAGAAGGCCGAGAAGATGTGAACGACGAAGAGCGTGCCGGACGCCCGAGCACTTCAACAACAGACGAAAAAATTAATGAAGTGGAGAAAATGGTATTGGCCAATCGTCGAATCACCGTTAGAGAAGTTGCTGAGGACCTAAACATATCGATTGGCTCGTGCCATTCGATTTTTATCAATGATTTGGGCATGAGACGGGTCGCCGCGAAATTCGTACCAAAATTGCTCAATTGCGACCAAAAACAGCATCGCATGAACATTGCTAATGAGATGTTAAACTCTGTCCGCGACGACCCAAATTTGCTCCAGAGGGTCATAACTGGTGACGAATCGTGGGTTTATGGTTATGACGTGGAAACCAAAGCTCAATCATCTCAATGGAAGCTGCCGCACGAACCAAGACCGAAAAAAGCGCGCCAAGTTCGGTCGAATGTTAAAGTTTTGCTGACAGTTTTCTTCGATTGCAGGGGCGTGGTGCATCATGGTGCCACAGGGAAGAACGGTCAATAAGGAATATTACCTGCAAGTTATGCGCAATTTGCGCTAAGCAATCCGCCAGAAACACCCGGATTTGTGGAAGAACAAAAATTGGCTTTTGCACCACGATAACGCCCCTGCTCACACATCGTTGCTTGTGCGCGACTTTTTGGCCAAAAACAACACACTAATGATGCCGCAGCCACCGTATTCCCCAGATCTGGCCCCCTGTGACTTTTTCTTGTTCCCTAAACTGAAGAGGCCCATGAAAGGACGACGTTACGCTACGCTTGACGAGATAAAGACGGCATCGAAGGAGGAGCTGAACAAGATAAAAAAAATGATTTTTTGAAGTGCTTCGAAGATTGGAAAAACCGTTGGCACAAGTGTATAATATCTCATGGGGATTACTTTGAAGGGGACAAAATAGATATTCAAGAATAAATAAATAATTTTTGAAAAAACACAAAATTCGCGATACTTTTTGAACACACCTATACAAAACGTAGCGAGAATGTCCCATTACGTGGGCGCCTACTGTAATGCATGTTGTGTACCAATCACATTCAGCTCTGCGCCGCTGGGTTGCAAATAGCTGCCATAGGAACGAACGTTCCGAAAACCAGTTTTAGTGAGAAATTTCGTAATTATTTATCTTAAATGCTTTTTCCTAATTCTACAAAGTTTGATCAATATCGGATAACCATACAGCTGTCAAAGGAACGCTTAGTCGAAATTAGTTTTTAGTTGGAAAAACTCTTTTGTTTTTAATGGAAACATTTTCAAACTTTGTACCTTCAATTTTTCAATGCTTTTTCATAATTCCGCAAGCTTTTAGCAAAATCGAGCGGCTGCCATAGGAACGAACGGTGCGAAAAACAGTTTAAGCGTAAAAAAAAACCTGTTTTGTTTTCGCTGAAAGCCTTTTTTGGACAAAAATGTGTAGTAAACGAACTGTAAGGGATTATAGATTTCGGGGAATTCGGATTTGCTTCATGTTTTTGGCATGTGTGGTAATGCTGCACTTGCGTGTCACATAAATCCATAAACTGTTGCCAAATATCCATCAAGAGCAAATGTGCTAATTCTAAAATGAGCTGACCACTCAAACAAACACCCTCACACATCACATACGCGCACAACCACACACTCATACTTACATAGCAGCAAATTATGGTTCAAAAAGCAGCCACTTGACAGCAAAATCAGCAACCGCCCAATTTCAGTCAGCAAATCAAAATCAGAGTTGGAAATTGTGTTGTAAACTTGGTTTATGGTCAGCAAACACACACACACACACGCTCACACACGCTCGCACACGCACGCACACTCGCTCGCTTATGCGTGGCCTTAATGTGCTGCGCTGAAAAGTATGCAATATTTATTTGACGCATTAAAAGCATCCAATTCCGGGGTCCCAGAGATCAAATGCCACTGCGCGGGTGTGCGTTTGCTTTAATTATAATGAATAAATCAACCGTTTGCTGCATTTTAAATTCATTTTCATCTTTTGAATTATTCAAACTATATTTAACAATATATTTCTATGAATGGCAAGGCCCAGTGTGTAACAAAACTCCCAACCCAACCAAATGAGCGCCACGAAGGGTGCGCGTGCAGTGGTTGCGGTCACCCCTTAGAGGAAAGGCGAGACTGCCAACCGCTGCAAACTGTGGTAATGCACGCGCGTACGTCCAAAGTTGCTTCTAATTGATAATTGAGCTAAAGCAAGAGCAACATGGCGAAACATTGTATATATTTTGCCTTAATTAGCAAGAGAATCATTAAAAGTGGGGAGAATTGGGAAGTAATACTAGCTGCATATTCAAATTTCAAATAGTTCACAAATAGATTGAATGAGAGGGATATTTAGTTGGATAAAGGTCAGCTTTTCACTGCAAGGGGCGGAGAGTAACTAAAGTAGCACAAATTATCAACTGAACTGCTTTGTGTGTTAAACTGAATTGAAAATTCAGCAAAGCAACAGCTTATGATGTGACTTTATTGTTTGCCTTTGTTGCTTGCTTACACAGATGATAAGCGCGATAAGAATGCCAAGTGTGAGCTAGAAAAATGCAAACATTTGCTGGAAAATAACTTAAAATGTAAATAGGAAAATTGAAAGGGATGCCCAGGCAGGATCTGTGTGTGTGTGTGTGTGAGAGTCAACAAAGGATATGCCCAGCTGTGTGTCAAAAGTGGCCATTGTTATTGTCAACAAACACAACCGGAAACCGGTTAGCGGAAATGTTTGCCAGCAAAGAATGGAAAACGTAACGGAAATCTGCCAAACAAGTGACAATTGCAACATGAAAACTTTTTTTTCTATGGGCGCGGTAGATAATTAGCTTAATATATAATAATATGATTACATTCTGCCATTGAGCTTAATTGGCGCTAGATTGTAATTATTTAACAATTACAAAAAAAGAAAAAAAAAAACGCTTAAATAACCATTAGAAAAAAGTACAGTATAGGGTTTTGGTTTTTTTGGACGAGGCCACATTTTTTAGTTTGGAAATCATGAGAATCAATACAAGTTGTTGGTTGCGTCTCTTAGCCCTGTGGGGCATATTACATCTGGCCAAGCAGGTGGGTGTGTGCGGTTTAATATTTTTTTAATTTTTGTTGAGTGCGAAAAATGTTCTAAAATTGTGTGTATTCTAGAAGAAATCATAAGAATCCTACACCACCATAACCATAATATCAGTAATCGAACGTGTTTATTGTAAAAATCAGTGTAACATATCAGTGTATAGCCTATACAGGATGCACAAATAAAAAGTTTAAGCTCTGTTGGCAATATAAATATAAACAAATAAAGGTAATTGTCTAGGGTAAAGACCAAGGCTGCAAACCTCCAGAAATTCTGCAGGTGGTTCGGTCCGGGGGTTGAAACCCATTGTAAAATCCAAGGTTTGGTTTGCGGACCGATTCCTGAAACACCTGAACGAAAGATTTTGGTTCAAACCTCGGTTCGCTTGAACAAAAAAGAAAAGTTTGACTTTCGATTTATTAAACTGTTAATAATAAAATTTATATACCTTTCGATTAATTGGCCCTGTTCTGATTTACGAGTCGGTTTTCGTGTGAACGTTTGCATTTAGAGTTTAAATTTTACAATTTTATATGAAAGGTGACAAGCATATCAACGGTTACTAGATCAGGTTTGAGAAAAATCGGAATTGCTTAAGCAGTTGAAACCTATTGCTCAATGCCAAGTGGATTCTTCGATACATTCTTACATTCTTCTTACTTTTCAAATGAATCTGTGAACTTTAAACTAGAAAAATAGGGGAAAGTTAACTTCGGCTCGGCCGAAGTTTTGTATACCCTTGCAGTTGGTTTTTCTAAATAAGACAACTTTTCGGACCTTACTTTTCTATGGGAGCTATACTATATAGATGTCCGATTTCGACCAAACTTAGTGCAATCATGGAAAAGCATAGCGAACTGTTAATTACGAAATTTGGAGGCAATGCCAATTAAAACAAAAAAGTTTTTCTCACTAGAACTTCCTTTTCGACCGATCATTCATACAGCAGCTATATGCTATAGTCATCCGATTTCGACAAAACTTTGTAGAATTGTGAAAAAGTATTTAAAATAAATATTTGCCGACGTAAGGGACGTTTCCATTAAAAACAAAAAAGTTTTTCTCACAAGAACTAGTTTTTCGACCGATCGTTCCTATGGCAGCTATATGCTATAGCTATCCGATTTTGACCAAACTTCGTACGAGAGCATATAAAACAAATACATGCCAATTTTGAGGACATTTTCAGTGAAAACAAAAAAGTTTTTCTAACTAAGACAACTTTTCAGATAATACTTTTCTATGACAGCTATACTATATAGATGTCCGATTTCGAACAAATTTGGTGGAATCATGAAAAAGCATTTTGTTGACTAAGATATACGAAGTTTGGAGGCGTCTCAATTAAAAAAATAGAGGAAAGTTAACTTCGGCTCGGCCGAAGTTTTGTATACCCTTGCAGCTTCCATTGAAAACAAAAGAGTTTTTTGGATTTGGACATTACTTTTCTATGGGATCTATACTATAAAGATGTCTGATTTCGATTAAACTTGGTGAAATCATAAAAAAAACATACTACACTGTTAATTGCGAAATATGGAGGCGATCCCATTTAAAACAAAAAGTTTTTCTCACTAGAACTTCTTTTTCGACCGATCATTCATACGGCAGCTATATGCTATAGTCATCCGATTATGATAAAGCTTTGTAGAAATGTGTCCAAAGTATATAAAATAAGTGAATGCCAATAAAACGTTTTCATTAAAAACAAAAAAGTTTTCCTACTAAACTAGTTTTTCACTATCGTTCTATGCAGCTATATGTATAGCATCCATTTCGACCCTTTGTAATTGTGAAGTAAAAAAGCAGGACGTTTTCTTAAAAACAACCAATCACAGTCCCCAAGTTAACACAAAGTTTAAAAATAATCTAGTTACCAAAACCACAAGTTTCTACCAATAGTTCACTGACGAGATATGCTATAGAACCGACGACCAAACTTGTAGAATTGTGTTAAAGTATATAAATTAAGTGTATGCCTATAAGGCGTTTCTAAAAACAAAAAGTTTTTTCTAGAATAGTTTTTCGACCGATCGTTCCTATGGCAGCTACATGCTATAGTCCACCGATTTCAACCAAACTTAGTGAAATCATTGGAAAGGATAGTAAACTAAGAAATACGTACTTTGGAGGCGTTTCCATTAAAAACAAAAAATTTTTCTCCTTAAGACTAGTTTTTCGACCGATCGTTCCTATGACAGCTATATGCTATAGTCATCCGATCCGGCCGGTTCCGACAAATGTGCAGCGTATTTGTACCAAAAGACTTCGGGCAAAGTTTGGTGAGGATAGCTTTAAAACTGACGGAGGAGATAGCATAGAAACAGACGGACAGAAGAACAGATGGACGGACAGAAGGACGGACAGGCCTAAATCAACTCAGCTCGTCATGCTGATCAAGAATATATATACTTTATGTGGTCGAAAATGCTTCCTTCTATGCGTTACAAACATCCGGACAATTTTATAATACCCTCTACAAGGGTATAAAAAGCTACGCTTACACGAAAACCGACGCGGAATTCGGAACATGCCCGAATATTCATTAGTTAAGTTATTCAGGCCAGTTCCCATTTCCGAGTGGAATTAAAAAGTAAAACGATCGCAATTCCGAATCGTTTTCATTTTGGTGTTCCCGTTTACGAGTGAAATGGAAATCGATTGTCCTTCGAATAAATGTTCGAATCGTAATCGAATTTTAATTCAGCTATAAGGCAGCCTTGTGTGGCCGCGTGGCTCAGCGGCTAGTGTGCGCGACCGCTGTGCAAGAGGTCGTGGGTTCGATCCCGCCTCGGAACATCTAATGAAAAAGTTTTTTCTTTGAATAAACTTTATACCCGGTCACCCCTCTCTGCTGTTGGCGCCAGCTTTGTAGTAATTAGCTTTGTAGCAAAAAGAAAAGCACTTTGAATTATGTATAAAATCTAAGCTAAGAGATTTCAGTATCCCTATAAAAAATACAAGAAATGAAATAAATGCTGGCTGGTTGAGAAAACAGCACCCTGTATTTATCAAACTAAATTCCTTTATGTTGTTAAGATGCTGACAAAGGCAAAAACATCGGATAAAACAGTAAAATTAAAATACTTCAAAATTAAAGAATTTAGTTTTGACAACTACACCCTGTTCCAAATGCTCCATTCAGTAACTAACAAATCTCAAGCAAATCTACATCTATGAAATCTAAGCTAAAAAGAAATAAAGTAGATGGTAGTTTTTTGAATTTTGTATAGAAAACAACAACCTGTATGGTGTTTAAGATCCTAACAAAGTCAGTAACTGTGACGTAAGGAATTTAGTTTTTGAGAACGACACCCTGTATTAAATGGTCAAACGCAATAACTGAACGAAAAAAATCTGCAAATCACTACAAGCACCCCCATGTTACCCCTGAAAGGTCATTCATATTTTGATGTACATTTAATGTACATGCTTTTTGGTAGTCGAATCGACCAACGATGACCCTGCAGGGTTAATTACTCGTATTATGATATTATCTAAAATACTTGTCTTTTCCCACTTGTTGTTATAGCATTGCTATGTGATGAAGCTGCTGAATGTTCGCTCTTGGGATACACCCAACTATGGCCTAAAGATCAATTTGCATGAGAACAACAACTCCATGTCATCAGTCACCTATGTCCGTCAGGAGGTACCCATAACGCTGTGGCATTTGGCAATACTGCAGCAACCGCGCAAAAAGCAGCAAACAGACGCGGCCGCCATGCGACAAGAGGGACCACGCATTCTCTACAATTCTACGACCAAAACGTGTGAATTCTGGAAATACATTCGCCATGTAACTGCCTGGAATAATGTGGCCAAAATAATGCTTAGCCAAGGCGGCAGCAATCTGAGTTTGGCCTGCCCACTGAAGGTGGGCAATTATGTGATAAGTGTTATACAAGTGCCACCCGATACGCCTCTGCTCAAGTTTATGTATCATCCGAATACACTGTACACACTAAGGGGCACCGTATACTCGCTAAGTCCAAAAGATGGCGTCACCAAGCGACGGCTGTGCCATTACGAGGTCAATGCAACCATCTTTAAGACATGCTGAGTGCAGCAACAAAGAAACACCCTGTTTATCCTAGGCAAATAAACTGCAAAGTGCGAGGTACGAATTCTCTGGGATTCTGCTGGGATTAGGGTGAAAAGCTTGGGTGAATAGGTGGGATGTTGTATGCGTGTGGCACGTCAGTCAGCAGAAAACCCAAACAAGATTTTTAATTAAGTGCAAAACAAAAAACGTAGCGAAACCAACACGCCACAGCCACTCACCGAAAACCCGCATATCAGCAAAAAAAAAAAAAAAAAAATTTAACAAATTAAAGACAAAATCCAGGCAGATTTCCAGAGGTTGAGCTACACCCAATAAATAATCTGTTCTAAGTGTACCGAAAACTTGTATTTGCATTCTCAATAGCGGACTTATTTAATCTGCAACTGAATCTTAGCGCATAAGCACTTTGCATTTTGGCACTCATCTAGCAAGAGGCCCTCTTGTTGCTGCCTCTTAAATCCATAATCCTCTCACTTAATTCAGCATATTTTCACTCAACAAACAGTGTCGCATAGCTGTGAAGCAGGAAATATTAACGCTCAAATAGTTGGTGCAATTTTGTCGCTGATGCCATGGTAACAGGTACGACGTGTACAATCGTCTGATGACCTCACGGCCACTAGAACCCAGCGACCGTTAAATGCAACCTGCAACAGCAGCATAAATTCTGATATCCTTAACATGCCAGACCATAGTTTTGTGTTGTCGTAAGGGGGAGGTGGTAGGATGGCGATGCTCAAACAACCACCACAGAAGAGCCGACATTGAATGGCGGCGGATCTAGACATTCAACAGAATTCTCACAGAGCCGCACAGTTTCCTTGCAACTTGCAGTTGGCAGCCTGAAGTTATCAATAAATGTGTTGGAACTATTAAGACGATGTGGTCGCTGAGTAAATGGTCAGATGCTGACATTTTCTGACAGTTGCTCTTGACAGTTAAATGGTAGTCCAAAAGGGAATTAAAGCTGTTGGAGCTGTCGCTAAGCGAAAAGGTTTAAAAAATAATAATAAAGTGGAGGAAAGTGTTTTCTTATATTTGATTGCTGTCAAAATTATCTAGTTACCATTTTCCAGTGTTGTATAACACTATTAAAGCATTATTCAACACTACACATTTTAACATATTTTTTGTTTTTTAAAGAAAACTTTAATGAATGGAAAAAACTTAGCCAAGTTAAAAGTTTTCAAAATAATTTCACTCTAGACACCGTTTACAATTAAAGCGTTTTCCAACACTATTAATTTTTGTTCTTAAATATAACTTTGAAGTATAGATTCTAGGATAAAACTTCACTTGTTACACTTTAAGTAATTCAAACTTATCTGTTACCGTACATTGTAGTTGAAGCTAATTTTTAGTGTTGCATAACATATGTATACTAAATCGTTTTTTCCTTCTTATTCTTAATCACTATTGGTTTATATTATGAATGTTTAAACTAGTTTTCAGTATTGTATAATGTAAAAAACTAGATGGCCCGGCGAACCACGTACCGCCTAACAGATATTGAAAGAATTTTAGTTCGTTTTTCGATGAGTAAAAATTGCAAGAAAACTGAGAATTGAAATCAATCCGAACCTAAACCTAAACCTAAACCTAAACCTAAACCTAAACCTAAACCTAAACCTAAACCTAAACCTAAACCTAAACCTAAACCTAAACCTAAACTAACTAAACCTAAACCTAAACCTAAACCTAAACCTAAACCTAAACCTAAACCTAAACCTAAACCTAAACCTAAACCTAAACCTAAACCTAAACCTAAACCTAAACCTAAACCTAAACCTACCTAAACCTAAACCTAAACCCAAACCTAAACCTAAACTACCTAAACCTAAACCTAAACCTACCAAACCTAAACCTAACCTAACCAAACCTAACCACCAACACTAATAAACCTACACTAACCACCTAAATAAACCTAAACCTAAACCTAACCTAAACCTAACCTAAACAAACCTAAACCTAAACCTACAACCTACCTAAACCTAACCTAAACCTAAACCTAACCTAACCTAAACCTAAACCTAAACCTAAACCTAACCTAATATCTAAAACGTAAATCCTATACCTAAAACTAGAACCAAAAACCCAAAAACCTTAAACACAATACCGAAAACAAAAAATAGGTAAAAGTTAACTTCGGCTCGGCCGAACCCTTGCAGCCTCCATTGAAAACAAAAAAGTTTTTCTATCAAAGACGTCTTTTCGAACCTTCTTTTTCTATGTGAGCTATACCATATAGATGTCCGATTTCGACCAAACTTAGTGCAATCATGGAAAAGCATAGCAAACTAAGAAATACGAAGTTTGGAGTCGTTCCCATTGAAAAGAAAAAAGTTTTTCTCAATGAAACTAGATTTACGTCCGGTTCCGACAAATGTGCAGCGTATATGTACCAAAAGACTTCGTGCAAAGATTGGTGAAGATAGCTTTCAAACTGAGATAGCATAGAAACACACAGACGGACGGACATGGCTAAATCAACTCAGCTCGTCGTGCTGATCAAGAATATATATACTTTATGTGGTCGGAGATGCTTCCTTCAATGCGCTACAAACATCCCGACAATTTTAAAATACCCTCTGCAAGGGTATAAAAATGGTAAATTACAAAATATTGCATACCATAGGAGATATAATCCTTAAATTTTGGTTCACCTTATCTTGTCTGCAAAACTCAAGGCCACGAGAAGACTAAATACGTGAACGTCTGCATCTTAGCGCACACGACCATCCAGCGCTAGCAGGAAATAGGGTTTAAGTCATAGTAAAGAATCTAGCCATAAGCATGTTGCATTTGGCGCTCATCTAGCAAGAAGTCCTGTCGCATTAGAACATCATGATCATTGGTTCAAATTCCCGTAAAATCATGAATCATATAATGAAGGACTCGAAGGTTATTTTTCAAGACACAATTTGATTTAGAACGTCAGGTATATTTTTGAAAAAGAATTTTTGTTTTAAGAACGGGAAACTGGGAACGAAGTAAGAAATTTGGGCAATCTTATTGAACGCCTTTTTATACCCTTGCAGAAAGTATTAGAAAATTGTCCGGATATTTGTAAGTTTGTAAGCAGAAATTTGTAAAAAGGAAACATCTCAGACCACATAGTATATATATTCTTCATCAGTTCGACGAGCTGAGTTGATTTAGCCATGTCCGTCTGTCTGTTTCTATGCTATCTCTTCCGTCAGTTTGAAAGCTATCTTCACCAAAATTTGCACGAAGTCCTTTGGTACATACATATACGCTACACATTTGTCGGAAACGGCCGTATCGACTCCAAACTTTGTATTTCTTAGTTTGCGATGCTTTCCCATGATTCCAGTAAGTTTGGTCGAAATCGGCCATCTATATAGTAAAGCTGTCATAGAAAAGTATAGTCTGAAAAGTAGTTAGAAGAACATTTTTGTTTTCCATGGAAATTACCTAAAAATCGGCATTCATTTATAGGTTATGCTTTCACACAATTCAACAAATTTTGTCAAAATCGGATGACTATAGCATATAGCTGTCATAGGAACGATCAGTCGAAAAAAAAGTTCTAGTGAGAAAATCTTTTTTGGTTAATTGCTAGTTTGTTATGCTTTTCCATGATTCGACTAAGTTTGGTCGAAATCGGACAACTATATAGTATAGCTCCCACAGAGAAGTAAGGTCCGAAAAGAAGTCAGTAAGAAAAACTTTTTTTTTTCAAGGGAGGCTGCAACTTTTTTGTTTTGATCAAATTTTCTTTTATTTGCTAAGTAGTTCACATAATTTGCAGGGTTGTATAACCAGTTTATGGCTTAGGCACTTTCCAAAAGTAAAAATTAAAAGGCAGGAACTTTCCTAAAGTACGTAGGTAAATCTATAGGACTTTGAGGTATTTGAACAATTTTGCTCAGCAGCAACTTCTTTCTCGTATCTGTTTCTGATGGTTGTTGTTGTTTGACAAATGATTTTCTTTATGTCTTCCACTTTGAAAATCTCACAGTTTAATCTTTGCATTTGTTTTTTTCCTCTCTTTTCTGCATTTGCATTTGCAAATTTTCGCAGATGCGACCAAATTTTTCAAGCCATAAAATTCAATTAATAAAACTGCCAACATCAAATATTTATAATCAACTTACGTATAAAGTGCTGTGGGTAGGGGAAACAGAGAAGGGGGAAAATACTTGAGTTGGTAGATAAATGTTTTTTGTCTGCGTTTGTGTGAGTGTGTGTGTGTGCGGATAAGGAGGAAAACTCCACTTGGGTTAAAAATAAGCTGCTTAAGGGCCAAAAAAAAAGAGAAATAAAAGAAGAAAAGGAAAACTCCTCCCCATTCAAGCAAGGTTTGCAGTTGTTGTTGTTACCAGCAATTGGCATAAAATATGCGGCGCTTGCATGCCTGAGACTTATTATTAAAACATAAAATTTGCATGCAAGCCGCAAAGCCAAAAGCGACCAACCCTATAAGGAGCACAAGCCACGCCCCATGGACATATAAAAAAGAAATACGCGACGGCAATTTGAACTCCTGAATTATGCACAAAAGACACAAAAAGAAAAAAGGGGAGCAGCATTAGATAAATTTAGGGACAGTTTATTTACTAAAAAACAGATGTCACTTGACTTGGGGGCTCAAGCGGTGATTTGTTAAGCAGTATTTAGCTGAACATAGCCTTGAACATGGGTTAAAAACTGTAAAATATGATAGAAAATGGTTATGGAAAATGGAAAATGGAATGGAAAATGGTTAAAGTTGCAATTATATTTATTAGGCATCTTTTCATCTAAAATTTACGGTGCTGCAATAATTCCACTTCCACAAAAATTTTGTTATTTTCTGACTAAGATTGATCTCCAAATCACAAAACTTTTGCGGAAGTGGAATTGAGAACAAGGCTGATAATATTATTTATGCTATACAACACTGAAAACAACAATGAAAGCAAACCGGTTCTGATCCGAACCAAAACGTAACCGAACCACAAATTCCACCTGATAAACCGAACCGCAAACAGAACCCGCATCCCTTCGAAAATGCTGAAACGAACCGAAAACCACAAATGAAAACGGTTCGGTTCAGTTCACTGACGAGTCTCAAGACGTTCAAATTTTGGGACATTTAATCGAATTGCTACAAGTCCTTATCGATGCCGGACTTACGTAGCATCCAACCATTTTGAAACATATGATCCCGTACACCTACTCTCTTTCTCTCTTAAGCCTCTTGCGAAATTGAAGGCAACAACAATACGTATGCGCGCTGTGTAAAGCGTTGATTTTGATTTTGCCGAGTGCTTCAGACAGCCACAAGCACACACACCCCACACAGCATTAGGCAATAATCGGTTATTTCTTTCGTTTTCGTATGGTTGGTGTTGCTTTAAAAATTGTTTGTTTATTTGCGTTAGTGACTGCGAGAGCACTAGATGCTGTTGGACACCCCTGATATAAGTGCTTGCCTCAAATCAATCAATCTGTGACAATATGCGGGGAAACTTGAGCTGGCAGTAATTTTGAGAATTCCATTGCTAAACGATTTATCTGCTCAGGATTTTTCCAAGCACTTACTGAACATCGGTAATTTCTGATGGTGTCTACTCTGGTTGCCAAAAATCAGCCTTAAGTCACTAGTTCAAATCAAATTTCAGCAATCTATCTCCTTTCATTTTTCAACTTTTGACAGTTGTAGCAGAACTACTCAACAAAACTCTTAATCAACCGCCCCCTCCCCACCGCCCCCAGAACATTACCCAATCACATTTAATTAAACGTGAATGAAAATGTGTTTTTCTTTTATTTGAGACAACACAAATTTTGAAAACATAAATAGCTGCCGAAAAGCCGTGTCTAACACTCAAGTTGATAATCGACTTTCGGCAGAATAACTCCTATAATTTTCAACATTCATCATTATATCTCGTCTGGTAGCAAATTTTGTGAATTAAATCTTCACTCTAAATCTAAAATCTAAATACCTAATATCAGAGGTATACCTCTCATGATTTTTATATATTCCCAAATGATCAACTTTCAGCATTATGTTCAACTTGATTATCAACTTTCGGCAAAATATTTCACCTAATTATCAGCATTTAGCATTATATCTCTTCTGTTAGACAGTTTTCTGCAGAGTAAAAAACTTTTAGTATTATATCTCCCTTAAATATCAATGCATAAAGCATTATCAGGCATGTTTTCAATTCCGCTACGTTTTTAAAAGTAAACCGAAGGCAATTCCGTTTCGGTTTGGACTTGCTGTTCTCAATTCCGAATGATTTTGCTTACGTTTTACTTTTGGCAAACCACGGACCAAACGAAATCGGCACGGGAGAAACGAGAGAGGCTGACTTTTACGTTTTACTTTTCAGTTTGGCAGGCGCCTCCAATTTCTCAAGACATTTAACAAAAAAATTTGTTTTAATTTAGTTATAGACTTAAATGCAAATCAAATTACATTAACAAACTCTCCATTGAACACAGTATTAAGGAAAATTAACTTAATGTACATTTGGCAACTGTACGAGTACGTAATTTGCCAATTACTTTTCATTCCACCGAGCAGTGAGCATTACTTTATAAAACGTAAAACACTTTCGTTTTTGTGTCGCGAGAAATTGAATCGATTCTGTTTCCGAAAAGTTGCAGTGGAAGTGGAATTGGGAACAGGCCTGTATATCTATTTTCATTATCATAACAAGCAACCACGATTAAAAGAAATCATAAATTTCAATTACCGTGGACGTGGCGAGCTCTCCCCGGGCCAGAGTTCGATTCAGTGGCGCCCGAGCATGACACAGAAAGTGATTTCTTATAGTCGTGGTTGCTGCAACTAGATTCTTTAAACAACAATCCGAGGATCCAATGTGTTCCCTAATGGACTTTATTTTAGGATATTCTAAGTGGTAATATTATTACTAATATTATTTCTCTCGGGGTTCCAGCGTTGGCTCCGATTGTCTGGATCCTTCTGTAAGTGTCTGTACCTAGCTACCAGTTTTGCGATCCGGCTTCCGGGAGGAAAAAAAAATGTGTGAGTGTGGCTAACACTCACGGGGCCTTGATGTGAAAATTGTTGCATACGATATGATCCGCCTTTCACATTCTAACGGTTGTGCATTACTTTATACTCCATATTCAAAACTCGATACTCAGTAATAGATATAAGTACTCGATTCTAAGTATTTGATTTTTAGGTTATCCATAGTAAGTACTCGATACTCAGTACTCAGTATCCCCATGTGTTCTACTCGATACCCCCACCCCACTGTCCAGCGTTACCCCTAATAAAATCTTCAGTACCGAAATTAAAGATGTTTCACATCAAAAAGTTGGATGTCGGGCTCCAGCCAGGAATTCCTTCTCGGGATAGGATTGGCCCTAAGATTTATCCAAGAATTAGGTGGAGACTTAACTGCTCTGTAGAGTAATCCAATTCTGGGGAGGAGTGACTATCTAAGAATCAGAGATGAATAGAGGTACGATTGTTAAACCTCTGGGAAGGATTGGCTCTCCAAGGTTTACAGACGAGTGGAGGTACGACTGCTTTGTACAGTATTCGACCTCGGGAAGGATTTGCTTTCCAAGATACATAGACCGAGGGGTATGTTTGGCAATCCAAGATATTGAAGAACAAGGTGGATGCACTATGGCTCCAAGAGGTTTTTAAAAAACTTCATGAAGTTTGCTTCACCGTGTAAATCCAGTCAAAATTACTTGCTGAGCGCTCGAATCCGCCTTTTATATTCTTTGCTCGCTTCTGGCTCACGTCACCACGACCTTTTTGCAGGATTACCACGACTATAAGAAATCACAAAGTTCTATAGCCCTGGACGCGGCGAGCTAACCCCAGGCCAGAGTTCTTTTCAATGGCGCCCGAGCAGGGAACGTCACTTTCGGGGTTACAGAAATTTGTGAATTCCCTAAACCACAATACGAGGTTAAAATGTGTTAACCTATGGATTTTATTTTAGGATATTCTAAGTGGTAATATTCATTCTAGGGCTTATGTTAAATATAATGGGTTAAGAAGTCTGTCGGTGTGTCTGTACCTAGCTTACAGTTTCGTGTTCCGCCTACTCTATTCAGGCTCCTGTCGGGAGTACAATTTTTGCACTAAATCTCTCTCGATTATTAACAATCTGCAATATATCTCCCAAGACTATCAACATTCAGCCTTATAACTTCGCGGTCAACCTATGAAGAACGAAAAGACACGTTTTCGGTACATTTAGAACGGATTTTTATCCAACTCATACCGTTTAGGCGGTGCCTTGAAAGTTAGTTAGTCAGTCAAATAGAATTTTGCAAAATCAACACAAATGATAACTACTTTCCAAATATAAGCTTTCTAGCTTTTACCGGCTTACCTGGCTTTCTACTTTTGTTAGTTTATACCACACATGCGACCCAAAAACCAAATGAAATAAAACAAAACCAAAAAAAAAAAAAAGGAAAACATAGGACAAACGAAACGCTCGAAGCTGGATAAAAGCATTCATAATTTACATAGCCAAAAGGTGGCACACCGACACACACAATTGACACGTCTCAAGGTGAATGCCAACCAGGGGCAGGGATGTTCCTTCCATTGGTCTACACGTGTCTCCTCAGGCGTCACGTTCAATAAAAAAAAGAAAAGGAAAACCACAAAAGTGGAAAAGATACAGAAAAGTAAATCCCCACAAATTGCTCTGCATCAATTTAATGTGGAAATTGTCATCAAAATTATTGATGAGCCCGGCTTTAGTTTGTTTCGTCCTTTTATGGCATAGTTTGTTTGCCACCCTGTCATCATTTTGCAACGTAATTGCATGATAAAGTGCTGACAAAATGGTAAACGATTGTGTGTGTTTTGATGGACACTTGCAACATGTTGCAACAACATAAAGCGAGGGAGGGATTTGTGTTTTATTTAAGCATCTCTTGAATGTTACGAGCGGACATAAAAAAAAGCATGTAAAGCATGTTGAAATGATAAGAAGACGCTGGAAGGATGCTGAATATGCATGTGGCATGTGGCCTGGCTGCCTGGCCTTGGCATTTTATTCATTCAGGCAATCTAAATGTCTAACCATCCAGTGGCTTTGCCGCTTGGCTAATTGCTTGGCAAACAATTAGTTAACTTTTAAATTAACCGCGCATTTAAATCCTGCTCCAAAAAGCAACGCCCACGCCTAAAAGCGCACTGCATATTGTTTACGCTCTAATGCGCATATTTTTAATTATCCTGTGCATTCCATGAAAACGAATTCCGCAGAAGTGAAGAGAAATTATTTATATTTAAAAAAAAAAAAGAATGCACATTTAAATTGCAATGCGAAAGACAATGGAGTGCAGTGGATGTACATATACGGGTTTATTTGGAGATAGAGGAATTTTATGCAGTGATTTTGATCGGATCTTGGGTCGATATATCGATATGTGACATAAGTCAGAAACTATCATTATCCGCATGCCCACATGTCCAACTGTCATTAGATTTAATTTCCCTGTGGCATATTTTACCTTTAACCTCTCGCCGGAGCACTCCTCTAATGCAATTTAGCTGTCATTAAATGCACGTTAAACATTTACGCGTATTATTATGCATCTAGAATTCTTATAAACATGTGTGTGTGTGAGGAGTCCACAGATTCTGGAACTCAGCCAGATGAGTAATTTGCAAGGTGGACCCACGGTTTTACATGTGTGCGCTGTGTGTGTATGTGTGTGCTCTCTAAAGCCTTCTAGGAGTCTCTCGAGTTGTGAAACATTAGGTAAATTATAATTGAGCCTGTCCTGTACACTTGCACCCATCAACCTGTCCATCTTCTTTTTCTTTAGCCTGAAGCAGCCTCCTATTTCGGATTTTTTTCCTCTCCCTTCTCCTTTTTTGTTGTGTTCTGTTTTCTGTTCTGGTTGTTCCTGGTAATTAGAGTTTCATGTTTCGCCACAAAACAACAAACGGAAGTTGCTAGCCAGCCGCAGCAATAAATATGAGAATGGAAGAGGAAAATGTGTTGCTTAATTACACGCATTACCAAATATCACACATACGCCAAGGGGGCCAGGCACAACCACAACAGCAGAAGCAACAAAAACAACCAGCACAACTGAGCAGCAAAAGAAAAAACAAAAACCCCAAAGAAATAGAAGAGTGAGAAACACCATGCAAATAAAGTCAATGTGCGGCGGCTTGGGGAATTCTCTTCTTTTGGTTTTTACTGATTTGCCATTGCATACTTTTGGGAGTCTTTCGAAATTGGTTAAAGAGTCAATTTAGATACATTTCGACTGGAAATAAGTTTAAATCCTATTCACATATCCTTTTGACATTTCAGCTCCATTGGATCAATTTAATATTATAAGGAAATTTCAATATCCAAAAAGAATATTATTTCATATCCAGTCCAAACGGATACCAAAATCATCCAATGGATCTTCAAAAACTGTCGGTCTTTTTCTCTGGGAAATGAATAATATCCAACCGAACGTCAAAGGCTCTTACTGCCTTAATTTTTACTTCTATTTCTAAAACAACTTAAGCTTCCAAAAAAATTGTTTTATAAGATGTATTGTTTTTGACTGTTTTTACGACTTTTAAACTAAGTAAACCTGCAGTTTTAGCCGGCTCGAGGTCATGTTATGCCGACGCATAACTTAAAACAGAGACAAACAACACCACAAAGGAGGCTGGTTGATCGGACAGCTTTTTCATGGGGACCGAACCCCACTCAAACAGCGGTCTCTCCATGCCAGCGACGCTTAAACCGCTTAGGAATTCCAAAAGCAGCAAGCATGCAAAAACACGAGAGAAGGCCTGAACGGACAGACGCCTTTGAATGCTGTCCGATCAACCAGCATCCTTCGTGGTGTTGTGTGCTTCTAGTACATCTTCGGAAATGGTTTATCATCGTCTAGATTTTTACCCTTTTAGGGCGCGTTTTGTGGTGAACCTATGCAATTGATTGGCTCTCTTTCATATTATGGTAAAATTCTATTTGTTTACTTCAATTTAAACCATTCCAAAAAATTCTACGATTGTTTTAAGCGAAGATATACCCCATTGAATACATGTGCTCAAAATAACCAATTTGTAAACAGCCCAAAGGTAGGCAATGCAACAACCGTACCGTAGGCTTGTCATTTATATAGAATGCCATTAAAATTTTTTAACTAAACCCAGTGCATACCTCAGTAAAATTGATATATGTGCAATATGTAATCACTTTTATTCTCTACATCTTTATGTCGCTTGGCCAAGTGTTCACTTCTTATCACCTCCAAGTCAATGATACCTTTGTTATGAAAAAAGCCTGCCAGTCATGCTTCTAATAGAAAATTGATATATGTGCAAATTGAGCTATTCGTCTTTTGAGGTCAGCAGTGTACACAATAATTGCAATTGCAGTGCCAAAATATTCAAGAGCTGTGTAAGCAATAATATAAATATATCAATTCAGGTAAAAATGCGGCGTGGAAGAGCACTCTCTCATTAAGAATGTAATCACAGGTTTCACAACAACCAGCTATTTGAAAAGTCCGATTAAAAATACCGAAAATAGTCAGAAGGCTTCAATACCCAAGGTGGATGAGCACACCAAGTGGCACAAAAGGACTCCGCACGCTAATGAGTTGATGAGCTGCGCTTAAATAAAGGCGGAACTTAAACTACCAATATGGTGATAGCACATACAGCAAATTTGCCAAAAGGAGTTGCATCTTTAGTATCAGTTCAAGGCATCGCACCTAAAATCACTTAAATCACACCTCAAGCAACATCACCAAACTGTGCGCACGGCGTGTTACAAAAAGTACAAGTATTGGGACAAAGAACTCAAAGCTGTCATATTTAGTAATGAAAAAAAGTTGACCCTAGACGAATCAGATGGACATCATGAATATTGGTGAGAAATTTGACATCGCCAACAGACTTACTACAAGCTGGTATTGGTTTTCTTATGGTATGGGCTACCTTCAATGCTATAGGCAAGTCGCTAATTTGTTTTTTGTCCAGACCGTATGACTCTTAACACATTCGCGAAAGAGTTCCATAGAGATAATTGAATTTTTCGACAAGATAGCGCTTTCATACACAAGGCCTATTTTATCTCCCAAAAAATTTCGTTGATACAGTCGGCATTAAGTTCGGATCAAAAACCTTATTTCGGCGAGAATATTCGGCGCTGCAAAGTACATATAACGACAATTTGAAGCAGCTAAAAGAATCAATTGTAAAAGAGTGGGAAAATATTGTTTTGAGAGTCATAGAAAACTTGGCAAATTCAATGTTATTGGTTGCAGTTATTGGAAAAATTAAAGGGCAGTCCAGACTACATCAAGAGTTAAGTTTCTATTTGAAATAAAAAATATGACGCATTTTAAAAATTGCACATATAGCAATTTTCTACGAATTATTTTTTTTCTGTTACTCAATTGCTAAAAATAAAATTTGTTTCTGTTTTTATTTAATTTCAATATTCAATACCTTGGTAAAAAAAATAATATCACAAATGAAAAAGAATGAAAATGAAAATAACAAAGCAAATAATGTATGCACATATATCAATTTTACTGAGGTACTAATGGGTTGTTACGCACCCATGTATTGAAAATGGTATATCTTCGAAATCGAAAAATTGTAAGGGAAAGTTTATTTCAAAGTAAGAACTAGTACTTTCCGATAACATCAAACAGAGTCAGGCAAAATAATGATTTCTTCACAAAATGCGCCTAAGAAGAGTAAAAAAAACTGAAATTACTTAAGATCTAGACATTAGGAACCATTTCTAAAGACAGAAATCATCTAGAGTCACCACTAACCCTTCAATTGTAACCTATGTGTATTTTCTTAGAAAATTTTGGAGATTTGGCAATTTCCCGCAGAGCTCAGAAATTTTGTAACATTTGTACAAGAAATCTTTCGGAAATTTTGGGAAAAAAAAGCTTTTGGTAAGGAAAGAAAATTAATGGAGAGCCGCCTGACGGTTCTGTTCTGAAAAGTGGCATTTACAGATCCACGTATGTAGATCGGGTTGTTTTTAGGCTCACAAGTCTATTAAAACTATCTTCTCGTCTTCACTGCATTTGCATTTTTTCGTTATATTTTAAAAACTGTAGTATCTTCTCGCATATTACAAACCGAAATTCAAGTCAATTGGATGAAAAGTAGTTTTTTGTCCATAAAAAATTATCAAGAATTTTCCCGCCCAAGTTTCGGGTTATCCAACATCGGAAAATCCTATGACAAATTATTGAGCATTCTAACTTTACAAACCGAGTAAATAACCCGGCTTGCTTCGCTACGCCGTCGTCAGTCAAGCTATTTAAAACGATATCGGTGTTACTTTTTCTTTTCCGACTTGGGGGTGGACTACATAAATTGGAAAATATTTAACCTATTTTTGTCCCCCGTAGAGCACACAAACCGTATCTTTCATACATCGGCTCAAAGCAGAGATTAACTCTTATGCCCCGCCCGCGGTTAAAGATAAAGTCTGACCTGACATTTCCGATCTTGGTGGTTGACTTTTGAAAATTTGAGTTAAAATAAGGATTGGCCCTTAGCACACATTTTGGGACATTTTCCACCAACTCTCCAACCATTCCTCAAAGTTTCATTGCAATCGGATCAACGCTATAGTTTTTAAATTTCGCGGTTTATCAACCATTTTCCGCCCATTTCGTCAACTTAGAAACCTTCTCGGGCAAGCGTCCAACCAATACTCAAAGTTTCGCTGGTATCAAAAATTTTGAAAAAATCGCGTTTTCTAGACCATTTCCCGCCCATTTCTTCAATTTAAAAACCATCCCTGGCAAGCGTCCACCATTCCACAATGTTTCACCAAAATCAACAATTTTGCAAATATCGCGGTTTTTTGACCATTTCCTGCCCATTTCTTTAACTTAGAAACCTTCCCGGGCAAGCGTCCAACCAATCCCCAAAGTTTCACCGATATCACCGATGTACGATGGTTACCAGTGAGTCACTCAGCTTGAACAGTTTTAAATATATAGATTTTCCTGAAATTTTCCGATTTTCAAGTCATTCGAATGAAAAATAGATTTTTTCTTGTAAGATTTTCGGATTTTTCGAAACCGGGAAATACGTGTCCAATTATATGGCGTTCTTTGATAACAAACCAAGTTTTAAGTCAAAGGGATGAAACAAAAAATGTGCCCCATATAAACTTTTCCAGGCATTTTCATCCACTTCGGAAAAGAACTATCCAAATATTCTTACATATTTTTTTTTTAGCTGTGGGTTGATAATCCTTCAGTTAGTCTACTGTCACTTAAAGCAGAGAAAGCGCCTCCAGAAATTGAAAGAAAAACGATGAGATAACAAAAAATCAAGGCAGAAAAGGACAAAAACGAAGCAGCTAAATTCTACTCAGTTGAAAAGGGCTGAAAGGCCAACCAATTTGGACTAATAGATAAATGACCTCAAATGCTCTCAATCCCTCAAACATGATTTCCCCTTACCAATTTTAACAGGAAGCCAAAGGAGTCGATAACCCAAATAGCCGGCAAAAAGCAAAATGCAATTTAATGGCAAAGGAGTCGCTGCTGCAACGAGTCACGGCAATATTCAGATTACACGATAGCACACACACACACACACAGACCGTCTCAGCACGTCTCAGTTTAATGGCAGGGCCAGAGAAAACCGGCACGAAATAATTGTTTTCCGTTGAGCAATAATTTTCTATACCATTGGGAGGGCCAAGTCCCCAGGCCCAGGCCAGGCCAAAGCAAATTGAGTTAAGTGTAAAAAGTGCCCAGCCCTTAACTCAGCAGCGTATGCGGCGTATGTGTAATATTTGGCTAACCACTAATAGTTGATTAGCTTTTGGGACAACAACATCCTTTCGTCTGTTTTGCCTGATTGCACAATTTGTTGTGGTTGGATGACAAATTTGCAAAATTTGTTTTGTTTAATTAAATGAAAGACTACGAATCGATTATCTACCGAGTATATAGGAATATATGTATGTTAATATGTGTATAAACACACGCGCGTGCACACACACACACACACTGAAGACTAATCCCTTTTGAGTTGGCCAAGTTTTGAGCCGAAAATCAAAGTCAAAGTCCTTTTTGGACTGGCTTAGTGGTAAATCCCTTGACCGCAACACATGTGGCCCGGTCCCGCCTCAAAAGTTGATGCAACCTCCTTTTCAGTTTTAGTACCCTGTAGTAAGTATATACAACAAAGGGTATATATTAATGAGGCAGAAATATTAGTTGCAAGCTTCCGAAAGAGTTGAAGTAACACCAAATGCTTTGAGAAATACGCAAACGAAGCAAAGAAAACTTTATTAGCAATCGACAATCTTATGGTTTTTCCTTCGAATTCGATAGCTTGCGATATGGCAGGTGTTGTTTCATCGATTAGTAAGTGCAAAGTTACCTGGTTCCTTTGCTTAAGATTAAAAGGGAGCGAAAAAAAAAATAGGAATGGTGCCACATGCTTTAAAGCAGCGTTGGGCAAGCCCTTGCTCCCATTGCTCCCGAGAGTTAGGCTCCAACGCTCCCAAAATCAAATTTCGTGCCCACCACTGCTCTAAGGTGAACAAAGAAAGCAAAATTTGATTGAAAACGATACTCAAAAATCTTTGATTCTTTGATCAAAAGGCAAACAATCTCAAGTCAAGTCTAGGCACGATACCTCAAATTGATAGAGCTTTAGATTGATTTGTCTTACAAAAGAAAGATTGACCCTTGGAAGTGACCGAGTCAAACTCCAACTACCTCAAATACCACATAAATTTCAAGATACTTTGTTCAGATTTTCAACATCACACAATCGAAGTTATCCCAGAAATCTCCACAGTCTTTCGTATAAACGGTTTCATTTTGAATACGTGAAGTTTCTCCAAAAAGCTAGGATACTAGATATGAAGTCATAATTTGAAACCGACTGCTCCAGTCGTACGGTTTTCTTTACCTAGAATTTAGTGGACAACTATAGGCTTGTGACTTTACATATAAAGTCCTATAAAGTTTAGTTCAAAATAGAATCGTTTATACAAAAGTCTCTAGAGATTTCTAGGATACCCCCTCAGTAATTGTCATTATTTGTGTATCCACCAAGTTTGGTAACGATCAGATAAAAGAAAGTAGAAGTATAAGCAAATCAAAATTCATAGCAAAAGCGCTACCAGCAGCCGCTACAATGGTAGTATCAAGTACTGAGTATCGAGTACATAAAAATGGATCGTGGTTTGTTGGTGTGCTGAAAACATGAAAACGACTTGACCTAATTGGATACTCCATTTTGCGAGTTTGTTCGTAATTGCTACGCAAAGGTTTAGGAAAAGTATGAAAATTCTCATAATAAACATGCGTGTCTAAATGCCCACATTTGGTTTTTCAAGTCTTTCTTTGAATCATTCCATTTGGAACCGATTCCCTAAAAACAGCAAGTTTCTCTTCCTTTAGATATGCTGCGACATTTCGGTTTCGCATTGTATACTAAGAACACCGACTAATGTAAGCACGACCTTGGCATTGTAACAAATATCGAACTGTAAATAATCCTCACTTTGTATAAATCGCACATCAAGTTTCCACCAATCAATAATTTACCTATGAAATATGCAAAATAAAGAAAGCAAACGAACGAAAGAGAAGCAACTGAAACAGAACAAATATATGCTGAGCTGTCAAATGGTATAGCCGCCTACTGCGCCACATGTTGAACTGTAATTGTAATTCTGCAACACTTCTGCAAGGCGGAAGAATGGCACATTCAGCACTGAATCATTGTTAAAGCTGCAAATTAATGAAAAGCCTGTTAGCAACATTTCGAAAGAAACACTTTCCGTGATTCCAAATTATACGGAATGTCTTAAGTGATAAGTTTACGTGGCGATAAGTGCAAACCATTCCATTCAGTTGGAATATGGGAGTGTTCTCCTGCCACATAGATAGAGTCGCAGAAGACTTCTCCATAGAAGTGCTGTGAATCGGCAAAGGTCAAATTGTGGTAGATACTTGTAGTGGTTCACCTAAATAATCTCTAGAGATTTCTGGGCCACATTGCCAAGTAAAATACTGAGTATCGAGTACTAGGTATCGAGTTCTTAGTCTCGAATACTTAGTATCGAGTACTTTGTATCGATTACTGACTATCGAGTACTTAGTTTTGAGTACTTAGTATCGAGTACTTAGTTTCAAAATCTTAGTATCGAGTACTTAGTTTCAAAATCTTAGTATCGAGTTACGAGATGGAGTACTAAGCATCTTGTACTTAGTATCGAGTTTTTACTCTCGAGTGCTTAGTATCGAGTACTTAGAATCGAATACTAAGTATCGAGTACTTAGAATCGAGTACTGAATACTAAGTATAGCGTACTTAGAATCGCGTCCTTCGTATAGAGAATTTAGTATCATGTACTTCAAATCGAGTACTTAATAATAATAATATACTTCTGTAATGTAAAATGGCTTGACACAGCACCAAAGGGCCAAAGCCGAGCCTCTCTCAATCTCTCGGCTTGTCCGCTTCTAATTTTCGCACAAGAGAAAGGGACCTACAGTTTAACGCCGAATCCGAACGGCAGTTTGAGAAGCTTTTCATGGCTAATTACTACAAAGCTAGCGCCAACAGCAGAGAGGGGTGACCGGGTGTAAAGTTTTAATCAAAGAAAAAACTTTTTATTAGATGTTCCGAGCCGGGATCGAACCCACGACCTCTTTCACAGCGGTCGCGCACACTAGCCGCTGAGCCACCCGGCCACACAATAAAATTCTTCCTATAAAAATCTCGTGTCGCTGTATTTGTCGTCGAACTCCTCCGAAACGGCTCGACCAATTTTTATGACATGTTTTTGTGAATATTTGGTAGTTATGAGAGCAGATGTTAAAGTATGTTTCATACAGCTAGATGATTAGCGTGCCCCTCTGCAGAAAACTGTATTTGACAAAAATTATAAGACTGTATTTTTTTTTAATTTGGCATCAAAATAATACCTTCACAATCCAATCACCTCCCTCTAATTTTGTAGTCTTTTTGTATTTCAACAATATAAAGAAAGCGTAGCGCCATCTGTCATTCAACAACATAAATAAGTTTGTTCTGTTTGCAATACGAAAGTTGGTTGAATTACTTGGATCGTGTTCAATGATATTGTTGTTTTATGATTGTAAAAGGGGGCGTAAATGCTTTAAGAACAAATACATTATCAGTATATCTTTTTACAGAGAGCAATGCCAGCTAGACACAGGGGAGTGGGCTACTTAGGCAGTCGAACGAATAAAGCAACAAACAGGCGAAATAGTAGAGCATAAAGGGCAATTCTCAGATCAACTAAAAAATTATTTTAGTCACAGTACTTCATATGAATAGAGCACCATTGCATAGGTGCGAAATCTAAAAACTTTTAAACAAATGTCGCAGTGTGAGGAAAATAAAATTTATGTTATCTGAGAACAAGCCTTAAAGAACAAACGAACAACAAGATAAAACTCTGTTACTCCTTTCAGGAAAACAATTCAGAAAAACAATTCCCTTTAACACTTGCTTAAAATTATCACCACTGCGGCGTTATGTTAAAAAAAAAGTCCAACTAAAAATAAACATGCGCGTCTAAATGCTTCAAGATCCATCCACTCAAACCAAAGGTTAGATATCGACGATGAAAAAGTAATTGTCCATTAAAGTACTGGATGCATAAAATTTTCCGCCAATTTATGCACAGTCGTTGATTTGCAAAATCCTCATATTAAACACGTATTTCCCGATGTACGCACACAATACATAAATCATGCGTGGCTGGCAGAAAAAGCTGGGATGTGACGGGCAGATCACCAAACCTTTTACGACTGAAAGTTGAATCTCTGGTTATTTTACTCTGGTATTTGGAATTTGAATCCACCAGGGCGGTGCAATGAGAGGCGATTGGTCATTTCAAAAATGGATAAATAATACAGTCGAACTTTTATATACCGAATCGCAAAGGGACATAAAAAAACTTCGTTATATAGAAAATTCGTGGTACACAATTGTCTGAATATAGAACGAAATTGCAATGTTCTGGAAATTAATTCGCTATAAAGAAAACTTCGTTGTACAGAAGTTCTTGATGGAGAAGTTCAACTGTATTATCGAGGAATAGCAAGTTTCGAGCCAAAAACTTTGGAATTCCGATGAATCTCGCAGACCACTTCCTAATTGAACTCATAAGCGTAAAATTTCTTCTTAAAATACCATTTGCAATGACAATCAATAAGTCGCAAGATCCCTCGGAAAATTATACGTGGCATGTTCTAGCGTGGGCAATCCATTGAGCTTATTTGTATTGGCTACAGACGGACTGACTAAATTGAGACTAAATCTTGGAAATGGACATTGAATTTCTTTAATTATACACTGTACCAGAGGTACACAGAGTATATTAAGTTTGTGCAAAAGTATGTAACAGGCAGAAGGAAGCAAATCAGACCCTATAAAGTATATATATTCTTGATTAGCATCAACTGTCGAGTCGATCTAGCCATGTCAGTCTGAATGTCTGTCTCTCCGTCTGCCCGAATGAACAAACAGATCTTAGAGATGGTAAGAGATAGAGGCTTGACATGTATGGGACATATGCTTCTTATATTTACTTGCAGGCAGATCAAGTTAATTTTTAATTTTGCCACGCCCCTTCCCGCCCCCGCAAATTGTAAAAAAACGTCATATCTCCCACAGTTTTATAGATAGAAGGTTCGTTCCTTCTGGACATATTTAGTTATCAGGATTATTTATCGATCCGCCAAAGGAATGGTAAAGATCGGGTGAACGGATGTCGAGTTATAAGGAAAACAAACAAATATGGGCAGCACCGGTCGCAACGGTGATGTGCATCACTTCACACGTACAGAGTATGTTATAGTCGGGCTTGACCGACTTTCTTTCTTGTTTTAATTTTCAAAATTGTAGCACTTGCGGATCCTGCTCTTATGAGAGTTGATTAACTCCAACAGCTACAGGGCAGCCAAAAGTCGAGCTTAATCCGCTTTCCAACTTTACGTTTTATCTTTTGTTTGCCGCAAACAAAACGAATCATAAAAAGGCACAATTTAGTTTACCGGATCTATAAAATTATCAGAAATGAGCCAAACTTTGCTGGCAACAATGAATGAACTTTCTTCATACCCATCCTCCTATCTCTTCAGCTCCTCTAAACTCAGACAAAAATGGTAAAGTAATGTTCAGCTGAAGGCCATCCACGAACAACAACAATAACAGGAAAAATGTACTACAATGTGGTAATATTCTGCACTTTTCTTTTCAGTTCTTTTGCTCAGCTCATTCTCATTTTCTTGTTTTGGCCATTTAACAGCTCATTTAGGGAGCACATTAATGCGCGGGGCAAGGAAAGCCAAACAAGTAATGGCTATGGCTGGAAGAAGAAGGAACATCAATTTAAAAGCCACGTATACTAGAGCTACCTAGGCAAAAGGGTACCTACCCACCGCCAAGAGGTACTTTTACACAATTTCATGGCACAATTCACAAATGGCAAAAGTATTTTTATACTTTGGAAGTTTACAACGCACAACAAAGATGTGTGGTAAGGTAAATGGAACTAATAGCTAGTTAATTTTGTGGCTGGCTGGTGATAGGAATGAGCAACACGTCCAAGTGATAAAAGTGCTAGAATTTTGTAAACTTCCTGTGAACGACCAGTGAACCGGTTTATCAGCGAGTTTGTGGAAAATGTAAAACTCTTTTAAGCATTTTCCCAGGCATTCATTCACCTTATCAACAACACGTCCAAATGATAAAAAGGTAAGAATTTCGATTAAGAAAAGAAAAAGGACTCGAGAACCACCTGAGAACCGATTTGTCAATTAGTTTATGGAAACTTTTTAAACTCTCTCAAACCTAATCCCAGACGTTCACCTTATCAGTTAAGCAGATAAGGTTACAGCAGACAAACTGCCGTTTGGTGGTGGCCTGTTTGAAAGCAAAGAGCAAACGACACGTCAGTGAAAGAGCATTGGATGCTCACTTTCTCTCTCTCGCTCTCTTCCCCGATAAGATAAGTGTATATATAACCCACTCGTGCCTCTTCCATTATTCATTCAGTTGATCATGGAACGTTGGCAGAATCGTGTGGCTGTGATCAGTGGCGCTAGCTCGGGTATTGGTGCTGCCTGTGCCAAACTTTTGGTATCTGCCGGTTTACAGGTCGTTGCACTAGCACGTCGCACCGAACGTCTGGAGCAGCTGCGTCAATCATTGCCCACCGAACAGCAGGCGCGTTTCCATCAACGCACCTGCGACATATCACAGGAATCACAAGTGAACAGCACTTTTGAATGGATTGAGCAGCAACTGGGTGGCATAGATGTGCTCATCAATAATGCGGGAATCCTAAAGGAGGGTCTACTGATTGATATGCCCACCAAGGATATAGCCGCAGTGATGCAAACGAATCTAATGGGAAGCATTTATTGCACCCAATTGGCCATAAAACAAATGCGAAAGCGGCAATCAAATGGACACCTGTTCTTTATCAATAGCACGGCGGGATTGGGTGGCTATAAGCCCGATCGGGCGGATGACAGTCTCAATGTGTATACACCGAGTAAATTTGCTCTAACAGCAGTTCATGAGATCTGCCGGCAGGAGTTGATACAGCAGCAAACGAAGATTAAGACGACGGTAAGTGGATTGGAATGGGAAATTTGACACCTTATTTATTGTTATTTGTTTTTTTTTTGCTGCAGAGCATCAGTCCCGGCTGGGTGGCCACCGAGATAGTGCCCGCCGAGACCAAAGATCAGCTGGGCGAGATTATACTTCAAGCGGACGATGTAGCTCAGGCGGTGCTTTATGCCCTTTCAACGCCACCGCATGCTCAGGTAGAGCAAATCACTTTGAGAGCGGTGGGTGAATATTACTGATGCTTCGAATTGCAATCAACGGTTCATAACAATCAAATACAAAAACACAAACAAAACACACACTTAAATGGAGCCCATTTGGGGTTGGACCACCATGAAACGAAATTATGTTGACTTCTCGTTTCAGTTTTATTGTAATTGTTATGTTTATTGTGCCGGTTGCTGGTTCTTGGTTAGTGTTGAAGGAGCAAACAATGACCCCGCTTAATAAATAATTCAGTTTTATAGTTTAGTTTGAATGGTGTTGATTTGATTCGAATGAAAGTGCTTATATTCCATTTTTTGTTGGTTATGAAATATGAAAAAGCAAAAAAAACAACTGAGAAAATACAAAATTTGCAGTCAACGAAAAGTAATTAAAATAACAAATTTATAACGCATATTAAATGAAACTTGCGTTTTAATGATTCGTCAGTCACGTTACGATGCAGCTTAAATGTAACTTTGACATGAAAAACAAGTAAAAAAAAAGGAGCAAGACACCATATAAGAACATATTTAGCCCAATTTTCCGCTTGTCGACTTTCATTAAATGCGAATAAAACTGAGACGAACCCGCAGAGTTTGCCAGTTGTCGATTAAGGTAAGTGCAAGTCGGAAAATTAAATGAAGAAAATAAGAGCCCGAAGTCAAAAGAAAATTTTGTTTGCTTAGCAATTCACAAATTTAAGCTAAAGGCTAAAGCAACGTCGCAACGTCTATTAGATGCAGGGATAAGTTGTCAATTCCATATTTAAAGTGAAATGAGAAGACGGCTGTGCCGAAGTTTTTATACCCTTGCTTAATTGAAAACAAATAGGGGAAAGTTGACTTAGGCTCGGCCGAAGTTTTGTATACCCTTGCAGCTTCCATTGAAAACAAAAGGTTTTCTAAGACTACTTTTTGGACATTACTTTTCTATGGGATCTATACTATATAGATGTCTGATTTCGACCAAACTTGGTGAAATTATGGAAAAGCATAATACACTGTTAATTACGAAATTTGGAGGCGATCCCATTTAAAACAAAAAAAGTTTTTCTCACTAGAACTTCATTTTCGACCGATCACTCATACTGCAGCTATATGCTATAGTCATCCGATTTTGATAAAACTTTGTAGAAATGTGTTAAAGTATATAGAATAAGAATTTGACAATAAAAAGGACGTTTTCATTAAAAACAAAAAAGTTTTCCTCACTCGAACTAGTTTTTCGACCAATCATTCCTATGGCAGCTATATGCTATAGTCATCCGATTTTGACCAAACTTTGTGGAATTGTGTAAAAGTATATAAAATAAGTGTATGCCAATGATAAGGACGTTTTCATTAAAAACAAAAAAGTTTTTCTCACTAGAACTAGTTTTTCGACCGATCGTTCCTATGGCAGCTATATGCTATAGTCATCCGATTTCGACCAAACTTTGTGGAATTGTGTAAAAGTATATAAAATAAGTGTATGCCAATGATAAAGACGTTTTCATTAAAAACAAAAAAGTTTTTCTCACTAGAACTAGTTTTTCGACCGATCGTTCCTATGGCAGCTATATGCTATAGTCATCCGATTTCGACCAAACTTAGTGAAATCATGGGAAAGGATAGTAAACTAAGAAATACGTACTTTGGAGGCGTTTTCATTAAAAACAAAAAAGTTTTTCTCACTAAGACTAGTTTTTTGACCGATCGTTCCTATGGCAGCTATATGCTATAGTCATCCGATCCGGCCGGTTCTGACAAATGTGCAGCGTATTTGTATAAAATGACTTCGTGCAAATTTTGGTGAGGATAGCTTTAGAACTGACGGAGGAGATAGCATAGAAACAGACAGACGGACAGACGGGACGGACAGACTAACAAGGCTAATTGAACTCAGCTCGTTATGCTGATCAAGAATATATATACTTTATGTGGTCGGAGATGCTTCCTTCAATGCGTTACAAACATCCGCCCAATTTTATAATACCCTTTGCAAGGGTATAAAAAGTTTTTCTCACTAGAACTAGTTTTGCGACCGATCATTCATACTGCAGCTATATGCTATAGTCATCCGATTTTGATAAAACTTTGTAGAAATATGTTAAATTATATAAATTAAGAATATGCCAATAAAAAGAACGTTTTCATCAAAAACAAAAAAGTTTTCCTCACTCGAACTAGTTTAGATCTATCGTTCCTATCGGAGCTGTATGCTATAGTCACTGTTTTGGTCACTGGTTTAGTCACTGTTTTGGTCACTGTTGTGGTGACTGTTTTCGTCACTGTTTTGGTCACAGTTTTATTCACTGTTTTGGTCACTATTTTAGTCACTGTTATTGTTGTCACTGTTTAAGTCACTGTTTCGGTCACTGATTAGGTCACTGCACAGCTCAATGTTTCGGTCAATGCTTGGGCCACTGTTTTGGTCACTATTTTAGTCACTGTTTTAGTCACTGTTTTGGTCATTGTTTTAGTCACTGTTTCTGTCAATGTTTCGGTCACTTTTTTTTTGTCACTATTTTGGTAGCTGCTACAGTCACTGTTTTGGTCACTGTTTTGGTCACTGTTTCGGTTCACTGGTTGGCTCTTGCGTACAAGCTCGTCACAAAGAAACTGAAAGCATTTAGTCAACCACCCCCAACCTGACCGCAGCAAATGGAAAATATTATTGAGACTCTCTTCCCACAGCAAAAGCTGATTCAGAAAGAAGACGTTCCGCATCCGTCCACAGAAGCAAGTGCTGTAACCGTAGAAGAGGTACTAGCTGCAGCCAAAAGGGTCAATGAGGGAAAGGCTTCCGGACCTGATGGAGTACCCAATATACTACTAAAAACAGTCGTCCAAAGGAACCCAGATGCCTTTGTCATGCTATTTAATAAATGCCTAAAGGACGGAACTTTCCCGAGCAGATGGAAGACGTAAAGATTCGAACTTTTGCCGAAGGGAAACAAGCCAGTAGTCGAGCCAGCAACGTACAGGCCGCTCTGTATGTTGGAAAGCCACGGGAAAGCTTCTAGAACGCATTATCCAAGCGAGGATACCTCAGAAGCCGCAGTGGAGAACAACATGTCTCCAAAGCAAATTTGGCTTTCGGAAGAACCCTCTACCATAGATGCGGTAAGCTGGATGTGCGAAACAGCTAGCCATGCAATTCAAGGGGACCGCTGGCACTCGGCATAAGGAATGCCTTTAACACAGCAAAATGGAGCTGCATACTGAGTGCCCTTGAGAATGCTAAAGTCCCAGGGTACCTTAACAGTTAAGCATTGGTCTTAGCTGACATCATTCCACTAGACCTCATGGCACAGGAAGCAGCAGAGATCAGGGCTCGATCAATTGAACTTACAGAACCAGTGGGAAAATACCACAAACGGGCGTGAGACCTTTAGCCTGATCCCAGACTTAAGGGTATGGCTGGACAAAAGACATGGTCAAATCGACTCCTACCTGACGCAACTCTTGACAGTAAATGGGTGCTTTAGATCCAATCTTCATAGATTTAAACACGAAGACATCCCTTTCTGTATTCACTGTGGTGGAACTGGGGCCATAGACGCAGAACATAGCTTTTTTGTCTGTCCGCAGTACGTGAACGAACGTAATGAATTCAGCTTTAGGGTGGGGAGGACACCAGCCGCTCGTAACCTGGTGAACATCATGCTCCAAAAGCTGCGCAGCGCTAAAAGGCAGCGCAATTCACTTCATTCAAGGAGAGAATCCTAGAAGATCCTTGGGCATTCCCCCGGCGAAATAATACTTAACGGTGGTATCGCCGGGAATCGGGTGGGTGCGGTAACTCAAGATCTAGGCGCCGCTAGAGCGCACTTTTAATACTCTGTATCAAAGCTATACAGAGTATGCAACAGGCAGAAGGAAGCATCTCCGACCCTATAAAGTATATATATTCTTGATCACCATCAACAGCCGAGTCGATTTAGCCATTGGCCCCGGGTGTGGCTCAGCGGCTAGTGTGCGCGACCGCTGTGCAAGAGGTCATGGGTTCGATCCCGCCTCGGAACATCTAATAAAAAGTATTTTCTTTGAATAAACTTACACACCCGGTCACCACTCACTGCTGTTGGCGCCAGCTTTGTAGTAATTTGCCATGCAAAAGCTTCTCAAACTGCCGTTTGGATTCGGCGTTAAATTGTTCTCTTGCGCGAAATTAAGCAGCGCACAATCCAAGAGATTGAGAGGAGCAAATCTTACGTCGTTTTACGATGCTCATTCGGTTCTTATAGACTAGTTAGTTGCAGTGGTTTTCAAGGAATAACTTTTAAACTCATAGAGCCAGAGCCTTGAAATTTTGTAGATGAGTTTATGAGTTGTTTGGACCTAATACAGCAGATCTTCAGAGAAGTAGTCATGGTAATAGTAAGGAGTACCCTTACCCTACTATATTGACTATTTCGTTGTAACTCTTTCTTACACATTTTGGAGCTATTTCTTGGGTGAAAATGATAAATTAAAGATGTTCCATTTTGTTGTCAAATCCAACTGGGTTTGCGTTTTATGGCAGCAGCTGGTAGCGCTGGTAGTTTGAGTTTTGATTTGTTATTCAAATTTTATCAAATTGAAACATCTAACTGTTTTTCTATCACAAACTCGATAATGTGTTCACAATCAGAACAAAAAAAGCTGGTCGTTCCTTCCATTTCGTTGCACATTTTTGTAGAAAATGCTAATTCCGTGCAGCAGGTAAAACTCAAGACAAGAATCTCTGCGCTCCCTTTTGAAGCAAACCGCACACACATGCTTTGCTTTTGCTCTGCACGGGCACAAACAAGCTGCAGCTGTGCCCACAACAATATGCAACTTGTTTATGGCATTTCTGTCCCAGTCCCAGTCCGAGGCTGCTGCAGCATCCCAGGCGGGTCAAACCAGGCCTGAGGGCCAACAACAAAAAAAAAAAAAAGTCCACAATGTGGCCCGTGTGTAGAGCAGTTCAGTATGTTTAAGCAATTTGAGTGCAGTGCTGTGCCAGCTGCTGCGGCTGCTGCTATCGACATGCACTTTATGACAACCCACAACCATGCTGCTGCTGCTGCTGGCGACAGGCTGGACAACCCAGAGCCCAGATTCACATTCAGTGGCCGAAAAAAAAATTCAATTTGCTTGCATTTTTAGGGTCAAAGCGAAGTGCACTTTTCACCAGAGTCCCAACTAATTTCCCAAAATGAACAAAAAAATCTTTTTATGGCCTCAATTAAAAAAAAAAAAAAAACAACAAAACCCAGGAGGAAATATTAATTGCTTGGCAAACAAAGGCAAAGGACATCAGCCTTAAAGTGCACTCTCACACGGACACACAGAAATTTGATCAAATATCATAAAAGACAATCAAATTGCACAAATATGCATTAGAGTGAGTGTGTGTAAGCCTGAAAAAACATTGACAATTGTAGAATTGCCTTAAAAGTTTACTTTGCATTTGCATAATGAACATGCAGGCATGTGTGTGCGGCGCTCCAGGATAAAGGACATTTGAGACAAATTGAGTGAAATTGAGGGAAAAATAAACTACCAAAAATGTCAAACATAATCGTTTATTGAATTCAGTTTTAAGTTTCAAAAATATGTAAAACAAACATTTAATTCATCTGCGATTATTCAGAGTTTAATAACTAGTGGATCGAGTTTCAAGCAACTCTAATTGTTCATTTAAAGAAGGCATAGCATGGAGTCGTTCCGAACCCATAACCTATTTATATTCTTGATCAGGGCGATGAGCTGAGTCGTTTGAGCTTTGTCCGTCCATCTGTCTGCCTGTTTCTTTCTTAAAGCTATCGTGCTGATCGTAAGACTATATTTCATATTTCGATTGAAGAATAATTCTTAGTGAGAAAAACTTTTTGCTTTCAATTTTAGCGCTCCGAAACTCAGCCTTTATTGGCCTTATATGCTTTTAAGCAGATTTCCAAAATTTGGTCAAAATCGGATGACTATATCATATGGCTTTCATAGGACCAATCGGTCGAAAAATGGTTCTTAGAGAGAAAACTTTATTGTTATACTCTGTACCAGAGGTACACAGAGTATATTAAGTTTGTGCAAAAGTATGTAACAGGCAGAAGGAAGTATCTCTGACCATATAAAGTATTTATATTCTTGATCAGCATTAACAGTCGAGTCGATCTAGCCATGTCCATCTGTCCGTCCGTCTGTGTTTCTGTCTGTCCGTCTGTCCGTATGAACAAACAGATCACAGAGATGGTAAGAGATAGAGGTTATGTTTCTTATACTTGCAGGCAAATCAAGTTTATTTTTCATTTTTGCCACGCCCCCTCCGGCCCCCGCAAATTGGAAAAAACGTAATATCTCCCAAAGTTTTATGGATAGAAGGTTCGTTCCTTCTGGACATATTTAGAAATCAGTATTATTTATCGATCCGCCAAAGAAATGGTAAAGATCAGATGAACGGTTGTCGAGTTATAAGGAAAAAAAACCCATTATGGGCAGCACCGGACGCAACGGTGATGGGCAGAACTTCGGGCTTGACTGACTTTCTTTCTTGTTTTTAATATTAGCAATCCAACACTCTACTATTATCGACATCATAAGCTTTCCAACTGGTCAAAATCGGACGACTATATCTTACGGCTTTCATAGGACCGATCGGTGAAAAACTGTTTCTCAGTGAAAAAAACTTTTTTGCTTTTGATGTAAGCATTCCAAAACTCTACCTTGTATGCTTTCAAACAGATTTCCAAAATTTGGTCAAAATAGGATCGCTCGATCGAAAAATGGTCAAAGTACAAAGAACTAGAGGAAGCCGAAAGCTTTATTAGACAAGAAAAATATAAGCTCTTGCCCAATGCAGAAGTTGGTTGTGATATACATCGAAAAAACCGCATTTTAAATCACTCTCCAGATCAGCGGTGGGCAGGATATTCGAGTTTGGGAGCAGTCTAAGAATAACAACAACAGAAAACAAGTTAGAAAGTCGATCAAGCTCGACTATAATATACTCTGTGCCAACGAAAGGCTATGCTTAGTATGAATTTTTATGATACAGTAGCAGCTGACAGCAGCGCTGCTACTGCGCTGCAGCAGTATTCATTTGCTCATAACTTGATTATGGCGGATCGATAAATAATCTTTATTACTAAGCAAGGGCATGCCCACCGCTGCTTTAGACAATGGAGGAAACCAAGAAAATGTGCAGCCCACAAAATCAACTCAAAGCTTATTTTTGAATCAAAAACTCGGAATTAACAAAAGGTTTTATGACTGCCCGTAAAACGATGGAGGCGAAAACAAGCAAGGAAAAATGGTTTTGAAGAAAGAGGATGGTATGATTGCACAACGAATGCTAGACAAAAAAGATAAGCAGAGCCAAGCGGCAAAAAGTCAACAGAACATTAATCCTAACTATACAAAGAACCAAGTCAATCAGCAAAAGAATATTGTCAAATTGTTGCTGCAATTGCTCAATCATCCCGTTTTGCAACGTAATATAGCCACCAAGGAATGGTTTTAGACCTTAGCCAACTAGCCTGGGTTATGTCGATGCAGGCAAAAGTTATATCAACAAAAACCTTTCATAATTTGCAAATGATTTCAAATAATCAAGATATTGAGAAATATTTTATATGGCGCATGGGAGGATTTAATCTGTGGAACATCATCAAGAAAATTTCCCAAGTGTTCGGAAAACAAAACTTTAAACAACAAATGCAGAAAACAAACAAAACGAAACGAATTAAATAAAGAAAATAGGAGCAGAGCCATGTGCATGGTTCAAGAGTCGAACAAGAAATGAATTTTATTTGCTTGGAATTTTGTCAAGAATTTACAAAATGAAGCTAAAGCAAAGCCTACTTGGGTGCATGGATATGTTGTCAAGTTAATTTGGGGGATAAATTCAAACTTTAAGGCATATACACAGATGAGATAAAAATTTAGTTTTTCACAATACTTCGCGTAGATAAGACTGCTGCTCCAAAGCATATCAGATTTCAAAACTGTTCAAATGTGGTTCTATTCATGTGAAGTATTATGCCGAACTAGATTTTTAACTTATCTGAGTGTAGGCCTTTAACAGAAAAATAAACCAAAAATCTATCGAAATTATTTCGCTTTAATATCCACGCTGTGATCTATGGAGAAGGTATGCCGATTTGAAATAACAACAAAAACAGTAACATAATTCTGCATAAGTGCACTGCACCTACAAGTGGACTGCATAAATACTTGATAATTTTTTTCACCCGAGTATCACAACCACTGCAACAAAATGTATACAGAGAAGTATTTCTTTTCGCACATAAAATGCCAAAAACACTCGCATAGCTTAATGCTAATACACATACGAACAGAGAGCTCAAAAAGGGTCTAGACCGATAAGGGAAAGGGGTGCGGCCTACCGACGGGAATTTTGATATTTCCTATTTAATTGAATGAGTTACTTCAAATCATACTGATCTGGCCTAATGGCTTTATATCGGGCTATAGAATAGCTACTGACATGAAATAAAATCGAACAAGGGTTTAGAAAATAGTGAAAAGTTTGTAGCTTACACTGAAAAAAATGTTATGTATAAAGAAATAAAAAATATAATAGGACGGTTTTGGTAGTTCCCGTTGTAGCGCCACTTTGAAACTTTTACTGTAGCTTTTTTGAACCTTGACGCCAATCACCAGAAAGTTTGAAAAAAATCAAAGATACGCTTCTTAAAGAAAACTTTATCTTTACTCGGACAATGATCCCGACTATGATTTTGATCAAGAAGATAAAATCGAACTTAAAATTAAATGTGTGCCAACTACGCATACTATTTGTTCTATTTGCAAGTCCAGAGGACAAATGGTAGTGATTCCAATAGAAGCGCGTGGCCAAACGTACACAAAAACAAACATATATGTATATTCCCGTAAGGACCGTTGATGTTTATCGCTTACTTTTCAATCGGATCTATACTATATAGATGTCTGATTTCGACCAAACTTGGTGAAATCATGGAAAAGCATAATACGCTGTTATTTACGAAACTTGGAGGCGATCCCATTTAAAACAAAAAAGTTTTTCTCACTAGAACTTCTTTTTCGACCGATCATTCATACTGCAGCTATATGCAATAGTCATCCGATTTTGATAAAACTATGTAGAAAGTATATAAAATAAGAATATGCCAATAAAAAGGACGTTTTCATTAGAAACAAAAAAGTTTTCCTCACTCGAACTATGGGAGCTATATGCTATAGTCATCCGATTTCGACCAAACTTTGTAGAATTGTGTAAAACTATTTAAAATAAGTGTATGCCAATGATAAGGACAATTTCATTAAAAACAAAAAAGGTTTTCTCACTAGAACTAGTTTTTCGACCGATCGTTCCTATGGGAGCTATATGCTATAGTCATCCGATTTCGACCAAACTTTGTAGAAATATGGGAATGGAAAGTATAAACTAAGAAATGCCAATGATAAGGGCATTTTCATTAAAAACAAAAAAGTTTTTCTCTTTAAGACTAGTTTTTCGACCGATCGTTCCTATGGCAGCTATACGCTATAGTCATCCGATCCGGTTCCGACAAATGTACGTATTTTCAAAAGACTTCGTGCAAAGTTTGGTGAGGATAGCTTTAAAACTGACGAGGAATACATGAACAATGACACGACAAACGGAATAATCAATCGCCGTGTAAAAATTAATTCGCGAGTGCTTCCTTGTTTTGCAGTCGTCTTTGTCGCCTCGATCCGCAATAGATTTGTTGATGTTTTCGCTTCGAGTTCGGCTGCCATGTGTGAGATGATGAGAGATGGCACAGCCTTTCATACAATAACTATTGGAAGCGATTGGAGCAAAAAGAAGCGGCCCACCTGCTAACCAAGACAGAAATACATTCACATTTTTGCATTGTGTGTGAGGCAGCGCAAAAATTTTACTCTTTCGAGCACGACGTCGGCACTACGAGCGGGCTTAACAGTTTATACCGTGTGTGTGGAAGCAGCGCTGCTTTGAGATTTTTCGTATGCACGCCAGATAGCAAGCTGCTGGCCCCTGGTCTAGACCAGCGATGTCCAAAATTTGAAAAGGCAGCCACGCGTGGTTGGCAAGTTTGGTGATTGTGTGTGAGTATGGAATTTTCCGACAACATCTTGAGCATCTCTCACTTGAGTAACCTTTTGCTCATGCTAGCTTCTTTTGAAATTTTTTTAATGGTGGTTTTGTCCGCTCTTTAATATGTCTTTGGCTTCTGTCCGTTCCCTTCACCTCTCGTCAAATTCATTATTAATTCACGCTTCTGCTTTGAAGTCGACGTCAGCAGAACCGAAATTTGTGTGCATTGTTATTGTAATTTTGCCTACGGCAACAGAGAAAAGAGGTCAAACAATGCTCAGGAAAAATAAACAATTTTCGCCTACGCCAAATGAAGAAGTTTGCATACCCCTTAAATTTAAACGAGCATTTAACCTATATTTTAGGTAAATAGTCAAAGTGAATGTTAGCAGGCTCAAGGTCGAGGTTTGATTATAGTTCAATAATCAACCAGAAAATTCAAGAGAGAATAAATATGGACATGAACAGTAGCTGTGTAGACGGACGTTTCGGCTGCCGCCATGGCAAAGCATTGGTCAGTACACTTTCAGGCGCCGAATAAAGAGTTGAGAATTCCAAGAGCACAAATAGTTAGCACAAAATTTCAACTAACTTTAAGCTTCGTTTTTTGGGGTAGCTGAAGGTATAAATATACATTGGCGTTGATAAAAATTTTAGAATTTTCAAATAAGTGCCTTGGATAGGTCGTTCGTGGAAAAACATTACACACTTTTATTATTAATATCCCAAATATAATAATACTATTAAAGTAAAGTAAGTAAAATTGGCTTGTCAAGATCACACAGCCCCAAAGGGCCAAAGCCGAGCCTCTCTCAATCTCTTGGACCTACAGTTTAACGCCGAATCCGAACGGCAGTTTGAGAAGCTTTTCATGGCTAATTACTTCAAAGCTGGCGCCAACAGCAAAGAGGTGTAAAGTTTTATTCAAAGAAAAAAACTTTTCATTAGATGTTCCGAGGCGGGATCGAACCCACGACCTCATGCACAGTGGTCGCGCACTCTAGCCGCTGAGCCACCCAACAATAATACAAATAAGGATCTTAAATAAATTTACTCATATATGTAGGTACTTATTAAAGTCAGATATGCCTTTTCTCAGCCCAAGTAGGTAAAACAACAAATGCGAAGAGCAATACAAAATACATACATGAGCTGAGAGCACCGAGTATTTTGCGTATTCATCTTTGACACCCGCTCAAAACAGAGACCAGTCACAGAAATACAAGTACGAAAATGGGTGAGTACGAGTATATGAGCTGACTGGATATTTTGTGGTACACTTGAGTCAAGAAAACAGGCACTCTTGATACTGAGTGAAGAAGTCACGAAATTTCCTTGCACTTATCATTACTATTCACCAAGTCACACTTTGATTGCTAATGAAAAGTCAATCAATATTAAAACGCATGCTTCAATGCTCTCATTTTCCTGTTTTTCTTCAGTACTCACTAAATAAAACAGCATACTTTGAAGGGCAAAAATCAGAAGTTTTTGTTTAATGCTTATAAAAAGACAAACCTTGTGGGTATCTCTAATTTGTGTCCTCTACATGGGGCCAAAAAGAAACCAAAATGTTTAATTAACAAATTTTTAACATTAGACAAAAGGAAACAGGGAGAGAGAAAGAGAGAGGGGGATGAATTTATACTTGTAAATTGTCTCCAGTGCAAAAACATGTAAAGTTTTTGGTTTCCGCGGAACCTTTTAATGGCAGCCCATTCCCCCTGTTTCTCAGACTCCTCTCCGCTCCCCCTTACTTGTCTCAAACTTTTGCAATATGTGTACTAAAGTTCAACTCTTGATTCTTGTCTGCTTCACTCATTTCCGGCATTTTGTTTTAATTAAATTTATAACAAATGACACACATATGTGAGCTATATGAGATGACGATGGGCAAAGTTTTGTGCCGAAAACAAATTTCCTGTTTGAACGGCATGCAATTTGCTAAATTGGTAGGCGACAAATCGCGTGAAATTTCTAAAGCCATCAAATTGAAGGGAAATTATAATACACACAAATTTATTTAGTAATTAAATTACATAAAGATTTTGGGGTTATGGCGTGAAACTTTTAAGGGCAACATTTAGTTAAAATGAGTTGCATTAAATTTTTGTTTAATTTTCAGGCATTGTTTGGTAGAAATGGGTAAGGGATTAGTAACTTAGTCATGAAGATTTTACTGAAGATTGGATTTGGACATCCATGAAACAGTACTGTATAGACATCCAGCTCTTTTTGGTGTATTTAAGCATAAGTTGTTTACAGTTGTGAACAAACGCAACTTTTTTACCTCTAGCCAGTTTAACTCATTGGTAATTAACATAAGAAAGGTCGCCAAACATTAAAGCTGCGTTGGGCAGTCAATGGCCCATTGAGTCATCTGAAAACCCAAGAAAATACAAAAAAAAATATGTAAAGTTTTACTAACACTCACGAGGCACCTATGTGAAACAAACTGTTAAGGAAGTAATTCGACTCTCACATACTCGAAACTCAGTTCCCGTTTCTCATATAACGATACTCATATACTCGATACTTAGTACTCAATACTCAGAAACCGATACCAAGTACTTGATACTAAGTAGTCGATACTTAGTTTTCGATACTCAATATTCTATACTCAGATCTCGATACTCGATATTTAGCACTCAGTACTCTGTACTAAGTAATCTTTAATCGATACTCAGTACTCAATACCAAGTACTCGATACTTAGTACTCAACACTAAAAACTCGATAGGAACTTGATACTTTGTACTCGATAATCAGAATTTGATACTCTGTAATCGAAACTTAAAACTAAGAACTCAATACTAAGTAATCCATATTTAGTACTCAATATCAAATGCTCGATACTAAGAACTTAACACTAAGAACTCGATACCAAGTATTTGATTCTCAGTACCGGACCACCTTAAAGCGCTTTCAAACACTCAGTATTGGATACCAATTACTCAATATAAAGAGCTCGAAACCAAGTACTCGATACCAAGAACTTGATACCAAGTACTCGATATCAAGTACTCGATACTTATTACTTAGCACTAAGAACTCAAAACCAAGTACTCAATCCTCACTACTTGACCACCGTAAAGCGCTTTAAGGCACCACAAAATATGCGTGACGTGACGCTAAAATCAAATATTACCCCTGCTAAAATTTACCTTACGTAAATTAAAGTCGTTGCACCTCAAATACAGAGCATATTACAGTCGCGCTTGCCCGACTTCCTCTTGCCTGTTTCCATTAAGAAACAATATACAAAACGCACAGTCCCGTGACAATTGAGCAAACCTGTTGGGCGTGCCCATGGGATCCCGTATCCTACTACTCGCTGTACCGTGTATTGCCTTGATGCTAATGCTGCTGGTGCTGCTGCTGCTGTTTCTGATGTTGCATGCAGCACATTAACTTGCGCCCCATGCACATAAATTGCACATAACGTTTCGTTTACATGATTAAAAAGTTGTTTTTTTTTTTTTTGTACAGTTTTCTTTTTGATTCTGTGTGTGTGTGCGGAGGCGAATGAATGTGTTAAAGAGCTAGGCAAAACTTGTAGCATTTTGTTGAATTGTAAACAGCAACCGCGTAGAATTCCCTTGCGAATCCCCCCCAAAAAAAGTTATTTTTTCCTACTCGCCTTAATAAGCAAAGTTTTTCTTTTTTGTAGGTCTCTGGGTGTTAGTTGAGCATACTTGAGTTGTTTGGTTTGCTTGTTTGCGCTACAAGTGGGCCCGCAGACAACCACAAATCATCTGAAGATATTTGAGAGGGGCGAAAGGGCCAAACCTTAAACAAAAATTTTACCAAAATTGAATTTTAATAGCAGTGGTTAACTTCTACTTGTTCTACTTTGGCTTATCCATTAGTTTCACTAAATTATAAATTTATGTAGGACAATACAATACCTAGACATATGGCAATTCCTGGTAAGAATTTGTTAATTACTTTGAATTACTTCAATTACTTTTCAAATAGTCGAATAGCTTTTATCGTATATTTTAAATTATTCACATACATAATTTTAAATAACATAAAACTCTACATTTCAGCCACTTTATAAGGACAAATCTGTTAATTTTGAAGAATATGATAAGTTAATTCGACAAGAAGTCGTTATAAATATAAGTTCAGAGGAGGTAAGAAGCCGTTGACGTTTTGAATGAACGGCCGTCCTTAGATTCAAAAATCCAGCCTAACGCGTCGAGAAAAATACCCAAAAGCATAACGCGTCCGCGTGGCGGTAAAATCACTCGTAACGCGTCAGTATGGGACTAAAAGATCACACTCCATTTTACTTCCCGCAGCAGGTATCTGTTGATTCCCAAACTTCGTGTGCTTAAAGAGTTGGGCCAAAGGTCTCGTACGTGAAGGATATCGGGGACGAGGATTCCTTCCCACCCGAGCCAGGGATATTGGCGAGACCGTACATTCCCTTTCTGAACTACATAACTTAGTGATTCATATCCCAACAGCCTTTACGCATAGGTCTCAGACCCTCTTAACAAATTTCTTGTAAGAGAACCTAGAAGCTTCCTTACAAGTGGCGCCCGAGCAGGGACATTTGAGTCAGTTAACATCAGGGTGGCTTAAGAACCCACCAAATTAAACGAAAGGGCATTGAACGGTTCTAGCGCTCGCGGCCAGCAATGAGTCCTTTTAAAACTGCGAGTCAAAGTGAAAGATTATTGCGCGAGCAAATCGCGAAGTGTTCGAAATTTTGTGAAGCGCCAAGACAGCGTCCTCACCCTATTGTGACAGCCAAAACCTCGGGCGATGGTGAATAATACCGAACAGAACGGTGGTGAGTACGTCCAGTTGGTAAATATTAAGAATCCCGGAGTGGGCGAGCGCTGGATTTACTCCCGACGTAAAGAAGAGTTAGGATCCCTAGCTGCTGAGTTCGGCTTCGACGCCGACGTAAAAGTCGAAGATTCGAGAAAATAATTCGCAAGTTTTTAAAGTCCCTGTTGACTCGTCTCGCTGAATTAGAAGGACAATACGCCAAGTCTGCAGCTAGTGGCAAAATGCCGGCCCAGACTGGTGATGTTTTGGGTTCAGAAAGTAGTTAGGTTTCCTTGACCGTACCAGGAGAAAAAAACCCCAAATTTCTTGACCTCCGATTGAATGACGACATCCCGCCTAGTACAAGGGGTATATTGCCTCCAAAGGAGGAGAGCCGCAACATACGTTTTTCTGAAGACCGCCCTACAGACGATCCGCCAGCAGACACCTCCATAGTCGTACCACCTTGTAAAATGGCTTGACACAACCCCAAAAGGCCTAAGCCAAGCTTCTCTCAATCTCATGGTTTTTTTCCCCTTTGCTGGGACCCTTTAGCTTCCCTTCCTACCAGAGACGAGGATCACTTCCCTCTCCAAGCCCCATAGTCAAATAGCCTTGGTCACCTTTCCCTTTCTTTCCCCTCTTTCTCGGAGGCTAGGACTATTTCCCGCTTACCTTCTATACAAATTTCTTGTAAATGGACCATAGGCACAACTGAGATATATACCCCGGCCTGAGAGCTTCCTTACAAATCCTTCAACAAGAAATAACCAAAATTGAATATGAATGGCACTGATTTACTTCTACTTCTCTTCTGCAGCTACTCCATTAACTCAACTCAATTTCCAGTCTCTATCAAGAAGATGTCTATCCTAAACATCTTGCAATTTCTGTTTAATATTTTTGAATTACTTTTAATAACTTTAATTACTTATTCAAAAGTTTGAATAATTGTAACCGTAAATTAAATTATTCACCTTTAATTTTAAAATAATGAAAATCTTAATATTTCAAGCATAATTGATCATTAATTTCACTTTATGGAAGAATTTGTAAGAGTATTTAAGTAATTGTAATTAAGTAATTATGCCTCAATGAATCTGTTTAATTATCTGGTATTAGTAACCTAAGTCTACACTCAATCGGACACTCAACAATCCACATCCAGGAAGGAAGATAAATCAAGCATACAATATCTCAAAATCATACTTAGTTCGATATGGTTCAACTCTAAGAGCAAAATTCTCATTATAAGTTCATTATTTATAATCCCATTAGAAATAAGCTTCCCCGTGTACATTCAGTCTCATTTATTACGGGTGTTTCATCTCGTAAAGTCATATTTATGGGCAAGTGCGCAAAAAATTTGCATAATACATTCCTTCTATATATAGCATACTCTTTGGTTGCATTTAATTCTCAGCCCCCGCTTTTATGAGTCAGAAATCCAATTGGGAACACATGTTATCCGGGTGTCCTAGGCAAATGGTAAAAAAAAAAAACTGAGAGCCAAGAGCCAACCGTTTTCTTCAACCTTTTAAGCCGCAAAACGAAGAGAAAAAAATGATACCCACTCAACGTTTACCCTTGCCTTTGCACTCTGCATCGTTGCATACAATCTGTTAACTGTGTGTGGGTGTGTGGGCGGCTGGGGTGGTGTCATTGAAAGCCACTTGTCGAGAAAAAGTGCGTTGGCTTATACAGCCTTTCATTTGGGCTTCTCTTTCCACCACTTGATAAATATTTTTCATTTATATTTTTTTAATAAATATTTTCAGGCACTGCCATTGACAGCTTCATTGCACCTGAATTCAGATTCGTAATGTTCGTGAGGGCTAAATAGTGTGAGAAATTCAGGAAAGTCAAAATTTACTTTTCTTGCATAATTTGCACACACTTTCCAAATGAACAACTGCACAAATGAGCAAAAAGGAGCAATTGTAGAAGAACTATGAGCGACCCCCTCAACTAATTAACTGAACAAGTAGGAGCAATTAAAGAATTAAAACCAAGCAACAACTGAATAAAAATGCACAAATGAGTGAACAACTGAGCAAAAGAGAGCAATTGTAGAGGAATTGTAACCAACATTAAACTGAACAACTGAAAAAATTAGCCCAAGTGAACAACTGAACAAAAAAGAGGAATTGAATAATAGGGTGCAAAGCACAAATGAGTGAACAGTTGGGGAACTGAACCAAAAAGCACAAGTGAGTGAGCCAGTTCACAATTGAACAAAAGGGAGCAACTAAGAAGAGCCGCCAGCCATTCCACTACATAGAATAAGCCACGTTTTTGAGCACACACACACATAGGTGCTCGCAGTGGAACCACCGCACACAAACGAATTTCGACAAATTGTGAAATTCACGCGCAGACCAACACACAAACGCGCGCGGCACTCAAGAAATCTCAACGCACGCTCACGCATACACATGAGCATCAGCCAAGGTCTGCAAGCAGCCCCTTGTGTTTTTCAAACAGCAATCGTCCATGGCCACATCCCAAATTTTTGACTTCGGGACACCGATGCCATTTACCACATTGATCAGCATAACCTTGGGTTCTGGTTCAGCGGCCACGGCCCTATCAACTATGACGGCTGCAAAATCGTTGGTCCCTCATCGAGCAACGCGCATGCACTTGCATGCACAACGAATCACACCTACTTGCACAGCTGGATAATTGCATTCTTCGCTGGCCTACCTGATCCGAGAGCTCCAATTATGGCAAACGATGCCAGCTTGGGCCTCAACTCCAATCACTCAATCAAGTACCAACGGCATTTACTGCCATCCTGAGCCATCTACAAGCTCTCGAACAACTATGCCAGCGCCCACAGTCGAGTAACTAATATAGCTGTCGCCAATGTTCGACGTCCAGCTACAGACTCTTGCATCCCAACCGATTCTGGTTCAGTTGTGTCTTCTACGCGCACTTCTGTGAACCTGATCGACAAAGTCCTCATCAGAGGCAGCGACAAAGTCCTCATCCGAGACAGCGACAAAGTCCTTATTCGAGGCAGCGACAAAGTCCTCATCCGAGGCAGCGACAAAGTCCTCTTCCGCAGCAGCGACAAAGTCCCCATCCGAGGCAGCGACAAAGTCCTCATCCGAGGCACATCGATTCTGGTTCAGTCCTGTCCAACGCGCACGTCCGTGAATCTGAACAGCAAAGTCTTCAACTGAGGCACCCTGAAGCTCTCCACGAGAGCTAACTTCCGCCTTAACTGAAGCAACACGAAGTCCTCGACCAGAGGCGATTTCAACCACAACTTAGGCTCCTTAATCGAGGCACCTCAACAAGAGGCAACATCATCCCGGCTCAATCAAACTGGCTTATCGATCCCCTTCCGAAGCAAGCATCAAGCTCTTCAAAAGGCGACAATATTTATTTTTATATTTTATATTTAATATAATTTCTTCTGATCACGGTCGCCACTATTCCAGTTTCGCTGCACTTGCTTTCACTATGCAAATTCAATTAACCCAAAATTTAAACCAAATGTTCTTATGAGTTTTTAGATGTGGCCATTGCAAACAAAAAAAATGTATTGCAATTATTTATTGTTTTATAACGAATTCACACAGATGGGTGAGCAAAGCATGCTTTGTTTTTTCTTATCAAAAACTTTGTGAAAGCAGATGGTCCAATTTCGATTACTGGGCGAAGCTAGTGTACATAATTTCTTCAGATCACGGTCGCCACTTGTTCCTGTTTAGCTTCACTTGCATTCACTATGCTTAGACACTACTCTATTTTAGTTATACCTAATCAAACGAGTACAATGAACGTTCCATTTAGGTTCTATTCATATATATTTTCTTTCGATCACGGTCGCCACTTTTTACAGTTTCGCTATATACACTTTTACTATTCGATTTCAGTTATAGCCGAACAAACGAGTAAAAGGAACGTTCCATTTCTACCGATCACGGTCGCTACTTTTTCGAATCTGGTAATTTAGTGATTTCCCCACTTGAGTTTGCCATTTAAGTGGTGATATAATAATCATCATCATCATAAGCCAAATCGCTTTTGAAATGGCTATAGGTGTATCCTATAAATTGTAATGGTGATGGAAATTTATAACTGAAGGCAAGGACAATGCAGAAATATGTAAATGTATATGGCAAAGAGAGAACTAAAAGAGTTTGGTTGACTTTAAACAAACATTAATAAAAACCAAACAAAATGATTTAACAAATTCAAGATGATTTCCCTCCGCACAGAATACAGTTTTTGTTGGTCATTCGAAACTCAAATGATGGCACAAAAGTGGACCATTAAAATAATGACCTATAATGAACTGATAACAAAATTGATTTTTCTTTTCCTTTGACCCGCACTCTGTCTCCCTGTGTCTCTCTGTGTGTGTTTGTGAGTTGGTGGTGCTTTTTTTTTCAGGGCTCGAGCATGAATTATGGAAATGAAAATATAAAATGTGCATTTCAACGATTGAAGAAATTTATTTCATTGCCATTTTTTTTTCTATCGTCCTGTTTGCTCTTCAGGCAGGATGTGTCCACAGAGAAAAAGTGAGACATGATGATGCCCTGAAGGCATTTTTGTGTTTTATTTACTTTGATTTTTTTTTTTTTTTTTTGGGATTTTTGTTTGCTCGTAATTGTTCCTGTTTGTGTTTTTGCTTCAACCTGATAATAAGAAAGCCGCGGGTCCTGGGCACTTCAAATGCCGTCGTTTGCTTCGCTCGTGCGACAAAAAGTCAAATAAGAAAACTAATTCTATTGCCAGGTATACAACCCTCCCGTGGCCCCACCAGCCGCAGCCCTTGAAGCTGTTTTTGATTTATGGCTGCTATTGAACTTGCGTTTGCTCTTTTTGTTTTCGGCCCAGGCCAATTTGTGAGTTTATTTGCTTATACAAAGAAAATTTCTCTGGACATTTAACCCAACAGCAGCAGCAGCAGCTCCAACAATATTCATTGAAAACTAATGATGTGGAAAATAGAAAAATTGCCTGCAGTTAGTAAAGGAGATGCCAGACAAGGCAACAAAGTTTGCCCCATGTGTCTCTGCTGTGTGTTTTGCTACATATTTTGAATGGGGCTCAAAATGAATTGAATTGCAAATTGAGGGGAATCTGCTTGATTTCCAAAAAGATTTTAATTTAGACATTTTTTTTTTGGAAATTTAACAAAAATATTTAAATAGATGAAAAAAATGCAAGTGTAGCGAAATTCGAAAATGTGGCGACCGTGATCGGAAGAAAATGCTTATATAGAACCTAAATAGGACGTTCGTTATATTCGTTTGTTCAGGTATAACTGAAATAAAATGGTAAGTGTAGCGAAATTGGAAAAAGTGGCGACCGTGATGGGAAGAACATTTTTTCCCCCACAAAATTTCCAAGAACTTTTCACACCCTTTGCCCAAAACTAAGTTTTCAAAAAAAAAAAAAAAACAAAGAAGAAAAGTACGCTAAATTTTTGTGTAAAAATTTTGGTTGCAGCCCAATATAGACTCATAAAAAAGTTACCGGACGTAAGATAAAGTTGTTAAACAAAAAAAAAAAAGCAAGAAAAACTTTTACAAAACGCCATGCCTATCATTTACACAGAGGCGTGCCCTGGCTTGGCGGGCCAACAACTTGTTCAAAAGTTCTTAATTTCTAATAACGAGGCGAGTTCCGCCTTGCCCACCCAGCACCCCGCCAACTGCAAAGTTGTCAAAGTTGAATATTCCAGGAAATATTCAAAGTAAGTGAGTGAGTGAATGAGTGCACTCAAATATTTAACTCGCAACAAAAATCGATGGGAATTTTCGATAAGATAAACTTAATCATCAGTGTAATGAGTTACATAGCACCAGATAAGCCCATGGAAATAAACATTCCAAAAAAAAAAGGAAAAACGCAATGCACAAATAAACAAAACTTCAGTCAAAGTGCCCCACACACGATTGTTTCGCTGATTGATTTCCAAATGTGCGTAATCAATATAAAGACCCCTCAACGGGGCAAAAAACAAAAAAACTACAAAAACTGACGTCAAATCAAATGAAAATCTAAATAAATAAATATATAAAAAAATGAAAGAAAAAGCTTAAAACAATTGGCGTGTGAATTGTGTTTTGGTTTTCAGCCATTTCAAAAGCAATTTAGTTTATGATGATGATGATGGTGATGCTGATGATTATTATTATATCACCACTTAAAAGGCAAACTCAAGTGGGGGAAATCACTAAATAATCAGATAAATTTTATGCTGCAAATGTGGCGACCGTGATGGGAAGAAATGGAACGTTCCTTTTACTTTTTTTCTTTTTCAGCTCTAGCTCTAAAATCGAATACGTTCTCAGATAGATAAAGCAAATGTAGCAAAACTGTAAAAAGTGGCGACCTTGATCGGAAGAAAATATGTATATATACATACAACCTAAATGGAACGTTTCTTCAGTTGTGCGACTCTGCTGACCACGACACTTGGGGGCAGGCCTACAAAATAGTCGTTAAACGACTTTAAGCCAATAAACAGGCCACACAAAGTGACCCGTGTGAGATAAAAAAGATTGTCGAAAGTCTCTTCCCAACTCGCTTCTGATTCACCCTTGCACCCTGTTGTTAGTACTTGCGGCGGCCACTAACCGTCAGCCCAATAAAGCACCCGGCACTCGTTGCTGTGGGTAAAGTGCTTAGAAGGACCGAAGAGGCGTGTAACTCAGGTATTGAGCGCATCCACCAATGGCTTAACGTTTCGGGACTCGAGCTAGCGGCGCAAAAGACAGAGGCGGTTCTTATTAGCAGTCGTAAGAAGGTGGAATCAGCTTGAGTCAGAGGACCTTGGAGTAATACTGGACACCAGGTTATGCTTCTAGGTTAGGCTTCTTCGGAAGGAAGAAGTCTCCTGTGGTTATGGGGGTGTATGTAGTGAGGTAAAGTTGCTGATCGGTTCGACATGGCAAACCCAGCGCGATCCTGGCTTACTGCGTCGCAAGTCGACTCACACCTCCCCGTGGTAGCCCCTGGTAGCAGAGCGAAGCACCCGCAAAGCTGCTGGCTAACGTGAGCGGCGATACTACCCTGTGAAAAATAGGGGGCGGTACTTCGGACTTGGCACCCGATTACCGTCTATTACACCCGCCAATTAAAACTGTTGTACCAACTTATAGAAACCATGGCTGGTTGAGGGAAAAAGCAATTTTGGTCGGAACAAATAAAGATGTAAATGAGATTAACACATCTATTTTGAGTTCCATCGCAGTAGAAATGGTTGCGTATAGATCGATTGACACAATTCTCAATCAAGATATTGTTGTAAACTAAACAGTCGAATTTCTGAATTCATTGGATATACCTGGATAGCCGCCATACTATTTACAAGTAAAAGTTGAAGACACCACAATTATGCTGCGGTATTTTAACCCACCATGACTTAGCAATGGTACAAGACTTGCTGTGAAAACAGTTATGACTAATTGACTTGAAGCAATTATTTTGAATGGGAAATTTTGTGGTGAACACAATTTTAATTCCAAGAATTCCAATGATTCCGATTGACATGCCATTTGATTTCAAACGACTACAATTTTCCATTAGTCTTGCTTTTGCTATGACTATTAATAAACTATTAAGTTAAAACTATTAAAATTTGTGGTTTAGATTTGGAGCATCCGGTATTTTCACATGGTCAACTGTATGTAGCGTGCTCAGGAGTAGGCAAACCATCGGCCTTAATCCTTCACTGTACAGACGCGCCGCACCGCCACTCGATCCCCCCCGAACCAAAGAAGTTTTCTTTGAATAAACTTACCCCCCCCCCGGCAGTTTTTAGTAAGCCAAAAGCTTTCCGGCGTTAAACTGTAGGTCCCTTTCTCTTGGCGAAATAGAGCCATTGAGAAGCTCCCTGGCACGTGACAAGCCTGTTGTCATCTAGACAGCCATTTTACTACTTTACAGACGGCAAAACAAAGAATATTGCATTGCAATAAATAAAATAAGTCATTACATCAAAATTATCATTGTTTAATTTCGATGAATTTCTAAACATTAAATTCATTTAGTAAGCAGCGAAGCGCGCGAGTCTGCTAGTATTCATATAAATTTGACCAGAGAAATCCCCAAGCTAATTTGGTTTATTCAGTACAGGTAGTTTGTAGCCATGTGCGATGGTGCAACTGGTTGAGACGGCATTCCATGTATGAAGCAATTTTGCTCCATGTAGCGGGGGGTACAGCATCGTCAGCTGTCAAAACACATAAAATCAAATCGGGGCACTTGATTTCAGCTCCCCAGTTGGACTTGACTGCATGCCAGAAGCACATCCCGAATACAACTTTTGCCACTAAGAAGTAGTTGCAAAAACCTGCAATCTTCCTTTCGCTTTTGTATAGGGGCGAAACGCACCAGAAACTGTTCTTTTAGAAGCGACGTTTGAATGGGTTGTTGTTGTTGTTGGTTCAACTTCGTAAAAACGCTCGGCTCTCTCTGATCCATGCTGCATGCATGCCATTAGAAGGGACGTTTGCATGTTGTGCAGACTTCTTCGCTTCTAACCTACTGCCAAAAAAAAACGTGCATCTGTTTTCATGCAGATTATATGCCTTCTATCATACAGCAAAAGTTGGTAGTGCATTCTTCCTAGTAAAAAGAAGTGTGCCAGAAGGCATTCTTTAGGGAACCACGTTCCGACAAATCCGACTCGGTGTCCCTGGCAATGTAAGACAACAAGCAAAATTGATTCGAACATAACTTCGGTGTTTTTTGTCCGATCTTATTGATCTTTTCAGAATAGTTATAGTATAAATAATGTTTCGAGGGTCTAACTTAAAAACTGTGGCTCTGACAGTTTTTTTTTTTTTGGTGGAGGAGAGGAATTTTCCAAATCTGAAATAAACTCGATTTGAATCTGGTGTACACCTATAGTCTCTGAGTTCGACGCGTTCATACGGACAGATGGACGGACAGACGGACATGGCTAAATCTACTCGGCTATTGATGCTGATCAAGAATATATACATTTTATAGGGTCGCAAATGCTTCCTTCTACCTGTTACATACTTTTGCACAACTTCATGATCCCCCTTTTCCCATTTTTAATGGGAACAGGATATAAAAAATAAGCATTATTCAACCCTTTTAGTTCAATAAAATCAAATAAAATCAGATAAACGTTGAGTTTCTTAATGAAATGCACACTTTTAATTGAGTTAATAATTGGGTTAACTACTCCCGTTCTTCTGTGTAATTTCTGATTTTCCTTGTACTTTAACCAGAATTGCCTAAGCCAGAACATGTTTAACAATGCCCAGGTTAATTTTCAAGTGAATTTTCGTAATTGATCCATCATCTATTATTGGTATGCATGGCGATTCTCTCATACTTAATGCTTCATAATGGCCACTTACATTCCTTCTCCTGCTCCTCCTCCGACTTCGGCCGCTTATCTGTGCCAATTAAAATCAATCTGGCGATTTTGCATATTAAAAACCAAACCACAACGCTTGGGCCAGTAAATTAAATTGTTTCTCGAAACCAATACAAGGCAAATTGTATCCTTCGATTATGTTCTTGATGTACATTTTACCGTCACCACCACCACCGCTCCTCCAGTGGTAACTCACCACCGAGGGCAGTGTTGGTTTTTGAGGTATTTTTTCGCCCTCGTTTCAATTTTGTTATTTAATTTTTTTTTTTAGCTCAACGGCATTTAATTCATTTAAATGCCTTACAAAGTGAAATCCTCCCTTTCAACGCCCACACCAGCAGCAGCCCCTCGTTTGAGCCCTACTGATGCGGTTTTTGCTCGCGTTTTTAAACGCATCGTAAATTTTTGCTCATTAATGAAAGGAAAGAACGGCGCTAGAGTGAGAGATGGCTTAATTAGCTCAACGGGGGAAGTGTCTCGGCCATATACTCGTACTTATTACGTGAACATAGTTTCACCTTCCCCGGTCGCCCTCATTAGTTTATAAATCCGACATGTTTTTAATGCCCACTTAATGAGTTTATATTTGTACAAAAATAATAAACATTAAGTGGCATATTTTTTTAGAAAGAGAAAATTGTCAATTAGTTTGTTTTTGCATATAATTAATTGGCTTTAAGAAGATTTCAATTAGCTGATTATCGATTGAAATATTTTAGCATCAAATATTAAGCAGGCGGCAGAGAGAGGATGGCTGTAAGTGTTGTAAAATTTTAGTGTTTGAAAAGTTATTATTTAGTTTGGTAAAATATCAGTAAATCTTAATAACAGCGTTGGTAATCGGTATTACAGAAGTAAATGCGTTGGGAAATGTTATTAAAAGTGCTTGAAATATTTCCACTAAGGTCAAATTTATATCAAGTGAACTTCAGAAATGTGCTCGAAAGCATATTTCAAAAATAAATGGTTAGAAAATTGAGAGAAAAGAAAAAAATTAGTTTATTAGTGTTGAAAATGTAAAGAAATTATATAAATAGTGTTGGAAAACGCTTTTTATCGAGTAAATGTGCTGGTAATTGGTAGAAAATTGGACAAATTTACATATTTTGTCAAGTTTCTTGAAAAATATTCCCTTAGAGTTACAAAATTTCAGTAAATTGAAACGAAATTAGTTGGCTCAAGGTCGAAAAATTTGTGTTTGTTTCACAACTGTAAACAATTTATGCATCAATGCACCAAAAAAAGATAGATGCCTATACAATACTGTTTCATGGATGTCCACATCCAAGCTTCAGTAGGCGTTTGCCAATGACTTCTGATTGTTTAATATCTATCCAAGCAATCACAGCCAGTTTGTAAATTTTTAAGTTTGTCAGTTTGTAAGTTTGTCAATTTATCCGTTTGCTAGTTTGTCAGCTTGTAAGTTTGTCAATTTGTCCGTTTGCTAGTTTGTCAGTTTATCATTTTGTCAGTTTGTCAAATTGACAATGTAGCAGTTTGTCATTAGGTCAGTTTGACAGTTTGACATTTTGTCAGCTTGTACGTTTGTCAATTTGTCTGTTTGCCCGTTTGTCATTTTGTCAGTTTGTAAGTTTGTAAGCTTGTAAGTTTGTCCGTTTGTCAGTTTACCAGTTTGTAAGCTCGTCAGATTGCCAGTCTGTCAGTTTGACAGCTTGTAAGTTTGACAATTTGTCTGTTTGCCAGTTTGTCATTTTGTCCGTTTTTAAGTTTGTCAGTTTGTAAGCTTGTAAGTTTGTCAATTTGTCCGTTTGCCAGTTTGTAAGCTTGTTAGTTTGACAGTTTGTCAGCTTGCCAGTTTGTCGGTTGTAAGTTAGTCAGCTTGTAAGTTTGTCAATTTGTCCGTTTGTCCAGTGCAAGTTTTTCAGTTTGTCAGTTTGACAGCTTGTAAGTTTGTCAATTTGTCTAGCTTTCAAAGCTTGTCATTTTCTCAGTTTGTAAGTTTTTAAGATTGTAAGTTTGAAAGTTTGTAAGTTTGCCGATTTGTCAGTTTGACAGCTTGTAAGTTTGTCAATTTGTCTTTTTGCAAGCTTGTCATTTTCTCAGTTTGTAAGTTTTTAAGCTTGTAAGTTTGTCAGTTTAACAGTTTGTCGGCATGTAAGTTTGTCAATTTGTCAGTTTGACAGTTTACCATTTTATCAGTTTGTCAGTTTGCTGGTTCGTAAGTTTGTTAGTTTGACAATTTGCCACTTTGTAAGTATGCAAGGCTCCTTCACACTGATCGACACATGACGACATGATAATCTACCATGCTTTCAATGTAAATAGCTTATCAATGGACATGTTTGAAACATGAAAAAATATCGAATGAAACTTTTAGTATAAAATCATACGAAGCATGAATATACATTCATAATAAGTTATTTCACGTTCACGTCGCTTAAAGGGCTCTTTGTGATTCAGGGCAAAGAAAGACTAAAAAACGTGCAGTTCTATATAAGCCTAAGGAACAGCTGAACTTAAGCAGTTGGGAACTGCGAAGAGCAATTTATGCAAAATCAGACACTCGAAACAGATAACCAAACTTTTTGGTGTTCACTTCAGGAAATATTATAATTAGTAACAGGAAATGTAGTGAAAGTTTATTAACGAGACATATTTGGACTTGTTTCATGAAAAACATGCTTAAAGTGTGGCAAAATTCCGGGGAAACGTCATTTACAGTGTTGGAAAGCACATTTTTTCAGGTAAGCATGTTGGAAATTATGTTAGTTGGAAATGTCATTGATTATCACTTCATCAACACGTTTCTTACCCACCCTCACAAAATGTAATACCTAACCTCATATTAACGTGTATACCGATTAACGTGTATGTTGTTCTACATTAAATATTAAAAAGGTAATTTCGTAGAATTTAATTTTGGTTGCGTTATATTCGTCATTAATTATTGGCTCACGTCAGCGTATTTATTGTTACAAGGCGTTGAAATTAATTACCCACCCACCCCAATGAAACCCTCCACTCCACCCCACCCGCTGTCGTTTCCACTTCCGTTGGTATCCAAAATGTTAGTCTTAGTCGAAGTTTTCTGTTTGCATTTCGGTTTACGCCTTTTGTCTGTTTTTCCTTGCCTTTTCTCAACGAGTTGAGTGGATAATACAAAATTTAAAGCAACATTTTCAACATTTTACCTTTGGCATTTTGCGACGGTGTCGCCTTTCAATTAGATGTGCAACTGATTTTGATGGCCATTGTCCAATTATTAAGCACCTGGTCATCTCGTAATCGAATTTCCAGGAACGAACCAAACTGTGTGGGTGTGCATTATGCATTTTGGGGATAATTATTGATTTGGATGTGGATGGACAAAAGCCAACACATATTGCAACAAGGCGTATAAGATACAATTATAATCTCTGTGACGGTCCAGCGCGTGAGTTGATGGATAATAAAGTAATTATATAAGACAAGAAGGCAGAATAAGTGGGCAGCAGAGAGGCTTAAGATGGGCTTAAGATTGGCTTACCGGCAGCGAGGAAAGTATATTGAAATTAGTCACAATTGGTGAAAATTTAAGAATTGTTTGTTGGCTTAGGCGCAACATTGAGAAACGTAACTTTGGCTTAACATAAGACTTATTTATAAGTATTTGTTTAACAATCATCGTGAGGTCCTGCGATTCAGATAAACTTTTTTAGGGTTATCCAACAATAAAAATCATTTGAGTTTTTTTTGACACCATTATTTCTTATTTAAGGCAGCTTAATAGGTGTTATATTCCGCTAGTTTAAATATTATCGTTTGGTGCTTCGATTTTTTTTGGCGCTCTCCAACACTGAAAATTAGAAGGGGTTTTGAACACTTTTTACTTATTTACGGCAGTCTAAAAAGTGTTTTACTCCGCTTGTTTTCATATTATCGTTTTGTTTCTCGAGTCGGATGAACTATTTTTAACGTTATCCAACACTCAACATCATTAGTCTTTTTAAGCACTATTATTTCTTATTTATGGCAGTTTAAAAAGTGTTTAATTCGCTCGTTTTAATAAAATCGTTTGGTCCTTCAAGTCGGATGAACTATTCTTAGCGTTATCCAACACTGAAAACCATAAGTGTTCTTAACACTATTATTTCATATTTTGGGGGCATTTTAAGAAGTGATTTGTCTCGTTTGGTCCTTCGAGCCGGATGAACTTTTTAGAGTTATCCAACACTGAAACCCATAAGTGTTTTTAACACCAATATTTCATATTAAAGGCAGTTAAATAGCTGTTTTATTCCGCTCGATTTATTATTAGCGATTGGTCCTTCGAGATGGATTAACTAATTTAACGTTATCCAACACTGAAAATCTTAAGCGTTTTTAACACTATTATTTGCTATTTTAGGCAGATTAATAAGTGTTTTATTCCGTCAGTTTTAATATTATCGTTTGGTCCTTCGAGTCGGATGAACTATTTTCAGTGATATTTAACACTGAAAACCAAAAGGGTTTTTGAACACTATAACTTCATACGTTTTGAGCAGTTTAATATGCATTTTTTCGCTCGTTTAGTCATAATCGTTTGGTCCTTCGAGTCGGATAATGAATCTGTCATCTCAAATAAAAAACCATACACAAGTAGCGAAAGAGGAAAGGCTGTAATTGCTGTTTGAAAACACACTAAACCTCACTTTCAAATTCAACTCTCTTAAAGCATTTCCACCAAAATTTGCATTAGAATGGCATAATAATAATAATAATTGGCTGCCCCAACCCCACTCTCCCCAACCGTTTGTTGAACTTAAGCGAGACCCCATTTAAGCCCCTGGACTTTGCACAATTGCTCAACTTATCAGCACAAGTGTCAAATGGTGCTTAAGGAATAGCTTCATAACTGGCACGCAATCGACTTGAAGAAAGAATAAAATACCACAAACTCATCAGTCCACAGTCCACAGCCCTCAGCCCGCAGTTCTTAGCCCTTCCTCTAAACTGAGCTTGCGTGTCATTGAACTTTTAGGCCCCAACAACCACAACAACTTCCGGTCCAAAAAACAAGAACAAAACTGTTGATCGATTTGTAGAAAATCAAGAAAAATCCATATTCTGCTTGTTCACACAAAATGAACTTGGCTTTAAGTTAAATAAACAGTCAATGGCCGCTGCCCTTTAACCCCTTTAGAAACCCGTCAGGAGGGCGGGGGATACAATTTTGTTATTTTATAATTGTCGCAGTGGCTGCTGCTACTGCTGCTGCTGTAGCTCATTTTTGCAGGCTTTGTTCTTTCTTTTGTTTGGTCACAGACGAGGCCAGACGGCCCAAGGAGCAAGGAGAGGGTTAGATTATGGCTTAAAAGCAAACACTGGCAGAAAAACCCAAAGGGAATAAGTGAACCTTATATATATTTAATGAAAAAGTCGAAACGGAAAATTAGATTTTTTTCCAGAATTTCTGTGATATACTTCTCAGGTTTGTCTTTATTCTAGAAATTTCATTAGTTAAATGGTGTGTTGATTGTTTTCCACATGCAATTTATGTTTATGATGACAAATGCTGCATAAAACAACAAAACACACAAAGAAATTCTAAGAAATGTGCTTTTTGTGGCCACAATTCAGTTCAAAGACCCAGAAAAGTATGCTATAAAAATGCCAAATGCCTTTTGTGGTCAATGTGTGTGTGTGCGAACACGGTGCTTGTTTATTTGTGCTAATGTCAAGCGGTTAATTACATGTCATGAAAATTAATTTTTGACCGAACCAATTTTGCGGCTTCATGGGGTTTTTATTTTGTAAACTGCATTTTAAGTAATTAGTCAAAGTGCCTCCCCCCCGAAAACAAACCCAACAAAAAACGGCAAACAAGCAAAGTTTAAATTAGATGGAAAAATTGATGGAGTATTTTGATTTTGATAGGAAGGGTGAAATAATTTTATGCAGATATGGAAATATAATTATGATAAAACGCACCCTTTCACTCTACAGACCTACAAGATTCGTCTGAAAGCCTATAACTAGAATTTCTGACACAGCATTCTAACAACCAATAGATCAAGATGCAGTATTCAAGGTTAATGACAAATTATTTGCAGAAATCACTTTGCTAACTTTTACTTGACCTTTGGAAAAAGTTCAGTATAGAAGATGTAAGGTTATCCATTAGTCGAACCTATTCAAGTAACTAAAAAAAAAAGGTGTGAATGGGGCGAACACTCACGGGGCCTTGATGTGAACTTGTGCGTTACTTTATACTCCATATTCAAAACTCGATACTCAGTAATCGATAATAGTACTCGATTCTGAGTATTTAATACAAAGTTCTCGATATTAAGTACTCGATACTCAGTATTTGATACTCAGGACTAAGTACTCGATACCAAGTTCTCGATACTCAGTACTCGATTCCAAGTATTCGATACTAAGAACTCGTTATTAAGTAATCGATACTCAGTATTTGATACTCAGTACTCGATTCTAAGTACTCGATACTTATTACTCAATACCAAGCACTCGATACTCAGTACCCGATTTTAAGTATTCTATACCAAGTACTCGATACCAAGTACTGGATAATCCGAACTCGACTCTAAGTATTCGATACTAAGTATAAAGTTTATATATTCTTGATCAGCATAAGGTGCCGAGTTGATTTAGCCCTGTCCGTCTGTCCGTCTGTTTCTATGCTATCTCCTCCGTCAGTTTTAAAGCTCACCTCACCAATTTTTGCACGAAGTCTTTTGGTACAAACACGCTGTACATTTGTCGGAACCGGCCGGATCGGATGACTATAGCATATAGCTGCCATAGGAACGATCGGTCGAAAAACTAGTTTTAGTGAGAAAAACTATTTTGTTTTTAATGGAAATGCCTCCAAAGTACGTATTTCTTAGTTTATTATCCTTTTCCATGATTTCACGAAGATTGGTCGAAATCGGATGACTATAGCATATAGCTCCCATAGGAACGATCGGTCGAAAAACTAGTTCTAGTGAGAAAAACTTTTTTGTTTTTAATGAAAACGTCCTTATCAGTGCCATACACTTATTAAATATACTTTTACACAATTCTACAAGGATTTATCAAAATCGGATGACTATAGCATATAGCTGCAGTATGAATGATCAGTCGAAAAAGAAGTTCTAGTGAGAAAAACTTTTTTGTTTTAAATGGGATCGCTCCGAGCCGAAGTTTACTTTCCCCTATTTTTGTCTTTGATTTTGTGTTTGTTTTCATACCTTGTACCCATTCAAAATGGGAAAAGTGGGATCATGAAGTTGTGCAAAAGTATGTAACAAGTAGAAGAAAACATTTGCGATAAAGTATATATATTCTTGATCAGCATCAACAGCCGAGTCGATTTAACCATGTCCGTCTGTCCATATGAACGAACCATACGAACTATAAGAGATAGAGCCACAAATTTTTGAATGTAGGTCGGTGTATACCATACGCTTATCGAGTTTGTTTGAGATTTGGAAAATTTTTTGAGTGTGTGTGTATGTAAATGAAAATACACGAAATCAAGGGAACATGGTATTTTGGAGTCGGGGCTTTTGACTACAGCTTCCTTAGTGTTGCCTTTGTTTATGTCCAAAAAAAATGATGAATATTGAAATTTTTCTAGCTGTAAAGCAGCCAAAAAAAGCATAGGGCAGAGCACTCACCAATACTCTCACAGAAAAGCACATTGAAATTGGGTAAGGCAACAACAAAATCACACAAAATTGTTGTTGGTCAGTTTGCTTGCGCCAATCAAAGAAAAGAATAAAACTGGTTTTTGTTCTACGCGACGCACACAAGACGAAATCGTTTGCATATGTGTCGTTTTCTACACCTATCGCCCTGCAAGTATACGCTCATTGACTTCCTGTCTTTGGTGCAATTACAAAAGCAAAACGTAGCCAAAGAGCATAGGGCTGGGCATCGCTGCTTTAAAGTATTGTTTTTTTTTCTCAGTAAATGAATTTTTAGTAATCGAAAACGCTGCAGTTTCTTCAGTGTTGGCAAACTTGCTTTGGAAAGCTAAACCAAAGGCCTAAAAAGTCTAATGTTTGCTCATTTATTCTGCTTTACAAATTTTTATTCATTTCAAATTATTGCCATTTTTTTTTTACCGCTTTTATGATAACCATTTTGATAGCCTCATACAAACAATTTTATGCACAAATCATATTTCTGTGTTTTTATGCGTGGTAAAAAAATTTGTACACAAGGCTTTATCATAATTCGATTCCTCTCGTTTTATGGAGTCATTAAAACGATTCCTCCACTTCAGCTGGCATAATTTATCAATTTTCATGACATACTTTTTAAGCACGGTCGCCAGAGCTCCGCCCCAAAAAATCGCTTCATTACCGAAAAACTGAAACAAAAAAATTAAGTTAAAAGTTAAACCGACCGCAACAGGTGCACCGCCCACTCAAAAAAAGAGGCAGTCAACTGTCACCATAATGGACAAATTAGTGGTCTCTTCCTACACTCCAAGCTTTGGGTTGGGTTGGGGTGTGGGCTGTATTGCTGTGGGCGTGGTCCTTGCATAGGCGTAGGCGTAAAAAATTGCGCTCGCCTGAGCAAAGGCAAACACACAGAAAACGAAAAAAAAATACTCTCAGAGATGATGATGACAATGCTGATGGAAGGCGGAGCGGAGGAGAGACAAAAATGAAATTGCTGGAAGCTTTGACAGTGGCACTCTGAGAGTGATGGAAAGAGGTTATGGGGGGCTGCTTGTTGTTCACTTTTGCTTGTGTGACGAAGTTCGCAAAAACTTTTTCATACTCTTTAAGGGAAGGAGAGTCCTTGTGGCAGAGCTAGCTGTTGCATTGCTTTAACTAGAAACTTTCTACTTTGACTTTAAGACTAGGAGAAGCTAGCTTAGGACTTCCCAAGTTCATGATTTTCACAAATTCCACAATAAAAAATGTAACAAATCCACCCGTAAGTCGCGTCTTGGGTTGTTTATGAGTAAGTGAACAAACATGAGCTGAACTAAACTAACTGAAATTAAAAAGCGAACGTGTGCTTTTTGAATTGCACTTTTTTGTTCACTTATTAAGTTACTCGACCGAGGTAACATTCTCTAAGCAAAGTGAAAACAAAAGAGTAACTAATTGAGCAATTGAACAATAAAGTGTAATGAGTGTGAGCAATTGAACAACTGAACAATAAAGAGCCAGTGAGTTAGTAATTAATCAACTGAATTAAGCAACTGAACGATTAATATCAAGTGAGTAATAGAAACCTGCACGAATAAGTAAAATATAAAACGTGTAGTACTCGCCGAGTACGATTGAACAACTGAACAATAAAGAGCCGGTGAGTAAGCAATTGACCAGCTTAACAATAAATCGAACAATTGATCAACTGATCAGCTAAAATCAATTAAGTAATTAAGCAAATGAACTTACAAAAATAAAACAATTAAGTTAGCAATTGAACAGCTAAACAAAACAGAGCAAGTGAGTAGGCAATTGATCAACTGAACCAATAAAAAGCAATAATTATGAGTAATTGAACAACTGAACAATAAAGAGCAAGTGAGTAGGAACTTGATAAATTGAACAATAAAGTGAGCAATTGAACAACTAAACACTTAATATCAAGTGAGTGAGCAACTGAGAAAATGAACATCAAAAAGCAAATAAGTGAGCAATTGAACAACTGAGCAATAAAGAGCAGCTGATTGACAAATGAGTAAGCAACTGAACCACTGAAAACAAAAGGGTAACCAACTGAACAACAAGAGCAAGCGCACAACCGAACAAAAAGGAGCAAAAAAATTATCAACTAAACCACTGAGCTCACTCAAAGACACAAGGGAACAACAAAATTAAAAAAAAAAAACTGAGCGTAGTTTCGAATTTCATTCAGGAATGACTTCTCTACGGTGGACAACGTGTACAACCTTTTGAAGATTGTCCATTTAAAACTGCAGGAAAAGAAAAAGGTATACGCTTTCTTTGTGCATTTCAAAGCGGCCTTCGATAAGGTACCAAGGAACAAACTGCATACTATGGGAGTGTCATCAAAATTCATAAATTTAGAATATAGACAGGAGAAGCCTTATCAAATTACTTTGAGACGCAAATCAGGGAACGGTCAGGATGCATACTCTATCTCCTACTCTTTGCACTTTATTAAGACGACTTGCATGATGCGCAAGCAGGCAGATTCTCTGTAGGAGACATTATTAGTAACCTGATGAGACCCCAGTAATTCAAAACATAATCAACTAGCTAGAAGAGTATTGTAGTAAATGGGGTATGGAGGTTAATTTGAATAAGTCTGAAATTATGGTATTTAGGAAAGAAGGGAGACTATCGGCGACTGAAAGAAGTACTTACAAGACAGTGGTAACTAGTTCAAATATCATCTGAAGCATGAAAAATTTTTAATTTTTTAGATTTTGTTTTCAAGTTTTAAAGCACTAAATGCCATTTTTTTTGGGTCAGACGATTTACAACAAAATTCCAAGCGGTATATGGACTTCATAAAAAGGGTCGTTTTTCCAAAATTTTAGGTTGGGGTGAAAAAATGGTGGGTATCAAAAAAGTACCTTTACGATGTGATGGGGCCAAGTCTTTTGGGAATTTTTTTAGTTTCGGTATGTACTTCAGAAATATCGGGGTCCGAAGGCGTAACCAGAAAATGACCTTAAAAAAGTTGCACAGTGTAATATAGTCCATCAAATTAAAAAAATATGATAGTTCTAAATTATTTCATATGCTCATAAATAAAGAACTTACTTATTATCGTACTGAACACTTTAACTCACTATTTTCATTCTCTAAAAACTGAACTAAGCTGGATTTTCATAACATAATGTCTAAGGGCATTCAGCAATCACTTTTGTGTACAATTTTCTTGTTTGAGTCTTGCGTATTGGGCTGCTTTTGTTTACAGTTAATTTTAAAAGGCTGTTTTCTTTAGTTTTTTTTTTTTCTAATTTTCAAAACAAGAACTTTTACCCTGACTTTTGTCACAGTTGTAACAACTTTAAAGTCAACTTTTAGGGTAGTTTCTTACTTGGAAGCACATTTTGTAAGGCCTCGCTAGAAATTGAATTACACCAAAACTATAATCGATATGGAAAAACGGTTTTTTATGTTCCATAGATAACAGACAGATGCTTGATGCTTTAAGCAATACAAAAACTTAGCCAAAAAAAGAATTTATTTAAAGGTGACCCTTAAGACGAAGCAAATGTTTACATTGCCTGGCAAAACTTCCACTCAACAGCTAACCAAAAGTCGCAAGAGAAGCGACAGAAAAAGCTAACGACAGAACCACGCACATTTGCAATGCAATTTTTGGCTTGGCTGTGGCTGTGTAATTTTTCGGTACGAGAGTTATGCGCGCGTCAGACAAAAGTTATTAAAAAGTCTGACTGAAGTCCAAAGGTAAATGGAAAAAAAAGACAAACTTGAGGCAAACAACAAATTGTATTATTTGACTTGCAAAAATGACAGCAGCAGCAGCAGCGGCAGAGGTAAAAGCTAAAGGAAATCAGTTTAACTCTCAACAAATTGAATTTCCCCTTTTTTAAAATAGTTTTGACAAGTTACGATTGCCGAATCTCAAGCCAAGACTAAGTATATGCGTCTTACACTTTGTTCTTTGATGCCTCACTAAATTCAAATTGAAAATACATTTCATCCCCCAGGATATTTCAATGGCTAATTCCTTTTTAGCTGCTTTTGAAAGGTGCTTAACATTCGCTCCAGTTGGCCAATTGAATAACTTTTGGTCGGTCTGTCGCTTCAAATAGTTTTTCCCCAGCTTATTTGTGTGTGATGTGTGTGTGTGTTTGGATGTGTGTGGTGTCCTCTTTCTTCTATGTATTTTTTCATGTTTGTTCTAGCTTTAGTCCCAGGCTCTTGACGCATTGTCGCCCCGTGCACAATCACTGTGGACTCAACTTCTCTTCTGCTTGCTTAACGCAACTTTTTTGCAGGACTTTTGTTTTCATTCAGTGTCCAGGCGCAGACAGCAGTGGCAGCGCCGTTTCACATTTCGCACAAATTTTGCACATTTCCATTTCAAAGCAAATGCCGGCAGGCAGCCTCCACACATGCCAAAATGGAAACGACGACGCGACGAGGCGACAAATAACTTTTAATATGAAAATTGTGCAACAATGGAATTTAAAATTCTATCAATATTTGCCACCAGGCGAAGTTTGTTTTATGTTCAAAGAGAAAGAGAGGTAGCGGCGACAGCTTGCTATTTCCCAGGGCAAAATAGTTCAATATTATTGAAATGGCTGAAAATAAAAGAGTTTGGAAAACAAGTTGGCAGTCCCTGATGGAGGGAAATTGGCAGCTCATCAGTGAAATTTGTTTTTAGAGTTTATTTTGTTTATGATAGCAGCATTTTGTAGTTCCCTAATAGTTTTGTACGTTAGGCCAAACTGTTTGGTAGTCACATCATTGAGATTAAAAAATGTAGCAAGTTGGCAGCGCTTTTACTTAAAACAGATTGGTTCTATTTGGCATTATCAGAAACTGTGTATTTAGCTATCTAATAAGCTTAAAAGATTTGAATTCATTTAATTTCGACAATTTGAGAGCTGCTTTTGAGTATTTATGCAAGTTGTTTTCTTTTTTTTTTACCTATTCAGCAAATTCAGCGAATCCCCAAGGACTTACAAAAACAGAAATATGACAAATTGACCTTTAGCACATTTTAATTTTCAGCTTTAATTTCAGTTTTGACTTTTAACTGAAAATTGTAATTTATACTTTCAATTTCAACTTTGACTTTTAAGTTTAATATTTAACTCTAACCAATTCTAGCTTTGACTAATTAATGCGGTTTTCAATAGAAGCTTTCAATTTAAGCTTTAAATTTTATCTGCCGTTGACTTATGACTAAATTCGTATTCTTATAACGATTCCTTTCCAACTCAATATGCGCATTTCCACAGCCCGCACGCGACATTCGTACAAACTTATTAACCTTCATCATGAAGAAAAACAAAGAAAAATATGGGAAAGTTAACTTCGGCTCAGCCGAAGTCTTGTATACCCTTGAAGCCCTCCATTGAAAACAAAAAATAATTTTCTAACAATGACTACTTTTTGGACCCTCCTTTTCCAAAGGAACTATACTATATACGAGTACATAGATGTCCGATATCGACCAAATATTTCGGAATCATGAAAAACCATAACAAACTAACAATTTCGATATTAGGAGGCCATCCCAATTAAAACAAAAAAGTTTTTCTAACTAGAACTTCTTTTTCGACCGATCATTCGTACTGCAGCTATATGCTATAGTCATCCGATTTTGACAAAACTTTGTAGAATTGTGTAAAAGTATATAAAATAAGTATATGCCAATGATAAGGACGTTTCTTTTGAAAAGAAAAGTTTTTCTCACTAGAACTAGCTTTTCGACCGATCGTTCAAATGGGAGCTATATGATATAGTCATCCGATTTCGACTAAACTTTGTAGAATTATGTGAAAGCGCTCCAAATAAATCAATACCAAGTTTTAAGACATTTCCATTGAAAACAAAAGAGTTTTTCTAACTAAGACTACTTTTCAGACTATACTTTTCCATGACAGCTAAACTATATAGATGTCCGATTTCAACCAAACTTAGTAAAATCATGGGAAAGGATAGTTAGCTAAGAAATACGAACTTTGAAGGCGTTTCCATTGAAAACAAAAATGGTTTTTTTAATAAGACTAGTTTTTCGACCAATCGTTCCTACTACAGCTATTTGCTATAGTCATCTGATCCGGCCGGTTCCGACAAATGTGCAGCGTATAAGTACCAAAAGACTTCGTGCAAAGTTTGGTGAAGATAGCTTTCAAACTGACAGAGGAGATAGCATAGAAACAGACAGAAGGACAGACAGTTAGGGCTAAATGAACTCAGCTCGTCATGCTGATCAAGAATATATATAAGTATATATAAGTATATGCCTTATATGGTCGAAGTTGCTTTCTTTGATCCGTTACAAAAATCCGGACAATTTAATAATGCCCTCTGCAAGGGTATAATAACTTGTTCTTATTCAAAATGAACTTTTAATGAACTGATATGAGCTAGTTCTCAGTCAAAATGTATATTGCATAATCTTAATGAGCTTTCATATTAAAAATGAACTAGTTCTTAATCTAAAAATACTTTTCTTTATCATAATGTACTAGTTCTTTAATTAAAATGTATTTTTCCTGTTAAAATCGAACTTGTTTTCTTTCAAAAAGAACTAGTTCTTATTCTAAGTTTTTGTTTCCATTTCAATAAGAAATAGTTTCTATCTATACATATATATAGAAGTTAAAGTATGTTAGTATGTTTGTCCCTTATGGGAGTCTAAACCGCTGAGCCGATCTTCACGATTTTTTCAAAGTATGTTCATGTCGATCAGGAAAGTGTCATACGCTTTGTCTCATTTCTGTGAAATGGTCCAAAAACCGCGAAGTTTGCAAAATAATACCGTTCATCCGATTGTAATGAAAATTTGGGAACGCTTGCCCGGGAAGGCTTAGTGCTTTTATATTACAATGCAGGTGTTGGTAAAAGGAAGCTGTAGATTACACGGTCTAAAATATTGCGAAATTTGTAAGTTTTGGATTTGGGCCTGGATTATTGTGAAGATTTGATAGACGGCAATTGTATATGGGTAAAGTCACGTAATTTGCAAAATATTCATGAGTTTAGATTATAATGAAGATGGTTAAAAAGAGAAAACTATCGAACGGTCCAAAATGTTTATGGCGACTTGCAGCCAACACTAACTTGAATACAGTCGCTCTCATTAGAATCATAAGGACCCGGGCAATCACCGCACAGCCTAAACGCCAAGAGCTAGAGGGCTGAAATTTGGACAGGAGTTTCCATAAGTGGTGAAAGTGCGTACTAAGACGGGGTTTTGGAAAATTCCACCCGGATAAGCCGGAAAAGCGTCGGGAAAGTTTGTTTAGGGCAAATTTTATTTTTCATCCGATTGACTTGAAATTCTGTTTGTAAGCATAGTATGCGAAATAATTGGACACGTACTTTCCCGATTTCGGAAAATCCGCCTACAAAGAAAATTCACGGGAAATTCGATATGCAAAAATTTTTTTCATCGGATTGACTTGAAATTTGGCTTGTAAGCATAGTATGCGAAATAATTGGACAAGTATTTTTCCGATTTCGGAAAATCCGCCCACAAGGGAAATACTCCGGAAATCCAAAATGCAAAAATCTATTTTTCATCCGATTGACTTGAAATTCGGTTTGTAAGGATAGTCAGTGAAATAATTTGTAATGTAATTTTCTGATGTTGAAAATATTTGACCTTGGGGTCGGAAAGCTCATGGAAAACTATGCATCCAAAAACCTATTTTCATTCGATTAGCTTTAAACTTGGTTTGTAAGGATAGTATAAGAAATAACGATGACAGTAACGGTAACGATAACGATAACGTTAGCGATCACGATGGCGATAACAATAACGATACAGATACTGATACCGACACCGATAACGGTATAGATAACGGTAACGATAAAGATAACGGTAATGGTATCTAAAACGATAACGATAGCGATAGCAATAGCGATAGCGAAAGCGATATCGGTAGCGATACGGGAGCGATAACGGTATCGATGAATTATAACTATGACGGTTTCGATAACGATAACGAAATCAATAACGATAATTAATTCAATAACGATAGCGTTAACGGTATCGATAACGAAATCAATAACGATAACTTTAGCGATAACGGTTACGATAACGATGACGATAACGGAAATGTTGCCCAAACCCGGTCGGAAAAGGAAAACTATATCGGTTTTATGTGATGTCAGTATAGACCAGAGGGAGGCAAAAAATACATTTCCATTTTTCATTGCAATGCATTGGTGTGTGTGAGAGCAGCTCAAAAATTGCTCTCAATTTCAGTAGCAACAACTGCGTCGCGGCGTAGGAAAGCAAGCAACGCAGCGGCGCTTGTACAGGTTATTCTATGTGTGTTTGAGCAGCGCTGCTTTGAGAATTTTTGTATGCACGCCAGATAGCAAGCTGCCGGCCCCTGGTATAGACTGACGGCAGCGTAGCGAAACGCGCCGGGTACTATGCTAGTTCAAATTCGAAAAATTTTTATTCTTATTCAAAACGAACTAGTTCTTTAACTAAATATACTTTTATAGTTAAATTAAACTTGTTTTCTTTTAAAAAGAACTAGCTCTTATTCAAAACGAACTCTTAATGAATTGGTCAATATATATGTATTTTTCATAATCTTAATGAGCTTATTATATTACAAACTAGCTGAATGCCCGGCGTCGCCCGGGTTATCATGATTCTTATTAGAGCGATTATATTCAAGTTAGTGATGGCTGCAAATCGATGTAAACATTTTGGACCACTCGATCTTTTCCTCTATGGTAATCTAAACTCATAAATATTTTGCAAATTTCGTTACTTTTTTGACCGTTTTGTTTAATACCTCCGTCTACAATTGCCGTCTATCTTCACTGGATTATTATCCAGGCTAAAATCAAAAATTTGCAATATCGCAATATTTTCGATCATTTCATAAAAACTTATAAGGTAATTTTGCAAATTTCCCAGTTTATGGACCTTAGAAATCTTTGCGGGCAAGCGTCCAACCATTGCCCAATGTTTCATTGCAATCGAACATTTTGCAATTTTCGCGGTTTTTGGAACATTTTCCGCAAATTTCCTCAACTTAGAAATCCTGCTGGGCAAGCGTTCAATTCATTCCCAAAAGTCTCATTGCAATCGGATAAACTGAATAATTTTGCAAATTTTGCGGTTTTTGGACCATTTCACAGATATGAGAAATAGCCTATGACACTTTCCTGATCGGCATGAACATACTGTGAAAAATTCGTGAAGATCGGTTCAGCGGTTTAGACGCCCATAAGGGACACATATACAAACATACTTTCACTTGTATATTTATGTACAGATGTATAAATTAACTAGTTCTTATTCCATAAAAATACTTTTGTTCATCAACATGAACTAGTTCTTTAACTAATTTGAACTTTTCTTGACAAAATTGATCTTTTCATTCAAAAGGATTTTCTTCTTTAATAATTTTTTCGAATTCAAAAAGTGCTCGTTCTTATTAAAAATGAAACAGCTTGTGTTTCAGGCTTCAACTAGAAACAAGTCTTACCAAGTCAATTGAGGAAATTCTCATTTATAATTTTTGAAAACTAGTTTCATTCTTCTTGGCCTCCAAGTCCCAAACAATTTCAATTGAACTAGTTCAGCTCATGATTTATTCAATGACAGCTGCCTTTTAAGCGCTAAAGCTGCCAGTTAGGTTGACAGTCCCCTAGTTAACATGTCCGTATTCTGTTTTCTTTTATTTATGTGACAACACCTGCCACTGACACACACACACACAAACCGAACTGATTGGGATAAGGGGAGCAGCTGGAAATTAAAGTACAAATCCCCTTTGGCCCGGCGTCAAGCAGACGAGAGAATGACACTTCACTCGGGAGAAAGTGGGAAAGTTCAGCGACTGCGGTTTGGCGTAAATAACATAAATTAAAATGCAATAAAATAGACAACGAACTGGCTGGCTGGTTTTCGCTCCTGGTTCCTTGTTGAGTTCGTTGCTCATTTTCGCTCAAAGTGAATGACTTCTAAATTGCAAAACAAGACAAAGTGGCACTCACACTCGTACACACGTACGAAATGTATGTGGCCTGCGGGATTCGTGTTGTTGTTGTTGTTGTTCTTGTTCCATTAGCAAAAGGGTTCACCTGCAAAATTGATGTCCAACATTTTACGTGATTGTATAGAACCAAGATATTCATTCCTCAGACCGTAAATGGGAAACTATTAAACAAAAAAAAAAATCTGTTTTATTGTCGTTTTCGTAAAAAGGCAACCCAGACGACACAAAAAACTTAAGCTTTAAGCTGAGAAATTCTACAAAATTGTTGTCAGCTTTTTCTTTATCCCAAAATAACACTCATGCTCGCGCCGCTCCCTGGCAAATATTCAAATTTAAGTTCAATTTTCTGTTTTGTTGGCAAAGCAATTTCTTCCCAAAAATTGTTCTTTCACTCAAATTGATTTACATCCCGTAACCTGCGCATTCATTCAGCGTGAGAATCATTTCACAAGACATGAGACAGCAAATAGTCCTTAAAATAAATGCCGGCAATTCTGCTGCGTGGCAAGCCGAGTAGAAGTTACACCCCTTTCAACTGAGTGGGCATATTTTCGGCATGATTTAACACTTAATTAGCAAACATTTTTGACTCGAGTGTGTCGCCTCATCATCATTGTGTCAACATATGTGTGTGTGTGTGTGTGTGCGGATGTAGTGATGTTTGCATGTATTAAAGACACGGTGCGTATGAGTAATCGCCATAAACGTGATAATCAAGCATAAAAACACGGCATTTTCTGAGAGTACCTTTCACTTAAAAGCACAACTGTGTGTGTGGTGTGTGTGTGTGAATTATTAAATAAGCAACAACAACAAAAAGTCATCAAAAACATATGAAAAAGTCAGCGGAAGCAAAAGGATTTGCTTGTTTAAACGCTTTTTGGGAGGTGGGGGCGGAAAATATTATTCAATCATTTCGCAAAGTACTTGCCTACTTTTTGGGGCAAACCCAGCTGAATCATTAACGTTTTTGGGCCCTTTTGTTTTAGCCCAGTTGGTGTCATCTACTTAAGTGAAATCTTCTTAATATGTTAACAACTCTTGGGGGAGATTTTCTATATTTGGCCTCGTCATTTTGTTGGCTTAGGGAAAAACTATAGGTAAAATTCTTTTGCACTGCCTGCCACTTTGTTGTTTGAATTATTTATGGAGAGCGAGAAGGGATATGCTATCTCTCACTCTCACTCGCTTTTTGGCCCCATGCGTCGAGTGGTAAATCTGCGTTGTAATGTGCATATATAATTCTTTTTCTCATATACATTTTGTGTGCGTTTCGTTTTTTGTTCGTCAGGCACTTAACGCTCGAGTGGAGTTTGTGTAAGCATTTTTTGTTTTGGGGAGGGGAAGTCCTTTTTTTTTTTTTTTTTTTTCTTCTGTAGGATTACCCTTATAAAGGATAATAGAGAAAGAGAGTGTGAGAGAGAGAGAGAGAGTTGTGAGCATATAAGACGTGATTAATTACTTTTACCTCAATTTGTAGATAAAAAGGTTTTTGGGTACGTTCTTTTAATTTTTTTGGCATTTTGTTTTTACAAATATGCAGCCACACTTTTTTCTAATTATCCTCAAAACGTTACCTAAGGTTTTGTTAATGAACTGAAAAAGTAATGTAAGACAACTACAAACACTTTTAATACACTACCCCAGGCGGCTGTTTGGTTATCCGAGTACATAGGCTTTATTGCGTTAACTATTTTTGTCGATATTCCGCAGTTTCTGAGCTTTAGAAAAAAAACTTCTCCGGCCTTAAAGTATATAAAGAACATAAACCGCCGCCGGTACTCATTCGCAATGGCGGTTAACACCAAAATACTATCGACGGTTGAGTATCCCTTGCGAAAACCTGATTGATACTTGCTTAATATTTGGTGTTCATTGTTCATGTTGTTAGTCTCCTCAGCAGAATAGAAAGCTAATAACAGTTGCTCTATGAATGTATCTAAGCTATTCTTCCCGTAACGCTGCATCAATATCTATGAATTTTGAATTTTTTTTTGGTAAGTACTAATTTATTCATCAATTTCCATTTTGTCCCCTTCAAAGAAATCGCCCTCGGATATAATACACTTTTTCCAACGCTTTTTCCAATCCTTGAAGCACTTCTGAAATGCGCTTTTCGGTATGGCCATCATATGGCTCGTTCTTCGGTTCTGACTTGATCTCATCAATTGTGGAAAAACGCTTTCGTTTCATTGGTCTCTTCAGTTTTGGGAATAAGTAGTAAAAAAACCGCAGGGAGCCAAATCTATGTAATACGGTGGTTGAGGCATGATAACGGTGTTGTTTTTTGGGCCAAAAAATCACGAACAAGCATTGATGTGTGAGCTGGTGAATTATCGTGATGCAGAATCCACGATTTGTTTTTCCACAATTCTGATCGTTTGAGCCGTACTGCTTCACGCAAACGTTGCATAACTTCCTTAAAGTATTTCTTATTAGCTGTACGACCTCTTGGCAGGAACTGCCAATGCGGATGTTTGTAACGCAGTAAAGGAAGCATCTCCGACCACATAAAGTATACTAGTTCTAGTGCGAAAACCTTTTTTGTTTTTAATGGAAACGCCTCAAAAGTACTTATTTCTTAGTTTACTATCTTTTCCCATGATTTCACTAAGTTTGGTCGAAATCGGATGACTATAGCATATAGCTGCCATAGGATCGATCGGTCGAAAAACTAGTTCTAGTGAGAAAAACTTTTTTGTTTTTATAATGAAAACGTCCTTTTTATTGGCATATTCTTATTTTATATACTTTAACACATTTCTACAAAGTTTTATCAAAATCGGATGACTATAGCATATACACCCAGCGACAAAAAAAAAGCCGCACTCTGCCATTTCATGAATTTTTGCCTTCACTTGTCAGAGGACCCCTCAAATGTTATTCTATTCGCATATTTTTTTTTTTTTTTGGGTTGTCAATTAATCAATTTTTAACAAAATGTCACACGGCTTTTATTTATATCACACATAATTATAAATATTCATTTTTCTAAAATTTAACTTTTCAAACGATATTTTAGAAATTTGACCAGTTGCAAGAAAAAATAAATAATAATAAAATAAAGTTGTTTTTCATACAAATCAAATTTTGTTTCCAATGATTTACACTATTTACTACAAACTAATGACAAAAACAATTTCATTCGAAAGGTTTGGTTTAAATTAACAATTATTTAATATTTTGTGGTTCCACCCTTGGCCTTAATTACACATTTGACCCTGTTGGGCATTGAATCGTATAAAGCCTTCAGATATTCCTCAGTTATATCCTCAAACCATACTTTTTCTATGGTTTCCTTTAATTCGACCATAGTTTTTGGCTTCCGCTTGCCTATTTTCGAGCTCATAAGACCCCAGACATTTTCTATGGGATTCAGGTCAGGACTGTTACCTGGCCAATCTAAGGACCTAATACCCAATTCCTCCTTCAAAATGGTTATCTGTCGTTTAAGAATGGATAAAAGTAATTAAAAAAATTATTCAACCAACATAGAGTCAACGAATCACTTACAGAGCGAGCCCGATGACAAGGTGCAGAATCGTCCTGAAATATGGGTTCTTGTTCCCTCTCAGAAAAGGATTCAATACTGGGCACAAGACCACCGAGAATAATCTCTTCATACTTTTTTGCATTCACCATTCCCCGAAGCATTAAAAGCGATTCAGTTTTATATTTGGATATGCATCCCCATATCATAATATAAGGCGAATGCTTTACAGTGGCAATGCAGCAGTTTTCTGAATATCGTTCCCCTGTTCTACGTCGAACTGTGCGGGAGCCATCGGGTCCAATGAGGTTAAATTTGGACTCATCCGAGAATATGATTCGTGACCACTCAGATTCACCCCAATTTTGTTTATCCTTCGCCCAATTTAAGCGAGCATTCTTCATTCGAAGATTTAGAAGTGGCTTTTTGGCAGGTGTCCTTGCCATTAACCCCATCTCATTTAGCCGACGCTGAATAGTTCGAGCCGAAATGTCTCTTGAATATCGTTGCTGTACTTCAGACGCTATTTCAACAGCATTTTTAAATCGATCTTGGAGGCTCGTTCTCATAATAACTCGATCTTCCCTTACACTTGTGCATTTTTTTCTGCCTGATCCTTTCGTCCGCTCCAATTCTCCAGTCTCACGAAATTTTTTCAAAAATCGTCTCACCGAGCTTTCATTAAAGTTAGTTTTATCCGCTATTTTACGAATTGACACATTTTGTTCAGCCAATGCAATAATTTTTGCTTTTTCAGCCAGGGTCAGTTGTTTTCCTTTAGCCATAGTTTCTAAAGATCTCTAAGAAAAAGTTCAGCAAAATGTGCCTTTATAACTAAACGCCGAAAATGACTTGCAACATGAAGAAAACAATCAGGGGAACTCCCAAAAATTAAAATTATTCGAATAGAATAATATTTGGGGAAACCCCGAGGTAGAGTTGACAAAAATGCATGAAATGGCAGAGTGCGGCTTTTTTTTTTGTCGCTGGGTGTAGCTGTAGTATGAATTATCGGTCGAAAATAAAGTTCTAGTGAGAAAAACTTTTTTGTTTAAAATTGGATCACCTCGAAATTCTGTAATTAACAGTGTATTATGCTTTTCCAGGATTTCACTAAGTTTGGTCGAAATCAGACATCTATACAGTATAGATCCCATAAAAAATTAAGGTCCCATAGAAAAGTAGTCCTAGTTAGAAAAACTTTTTTGTTTTCAATGGAAGCTGCAAGGGTATACAAAACTTCGGCCGAGACGAAGTTAACTTTCCCCTTTGTTTTAATATATGGACTGGGCCACAAAAGCTACATAAACGTAGTGGGTGGAAAATCCCTGTCAAACGTGTAGGAAACTAAATTTTCATGTAGTTTTAAAATATTCTGTTTTCTCTCTTAAACTTTGACTTTCAAATTCTATTTTTGAAAATCGTTTTCTTTCAATTTCTATTTTCAATTATGTTTTTTACCAAGGTTGAATATCAATTTTAAGTTTCAATTTTAAATTTCTACTTTAAACTTTTTGGTTTTAGTATTTTACATCTTTCAATTCTATTTTTAGAAATGTTCTTTCAATTGCTGCTTTCAATTTAAAATTAGCTTTCAATTTTGACTTTGGATTTCAAATGTGATTTTCAATTTTAAATTTGTAATGCGACTTTCAACTCTGCTCTTCAACTTGTTTTTTAAAAGAGTTGTTTCTTCAATTTCAAATAAGCTTTCAATAACGAGTTTGGTTTTCACTTTGACTTGGTTTCACATTTACTTGTTGGACTTTTTTCAATGTTTGTTGAACCCTAAACGCTTAATTTCTTCTTTGCTTTATTTTTCACATAAAAAATTCACCTTTAGCTTTCTTCTTTGCTTGAAAAAGTCATTTTTTTTCTTTGTGCTTTCCGTTGAAACTCCGTAAATCTTTCTCCCAACTCACAAACACACACCGACACACACCCATTGTTGCAGCTTCTTGCCGCACATTTGATCGAAACGTGACTTCTTAAGCATCCTGCAACCACAAAGTCATCTGAACCTAAACGTTGGACTCCCTGAACTTCCGTACATACAAAGTTGATTTATGAGACGATTTTTGTACAAGAAAAACACACTTCAGTTCACTTTTCACGTCCTCTCTCTTTCTGTGCAAAAAGATTCACTTCATTTGTCAAGCGCATATTTATTTTGACCCAAGGACTCGTAAAAACTGAAACTTTACTAATTGCAGCGACTGTTCGGGCTGCTAATTGCTGCTGCTGCTGCTGCTGGTGAAAGTGAAAGCGTGTAAGCGAGGGTTTTTACACTTAATTGCAAGTAGTTTTTGTGGCAGTGTGGGTGGGGAATATCTAGTTTCCAGTTTCGGTGGTTGCTTCGCTTTTCTTTTTGCTGGGTGAATGCGCTTTTTGACCTACTGAGCAAGATGATTGCGGCTTAGGCACTTGACACGTGCGACACGCGGCGTATGCGCAATAATCGAGAAACGTGCCCCAGATTTCCGGAATGAAATGTGGATGAAAGTGGAAATGGAAGCACAGCTGCCATACATGAAATCCATTTCAATCATTGATGATTAATCAGACATCAGTTGCGCTAAGCAATGCTTCCGGTAGCCGCCTCCTCCTCCACCAGCCAGCCTCCGCCTTCACCTTCCTTCTGTTTTTTTAGGCCTGGGCTGCCTTGGTAGTAAATCTGTTTTGGTTGCTTCATTAAAAATTAAACAGCAGCAGGAGTAGGCGGGGCAGACTATTTACATTAGCATCAAATCAAAACTCAAGCCACTGCCACAGACAGAGCCAGTGCCGAAGAGTGTAGCATACTTTAGGGCTTTTAATAAACTCTCGCACAACAGCAACAGCATCAGCATCAGCAACAACAACAACAACAGGCCACAAAATTTTAATAAACCCTGCAAAGACATGGAAGTCGTCTCTGCTTTCGCCTTCAGGCACTTGGCTGTGTCTGGCCACCCATTTCATTAGAGTTCATTTCGCTTTGCAGTGCGCAGTGCATAGTTTAAGGCGTCAGCCAAAAACAAAAAAACAATGGATAAGCACAGGGAACACAGCGAGCTTATAAAAGAAGAAATAAATATCAGAATATGACATCAAAAAATAACATCAAAAAAGAAAGGGAGATGAAAGAGCTACTCAGATCTGCATGGATTTTTATTATTATTTTCTTTTCAAAGTTAAGCAAAATATTTCACAAAAAAAGGTTTGCACACTCCCTTTGTTTTATTCACTCTTAAAGAGCAAAGCTTTAGGCAAAATTTAGGTAATAAGTGTGGCTGCATATTTGTAACAAAAAAAAACAAGAAAGAAAGTCGGTCAAGCCCGACTATAGTATACTCTGTACCCGTGAAGAGCTGCCCATCACCGTTGCGATAATTGTTTGTTTTCCTTATAACTCGACTATAGTGATGAAGAATATATATTCTTTATGGGGTCGGAAATGCGTCCTTCTGGCTGTTACATACTTTTGCACAAACTTCATAGACGAAGTGTGTTCAACGGAAATGGTGAATTTTGAATTTTCGCGGGCTGTGTACATTCGATTATCGATATTTTTTTTTTTTTTTTCATATTTGGACACATATGTTTATCATATGTTTGCATTAGCAGCCAATTTCGATTAGTAGTTTGTTTTTGGCAACTGAAAAGGTTAAACCCTTTTTGCACTGGGCGCAGCTTCGAAAAAACTGACAAAGTCAAAACTGCGAGAGTTTTTCCAATACACCCAGAAAAAAGTAGAACGAATAATTTAAGAACGTACGTTCTTGAAAAAAAAAATTATTCATTCTTGAATTTTTAAGAATTTCGCGCTTGAAATCGAGCTAAATGCGTTCTGTTTGGTGTTTTTAGGCGAGAAGGGTGAGGAAAGAAAACTGAGAGAGGAGAGCAAGCACTTTTGATAGAAAAGCGATGAACCCGCTCTCACTGCATCGTTTTTTTTTTTTTTTTTTTTTGGAGTCGGGAGTGTGGGGAAACAATTGAGTGAAGAGCGCTCCCCGTTAGTCTATAATATAAATTTGGACGATGTTCAACGCATCCTACATGTGGTGCTGTTGTCTAATCGGCGATGTCTGTGAGAGCAGTCTCGAGTTCGAGTCTTAGTAAAGGTAAGTAAAAAAAAAAAATAAAAAAATGGGGGAAGTTAACTTCGGCTCGGCCGAAGTTTTGTATATCCTTGCAGCTTCCATTGAAGACAAAAAAGTTTTTCTAACTAAGACTACTTCTTGGACCTTACTTTTCTATGGGATCGATACTAAATAGTTGTCTGATTTCGACCAAACTTGGTAAAATCATGGAAATGCATAATACACTGTTAATTACAGAATTACAGAATAATTACAGAAAACAAAAAAGTTTTTCTCACTAGAACTTCTCTTTCGACCGATCATTCATACTGCAGCTATATGCTATAAACATCCGATTTTGATAAAACTTTGTAGAAATGTGTTAAAGTATATAAAATAAGAATATGCCAATGATAAGGACGTTTTCATTAAAAACTAAAAAGTTTTTCTCACTAGAACTAGTTTTTCGACCGATCGTTCCTATGGGAGCTATATGCTATTGTCATCCGATTTTGACCGAACTTTGGAGAATTGTGTAAAAGTATATAAAATAAGTGTATGGCAATGATAAGGACGTTTTCATTAAAAACAAAAAAGTTTTTTTCACTAGAACTAGTTTTTCTACCTATCGTTCCTATGGCAGCTATATGCTATAGTCATCCGATTTCGACCAAACTTAGTGAAATCATGAGAAAGAATAGTAAACTAAAAAAATACGTACTTTGGAGGCGTTTCCATTAAAAACAAAAAAGTGTTTCTCACTAAGACTAGTTTTTCGACCGATCGTTCCTATGACAGCAATATGCTATAGTCATCCGTTCCGGCCAAAGTATGGTGAGGATAGCTTTAAAACTGACGGAGAAGAGAGCATAGAAACAGACGAACGGACAGGGCTAAATCAACTCAGCTTGTCATGCTGAGTACAGAGTATAACAATTATTTCTTTTGGAAAAGTCAAGATTAAAATTGGCTCTTCGAACCGGATATACTACAAATTATGCCCTCGCCTTGACAACAAGTGTCAGCAATTGTAAATGACAACATTCGTAATGGTCCCTCGAGCCGGCTTTTCTGGATATGCTGCCAACGTCAGTGGTACAAGTGTTCACATTAGGAAAAGACAACCTTCTTAGTGGTTCTTCGATCCGGATATACTAAAAATGATGCCCTCGTCTCCACTAAAAGTGTTCAAGTTAGGGAAAGACAGCATTTTTAGCGGTCATTCAAGCCGGATATACTAAAAATGATGCCCTCGTCTCTTCTTCAAGTGTTCCCATTAGGAAAAGAAAGCATTTTTAGCGGTCCTTCGAGCCGGATATACTAAAAATGATGTTCTCGTCTCTACTACAAGTGCTAACATTGGGAAAAGACAGCTTTTTTAGTGGTCTTTCAGGCGGATATACTAAAAATTATGCCTTCGTCTCTACAACAAGTGTTCACATTAAGAAAAGATAGCAGTTTAAGCTGTCATTCGAGCCGGATATAACAAAAACGATGCCCTCGTCTCTTCTTCAAGTGTTCACATTAGGAAAAGACAGAATTTTTAGCGGTCCTTCGCGCCGGATATACTAAAAATTATGTCCTCGTCTCTACTACAAGTGTTCACATTGGAAAAAGACAGCTTTTTTAGTGGTCCTTCGGGCCGGATATACTAAAAATGATGCCCTCGTCTCTACTACAAGTGTTCACATTGGGAAAAGACAGCATTTTTAGTGGTCCTTCTAGCCGGATATACTAAAAATGATGTCCTCGTCTCTACTACAAGTGTTCACATTGGGAAAAGACAGCATTTTTAGTGGTCCTCCGGGCCGGACATACTAAAAATTATGCCCTCGTCTCTACTACAAGTGTTCAAATTAGGAAAAGACAGCATTTTAAGGTGTCTTCCGGCGCCGGATATACTAAAAATAATGCCCTCGTCTCTTCTTCAAGTGTTCATATTAGAAAATGACAACATGCTTAGTGGTCCTTCGAGCCGGATATACTACGAATGCCCTCCTCTCCTACAAATGACAACATTTGTTAACAATAACATTCTCATTGGTCATTCGAGTCGGATATTCTGACTATTCAAACTATCAGTTTTTGTAGCCATCTGCTTTAGCAGTAGAACCGAGTCTTAGTAGCAATAAGCTTTGTGCAAAGCCTCCCCAAACTTAAGTTCAAAGAACCAAGAACAGAGGGAATTTTGTAGTGCTGCGATTTTTCTCCAGCTCCTCCGTTTCCTCACACCACCTGCCTGCCCTTGTTCGCGCTGTAAAGTAATTAGAAGCAAAAACCTCCAACTCTACAAAACGGAAATGGAAAACATCTAACGGAAATGGCAAGTCATCACAACATAAAATGTAATGCAGCAGCAAATGTGCATTAAGAGACCTTGGACCGCTCCAGATTGTCTGTCGCTAATTAGGGACCCCTCCCTCCCCACTCTCCCCATTCCACACAACAAAAAAAAAAAATATGAATTTACACTTTGGCCTGAAGCACAGCTATGTGCGTCTGCATATTAAAGTATTTGCCAGAATATATTGCTTATTTATAATATTTATATATGTGTAGGTCTGTATGTACGTATGTATGTATATTTGCGTTAAATTTACCTTCACTCCAGCAGCAGCTCCCACGCCTCACATTGCTGCCAACGACAACAACAACAACAACAACATATATAAAATAAATAATTTCATTTGACTTGCAAATGTTGTATGTGCGACTGGCTTTCCCCCCTCCTAGCTGCAGCTCCCAGCTCCAGCTGAGCCTGGGTAAAGCCAAGAGGCTACAATGTCGTTGCCATAACGCCAGCAGCAGCAGCTTGTTACAACAAAAACAAAACAAGAAACAATGCAAACACACGAATGTTAACAGCAAACGCATGTCAAAACACAACAAAAATTATAAAATAACAATTTCAATTTCTAAGCGAATTGGTAATGCTCTTTGAAAGTTTGTGGAGCAAAATGATGGGAAAACGGAAATGGACTTTTCCAAAATCCCTGCTTAGTGCACACTGAGACCACAACTGAAAACCTCTAACCAAACTCCAAACCCTTTAGCACTCACCCCTCCTTTTTTTCCAACCATAATGTCAGTTGAAGTCACACATTAATTATCAATTATGTCCAAGTTTTCCAACAGGTGAGCATAATTAACATAACAAACAAATGTCTATAACTATTTTCCATGTGTCCAAAGGACACAAAAAGGCCACCACCACAAGCTTTTAATGCATTTTCAATACATTTTCATTAAAAATTAATTAACTCTCAGACTCACTCGCTCAGTTAAATGTCGTTTTAATTTGATATTTTTCAACCTCAGGGCGGCAAGGCAGGGCGGGGCAGGGCGTATCTGGCAATCGGCAAACGCACAACTGTTTGCATTTAATACATTTTTAATATAATTAACACACAGACAGGCGGCTTGGGCCCAGCTCGCTTAAAAACGCCGACAAGTTACGCACGCGCCACTAGCCCGTCATCTCTTAATTAGTTGGTTGTCCAACATTTCGTGCTGTTTTCTGTTAGTTTGTTATGATGTGTTGACCACTGAGTACCCCAGAGGCCCTTAGAGGCATATAATTTTTACTCAAGTTGACAGTTGCAGTTGGCGAAACAGCGGAAAAACAGACAAAAGAATGAAAGGATGTAAAAAAAAAAGTGAACATTTTATTGTTGACAATAATTCAACTCTAGTTAGAGCAAGTTTTATTTGAGAGCAAGGTAGACAAAGTCTTTGAAAGGTGTTTAAAAATAGGTTGATATTTGGGAAATGGAAAGCATGAGATGAAGTATTGCTAAGCTTAGCTTAGTTAAGTTCATCTGAGCATAGTTGAGCTCATCTTAGCTAAGCTAAGTTAAGCTCATCTAAGCTCAGCTAGGCTAAGTTAAGCTGAGCTGAGTTAAGGTCATCTTAGATAAGCTAAGTTAAGAGCATCTAAGCTCAGCTGGCTAAGCACATGTCAGATCAGCTAAGCTAGTCTAGCCTATTCTACACAGGAAAGCTCATCCAAGCTCAACTAAGCTAACCTACACCAATCTAACTCAGGTAAGGTAAGCTCATCTAAGATAAGCTCAGCTAAGTAAAGCTCATCTAAGATAAGTAAATCTAAACTTATATTATTCTAACTTTCTCTTATATTCATCCTAGATCTGAGATATCTGTATATTTGTACCACCTTTCTGCAATTCTCTTTGCTTTAGGCACTCTAACAAATATATTTGTAAAATGGTGACACGCCCCAAAGGGCCAAGGTATAAGCCTCTCAGATAAGCTCAGCTAAGTAAAGCTCATCTAAGATAAGTAAATCTAAACTTATATTATTCTAACTTTCTCTTATATTCATCCTAGATCTGAGATATCTGTATATTTGTACCACCTTTCTGCAATTCATCTCGTGGTATCTGCTTTAGGGCACTCTAATCAAAGTATAGTGTTGTAAAATGGCTTGACACAGCCCCAAAGGGCCAAAGTAGTCACGTGTAAATCTAAACTTAATTTTTACTTCTCAATTCATCTCTTGGCTTGTACCCCTTTCTCTAATTCTTCTGTAGCACAAGAGCCAAGCGGACCCCTCACCTTTACCACCAGTTTAACGCCGAGTCCGAACGGCAGTTCTCAAACTCAAGCTTGTCATGGCTAATTGCTACAAAGCTGGCGCCAACAGCAGAGAAATTATAGTGTTGGGAGATGTTAATATCTTCCACATATCTCGTGGCTGCCTTGTGAGGATTCAAGCTTTTTATATCCGTTACTCGTAGAGTAAAAAGGGTATATTTAAGTCATGCAAATGTATGTAACAGGCAGAAGGAAGCATCTCCGACCACATAAAGTATATATATTCTTGATCAGCATCAACAGCCGTCCGTCAGTCCGTCTGTCTGTATGAACACTTAGATCTCGGAGACAAGAAAAGAGCTAGAGCCACCAAATTTTGTATGTAGACTCCTATTGTTCCTACGCAGATGAAGTTTATTTCAAATTTTCACCACGCAACCCTCCCACACTTAAAAATGTTGAATAACTCCTACAATTTTAAAGATATCAAGCTCATATGGCATTGTAGTGTATGTGCCCAATATCTACAATCTCTGAAAGTTTCATAAAGATCGGATAAATGACAGAGTTATAAAAGTTATAAAAAGTTGCATACTTTTTGGCGCCGCATGCGCTATTTGCTTACATAATGTTGAAATGTTTTCATTAATGTTAATGCTCTGTTAACTAACATAAGGGAAGGCTATACAATAATAATTTCCCTGAATAACGGGTATATCGAAGTCGAGCAGGGCCGACTTTAACTTACGCTCTCGTTACTTCCTAATTGCGTACATGGATTTATCGATGGCAGAGCAGAAAACACTAATACCATTACCATTTCCATTACAGTGTTTCAGATAATTTAAAGCAATTCCTGATTTCGATTTTTTAGTAATCGTAATTGTAACTTGGAATGACGATTATTTGTGATTATTCAGTGATTATTAAACCCATGATCCTGTTGTTGACAGAGTTTACAGGAGGATCGCGAATCGTTTGAGGAAGATTCTGGTCACAATCAAAAAGGAGGCCACCGACAAGATCCTCGATGCCTCTCCAAATGAGGACTCAAAGTACGCTCTCTGGAAGCTCACTGGTAGATACAAGAGGCAGGTGCAACCGAAATTCCTGGTCAGGTATCCTAATGGGACATGGGCTAAGCACCCTCAGGACCCAGCTGAAGCCTTTGCCTCCTATCTCGAGGAAAGGTTCCAGCCATTTAGCACTGCCTCGCCCAATAGACTTCAAATGGTCCAAGACGCGCTGGACGTCCCTCTTCAAATGGCGCTGCCAGTCAAACCTATTAAATTTGAAAAAGTGAAGAGTGAAATTGGCTCGCTCAAAAGCAACAAGGCTCCTGGAGAAGACGAGGTTGAGAACAGAACAATAAAGCTGTTGCTCATTTTCAACGCAGCCCTACGCCTCAATTACTTTCCTAGTGCATGGAAAAAAGCCAACATAGTGATGCTTCACAAGCCTGGGAAGCCCCCAGATGAGCTGGACTCCAACAGGCCTATAAGCCTCCTCCAAGCATTTTGACCCTAGCAGTCAAAAGGAGGATCCCTAAATTCTAGTTTGGTTTTCGACTGGGACACGGAACCCCAGAACAGCTACACAGAGTGATCAATTTCGTCCTGGAAGGATTCCACGCCAAGGAGTACGTAGTGACAGCGTACTTGGATATCCAACAGGCTTTTGACCTCGTCTGGCATGATGGCTTGCTAGCAAAGCTCAAGGGAACGCTCAATCCTCAGCTCTCTTAATGGTTAGATCATTCCTATCAGACATGACATTTAGAGTTGTCCAGGATGGCGTTGCATCCCAGAAGAAGAGGATACGAGCAGTAGTACCTCAAGGTAGCGTTTTGGGGCTAACCCTGTACAGCCTGTTCACAGCAGATATGCCTACTGCTCTGGACATACCCAAGAGGAACCGCAGAACCTACTCATAGCAATCTTTGCCGATGACACGGCAATCATGACACTTGACAGATGCTTCTATTCGGCAACAGACGCGTTGCCAGAATACCTCAAGAGGTTTGAGAACTGGGCCTGTCGCCGGAATATATCCAACACCCCTGAGAAGTGTGTTAGTGTCACGCACACTCTCAGAAGAGACAGGACCTGAAGTCTTTCTGCATGGTGAGGCGCTTTCTCACAAATCGGCCCATAAGTATCTGGGAGTGACCCTGGATAAGAGGCTAACCTTCAAGCAACACGCCGGCAAACTTCACAGCAAGGCGTCGAGAATGAGTTGGCTACTCGACGCCATAAAAAAACTCTCGCAGAGGATCGGATGTTTAAAACGCATGGAAGAAAGTATCTCCGATTACATAAAGTATATATATTCTTGATCAGCATGACGAGCTGAGTTATTTTAGCACTGTCCGATTGTCCGTCTGTTTCTATGCTATCTCCTCCGTCAGTTATAAAGCTGTCTTCAACAAACTTTGCACGAAGTCTTTTAGTACATATACGCTAGCTACACATTTGTAGGAACCGGCCAGATCGGATGACTATAGCATATAGCTGGCATAGGAACGATTGGACGAAAAACTTTTTTGTTTTCAGTGGAAACGTCTCCAAACTGCGGATTTCTTAGTTTGCTATGCTTTCCCATGATTCAACTAAATTTGGTTTAAATCGGACATCAATATAGTATAGCTGTCAAGAAAAGTAGAGTGTTAAAACTAGTATTAGTAAGAAAAACTTTTTTTGTTTTCAACGGAAAAGTCCTTAGAATTGGCATTTATTTATTTGGCCTGCTTTCACACTATTCTTGAAAGTTTTGTCAAAATCGGATGACTATAGCATATAGCTACCATAGGAACGATCGGTAGAAAAACTAGTTCTTGTGAGAAAAACTGTTTTGTTTTCAATGGAAACGTCCTTTACGTTGGCATATATTTATTTTATATACTTTTACACAATTCTACAAAGTTTTGTCGAGATCGAATGACTATAGCATATAGCTGCAGTATGAATGATCGGTCGAAAAAGAAGTTCTAGTGAGAAAAGCTAATTTGATTGTACTTATCTAATCGAACTTAACGAGTTCTGTTTAACAATGCTTTGTAAACAGTTGGGTACGTAACTTAGATGTTTGTACTTTATGTAAACGACCTCCTTCAATTCATTTCGCCAAGCTAAGCTAACATAACCTAAGCTAACCTTCACCTCTGTAAAAGCTGTTTTCTTTCTTTCGTTACTGTAAGCAGAAAACTCATTGTCTCGCTACCATTCATACCAGCTATTCCATTTCAATACGTCCTTTTTACCTCCTTAGACCCTGAACTGGTTTTCAAGCTGACAGTTTCGAAAAAAAAAACATCTCTTAAGTAAACAACAAACCCAAAGCACTTGCCCCTTAACTTTTGCCAAATACTTATCCGAAATTCGGTTTTCTTACTCGTTTTACTCTCTACTCAATTTGAACTCGCTACTCGTTACATTGTGGGTTGTTAACGTCGACGCCCAGACGACGACAAAGCCACGAGCTTAGTTGTTAATCACAACACACCCAAAGCCAAACAACAGACAAAGTGCAATAACTGCAAATGGCAAATGGTGGGCAAAAGCTGGGGCGACACTTTGTTCAACTCTCTCTCTGTGGAATTCAAATGCTTGTAACAAATATTTGCATCATCAATTTTACCCGCGTCGGCAATAAACAGGAGGAGACTAAAAATAACAAAGTGCAGCACTTGAGCCACAAATATGACAAGGATAAGGATGAGCGACAGAAGGAGATGGCGGCAGAGAGACAGTGTGAAGGCGCAGTGGGCAACGGCAACGGCAATGAAAGGCGTTAAGTTGACGCTGACGAATGTTGAGCCATGGCGACAACTTGAAAAGGCAGAAGGACACATCAGTACGGCAACCAAATAGCATGAAATGAAGGAAAAGTGCTTGCGGTGATGGTGATGATGTTGGTGATGATGATGAAGTGAGTTTGTTGCAGGCTCGCTGTGGGTTCGTTGACTGGCTACATGAGTCTTGTTCTTTAGAATCTACAGTCTGTAACCTAGACCTAAATGGGGCCCTCGTGTTTACTGCAGGTGTTAACATTTGGAAAAGACACTGAGTGTGCGACTCACATCTTTTATACAAGTGTTAACATTTGGAAAATACAACATTTGTATTGGTCCTTCGAACCGGTAATACTGAAAATGCGACTAATGTCTTTTATACAAGTGTTAAAATTTCGAAAATAAAACATTTATATTGGACCTTCGAGCAGGATATACTAAAAATGAAGCTCTCGTTTTTACTACAATTTTTAACATTTGAAAAGACAACATTCATATTGGTCCTTCGACCCGGATACACAGATAATGAGGCCCTCGTCTATACTAAATATGAGGCCCATTCAGTGTAAAATCTAATTCGAATTAAGTTGAAACTAAGTAAAAACCTTCTTTGGGTATTATTTTACCCTTTTTTAGCCTCTTGTTGTGCTCTTTGGTCCAAAATCAAGGCACCCATCGGACATATATTCTTGTGAAGTGAAATGCAACAGCTAAGCTGAGCTACCTCAGAGCTTTAGTGAACTTAATGAATCGAAAAACTAGTTTCAACGCTTCTTTGTCAGAAATCGAGGCACCCATTGGGCAAATTTTCAAGTAAAGTGAATTGTAATCGCTTAGCTGATCTGCCTACAGAGCTTTAGTGAACTGAATGGATCCAAAATCTAGTTTCAACACTTCTTTGTGAGAAATCAAGGCACCCATCGGGCGAATTTTCATGTAAAGTGAATTGTAATTACTAAGCTGAGCTGCTTATAGAGCTTAAGTGAACTTAAAGGATCCCAAAATTAGTTCAAATGCTTCTTTGTCAGCAATCAAAGCATCCATCGGAGAAATACTTATGTAAATTGATATGTTACCACTATGTTGTGCTTCATACAGAACTTCAGTAAGATCCAAGAACACAAAAAGTAGTTCAAACACTTCTTTTATCAGAAATCAAGGATCCCATACCAAAAATTGTGCCCTTGTCTCTACTACAAGTGTTAAAATTTGAAAAAGACAACATTTATATTGGTCCTTCGAGCCGGACATATAGAAAATTAATCGCCTTGTTTCTACAAAAGGCGTTAGCATATTGGTACTCTCCGCCCTTTCACTATAACAATCAGTTTTTGTAGCCATAGTCTTTTCCTGTACTTCAGAATGTAGAGTTAAGAAATTGTCACGGTCGCCAACTTTTGAAAAATTTAGTTCTGCCATAAAAAACAAAATCTATTATTTTTTTCGAGAAGTTTTTTACCTCACTCCCTTGTGACCTTTCTTTTAGAGATAACTTTGAGACTATTTTGGCCTGCGTTAACTCGTAATTTATACAAAAACAAATAAATTCTATTTAATAGTTTTAATGATGCCGCCTCAGGAGGTCTGTTGAAAAATTTTGCACATGCATCGACATTAAATTGTACATTAATTACCCCCGTGTACGTGTGTGTTTGAATAGATTGCCTTTAATCTCTGGGAGAAAAACAAACGGTTGAGTGACACAAAAATACATACAAGCACAGGCACAGGTACCTGTGTACAGGTGTGCGAGTATTTTGCAATTGTTTTTCTAAACACAAAAATAACCAAAAACTATAAATAGGTGGACAAAATGAAACATTCTGATGAATTAATAAGTCAAACAGAAGAAAACAAACACACACGCAAACTGACGCCAGGTGTTTATATCATGACGTGACCACAAAATGTTCAACGATCGCACGTTAAGATCTTATTTTTAGGCAAAACAATGCAGACAACACCTCGCTTGGATTGCGGCGGCTAGATGGTTGAATGATGGATGGAAAAACAAGAAAACAAGACGTGACGTTATTAAGGCAATATAATTAGCCATTCCATTTTGGGGGAAACTGGGGAAAATTTGAATTCATATCTATCAATAAATTTTCATTTATTCATTATTAATTTGCATAACTTTTTGTTTTCGGTTTTTCTTTTCTTTGCAACATGTCGTATGTGTAATTTATTAGGCCAGACTCGCACAGCGGTCATTGCTCGATGCTTCTGTTGAGGAGGGGCGTGGGGACAATGATGATGATGATGATGATGGCGTGCCCAAATGTTACACATATTAAAATAAAAAACACATTTGTCATTCTTCTTGTTGCTGTTTTGGCATTGGCATTGCTTTTTCTTTTTTTTTTTTTTTGGGGCGACCCCCCGTAAACTATTCTGGTGGCACTTTTTGAACCCATTTTTCTTTGCTCATGGGAGTCGAACACCCGCTAAGCGGTTTTTTCTTTTCATAAATTACATTTTATTTAGTTGGAGGGAACAAAAAGAATAGAAATGTTTATTTACTTAAGCACAAATTGGAAATCAAATGAAGGATTGTCTGGCTGCTAATAAGTTTGAACTTCTGCAAAAGTACAGTACAGTACAATTGGCGACCGTGCAAAAGTACAGTACAGTACATTTGGCGACCGTGCACATGCCCCCAATTTTAAGGGTTCCTACCCAATATCTGTTTGTGTGCTTCTCCCTCAAACACTTTTATTTGAGCAAAAGATTGAATGGTTGCAACTAACCGTTGGAGTTCACCCTCAGAGTGGAGCCACTTAAACTTTGCACTTCTCGCTTAGTTGACTCAAGTGGCTGATGCTGCTGCTGCAAGCTGGCAAGGACAGTTGGAAAATTGAATTTGTCTCCAAGAAGGAGAGCAACAAAGAAACACGACTGGTCGATAAATAGGCTAAAAATCTTATTCACGCTTGTCTTGAGTTACTCCAGGGTGGCGCTCCAGCACTGTCTGTTCTTTTCTTTGTGTTTTTTCTTTCAGATTTTTGGGTGAGTAGGGGGCTATCTATCAGAGAGACAGCTGTGACTGCTGATTGTGTGTGTGTGTGCTTTGTATTTGTTTTATCAGCTACTATTTAGAAGGGGGCCTGGCGGTGTTGGATTGGCATATACTTAAACCAAAAAAGATTTACGAGACATTGAACTCGTCGTCAAATGATTTGCTTTTTTTTTTTTTTTTTTTTTTTGTGAGGGGTCATAAATAATGATATTTGACGAAGGGAATTCCTCCTTTAACTGGTCTTATAAAAACATATTTCCGGAATTATAACAAATTCGCCTTATATTATTAGATAATTTTTCTAAGAAAACACAAAAAAAGTTGTTTGAAAAAGATGTCATAAAAAATTAAATTATGAGGGCTTTTTCTAAAAAATAGGATGGAAAATCGAACATGTTCCTTTGATCTTTCAATGGCTATTTGAAAAATTTCTGTACGGAAGACTTTAGTAGGTGTAAAATTTTATTTCAGCGTCACGCGTCACGTATATGCCTACTGAGTATAGAGTTCTTTGTATGGAGTTTTCATACTCAGTACCAGAGGTACACAGAGTATATTAAGTTTGTACAAAAGTGTCCGTCTGTCAGTCCGTCTGTCTGTTCGTCTGTCCGTATGAGCAACGATGGTAAGAGATAGAGGTTTGGCATGTATGGAACATATGTTTCTTATACTTGCAGGAAGATCAAGTTTATTTTCAATTTTGGCCACGCCCCCTCCAGCCCCCGCTTTATCGAAAAAACGTCATATCTCCCACAGTTTTATAGAAAGCAGCTTCAAACCTTCTGGACATACTTAGTAATCAGGATTATTTATCGATCCGCCAAAAGAAGGTAAAGATCGGATGAACGGTTGTCGAGTTATAACAAAAGCAAACCATTATGGGCAGCACCGGTCGCAACGGTGATGGGCAGCACTTCACAGGTACAAAGTATGTTATAGTCGGGCTCGACCGACTTTCATTCCTGTTAGTAATGAATACTTAATATCCAGGAGTAAAATTTGATTTAAGCGTCGCGCGACTTTCTTCTGAGTACCTCATTCGAATACTAAGTGTCGATTAATTAGTGTAGAGTACTAAGAATGTTTAATATCGAGTACTTAGTAACGAATAGGCTTCTTTAAAAGGCAGAAACTCTCCTGTGGTTATGGGGGTGTATGTAGTGAGGTAAAGTTGCTGATCGCTTTAACATGGCAAACCCAACGCGATCCTGGCTTACTGCGTCTCAAGTCGACTCACACCTCCACGTGGTAACCCCTGGTAACAGAGCGATGCACCCGAAAAGCTGCTGGATAACGTGAGCGGCGATCCTACCCTGGCACAAATAGGGGGCGGTACTTCGGTCTTGGCACCCAATTATCGTCTATTACATCCGCAAGTTTTAAGGCAACAATGCCTCGGATACGGAACGGCTACTTGCCGCACTCAAACTTAAGGCAAAATATTCTAATATTAATATTAGAAGACAAGGACGAATCGGAAAAAGGCGATTTCTATGAGCGCCTAGAAGATTAAAATGATTAAAAAGAGATTGCTACCTAACGATTAAAAGAAGACTTGAAAATGACTCATGAATAATCTCAAAATGTGATTTATGACTCAAAAATAAGTCGAAACTGATCAGAAGAACGGGTTAAAAATTACTCTTCCAAAAGAGTCGCGGCTAGGGTACCATTTTCTCCCGACAAAAGTATCATTTATTATCAGAAAACGAGAGCATTTATGACTATTTTAATCAGGCCGAGGACTCGAAATGACTCTAAAAAGATCACAAATTTAACAAAATGATTGCTGGGTATGAGTGCTGCCCCAACATCACGACATCAAGACAGTGCTAGGTGACTTTAACGCAAAAATAGGGAGAGAAGAAGTTTTGAGACCGACTGTCGGCCGATTTAGCCTACACAAAGAAACCACCAAAAATGGAGAGAGGCTAATAAATGTCGCTTCGGGCCGGAACATGTTAGTTAGTAGTACCAGATTTGAACACCGCGGCATCCACAAGGCAACCTGGAAGTCCTCTAATCGATGATATTGATATCATCGGCAATAGCGAATCTGTGGTAAGACAGGCGTTTTCAGAGATAGAGAAGCAGTCAAAACTTATGGACTTAGGGGTAAATGAGGATAAGACGAAGTACCTACTATCAACGTGCAGTGAGTCTACGCTTGGACAATCTGTTGCAATGGGAGAATACAACTTCAAGGTTGATAAGGACTTTGTCTACCTCGGAACGACGATAACCAGCGACAACAACACCAGTTTGGAAGTCCGAAGAAGAATCACTCTTTGCAAACCGATGTTACTACGGGCACAGTAAAGAGTTCAAAAGCAGAGCTATCGAGTCCTTTGTGTGGAGAACTTTAAGTCGAGTACTTGGTATCAAATATTTAGTTTCGATTAATTAGTGTCGATTACTTGAATCGTGTACTGACTATCGAATGCTTAACATCGTGTACATAGCATCGAGTACTCAGTATCCAGTAATGAGAATCGAGTAATTGTTATCGAATAATTAGTATCCTGTACTGAGTATCGAGTAATTAGTATCGAGTTGTTAATATCGAGTACCTAAAACCGAGTACTTGGTATCGAGTAATTAGTATTGACTACTTAGAATCAATTACTGAAGATTAAGTAGTTAATTTCGAGTTCTTCGTATCTAATACTGAGTATCGAGTACTTAGTATCGTTTACTAAATAATTTAGAACACTTTATCATAATATTTACAAACGTTTTCTTTCATAATAAGGCTAAAAATTATAACCAAATCGTTCATTTTCAGGGTCATTTTATTTTTGCTGAGTATAATAACTAATTAGTTCAAGAATAAACCTAGTTTGCAAGGCCAAGGCGTGTGTATTTGTTGTTTTTTCATGTTTTTGCTCTTTCTAAGCAGTTTATATGCAAATTTTATGAGCTGTCAACGTGGCAAGTGTCTGACAAAGAGGAAAGAAGACGACAACGATTTCTGAAGAAGGCTCAGAGAGAAAGTGGCTGGTACTGGACGTGCTCAACACTTTTACTTCAATTATTCATGCGGCTGAGACGGGAAAGGTCAAGTGTGTGCGTATGTGTGTGTGCGCCTATGGCCATGCAATTAGGGTCCCAATGCACAACGACATGAACATAGACACAGACACATGTGCATATAAATTGCTTTGATGAAATTATGCAAAAATAGACTAAGTCCCAACAAAAAATAGAAAGTTACTTCTCTTTTTTTGGGGGTGCATACATTTAAAGGCTTTCATTTGGATTATCACAGGTATATGATATGGCGACCGTGACTTGAAACTCCAAAACCAAATACTTCAAAAGTTGGCGACCGTGACTTGAGCCATTTGATTCGAAGTTCAATTCCAAGCTCAATTCTTAAGGAATAGCTAGTATTTTTTTACCCAACGTTTCTGTTTAGTTTGTCACATTTCCCCAATGACTCATTCAGATGATGGTACAAACATTTCCCGTGACTGTTGGTGCTGACAACCGTCAAAAAAGAAAACCAAAATAAATAAACAACAGTTAACAGGCTTGTTTTGTTGTCACTATTCCTTTTATGCTTTGGTTTATGTTTATTAAATAAACGTTCCATTTTTTGTTGTTGTTGTCAGTCAATGTTTTGCTGCTATTTGACAAGGGTAAACTTAAATCGATGACCGATTAACGGATCAGTCAATCAGATTTTTGGTGGCCAATCATTCGTCAGCAAGGGGTGAGAAAGACGAATGATAACTCGGCGTGACAATCTCAAAAATTGCAGTTCCAAATTTACCCTCCGCTGATGTGTGCCTGTCTTGTCTATTTGCATTTATCATTGGCAGACAACGAGAACAACAACAACAACAATGACAACACTTTTGCATGCAAATATATCAGACGTCACCCCTCATGCTGGCAGTTAAACACATGTGCCACGTTGGACTCCTACTTAGTCTTCAGCCCTCCACCTCTGCCACTCAATGTGCCCTGTCTCTATCAATATGCTTCTGGCGATGCTTTAGTGTTGTCCTTTACCTGCTTACTAGAGGCACAGTGGGAGTAGAGTGAAGAAAATTAAACAAATTGTTAATGCTACCCATGGGTTTAGGCTTGTTTTTAGTAAGCCTACAAAGTCTCCAAACCTAAATTTTTTTTTTTTTTTAAGCTGAATTTGTTGTATGAATACATTCGATAAAGCTGTTGTTTTCCGCAACTCTACAAAGTCTCCAAAACAGAATTAGCTGAAAAAAGCTGATATTCCTACATTAATGCATTCTGTAAAGATTTAATAATAATTTGCTTGTTTTATGAAACTCTACAAAGTCTCCAAATCTGATTCAGTCATATTGATAGCTGATTTTCATCTATGAATATAAGTTGTAAAGTTTTTATAGGTTTTTATAACAATAAGGCTTGTTTTTCGCAACTCTACAAAGTCTCCAAAGAGGAATAAAGCATTTTTAAAGGTTATTTTTTTCAATGAACGCATTCTGTTTAGTTTTTATAGGTTTTGATAATAATAAGGCTTGTTTTCAGCAACTCTACAAAGTCTCCATATATGAATTTCTTATTTTTAAAACTGAATTTCATCTATGAATACATTCTATAAGGTTTTTAATATTAAGGTTTGTTTTCTGCAACTCTACAAAGTCTCCAAAACGGAATTAGTTGTTAAGAAGCCGATTTTCTTACATTAATGCATTCTTTAATAAAGGAAATAGTTGTTAAGAAGCTGATTTTCCAACTTAAATGCATTTTGCAAAGACAATTTAAATGCATTTAAACAATCATGCTTCCCTTAAGCAAATCCCCAAAGTCTCCAAATCTGATTCAGTCATTTTTAAAGCTGATTTTATTATATGAGTACATTCTCTAAAGTTTTTTAAAGGTTTTTTATAATAATTAGGCTTGTTTTTTGCAACTCTACAAAGTCTCCAAAGGGGAACTAGTCATTTTTAAATATTATTTTCTTTTATGAATAAATTCTATAAAGTTTTTATAGGTTTTTATAATAATAAGACTTGTTTTCAGCAACTCTACAAAGTCTCCAAATCTCAATAAGTCACCGTGAAGGCTAATATTGTGCTTTCAACTATTTATAAGGGCGTCTAAGTTGTCTAAGCTGGTATTAGGAAACTTTAAAAAGTCAGCAATAACAAGTTTATTGGATAAACCAAAAGAGCAGTTTGTTTGTAGAAGAATTTCACTTATGTATAAACTGGCTTTTTCACGACTTTACGCTGAAATGTATTAAACAAACTTTACATAATTTTGAGTATTTCCAAGTAAAGTTAAATTCTTTGGCTCACTTTTATTTTTTAATATTTATTCTGCCTGCGTCCCATTGTCTTGAGTGATGCGGTGCGCTGTCACATAAAGCGCACAAGTGCCAAATTGCTTAGGCAAACTACGTTAGTTATTATGGGGCAGAAGCGCTAGCGGTTGCTACGTGAAGCAAACTTGGTTACTTTTGGGCCTGTTCTTAGTTTTGGTTTTGCGTGGTTAAAGGTTGTCTCATTGTTGTTGTTGCTAGGGCCTGTTAAAGGCTCATAACTGGTTGGTTGGGTTGGCTGCCTCTTTAATATCAAGCATACGCCATGTGTGTGTGTGTACACTGCCTCGAATTGAGGTAGCAACTGTCAGCGTGGCCCCAAATTGCCAATAGTGTGTGTGAGGCACATAAACAAATCCGCCTGTTGGTCATACTACACAACTGCAACACTCACACAGAGCAACAGAAAGGGCGACTGACAGCCTAAAAGCATGCAACTAAACCCGTCATAGCAATCACTTAACTTAGACCCAGGCAAATACAAAAACAACAAAAACAACATCAAAAAACACAAAAATTGGAGAGCTATGCCAGCACTTTTGTTGACGGAGCGCTGGAACAGGATGAACAACACTTGACGCGTCTGATCAACATGGCGAAATGAAAGCAAAATAAACCGAATTTTGGGGTACATTTTTTTGATCAACATGACAGGGGGAGAAGGCATGTCAATTGGTTGAACTATGCAATGGAATTTCCAGATCTGTGAAAGTTTTCAAATACTTCATTTCGATAGATTTTCGTTTGTGGTTATTCATTCTCAAATGCCCATTAGAAAGGTTTACGACTGAGCAACATAACATAAATGATAAAAATGCTCAAAAATAACGAATGAGAACAACATAAAAATTAATAAATAAATAAGTAGGTATACAAGTTAAGTAACTGCTTCAAGACCTTTAAAACCGCCGAGGGAGAGACACTATGTTTAGATTGAAATAAAACTGATAACAAAAAGCAACGAGTAAAAGTTAAACAACAAAATTATTAGGATAAAATTTATCAGGTTGTCAAAAGAACACCATTTATAGCAGCGAGTTAGAGAAATAAAGTTGAGATTACAAGAAATGAGTAAAAAGTTTTAGAATAAGTTGTAAAATTTTATTGACAACACCATAAATTAATAAATATAAACATTTCATTGTTCCAATAAATGAGGCTACAAGATTATAAAGTGACAACAAAAAGTAACGAGTGAAATGTAAAGAATAACGAGTAGAAACAACTCATTGTTAAAATAAATGAGTTTGTAAGACTACAAATTGACAACAAAAAGTAACGAGTGAGATAAATGAGTGATGCTGGAAGATTACAAATTGGCAACAAAAAGTAACGAGTGAGATGTATACAATAACGAGTAGAAACATATCATTGTTCTAATAAATGAGGCTGCAAGATTACAATTGACAACAGAAAGTAACGAATGAGATGAAATATAAAAACAACTCATGCCCAAAAATGAGTGTAAGACTACAAATGACAACAAAAAGTAACGGTGAGATGTATTAAATACGGTGGAATTGCTCCAATAAATGAGGCTGCAAGACTACAAATTGACAACAAAAAGTAACGAGTGAGATGTACACAATAACGAGTAGAAACATATCATTGTTCTAATAAATGAGGCTGCAATATAATTCAAATTAACAACAAAAAGTAATGAGTGAAATGCATAAAACAACGAGTGAAAACTTATTATTCCAATAAATGAGGCTGCAAAATTACAAATTGACAACAAAAAGTAAAAAAGAAATAAAAGTTATCAAGTGACAAAGTAATAGCTACGAGTGCCGTCCCAGAAATAACCGACCTAACTACTAAAACATAAAAATTTGCCATTTTTATACCCTTGCGGAGGGTATTATAAAATTGTCCGGATGTTTGTAACGCATAGAAGGAAGCATCTCCGACCACATAAAGTATATATATTCTTGATCAGCATGACGAGCTGAGTTGATTTAGCCCTGTCCGTCTGTCCGTCTGTTTCTATGCTATCTCCTCCGTCAGTTTTAAAGCTATCCTCACCAAACTTTGCACGAAGTCTTTTGGTACAAATACGCTGCACATTTGTCGGAACCAGCCGGATCGGATGACTATAGCATATAGCTGCCATAGGAACGATCGGTTGAAAAACTAGTCTTAAAGAGAAAAACTTTTTTGTTTTTAATGGAAACGCCTCCAAAGTACGTATTTCTTAGTTTATTATCACTTCCCATAATTTCACTAAGTTTGGTCGAAATCGGATGACTATAGCATATAGCTGCCATAGGAACGATCGGTCGAAAAACTAGTTCTAGTGAGAAAAACTTTTTTGTTTTTAATGAAAACTTCCTTATGATTGGCATACACTTAATTTATATACTTCTACACAATTCTACAAAGTTTGGTCGAAATCGGATGACTATAGCAGAAAGCTCACATAGGAACGATCGGTCGAAAAACTAGTTCGAGTGAAGAAAACTTTTTTGTTTTTAATGAAAACGTCCTTTTTATTGGCATACACTTATTTTATATACTTTGGACACATTTCTACAAAGTTTTATTAAAATCGGATGACTATAGCATATAGCTGCAGTATGAATGATCGGTCGAAAAAGAAGTTCTAGTGAGAAAAACTTTTTGTTTTAAATGGGATCGCCTCCAAATTTCGTAATTAACAGTGTATTATGCTTTTCATGGTTTCACCAAGTTTAATCGAAATCAGACATCTCTATAGTGTAGATCCCATAGAAAAGTAATGTCCAAAAAGTATTCTTAGAAAAACTTTTTTGTTTTCAATGGAAGCTGTAAGGGTATACAAAACTTCGGCCGAGCCGAAGTTAACTTTCCCCTATTTTTTTTTTTATGTTTCAACATAGGATCCTTTTAGGTCGATACACTTTTCCCAGCGATGTTCAATAGCTTCGATACCTTTTTTATAATAAGAACTGTGAAGCTCTTCAAAAGAGGCATTAACCTCGGACTTCACCTCTTCATTGTTGCCAAATCTTTTTCCTCCGAGCCATTTTTTCAAGTTTGGAAATAAGAAATAATCAGAGGGAGCTAAGTCTGGCGAATAAGGGGCGTGAGGTAGCAATTCAAATTTCAATTTATTAATTTTAGCCATTGCAACGGCAGAGGTGTGAAGTCAGCAAACGCGGCACCCATCTTGCGCATGACTTTTTCATGTCCAATTTTTCGGTCAATATGCGATGTACAGCACTTTTTTGAAATGCCTACACATTCAGCTAACTCACGAACTTTCAATCGCCGGTCACTCAATATACATTTTTTAATTTTGGCCACCATTTTTGAAGTGGTCACCTCATTTGGACGCCCATTACGATGTTCATCTTCGCAGCTCAAACGACCTCGCTTAAACTCAGCCACCCAATATTTTATTGTTGTAAACGAGGGAGCAGAATTACGTAAGGTAGAATCCAGCTCCTTTTTAATATTGGTTGAAAGTATTGTATCACATAACGATGACCAATTTTGTCCATGTTTGCAAATCAATAACAAGCGTTCTCTATTAAAATCGACCAAAAAAAAAATCTGTGCAAGGTAAAGGCACCAAACTTCAAACCTAAGCTTTTAATAGTCGGTACTTCCCCTTTTTAATATTTTTTGTGAACATTTTCCAACACTACTGTGCTAGGTCGGCCATTTCTGGGACGGCCCTCGTACTCGGGAGTCTCATATGAAGCCAAAGCGTAAACAATAAAATACATAAATTAGGGACTTTAATCAAATTGCCAAGCAGATTAGTTGCGTGGAAAATTCAAAGATTGTTTGTCAATTTGCCAGCCAATTAGTTTTCCAATTCAAAATCAAAATATTGTGCCAATCTAAGCCCCTCATTTCCATTCACAAATTTCTCTAGAAATATAAGCACACGACCTTGCACATTGTACACCCCGTGTGAGCTGTGATTACAGATTTTGCAGCTATTTTGATTGATTTGCATGTTGGACGAGAGAGGGAGAGCGGGTGGGCGATCTACTTTTCCAAGTATGATAACAATGCAATGTTATCGCAACAACATTGTTTTCCACTTAAAATGCCATCAGGCATAATGAGGGGCTCCTTCCTACCTCTAGAACTCTTTGTCATAATATTTATCTGCTAGGCAGGCCAAAACAAAAGCTACTTTTATCACACATATATATATTAGGTTGTGATGATTGATGAATTGAAAACAATCTGCACTTTTAGGTTAATTTTCAATTTTTATTAATTGATATGAAAACAATAAAACACACACACACACACCATGCGCAATCTGCAATCAAAATGCACGAAAACCCGAAGGGCCCAGAGACCAACAAGCGAAAAAGCGTACATTTTTGGTTCTCTCAATTTTTATGTGTATTTTTATTGGACTTGGCTAACGTTTCTAACAACAACAACAACACAAAAAAACAAGAGAAATGGAAATTGAATATTTTATGTGTGAAATAAATACACCAAAAAAACGAAAACTGGACACATCAAATTGTCAACAGAAAATACAGAAAAACAAAAGAGAAGTGTCAAAGTATGATGGCAATGCACAAAAGGATTAAGGTGTGAAGAGGAAAATTTGTTTAAATTGAAAATCTTAAGAAAATAAAGGATGTCTGCTTTGTTGAAGTGAATACTTAAGCTGAAGAAGTCACTCATAATGAAGAGAAATTAGCAAACTATTTCAAGCTGAAGCAGAAATTTTGAAAACCAGATAATTAAAGAAGTAGTTTAGTGAAATAGCTAGATCTTAAACCGATTTATAACTGACACGACAATCGTCTTAACGAGTAGTTACTTAGCAAGTACCTTACATTTACCAGCAGAAACTGTATCAAAGCCAAAACAATCGACTTGGCACCATGTCTAAAAAGTAACGAGTAGCTACTTAGCGCGTATTTTACTTTTACTAAACAAAACTGTATCAAAGTCAAACGAAAGGACTTGGCACAATTTCTGAAAAGAAACGATAGCTAATTAGCGCGTACTTTACTGTTACTAGTCGAAACCGTACAGAAACCAATGTGAATGAGGTTAAATTGAGTTAAAACAAAGCCAAAAACAATCGAATTGGCACAATTTCTGAAAAGTCACGAGTGGATACTTAGCGCGTAATTTACTTTTTCTAAACAAAACTGTATCAAAGGCAAAAGAAATGACTTGGCAAAATTTCTGAAAAGTAACGAGTGGATACTAAGCGCGTAATTTACTTTTACTGAACAAAACTGTATCAAAGCCAAAAGAAATAACTTGGCCCAATTTTTGAAAAGTAACAAGTAGCTACTTAACGAGTAATTTACTTTTACTAAAAGGATAACAAAAAAACACTTGGCACAATTTCTGAAAAGTAACGAGTAGTTACTTAGAGCGTGCTAGTTGAAAGAGCTTAAATTGAGCAATTATTTTTCCAAGCAGTATTATGGTTTTATTATTTATTTGCTAGTCCAACACAGAAATTTTGTCATCTACTCGCTGTACTAAAGAGCCCTGCTTCACTTGGAACATTGGTGTGAATAAAAATTTATTGAATTAACGTTTGTTAATTGTAGAAAATACCGTTTTGCTCAATCGTTTATTCTACAAAGAGTGAAGCAACACGCTTCTTCTTAACGACTCGCTGCTTTTACTAGTTTATATATACGATATCTGTTAACAGTATTGCAATTTGGTTCTGTGCAATCACCATAGGTTAAAGTAAAAATACTGCTTAGCCAACTTCTCGGTAATTTAAGTTGTTTACTTACAACTCGCTAGAGTTAGAGGTTCAAAGTAAAGTAACACGCTTCTATTTAACGACTTGCTGCTTTTACTTGTTTATGTATAAGATAGCTGTTAACAGTGTTTCTTATTGGTTCTGTGGAATCACCATACGTTGAAGTAAAAAAAACACTGCTTAACCAACTACTCGCTAATTCAAATTTTTTACTTACTACTACTACTTACTACAGTTACAGTTTAATTAAGAAACTAAGCGCTTATTTTATCATTAGTTACTTTAAGTATAAATATTAGATAATTCCCTAATTAGTTGATCTGCTTAATCGCTAGAACTACTCGTTAGAGTTATCAACCACTCGCTACTTTTCATTTTTGGTCATTTCTACTGTTTTACTAAATAAATATACACAGAATAATACTTCTTACTTAATTGAAAAGCCAAACTACAGTCTTTTCTTTCGCTTTGCCTCGCCCCCAAAACTTACTTCAATAGTCTTTTCACCCTTAAACACTACTGCTCATAACTTTCTAATTTTTTTAAGGTTTTTACCTTTATCCAAGTAGGTTTTCAGTAAGGTTTTCTTTTCACCCCATCAACATATTGATTGTCAAATTCTATTTTCAAAGCCCTAAACTCACATAACTTCTGGGTCCCATTGAAAAAATTTTCAAAAATATTTACAATATTGATACGTGTTCTTTTCGGACTTTGAAATTTGTTAACTTTACACTTTTCACAAATCACGTGAGTAAAGAAAAATCAATCCAAGGAGGATATGTTGGCACAATAATCACTTTCATTTGCAGCTACATCCCTCTGCTGTTCTTTTTTACATATCTGACTAATTTTACATGCTTTTTTTCATAGTTGCGTCCCTTAGTGGGTAAGAATAGCTGACCAAGACATCGAAAACAACTCTACTATCAGGTCCTTCTCTTCGCTTTAGCTGATTATATTTTAAGCGGAAATCGTTTAAATTAAGAGAATCTTACGAAGCACTTAGCAAGTCAAGGCATTATTAATTTTAACTAGCAGTCCAATTTCAAAGTCGACAAAATTATAAGTTGTGAGTATGAAGTGAAAGTATTGGTGAATGGTTTTTCATATTTTATTTGCAGATGCTGTGAATTCTTGGAAAATGCCAACAAATGTTTTGTGTTGAATGAGAAATGACCTGGCTAGTGCTTGGGATGAAGTATATAATTTGTTGCTGTTGCCCTATAATCTCCATCTTTCTATGTTTTTAAAGCTGCTGATCCAAAGTTAAAGAGAGAGTGAATTATATGACTGTGTATTTTGAGACTAGTTTTTAGTATATGAAGTGACGTCAAAGCTCGAAAGGTTCCCGGTGGTCGAAGGCGTCATTAGATCTTCTTTTTTGAAAAAGACAATGAGGCCATCGCCGTTAACTACAAACTATATTGCGAATGTGTTGCTTTTCTGTTGGGACGTGTTGTTGGCGACCGTGACTTGAGCTGTTTGGTCAGTTGGCGACCGTGAATTGAGCTGTTGGCGACCGTGACTTGAGCTGTTTGGGCTGAAAAGCAGTTTTTAAAACAAAAGTCGGGCATGCTTTTAAATACTTAATTGGAGGGAAAACTTTTCTTGCAGACTTTAAGGCTAGTGGGGCCTTCTCAAAATTCCAAGTCTTTTGAGATTCATGGCACTATATAGAAGATAAAGGTAATTCTTCACGTCGCAAAAATATCGATGACCGTCCAGGGTAAAAGTTCTTAAGCTTTTAAGAACAGAACCATAGAACCACTCAAAAGCGAATGAAAATCATATGCTGTACTCCATAAAACACCAAGAGAAACAGCTCGAGAGGGGACCGTGACTTAAGCTGTTTGGGCTGAGATATGTTTGAATTCTCCATGCTCATCTGTACAGCTTTTCGAAGAGCTTACCACTCTTCAACACAGCTTTTCTCCCCATACGTCCTTTTATTCTTCTTGAAGATCCCTGAGCAGGTCCCATTATTTTAAATATATTTCGTCATCATTTCTATTTCCCATAGAGTAGAAACATCACACATTTATATTAAATATATAGACAGCAACAGAGACCAGTAGATTTTAGTTCAAATTCATCAACAGAAACAGCACTTCGCATTAAACTCTCACTTTTGGTTAGGATTTGCTAAGATTTAACAGCATCTGCAGATAAAATATTATGATAAACCATTCACCAAGTAATACTTCTTTAAACTCACAACTTATAATTTTGTTGTATTCTACTACGTTGGACCATAAGTTAAAATTGAAAACCTCTTGACTTGGAACGTACATAGTAAGATTTTCACTCTCATAATTTAAACAAATCCCTCTAACAATGCAATCAACTGAAGCGAAGGAAAGGACTTGATAGAAGAGGTTTCGTTGGGTTAGTGTCAGTTATTCTTACAATGAAAACCTACTTGGATAAGGTAAAAACCATAAAAAAAATATGAGCTTAGGTGTTTAAGTGTGAAAAGACTACTGAAGTAAGTTTTTTGGGGGGAGAAGCAACGAGGAGGAGGCTGGAGTTTGGTTTTTCAATAAAGTACCGAGTGTTTTATTTTGTATACTAACTTTGAAAAATAATGGATATTAGCAAAAATCGTAAGTATGTTGAAGTCTTAAAAGCATCAAGTAGTTAATAAAGATAACGAGTAGCGATAACAACTAAGCAGATCAAATCATTAGGGAATGCCCTATTATTAGTTGAAAAACCCTTGACGATATTGGCATTTCGTTTTTATTGGGACAAATGCCTAAGCAACGAGTAGTTAATAAAGATAACGAGAAGCGATAAAAACTAGGCAGATCAATTAATTAGGGAATGCCCCACTTTTAGGTGGAAAACCATTAACAATATGAATTTTTTTTCAAATGCCTAAGCAACGAGTAGACAATAAATATAACGAGTAACGATAACAACTAAGCCGTTCAATTCATTAAGAATTGCCCATTTTTAGTTGGAAAAGCATTAACAACATTGGCATTTGGATTTTTTTTTAATGCCTAAGCAACGAGAAGTTAATAAAAGTAACGAGTAACCACAAGAATTGAGCAGATCAATCAATAAGGAATGCCCCACTTTTAAGTGGAAATCCATAAACAACATTGGCAAGTCGTTATTTTTGGACTTTTGCCTAACCTACTCGAAACATCTACATCTTCATCGTCTGTTATTAAATGTTGACTTAATTGAGCAATTGACTTGATTACAACTACTCGTTGCTCAAAAATTTAACTCGTTTTTTGTGTTATTTTTTTTTGGAATTTTTATTACTCGCCTGTTGAATCTTGTTCGCGTAGACCCTGTTTTTTGGATCTACTGTATGGACACGCATTTTTTGAAATTTGTACACGATATTTAAGAAACTTTTACTTCTCGCTTGATTTCAAAATGCTTGCTAAATCGTTGCTTTTTTAGCAAGTAAAGTTTGCTTAAGTAAGCATTTGTTACTCAATTACTCGTTACTTAAAAGAAATTCTTTACACGTTATTTAAGAAACGTTTACTACTCGTTATTTTTTAAAATATGGGCTCAATCTTTATATTTAGATACTACAGCTTGCTAAAGTAAAGCATTTGTTACGCAATTACTCGTTACTTATTAGATATTCAGTAACACATTATTTGAAAAATTATTACCACGCGCTAGTTTCTTAGTTTTTAAAATATATATAAAACATTTGTTACTCAATTACTCGTTACTTATCAGAAATTCACTTACACATTATTTGCAAAACGTTTACTATTCGCTAGTTTTTAAAATATTGGCTCAATCCTTATTTTTTTACATACTACAGCTTGGTTTAGTAAAACAGTTGTTACACAATTACTCGTTACTTATAAGATATTCACTTACACGTTCGATCGTTATATTTATTACTCGTTACTTGTAAGAAATTTACTTGCCCGTTATTTACGAAACGTTTACTACTCGCTAGATTTTTAAAATTTTTGCTCAATCGTTATTTTTACATACCAAAGCTTGCAGAAGAAAACCATTGTTTAATCAATTACTCGTTACTTGTAAGTATTTCACTATTACTTCTGGCACTCACAACTCGTTCAACCAAATGAGCTTATGTCGAAAGCTGAGACCCCCCATCCTAAGGCAAGAAGTATTCTGAGTATATAAGTACCTATACAAACCCAACAATTCCTACTTGTTAACCTAATTGGCTTAAAAATGCATAACAACTTTCAAACTTGATCTAAATTAATTTGTAGCAGTTCCCAAGAAAACGCCCTTGGCTCAACTGGATTTGCATTTTCCAGCCAAAAAAAAAAAAAGAGAAAAATAAAAATGAAATGCTCTCGCTAATTAACCTTTCATTTCGCAGTACTCCTCCAACTACTGCATAATAAACAAAAAAGATTGTCTTAATTTAATGAAAGTTTTGCTAATTCCATTCCCCCGAAATGGACATCATCACGCATACGACACGGTGGCGGCGGCGTCTGTCTTATAAAATTGCAATGCATTTTGTTCTGTGCAAATTGGCAAAACTGAATGAAAATTGCAAGGCAACACAAAAGCCACTTCAAGGGAACTCAGGAAGGTGCTGTTGTTTTTGGTTGCCTCGTTAAACAATGTAGTACACAGACACACACCGGAACATGAACATATGCATATGTATGAGCTGGAGGTTGCCATTTTGTACGTGTTCTTTTGCTAATCGCTGCGTTTAAAGCGGTTGAACATAAAAAACGCAAAAAAAAAAAATATTAAAAACATAAATAATAAAAAAGTGCAGCGTTGCTGGTGGCGTTGCGCGTGACCTGACCAACCGGATCTTTGGCCCGAAAGGATCTTTGATTTTCTCCCTAAATGAAAGGTAAGGAAAATACATGGCGTATACGTGATATACATATTTCAGTTAGTTAACTGTGGCCAAAGTTTTGCTCTTCACTTTCAACTGTTGCCCCAAAAAGTGTGCTATGCAAATGCTCGACAAAATTGTTGGGAGGCTGACCAAATAATGAAGACTTTTTAATTTTCTACATAATTTTTGACATAATTTCTCTCGGAATAATATCTGGGGCGAAATTGGGTCGGCTTTTGTGTGTATTAAAATTTTAAGTGTGTGCTTTAACGACGAATTTCTAATTAGTTGCTCATCCGCTTGGTGGTGGAATTATTCAAAATCGCGTCTAATTGGTAGTGCGTCACTAAAAGTCATTTTAAGTACCTACTTATGATGTGCTAGAATTCCCAAGTGGCTCTAACAGTTTTCTTTTGAAGAGGTTATGGAAGAAAATCCTATTTTTCTGATGAAAAACGCTCTAGCTTAGATTTGAACTGCAATTTGATTCATTTAAGTTGAACGCTACATGAAAAAGGGATACCGATGTTACAAGCCGGTGCGGCAAATTAAAACTTCCAGAAGAAAGTTAAACGCAAGTCAATTTGTAAAATGGCAAAACAAACCTTACATATCTGTGTATATTGAGTTAAAAGTGTTAAAAAACGATAAGTGCCTTCAAGCCATCATTGCATTTTTTTTATCAACGATTCAGTTACTCTTGTCTATTCCTTTGATTTCCACTAATAAACAGCTTCATATCCAGATCAGAGTTATATTTAGGTAAAATAGCTGTTAAATGCTTCAGTTCAAGGCTTATTTGGATAGCACTGTTAGATTCATTGGATGTCCATTACGGACTTTTTTAATGGAATTTTCCATTTTCTCGCTGTCAATGAAGAATTTTACTCAAGAAATTAATTGCATAATTTTGGTGAGGCTGCTAGTACCCTAAATGGTCAATGTTGTTCTAAGGCAGTTGCTTGTACAAAAATGCCCACAATCCGTGAACCAAGGCTTTGTTGATGAAATTGAAAACGCAGTTTGGTCTATTTTTCTGTCTACTTTATGACCTATATAGAGTAGTTCGTGGGTGAATCTTAAAATGGTACTCCATCTCGCGATTTTTTTTGCTGACGAGTACCATCTCTTAGGGACATGCAATAGCCCATTACGCCATCATAGCTTTAGTTTTTAATAAAACTCTGCCGTGCGGTTTTAAAGATAATCAGGAATTTAGGTTCGAACCCTTCTGGGGGTACCTTAACCATTTGCACGATAAAGGCGACTTCTTGATATTAAGTTGCCAATTAGTAGGAAAAATAGGGGAAAGTTAACTTTTTTTATACCCTTGCAGCTTCTATTGAAAACAAAAAAGTTTTTCTAACTAAGACTACTTTTTTGGACCTTACTTTTCTATGGGATCTATACTATATAGATGTCTGCTTTGGACCAAACTTGGTAAAATCGTGGAAATGCATAATACACTGTGAATTACGAAATTTGGAGGAGATCCCATTTAAAACAAAAAAGTTTTTCTCACTAGAACTAGTTTTTCGACCGATCATTCACACTGCAGCTATATGCTATAGTCATCCGATTTTTATATAACTTTGTAGAATTGTGTAAAAGTATATAAAATAAGAATATGCCAAAGATAAAGACGTTTTCAATAAAAACAAAAAAGTTATTCTCACTAGAACTAGTTTTTCGACCGATCGTTCCTATGGGAGCTATATGCTATAAGTCATCCGATTTCGACCAAACTTTGTAGAATTGTGTAAAAGTATATAAAATAAGTGTATGCCAAAGATAAGGACGTTTTCAATGAAAACAAAGAAGTTATTCTCACTAGAACTAGTTTTTCGACCGATCGTTCCTATGACAGCTATATGCTATAGTCATCCGATCCGGTTCCGACAAATGTGCAGCGTATTTGTACCAAAAGACTTCGTGCAAAGTTTGGCGAGGATAGCTTTAAAACTGACGGAGGAGATAGACATAGAAACAGACGGACAGGGCTAAATCAACTCAGCTCGTCTTGCTGATCAAAAATATATATACTATGTGTGGTTATGTGGTCGGAGATGCTTCCTTCTATGCGTTACAAACATCCGGACAATTTTATAATACCCTCTGCAAGGGTGTAAAAAACAGAATTTAGATAACTATTTCCCTTTTCAAATAAGATTTTTTTTTAAAAGGTCCAAAAACAGCCTTCCAAGCAGCAATAGCCCCTTAACTCGGCCATTAATAACGCTTATAAATAGATTTGGTCGAGGTCAGAATATCGAACGCTGACTTAAAACTTCGGCAAAGACGAAGTTAACTTAGCCATCTCGTTGTTCAATAACTTTATTTTCACTTTGAAAAATGCTAGCTGAGTGGTTTCCAAAGGTGACCAATAGATGGCGCCCCTGCTGTCACCAGATTTTTATCGGAGGTGGCACAGAAAAATCTAGAGATTTTGCCGTCGGTTGGTTAGCAAATCTCTTTAAAAAAATCCGTCGGTGCCACAGAACTTCTAGAGATTCCGTGTTCTATTTCGAAACTACAAAAACAGTGCTAAATCGCGTAGGTTCGTGAGGTCGATTTCGTTGGTTTGTGTGTGGTTGGTTTGCCAAAATCTACTAACAAAATATGAAAGGTTTCTGTGGCACCTAAGAATTGGTTTTTGGTTGGAATGTGGTTGGAAGAGGTTTCTCTGTCACCCCCGTATATGACAGCTATTCGATAAAATCATGCAATTTTCATTAAAGCCGGCAAAATTGTGCTGCAGCAAATATTTATATCTGATCAGTTTAAAGACGATACCATTGAAAACAAAAAAAGTTTTTCCGACTTTTTTTTCGACAGATCGTTCCTATGACAGTTATTTGCTATGGTCATCCGATTATGAGAAAATTTTGTAGAATTGTTGAAACGCTTATAAAACAAATATATGCCAATATTAAGGACGTTGGCATAGAAAACAAAAAGTTTTTCTCACCAAGCCAACATTTCTGACCTTGCTTTCCTATGGGAGCTATACTAAAGGGTGATTTTTTAGCTATTTTCTTATTGGCAACACTGGTTTAAACAGCTCACGCACGTTTCGTGTTTTGTTTCACTGTCAAACATCTTCAGTTTGGTCTATAATTTAACCATGAATCGTCTTACAAACGAACAACGCTTGCAAATTATTGAATTTTATTATCAAAATGCGTGCTCTGTTAAGAAAGTTCATCGCACGCTTCTTCCATTTTATGGTCAGTTTAATCGACCCACTGAAGCGGCTATTCGGGCTATTGTGACTAAATTTCGCACCAAATTTACATTGTTGGACATTAAACCACCAACACGCTTACGTAGAGTGCGAACTGAAGAAAATATCGCAGCTGTATCGGTCAGTGTTAATGATGACCATCAATTATCGATTCGTCGCCGTTCGCAGCAATTGGGTCTCTGTTACTCAACAACGTGGAAAATTTTGCGGAAGGATTTAGGTGTAAAACCTTTCAAAATACAGCTGGTGCAAGAATTGAAGCCGAACGACCAACCGCAACGTAGAATTTTTGGTGAATGGGCTCTTGGAAAGTTGGACGAAGATCCACTTTCTTACCGAAAAATTGTGTTCAGCGACGAAGCTCATTTTTGGCTCAATGGGTACGTAAATAAGCAGAATTGTCGATTTTGGAGTGAATATCAGCCAGAAGCATTGCAAGAGCTACCAATGCAGCCAGAAAAAGTCACAGTTTGGTGCGGTTTATGGGCTGGTGGCATCATTGGACCGTACTTCTTCAAAGATGATGCGAATCGTAACGTAACTGTGAATGGTGAGCGCTACCGTGAGATGATATCCAACTTTTTTTTTGCCCAAAATGCAAGAGCTTGACTTGCATGACATGTGGTTTCAACAAGACGGTGCCATATGCCACACAGCACGCGCAACAATGGACTTATTGAGAGGCGAGTTCGGTGAACATTTTATTTCACGTTCGGGACCGGTCAATTGGCCGCCTAGATCGTGCGATTTAACGCCTTTAGACTATTTTTTGTGGGGCTATGTTAAAGCTCATGTCTATACAGACAAGCCCGCTTCAATTGACGCATTGGAAGACAACATTGAAGCATTTATTCGTGAGATACCGCCCGAAATGTTGGAAAGAGTATGCCAAAATTGGACTAAGCGGATGGACCATTTGAGGCGCAGTCACGGTCAACATTTGCAAGAAATAATCTTCAAACATTAAATTATATGGATCGTACTATCGATTCAAATAAAGATTTCATGCATTTTTCTAAATTTTATGTGTTTTTTTTTTTTAAAACTTTCCTATAGCTCTTAAAAAATCACCCTTTATTTAGATGTCCGATTTCGACCAAATTTTGAGGAATAATGGAAAAGCACAGGAAACTAAGAAATACGAAGTTTGAAGGCGTTTCCATTGAAAACAAAGTGTTTCTCACAAAAACGACTATAGCACAAAGTCTTTTGGTACATATACGCTGCACATTTGTCGGAACCGGCCGGATCGGATGACTATAGCATATAGCTGTCATAGGAATGATCGGTCGAAAAAGAAGTTCTAGTGAGAAAAACTTTCTTGTTTTAAACGGGATCGCCTCCAAATTTCGTAATTAACAGTTTGTTTTGCTTTTTCATGATTGCACTAAGTTTGGTCGAAATCGGACATCTATATAGTATAGCCCCCATAGAAAAAAAAGGTCCGAAAAGTAGTCATATTTAGAAAAGCAAACAGCAAGGGTATACAAAACTTCGGCCGAGCCGAAGTTAACTTTCCCCTATATTTTGCTATTAAGATTAGTAGATTTGATCAACTTAGCAAGAACTGTTAGCTAAGAAATGAAATGCTAAAGCTCTCTGAGAAACGGAGTAAGTTTGTTCCAGATAACTGCTTCTAAAAATGGTAGATTCTGTTAGGTAAAACTACGCTGTTAGGAAGATCTTAGCTGTTATCAACAACTGTAGGTACTGTTAACATAACATACACTGTTAAGTTGAATTTATATATGTGTCAAAGCTGTTAACACTGTTAAATTGGTTTTACATATGTAAAGAGTTTTTACGGATTTTGTAAAGACTAAATCTTCTCTTTTCAACGTTTTTACTCTCACCAAGTTTTAAATGCTGTTTAGAATTTAAGAATTCTTGAGAACCCAACGAAAACCAGAATATTTTTTCATTTATATTTTGCAAATCAATCTAAATGAATGAAATTTTTAGGAAATATTTAATTACAATGAATGAATTTCCCCCCAAATTTACTGAGAAAAAACACATAATTGAAATGCATTTGGAAAACCTCACACACACCCACACCCACATGGAGGGCCACTGGCCAAAGTTTCCACAAACACGCTTTGTGGTTGTTTAGGGCCAAAAAAAAAAAAACAAATTTGTTTGGCCAATTAAAAACTACGCCACATCACACAACATACACCCAGCACTCAACTCAAATAACTCACTCCGGAAATTTGTCAGCAAATTTTGGATTAAAAAGTATTACAAAAATTTTTGGCATATTTACCGTTTCCATTTGAACGTGGTTTACCATCTAAGAACGCACTTTTCAGTCGTTCGAATCCAGTGAAAATTTTGTGCACATTTTGTGCGTTTTACACACAATCCAACACAAAAAAAAATACAATAAACAAAAAATAAGGAATATAGGTGATTTTTTTTTTTTTTTTTAACTATCTGCTGGATGTTTCAATATTTGTTTTTATTTTTTCAAATGTCAGAAGTCACCACAAACACAGAAAAAAAATACAAAAACAAAATTAAACAAAATCGAGTTTCTGTTAGTTTTGTGAGCAACATGAACCACCGGGAGAATTTGAAGAAGTTTTGGGAGTCTTATGTTTTTGAGGGTCTGTTTATTTTGGTTTTTGGTTGTTGAGATTTGGCTTGGCTTCGGTTCTCTTTGGTGCTGCACAACGCGCCTCGTCGACCGTTTGAATGAAACTGATGCGAAAGCGCATTGTCGGCAGGAATATAAAGCAAAGCAAAGCCGGAGAGCGAATGGGACTTCGTGGGGCACGATGGCGACGAGCCTAGACGAAGTGCGGATAAACACCTGTAAGCAGCGGCAGCGGCAACCGGCAGAGAGCGACAGAGAGAGCGAGAGCAATGCTGGCCACTTGCTTTCTCTCTTACTCGCAACTATTAATGTATATCTCTGCTCTCTTTTGTCAATGCCTCTGGGTGGGGTGGTGGTCGCGGAGGCGGAAGGAAACTCAACAGTTGGCACATTATTCGGGACGTGGGCTATTTTGTGGGGGAAGGTAGAAGGTTGGTTACTACCAATTCAGCCAAATATTTATGGAGAGAAGTTTTGAGAAGGAGATAAGGCCAAATAATTTCCAGAATTATCAAATAAAAACAGGTAAATATTAGCTCTCATGTGTGAGCTATGCGTGCTCGATCTGTTTTCAGTTTTAGTTTTCCGCGCGTTTTAAGCTTTTCCTTCGTTCGTATGGAAGCTATAAGCTATAGTCCGATTTTAACAAAACTTTCTAAAATTATGTGAAAGCATATAAAATAAACAAATACCAAATTTTACGACGGTACCATTAAAAACAAAAAAGTTTTTCTCACTAAAACCATTTTTCAGAAATATATTTTGTATGGGACCTATACCATATACATAGTTGTCCAATTTTTACCAAATTTGGTAGAATTATGAATAGGCATAGAAATCCAAAAAATACGAAATTTGGAGACGTTTCCATTAAAAACAAAAAAGTTTTTCTTACTAAAACTAGTTTTTTCGACCGATCGTTACTATGGGATCAATAAGATATAGTCATCCGATCTGGTCGGTTCCAACATATAAGCAGCGTGCAGTAAAAAGAAGGCTCTGTGCAAAATTTCAGCTCGATAGCTTTAAAACTGAGAGACTAGTCTGCGTAGAAAAAGACAGACGGACAGGGCTAAATCAACTCAGCTTGTCGCCCTGATCAAGAATATATATAGTTCATGGGGTCGGAAATGAATATTTCTATGCGTTGCAAACTTCTGGGCAAAATTATAATACCCTTTGCAAGGGTATAAAAGTAGAGGAAAGTTAACTTCGGCTTGACCGAAGTTTGTAAACACTTGCAGTTTGTCTCTCTAAATAAGACCACTTTTCGGACCTTACTTTTCTAAGAAGGCTATACGATATAGATGTCCGATTTCGACCAAACTTATTGGAATCATAGAAAAGCATAACAAACTAACAATTACGAAGTTTGGAGGCGATTTCGTTAGAAACAAAAAAGTTTTTCTAACTAGAACTTCTTTTTCGACCGATCATTCATACTGCAGCTATATGCTATATTCATCCGATTTGGATAAAACTTTGAAGACTTTTGTTAAAGTATATAAAATAAATATATGCCAATGATAAGGATGTTTCCGTTGAAAACAAAAAAGATTTTCTTACTAGAACTAGTTTTTCGACCGATCGATCCGATTTTGACAAAACTTTGTAGCATTGTGTGACAGCATAACAATTCAATAAATGCCGATTATTAGGTAATTTTCATGGAAAACAAAAAAGGTTTTTTTAACAAAGACTACTTTTCAGACAATACTTTTCTATGACAGCTCTACTAGATAGATGTCCGATTTCGACCACACTTAGTGAAATGATGGAAAGCATAGCAAACTAAGAAATACGAAGTTTGGAGGCGTTTCCATTGAAAACAAAAAAGTTTTTCTCACAAGAACTAGTTTTTCGACCGATCGTTCCTATGATAGCTATATGCTATAGATATCCGATCCGGCCGGTTCCGACAAATGTGCAGCGTATAAGTACTTAAAGATTTTGTGCAAAGTTTAGTGAAGCTAGCTTTCAAACTGACGGAGGAGATAGCATAGAAACAGACAGACAGTTCTATGCGTTACAAACATCCGAAAAGTTTTACGTTTCCATTGAAAACAAAAAGTTTTTCTCAATAGAACTTGTTTCTCTACCAATCGTTGCTATGGGACGTTCCTAAAGTCATCCAATTTTGACCAAAATTTTAACAATTGTGTGGGAGCATAAAAAACATATACGTGCTAGTTTTGAGGACATTTCCATTGAAAAGAAAAAAGTTATTCTAACAAAGACAACTTTTCAGACAATACTTTTCTATGACAGCTGTACTATATAGATGTCCGATTCCGACTTAACTTAGTGGAATTAGTGGTACAAATTAAGAAATATGAAGTTTGGAGGCGTTTCCATTGAAAACAAAAAAGTTTTTCTCACTAACACTAGTTTTTTGAACGATCGTTCCTTTGACAGCTATACGCTATAGTCATCCGATCCGGCCGGTTCGGACAAATGTGCAGCGTATATGTACCAAAAGACTTCGTGCAAAGTTTGGTGAAGATAGCTTTCAAACTGACGCACAGTGGACGATTGGGCCTCGCTAGCGGCATTTATTTCAAATTTTCAAATTTGAAAAAGCGTTGATTTTTTTTCACAAATCGATAACGAATACTTTGATTAGATTTTTGGCGGTTTTTTATAAGCTCTCCGATCAGCTGATCATCAGCTGTGAGCTGTCAAACACAACATATGTTTGAGCAAGCGCTTTACTAAATTGTTTCTTTGTTGTGCACCTTGATTCCGATTACCTGGGAAATTTACAATTTTTACTTAATTTATTAAAAGTTTGGTTTTTTATTAACTTTAAGGTATGTTTTACATAGGAAATCAGTGTTTGAGACCGGTCTATAAATGTGTTGCTTATAAAACGTAGTGGTAGTTAAGTGTATTAACAACGAGCCCACACTAGCGTACACCTGTCTTTCGTGGAGTAGAACTTACCAGATTCACCTGGATTCAGTCTGACTCTTATTTTATCTTCAAGTGTGAATCATTGTGCGTCCTAATTGTCTAATATGAACTGCTAATACCTGCTACCCTTCAAAATATGGCATTTTTTAGGCCCATTGTCAGTAGCAAAACGGACACTTTTTTTTAGTATGTCACGAAAAAGCGATCCCAACCAAGAAGCTTCTCACCATGGAAAACTTTGTATTTGGCACTGTTCTCAAAAATCTTGAATATCCTCAGGAGGAGCAGTGCGAGATTGGCAAAAAGCTGCGAAATTTTAAAAGAAGGCTTATCGTAAAGTGGAAAAACAGTGGAAGAAATAAGGCTTTTTTCAAAAACAGCAACCAGGAATGACTAGATATGCCGCTAGTAAAGTAAAAGTAAAATGGCTTGTCAAGTTGATACAGCCCCACAGGGCCAAAGCCGAGCCTCTCTCAATCTCTTGACTCGTGCGCTTCTAATTTTCGCACAAGAGAAAGGGACCTACAGTTTAACGCCGAATCCGAACGGCAGTTTGAGAAGCTTTTGCATGGCTAATAACAACAAAGCTGGCGCCAACAGCAGAGAGGGGTGACCGGGTGTAAAGTTTATTCAAAGAAAAAACTTTTCATTAGATGTTCCGAGGCGGGATTGAACCAACGACCTCGTGCACAGCGGTCGCGCACACTAGCCGCTGAGCCACCCGACCTCGACTTTCTTCCTTCCGCGGGGGCATTTTTTTTTTTTTCGACTTTGATATTTATTTGCAAAGTGCCTCAGCTCCCCCCATAAAAAACATTTTAGAGGTGGTCTTCCTCATGAAGTTTATTCATAAACTGTTTTTTTTTTATCGTCCAATTAAAAAAAAATATTCCCCGGCATCTGCAAAACACCAAGACGCAGCATTGTACAGGAGCGACAGCAACGCACTTCGATTGAGGAGCACAGTCATCTACTGATCAAGAATACCCAGACGCAGATACGTGAGCTATATAGGCGGGATGCGTCTTTAAATCAAAGACGTATCCCGCCTATATAGCTCAGGTATCTGCGTCTGGGTATTCTTGATGTGTAGATGACTGTGCTCCTTAATCGAAGTGCGTTGCTGTCGCTCCTGTTCAATGCTGCGTCTTGGTGTTTTGCAGATGCCGAGGAATATTTTTTAGTAGAGGATATTTTTTATTTTTAGTTGAGGAGTAGAGGACTGTGCTCCGACCATACAGCGGGGGTCCTTCCCTTTGAGTCATTCCGTCTTCAGGTGGACTCATTAAATATAAAAATCCAACATGAAATCGATAAATTTCAAAATCGTCAAAACCATTTTCTCAATGTGGAAAGTGAAAGAGCCGCAAAGAACAGCAGCAGCAGCACAGGATCTGGGGATAAAATTTGGTTACAGCGGAGGTCCTTCCGTTTGAGTCATTCCGTCTTCAGGTGGACTCATTAAATATAAAAATCCAACATGAAATCGATCAATTTCAAAATCGTCAAAACCATTTTCTCAATGTGGAAAGTGAAAGAGCCGCAAAGAAGCAGCAGCAGCAGCACAGGATCTGGAGATAAAATTTGGTTACAGCGGAGGTCCTTCCCTTTGAGTCATTCCGTCTTCAGGTGGACTCATTAAATATAAAAATCCAACATGAAATCGATAAATTTCAAAATCGTCAAAACCATTTTCTCAATGTGGAAAGTGAAAGAGCCGCAAAGAAGCAGCAGCAGCAGCACAGGATCTGGAGATAAAATTTGGTTACAGCGGAGGTCCTTCCCTTTGAGTCATTCCGTCTTCAGGTGGACTCATTAAATATAAAAATCCAACATGAAATCGATAAATTTCAAAATCGTCGAAACCATTTTCTCAATGTGGAAAGTGAAAGAGCCGCAAAGAAGCAGCAGCAGCAGCACAGGATCTGGAGATAAAATTTGGTTACAGCGGAGGTCCTTCCCTTTGAGTCATTCCGTCTTCAGGTGGACTCATTAAATATAAAAATCCAACATGAAATCGATAAATTTCAAAATCGTCGAAACCATTTTCTCAATGTGGAAAGTGAAAGAGCCGCAAAGAAGCAGCAGCAGCAGCACAGGATCTGGGGATAAAATTTGGTTACAAATCAGGCTATCGAAACGACGGACGAGATTACCTTCAACTCCAATCGCCAAGATGATGAATCGCAGCCGCGTTTTTGCACCTCGGGCGGGCGTGCAGCCTTCGTCAAGTCCAGCAAAAAATCCGAGCAGCACTGAACATAAGGAAAAAGCTAAGGGCAGTTGCTTTTTTGGTCTTCAAGAACCGCACAGCGTGTTTTGTCGAAATATTTAGTTTACTTTTTTTATACACAATTTTTGTTGTTGTTTGTTTCCCAGTTCTGGATCGACTGACTTGTTTTATTATTCTACATTGTCAAGATACTTTGAAGTATTCCAAACGGCCTGCTTTAGACTAGGTAACTTTGTAAGAGTTTAGTTAAGTTAAGCGGTAGAGATTCTCATTAAATTTGCAACCAAAATTAATGCGGTTTAATCATACTTTTAGTGTTGTTTGGGGCATTTTATGATCATGTACTCTTAAATTAAGCCTGAAAATCGTTCCCAAAGTTGAATGCTTTCAATAAAGGACCAGCAAGGATAACAGCTTGTAACAGTTAAAAAAAAAACAGATTGTCTGTATAGCTATTTTAAAGGCACCTTGTGACTTATCAACTAAGAATCGATTTCGCATCTTTTTTTTTGTTTTTTCTATAATTTTAAAACAATTTACTAAGCGTGTTACATGACTCCATTAATTATTACTTGTCCACCAGTCCAATATTTGTGCTCCAAGTTGGCGCACAATCGTTCAATTATTTAAGACCATTATTGATCATAGTTTAGGGCTAGTGTGACTTCAACTAACTTCTACCACCAATCTAATTGATTATGCGGCCGACCACTTTGGTTGACCCACATGAACATGAACAAGCAGCAATTACTTTGTTTCGGTATTTGAAGCCCGAGAGGCACAAAGGTAGCTTATATATTGTACCCACACTTGATACTTGATGTATTAAGACTGGGAAAAGTGGCATACTTTTAGGCGAAATTCAAGACATTGCACATCAAAAGGCAAGTGCGGAAGAAGCCAAACAATGGGAAATACAAATGATAATTGAAGTGTGTTTGGTTGTGGAAAGACAATGTGGGCATTTATTTTGATATGAACTAATAATAGCCAGCAAACTTTTGGTCACGGTCGCCCAATTCTGTTAAGTTAACATATATGGTCTGTTAAGGAAAATAATTTATTATGATTCTCGAAACGATGAGTCTAGTGTTTTGTGCATTTATGCACCTAACATTTATAGATTATGTTAAGTTTACCCACACTGTTAAGTCAAAAAGGATCTGTAAAAGTTTTCTAAGTAACATGGCATTTCGATGTTCATGTTGAGTAAAAATAATCTCTTAACATTTTCGGTTTTGAACATTTTAAAGTTTCATTAAGTAATCATTGTTTGTTAAAGTTCTCTGGGGAATGAAGTAAGCAATTTTAACATTTTGGCACTAAACATTTTAGATTGTTAACACTGTTAAGTAACAAGAAAGAAAGTCGGTCAAGCCCGACTATAACATACTTTGTACCTGTGAAGTGCTGCCCATCACCGCTGCGACCTGTGCTGCCCATAATTGTTTGTTTCATTATAACTCGACAACCGTTCATCCGATCCTTTGGCGGATCGATAAATAATCCTGATTACTACACAGAGGGAAAAAACGTGGCCAGAAAATAGGATTTCTTCATCTCAAAATGTGAACAGAATGTTCTCTCAAATATTTGAGCACAAATGTTCCGAATGTTCTTGAAATGAGCACAATTCAGCTCACCTCAACCACCCCACCGAAAAGTATATGTAGGCATTCAGACGTGCGTCTTCAGACGCATGGCAATAGCCTAACCGTCTACGACGCGTCGCGACGGCCGCCGTCGTTGCGCGCACTAAATGGTCTTGGGCTCTACTCCCAGTGAGGTCCGACAAAAACTTTTATTTATTTAATAAATAACCAAGGCGGGTGGGGTGTTGTACAAGCGATGTCTCTGCGGACCTTAGACCTGGGCCATGGACGCAGTGGATCTGGACAGTGGACTTGGACATGGACAGTGGATCTGGACAGTGGACTTGGACAGTGAGTGGACCTGGATCTGGACACTGGACGGACCTGTGTTCGGTGGACCTTATTTTTATTTTTTTTTTTTTTTTTTGAAATGTTCTTAAAAACGGAACATATCAACTCTTCTTGAAGTGAGAAATTGTTCTTAAAGTGAGAAAATCCGGTCATGATTAGTTTTCGTGACCTAATGTGCTCATTTTGAGTCCAATGTTCACGGTTTTTTCCCTCTGTGTAAATATGTCCAGAAGGAACGAACCTTCTATCTACAAAACTGTGGGAGATATGACGTTTTTACCAATTTGCGGGGGCGGGAGGGGGCGTGGCAAAAATTGAAAATAAACTTGATCTGTCTGCAAGTATAAGAAGCATATGTCCCATATATGTCAAACCTCTATCTCTTACCATCTCTGAGATCTGTGCGTTCATACGGACAGACAGACGGACAGACGGACTTGGCTAGCACAAACTTATTATACTCTATGTACCTTTGGTACAGAGTAAATTATCTGTTAAAGCTTTCTAAGTAACATGTTTAATGATTCTGGCATTTTTGTGTAGATTCACTTTAGTTACATCAAACTGTAAGTCTAAAATAGTCTGTTAAAGCTCTTTTTAGTGTTTTTGGAGTTTCTGCAATCAACATTTGTAGATTCTGTTAAGTTAACCTTATTCAGATGTTAAAAATACGGTTTCATTCTACAATTTTACTTTTTGTCCAAAAATTTTAATAATTTGTGTGTTTCATTCCAGCGTTCCAGCATTTAAAACTGCTTAAAATCCTTATTTGATTAAATGTGGGTTTGTATTTTTCAATTTAAAGTTTAATTGCTGGTATTACGTGTTTCTTTCCATTGTTCCAGTGCTTATACACTAATCCTGGCATATCAGTTAGAATAAATTTTAAGCCCATTCCATGTTTCATCTACATATTATAATATTGCCATGTATTTGCGCACTTGAGTGTTTCTTCCCATCGTTCCAATATTTAAAAATGTCTGAGTTCCCATTTTAATTAAATTTGTATACCATTTGTATTAATTTAAAATTCAATTGTAAGTGTTTGATGTTCTATTCCACTGTGACAGTACTTATACACCAGTTCTGGAATATCAATTCGACAAAAAATGACTGGAACAACAGGGTATTGCATACATACTTTCGTTTATGGGGAATTATCAACCATTTTGACTTTATGGTTATCTACATATGTTCTTCAGAAGCTTAAATACTATTTCATTCTATAGTTTTACAAGTATCTTAAACTATTTCAGTTAAGAAACCAATGAACATTTCCACTCCAATGAAGGTTTCCTTACCAATGAAGGTTTCCACTCCGCATGGGATGATCTAACATTGCGATTCGAGAATAAGCGGATGCACGTGAACTGCCAATTAAAATTTCTACTCAATCTCAAAATCGTTTCATTTGAGTCAGGTCCTGCTCTTAAGGAATTACAGAGCGCGCTTCAAGGGTGCTTGAAATCACTCAAACACTCCGAGATTAAGACTGAAAGTTGGGACCGCCCTTTTTATATTCCTATGTTCGTCCAAATTACCCAAGCTCACATTGTTCTTGTGGGAGCAAAGTTTGAAAGACAAGGCTGAAATTCCATCGTGGCAAAGGATGGAAAGTTTCCTCAGCGAGCGTTATCGCACCTTAGAGATACTTCCTCAACCCATCAAGCAAGCGTACAAAACTTCTTTGTAAGGTCCTTTTGCAAATCGCAAGGTGTCCTTTTGGGTACAGCTCTAGTTCATGTGTACCATAAGGGTGCCATGTATCCAGCCCGAGTATTACTAGATGCTGGTTCCGAGAGAACGTTCATATCCGAGAAGCTTTTCGGATCAATAAAGCAGCCATATCAGAACATTCGAGCGCAAGTTTTCGGTTTAAAACAAACTGTTGCAGTTCAGACTCAAAAACTTTGCCGATTTGAGTTTGTCTCCCCACATCGACCACGACTGCAGGTTCAAACTGCAGCTTCTGTGCTTGCACATCTGGCAGGGAATCTGCCATCAAGCACGATTCCTCCAACCACTTTCACAGACCTGCCAGAACTCTACTATGCAGACGCCTCCTTCTCAGAAAGCCGACATTCTTCCGTCGATTCTGATTGGTGAATTCCGTTCCAACATATGTGGAACGCTCATGTGGCAAGAGTCTATCTTTGGTTGGGTTATCATGGGTCCTGTTCCGACGCACACACCGACATTGATCTCTTCTTTCTTCACAAAAGTTTCCATGATTAAAGACGATCTCCTTAAAGAGTCTCTACCGGTACGACCAGTGAAAGAGTGCAAACAGTACTTCTTTCGACCGACGCCAAGGATCGAATTGGGTGAAGCGGTAGTATCGCTTCCATACCGCGGTCCAGAACATATTGGGCATTTCACTGACTACTCCGCTCTACACTACCCACGGCCCGATCAGAAGGCCAATAGTCATATTCCTCAAAGAGATCCGATCATACTATATTCTTCTCCACTCCCATCAGTAGTACAAAGGACGAAAACTGCTAGTACGTTCCGTGTTTTATGTTCCCAGAGAATCTTTGCCATACCCAAGATGGCACCCCAGAAACGCACTAGCATCAATCCAGCCAATGAGCGCAGATGTACTCGAGGTATTCAATCCTACCGCTGTCGAGGCATCCATCCGCTCAAGAAGTGCAATCTTTTCCTCCAGTGCTCGGCTACCGTCGCAAATATTCTCTGAGCTTTCGCATATTGATAAGCTTGGCTTAATCGATAGATAATCGATAAATAAATGTACATATATAGTCGACCTACTACAACGAAAGAGAGTGCACGTGTTTCTTCTACCTCGCTAGGAGACCTAACCCAATCCTTCCCCAAAGTTTCTTTTGCGCACCTGCAACCCCTACATGTCCTCTAGAGCACTACCAGCCTGCATTGGAAAATCACCCTTCCACATTTTCAATTGCAATTAACAGTCGTCGATTCTATTAATTTCAGTTGTTTAAGTAAGTTAAACACTGGAATGGAGCAGTATTTTTAGTAGAAAAGATCCGTTAAAACTTTTTTCCGACATTTCTTGTATTATGATTCGCAGATTCTCGTTATTTCAGGTGTTTAGGCAAGTGAAACAATGGAATGGAACAATCTTTTAGTAGAAAAGATGAGTTAAAACTTTTTTCAGAAATTTTTGGCATTAACATTCGTAGATTCTCTTTATTTTAGTTCTTTAAATAAGTGAAACGATGGAATCGAACAGTATTTTTAGTAGAAAAGATCTGTTTAAAGATTTCTCTGGCAATTTTGGTATTAACAGTCTTCGATTCTCTTCATTTCAGTTGTTTAAGTAAGTTAAACACTGGAATGGAACAGTATTTTTAGTAGAAAAGATCTGTTAAAACTTTTTTCTGGAATTTTTGGCATTAACATTCATAGATTCTCTTTATTTCAGTTGTTAAAGTAAGTGAAACACTGGAATGAAACAGTATTTTTAGTCGAAAGTATCTGTTAAAACTTTTTTGTGGCATTTCTGGTACAAAAATTCGTAGATTCTCTTTATTCCAGTTGTTAACGTAAGTGAAACAATGGAATGGTACAGTATTTTTGTAGTAAAGATGTGTTAAAACTTTTTTCAGACGTTTTTGGTATTAACATTCGTAGATTCTCTTTATTTCAGTTGCCAAAGTGAATGAAACACCGGAAAGGAACACTATTTTTAGTAGAGCGCATTTTTCTACAATGTTAAATCTTTCTAAGTATTTATTTCTCATAGCTTCTGTCACATTAACATACTCTATTCGGAAAAGTGACTTTTCTAAACCCAGCAACCCATTCAATTCCATTCCGATTCTACCTACTCTCCTTCACACACAAGGATTCCCACTATGAACGATGAGAATGATAATCCCAGCTTGGGCGAACAGCGCGAACGCATTGATAATGCCATAATCAATGCTATCGATGATTTGGACCGTGACCATTTGCGTCAGTTGCAGCTGAAGATGCATGCGTGTGCCTCAAGTTGTTGCTCGGACACGGATGCCAGCGCCGAGGCAGTGCAACGTTGTGTGGACCGTTGCCAGTTGCCCTTGACCCGTGCCCGTTGTTATGTGCAGCAAGAACTAAGCGAATTTGAATCACAGCTGGAACGTTGCATGCATCAGTGTCGGTTGCATGCAACAGCAGGAGAGTTTGGAGGAGGCGGTGCTAATCTGGAGCGTTGCTCACTTGATTGTGTGGATAAGCATGTGGCCCTATTGCCGGAAATGCTGCGTGCCATGCAAGCAACACTGGAGAAGGGCCTCTAAGACCCAGAGAGCCATAAATAAGTTTTGTGTTAAAGAAATGCAATTAAACTCACGTGGTGCATAAATCAGAAGAGAAAAAAAAAACTAGCGTCGCTTATCAGTTGTGTGTAGCTCCTATATAAGCGACTGGCTTTAATTTGCTGTGTTTTCTTTTTGTTTCATTATGCCGTTGCTTTACCTGCTATTGGGGCTGCTGCTCGCTGCATCAACAATTAGTCTTTCCCTAGACCCTGTGGAGGCACATCTGCGTTTGTACCAATTGTATCGCTTGCGCAGTCAAGAACTAACGAATCATCCACCCAATGAAGTGCAATTGACGGACGTTGAGTTCATGGTCAAATGGCAACGATTGCATGCGGCGGCTAATCAGGAGTTTCCTAGGTCGAAAAATTTACTGAAAACTCTGATTGAAATACAAATAGCTTTCAATGATTTTGTGGCTTATCAAAGGGGAACACAGCAGCAGCAGGTGCCGAGGAAAAGAAACAAGTTTGAGCGTCGTGTTATGCGTCTTTTGAGACGTCTGGGACTTTTGCAGGATGTGGCCCAAAGAGTGGTGGATGCCTTGAGCAAGGATAAAAAGCAATTGCGTCGACTGAAGAAGTTACTCGATCAACTGTCCACAGAAAATAATGGTAAAGAAATCGAGGAACCTAGTTGCATAATTGGTTTTATTCAACAAATATTGGAAACTTGTTAAAAAATTTAAATAAAAATCAGATAAATTGTTTTCGGCACACAATTTACCAATGCACGCTCGGACTGAATGGAAAACTGACAAAAATTACAAAAATCGAGCTAGAATCCAGGATCGTTATGTGGCTTAAACAGTGGCCAATCAACCCCTGAGGTTGGAATTGTACAGTTTTAAAGGTTCCATGAACGGTTTTAGACTATTTTGCGTGCTATGTGATGGCTGTGTTTCTGGTTCCTGGTAACTTTTCTTATTTATTATCAGGCATGTTCTTAATTCCGCTAAGTTTTGAAAGTAAGTAAACCGAATGCAATTCCGTTTCGGTTTGGATTTTCTGTTCTCAATTCCGAATGAATTTGCTTACGGTTAACTTTTGGCAAACCAAGGGCCAAACGATATCGGCACGGCAGAATCAAGCGAAACGATGGAAAATGAAACATGCGGAAACAAGAGAGGCTGACTTTTACGTTTTACTTTTCGGTTTGGCCAACTTTTAAAGATACTTATCAAAAAATTATTTTTAATTCAGTTAAAGACTTAAATGCAATTCAAAGTACATAAATAAGTTAAACATTGATCACAGAATTAAGGAAAATTAACTTAATGTACATTTGACAACTGTACGAGTGAGTAATTTGTCATTTGCTTTTCATTTCAACGGCCAGCAAGCATTACTTTTTAAAACGAAAAATATGGGAAAGTTAACTTCGGCTCGGCCGAAGTTTTGTAAGCCCTTGCAGCTTCCATTGAAAACAAAAATCTTTTTCTAACTAAGACTACTTTTTGGACCTTACTTTACTATATAGATGTCCGATTTCGAGCAAACTTAGTGAAATCATGGAAAAGCATAATACACTGTTAATTACGAAGTTTGGAGGCGATCCCATTTAGAACAAAAAAGTTTTCCTCACACGAACTAGTTTTTTGACAGATCGTACCTACATATGTGAGCTATATGCTATAGTCATCCGATTTTGACCAAACTATGTAGAATTGTGTAAAATTATATAAAATAAGTGTATGAAAAGGAAAAGGACGTTTTCATTAAAAACAAAAAAGTTTTTCTCACTAGAACTATTTTTTCGACCGATCGTTCCTATGGGAGCTATTTGCTATAGTCATCCGATTTCGACCATACTTTGTAGAATTGTGTAAAAGTAAATAAAATAGATGTATGCCAATGATAAAGACTTTTAAAAAAAAAAAAAAAGATTTTCTCACTAGAATTAGTTTTTCGACAGATCGTTCCTATGGCAGCTATATGCTATAGTCATCCGATTTCGACAAGACTTTGTAAAATTGTGTAACAATATTTAAAATAAGTGTATGAAAAGGATAAGGACGTTTTCATAAAAAACAAAAAAGTTTTTCTCACTAGAACTATTTTTCGACCGATCGTTCCTATGGGAGCTATATGCTATAGTCATCCGATTTCGACCATACTTTGTAGAATTGTGAAGAAGTATATAAAATAAGTGTATGAAAAGGATAAGGACGTTTTCATTAAAAACAAAAAAGTTTTTCTCACTAGAACTATTTTTCGACCGATCGTTCCTATGGGAGCTATTTGCTATTGTCATTTGATTTCGACCATACTTTGTAGAATTGTGTAAAAGTATATAAAATAGATGTATGCCAATGATAAAAACTTTTTCATAAAAAACAAAAAAGTTTTTTTCACTAGAACTAGTTTTTCGACCGATCGTTCCTATGACAGCTATTTGCTGTAGTCATCCGATTTCGACTAAACTTAGTGAAATCATGGGAAAGGATAGTAAACTAAGAAATACGTACTTTGGAGGCGTTTCCATTAAAATCAAGAAAATTTTTCTCACTAAGACTAGACTAGATGCTATAGTCACCCGATCCTGCCGGTTCCGACAAGTGTGAAGTGTATTGGTACCAAAAGACTTCGTGCAAAGTTTGGTGAGGATACAGACGGACAGACGGACAAGGCTAAATGAACTCAGCTCGTCATGCTGATAAAGAATATATATACTTTATGTGGTAGGAGATGCTTCATTCAATGCGTTACAAACATCCGCACAATTTTATTATACCCTCTGCAAGGGTATAAAAACGCTTTCGTTTTCGTGTTGCGAGAAACTGAATCAATTCGGTTTCCAAAAAGTTGCAGTGGAAGTGGAATTAAGAACATGTCTGTATATGTTTTTTGAGGTACAGCATTGCATATTAGGTTAATTGAATTTACACAAGATTGCAGGTAAAAAATAGTCGGGCTTAACCGACTTTCTTTCTTGTTTTTCAAATAGAATTTTCCGGAAATTTTCCCTCCCTATGGGCGTATTTTACAACATCGGAAATTCCAATGACAAATAATTTAGCATTCTAACCTTACGCAGCGAGTTTCGAATCGAATCGAGCTCTATATGGAAGATGTGAAATCGGCTCTAAATCTGTTAGTCTTTAAGGTTTAATGAAAGCAAACTTCACTACTAACTCATTTTTATCTTATGCCATTGCTATTGGAAGGATCAGATAGAATGGCCATTGGCACTTTTTGTAACAGCTTTTCAGTTTTTTTGTAAGCGCTAGACAATATCGATATTATCGATATATCGATATTTTTAGACTCGATATATCAAATATCGATACTGCAATTTTTGATTTTTGATATTATCGATATTGATATTTTGTGAAATATCGACAACCCTAATTCTAACCTTACAAACCGAGTTTCCAATCATTTGGATGAAAAATAGTTTATTTCATATAGATTTATCCGGAAATTACCCCAACCTAGCGGCGGATTTTTCAATATCGGAACATCACATAACAAATTATTTCGCTTACAATTCTTAATCAACCAGTTTCAAGTCATCCGTATGAAAATAGATTTTTGAAAGCTGAAATTTTCGAACATTTTCTTAGTGGGCGGATTTTCGAGAATCGGGAAAATAGGTTGGTCCCTCATAAAACAGCTGTATGATCTACCAGCCTTCTTTGGGGTGTTGTGTGTCTCTGTTTAAAGTTATGCGTAAGCCTAACATGACCTCGAGCCGGCTAAAAGCTGCAGGTTTACGTATCCATTTATTTTGCGTAGTTGGCTTTCAAATCGAGTTTCAAGTAAATCAAAACACGTGCTTTTCTCCCCCGAAAGCATAGAATTTCTCTAGTATAAGCAGTGTGGGCTGTAGGATGATAATCAGTCAGTCGGTCGAGCTAAGAAATTCGTAAATAGGTATATAAAGTTAGCAGAAAGCCATACTTGAAAAGTAAGTAGGTTGTCTGTATAGCTATTTCAGCTTAATAGATATTCTTTATACCCAACTAAAACTAGTGTATCTACATTGCTTTGAAATATTAAAATACATTCCACTTATACCAATCTCTGACAAATTCAATGACCTACAATGGCTGACTGACTGACTGTCTATCAATTGGGCAATCAGCGCTAGAGGGAGACAAGCATATACATACATGTGAAGTATTTTTGATGGAAAGAGACAAAACAGAAGAAAAACGACTGAGTGTCTAGCAAAATGTTTTCACATTATTCAAATGAAATGCTTTTTATTGTCTGCAGCCAAAGAAAAATGCAGGCAGCTTACACACACACACACACACACACACAGAAAAACAACAGTAATAATACAAATCAAAAGGCAACCTGAGGGGGCGAGATAGGAAAATAGTACAAACAAATAAAATAAAAGAAGAAATAAATATTACCTGCATTCAAGGCAGACAATGAAACATTTTATCTTATTGTTTCAAGTGTGGGAGGCAGCGCAAAGACGCGAAGAAGGAATAAATGAAATTTCAATTTTTTATTAATCAGAGTGAGGGGATAAGTTGCACAAGAGCTAGCATTTGCGAGCTATGAAAGCTAAGTTCGACTATGAGCTTCAGCGTGGCTGTGGAGACCCTGCACAGCGTACGCGATTTAATTAAAAGTCTCAACTAGCTCAACTATGAGTGGCAAGGATGTGTAGAACATTGCAGACGTGGCGAACTTGCTGGATGCAGCACGCCATTATTACGGGAGGACGCTCTCAAGAGGACTGCTCGCTTATCATCTTTCGCCGTAACAATAATTTCAGGAGGCCGACTATCAATGCTATAGTCATTCGATCCTGCCGATTCCGACAAATGTGCAGCATATATGTACCAAAAGACTTTGTGCAAAGTGTGGTGAAGATAGCTTTCAAACTGACGGAGGAGATAGCATAGAAACAGAGAAACGGACGGACGGACAGACGGTCAGGGCTAGATCGATTCAGCTCGACGTGCTGATCAAGTATATATATACTTTATGTGGTCAGAGATGCTTTCTTCTATGCGTTACAAACATCAGGACACTTTTATAATACCCTCTGTAAGAATATACAAATTTCGACCAGACCTGGACCCACTGTGCTTTGACTGGAGTGTCAAATATTTGCTCACGCCAAAATGTTTTTAAGTTGTGACATTCAGATGGCAATATTACGAACCATGACGACAACAAACGCCTTTAGCCGTCATTCATCGCTTCACACAGAGAACTTGACTGCAGTTTGAGGGCCAACAATGAGTCAATGGCCCAAAGCTAACGCCTGGCTAGGCCTACAAGGCCTTCAGGCACATAACCATCTCAAAGTGGCAAGTCAAGCAGAGCTGTTTGCCAGAGACTCTGGCTGCGGGCTTTGTGATATGTTAATTTGGTCTAAACTACACACACAGAGTAAGAGAGAGAGAGAGAGAGAGAGAACGGGAAGATGCCGAAGATGCGTATGCTTTGGCCTTTGCCTGCTGTGAAAATCCCACCTCAACGAAATGTGTCATACATTTTCCAGTTAACGAAGAATTTGCATGTTGTTTTTTTTTTTTATTTCTACTGAAATTTAGCTAAGCTAGGAATGAAGGGTCGCTTGGTACCAGGAATTATGAAATAAATGCTTAAATGTAGGCTACATTTTTTTTCTTCCAATTAATAGAGTGGCCTGTTCTAAGGTAAAGTTTTGTTTTTGGATCTAAAAATTTTGTGGACCACTTTACAGGATATTTACCTAGTTGAAACTGTGAGATTTTTGATTTCATGTTTCATTTATGTTTTGCCACTTTTCTTTTCTCCCGTTTCATAATGAAAGTTGTTGCCATCATCGTTGCGCTGTCAATTGACACGTGCGTTCCCATGTACCTCCTGCTTTGTCGTCAAATTTAATGCGGTTCGCTCTTTATTAGATTTGCACAAATGGCATTTTCGGGAGTTGGTACACGGGTTACTCAGGCGGCAGCCTCTGTCTAGGCGCTAAGTGCTTGTTGGTGGCCAACTCTATCGCCTGCTGTGCGCCAGCAGCAACACACAGCAAAACCGACAACGAAATTATTGAAAATTCATTTAAATGTCACACAAACGCACACACACACACATGCATAGATAAAAATGGCGCAACATGTCGTATGCGTAATATGAAATATTAAAGCGCTTACATTTTTAATGTCAACATGATGTAGGGCAGGGGAGAGGGGGGGAGGGGTGAGAGAGCGAGCAAAAGCATGATAATAAACAGCCAACAGCTTAAGCTGACTTTTACAAGTCAAAAAAAAAAAAAAAAGAAGAGAAAAAATAACGATGGGAAATGAAAACCACGAAAATTGTTTGCAAACCTTCTATAGAATTTAACTATATTTATAATCCAGCATAGAACGAGATGTTAATGAAAGCTGCCTGCAAATGTTTTGCATACCAGAAAAAGTGGGAAAGAAAAGAAACAGAATGCTGGTACGGAGTAGAGAAACCTTGAAATTGAAGAGGAACTGCCTCCGTGTCAAGTTACTCAACTGGGCAATACGTCCTAATGATAAAATTTTAAGAATCTTGTTCGGAAAATAGTTTTTAGAGATGAAGCGATTTTTTTTAAGTTTTTTCGGTCTAATAGCCTGATTCCACTGACACATAGCTAAACGAGGTGTGTTCAAAAAGTATCGCGAATTTTGAATTTTCGCGGGTTACGTATATATTCGAATTTCGATTTTTTTGTGGCGTTATGTTGGTACTCATGTCTCTCGCTTATGCCGACAAGCTCGGCCATTTTGAATGTTCACTTAATTGTTGACAGCTGCTTCGCTTGCACGTGTTTTGGATCGTCTTCGATTTTTACCTATTCAAAAAAATGGATCAAAGAACCTGTATCAAATTTTGTGTGAAAAACGAAATTAGGTGCGCGGATGCATTCCGAATGTTGACTGTGGCATACGGAGAAGCTACCTTGGACCGAAGCAACGTTTATCGGTGGTACAAAATGTTCTCAGAAGGCCGAGAAGATGTGAACGACGAAGAGCGTGCCGGACGCCCGAGCACTTCAACAACAGACGAAAAAATTAATGAAGTGGAGAAAATGGTATTGGCCAATCGTCGAATCACCGTTAGAGAAGTTGCTGAGGACCTAAACATATCGATTGGCTCGTGCCATTCGATTTTTATCAATGATTTGGGCATGAGACGGGTCGCCGCGAAATTCGTACCAAAATTGCTCAATTGCGACCAAAAACAGCATCGCATGAACATTGCTAATGAGATGTTAAACTCTGTCCGCGACGACCCAAATTTGCTCCAGAGGGTCATAACTGGTGACGAATCGTGGGTTTATGGTTATGACGTGAAAACCAAAGCTCAATCATCTCAATGGAAGCTGCCGCACGAACCAAGACCGAAAAAAGCGCGCCAAGTTCGGTCGAATGTGAAAGTTTTGCTGACAGTTTTCTTCGATTGCAGGGGCGTGGTGCATCATGAGTTCTTGCCACAGGGAAGAACGGTCAATAAGGAATATTACCTGCAAGTTATGCGCAATTTGCGCGAAGCAATCCGCCAGAAACGCCCGGATTTGTGGAAGAACAAAAATTGGCTTTTGCACCACGATAACGCCCCTGCTCACACATCGTTGCTTGTGCGCGACTTTTTGGCCAAAAACAACACAAAGCCCACTAAGTCCCCAGGCTTTGACGACGGTGCTGCCGTTTTTCTTGAGGTTTGGCAGGCGTTTGATCTCGTATGGCCTGCTTTATAAGCTGAAGTCCCGCCTTCCTGCTGAACCATATCTACTGTTTCGGTCTTTCCTGCTCGGGCGCCATTTTATAGTTGAGCTCAGAGGCGAAGCACCGTCCGATTTGTGCGGGTGTACCACAGGAAAGTGTTCTCGGACCGCTACTCTAAGCTCTCTTCACCGCGGATCTGCCGTATCCAGCATCCTAATCGCCACTTACGCTGATGATACTGCTTTTTTGGCTTCCAGCAATAGGCAGAGTAGGGCATCAGCTAAGGTCCAGCAGTTTCTGGATGGCTTTGGTCGATGGGCAAACCGCTGGAACATAGCCGTAAATGGTTCAAAAAGCCAGCACGGCACGACCCGGGAAAGTTGCTCGAGTGCAACTCCATGGGACTAGAGTCCCGCATCTGGACTCTGCCGTAAAATACCTTGGTGGATCGCCGCTTGACCTGGAAGGCCCAAGTGACTCGTGCAGTAGCTACTCTTACAGCTAAGGCGAAGGAACTTGACTGGCTTCACAAGCCTCGTTGCGGTCTTTCATTGCGGTCTAAGGTCCTTGTGTACAATGCTATAATCATGCCTTCCTGTACCTGGGGAATCCCGCTGTGGGGTAAGACTTAAGAAATTGGAGTCTTCTATAGGACGAGTCCTCCGGCGCATCATCACTGATGCTCCCTTCTATGTAAGGCCTACAACTTTTTGCCGCGATCTGGACGTTTCTAGTGGCCCACTTCAATAGGCTTGCTTCCGACAAACAGGCTTAAAAGAAGACTAAACCGACGACATTCCTCCGATTTTTCTATCTATGAAAGGCGTCCCTCGGGTCGCCTCCTTAACATAGCTTAAGTATTATCTTGGCGCCCCTCTTCTACAAATAGTTGCACACTGCTGGTTCCCAGCTGAACGCATTCAAAATCTTAAACCTACAAAAAGGAGTCGAGCAATTGCCAAATTTAAAAAAAAAAAAAACAAAAACCACCTACAGCATTGTCATGTGGGCTCAATACAATAATTCCTAGAACCTTTATTCAGTATCCTTTTCTAAAGCTTCGCCAGAAAGTGCGTGCATTTTCACCTCTAATTTAGATTTCAATGCATGCAGCAGTGTACACCGCGACATTGATGAAGAGCAAATGTCCTGTGGCGCACACACATTTTGATTGCCTTTTGCTGGAAACTCACTCTGGCTGTCTGTTTTGAGTTATTTGGATGCGGAATTGCAGCTACTGAAGCGGAAACACGACTAGATAAATACACTGGAAATCCAATAATAAATTCCAAGTAATATCAATTTGCTCCAACTCAACAACAATAATAATAACAATGAAAAGTGGGCCAATCAAAATCTGAGTATGCATTTCGGGGTTTCTGTGTCATCGTCGTGTTGTTGAAGGCTCATCAGAAAACATCACCACCAACAATGGTGGGAGAAATTTTCATTTTCATTTGCCATTGCATAATATCAATATCAATTTCACAACAATTTTTATATACGTATTGACATTGCCGTGCAATCACTGGGCTTTAAACGGCAGGTGTTATTTTTCTTCGGGTTTTTTTTTATCCTTTTTGTGTGTCTCACACAAAACCATACACACACACACACACACCGACACACAAGTACAGCTGGATAGGAAGGAAACATTAGCAGACACACAACCCCGCACACACAAAAGATTCAGTCGACAACGCGGCGTATGCGTAACATACACACACAATGGCAACAAGAAGCTAAAGAATGAACGAGGGTAAAGTAAAGGGGCAAATTGGGAATACCCTTTAATAAAGGGGGACTGTTTTCATCTGCATTGCTATAGTTTAAAAACAAACAATCAGTTAATTTTTCAACTCGCGTGGCGTGAATTTTAAACTCGTTCTCAGTTATTTGCGTCTGGAGTGAAGGAAAGAATCGAAGGGCCATTGAAAGCCCAACGCTGCTCTAGATTTAACCTTTTGGAGATAGGTTGAGTCAGCGGCTTCAGGGCCTTTATAAATATATTTTCTTCAGCTTTCCATAGTTCTTGGTTATACCTTTTTTCCGTCTTTTTTACTTTTTGCTTTCTACATTTCGTACTTTCTTCTTCCTGCTTTTTCTCCCTTCGTCTTGTTTCTTTGCTCTTTTTAACTATATTTCTTTCATTTTTCTTCCTTCTTTGTTCTTTTTTTTGCTTCTTTCTTTTTGTTTTCTTAATTCTTAATACCTTTCTTCGTTCTTTCTTTTCTTTGTTCTATTTCCTTCTACCTTCTTCCTTCATTCCATTTTTCCTTTCTTTCTCTCTTTCCTTCTTACTTCCTTCCCGTCTTTTCTTCTTACTTTTTTCTTTCTTCTTCTCTTTACTTCTTTCTTTTGCTTTCTTCTCCTTTTTTGTTGTTTATCTTTTTCCACTTTTCGTCTTCTTTCTGAATCTTTCTTCTTCTCTCTGAATCTTTCTTCTTCTCTCTGAATCTTTCTTCTTCTTCCTACTTCTTACTTATTTTTCTTCATTCTTCCAACTTATTATTCTCTCTTCTCTTGCTTAATCTTCTTTTCTTCTTCTTTATTCATTTTTCCTTCTTTTTCTTCTTTCTTCCTTTTCTTCTTCTTTTTCCTTCTTCTTCCTTCTTTCTTCTTCTTTCTTCTTCTTCCTTCTTCTTTTCTTCTTCTTTCTTCTTCTTTTTTCTTCTTTTTTCTTCTTCTTTCTTCTATTTTTTCTTCTTTCATCTTCATTCTTCTTTTTTTCTCCTTTCTTCTTCCTTCTTCTTCTTCTTCTTCTTTCTTCTTCCTTCTTCTTCCCTCTTCTTCTTTCTTCTTCTTCCCTCTTCTTCTCCCTCTTCTTCTTCCCTCTTCTTCTTCCCTCTTCTTCTTCCCTCTTCTTCTTCCCTCTTCTTCTTCCCTCTTCTTCTTCTTTTTTCTTCTTTTTTCGTCTTCTTTCTTCTTCCTTCTTCTTTTTTCTTTTTTCTTCTTTTTCTTCTTTCTACTTCTTTCTACTTCTTTCTTCTTTTTTCTCTTCTTTCTTCTTCTTCCTTCTTTTCTTTTCTTCTTTTTTCTTTCTTTTTCTTCTTCCTTTCTTTTCTTTCTTCTTTTCTTTCTTCTTCTTCTTCTTCTTCTTCTTCTTTCTTCTTCTTTCATCTTCTTTTTTCTTCTTCTTTCTTCTTTCTTCTTTTTTTCTTTCTTTTTCTTTTCTTTTTCTTCTTTTTCTTTCTTTCTTTTTTCTTTCTTTTCTCTTTCTCCTTCATTCTCCTTCTCTTTCATTCTCCTTCTCTTTTCTCTTTCGTTCTTCTTCTTTCTTCTCTTTCATTCTCCTTCTTTCTTCTCCTTCCTTCTTCTCCTTCCTTCTTCTTCTTCCTTCTTCTCCTTCCTTCTTCTCCTTCTTTTTTCTCTTTCATTCTCCTACTTTCTTCTCTTTCATTTTCCTTCTATCTTCTCTTTCATCCGCCTTCTTCCTTCTTTCGTCCTCCTTTTTCATTCTTTCTACTCTTTCATCTTCTTGCATCCTCCTTTTTTCCTTTTCTTTTTTCTTCACGTTCATCCTCCTTCTTCCTTCTTCTTTTTCAGTCTTTTCTTTTGCCTAATCTTTTTAAATTTTTTTCTTCTTCCCTTTTTTCCTCCTACTTCTTGTTTTTTTCCATCGTCTTGCGTCTTCTTCGTTGGTCTTTCTTTCTATATTTCTTTATTCATAGCTTCTTCTTTCTAAATTTCCTTATTCTTTGCTTTTTCTTTCTTCTCTTCTTTGTTCTTTTTTCCTGTCTTTTCGCCTTTTTTTCTTCCTACCTTCTTTCCCCGTTCTTCTGTTGAATATTCTCTTTCTTTTGTCTGGCTTTTCCTTTCTTTCGTCGCTTTCTCTCTTCTCTCTTCTGTCTTCTTTCCTTATTTCTATTCCTTTCTATCTAAGGAAGCAGCTCTTCAAATTGATTTAGGTAGCTGAATCATAATAATAACATTATATCCCCCACATTCTTGTTACCCTTTCCCTTTCCTTTCCCACTCAAAACGATTTAAGTGAAAGAAAAATTCTAAATTCGATAGAAGAAATACCTTGTGATATGTAACCTCAAACCTTTCCCAAAATGAATATACCTCCCCCACACACACATAATAAAATATAACAAATAAAAAAACGTCTTAACGATTTTCCGTTGAATTTCTATACATTTCTTTTTTTTCGTACTGGTGACACAGAGAAAAGCGTCGTCACCCCTAGCTACATACACATACCCTTCCACACTCTTTTCAGCATCCTTGCCTTGCCGTTTTTTTTTTCCTGTTATGTTTAGAAAGGAAATATGATTACAATGGGTGACACAAAGACACAATGCCACCGCGTGCCAGGTGAAAGGATTGTTCCATTGTAAAAAACAACAAAAATTGATTTACTCAAATTCAGTTTTCAATTAGCTCTAGTTGAATTTAAAGGATTAGTTGCAATGCTTTTAATAATTATGATTAAACCTTTACGTAAATCCCTTGGCACGCATATCAGATCAGGCATTAATATGCATTAACTTGTCTTGTTCGGGATGCGGTTTCACGTTTTAAATTATTTATATACATACATAAAATTGCTGGTTATACTCACGTATCGCTGCAACGAGAATAAGAAAAACAAGAGAAAAAAAAGAAAATCAATATCAACGAAATTGTTAAAACAAATTGGCCATGACCAATAAATGTCAATAAAGTAGGTAACAAGATTGCGTATAATATTGGGTGACGATAATTGGACTAGATAACATAAACACACAATTTCATCTTGACGTTTTTTAGGGAAGAGTTTGAATGTACACGCTTTAAATCAAGGCACGAAACAGTGCAACCTGGACCCCTAAATATACCCCACCAGCGCCAAAGGCCATAATGAATGCAATTCGTAGCTCACAAAAACCATTCAGGCATTGCCAATCCTGGTGCAGCAGAAGCACAAGCAGCAGCAGCAGCATTCCCTCTTCCGCCCCTCGAGGCACATAAGTATACATACATCGACTACCGAAACACGCAAAATATGATGACCTGGAAATGATTGGAAATGCATGAGGTGTATATAGACTTAGATGTCACTTAGATGCACTTTTATTCAACTTCAATGAAAGGAACACTTTCAGAGGAAGTATCCGACATAAAAGGACCTTCTGAGATGTGTTTAAACCGAAATACCACACAATTTTTCAAGATTTAACTTTACTATGAAGCGGCGTAAACTTTTGTAGGTAGAACTTTACAGAGAATGTACTTATATTGTTAACGAAACTTCCCCAAAATCTTAAGATTGTAACATGCGTAGCTAGTAGTTTGTGGTTTTAAAGGCATTCGGGTCATTAAATGCCCATCGCCGATACTTTTAAAGGAACGACTTAAGGCTTTCCTAGCCCTGGACGGTCATTGTTACTTTTATGACGTAAAGATCATCGTTCGTCAAATCGACGATGTCCTTTTAAAATTAGTTTTCAAAAATCTCATATATGAAAATCCACCAGAAAAGTTAGATTTATATTATTTTACTTAAGGGGGGACATCTGAGTAACTGGAAAAAAAAAGCGGATTTTCTGTAATTTTTTTTGGCCAAATGAAAAAAGCCAATCGAAAATTTGTAAAGTAGGTTTTATAATATTAGATGCGAAGTACAAAAATAAATTTTTTCGAATAAATCGAAAACAAAATGGCGGCTGTGCAGCATTTCTTCGTAGGCCCTTTTTTGTTGAAGGGGGTCCATGGCCGGACAGCTAACGTCCTTAATTTTTGATCTAAAACATAAAATCAAGTTTGGTTAGTTTCTATACATCAATAGCTATCGACACACGTAGGATTTTTTGCGATATATTGATTTTTTGCAAAATGGTGAGTGATTGAAAAAAAGTTAAAATTTTCACGAATAAAAAACGTCACAAAATTGTTGATAAAAAAAAAAGTAAGCAATATAATAAAAAAAAATCCTACGTGTGTCGATAGGTCAAAATTTCAGATCGATCGGTTAAGATTTGTTCGAGTTATGTGTCCGGCAGTCTCAAAAAAAGTGGTTTCGAGAAAAACGCGTTTAAAGTTTTAAGTACTGTAAATATATACCAGTGAGGCATCGCCGCAGAATGAAAAATTTCGACACTTAGACACTTTTGCCGGACTCTATCTTATGGTATGTTATTTTTAAGACCCTAAAGAATTTTTTAAGCGAAAAAAAAAATTTTCGATTTTTTCCAAGTTTTACTCAGATGTCCCCCCTTAAATAATTTTATAAAGCTGCCAAATATGTACATAGGGATAACGCGATACCTTTGAGAAGGAGTACTTGGTACACAAAGAGCAGCGGGAGAGTCTGAAACAGGTTAAAACGCTACAGGACAAACAAGTAAGGGAGCTATAGTCGAGTGCCTCGACTACAAAATACCCTGTTCCCTTGATTTCGTGTGTTTTCCTTTACATACACACACACACACACATACACACACTCCAACATACACACAAACGCATGCGCGCATGCGGCCGCGCGCGATAACTGACAATGCAAGACCCCCCCCTCTCTCCCTCAAGCAAAATTGATTCGTATATAACTTCGGTGTTTATTTCCCGATCTTAGTGATTTTTTCAAAATAAAGTTTGGAAAGTCTATCTTAAAAATTGTGGCTCTGACAGTTTTTTGCGCTTAAAGGGGGGAGGGGGAGGAATTTTCGAAATCTGAAACAAACTCGTTTTGAATCGGGTATGCACCTATCTACATGCAAAAATTTTTAATTTTGGCCACCATTTCATAAGTGGTCACCTCATTTGGACGCCCATTACGATGTTCATCTTCGCAGATCAAACGACCTCGCTTAAACTCAGCCACCCAATATTTTATTGTTGTAAACGAGGGAGCAGAATTACTTAAGGTAGAATCCAGCTCCTTTTTAATATTGGTTGGACTAAGACCTTTTATATGAAAGTATTGTATCACATAACGATGACCAATTTTGTCCATGTTTGCAAATCAATAACAAGCGTTCTGTATTAAAATCGACCAAAAAAAAGCTGTGCAAGGTAAAGGCACCAAACTTCAAACTTAAGCTTTTAATAGTCGGTACTTCCCCTTTTTAATATTTTTTGTGAACATTTTCCAACACTACTGTGCTAGGTCGGCCATTTCTGGGACGGCCCTCGTAAGCTGCCCTTTAACGAAGCCCAAGCGGCGTTGCAATGGTCATCATGAAAAGACAATCAATTGTAAATAAAATAATTAAAGGCAGCACCTTACCCTCCCAGATGCCTTTGGTCAAGCCGCTTTCATAATGTTGTTTGTGGGTCAGCTCCCACAGCACAGATTTTTATTTTATTTAACTTATTACGGCCACCTTGTTCTCCAATTAAAAGTTGTTTACTTCACTGTTTTTAAATTGTTTTTACACTCATTTCAATGCACTTGTTTTTCCTTCGCACACGCAGGCACAGCTGATTACGAAAAGTATGGTTTAAATATATTTCGAATCATTGAAACAAGCAATCATCAATAGACTATTGCGAGACCCTCCTCCATACTCCATACACACTATTGGAAACGCAAACTGCAAAACTCGTGCAAAGTCATTTGTATACCCGTTACTCGTAGAGTAAAAAGGGTATTCTAAAATACCCTTGCAGAGGGTATTATAAAATTGTTCGGTTGTTTGTAACGCATAGAAGGAAGCATCTCCGACCACATAAAGTATATATATTCTTGATCAGCAAGACGGGCTGAGTTGATTTAGCCCTGTCCGTCTGTTTCTATGCTATCTCCCCCGTCAGTTTTAATGCTATCCTCACCAAACTTTGCACGAAGTCCTTTGGTACAAATACGCTGCACATTTGTCGGAACCGGCCGGATCGGATGACTAAAGCATATAGCTGTCATAGGAACGATCGGTTGAAAAACTAGTTCTAGTGAGAAAAACTTTTTTGTTTTTAATGGAAACGCCTCCAAAGTACGTATATCTTAGTTTACTATCCCTTCCCATGATTTCACTAAGTTTGGTCGAAATCGGATGACTATAGCATATAGCTGCCATAGGAACGATCTGTCGAAAAACTAGTTCTAGTGAGAAAAACTTTTTTGTTTTTAATGAAAACGTCCTTATCATTGAATGTTTGTCCCTTATGGGCGTCTAAACCGCTGAACCGATCTTCACGAATTTTTCACAGTACCCACCCGACAATTAGTTTCTCTTATAATCGAAATCCGTTTTTCTTAAGAGATGCGGGTTTCAAACGGACATTAGCTATTTTCTCTATATGTGACAGCAGCAAAGAAGAGAAACAAAGGAAAAAGAAAAATGCACAGAAACTCAGCTGCGAAAAAACGTATTTGAGACCTCCAGAGCATTGCAAAAAATATCAGAAAAATATAGAAAATTAAAAAAAAAAAAAAACAAAAAAAAAAAAAAAAAAAAAAAAGGAAAATCAAAATAATTTTAATTTCAATTGGTGGTGGGGAGCAGCAGCAACTTTTTTTCAACTTTCGCGAAACTAAACGTTTGCAACACGTTTTCGGATCCATTCTCGACACTTTCTCGATAGTGAAAACGTATTGGAAATGGATTAGTTTTCGATCCGTTTTCTCTATCGAGAAAGTGTCGAGAACGGATCCGAAAACGGATATCGAGAACTTATGTTTTGCTGCCACAAACTGAGCGACAGGTAATACTTTTTCGGACCGAGATCGGAACACATTCTCGATAGTTTTGTTAGAGAAACCTTCGAGAAAATGTCGAAAACAGATCCGTTCTCGATACCGGTTGTCGGGTGGGTATGTTCATGTCGATCAGGAAAGTGTCATAGACTATGTCTCATGTCTGTGAAATGGTCCAAAAACCGCGAAATTTGTAAAATTATACCGTTCATCCGATTGCAAGAAAATCTGGGAATGGTTGAACGCTTGCCCGGGAAGGTTTCTAAGTTGAAAAAAATTGCGGAAAACTGTCCAAAAACCGCGAAAATTACAAAATTTAAGTCTTAGCTAAAACTTTGGGAAATTGATCGACGCTTACCCGGGAAGGTTTCCAAGTGGAAGAAACCGCGAAATTGGCAAAATGTTCGTTTGTTATAAAACTTTGGAGAATGTTTAGACGCTTGCGCGTAAAGGATTCTGATTTGAAGAAATGGGCGGGAAATAGTCCAAAAACCGCGATAATTCAAAAACTATACCGTTCATCCGATTGCAATGAAATTTTGGTCAATGGTTAGACGCTTGGCCGCGAAGGTTTCGAAGGTCCAAAAATCGCGAAATTCGCAAAATTATACCGTTCATCCGATTGCAATCAAACTTTGGGGAATGAATTGAAAGCTTGCCCGGGAGGGTTTCTAAGTTGAAGAAATTTGCAGAAAATTGTCCAAAAACCGCGAAAGTTAACAAATTTTCGGTTTCGATAAATTTTTGGATAGTGGTTCCACGCTTGCCCGGAAAGGTTTCCAATTAGAAGATAAGGGCGGAAAATGTTCTATTTTGATGAAGCTTTAAGGAATGGTAGCACGCTTGTCCGCGAAGGTATCTAAATTCAAGAAATGGGCCGCTATATGCTATAGTTATCCGATTTCGACCAAACTTTGTAGAATTGTGTAAAAGTATATAAAATAAGTGTAAGCTAATGATAAGGACGTTTTCATTAAAAACAAAAAAGTTTTTCTCACTAGAACTAGTTTTTCGACCGATCGTTCCTATGGCAGCTATATGCAATAGTCATCCGATTTCGACCAAACTTAGTGAGATCATGGGAAAGGATAGTAAACTACGAAATACGTACTTTGGAGGCGTTTCCATTAAAAACAAAAAAGTTTTTGTCACTAGAACTTCTTTTTCGACCGATCATTCCTATGACAGCTATATGCTATAGTCATCCGAACCGGCCGGTTCCGACAAATGTGCAGCGTATTTGTACCAAAAGACTTCGTGCAAAGTTTGCTGAGGATAGCTTTGAAACTGACGGAGGAAATAGCATAGAAACAGACGGACAGAAGGACAGACGGACTGACGGACAGGACTAAATCAACTCAGCTCGTCATGCTGATCAAGAATAGATATACTTTATTTGGTCGGAGATGCTTCCTTTTATGCGTTACAAATATCCGGACAACTTTATAATACCCTCTGCAAGGGTATTAGAATAAAGACGCAAATGTCCTTCTATCCTCAAGGGTAGAAATTTGCAATAGGCGACATCTTCTAAGCTACGGTGGAAAAGGCTCGGAAAATTTTAAGTGGGTTAGTGAAAATTTGAGCAATCGTCTCTGTAGACCAGGGGCCGGCAGCTTGCTATCTGGCGTGCATACGAAAATTCTCAAAGCAGCGCTGCTCAAACACACATAGTATAAGCTGTACAAGCGCCGCTGCGTTGCTTGCTTTCCTACGCCGCGACGCAGTCGTTGCTACTGAAATTGAGAGCAATTTTTGAGCTGCTCTCACACACACCAATGCAAAAATGTAAATGTATTTTTTGCCTCCCTCTGCTGTAGACGCTCAAGCCTATATACATGAACGGCAAGCCTAGAACGCACTGAGGCAGAGTACAAACCAAGCCGTGTATAGGGATCATTAAATTGTTTGGAATTACGATTTATATAGACCAGCATTGAATAAGATTGGGGAAGGATATAGTTTAGAAGCTCAGAAAACTGAAATTTGGAGACAAACACAACTCCGAAATCCATAGCTTCTTACTGTCATCTCAAACCATGATGACTAATGGAATACGATGCTAATATCGGCAGCACGCGCTTTCCATATGTAACGAAGAAGCATTTCGAGAAATTAAGAGGCAGCAAATTGCGCCCGCACCAGTCAGCAATTGAATTAATATCGCATTGAAGAACTTCAACATCTCTGAGGTTTTTAACAGATCTAAAGATTTTTAAATAATCAGCATACATTAGATAATGTGAGTTAAGTAGGCAACCGATATCTTTAATAAATAGTGTAAATAGCAATGGACCCAGAACCCTCCCTTGAGGGAGGCCAGAAGTTGCTATGTAGGGGCTTGAACGTATGCCATTAATGAGAACTTGATACGATCGACCATCAAGATAAGACTCAACCCAATTGAGGATGGAAGAATGAAAGCCAATCTTGGAGAGCTTAGATAGAAGAGCATTATGACAGACTTTGTCAAATGCTGTAGAGCAATCAGTGTAGATTTTCATCGTTTTATGGTTTTGCCCACCATAGGATACTTTTACAGTCGAGCATGTCAGTATTTAAGCATTTTATGTTGTGCTTTTGGGCAATTTCACTTAAAATGTTGTTCGTTCGGCATATGCGTACGTTATGTGTTTGTCAGTATGTGTGTGTATGTGTGTGTGTGTGTACGAGTATATGTGAAGTTTGGTTCACAGGTTGAGTTCGTGTATAATAAGCATAACAGCTTTTCTACCTTGCGAGCTACGACTAAAGCGGTGCTGCAGGCAACAAATATTTTTGCAACCCACATTGAAATATGCGGAGCTCTGAGTAGGACGTGAAAACACACAGTACAAACGCACTAAACTGAAAGCCACAACGAAAGCCAGCATCAAAGTAAACGCGCATAGACATGCACAGACTGGTTAAGTGAGCAGAAAAGAGAGCCAACAGGGCTTTATCCAACTATTATGCATTTAAGATAATATTTCGAAATTAATTTAAATATCAGGGGCATTCACTGTAAGTCTTCTTAATTGGCTCAGCTTGTTTCGTCTATTTCTTTGTATCTCTATATCAATCTAGTAGAAGTTGATCGCTCTATATATATTATTAAAAATGAGTTTTTTTTTAATCATCTTGTCAAAAGTATACAACAGCCAGAAGGAAGCATCTCCGACCCTATAAACTATACATATTCTTGATCAGCATCAACTGGCGAGTCTTAGCAAGCAGCATCCTGCGTGAGCGATGGCGCAATGCGTTGAAGCTACGAGGGCCGTCCCAGAAATGGCCGACCTAACTACTAAAACACAAAAACTTATCATTTTTTTTTTAACATAGGATCCTTTTAGGTCGATACACTTTACCCAGCGATGTTCAATAGCTTCGATACCTTTTTTATAATAAGAACTGTGAAGCTCTTCAAAATAGGCATTAACCTCGGACTCCACCTCTTCATTGTTGCCAAATCTTTTTCCTCCGAGCCATTTTTTCAAGTTTGGAAATCAGAAATAATCAGAGGGAGCTAAGTCTGGCGAATAAGGGGCGTGAGGTAGCAATTCAAATTTTAATTCATTAATTTTAGCCATTGCAACGGCAGAGGTGTGAACCCGCGCATTGTCATGATGGAACAGCAAACGCGGCACCCATCTTGCGCATAACTCTTTCATGTCCAATATGCGATGTACAGCACTTTTTGAAATGCCTACACATTCAGCTAACTCACGAACTTTCAATCGCCGGTCACTCAATATACATTTTTTAATTTTGGCCACCATTTCTGAAGTGGTCACCTCATTTGGACGCCCATTACGATGTTCATCTTCGCAGCTCAAACGACCTCGCTTTAACTCAGCCACCCAATATTTTATTGTTGTAAACGAGGGAGCAGAATTACGTAAGGGTGAATCCAGCTCCTTTTTAATATTGGTTGGACTAAGACCTTTTATATGAAAGTATTGTATCACATAACGATGACCAATTTTGTCCATGTTTGCAAATCAATAACAAACGTTCTCTATTAAAATCGACCAAAAAACTGTGCAAGGTCAAGGCACCAAACTTCAAACTTAAGCTTTTAATAGTCGGTACTTCCCCTTTTTAATATTTTTTGTGAACATTTTCCAACACTACTGTGCTAGGTCGGCCATTGCTGGGACGGCCTTCGTATTTTGAATCGCAGAGTAAGTATAAAGTTTTATATAAGGGGAGATGGGGTGTTGTGAGCCAAGCAAAAATAAATTACAACTTTTTGTTTATGTCAAGTTTCTCTCTTCTTATTACCTTACCTTTGACCAGCAACCGATCAGTGAACACGTGCTTTAAGTTTCCTGCAGAGAAACTGTCAACTGATTTTTTAGCTATTATCTTTTTGGCAACACTGGTTTAAACAGCTCACGCACGTTTCGTGTTTTGTTTCACTGTCAAACATCTTCAGTTTGGTCTATAATTTAACCATGAATCGTCTTACAAACGAACAACGCTTGCAAATTATTGAATTTTATTATCAAAATGCGTGCTCTGTTAAGAAAGTTCATTGCGCGCTTCTTCCATTTTATGGTCAGTTTAATCGACCCACTGAAGCGGCTATTCGGGCTATTGTGACTAAATTTCGCACCAAATTTACATTGTTGGACATTGAACCACCAACACGCTTACGTAGAGTGCGAACTGAAGAAAATATCGCAGCTGTATCGGCCAGTGTTAATGATGACCATCAATTATCGATTCGTCGCCGTTCGAAGCAATTGGGCCTCTGTTACTCAACAACGTGGAAAATTTTGCGGAAGGATTTAGGTGTGAAGCCTTTCAAGATACAGCTGGTGCAAGAATTGAAGCCGAACGACCTACCGCAACGTAGAATTTTTGGTGAATGGACTCTTCGAAAGTTGGACGAAGATCTACTTTCTTACCGAAAAATTGTGTTCAGCGACGAAGCTCATTTTTGGCTCAATTGGTACGTAAATAAGCAGAATTGTCGATTTTGGAGTGAGTATCAGCCAGAAGCATTTGCAAGAGCTACCAATGCATCCAGAAAAAGTCACAGTTTGGTGCGGTTTATGGGCTGGTGGCATCATTGGACCGTACTTCTTCAAAGATGATGCGAATCGTAACGTAACTGTGAATGGCGAGCGCTACCGTGAGATGATATCCAACTTTTTTTGCTCAAAATGCAAGAGCTTGACTTGCATGACATGTGGTTTCAACAAGACGGTGCCACATGCCACACAGCACGCGCAACAATGGACTTATTGAGAGGCGAGTTCGGTGAACATTTTATTTCACGTTCGGGACCGGTCAATTGGCCGCCTAGATCGTGCGATTTAACGCCTTTAGACTATTTTTTGTGGGGCTATGTTAAAGCTCATGTCTATACAGACAAGCCCGCTTCAATTGACGCTTTGGAAGACAACATAGAAGCATTTATTCGTGAGATACCGGCCGAAATGTTGGAAAGAGTATGCCAAAATTGGACTAAGCGGATGGACCATTTGAGGCGCAGTCACGGTCAACATTTGCATGAAATAATCTTCAAACATTAAATTATATGGACCGTACTATCGATTCAAATAAAGATTTCATGCATTTTTCTGAATTTTATGTGTTTTTTATTTGAAAAACTTTCCTATAGCTCTTAAAAAATCACCCTTTATTTCGTTTTGATTATTAAGAATCATCTCAAGAAAATGTGATTTAAGAGAATAGAAAATCAATGCAAATTAAGTTAGATTATGCAACCTATCCAGAAAAATAATACCTTCCTAAATTAATTTAGTTTGTTTGGATGAGCACAAGAGATTTGAAACTAACACCAAAGAAGATTTCTGTGACATAGAGAATTGGTTTTGTGTTGAAATTTGAAACAGCATTTTATAAATGTTGTTGCTAAATCATTTCGCTGCATTTTTGAACGTGTTCATTATGGTTGTGAGCCACTGTATGGAAATTTAAACGTGCATAAATATATACAGTAGCTAATTCAATTAGCACCAGTTAATAACTTTAAGTTTGGTCATGTTCATAACGAAAGTCAATATCACATAAATACGAGTGCAGAGTTATGTATTAATATGTGAACAACTTGATTTGGTAGAGCTTTCAATAAGAAATGTAAGCTAAATGGTCGGGGCTTGCCAAACTTGCTGTAAATTATTATGACGTCGCCTCTACACAAACGCGTAACCATCTACTGTGACAGCAAATGCCAAAAGGATTTTCGCGTAAACACCGATGTGGATAAGGTAAGAAACGTAAGTCAACCCCTGGCGCACAGAAGATTGATAATTTAGTGTTATTGCTTACTTTTATTATATGTCCCCTAAATTTGATTTCCTTTCTCTTGCTTTCCACATTAAAGTAGCTCAAAACAATTTCTAGCTTGCATTACAGAGGAAAAATGTACTTTCCTCACTCCCTCCAGCTGCTGCATTCTGTTCTGAAAGCTTTCCTGGCATTTCGGATTTTTGAAATTGCAAGGCGTTGGTGCATTTTATGTTATTTATGAAACGGGACAGCTTCAGCTTAATGTTGTTTCCACCACTGTGTCTATCCTGCAGCTAAAGATGCACATTTTAGCCTTAAGGAGTGCATTGCATTTCCTTTTGGGGCGCAGTAGGTAAAAACTTTATGGATGCCCAAGAGCAACAGTTCTCAACTTTTATGAGGCTTTTCAAGGCAAAAAACGAAAAAAGCCTCATAACATACTAAAGGTCAGGGCAAATAGACTTTTTTTTTTTTTTTGTAAAACTTGGCAAGTCATTTAATCAGCATGGGACAAACAGACAGATGCACCAAAATAGTGTGTCCATCACCTGGTCAATCTTCATTAGATGGCAAACCGGAAAAAGCACTCCAGTGGCAGTGGCAGCTTCATGTGTACGTAAAGCTGTTTCAATGCTTAATTAACTGACTTAAAAATATTTACCAGCTGCATGGAGCTTTTGTAGGTTTGTCACCATATAAAAAATAAAAAAAAAGGGATGAAAAGACAACGTATTTCATTAATTTTAATTAAGCGCCCACAGCAGCAGCATGGAAAATAAAAACAGGCGAAACTCAAGGCTAACAAACGACCCAACAGACGACAAGGACGATGGATATCCAGTCAAGTTTAACAGATTTTCAGAGTTTCAGCTTCTTTCTATAGACTGTAAAATTATCGCTGGCACAGGATAAACAAGCTTTTCGATTGTAAATTAAAGCTGCACAACAACTTCAATGGACACAAAAAAATAAGCCGCTTACAAAAGGGGTGAATGTTGACGAATTTTCTTTACAATGAAAATAATAAGTATTTATAGACCTAGCACTGTGAGTATACAAGAATGGTCAGATCCGGCTCGAAGGACCATAAATGTGCAAATTCTGCTCAATACAAATTATGGAAGTATTTTCAAATTACCCTAATTATTTAATTCAATATTGTTTTTATACCCTTGCAGGGGGTATTATATACATGAAGTACATACATAAAGTATATATATTCTTGATCAGCATTACGAGCTGAGTTTATTTAGCCTTGTCCGTCTGTCCGTCCGTCCGTCTGTCTGTTTCTATGCTATCTCCTAAGTCAGTTTTAAAGCTATCCTCACCAAACTTTGCACGAAGACTTTTAGTACAAATACGCAGCTCATTTGTCGGAACCAGCCGGATCGGATATTTATTTATATACTTATATACTTATACTTATATACTATATACTTATACACAATTCTACAAAGTTTGGTCGAAATCGGATGACTATAGCAAATAGCTCCCATAGAAACGATCGGTCGAAAAACTAGTTCTAGTGGGAAAAACTTTTTTGTTTTTAATGGAAACGCCTCCAAAGTGCATGTTTCTTAGTTTTCTATCCCTTACCATGATTGCACTAAGTTTGGTCGAAATCGGATGACTATAGCATGTAGCTCCCATAGGAACGATCGGTCGAAAAACTAGTTCTAGTGAGGAAAACTTTTTTGTTTTTAATGAAAACGTCCTTATCATTGGCATACACTTATTTTATATACTTTTACACAATTCTACAAAGTTTGGTCAAAATCGGATGACTATGCATATAGCTCCCATATGAACGATCGGTCGAAAAACTAGTTTTAGTGAGAAAAACTTTTTTGTTTTTAGTGAAACCGCCTCCAAAGTACGTATTTCTTAGTTTACTATCCCTTACCATGATTTCACTAAGTTTGGTCGAAATCGGATGACTATAGCATATGGCTCCCATAGGAACGATCGGTCGAAAAACAAGTTCTAGTTAGGAAAACTTTTTTGTTTTTAATGAAAACGTCCTTATCATTGGCATACACTTATTTTATATACTTTTACACAATTCTACAAAGTTTGGTCGAAATCAGATGACTATTGCATATAGCTCCCATATGAACGATCGTTCGAAAAACGAGTTTTAGTGAGAAAAACTTTATTGTTTTTAATGGAAACGCCTCCAAAGTACGTATTACTTAGTTTACTATCCTTTCCCATGATTTCACTAAGTTTGGTCGAAATCGGATGACTATAGCATACAGCTGCCATAGGAACGATTGGTGAGAAAAACTTTTTGATTTTAATGAAAACGTCCTTTTTATTGGCATATTCCTATTTTATATAATTTTACACAATTCTACAAAGTTTTATCAAAATCGGATGACTATAACATATAGCTGCAGTATGAATGATCGGTAGAAAAAGAAGCTATAGTGAGAAAAACTTTTTTGTTTTAAATGGGAACGCCTCCAAATTTTGTAATTAACAGTGTATTATGCTTTTCCATGATTTCACCAAGTTTGGTCGAAATCAGACATCTATATAGTATAGATCCCATAGAAAAGTAAGGTCCAAAAAGTAGTCTTAGAAAAACTTTTTTGTTTTCAATGGAAGCTGCAACGGCAAACAAAACTTCGGCCGAGCCGAAGTTAACTACCACTATTTTTATACCCTGTTCCAATTAACAATGGGAAAAGATGGATCATAAAGTTGTGCTTAAGTATGTAACAGGTAGAAGGAAGCATTTGCGACCCTATAAAGTATATATATTCTTTATCAGCATCAACAGCCGAGTCGATTTAGCCATGTCCGTCTGTCCGTCCGTCCGTCTGTCCGTATGATCGCGTCGATCTCAGAGACTATAAGAGATAGAGCCACAAATTTTTGCATGTAGGTAGGTGTATACCAGATTCAAATCGAGTTTGTTTCAGATTTGGAAAATTCCTCCCTCTCTGACAGCCACAATTTTTAAGTTAGACCTTTGAGTAAGGCCCAATATCTATCTATTCTGAAAAGATCAATAAGATCGGACAAAAAACACCGAAGTTATATACGAATCAATTTTGCTTGTGGGAGAGAGGTGGGGCCTTGCATTGTCAGTTACCGCGTTTGCGCGTGCGTGTCTGCGTATGTTAGAGTGTGGGTGTGTATGTGTGAGTGTGTGTATATGTGTATGAAAACACAAGAAGTCAAGGGAACAGGGTATTTTGTAGTCGGCCCACTCGACTACAGCTCACTTACTTGTTTTAAGTTTGTTTTGTGTTTGCTTTTGTGTTTGATATAGTGTTTGGTATTTTGTTTGTTATTGTGTTTGCTTTTGTGTTTGTATTTTGTTTTTTATTGCCTTTGTTTTTGTGTTTGTTATTTCTTTGTTTTTTTGTTTTTGTTTTTGTTTTTGTTTTTTTTTTGTATTTGTTTTTGTCTTTGTTATTGACTTTGTTTATGTCTTTGTTTTTGTCTTTGTATTTGTTTTTGTGTTTGTTTTTGTGTTTGATTTTGTGAGTGTATGCCACGGCCAGCCAACTGATATTGTACACCCACAGGACAGAAAAGGTAATTGAGTGTGAAGACGACAGCAAACGTCCGCTAGTTATACTGACCGACCGACTGTTTTCAGAAACTTCCAATTAGCAACTTATCAATGCGTTTGCTTCGAGTTCTAGTTAACGACTATGCGTTTAAGTTAAGATCAAGTGTCCGTCGAGTTTCAGATCGAATTAGACACTGCTTTTGCATAGGACAAACCAGGCTAATTTGCCCAACAGTTGCCAAATGGAAGCGATAAAGGAATATCGATAGATGAGCGCGTTACAGTTACAACAGCTTATACATGAGTGAGAGAATGCGATCAGCACAGTTGCTGCCGTCTACAAATTTACAATACGTGTGTGTGTTTGTGTCTAAGCGACACCGTGGGCAATAATCAAATCAAAACAATGAATTTTAGCTAAGTTAAGTTGCGCCACAAGATTAATTACGAATGAATGTTTAGGTTGTATTTCCTGCGTAAACCGACAAAAGGTTTGTCTCCCTTTTAAATGACGAACAACATTGGGAGCAAATTTAAGACATCTTTCATATATGATAAAATATCGTTTAATGTAGTTAAAATTATCACCAAACTGATTTTCAATGATTGTTAAGCATTATTTATTGGACATAAATTGAAAAATGTACTAACTAAATTGAGAAATCAATTCACATTTTATTGAAGAAAGACAGCAGAAATACTTTGTGAGTAAGCATTTTCTTTTCCAGAAGCTGAATGAATCTTTATTCGGATCTTGTTCTCTTTTTACACATAGTTTGGTTGGCATTACACAATCTTACATTGCCTGGGTCTTCTTAACTGCTAACAACTGCAACCTTGCCGTTTAGGGGGTGCGTAATATTTATCTATTCTGTACTGAAGTTAGTTGCACTGTTCATACATCTTTAAACAATACGCTTACCTCAAACTTTCTAGTTTCTTGACTTAAGAAATGCATATGTAAGTTATTCGTTGTAAGTTAAACATTTTGCAGAAAACTGTTACTTAAACTTGCAATATTTTTCACACTCCTACCAAAAAACTAACGAAAATGTGTCACAAGTTTTATGTCATTTCGCCTGCTGCTGTTTTGGTTAACCTTGAGACTTCTCAAAGAATATTAAATTACATTTTACGCCCCCATCCGTTCTGTGGCAGTAATTGAAGCACAACAAGTTTTTAGTTTTTGACTTTGTTCTTATAAATACACAAACATATGTACATATACGTGTGTATGTAGGTATTTCCAGTCGACCGCAAAACTTAAAACATTTCAATTTACCTGCGGCTGTATATATTATTTAAATCGTATAATGATAGGATGAGCAAAAGCAATGCAAATGTAAGTCAACAGGTCGTAAATTGATGAAATGAAATGAATTGAATCTGGACGCCTACATAGTTGACCTTGCCTTTTATGTCACATCAGATTTGAGACTTGTCAGTAGACTTTCATACTGGCAGAAAAAGTTCATAAAAACATAAAACCCATAAAAAAAAGCAAAACAAATAAGAAAAATTTGAAAATATACAACAAAATCACTGAGCTGCACTGTAACATTCTGCAAAGACTAATAAGTTGCATTTGTACACAACCGTAAAGAGCTTGTGCATTAATACACCAAAAAGAGCTGGTGGCCTATTCGGTACTGTTTCATAAACTTCCCAGTTTCCTCATCAGTAGGCTCCGCTGCCAGCTGCCGTCTGTCTCTCCATGCCATCATTGCTTTAAGCAGTTGGGAATTGCAAATTTAAGGCTCCAGCTATTGGCTACCCATCTCTCAGAACATTTAATAGCAGGGATCGGCAATAAGAGCAGAGACATCAGCAGTAGGCACTAAAAATATATTTTTTCTGCCTTTGCAGTTGCCAGTGGCAACTTTACTGCTTACATTGCCGACCCCTGTTAAAAATACATTTACTCAAGCTCTACAGTATCATACCGAAAACACGTAAATTATGCTTAAGAGTATTTTGTAGTCGCCCCTTCCCAGCCTGTACATATATCTTAAGGAAGCCCAACAACATTTGTATAACTAATTAGATTACTCACTAGTCCAACATTTCAATGTCATCCTCATCACCGCTATCATCCTCATAGTCGTCGTCATCACCATCCTCGTGGTCTCGCTCGTTTTCATAGAACTTGGCATTTTGGGGCCCAAAGCGTTCACGACTCCGTTCACGGCTTTGCATACCATTGCTGGCACGCGAAGAATGTGGTGAATTCGATGTAGCCTGAGCCTGACGACGACGTGAAGCTTGTACTGGCAAGCCAACGCCTTGCTCTAACTCGTCATCTTCCTCATCGCTTTCGATCTCAATCTCATCGAGATCACGCTGACTGATGCTTCGCTCGGGCATGATTACAACAAGCACACCACAACAAAAAAATACAGTTCAAACTTCACTTCACGAAAAAAAACGAAAATTATCGATCGTTTTATCAACGAAATTAAGCAAATCGAAACCGCACGACCGACAAAAAAAGACTTGCACCGAACGCATTCAAAATTGCAATTGCCATTCCAAGTTCTGCGACAGTTGACGCGTTGACTCGATGGGGCTTCTCGCATACAGAAGAGAGACCTCTGCACACAGGTATGGTGTATGGTACTGGCTAATTGAATTAGCAACAAAGTATACACAATAGAACACAAAGAGATGGTCAGGCCAAGAACATTTTGGGTGTGTGTGTGTGTGTTGCCAATTTAAATGGGTCAGCGGTATTTGGTGGCCAGATTGTGACAAGAAACAGAAAGAAGCCCTTGCTAAAACCATCAATTGACTACTGACTGTTCAAGTTTGTAATTAAAGCATTAAATCTGAATTATCTACTAAGTCTTGGACTTTTGAGACAGTCGGTAGAACAATTTACTGTATCCAATGGTTTAGATTTAGTGATTAGCGGATATAGTTAAGGGTCAGTTTTGTGATTTAAAACCGGTTTTTGGTCCAAATATGGTCTCTAAATCACAAAACTATTTCGGAAGTGGAATTGAAAACAAGGCTGATTGAGTTTAATTTGGCCAATCAACTAATTGGATCGATTTTAGCCTAAAGATTACCCCAAGCATACTTCTCCACGGCTACTTAAGAAGGAGGAGAAGAATAATAAATCAACTAGAGTACAATGGAACTCAGGATTTCAATTCAAGCTCCAAAGAGCAAATAATACAGTAGGAATACAGTAGTATATTTTTCCTTTATTCCTTCAAGCTAAACAATAGTTCAAGAAAGACATTTGCTTTGATGAAGCTATGTATTTTGCTGCATGGATTACACTTGGGTTAATTGTTCTTTCTATTCGATTTGTTATCAGGCGCAAGAAAAAAACAAGCGGATGGTTTGCCAACACGTAAACATGCCACGTACAATTTTTACCATGATAAAAATATGATTTTTCTAGATTCAGAGACAAACTCTCAAGGATGTATGCAAGTCGAATTGCAAACTGAATTCCTTCAAACTCAAAGGGCACAACGGTTGGGATTATCGGAGTCTTTGGAATGAGAAACTATTTACCTTTGAATTTTCACTTGAGTATCGTCGCGTGAATCAAATTGATCATCAGTTTCCTTATCATTAAACGCGTTTCATAACATACTTTTGGTTGGTTTAGATTTCGAATATTCAGTTGGACAGTTGGTGGCTTCGTCTTCGTTTGTAACACAGTCAAATGATTTGATTCAAAGGTTTGATGCTGAATTACAAAGTTTATTCTTAGCTGCTAAAATTGCTCTCTCACTTAATTTTCGTTCAACTTCGCTATTGAAGTCAAAAAACTCAGCTGAGCAACTTAGTTCAGCATTAACAAAAGTCTGAGAAGCTTAGTTGACTCAGTTGCAAAACCAATGGTTCATTGAGCGTCCTGCTGTGCGGTCAGTTTAATTTGAGCCGGTTCTATTGCACCTGAGCGCTCAGTCGAGTAGGCTTAGAATCCAGTTTACACGGGCTGACAGATATTCAGATACAAAACTCACCTGAGAGATCAGGTCGTGAACATTGGGCTTAAGCATTACAAATATAAAACATTTTACTAGAAAAAAGTTACCCTATGACAGCAGAAACAAGAAAGAAAGTTGGTCAAGCCCGACTATAATATACTCTGTACCTGTGAGGTGCTGCCCATCACCGTTGCGACAGGTGCTGCCCATAATTATTTGTTTTCTTTATAACTCGACAACCGTTCATCTGATCTGCCTACAAGTATAAGAAGTTTTTGTCCCATACACGTCGAACCTCTATCTCTTACCATATCTGGTATCTCTTTGTTCATACGGACGGACGGACAGACGGTCCAAGCTATATCGACTCGGCTGTTAATGCTGATCAAGAATATATATACTTTATGGGGTCGGAAATGCTTCCTTCTGGCTGTTACATACTTTTGCACAAACTTAATATACTCTGTGTACCTCTGGTACAGAGTATAAAAAGTCACGTTAACATGAAATCGTGCCTTCTCTGGGTTGTGCCTTTGTCGCACGATTTTCAAATGCTGGTTTCTTTCTAGCACGTTCTTTTTCATGTGTTTGGATGGCAAAAAGTCAAAATAACATGAAATATTCCCTTCTCTGGGTTGTGCTTTTGGCATCTATTAAAGCGAAAAAACGCGAAATGCAAGGGAACGACGGAATAAGTAGAAAATTAGTGGGTTTTATCCTTGGCTGCCATCAACTGCGATTGCACGTGCATGTCTTAATAATACATACATATTAAAGTTGTATTAATTTAAAGTTAGCCCGCAGTATAATACATATACATACATATTACGTAGGGGAAGATGGAATGTTCTGATCATAGTGAGGTTTTTCGAACATAACTTTGCCAAAAATCAATATTTTCCCATTCTGTAAACACTGTATTTTAGTTAAAAGATGCATGTAACTTTGCTCATCATTACTTTTTGGAAAAAAAATTGAGTGGTTTTTCCATATCGTTTTGAAATAAGTGGTTTTTTTGACATTTCAAAAATTTGTGGGGTGTTGTGAGCCACCCGTTTAAAAGTTAAAAACTCGTGTTTTTTTGGTAGTTATTCTTTATTAAATCAAAAAAATAATTATTTTTCTTATAATCTGAATAAAAAAAATCAATGAAAAGTCGGCAGCCGCCCTTCCGGTGGCTCACTACATCCAATACATCACTTTTTTTTGATTGGCGACACAAACCCCAAAACAAAATTTTTTTTCAAAAATTCATATTTCGGTCAAAAAGGCAATTGATCAAAGATATTTCTGTCATACTCACTTTTTGGATTCCAAAAAAAGGTTTGAACTATATTCACAAGCCAAAAATTAAAAAATAGGAGAAAGTTAACTTCGGCTCGGCCGAAGTTTTGTATACCCTTGCAGCTTTCATTGAAAACAAAAAAGTTTTTCTAAGACATTACATTTCTATGGGATCTATACTATAAAGATGTCTGATTTCGATTAAACTTGGTGAAATCATGGAAAAGCATAATACACTGTTAATTGCGAAATTTGGAGGCGATCCCATTTAAAACAAAAAGTTTTTCTCACTAGAACTTCTTTTTCGACCGATCATTCATACTGCAGCTATATGCTATAGTCATCCGATTTTGAGAAAACTTTGTAGAATTGTGTCCAAAGTAAATACAATAAGTGTATGCCAATAAAAAGGACGTTTTCATTAAAAACAAAAAACTTTTTCTCCCTAGAACTAATTTTTCGACCGATCGTTCTTATGGGAGCTATATGCTATAGTCATCCGATTTCGACCAACCTTTGTAGAATTGTGTGAAAGTGTATAAAATAAGTATATGCCAATGACAAGGACGTTTTCATTAAAAACAAAAAAGTTTTTCTGACCCGAAAGCACCGATTAATGAAAGAGTCAAAAAAAAAAAAACACCTTTCATTAAAAACAAAAAGTTTTTCTCACTAGAACTAGTTTTTCGACCGATCGTTCCTATGGCAGCTATATGCTATAGTCATCCGATTTCGACCAAACTTAGTGAAATCATGGGAAAGGATAGTAAACTAAGAAATACGTACTTTGAGGCGTTCCATTAAAAACAAAAAAGTTTTTTCTCTTTAAGACTAGTTTTTCAACCGATCGTTCCTATGGCAGCTATATGCTATAGTCATCCGATCCGGCCGGTTCCGACAAATGTGCAGCGTATTTGTACCAAACGACTTCGTGCAAAGTTTGGTGAGGATAGCTTTAAAACTGACGGAGGAGATAGACATAGAAACAGACGGACAGACGGACAAAGCTAAATCAACTCAGCTCGTCATGCTGATCAAGAATATATATACTTTATGTGGTCGGAGATGCTTCCTTCTATGCGTTACAAACATCCGGACAATTTTATAATACCCTCTGCAAGGGTATAAAAATAGGGGAAAGTCAACTTCGGCTCGGCCGAAGTTTTGTATACCCTTTTTTCTTTTCAATGGAAACGCCACCAAACTTCGTTTTTCTTAGTTTGCGTCATAGCAATCATAGATGTCCGATCTATTCCCATGATTCCAGAAAGTTTGGTCGAAATCGGACATCTATATAGTAGCTGTCCTAGAAAAGTATAGTCTAAAAAGTAGTCTTAGTTAGAAAAACTTTTTTGTTTTTAATGGAAATGACCTAAAAATCGGCATTAATTTATTTTTTTTGCATTTATACAATTCTACAAGGTTTTGTCAAAATCGGATGACTATAGCATATAGCTGCAGTACGAATAATCGGTCGAAGAAGAAGTTCTAGTGAGAAAAACTTTTTTGTTTTTAATGGAAACGCCTCCAAATTTCGTAGTTGTTTGTGTTTTATGCTTTTCCATGATTCCACTAAGTTTGGTCGAAATTGGACATCTATATAGTATAGCTCCCATAGAAAAGTAAGATCCGAAAAGAAGTCTTAGTTAGAAAAACATTTTTTTTGTTTTTAATGGAGGCTGCTAAACTAGCGAAAAAAATAACGACTGAACCCTACTTCGAACCTGAACCTGGGTTCAGGGACCTTCTGAGCCGGAACCCCAAAAATATCGATGGTACGAACCCCGGAGTGAACCCCTCCCGATCTTAAGGAGGTTTGCAGACCTGATCATTCATTCAGTTTCTTCTATTACATGTTTTCTTAGGAGGTAGTTCATTGCAAGACAAGTTTTTCCTATACTAGATTTTTCCTCACTTACTTATTGATTTTGGAAGCCCAGTTTGGCTTAATGTCTAGGCATTTGCAAGCAGCGCAAAAGCCATGAACAACAAAAACAAAAAAATGATTAACAATTATTGGCTTGAGTTGGCTGCTTGAGAGGCGCTTCCGCTAACATAAAAATTTAAATTAGCTTGAAAAGCGCAAAATATTATATATGTACTTCTGTTTAATGAGCCATTTCAATGCCAAGGCGCAGCGCTATGGAAGACCAAAGTGGTAAAAGTTTTGTTGTCTCCAGTGTCTATAGAGAGGAATTCAAGCAATGCAAGTAAATAGTAAATAAATTTTGAAATTTCTGTCTTTACTTAAAGCTAACAGAAAACAATGAGTATCAACACATAAAATGAAGTCGTTGCACCGCAAACGGTTTGTATTTTAATTATGCGTTGCTATAACACGACTAGTCGTCGGTCAATGCCAAGGGCGCAATACTTTTGCCGGCTACTGTGTGTATGGGGACTGTGCCAGTGACGACGACGACGACGACGAGACTAGTGAAGCAATAAAAAGTGAAGCAAGACAAAAAAAAACCCCCAAAAGGTGTCAACTAAAAAAACCTTCGGCAAGACAACAAGAAAAAAAGGTTTAGTTATACAAAATGCGGAAGAAACTCGAAATACAAGAAGGGAAAAAAGTTTGCTTTACAAAATTGGTAATACAAAATTGGTAGTAATTATCCGCATCAGTTTCTCTCTCGCGCTCTCAGCATTTACTCTGTAAGTTACTGTTTTTTCTTTGTGCTCTCGTAAAAAAGGAATCCCAAGAGAGCAATCCTACAAAAATCACATCTCATCATAAGCCATGTGTTCTTTTTTCGCGACACTTTTGCTCGTTTTTGGGCAAGAAACATCCAAATCAGCCATTGTACAAATTACAGGTTTCGTAATTTTTGGTTTATATTTGCTACTGAATTAGCAGATAAGATTGCATTTGATTTAAAGCGCTTTACATTTGTCTTGCACTGAAGCTTCATGAACTCCATTATCATAGCAAATGGAAGGGTAAAAGTAAAGGTAGTTCCCATCAAAATAAAGCCCTACCCTACTATTTCACTTAATTTCTTAAATCAACAACCCAAAAACAAAAGCGGATATATGCAATCGTAACATTGTAATTACAATAATAGTTAATGTAGTCGTGTGTTAAGCGCTAATAGAAATGTGAAACAATTAAGCGAAATGAAATCATAAACAAATAAACGCAGCCGCAAACAAACAAATATTACGAGTAAATGCCCCAAAAAAAAAAAATGAATAAATAAATAAACACGCATAAGCATTTTGATAAGCAACCCCAATTTATGGGCAATTCTGAATAATGCCTTGTATATGTATATGTAATGCATTATATCCGATTGATCTAACCACAAATGGAATTGATTATTATGACGTAGCGTTGCGTTGCGCCAATGACTTTCCTTATCAACAAACTCAGAATTGACTCTTATCAGTTGAAGAGCCTGACACCGTTTAAACGATCATATAAACATTACAAATTAGTGCAAGTTGGGACAGGTCATACACAATATATACAATGGTATCGGGTTATAATTCATTAATCAAAAGGAATGCCAACCGCCGCAAATTAGAGATTGGTTGAGTTCACCACAATGGTTTTTGGAGCTTACTGTACCGGATTACAGTTGATCACACTATGAAATGTATGAAATTTTGTATCATATACGAGTGTTTTTCGAGTCCTCTGTCTGATTGAAGTAGTTATAAATGCACTAGCTTTGTGATTATAAATGATACTTTTGTCGGGAGAAAATGCTCGGGCGCCAATGAAAAAATTCTTGGAGGTTTTTCCAAGATATAAAGGACGCGGCTTTAAGAAAGAAACTAGTGGTGATGACAAGCACAAACCTCGTCTCAGCAGCTTTGGCAGTCGGAAGCCCACAGACAGGCCCGAACAGTCAAGCTGCGCTTACATGCTTCTAGCTATTTCGTTTCAATTCAATTAAATTTGTTCTTTCAATTCAAATTAAATAACAAAATATATCTGCTAATGCAGCGTCTGCAGCTCCAACAGAGTCGCCTATTCGCGACTCTTCTTGAAGAGTCGTTTTTAACCCGTTCTTCTGATCAGTTTCAGTTACTTTGTGCGATTTTTTTAAGGTTGCGTTTTAAGATAACATCCGTGAGAATGTTTATCTTATTTGTCTGATAATTAAAGATATTCATACTGCCCCTATCTACTATCTAGCCAAACCACAGCTCAGGGAACGCGCTTGGATTAAGTGAACTTGACTTTAAGCTGACACTACTCTTATTGTTTCCTTACTTGATAATACTTAATTAATTAGTACACCTATACCTCGTTAAACGGCCTTAGCTGGGACTGAAAAATATGGCCGTTAAGTAAAAAGCCGCCAAGTAAATCAAAAATTTTCATATATTTAAATGAATATTTTCTCAGCTGGTTCGAACACAAAGATAACAACTGAACAATTATTTTAGTTGAAGAATTTTTTTAAATTAAAGATATACAAATTTCTAGTTTTTTTACTTAATTTGAAAACATAGACTCCAAAATTCTCATTTTTAGCATTCAAAATAAGTGTTTTTAGAAGAAATTACTTTGACATTTATTCATCAACCTGTTAAGAAATTGATTTAAGAAATAAAATTGAAATTGAATTCTTTCCAACATTATTCTCGTCAACTGTCTCCGTGACTTCGATTCGCTCATCTTTATAAGCTCTTCATTTTTAAGTGGCTGTCTATCAATCAGCCATGTTCCCATTTTCGCATTAACAAAAGTAGTGAGGTTGCGAAAATGGCTCAATATTCATAAATGTGATCCAAAGCAACAATCTGATCTCTTATTGGCGTTAAGTCATCAGTCTGTGATGTTGAAGGGGCCTTTACTTAGTTTCGTAAACTTGCACAATGATTCTAATCTAAGATTTTCGCTGAAAAGCCATTTAAAATGTAGCAATACTCGTATGTTATCTGCAAATATTGAGCCTAAAACATGAAGTTCCATTGGTTGTTTGATTGCCGTTGCAATCTTTGGAAGAAAGTCTACTTATATGTTTCCAGACGAATTTTATAAGCCGATAGAGTGGGATGGTGCGTTTTTGGAATACATTTTTCTTGAATAAATATGCCTTCAATTTTAGGACTGAAACATTTCTAAAAAAAAATCGCTTAAACATTAATTTGGTCATCCAAGAACTTTAATTTAACAGCCATATTATTGATGGGTTCTAATTATCGAACTTCTTCAATGCATTTGGATTCTCTGACCAAATCAATAAAGGATTCAATCAGTAACCAGAAGCATTGGATCCAAGAAGTAATGTCAAACGCTTGTATCCACTTATTTATCCTTTTCTGCTGATCTGTCTACACCCAAAAAAAGTACTCAAGACACTATTTATCACATCGAAACTTTACAATCTCTTTAATACCGAGTTAGTAGATCACATAAATTATCTTGCTTTTGATTTTTTACTTAACATATCTTTGATTTTTACTAAACTTTTGTATTTTTGCTCTTCTCTTTACATTTTCTAACTTAACACCCGCTAATTCTTTTTTTCACACTTTGCTTTGACTGGACTCTCATTTCAATTAAGTAACAACATTTAATATCCCCCTTTTTAGTACTCCTTTTTTGTTGTAATTTTCCTACTTGAGACCTCTTTGTAATGGGTCTTTTTCGACTCGTCGCCCTTCCTCCTCCCTAAAAGTTATTTTTAAAAACTGTAACTGTAGTTCATATGTTTTTGCTCCCTTTGTTAGGCTCCATGCACTCAAAATTGTCTTGGGTGTTTTATGCTTTTGAAATTATCGATTTGTTTCAAAAATGTTTTGTGTCAACGCTGGTCCCAGTCGCAGGCACGTTTCACATTCGAACTTGACATTTCGTTCGACATCTAAAATTGTGTTTGTTCCAAATTATACTTTTGCGTACAAATTATAACCAAACATTTATACCCTAGTATATTGACACCAAAAAAACGATACTGGTATTAGTTTCAATTTGAGACAACGTGTATCAAATTTATATTGATACCAATTTTTTTGGGTGTAGTATTTATTATCGTCTTTATCGTCTTCGTCTTTATTATCTATGGAACCTTCCTTTTTATATCCTGTTTCCATTAAAAATGGGAAAAGGGGGATCATGAAGTTGTGTATGTAACAGGTGAAAGAAAACATTGGCGACCCTATAAAGTATATATATTCTTGATCATCGCCATGTCCGTCTGCCCGTCTGTCTGTCCGTATGAACGCACAGATCTCAGAGATGGTAAGAGATAGAGGTTTGATATGTATGGGACAAAAACTTCATTTAACTACTTGCAGGCAGATCAAGTTTATTTTCATTTTTTGCCACGCTTCCTCCCGCCCTCGTTATTTAGAAAAAAAACGTCATATCTCGCACAGTTTTATAGATAGAAGGTTCGAAGCTTCTGGACATATTTAGTATTCTGGATTCTTTATCGATCCGGTGAAGGAATTTTAAAGATCGATTGAACGATATTTGAGTTATAAGGAAAACAAACAATTATGGGCAGCACCGGTCGCAACGGTGATGGGCAGCACTTCACAGGTACAGAGTATGTTATAGTCGGGCTTGACCGACTTTCTTTCCTGTTGAGTTATAAAATTACAACGAAAAGTGGCATTGATTTTTATATATTTAGATGCTAAAAAAATCTTAAAAATTAATATATTAAAAAAAAACAAGGCTCCTACGGGGATTTGAACCCTGAACCTCAACGTTCTAGAGAAATAACAGTCCTCCTCTGAGGTAAATGCTTGCATCGAAAATTCGTTCCAAAATGCCATGCAGGTTTGGGCTACAGTTTATAATATGATTTAGAGGCATGAACAGAAACTCGTGCTGTGGTGGTGATGGCTAAGACGGCGGTGACGGCGATTGTGGCAGTCTTCAAGGTCCCGAGTTCGAGTCCCAGTAAGGGTAAGCAAAAGACTTTAAGAAGGTAGTTTTAAAATCTAATCACACTCAGTAAATTTGGAGTGTTGGGGGCTTTATGGTGTTGTTACCGTGCCATAAGAAATCGGATAAGTCCGTTAACTTAAGCATTGTCTTCACGAGCAAAGATGCAATTCACAAAAATAGGGGAAAGTTAGCTTCGGCTCGGCCGAAGTTTTGTATATGTACCCTTGCAGCTTCCATTGAAAACAAAAAATTTTTCTAAGACTACTTTTTGGACATTACTTTACTATAAAGATATCTGATTTCGATTAAACTTGGTGAAATCATGGAAAAGCATAATACACTGTTAATTGCGAAATTTGGAGGCGATCCCATTTAAAAAAAAAAAATTTTCTCACTAGAACTTCTTTTTCGACCGATTATTCATACTGCAGCTATATGCTATAGTCATCCGATTTTGATAAAACTTTGTTGAAATGTGTCCAAGGTATATAAAATAAGTGTATGCCAATAAAAAGGACGTTTTCATTAAAAACAAAAAAGTTTTCTTCACTCGAACTAGTTTTTCGACCGATCGTTCCTATGGGAGCTATATGCTATAGTCATCCGATTTCGACCAAACTTTGAAGAATTGTGTAAAAGTATATAAATTTAGTGTAAGCCAATGATAAGGACGTTTTCATTAAAAACAAAAAAAGTTTTTCTCACTAGAACTAGTTTTTCGACCGATCGTTCCTATGGGAGCTATATGCTATAGTCATCCGATTGCGACCAAACTTTGTAGAATTGTGTAAAAGTATATAAAATAAGTGTATGCCAATGATAAGGACGTTTTCATTAAAAACAAAAAACTTTTTCTCACTAGAACTAGTTTTTCGACCGATCGTTCCTATGGCAGCTATATGCTATAGTCATCCGATTTCGACCAAACTTAGTGAAATCATGGGAAGGGATAGTAAACTAAGAAATACGTACTTTGGAGGCATTTCCATTAAAAACAAAAAAGTTTTTCTCTTTAAGACTACTTTTTCAACCGATCGTTCCTATGGCAGCTTTATGCTATAGTCATCCGATCCGGCCGGTTCTGACAAATGTGCAGCGTATTTGTACCAAGGATAGCTTTAAAACTGACGGAGGAGATAGCATAGAAACAGACGGACAGACGGACAGGGCTAAATCAACTCAGCTCGTCGTGCTGATCAAGAATGCTGATGTGGTCGAAGATGCTTCCTTCTATGCGTTACAAACATCCGGACAATTTTATAATACACTTTGCAAGGGTATAAAAAGAAATGTTGCGTAGTTTATCGGATAGAAGGTGTCAGAATTTCTTCGCAACGATGTGAGCTCTAACCAGTTTGAGTGTGACCAGCTTAGTATTTTGTTATAGATGCCTTAAAAAGGGCGTTAAATTGAACAACTTCTCTAATAAAGAACTGAAAAAATACGGCCCTGGCTTATGCATAAAAGGAGAAGAATCACTGCAACTTCCAAGAAAAGAATTATGGAAACACTAGAATATCTCGCCTGCAACTGACAGTTCGGTCAAGGGAATACAGATTAAGACTTATTTTTCAAAAGAAACGTCTGAAAAGTCTGAGTTGTAGTTTAGTTTTATTTTGATAAATCAAATTCGGATACAAATTCTAAATTTACACATCGATAAAGTGAACATAGCCGTTTTCTTTTGCAAATTTACTTACAAAGCTACTTTAGCTATTGTTACAATAATCTTTAAATGAACAACAACATGAATCATTTATTACAAGGTAATTAAATCTCAAACACACTTAAAAATGCCAGCTACACAGTCATTGTAGACATTTGAAAACATTTATCACAGGAAATCAAATGACATAGGACTACTACTTCTATTTTCTACATCACATATTAGATCTAAACGGTTTGAATAAAAACAGTCTTGACATACATATTATGCAAATAATTTTACTTATATTAAATACAAAATATTCTTATTCTTATTTTACAATAATCAAACTTATAAGGGTATCCCAGGGTTATATCCTCCAGAGAGACATTGACTTGATTCCAGCATCACTCAAACACACACACTCAAATTTTACACTTTGTTGATATTAACTTAAACCAGTTTATAAAACTGAATCAGATTCTAACGGGTTTCCTTTTCAATTTGGAAACAAGTTCAAGGCCAAGAGTCACTGTTACTCACCTGTTGGCTGTTGGTGTTGATATTGTCAACGTTGTTGTTTCTTCTGTTGTTGGTGTTGTTGTAGTTGCTATCACAGTGGTTGTTGATGTCGCCGCCGCCAACGCCTCTGACGTCACCGGTCTATAGATCAATGGTTTCACATTCCGCTCAAAGTCATCGAGAAAGACAACATCGTGCACAGGAATTATACGATGATCGGACACATTGAAGTGTAAGTCACGAAATGGTCCATGCAATAGGCAACGCAAGGGTGAGGATATGGCAGTTGAATCCTGCGGCGGCAACTGTAAAAGAAGTAGGAGGAGAATAAGAACAATTGAATACACGCACATACTGATGGCAATTGTATTTTTAGACAACACAGCACACATAATTGACAAGGTCAAGAGCATTAAAAAAGTTCAAGTTTATATATGGACAAGCAAAAGAAGAAATATTGAAAATTAAAAAACATTTCGCATCATTCTTGAATGATTTATTGAGTAGCAAATTGTAAGGCACAAATTCTAGATGGAGAAGATGTGTGTTTGGGCCAGCATAAACATAGTGATATTCTGTGACAAATTCAAGCCATAAAGCTGAAATGTTATGCAAAGCTGAATCTTTAAAATACAAATTACAAAGATATGATCTGGGGCTTAATGTTATCTTTTCTCATATCCACTTGAACTTGACCTGTCCGAAAAGATCAAAGTGATATTTTTGAGCAAATGAAATTAATATCATTAAGATCAAATTGGTATTTTATAATGTCATTATGTCACATTTAATAAAAAACATATAAATATGTAATTCTTTGATCTCTTCTGAGCGTTCGATTCAAGCCGACTCTCTTTCTCTCTAGCACGGTCTGCTATCGTGCGATGTGCTGCGACATTTAGGTGTATTCTCAGAGTGATGAATACTACCATGACTTCTTCTTGGCATCCTAACAAATATAGAACTGTAAATTACCATTACAATCTTCGTATAAATCGCACATAAAGTATTATTTATGCTTTTAGAGAGTCCGACAAACAACCAAATTTCAAATTTTTCTTATTTTCTATATGTATACGAAGTTTTGATTTAAGTCAAAGTGGTTGTTAGATGTCTCAAAGTCAAGGATTGATTATAATTCAATAATCAACAGAAATCAACAAAGATTTTGTACATACGTGGGGACTAACAAAAGTTCGGTAAGTTGGTGACCATACTAACGACTGGTAATGCAGGATCGTACCGATCGGTACGTTTTCCGGACATTCCCATACAAAATTCGTTAGGCAAATACTTGGTCTGGTGGCGAGTGCTCACTACGAAGAGTTAGAGAATTTGTTAATGCCGCACCGGTGCAGCTGAACTACAGGGTAGTTCTAGTGAGAAAAACTTTTTTGGATAAACGTTTAACTTTTGGAGCTCATATTACAAGAATCAGCGGATGCATCAGGGCAAGAACAAATAAGCTGGGATGGATATTAAATTCCAAAAATCGTCTGAGCTAAAAAAAATATGGGAAAGTTACCCTTTCAGTTTGTTTTTCAAAAAGACTACTTTACGGACCTTAGAAAAGCATAACAAACTAACATGTACATTTTTGAAGGCGATTCAATTTAAAACAAACACGAAAACACCAAAAAAAAAAAAACACAAACCCCGAAAACCTCTCACCAAAGTAGACCCACTCGGACCGACTCTTTTTTGGAACAGCCATCGATCACCGTATCTAATTCCAAACATAAAGCAACACCCAATCTCCTTCACAACATAAAACGACTATAAACATCCCCCATCGTCACCCTCTCACAAATACTTCCCCCACCCACCCCACATGTCCCCTCTTCCCACTTAAAAAAACGCCCCTTTTTCTCCACCTCATACCACGCAAAAAGTTTTTCACACTAGAACTTCTTTTTCGACCGATCATTCATACTGCAGCTATATGGTCATCCGATTTTGACAAAACTTTGTAGACTTGTGTAAAAGTATATAAAATAAATATATGCCAATGTAAGGGACGTTTCAATTGAAAACAAAAAATAGGGGAAAGTTAACTTCGGCTCGGCCGAAGTTTTGTATACCCTTGCAGCTTCCATTGACAACAAAAAAGTTTTTCTAACAAAGACTACTTTTTGGACATTACTTTTCTATGGGATCTATACTATATAGATGTCTGATTTCGACCAAACTTGGTGAAATCTTGGAAAAGCATAATACACTGTTGATTACGAAATTTGGAGGCGATCCCATTTAAAACAAAAAAGTTTTTCTCACTAGAACTTCTTTTTCGACCGATCATTCATACTGCAGCTATATGCTATAGTCATCCGATTTTGATAAAACTTTGTAGAAATGTGTCAAAAGTATATAAAATAAGTGTATGCCAATAAAAAGGACGTTTTCATTAAAAACAAAAAAGTTTTCTTCGCTCGAACTAGTTTTTCGACCGATCGTTCCTATGGGAGCTATATGTTATAGTTATCCGATTTCGACCAAACTTTGCAGAATTGTGTAAAAGTATATAAAATAAGTGTATGCCAATGATAAGTGCGTTTTCATTAAAAACAAAAAAGTTTTTCTCACTAGAACTATTTTTCGACCGATCGTTCATATGGCAGCTATATGCTATAGTCATCCGATTTCGACCAAACTTAGTGAAATCATGGTAAAGGATAGTAAACTAAGAAAAACGTACTTTGGAGGCGTTTCCATTAAAAACAAAAAAGTTTTTTTCACTAAAACTAATTTTTTGACCGATATGCTATAGTCATCCGATCCGGTCGGTTCCGACAAATGTGCAGCGTATATGTACCAGAAGACTTCGTGCAAAGTTTGGTGAGGATAGCTTTAAAACTGACAGAGGAGATAGCATAGAAACAGACAGACGGACAGACGGGCAGACGGACAGACGGACGGACGGACAGACGGACAGGGCTAAATCAACTCAGCTCGTCATGCTGATCAAGAATATATATACTTTATGTGGTCGGAGATGCTTCCTTCAATGCGTTACAAACATCCGCACAATTTTATAATACCCTCTGCAAGGGTATAAAAAGAACTAGTTTTTCGACCGATCGTTCCTATGGGAGCTAAATGCTATAGTCATCTAATTTTGACCAAAATTTGTAGAATTGTGTGTGGAAGCATATAAAACAAATATGCTATATGCTAGTTTTGAGAACATTTCCATTGAAAACAAAAAAGTTTTTCTAACTAAGACTACTTTTCAGACTCTACTTTTCTATGACAGCTATACTATATAGATGTCCGATATCGACCAAATTTGGTGGAATTGTGGAAAATCATAGTAAACACTGAAATACAAAGTTCGGAGGCGTTTCCATTGAAAACAAAAAAGTTTTTCCCACTAAAACTAGTTTTTCGACCCATCGTTCTTATGACAGCTATATGCTATAGTCATCCGATCCGACCGGTTCCGACAAATGTGCTATATGTACCAAAAGACTTCGAGCAAAGTTTGGTGAAGATAGCTTTCAAACTGACGGAGGAGATAGCATAGAAGCAGATAGACGAAGCAGGGCTAAATCAACTCAGCTCGTCGTGCTGATCAAGAATATATATACGTTATGTGGTCGTAGATGCTTCCTTCAATGCGTTACAAACATCCGGACAATTTTATAAGGACAATCTGCAAGGGTATAAAAAAGGTCAGAATTTATAAGTCAATTTTGGCGCCAATATGGAAATATGGAGTTTAAATTTATGGTACAGCGGCTGTCTCACATCTTCATAAAATTAGATTTCACCAGGCGCCAATCCTTCGTAGATTGTCTGGTGTACCTTGTTTTCTGCGCACTTGTGTCATTGAATCCAATCTCGGTGTTCCAATGGTGGGTAATACGATTAACACTATTGCCCGGAAGTACTGGGACAAATTATCTGGCCATCCGAACAAATTGGCCAGAAGGCTCTATGCTACCGGGCGTAGAAGAAGGACGAAAAGAAAGCGATTAAAACGTTTCTAGATGGAGAAGGTCCCATATAGATTCTTTTGAATTTTGAAAAAATTTTATTTTCTACTAGCTCAATACCCGGCGTCGTCCGGGGCCTTTGCATTATGAAATTATATTTCAGGTTGCCAATTGACATTAACATTTGAACTCGTCCAACCTTGTTCGAACCAAGTCTTAAATAGGAAAAATATCAACCCACACACAAAATTATATTCTAAGTAAATTTCGAAACTCGGTAAACGTCACCTCAAATTTTAAGCCTTCACCACTTTTCCAAACAAAAGGTGAGGACCTGAATCATTTTTGTAGTGGTTCAATTGGATGGTTCGAAGCTGGGAGAATGTCAACTTCATAGTACCAGACTACACAGCAAGTTTTTGGTTCTTAGTTTAAATAACCTCTGAGATATGGCTCAAAACCACTTTTAACCCGGATGCATTTTTGAAAAGCTTCGAAACCGGTTCTGTACGAGCAAAATATTCAAGTCCACATTTCCAACCTTCAGGCCAAATGTCAAGTTCGTAGCTTAAATAACTTCTGAGACATGGCTCTGAACCACTTTTGAACCGTTCTGAACCATTAATATATCCAACTCCATAATACCAACCTACTTACCAAATTTCAAGTTCGATTCATAAAAAGCTTCTGAAAAATGGCTCTGAACCACTTCTGAACCGGTTCAAAACCAGTTCGCCCACCGTGCAAGGGTTCGAACCAGAACCTTGGGTTCAGGGGCACCAAGAACCGGTCCGCGAACCGAACCTTACACTTTACAACGGGTTCCTGCAGAATTTCAGAGGTTTTCAGTCTTGATAATAAGTTTGTGCAAAAGTATGTAACAGCCAGAAGGAAGCATTTCCGACCCTATAAGGTATATCAGCATCAACTGCCGAGTCGATACAGCCATGTCCGTCCGTATGGACAAACAGATCTCAGAGATGGTAAGAGATAAAGGATTAACATGTATGGGACATATGTTTCTTATGCTTGCAGGCATTTTATTTTGCAGTACTAATTGAATTTTTTCAGGAATTAATACCGAAACGATTTTCGGTTCCGGTACAGGTACCGGTACGACCCGAAATTAATGTTTCGGTAAAAGGTTCTATTTCGATTTTCGGTAATTTTGACTTTTATAAGCCCAAGTCTTATTTATATAACCATAGCATCAATGTGGTTGGGTCCATACGACTTCTAAGCGGATTCGTTGTAAATTTCACGCCAGAGAATAGGAGTTCCACGCTAACCTGCGTAGCTGGAACAAAAAGCACAACTTTTGAAGTCTCATACAATTCTGGAAACTTTGTGGAATACTGTGCCCACCACTTTAGAATGTTTTCATGGTTTTGAATACGTTTATGGGCAAGAAATATGTTAATGGAATCCAGGAGCTTATTTGTTGACAAAACTGTTGTGTTTTTATACCCTTGCAAAGGGTATTATAAAATTGTCCGGATGTTTGTAACGCATAGAAGGAAGCATCTCCGACCACATAACCCTGCCCGTCTGTCCGTCTGTTTCTATGCTATCTCCTCCGTCAGTTTTAAAGCTATCTTCACCAAAGTTTGCACGAAGTCTTTTAGTACAAATACGCTGCACATTTGTCGGAACCAGCCGGATCGGATGACTATAGCATATAGCTGCCATAGGAACGATCGGTTGAAAAAGTAGTCTTAAAGAGAAAAACTTTTTTGTTTTTAATGGAAATGCCTCCAAAGTACGTATTTCTTAGTTTACTATCCCTTCCCATGATTTCACTAAGTTTGGTCGAAATCGGATGACTATAGCATATAGCTGCCATAGGAACGATCGGTCGAAAAATTAGTTCTAGTGAGAAAAACTTTTTTGTTTTTAATGAAAACGTCCCTATCATTGGCATACACTTAATTTATATACTTTTACACAATTCTACAAAGTTTGGTCGAAATCGGATGACTATAGCATATAGCTCCCATAGGAACGATCGGTCGAAAAACTAGTTCGATTGAAGAAAACTTTTTTGTTTTTAATGAAAACGTCCTTTTTATTGGCATACACTTATTTTATATACTTTGGACACATTTTAACAAAGTTTTATCAAAATCGGATGACTATAGCATATAGCTGCAGTATGAATAATCGGTCGAAAAAGAAGTTCTAGTGAGAAAAACTTTTTGTTTTAAATGGGATCGCCTCCAAATTTCGCAATTAACAGTGTATAATGCTTTTCCATGATTTCACCAAGTTTAATCGAAATCAGATATCTTTATAGTATAGATCCCCTAGAAAAGTAATGTCCAAAAAGTAGTCTTAGAAAAACTTTTTTGTTTTCAATGGAAGCTGCAAGGGTATACAAAACTTCGGCCGAGCCGAAGTTAACCTTCCCCTATTTTTATCACCAAATTTCTTTTCTTGCAGCATTACATGAGCATCAACTTCGTCGGCGCTTTCAGATAAGCTGTCATCAAAACTGCATTCATTATTAAGCATAACTATTGGTGAAACTTTCAACTTGAAAGAGTTACCTAGATTTTTGATTCTCAGGACTTAGCATTACGTTATATGGTATGTACATTGGATCCAAATATATGCCTTATAGAAAAGAATTGTTCTCAAAAAGGGATTTCTCACGCTTTTCTATTTGCTGAACGAGCAATTTCGCTAGAGAAGACATATTTTTAGATATTTCCAATTTTCAGTTTATCCAAATGGAATTAAAATCACCCAAAACTAGACTTCTATTTCGCGAACTGAGTCCCACACCTTCCGATGTAGAAGAATGTCTTTATCTGCGTCCGCAAAATTGAAGAAATGTTGAAGATCTTTTCTGCGAGACATTTTACGCCTTCTTAAAAAAGCGACAAGAAAACTTGACGTCGTGTAAAGGACGTATTATGATTGCTTCTCGCGTTACAATCATCGGACCAAAATCACAATAAATTAACATTAATAAATATTTTGGATATTGTTGATTTAAGAAAAATGTTTAAGCATTTTTAGTCAAAAAAAAATGATTAACTAAACTTTAAACATATTTTTCTGTACAAAATATAGGTGGCTTTTATTAAATTTCGGGGAGTGTATCAGACTAAAAATGTAGGAGGGTGAGTTTCTCATTGATGGTTATCACATACTAAAAATTGATGCTGATAAGAGCGGGGCAGTTTTAGTATGCCCTTTTGTAAACATTTTTATAAAATGGCAAAATTTTTGTAAAAATTGTTGGAACAATTTCCGCAAAAAAAACCTGAAAAATGGTTCATCACTTAGGACCAAAAAAATTCTGATTTCCACTTATCTTCATTTCACTTCATTTACCTTGATTTTGCCATTGGCCGCGGAGAACATTGAGATGATAATGATGATGATGATGATGTTGATCAGATCAGCAGCAGCCGCCTAAACAAAAACAAAGTTGGAGTTGTATGGGTTGGCGTTGTATGGGTTGGCGTTGTATGGGTTGGCGTTGTTATTGTTATTTGTAACGCGCAATGAAAACACAACAAATAACTGTGCTTTTGGGCCTTCACTTCACACTCTTTCACTTCCTCTCTCTCTCTCTTCCGCTTTAATGAGAGATGCAACACTTAAGAATGCAATTTAATTAAACTGCCACTAACGTTCGCGTCTGCGCCTTGCACTTGGCTTAAAAAAAAAAAAAAAAAAAAATCACCAACACAGCTCAATTCTTTTTTTCTTGTGTTAATTTGCTTGTTGCGCCGATCGCGCTGGCGCTGTTACTGCTATTGCCCCCCGCTTCCCAATTGGTCCATTTTTGGATCTTAAAACAGCTGGCTACCTTATGATAAACACGCCAACTGGCAACGCTTTGAACTTGGCCAGCGATGGCAATTGGATAAACATTAGAGATGAGTTGATTTGAAATGGGGTGAAGTGAAAAATTCTAAGCGGTGACTGGTTTTAGTCAGTTTGCACAGAGATTAAATTAATTCACAGGGAACATTTAAGTAGTTTCCAGAGAAAATTCAAACAGTGCTGATTTCATTTACCAGAAAAGTTCAGAAACTCTCAAAAAACTTTTATCTAATCTAATGAAAAAGCTTTTTCTTTGAATAAACTTACACACCCGGTCACCCCTCACTGCTGTTGGCGCGCTTTTGTAGTATTTTGAACTCCTCTAGAATATCTAAAAGTCTCGACCAATAGTACTTAATAATGCGGATTTTCAAATCGAGGTGCAGTCTTGTATAACTAAATAGACTCTACAAACGAAACTGTTTCATAAGTAACAAAAATGAAGTATTTTACATTTTATATAAAACGAATCCGCCATAAATGTTTCGGAAAAAGAACGCAAAGCCATGACAAAATGGTAGATGATATAAATTGGAAAAAATTAAATTTTTTTCGTTACTGATGTTCTTAAATATAGAAATCTAATTATAAATGAATCTATGTAATCAACTCATAAATAAAATAAATTCCAACCATGGGAATATGTTTCATATTTTTGGCCAACTTTGAAACGGTATACAAACACAACTGCAGCAACAACAACAACATCAAAAATTCCAATTTAATTTTAACCGATTACCTATGGATCAAAAACAACCATTTGTTAAGATCAATTTTAGTTTTTGTGTAATTTAATTTGCTGTAAACCTTTAAAAAATGCCACCTGAGGGTATACAGTACCCTTAAATGCACTAGGTACAAATGAAGCGACTCCTCGCTGACGCTATTCCATAAATTTTTTTTAGAGAATTTTATAAAAATTACCTAACAAATAATTTTTTTTTAAGTGTTTAAAAAAAAAATAGTTCACTGCTTAACAGTGACTCACGGTCGCAGTGACTTTTCGAAACTCCCATCTCTAATAGCAAATGTTAACACTTAACAGAATTTGGCGTTTGACATGCACGCTGTTAGCGTTTGTGGGCATTAGTAAAAAAACCAAAATCGAAGCTATCCGTTTGCAAACTAACGAATTTCTGAGGCTAATAAGTCAATAATAAATTCAAATTTATTAACAAAACAACTTCAAGCTTAGGTAAGTAAAGTTAAATATTGAAACAAACAGAAATACAGTAAATAGTAAACCAATTCAATTGCGGGGCGCTCTGCTTGGGTTGCATTTGAGGCCGTATGTGTATGTGTGAGTGTGTGTGTAGCGGCAAAAACAAGCCGCAGCAGAATTGGTGAAGGAGGAAACGAATGTTTAGTTGCATTTGTTAAACTTGTAATTCTATAGTTAATTACAGAGAAGACACAGTAAATTCGTTATGCCGACTTAATTAGCTAAACATGTGTGGCTGTGTGCCTATGTTTCAGAGAGAGGCACTGAGTAAATGTGAGAGAGCAAGAGATGAGGCACAGTGGTTGGCTTACTTAAAATATGTGAGAAAATTTAATTCGCAGAAAAGGTTTATAGATTTGATAATAAAATAAAAGGCAATTGCTGAAATCGGAAAGGAAATAGATAATGTCATAGAAATAGGCATATTTTGGTGGGCTTTGATAGGACTTTTTTTTATTTATTTTTTTTTAATTTTAACGAATTGTCATTCATGACCACTGTGCAGGCGGCTTCAGCTAACCTACATATTTACACACACACACTTAAAAACATTTTGGGCTGCACTTTTTAAGGAATTTTGTTTTTGTTTTCTAATTGCAGCCAACTCCAATTTAAGGAGTCTCGGAATCAAATCAGCAAGATCACCCCAAAACTAAGAGGTAAGCATTGTTGCCCTCTCTTGCTGCATCAGCAAAGAGTTAACGAAAAACTTCAATAACCATACCGACATTTCTTCTCTTCCACTTAAGCTCCCTCTGCTAAAAAAGAAAATGTCACACACCATTTTGTTGGTCCAGCCGGGCGCTCGTCCCGAAACTCGCACTTATTGCGACTATGAAAGCGTCAACGAGTGCATGGAAGGCGTTTGCAAAATCTACGAAGAGCATCTCAAGCGTCGCAATCCCAACACTCCCACCATTACCTATGATATTAGTCAGCTGTTCGATTTCATAGACACCCTAATGGACATCAGTTGCATGGTATACCAGAAGAGTACCAACACTTATGCTCCATACAATAAGGATTGGATCAAGGAGAAAATCTATGTGCTGCTGCGCCAGGCGGCGTTCAGTCCGAATGCTTAGAGAGACAGAGAGTGAGAACAAATGAAGAGAATAACCAAAATGAAATGAGCATGAAACTTACCGTAATTATTTTTTTTTTTTTCCAAAAGAGAGAAGTAATACTGTAAAACTTAGAAATCATGAAAACTACAAACTTACTTTACATGAATTATAAGAAATAATAATGTATGCGCCTGTATATACACTTAACTAAAAAAAAACAAGAAAAGCAACAAAAAATGAATTCAATTTGGCTAGACAGAGATTTTTGAGTTACAGCTGACTTTCGAAAAGTGCTTTGGGTTAGTCTTTGGTAACTGTAAACTGTAAGTGTCGCTCTCAGGGAAATACTCTAAACAGGTGTGAGCTATGATTTAAATGAAGTAAAATTAAAAATGTGAAACATCAAATAACCTAATTTTCAACAGATCGTTCCTATTGTGGCTATATATCAAAGTAGTCCAGACATAATAAAACTTTGATTTTGTTGCCTAAGCTCAGGTGAGCCCAAGAGAGAGCAAAAGAGCGTCTGATTGACAACATTTTACCTACTTCTAATAGGAAATGAGAGAAATAAAAAATGTGACTGTGTGTGACAGACGATTTACTTGCATTTTTGCGTTCACCGATTCACACCATCGTATTTGATTGATATTTGATACTGGAGTAGCTTGCAGAGTTAATGTTGAGAGCGCGAGAGAGACAGAAAAACTTTGTTCGCTTGGTTTAAACATTAAAGTTAAGTTCACGCAGGCAAATAATTTGGACAAATTTGGCTAAAATAGGCCTAAATAGTTAACTTTTTAGCCATAGTCGAGAAAATAATTTGGACAAATTTGGCTAAATAGGCCTAAATAGTTAAAATTTCGACCATATTCGAGCAAATTATTTGCGAATGAATCCTTAAGCTAAGTTCACACAGGCAAATTATTTGTCCTAATTTCGATAAAAATTCTCCTAAATAGCCATGCTGGCTGGTGTTGTATGACTTAAAACTAAAGCTTTGTTTCCTTTTACAAATAATTTGGTCAAATATGCCCAAAAAGTGCACTATTTAGGCTTATTTAGCCAAATTATTACCGAAATTTGTGCAAATTATTTGCCTGTGTGAACTTAGCTTTAGCTTAAGGCCCTCTTCTGGTCTAGGCGACTGAATTTTACCTGATTTTTTTTAAACTGGTGGAAAAAAGTGGGAAGAGATTTTGTAATTCGTTTTTTTTTTATTTGTTTGCACGATTTATTAACAATAATACAAAATTATAAATGTTTGAATGCTGCAACTTATAAATATGTATTGAGGGTTTGCAGCTTTCCAGAATCCACCATAATCGGAAACCAAAACTGAAATTGTGAAACACTTTCGTGTTTTTTGTTCAATCTTATACACATTTTCAACATAAATAGATATTTGTATTTAGTAAATATATTTCAAGTTTCAAGACTGCGCCTTTAAATTCCTGTAGGAAGGGGCAAAAATTGTACAAATCTGAAATAAAACTTGATTTGCAAACTTCATAAAGTTTTTCAAAAAGCTCTTTATTGTAGGTCTTGCTTGTAGGAAGAGAGTTGTAGATGTGTAGAGGGGCAGGCAACACCGCCATTAGGCTTTTTCAAAAACTTCATAAAGATTGCTTCACCGTGTAAATTCAGTCCAAGTGTCAACTGAGAAGAGAGAGCAATGCCATACCAAAGACGAATATAATCTCTAAGATGCCGAACGGTCATACAATGGTTTAGCAATACGCAGCTATGTTTTGGTGGCTGTTGAGTTGAGAGCGTAAAAATATAAAAATAGAATGCGCTTGCTTGTGTGAGTAAGCACAACGATGACGTTGGGTACCCAGTCGGATTTGTCGGAACGTGGTTACCCAAAGAATACCTTCTGTCACACTTCTTTTTACTAGAAAGAATGCACTACCAACTTTTGCTCTATGATAGAAGGCACATAATCTGTATGTAAACCGATGCACGTTCCTTTTGGCAGTAGGTCCCTTCTAATTGCACGCATGCAGCACCCGTTCTAATGGAAACCAATATGCGAAATGAGGCCCGAACGATTGACGATCTTGCGTTTTATCCAAACATGTTCCTTTTTCCCGTATGTTGGAAGGCATAAAATCTGCATAGCATGGAAACGTGCCTTCTAATGGCACGCATGCGGCATGACGCAGAGAGAGCCGAGTGATTTTTCAAAGTTGAACCAACAACAACAACAACCCATGCAAACGTCGCTTCTAATAAAGGGTGATTTTTTAAGAGCTATAGGAAAGTTTTTAAAAAAAAAAAAAACACATAAAATTCAGAAAAATGCATGAAATCATTATTTGAATCGATACTACGGTCCATATAATTTAATGCTTGAAGATTATTTCATGCAAATGTTGACTGTGACTGCGCCTCAAATGGTCCATCAGCTTAGTCCAATTTTGGCATACTCTTTCCAACATTTCGGCCGGTATCTCACGAATAAATGCTTCAATGTTGTCTTCCAATGCGTCAATTGAAGCGGGCTTGTCTGTATAGACATGAGCTTTAACATAGTCCCACAAAAAATAGACTAAAGGCGTTAAATCGCACGGTTGACCGGTCCCGAACGTGAAATAAAATGTTCACCGAACTCGCCTCTCAATAAGTGCATTGTTGCGCTTGCTGTGTGGCATGTGGCACCGTCTTGTTGAAACCACATGTCATGCAAGTCAAGCATTTTGCATTTTGGGCAAAAAAAAGTTGGATATCATCTCACGGTAGCGCTCACCATTCATAGTTACGTTACGATTCGCATCATCTTTGAAGAAGTACGGTCCAATGATGCCACCAGCCCATAAACTGTGACTTTTTCTGGATGCATTGGTAACTCTTGCAATGCTTCTTGCTGATATTCACTCCAAAATTGAGCCAAAAATGAGCTTCGTCGCTGAACACAATTTTTCGGTAAAAAAGTGGATCTTCGTCCAACTTTCCAAGAGCCCATTCACCAAAAATTCTACGTTGCGGTAGGTCGTTCGGCTTCAATTCTTGCACCAGCTGTATTTTGAAAGGCTTCACACCTAAATCCTTCCGCAAAATTTTCCACGTTGTTGAGTAACAGAGGTCCAATTGCTGCGAACGGCGACGAATCCATAATTGATGGTCATCATTAACACTGGCCGATACAGCTGCGATATTTTTTTCAGTTTGCACTCTACGTAAGCGTGTTGGTGGTTTAATGTCCAACAATGGAAATTTGGTACGAAATTTAGTCACAATAGCCCGAATAGCCGCTTCAGTGGGTCGATTAAACTGACCATAAAATGGAAGAAGCGCGCGATGAACTTTCTTTACAGCGTTGTTCGTTTGTAAGACGATTCATGGTTAAATTATAGACCAAACTGAAAATGTTTGTCAGTGAAACAAAACACGAAACGTGCGTGAGCTGTGTAAACCAGTGTTTGCCAAAAAGATAATAGCTAAAAAATTATATATTTTATAGGGTCGCAAATGCCACAACTTCATGATCCCCCCTTTCCCATTTTCAATGGGAACAGGGTATAAAAAGCAATAAGTGAAAACTCCTATCAGATCCCACTCTTAAACAAAATAGAAATTGTTGTTTTGACTCTTCTTCAAAACATATCCAAAAATTAGCTGCATCTAGCTGCGACTTTAGACTCGGTGATGATTTTTGTGAGGTACCACAAAATCCAGAAAAGCGGGTGTTGGGTGGTGTGCCAAACTGGTATTGCCGAACAGAAGCAGGTTGGTGCTGTTGTTGTTGTTGCCACTTCGATACGGCAGACGGCTGGGAGATTGGCACATCAGGGTCTGGCCACGATGGCTTAGAATGGAAAACACCCGATTACAGACTTTCACCCGAATCAAATACGTTTTTAAAGAAATTGTTCGCCATTTTATTTTTCTGATTTTTGACTTCGAATTCGTAATCAGCGACTCCAAAAACCACCGAGTACAAACCTTAAGCCAAATCAAATACGTTTTTCGACTTTTGACCAGCTTTTTGGGATTTGGGACCACTTTGCGACTGTGTGTCCCTGGTTTTTGTGTGTGTTTCTGCCCGGGGGTTCGATAAATTATTGCGCATGCAAAAAGTTACTTCCGGTTGAGCTACCTTCTAGTAATTGTATCATGTATATAACCTGTTTAGTATCAATCGAAGTTATGCACAAAACCATTCCCTGTAGTTCAGCAGGTGTCAAGGCACTACCAGGCCTAACGATCTGATGCGCAAGCCTAGTACGTGAACTATAGTGTGCACCGATCACTACACTAACGACTGTTAATGCAGGGTCGTACCAATCGGTACGTTTTCCGGACATTCCCATACAAAAATCGTTAGGCAAATACTTGGCTGGTGGTTGGTCTGGTGGCGAGTGCTCACTACGAAGAATTAGAGAATTCGTTAATGCCGCACCGGTGCAGCTGAACTACAGGATTTTGCTTAGTGGGAGGAACAGCTTTATCAGCTAGGAAGTGAGTGAGTGAGTGTGGTTAAGTGCATGTATGTATATATTCGGCTTAGAAAATGAATGAAAACACAGAACAGAGTATTTTGGATTCAGAGCACTCTAATACAACGCAAGTGTTTAATATTAAATATGTACCTAAATCTAAACATCAATTATCTCTGCTTTTGGTCTTATCAGCTGACATTTGATTTCTCATGAAATCACTACATTTTTACTAATCATAATCTTATTTATTCAAAAAAAAAAAAATGAGAATATTCATTCTGGAATTGGTATAAAAACACCAGCTTGTCTCAGTTTAAAATCATTGCAAAGTTCTTTTGCTCGATTCAAGACAGAAGAATGCAGCTTTTAATTTTATTTTCGGTTCTGGCAATCATATTGCTGCAAGGCTGCTTTGCATGTCCTGTGGTTAGTAGATCTCTAAGTGATGTACCAAGTGAGAATCAATTCTTAGCATATAAACATATATCTTCTTGTGCAGGAAGTCGAACCTCTATCCGAGTGCACCGACAGACATAATATATTGAATCTAATAATCCATGTGCAAAATCGTTTGGACGTTTGTGAGGCCAAGTTAGATGAACTCCAGAGTTTTCAATTGCAATTCCAAGTACATCTTCTGGACTCTCAAGCTAAATTTGAGAACTTGGAGAACCAATTAAAGTCGCAACAGGATGAAGTTAGGTATAAAGTGGTTTTAAAAGATCTAGAAAAATCTCAAAACGAATTGGAGACGGTGAAGAAACAACTAATGGACTCACAGAAGAAAGTTGCCTCATGTGAAATAACACTTCATAATTTGCCAAAATTTTTAGACCTTTTTCAAAAAATCGGTTCACAATATTATTATATTGCAAATGAAGAGCGTCTTAGTTGGCAGGAAGCTGTTAATAAATGTCATCAATTGGGTGCTCACCTGTTTAGCATTCAAAACGAGGAAGAACTAGAGGCTGTTAAAAAGAAGATAGGTCACAATGTAAGTTATTGGATTGATATTAATGATGTAGGCTCGAATGGCGTATACATATCAGAGTCCACTGGCTTAGAAGCAAGCTTTCTCAAATGGGGTCCAGGAGAGCCAAACAATAGTTCGGCGCCCGAAGACTGTGTAGAGCTCAGATCAGAGCTTAACCATGATATGAACGATCGTCCCTGCAAACTTAAAACTAATTATATTTGCGAGGTATAAAAGCTGTTATTTTAGTTATGTATATAAGTAATTCGGTGTATCAAAAATAAAAATAAATCAATTAATAATCCTCGTTTTTATACGCCCGCCGATTATACTCCACCTGCAATCTATGACCTCGCTTTAATGTGCGACCCGGACTTATTCTAATCTCAATATGCACTGGCGTAGCGTGAGGTTCTGCCGCCCGGGGCGGAAGTCAAATTTAACTTCATCATTTATGTTCCCTGCCGACTGTACTAAACTAAACCTGCAAATCCTGCAAAACAAAGGGGAAAGCAAAGCAAATTTGCTCGCCAAATCTTGCAATTGCCCAAACCCTTATGCCAAGGTCTTCAGACAAATCTGTAGCATAGTGAAGAGCTCCGTCTGTGTATCCTCTCGTTTTTCTATTGACGTCGTCTGCAGACGTATGAACCACGAACTGTATGAGCTCTATGGGGACACTGATCTAGTCAAGCGCATAAAACAACAGCGGCTGCGCTGGCTTGGACATGTTACTCGTATGGATGAAGAAGCTCCAGTAAAAAAAGTGTAGAGGCGGAAGGCGAACGAATTGGGGAAAGGAAGGAAGTGTATGGCGACCGAAACTTAGTTGGGGAAAACAGGTGCTGTAAGACATTGAGGCGCTTAAATTGACCAACTGGTGCCAGCTCGCACAAGTCAGAGGCGAGTGGCGGGCATTAATTGCAGCGGCCGAGACCGTCAAACGGTTGTGATAGAAATATCGGGCCAAATAAGAAGAAGAAGTGTAAAAAAAAAAATATAGTAAAAAGCTGTTATTTTTTTTAATCGTTAAGGTAGGGGCTATAGCTACATTAATTCTGCATCGATTAAGGCCTATTTAATCAAAATCGGTTCAGTAGAACTTGCGCAGACTTGCCAACCAGTTCAAAAACATGGTTTCGAGGAAACTGCGTTTAAAGTTTGCAGTTGCTAGGTAACTTGGGTCATCAGCGTCTAATAGAAATACGCTACAAACATTTCAAATTTTGACAGAGTACATTTTTATGACTCATGATTTTGGATGTTAGATGTGCCGATTGTGAATAGTGAATGGTTTTACAAAAATGCATCTTTAAAAAAATTGTCACGGTCGCCACACTAACTTTTGGTTACCATCAAAATGGACATCAAAAAAGCTCATTAAAATATGAAAACTGAAAATATTCTACCAAATTCTAGAAAATTCTTCTAACTACTTTTAGTTTCCATCAAGATTTTTGGCAAAAAACCTACAAAATTACAATGGTCAATTTTTATTTTTGATAATTTTGATTGGATTCTATCCATTTCATTTATGTAATTTTTAATTATTTAAAAAACACCCGGCCTCACTTAGGACCCAAGGGTGTATGTGTGACACTCAATCTGAGGTCAGCCGTTACTACCTACCTACCTAATTATTTGAAACTATTCTAAATTTGAATATGGGCTTAACGACGTGTTTTTAAATTTAGTCAAAGTGAATATTACATTCACTTTGACTATTCCAAATTTTAAATCAAAATTGTTCTTTCAAAAAGTGTCACGGTCGCCACATGAACTTTTAGTTTCCACCCAAAAGGTCTTCAAAAAAGCATACAAAATTAAAAAAAAAAAAACTAAATAAATTCTAATGAATAAGTTTGAAAAAAATTTTTTTTTTTAAATGTCCCGGTCCCCATTTTGACTTTTATTTTTCACCCAAAAGCTGTTAAAAAAGTTCATAAAATTAAAAATACTAAAATACTATTGAAGAAGTTATTATTTCAAACCAAAAAATTATTCTTTCAAAAAGTGTCACGGTCGCCACATAAGGTTCAGATGAATTTATTGGTATGTCTTATATCATTCTAATTAAATAAAGTTTAAAAGCCGATGTCAAACGTGCTTTTCACACAGAGACTAGGCCATAATACATTAACAAGGTACGGCAAAGCTGACTGTGCGCTCTCAGCTCATGCCGCAAAAAGCGCTCTCAACTAAGTCCACAAAACGTTAGTGTGTTGAGGTCTTTTGGTGTAAAAGCAAGAGCTCAGTCCTCAAAAAAAGCTCATTGAACTTGATACAACTATTACAGGTATGACAATCAGTGGTCCTTACGGACTGAGCTTTTGCTTTTACACCAAGAGTCCGCTACACACTAAACGTTTTACGGACTGTGCTGAGAGCGCACAGTGAGCTTTACCATACAGTAAAATTGTTTCAAGGCCACGCTAGACACTCAAAGGCCAAGCACATTACGCAGTTCAAGCGCATGCCGAGCGTAAACAGCGCACTCTTTGCTTTCCACCGCAGGCCAGCGGTCGATGAGGGCAAGTCAGAGCTGATTTGCCTCTTACTATTTGGGGTCGCTCTTCCTGACAAAAGCTGCTTAAAAGCAGGAGCGGCCAGCCATAGCAATTGGGGCCCAGAAGTCTTCTCAGTTAACACTTGATGCAATAGTTTTTCTGGTCCAAAAACTGTTTTCAAATCTCTCTCTCTCTGCTCGCAACAATTGACTTGTTTTGAACTCCAGAGCCCTTTAAACTTGTACCTAATTGTTCAACTCTCTTTCATACAAAAGACCAGGAAATATTATACTATAAATTTGACTACAACCTTTGGTCGGTTTGTAAAACAACAAAAGCAAAACAAACTTGGCTAAATCAGCGTTAATGGTAAACGACCTTCGGTTGGTCAAGCTTCAGCTGCATTGAACTTGGCGTGCGATTTTTAATTAGCCCAGGCCAACTTTATTTTATGTTTGTTTTTGTTTTTATGTAATAACAGACAGAAAACAAAAAAAAATACTCTCAACTAAATTTAGTTGAGTTTTTAGAACTGGTTTGTCGCTCTCTCCCTCTCTCTCTTTGTCGCTCACTCTCCCTTTCTAATTCACACACCACACACATTTTGGTTTCAGTTTAAAAGTAAAATTAAATTTATAATTTTGTTTATTAACATTTCCATTTGTTTGAGTCCTGGTTTGAGTACCTGGCTAATAACGCCTTTGCCTTTGCGGAGTCTCAGTTTCAACTTCATATTCGTACTCCAGCTCCAATTTGGGTTTGGCGCGGCGACGTTTCGGTGTTGTGGAGGATGAAGCAGCGGAGGATTTCTTTTTGCTGGCACTCTTCTTGGCCTTGCCAGGCACTTGGGTATCCTTGAAACACACACACACAGAAATTTACATTATTTTTATTGAATTTTTTTTTAGAGATTTTCGAATTTTTATTGGCAATTTGTTTCACTACGCGTCGACCCGTTCGTTTGTTCTTTAGCCGTAGATGTTCAGATGCGAAATCAAACCCACCCAGACATGATGACGTTCTCTCACCTGGTTGAAACCTAACTCCCCACCGCTGCCGCTCAGTCAGCCGGCCGGAAAGTGCAGCACAGGCGGCGGCTTATTGAACTTGTTTTGTTTAATTTTTTTTTTTATAATTATGGTAATTTTGCAAGTTCAAAAGATTTTAAATGTGCAATGAATTGGCAAAAGCTAAGTAAACCGAATCGTATTTTGATTCTATTTTAGTTCTAAAATAGTTTATTTAGGGTTTGACTTGAGTTTCAGATTCGTAGAAATTGACTAAAGTTTAGGGGTTAAGGGTTTTATTGACAGTTTCGTATTGATCTCGACTTTCAATATGATTTTATATTTAATAAAATACCTTGGAGTAGTAATTGACAGTAAACTGTCGAAAAAGGCGACCAATGCACTCTATGCATCACAGAAGATGCTGAGCAGCACTTGGAGCCTATCACCAAACCTGATGCATTGGCTTTTCTTTTCAGTAATTACGGCCGATACTGCTGCACGGTATACTGGTATGGTGGCAAGCTACGGAGAAATCCACATACCTAAAGCTGTCCTCTGAATCCGCCAGCGACAGGAATAGGTCTTTATTACGGGGGCGCTGAGGTCCACTCCAACCAAAGCATTAGAATACATTCTAGGTGTCAACCCCCTGGACCCCCTTCTTGCACAGAAGACGGCTCAACGTCCAAAAATGTCCTGGCGTGCAGAGAAGCAATAGATTCCCTTTGCACCTCGAGGAGGGTGCAAATCTATTGGATTCCCAGCCAACGGGGCATCGATAGAAATGAGATGGCAGACAGCCTGGCTAAGGCCGGAGTCGAACTCGGCCAAGAAGAAACACTGAACATACCTATCTTCTTAAATACGCTAAATAGCAAGATGGAAGAGATAGCAGAGAAAGAAGCAGAGGTTAAGTGGAGAAACACAACCGGATGCAGAATCTCTAAAATTATGTGTAAGACAAAAGATAAAAAACTAACGCACTATCTGCTACAGCTTCTAAGAAGAGACTTTAGACTGCTCATAGGCAGCCAAAACTGAACTTGTACTCTTCGCCAGGAAGTACAAAATTCCTAACCTTTTCTATCCCAGGATCAATGGAGTCAGCCCTGCGTTTGGTGACAATGCCAAATACTTGGGAATCATTCTGGACAGGAAACTACTCTGGAATGACAACATAAATCACCGCATAAGAAAGGCAACCATTGCTCTTTTCTCATGAAAAAAGGCTATAGGCCGAAAATGGGGTTTCTCCCCGACTATAGTTACTTGGCTTTACACAGCTGTAGTACGCCCTATACTACTGTATGGATCACTAGTTTGGTGGCCAGCACTTGGGAAACAAACGCTGAAATATGCATGAGCGGCGCACTCCGAACAACACCCACGGAAGCGCTTAACACCATATTTCATCTCGTACTACTAGACCTAGTAGCGAGACAGACGGCTATCATAACAGCCTCAAGACAACGAGAATCCTATACCTGGAACGGGGGTAGTTCGGGGCACTCTACTATACTCAATAACCAAGCGGGTATACGGTTAAATACTACAGACTTTTGTGTACCTCAAACGACGTTCGACAAATTATACGACGTCTATATCCTAAGCCCAATCAAGTGGTACAAACTTCCCCACAGTAGAGTCAACGCCTTTAATATCTACACGGATGGTTCTAAGCTCGATGAAAAAGTAGGTGGGTGTGTTTTCTCACCCAATCTATCGTTCCGTCTTCATGATCACTGTAGTGTGTACCAAGCGAAGGTGGTAGCACTTACCTTAGCACACTCACGGTAAAAGAAGGAAACGTATTTATATACTCGGACATTCAAGCAGCCCTTAAAGCACTGAATGCCGCCTATCCCTGAATGAGATTGGCCGTCACTTCAGTATTCACCTAATATGGGTGCCACAAATAAGATTTTTGAAACTTTTCGGACTTTTCCAAAACTAGAAAGTTCAAAAAAATTACTTTCCCTAGCAGATTTCAGAAAAAGTCGGAACTTTAGTTCCATGGAAGAACATTAAGGGTTGAGATTCGGCGGAATATAGAGCTTCGTAAAACCAGAAGAGAGTTTTTGAAACATTTTCGCACTTTTTAAAACTAGAAAATTCGAAAAAATAATTTTCCGTGCAGATTTTAAGAAAAGTCGTCGCGTTACTTTCAAAAAAGGACTTTAAAGGGTTGAGATTCGGCGGAGTTAGGGGCTTTGCAAAACCAGAAATAAGTTTTTGAAACTTTTTCGCACTTTTTGAAACTATAAAGTCCGTAAAAATAACGTTCCGAGGAGATTTTTGTAAAAGTTGAAATGGTTTTTCAAGAAATGATTTTGATTAAGGGCGTTGCAACAACAGAAATAAATTTTTTTATAATTTTCTGACTTTTCGAAACTAGAAAGTTCGAAAAAATAAATTTCCCAGCCGATTTCAGGAAAAGTCGCCGTGTTACTTTTAAGAAAGGACTTTAAGGATTGACATTCCGCGGAATTAAGGGCGTTTCAAAAACAGATATGTGTTTTTTGAAACATTTTTGGACTTTTTAAAACTTAAAAATCCGAAAATATAAATTTTTGAGCAGATATCAGAGGAAAATAGTGAGAAGGGGATTCTAAGTTTGAGATTTGACGAATCCAAAAAAACAAATTGGAAGAATTTCAAATAAAAATTGTCTAGAAACCATCAGAAACATACAAACTGCTTAACAGTCGGTCACTTTCAGTTAAAGTTTCCAATTTTACGGATCGAAAAGGTGAAATCAAATTGCCGAAAAAAATATGGAAGTCCCTGCCAATAGCTACCTCAATATCTTGATCATTGTCCTCATCCCCATCATCATCAGACTCTGCAAAATCGCTGTCCATTTCCACTTGCTCACGATGACCCGAATCGCTCTCATATTCCTCCTCGTCGTCATCTGTTTCTGCCTCCACGAATTCCTCATCCAGCAGCGCCCGATGCAACTCAGCCGCCTCACCCGGCTCAGCACCATCCACTTCCATCTCACGCTCCAGCTCCAATTCACGCTCATCCTCCTCTTCGTCTTCCTCCTCCTCCTCACCGTCCACACGTTCGGCTTCCAGTGCTTTGTTGAAGGCCGTTTGTGAGAAATTATAAATATCACGATAGGTGCCAGTTTTGAGACGCTCCAGCAGCGCCTTCTCGATGTGATTATCAATTTTCGCCGCTATCAGCGCCTTCTGCTCGCGTCTCGCCTCACGGCGTTCAATTTTGGTGGACAGCGGCACTATGAGCTTCTGCCGTCTCAGTTTCAGCTTGCGCATACGCATCAGGTATTGAGTGATCTTTAGGAATCTCTGCTTATTCTTGGCTATCATGTATTTGGGCCAGAATACCAGATTCTCATTGATCTGCTCGATGGCCTTCTCAAAGTTGCGCGACAATTTGATGCGCTCCCACAATTTGCTGGGCATGTGAGCCCGCTCCGCCGTCTTAATGAACAGATAAATGATACCCTTTTCCTCCCGGACGGTGGCATACTGGGAATTGGCCAAGGGACATGTTCGTCGTGTGCACAGGCCGGTCAAATTGTATTCATGGCGACAAAATGTGCGTGTGTCGGTTCTGCGAGAGAGAGAGAGTTAAAGTGGAAGGAATTTTGGTACGGTTTATTTGCAACTCACTTGACTTTGTGCGAGCAAAACGATTTGTTGATAATGCTCCAAACCACCTGAGGGGAGGGGAGAGAATGCATGCATGTAAGAAAATGTGTGTGTGTTTGGGCCAGGATCATAATATGACAGCAGTGCAGTTGGCTCTTATTAGTTGTATTCTGGCTAGAATTTTACTTACATCGTCGTGCTGCATTTTGTGTTTGTTTTGCTGGAAATTATTTGGCCAAAGACTCCAGCAAATTCCAAAATTCAGTTGCAAACACGTGCGCGGCTTCAAAATAAAGGAAAACACATAGAGATGGCACTTGGCTACGTCTGGTGGTAAATATCGATATATCGTTTGATTGTGTACACGTGAGCGTGAATGTTTGCCATAAGTGATATTTTTATACCCGTTACTCGTAGGGTATAAAGAGTATACTAAAGTCGTGCAAATGTATGAAACAGCGAGAAGGAAGCATCTCCGACCCCAAAAAGTATATATATTCTTGATCAGCATCAACAGTCGAGTCGATTTAGTCATGTCCGTCTGTCTTTATGAAAACCTAGATCTCGGAGAGTAGAAGAGCTAAAGCCACCAAATTTTGTATGAAGACTTCTAGCAGATCAAGTATATTTCAAATTTTGAGCACGCACCCTCCCGCCACCACATTAAAAATTGTTGAATAACTCTAACAATTTTAAAGCTACCAAGCTCATATTTTGCAGTGTATGTGCCCAATATCTACAATCCCTGAAAGTTTCATAAAGATCGGATAATAAATGGCAGAGCTATAAAGGTTATAAAAACGTTGCATACTTTTTGGCTCTTCATGCGTTTTTTCTGACACAATGTTGAAATGGTCACATTAATGCTAATGCTCTGTTAATTAACATAGGGAAGGGCTATTAAACACTAATTGCCCTGAGTATCGGGTATATCGAAGTCGGGCAGGACCGACTTTAACTTACGCTCATGTTTTAAACGTGTTTTTAAATTTAAGCAGATTTACAATTTACTGTTAATCTAACAAAATAAAGAATTATTTTTTAAAATTACATTTTTAATAAAGTTTTTATTTCAAATTTAAAAATCGAAATTTTTAAATCTAATTTCTAAAACGCTTTTAAAATGTAAAATATTTCAAGTATCGAAAAAATTCAAAATCATATTCTTTTTATTTCTTGCAAAGAAACCTGCGAAAAGGAAACTAAAATTACAAATTTTTATTTGGCTTGCCCAAACTTTATCTTAAAAAAATTCGAACCTCCAAAACTCTTAGAACTAAATATAGGAAAAAGATAATTATGAAAAATAGTGCTAGATTCAAACAAAGTTAACCATAATTTTAGAAAATCCGAAATAAAATATATGGTATAAAAATCGCACAATTTCAATATGTCTTCTTCTTTTTTTTGATTAGGTTCTTTTGTGAGAGTCCAAAAAGTATTAGCCCTAAGCCTTCTGATTAATTCTCACAGAGCTTAAAAAAAACTATTGCGTGATTTCTTACCACCATTACAGCGTGCCTGCTCACCACTATCGATAACATTAATCGATATATGGTATGTAAGTCCAAATGGTTCATCGCTAACTTACAGCCGGGTCATATTTGTGGTTAGGTCCAGGGGGAACGCGCTAAATTTTTATTTTTCTTTTGTTTAAACGAATTGGCTTGGCGTCCCCTCACCGCCCGTACCCTAACATCTAAAGCCACCACTGCCATAACAGAATGCACAGCATTCTACTCAAAATTACTGCCGCGGTACTGCCCAGTTTGGCCTTAATCTTTGTAGCCGCTTTGCTTAGTTATAAATTATATGTAAATATACGGTAAGTTTGCAGTTAAGATAGTGGAAGAGATAACTTACAATACTTTTCAATCCAACTCTATCTTGCCACACTCTTGCAGTTCCCGCTTTGATGCCAAGGTGAATTGCTGGTTCTGCAATGAAAACACGCGCGTTCCTTATACCCAAAGCAACAGCTGGACCTGTCCACATTGCGAACAATACAATGGCTTCACCAAGGATGGCGACTATAATAGGGATTTGCTAAGCCAACGAGATGCCAGCAAGAATGGCTCCTCCAGCTACTCCCAAGGCAGTTCATATTATGCGGGAACGAATGGTCTGTGCGATCAGTGCAATGAGGCGCAGCGTCTAAAGGTGGAAAAGTTGGCACAATTTGAGCCCAAACAGGAGTCTAAATTCGAGCAGGAGCTAAAGATTTACAAGTAAGTAGATTGAGTTTCTTGCGAGGACTCTTTCAATTGTTGGGAGAGGAACAGAGCTAAGTTAAATACGTGGTGTCTGCCTTGCGCGTCACTCTTAAAAAATGCCGCTCGCCGGCTTTATTGCTGCTCGTCGAAGCGATTGAGCACAGTGCTCCTCAACATCATTTAGGTTTAACTAAAATGACGTAAGAAACTTTGAATGCAGTTTGAGTTTGACATGCTCGACTGTAAAGTATTCTTTGGTGAGCAAAACCAAAATCTAACGGAACGTAACGTGAATAGTTACCTTTTATAGTTTATTTGGCGACCTTTCTAATGTTTAATAAGTAATGAGTTTAGCTGGCTCGAGTTAAAAAAAGTTGCGATTGCTCCACACGTTCCAGTGCACAGCAGCCAAATGGCCTAGCTAACGCGACGCAAGGTCGACACATCCACCATGAATCATCTCGAACGAGAGCTTGACAGTGCGACAGGAACTCAGCTTCTTGCCATTGTTTCGTCCCTTCAACATCAGCGTGCAGGTCAGCCGGTCCACAATGGGGCACAGGTGGCGTTCACCAGCATAAATCGATGACCAAAAATCGACTAATTTTGTTAGATTGTGCTGGTGAACAGGCGTGATGTGCAATCATGATTGCTAATTTTCGTGATTGTGTTAGATCTAAATCCATCAAAGTATTTCTTTGTTAGATTAATTTGATTTTGTGATTGTTATCGATAGCAAACAGCTGACAGCAATAAGCAAAGAATTAATTTTGTGAAAATTAAAACAAAATGGGCAAGGAATCGTCTTTGCTTCTTGCAGTTTGAATGTTGGCAAAACGGGAGTACCAAAAAGCCCTCAATGGAGTAGCCAATGTTCTTAATCCAGGTGCCTACACCCACGCACACCGCGTCCCATTCCCTGAGTCCCATTTGCAGCTTTAAATACGTCTCGCATGTCTGCCACACCACCGGCACCCGCTTGCCCAGCTCTGCCCTAAAGATGACTCGCTTCACCGAGGTGTGTATGACTTGTGCCTCCTCCGGTATGGCCTGCAGCACCTCCAGCATGATTCAGAGCTGCACATCTTCACTGACATTTGGTATATGCTGCTGCTGGAACGTATTGATCACCTCAACGTCACGCGACCAATCCTCCTGCAGCATGTGCACTATGCAATGCAAAGACGATGCAGCACAATCTTGGGTCCTCCCGCAAACTGCACAATGGTCTCGAGTGTTCGTGCTCTGCATCTCATCCAAATCGGTTGAGAGAGAGCTTCCTCCGAGTCTATCATGGAGCTGCAAGAAGGCCCCCCAGTTGATTCCTGAAACCTGGCCGCATGAAACTCCTTAATGGAGAGCATCTGCAAGGCGTTCTCCTCTTCGCTTACAAGTAGCCAATCTATTTTTAAGACAAAAATCTCGAAAAGGCTCGATACTTAGTATCTTTACACTTTTTCACATTAACGACTGATTTTTTGAACATACGCAAACCCATGTTAAATGTGGTAATTTTTATACTCTGTACCAGAGGTACACAGAGTATATTAAGTTTGTGCAAAAGTCTCCGTCTGTCCCTATGAACAAACAGATCTCACAGATGGTAAGATATAGAGGTTTCACATGTATGGAACATATGTTTCTTACACTTGGAGGCAGATCAAGTTTATTTTCAATTTTGGCCACGCCCCCTTCCGCCTCCGCAATGTCGAAAAAACGTCACATCTCCCACAGTTTTATAGATAGAAGGTTCGTTCCTTCTGGACATATTTAGTATTCGGGATTCTTTATCGATCCACTGAAGGGATTTTAAAGATCGGATGAACGATATTCGAGTTATAAGGAAAACAAAAATTATGAACAGCACCGGTCGCAACGGTAATGGGCAGCACTTCACAGGTACAGAGTATGTTATAGTCGGGCTTGACCGACTATCTTTCTTGTTTTCTCATGTGTTATGTTGTTGCTTCGTAAACTTTTGGATTTACGCTTTAACGCATTGCCATTTTACGAGGGCAAGTGAATACCCTCATACTTAACAATCACATCTACAGACTCCAACTTATATAGTTCCATCATAGTTGACACATATGCTGTGCTAGTTGTCGCCTCGAGAACTGCAAAAGTGGCACAAAACCTAAAATCAACAAACATATCATTATGTGCAGTGCAGAGGTGTAGTTTTGTTCTCTTTTGGCTTAGTTTTGTATAGCAAAAAGGCAACGAGAGAGTAAGCTCACATCTCGCTAGGCTCTCGTTAAACAAGCTTGAAAGAAAATGAAGGTGGCTCACTCAACCGTTACCGAAGCATGAGTGAATGATTGGGTATACCCGAAAGTTAAGTGCAGCAATCTAATATGATTAGAAAGGAACATTTATGTACAAAAGTTGCAAAGTCTTTGAGGTACAACAGAAGGAGATGAAAGCAACATTGATACGTCCTAGAGATAAAAAGGTGTTGAGAGTTTTCGAAAATGCCTAGATCCCTTTTTGTCTAAGTTACTTGCTTAAGCAGACTAGGATGGGTCAGCGTTCGTCGTTTCGACGACGCTTTTTTACATATTACTGTTATTCTCTTTTTTCTTTGTTTGGTTGTGCTGATTAACATTGAGAGGAACTCGGCTTTTGTCCATTTTGTTAATATATTTAACTTTCTCCTTTCCCACAGAGACCAACTGGAACAGCAGTTCCGTTTGTGCACCAGCTGTGAGCGTCACGTTAACCAAGTCCTGCGTGAAATGAAGAAAATGGTCTTGGGTTCAAAGTTCCTCAATTTCATCATCAAAGGCGCCGCCCTGCTAAAGCAGCCGCATTTCAATCGCCTGGCCCTGGTGCAGCGGCAAAAGAAGCTGCAACGCTATCAAAGTATGATGACTCTAATCACTGTGTTGCATTTGATGTGTCTACTATGTTGCCTTCCCACGGCCAAAAGGGAGCAGTTCAATGCCTGTGTGGGTGAACAATTGGCTGGTCCCTTGTTCTTTCTCTACAGTCATGTGCTGGCCTTGATGCGTGTGCTGCTCAGCACAGTGGGTTCAGCCCTGGAGGAGCACCCCAGCACAGCCAAATTGTTGTTATACGCACGTACGCTGGGCAAGCTTCTGCTATACTCGCTGGGAATGGGTCAGCAGGCCAGTTTCAGCTCCTGCTTCAGCAGTTTGTATCCCTATTTGATGTTGGGTATGAGTTTTCTGCATATACTCAGCGATGGCTTGAAATTGACACGGTTTGCGGTCTTACTAATGCTGTGGAGTGGCAAACTTCTCTTGAAGGATTATGTGGATGAGGGCAGCTTAATGGTAAGGCTCTGGGAACTAACAATTTGAATGGTTTTCTAAAAAGTTTTTACTCATTTTTTTTAGCTGATATTTAGTGCCTTGACTTTGCTACTACTGGTAACCAATCGTGCCAATTTGTTGCTGCAATCCACTCACAATGAGTCGACGGGTGACAGTTTCCATCGTTTGTGCCGGGATGAGTGCATCAGCGATGAGGAGAGCATCAGTTTGTTGAGCCAACAGTTGAGTTGTAGTAATGCCAGCAGCGTGAATTCTCTACAAACTTTGAGACACAGAAGCCCCTCGGTGTTATCGCTGGATTCACTGCATCTGTCCCAGCCACAACCGCTGAGACCAAAGCAGCCGCAGCAGCTGCAACAGCCACTGCCACTGCCTTCATCCTATGCCAGCGTCTATTCCACGGCGCGTCCTTTACGCTCCCCGCAACCAGCACCACAACAACTGCTGATGCCCTCACGCCTGTTGCCCCTGAACCGAAATGTAAATGCCTGGGTAGCAGCCAGTCAGGCGATGAATCAGCCACTGCATACGGAACATTTGATGCAACAACAGACACTGCAGCAGCAGCAGCAGCAGCAACTCTCACGCACTAGCTCTCAATCCTCGGGCTTTGAGTCACAGGCGCCACCGCCGCCGCCACCCACCAATTATTATTCCTCTCAGCCTGCCTTCAGCGATTATGGCTGGTCCCGACCTTTACCCACTCCCCTGTCCGTGCATCCCACTGAACTCAGCTATGCACGTCCACCCACCATTCAGCCGGGCGATTTGCTACGCAAATGGATTGAAACCAGCTCTCGCGCCTCGAGCAATCGACAAATGGCCAACTAACTCAATTTTTACCTGCTTTTATTTATATCTACCAACACCAGCACAGATGCTATATCCAAGGACCTTTTGATCTAGTTGACTTAACAAAATTTATTCGTCTACTTAGTTTAACAAATTATTTAGTACATTTTCAATTGTTGAAAAACTCACGCTTTTTTCTTTACATTTTTAATTTAAGTTTATTTTTACAAAAATAAAAACTGGATTTTTTGGATTTATGAAATGTTGGTGGAAAAAAGTGTTCAAAACTAGAGCTGACCCCAGCACTGACCCTAGAGCAAAAGCAAAAGCTATAGCTCAAATTCGGAATACAGATAGAATTGGAAAAAGCTATTGAAATGGCAAAAAAAGGAATAGTTATAAAAGCAGATTAGAGGAAATTGCATAAACATCCTAGCACAAGGAAGGCTTGGAGACTCCTGAAATCTTAGAAATTAGCAAGTTACACCACACAAAACGCTTCTTTCAAGAATCCGTAATAAATCAGCTTCCAAAAGAATCTGAAATGCGCGAATCAAGTATTTCTTGCAACTAGTAACAAAAACGTAGCCAGTTTTGAGAAAATGTGTTGACAAATATAAAATTCATTGCGGGAGATACGAATGGAACAATTTTTGAGAAGATTAACTTGTGCCCTGTTCCGGTCTTCTTTACAATAACAACAACTCCACAGCTCAACTGGTGGTCGCGAATACCCTAAATACAACATTGAGGCAACTCTCTTTTAATGATAACAGACGTCGTATGATTATCAATACTGCGCTCGATACCTGTACGAATATGTATAAAAGAATTGTATTCAATAAACTCTCTCTCTCACTCTTGCGTTAATATTTAAGCGAACAAGCTCTGGTTCTCTTCTACTACGGATCTCGAGATCTAAAACAGGTTATGGGCCCAGGATGACTAGAGCCAGAAATAACTGAAGAGCAGAGTGTAATTGAGAACAAGTGTCATTCCTTTCTGTGAAGGAAAAGAAGGCTAAATAAATTTAAATATGTGTGATTATTTGGGTACAAGATTAGTTCTACAATTTGTACAATTGTAGATGAAGAGTATGCTCATTCACCAAGAACTTTGGCCAGGCCAATCGATGATAAGTCTGCCAAATATATTGAGGGGAGATCACAAAACAAGAACGCGTTGGTTGTAATAACCTTATCAATAAAAACTTTTGAAACCGGTCATATAAAAAATTGTGAATCCGCCACACTCGCGTGAAATACATTAAAAACAGTCCACATGCTCATCGTTCCTTCCTCTATCACATTCGTCGGTTAATTTTACTTTTAAGAAACTGAATTTTTTGTAATTCAAGCTGCTCCACAATGTTCACAAAACTTTTAATTTACTGCTCCATGCCTTCACTTTCGTGCAATCTCATTAATAACAATGTAACTTTTCTCACTCGCAGGCATCAACTCGCTGGTTTTACAAATACCATTCGTTAAAGTAAAAACACTGCTTACCCAAATGCTCACAAATTAAAATTTATATACTCTGTACCAGAGGTACACAGAGTATATTAAGTTTGTGCAAAAGTATGTAACAGAAGGAAGCATCTCCGACCCTATAAAGTGTATATATTCTTGATCAGCATCAACAGCCGAATCGATCTAGCCATGTCCGTCTGTCCGTATGACCAAACAGATCTCAGAGATGGTAAGAGATAGAGGTTTGACATGTATGGGATATATGCTTCTTATAATTGCAGGCAGATCAAGTTTATTTTTTCCCTCCCCCGCAAATTGGAATAAAACGTCATATCTCTTACAGTTTTATAGATAGAAGGTTCGTTCCTCTGCCTAATGAAAAAGCCAAACTCCAGTCTCTTTCGCGTTACTTCTTCCTTTAAACATACTTCAGTAGTCTTCTCACCCTTAGACAATCATACTCATAATTTTTCAATATTTTTTCAACTTTTTTCCTTATCTAAGTAGGTTTTTAGTTAGTTTTTTTCCCCCTCATCAACATATCATTGAAATTTGATTGTCAAATTCTATGGATTTTCTAGGCCCTCAACTAAAATTCCTAGAGAGTTCAGTTCAAACTTACAGGTCGACATGCAAACATGTCTCCTAAAAAGAAAAAATTCTCAGTAAAAAAAATTTAGGAAAAAAAGTACAAAATTTAAACGTGTTTTTTTTCGGAGCTTCAATTTGTTTATTTTACACATTTCACACTTTTCACAAATCACGTGAGTAAAGAAAACGCAGTCCGAGGAGGAGATATTGGTACAATAGTGATTTTCACTTGCAGTTTCATCGCCTGAGGAGTTCTTTACACGTGACTGGTTGCTGTTACACATTTTATACACAATGGGTAAGAATAACTGACTAATCCATCGAAACCTCTTCTATCAAGTCTTTCTCATCGCTTCAGTTGATTGCGTTGTGACTGGAAATCGCTTAAATTTTGAGAATCCACCCTTTACGTTTCAAATCTGAGGCATTTTCTATTTTATCTTCTGGTCGGGCTCACTTACATATAAGTGAACAAAATTTTATGAGCTGTGAGTATAAAATCAAAGTAATACTTGGTGAATGGTTTCTTAAGTTTTATCTGCAGATTGCTGTAAAACCAAACAAGTCCAATCAAAAATTGAGTGTTCAATGGGATATGCTGTTGCCTGTTGTTGACTAAATTTAATAGTTTCGATATGACTTATACGATTGTCATGTGATTTTCATATGCAGTCTCATTCCCCTGCGGTGTTCTTTATATTTGCCAAGTTGTTTTTATACATTGGGTAAGAATAACTGACTAATCCATCGAAGCTTCTTATCAAGTCCTTCCCTTCGCCTCAGTTGATTGCATTATAACTGGAAACTGCTTAAATTTGGAGAATCTTACCCTTTACGTTTCAAATCCGAGTTGTGAGTATAAAATCAAAGTAATACTTGTTGAATGGTTTCTTATAATATTTTAACTGCAGATGCTGCAAAACTGAGTGTTCAATGGGATATGCTGTTGCCTGCATTGTACCTGGAAACCGCTTAAATTTGGAGAATCTTACCCTTTACGTTTCAAATCCCAGGCATTTTTTATTATGAGTTGTAAGTATAAAATCAAAAAAATACTTGGTGAATGGTTTCTTATTAAGTTTTATCTGCAGATTGCTGTAAAACCAAACAAGTCCAATCAAAAATTGAGTGTTCAATGGGATATGCTGTTGCCTGTTGTTGACTAAATTTAATAGTTTCGATATGACTTATACGATTTGTATGTGATTTTCATATGCAGTATCATTACCCTGTGGTGTTCTTCATATTTGCCAAGCTGCGTTTACACATTGGGTAAGAATAACTGACTAGTCCATCGAAGCTTCTTCTATCAAGTCCTTCCCTTTGCTTCAGTTGGTTGCATTGTAACTGGAAACCGCTTAAATTTGGAGAATCTTACCTTTTACGTTTCAAATCCGAGGCATTTTATATTTTATCTTATAGTCGGTCCCACTAAAATGTGAACAAAATTTTGAGTTGTGAGTATAATATCAAAGTAATACTTGGTGAATGGTTTCTTATAATATTTTAACTGCAGATGCAAAATCTTAGCAAGTCCAATTAAAAACTGAGTGTTCAATGGGATATGCTGTTGCCTGTTGTTGACTAAATTTAATAGTTTCGATATGACTTATACGATTGTCATGTAATTTTCATTTGCAGTTTAATCCCCCTGTGGTGTTCTTTACACATTTTATACACAATGGGTAAGAACAGCTGAATAATCCATCGAAGCCTCTTTTATCAAGTCCTTCCCTTTGCTTCAGTTGGTTGCATTGTAACTGGAAATCGTTTAAATTTTGAGAATCTTATCCTTTGCGTTTCAAATCCGAGGCATTTTATATATTATCTTATGGTCGGTCCCGCCTAGAAGTGAAATAAAATTATCAGTCGTGAGTATAAAGTCAAAGTATTACTTTGGAATGGTTTCTTATTAAATTTTATCTGCAGATGTTGTAAGTCCTTAGCAAGTCGAATCAAAAATTGTGTTCAATGGAAAATGCTGTTGCCTGTTGTTGACTAAATTTTATAGTTTCGATATGATTTATACGACTATCATGTGGTGTTTTATGTTGTGTGGAGTGTCACAACAACACACAATTAATAAATGAAGCGAAAAAAAAAATGCTGACAAATGATATTTTTAATATTGGGAGCAGTTCTCGGTTAACTTTATCCTAACAGAATAAAAGGATGATAAGGATTTAGTGTAGAAGGTGTGTGTATTATGCTGATAACAGGTTTACTCTTGATAAAGCTGTAAAGATGAGCATGTAGCATTTTAAACATAGCGCTACAGCCCAAAAAGTGTAGGGTCTGTCGACATTTGGGTGGTTCAGCGGTAAGTAAAATACGACTTACTCCTTATATCTATTGAAGCTAGAACTGGTTTTGGTAAAGATCTAAAAAGGTGCACTTTTTCAGGAATGACTGTTTTTATTTTGTGCTATAGGCACAAAGCACAATTTGATGCTCCCAATCAGAGATATGCAAGAGTGCCTGTTTTCTTGACTCGAGTATACTTGTTGTAAATGCGTCTTGGGTATGATTTCCACTCAGAATATGTAATCGGTTCATATACTCACTCATCGGATTAGTATTTCAGTGACTGGTCTCAGTTTTGAGCGGGTGTCAAATATACTTGTACCTACTTTGAGGGACACCGCACGATACTTTCGTCTTTGAGTGGGCGGTCTCACACAGACTTTGCAGGTTACATACCAATTTTACTCAGACAACAAAGAGGAATACGCAAATTACCCGGTGTTTTGAGCTCACATTCTACCAATACTTAAGTATTACTTGAGTATTGCTTTTCGCATTAGTTGGTTTCTAAAGCACGCCTCACGTTTGCCTACGCAGGGTAGGGAAAGGCATTTCCGACTTAAATAAGTAAATAAGTATAAATAAGTATAGTCTTCTCACCCTTAATCACTCATACTCATAATTTTCCAAATTTTTATTCAGCTTTTTACCTTACCTAAGTAGGTTTTTAGTTAGTTTTTCCCCCCCCTCATCAACATATCATTGAAATTTGATTGTCAAATTCTATGGATTTTCAAGGCCCTCAACTAAAATTCCTAGAGAGTTCAGTTCAAACTTACAGGTCGACATGCAAACATGTCTCCTAAAACGAAAAAATTCTCAGTAAAAAAAATTTAGAAAAAAAAGTAAAAAATTTAAACGTGTTTTCTTCGGAGCTTCAAATTTGTTTATTTTACACATTTCACACTTTTCACAAATCACGTGAGTAAAGAAAACGCAGTCCGAGGAGGAGATATTGGTACAATAGTGATTTTCACTTGCAGTTTCATCGCCTGAGGAGTTCTTTACACGTGACTGGTTGCTGTTACACATTTTATACACAATGGGTAAGAATAACTGACTAATCCATCGAAACCTCTTCTATCAAGTCTTTCTCATCGCTTCAGTTGATTGCGTTGTGACTGGAAATCGCTTAAATTTTGAGAATCCACCCTATACGTTTCAAATCTGAGGCATTTTCTATTTTATCTTCTGGTCGGGCCCACTTACATATAAGTGAACAAAATTTTATGAGCTGTGAGTATAAAATCAAAGTAATACTTGGTGAATGGTTTCTTATTGAGTTTTAATTGCAGATTGCTGTAAAACCAAACAAGTCCAATCAAAAACTGAGTGTTCAATGGGATATGCTGTTGCCTGTTGTTGACTAAATTTAATAGTTTCGGAAGTCATCGGCTTCTTCATCGTCTTTAACTAAACCCTATTATATTTCGATATGACTTATACGATTTGTAATGCTGATTTTTACTGCAGTGCGAAAACTCAAAGTCCAATCAACTGAGTGCAATGTTCTTGCTGTTGTTGACTAAATTTAAGAGTTCGAATGACTTATATTGATTTTATATGAGTATCATTACCCTGTGGTGTTCTTCATATTTGCCAAGCTGCGTTTACACATTGGGTAAGAACAGCTGAATAATCCATCGAAGCCTCTTTTATCAAGTCCTTCCCTCTGCTTCAGTTGGTTGCATTGTAACTGGAAATCGTTTAAATTTGGAGAATCTTATCCTTTACGTTTCAAATCCGAGGCATGTTCTATTTTATCTTATGGTCGGTCCCTCCTATTAGTAAACAAAATTATCAGTGGTGAGTATAAAGTCAAAGTATAACATTGTGAATGGTTTCTTATTAAATTTTATCTGCAGATGTTGCAAGTCCTTAGCAAGTCGAATCAAAAATTGTGTTCAATGGGAAATGCTGTTGCCTGTTGTTGACTAAATTTAATAGTTTTGATATGATTTGTACGACTCGTGTGGTTAATGTTGTGGTGTCACAACACACAATTAATAAATGAAGCGAAAAAAAAAATGCTGACAAATATTTTTAATATTGGGAGCAGTTCTCGGTTAACTTTATCCTAACAGAATAAAAGTATTATAAGGATTTTACTTCTTTTTAGTGTAAGGTGTGTGTATTGTGCTAATGACAGGTTAACTCTTGATAAAGCTGTACAGATGAGCATGTACCGTTTTAAACATAGCGCTACAGCCCAAAAATCGTAGGTCCGGCCGCCATTTTAGCCGAACTGCTTTTGGGTGGTTCTGCGGTAAGTTAAATACGACTTACTCCTTACTTCTATTAGAGCTGGAGTTGGTTTTGGTAAAGATCATCTAAAAAGGAACACGTTTTCAGGAATGTAAAAGTAAAATCGGCTTGTCAAGATGACAACAGCCCCAAGGGGCCAAAGCCGAGCCTCTCTCAATCTCTTAGCTTGTGCGCTTCTAATTTTAGCACAAGAGAAAGCGACCTACAGTTTAACGCCGAATCCGAACGGCAGTTTTTGAGAGGCTTTTCATGGCTAATTACTGCAATGCTGGCGCCAACAGCAAGAGGTGTGGCCGGGTGTAAAGTTTTATTCAAAGAAAAAAACTTTTCGTTAGATGTTCCGATTCGGGATTGAACCCACGACCTCATGCTCAGCAGTCGCGCACACTAACCACTGAGCCACTCCGGCTCAGGAATGACAGGTTCTATTTCGTGCTATAGGCACAAAGCATAATTTGATGGTGTTTTTTAAATTGTATACTTGATATTTCGTTGTTTCGAATACGCATTTTTTAAAGCTTACGAAGCAGACTCCAAGTTCATTGTTAGTTGTTTTGACTTGTAGGAGGTGACCCAGAAATCTCAAATTTTCGTACGAACGATTGGCTTTTATACTAAACCAGAAGGAGGCCGCCAAAATATAAAGAGATAAATATTATATATATTCTACATCTGTCTAGTCCACAAATGTCAAAACAGATCTGACTTTGGCGGCTATTTGTAAAAATAAGAGCATCTTCCAATACGGTGACTTCTTTTGGCCCCGGTGACTTCTTTTTGCCCACCTTGTACTTTACTACGGGTAAAGTAACACGCTTCTTGTAAATATACATGAAATAAACAACACAACATTGTGTCAACTTTCTTTTAATGTAAACAGAAATCATTTGATAATCGATACTGCGCTTGATACTTATACGAATATGTATAAATGGAATTTAATTTTACACTATGACTAATTTTCAAGCAAACAAGCTCTGGTTCTATTATTTCCTCTACGATACTCGAGATGTACAACGGATTATGGGCCCAGGCTGACTAGAGCTAGAAATAGAAGAACATAGTGTAATTGAGAACTGTGTAAAAAAAGCCTAAGTAAATTAAAATTATTCTGTGTGATAATTTGGGATGAGTTCTATGTACATATCCACCCAGCATTTGAAAGATCGTTTTAACAAAAATCACCTTGATCCGGAATGTCCTGGAAATCTGTAGAGAGTTTGGCCTCGGTAGGTTTGCAAATCGCTCGATAAATCTGTCGGTGTCCCAGAACTTCGTGAGATTTCGCATTCTTCGAAACTCACGTTCGAAAGGTTTGTGTATAAGATTATGGTCCTACTACAAAAACAGTGATAAATAGCGTGGGTTCGTGAAGTCGCTATTGGTTGATAGGTGTATTGGCTGGTTTGTGTATTCTAATCTCCAAACAAAATAGGAGAGGTTTTGGGTTGGAATTTGGTTGCAAGAGATTTCTGGGACACCACCGAATGAGTCTTTTTCAAAACCTTTTAATGATTAAAAAGAGATTCAGACCTAACGATTAACAGAAGATTACGCATGAATATGCTTAAAGTGTGATTTATTGATTTATGACTTGAAAAGAACTCGCAAAATGATTAAAAATGGATTCGAAACTGGTCAGAAAAACTTGTTTAAAGCGGCTCTTCAAGAAGAGTCGCGGCTTCGGTAGCATTTTCTCCCGACAAAAGTATCATTTATGATCAGAAATCGAGCGCATTCATGAGTATTTTGATCAGACCAAGGACTCGAAAACGACTCGAATGTGATAAAAGATTTCATAAAATGTTTGCTGGATAAGACCAACTAGAATTCCTGGTGTGTTCACATCAAAAGTGTGCTAATTCACTACGAACTTTGGCCAGTCGTAACGAAAATTTTCGTACGATTTTGCCTAGCTTGCTAAGAGCATGATAACGTATAACTCCTCTTGCAACTTAATGCTAATTTGCTGAAAGTTTCTCCAAAATGTTCACAAAACTTTTACTTTACTCCTGCATGCCTTCACTTTCGTTCATTCGAATGAATAACAATTTCTTAAATAATGTAACTTTTATCACTCGCTGGCATCTACTCGCTAATTCTACAATGGCCATTCGTTAAAGTAAAATCACTGCTTACCCAAACTGTTTTACTGACTACTCGCTAGTGTTACAGGTTCATCAAGGAACTATGCGTAGATTTTATCATTAGTTACTAAGGTATTAAAAAGAATTAAAGTTAATTGATATGTTTACTCGCTTGAACTACTCGTTAGGGTTATCAACCTCTCGCTACTTTTCATTTTTGGTAGCTTCTACTGTTTTTTGAAATAAATATACAAATTCAAATACTCGCTGCTTAATTGAAAAGCCAAACTCCAGTCTCTTTCGCGTTACTCCTTCCTCTAAGCCAGAGGGTGGCAAAAAATACATTTTCCTTTTTGCATTGGTGTGTGAGAGAGCAGCACAAAAATTGCTCCCAATTTCAGTAGCAACGACTGCGTCGCGGCGTAGGAATGCACCGCGCTTGAACAGCTTATACTGTGGGTGTCGGAGCAGCGCTGCCTTGAGATTTTTTGTATGCACACGAGATAGGAATGTGCTTGCCCCTGCTCTAAACATACTTCAATAGTCTTCTCACCCTTAAACACTCATGCTCATAGTTTTACAAATTTTTGCAGCTTTTTACCTTATCTAAGTAGGTTTTTAGTTAGTTTTTTTTCCCCCACATCAACATATCATTGAAATTTGATTGTCAAATTCTAGGCCCTCTACTCACATTTGTATAGAGTTCAGTTGTAACTTACTGGTCGACATGAAAACATCATGTCTTCTAAAAAGAAAAAATTCTCAGTAAAAATAATTTAGGAAAAAAAATACAACAAAATTTAAACGTATTTTTTTTGGGCTTTTAAAAGTGGTTTTCTTTTACACATTTCACACTTTTCACAAATCACGTGAGTAAAGAAGAAGCAGTCCAAGGAGGACATGTTGGTACTATAATAATTTCCATTTGCAGTTTCATACTACACTGCTGTTTTTTACACATATGTGGTGGCTGCTTCTACATTTTATACTCTATATTGGGGTAAGTATCACTGACTAATCCATGGAAGCCTCTTTTATCAAGTCCTTTTCTTAGCTCGCATTGTAACTGGAAATGAATTAATTGAAGAATCTTACCCTTTACGTTTCAAATCGAGGCATTTCTCTTATGGTTAGAAGTGAACAAAATTATAGAGTTGTGAGTATAAAATCAAAGTATTACTTGGTGAATAGTTTCTTATAATATTTTATATGCAGATACAGTAAAATTTTAGCAAAGTCCAACAAAAATTGAGTGTTCAATGGGAAATGCTGATGCCGGTTCTTGATGCCTAGTAAAATTTAATAGTTTCGATATGATTTATAAGACTGTCTTGTGGTGTTTCTACGTTGTGAGGTGTCACAACACACAAATATTAAAATGAAACGAAAAAAGTGCTGACAAATGATATTTTAAATATTGGAATTAAAGGATTATAATTTTTTACTTCTTTTTAGTGTAAGGTGTGTAAATTGTGCTATTGACAGTTAAACTCTTGTTAAAGCTATACAGATGAGCATGTACCATTTTAAACATAGCGCTACAGCCCAAAAATCTTAGGTCCGGTCGCCATTTTAGCCGAGCTGCTCTTGGGTGATTCTGCGGTAAGTAAAATACGACTTACTCGTTACTTCTGTTGGAGCTGGAATTGGTTTTGGTAAAGATCATCTAAAAATGAACACGTTTTCGGGAATGACAGTTTTTTATTTTGTCTTTTTTTGTAAAGAGTTACATAAACCCAAAACAACATGGTTTGATGCCAGGTCGCTCAACCACATCTAATTTAGCAGTATTTAGCAATTATTGCATTAGTTCCTTTGGTAAGGGCTGTCAAGTTGATGTTATACAGATTTTTCCAAGGCATTTGATAAAGTTCGTCATCATGCACTACTTGCAAAGCTTGTTAAACTAGGACTTCATTCCTCGCTATTATGCTGGATTGAATTCTACTTGGACCACCTGACTTAAAGAGTCAAAATCAACAGCTCGCTTTCTAGTCCACAAGTGTCTACTTCTGGCCTTCCACAGGGGAGTGCGCTTCGACCTTTACTTTTCATTATTTTTGTTAATGACATTTGTTTGAGTATTCATAACGCTGAGTTTCTGCTTTATGCCGATGATCTGAAATTTTTTCGATCTATTAAAAACTTAAGTGACAGTAGCTTATTACAAAGCGACCTAGATAGGGTCAGCTTTTGGTGTGCACACAACCTATTTCCACTTAACCTAAGCAAGTGCTTTACTGTCAGATATAGCGAATGCCAATACAACATAACTGCGACTTATTCAATCGCCAATCAAATTTTATTGAGACAGGATGAGGCCATTGATTTGAGAGTAAAGTTCGACATAAATTTCTTTTTAATGAGCACTTGAACTATATTTTTCCTAAAGCCTATTCAATGTTTGGTTTTGTTAAACGCAATGCCAGCCAATTTATGGAGCCTTACACCAGGCTGAGCCTTTATTCTGCACTTGTTCGTTTCAAGTTGGAATACGCTTCACTTATTTAGAACCCCTTTGGTGCAATTCATATAAAGAGGCTAGAATGGGTACAGAAAATTTTTTTTTAAAATTTGCGCTTTTACCTCTCAACTTTTCTGACCCTTTGCCGCCTTCTATTAGAAGGAGTGTCCTGTTGCATCTCTCAACCCTGGAGGATCGGAGAATCATTGCGTCTCTAATGTTTTTAAATGGCATTGTATTAAGCTGTATTGATTGTCCTTTCTTGTTAGGCAAGATAAGCTTTAGTGTACCAAGTAGGAGTCTCAGATACTTTCAACCCTTTTCTCACCAAATTTGCTGAACCAACTATTCCTTTAATGAACCTATTTGTAGATCTCTTGAAAATTTTAATTACTTGCCCTTTAGCATGCGTTTTGACTTCGACTCCAACAAATCGATAGTAAAGAAATTGCTAGCTGAGTATTTTTCGTCCAAAAGGCAACAAATTTTTTTTTATTTTATAATTTAGGTTAATGCTAGTGAACTCTGTCCATTTGGCGAATAAATATATGTAAAGCCAAGCAGTTGTAGTTCGAAACCGTTTATACGAAAATCTCACATAAGTTTCAAGTGTACTTTTACTTAGAGTTAGCGGTTCATCAAGGAATTATGCTCAGATTTTATCATTAGTTACCAAACGTATAAAAAGTATTAAAGTTAATTGAAATGTTTACTCGCTTGAACTACTCGTTAGGGTTATCAACCTCTCGCTACTTTTCATTTTTGGTAAATTTTACTGTTTTTTGAGATAAGTAAACAAATTCAAATACTCGACGTTTAATTGAAAAGCCAAACTCTAGTCTCTTTCGCATTACTTCTTCCTATAAACATATTTCAATAGTCTTCTCACCCTTAAACACTCATTCTCATAATTTTCCAAATTTTTTTTTCAGCTTTTTACCTTATCTAAGTAGGTTTTTAGTTAGTTTTTTCCCCCCCTCATCATCATATCATTGAAATTTGATTGTCAAATTCTATGGATTTTCAAGGCCCTCAACTAAAATTCCTAGAGAGTTCAGTTCAAACTTACAGGTCGACATGCAAACATGTCTCCTAAAAAGAAAAAATTCTCAGTAAAAAAAATTTAGGAAAAAAAGTACAAAATTTAAACGTTTTTTTTCGGAGCTTCAAATTTGTTTATTTTACACATTTCACACTTTTCATAAATCACGTGAGTAAAGAAAACGCAGTCCGAGGAGGAGATATTGGTACAATAGTGATTTTCACTTGCAGTTTCATCGCCTGAGGAGTTCTTTACACGTGACTGGTTGCTGTTACACATTTTATACACAATGGGTAAGAATAACTGACTAATCCATCGAAAGCCTCTTCTCTCAAGTCTTTCTCATCGCTTCAGTTGATTGCGTCGTGACTGGAAATCGCTAAATTTTGAGAATCCACCCTATACGTTTCAAATCTGAGGAGACTTACATATAAGTGAACAAAATTTTATGTGCTGTGAGTATAAAATCAAAGTAATACTTGGTGAATGGTTTCTTATTGAGTTTTAATTGCAGATTGCTGTAAAACCAAACAAGTCCAATCAAAAATTGAGTGTTCAATGGGATATGCTGTTGCCTGTTGTTGACTAAATTTAAGAGTTTCGATATGACTTATACGATTGTCATGTGATTTTCATATGCAGTTTCATTCCCCTGTGGTATTCTTTTTATTTGCCAACCTGCTTTTACACATTGGGTAAGAATAACTGACTAGTCCATCGAAGCTTCTATCAAGTCCTTCCCTCCGCCTCAGTTGATGCGTTGTAACTCTTTTAACATTGGGTAAGAATAACTGACTAATCCATCGAAGCTTCTTCTATCAAGTCCTTCCCTTCGCCTCAGTTGATTGCATTGTAACTGGAAACCGCTTAAATTTGGAGAATCTCACCCTTTACGTTTCAAATCCGAGGCATTTTTTATTATGAGTTGTGAGTATAAAATCAAAGTAATACTTGGTGAATGGTTTCTTATAATATTTTAACTGCAGATGCTTAAAACAAAACTGAGTGTTCAATGGGATATGCTGTTGCCTGTTGTTGACTAAATTTAATAGTTTCGATATGACTTATACGATTTGTATGTGATTTTCATATGCAGTATCATTACCCTGTGGTGTTCTTCATATTTGCCAAGCTGCGTTTACACATTGGGTAAGAATAACTGACTAGTCCATCGAAGCTTCTTTTATCAAGTCCTACCCTTTGCTTCAGTTGGTTGCATTGTAACTGGAAATCGCTTAAATTTTTAGAATCTTACCTTTTACGTTTCAAATCCGAGGCATTTTATATTATGTTATGGTCGATCCCACTATAAAAAGAACAAAATTTTGAGTTGTGAGTATAATATCAAAGTAATACTTGGTGAATGGTTTCTTATAATATTTTAACTGCAGATGCAAAATCTTAGCAAGTCCAATTAAAAACTGAGTGTTCAATGGGATATGCTGTTGCCTGTTGACTAAATTTAATAGTTTCGATATGACTTATACGATTGTCATGTAATTTTCATTTGCAGTTTAATCCCCCTGTGGTGTTCTTTACACATTTTATACACAATGGGTAAGAACAGCTGAATAATCCATCGAAGCCACTTTTATCAAGTCCTTCCCTTTGCTTCAGTTGGTTGCATTGTAACTGGAAATCGTTTAAATTTTGAGAATCTTATCCTTTGCGTTTCAAATCCGAGGCATTTCATATTTTATCTTATGGTCGGTCCCGCCTAGAAGTGAAATAAAATTATCAGTCGTGAGTATAAAGTCAAAGTATTACTTTGTGAATGGTTTCTTATTAAATTTTATCTGCAGATGTTGTAAGTCCTTAGCAAGTCGAATCAAAAATTGTGTTCAATGGAAAATGCTGTTGCCTGTTGTTGACTAAATTTTATAGTTTCGATATGATTTATACGACTATCATGTGGTGTTTTATGTTGTGTGGAGTGTCACAACAACACACAATTAATAAATGAAGCGAAAAAAAAAATCCTAACAGAATAAAAGGATTATAAGGATTTTACTTCTTTTTAGTGTAAGGTGTGTAAATTGTGCTATTGACAGGTAAACTCTTGATAAAGCTATACAGATCAGCATGTACCATTTTAAACATAGCGCTACAGCCCAAAAAGCTTAGGTCCGGTCGCCATTCTAGTTAAGCTGCTTTTGGGTGGTTCTGCGGTAATTAAACTACGACTTACTCCTTACTTCTATTGGAGCTGGAACTGGTTTTTGGTAACGATCATCTAAAAAAAAAGGACTTTTTGGATATTTAGTCTTGGCAAACTTGCCGTCAGCTTTAATCAATAAATTGTACAGTATATATTTGTTAATCCTAGTGAGCTACAGTCTGTAGCTTACAGACCTACCCTTAAGAGGTACACCAGCTGCCTTGTCCGCTCATCGCAAGATAGCAGATCTTCACTCCTAAGGGGTCCATCCCAGGCTCTTTAAACTATTATATTTTGGCGTAATTGATTCCTAACAAGCTTCCACCAAGATTCTTGCTCTGTAGTCAAACGCATCCAGTAAATATTTTCCCAGCCGGTTCCATGATAGCCCGTTCAGCACAGCCTTTAGCTATTTCACAGCCTTTATCCACTTCACGTCATCATCAAATCCCATGCTTTCATCTAAAAGCAGCATACGGCAGAGCACTCACCAATACTCACAAAGAAAATCACATAGAAATTGGTTAAGGCAATAACATCACATGAAATATAATCTTAATACATTCTTAAAATCAAACAATAACAAATTGCACTGGGGTTAAGTTAAGTCTCCGAAAAAGTCGAATAATTGATTGGTTTTCCTTCTTTAGCCGTCTGATTTAAGCGCTGCTGACTTGTCTCAGGGAAAAATGTCTGACCATAGACAATCAGGTAGTGAACCTTTACACCCTGGGCCAGGCACTCGCAGATGGCCACACAGCGCAACATCGAGCCACATAGAGATAGACCCCAACCGGGACAAACCTCTGCCAAATCGCAGGCTTCCTGCAAATCCTTTAACAATCTAATGCCTTGTACCTTAACCGTTCCGTTGGCAGAGATCAGCGCATGCAATTTCGAGATGTGGCCACTGTAGTAGCTAAAGTTATTGGTCAGCGGCTTTGCGGTCGCTATGCGGAAAACCAGTTGCGGCGGTTCTTGTGGTCGTTGGTCCAGTTGTTGCCAGAGCAGCTGCTCCTCATGGCACTCCAGACGCCAAAGTTGCGGTGTGTTGCTCACCACCAGCAGCCAATGCAGCAGCGACAAGTGCTGTGAGGAGTGGGTATTGATCCGATTGGCCTGAAGATCGCCTCGCAGTTTTTGCAAGTTTGGCATTTTGATTACCGTCATTCTCAAAGCATAGATTTCAATCTCCCCGTCTGTGCAAAAGCCCGGCGGGTAAGGCCGCAGTTGCTCTGTGTAGCAGGAGCCTCGCATAGCTGTAGTGAATAACAGCCATTTCAGATCCGCTCCCATTAAATTTTTGTTGAGCAACTCTAGCAGCTGGTCCATTGGGTTCAAGTGACAAACTTCACTCAAGCTGCTCGCGTCGGTATTATCATCCTGTTCCTTCAGCTCCAGCGCCTTATCGTTGTCCGGTGCCTGCATGTTGCGTTCGAAAATGTAAAACTGAGAAAATCGAAAATATTATTTATGCCTAGACTACGGCGAGTATTGTAATTCTGCGTACAAAATTTTTAGATATGATCAGGGTGAAAAAAATTAATAATGAATGTTGGAATGAGCTGCCTACTACAGCTGTCTAGTTTGGTGCTGAACTGAATTTCTAGGTGAACTTAAAGCTAAGATAATTTGAATCTCCTTAACTAACCAAAAAATGGAGTTTAAAGCAGGGATGAAAGCCAACAAACCAACCGAACTGTGAACCAAACCAGTGTGCTTATAAAAGAAAACGGTTCGGCTTGGTTCATTTGATGAACAAAATTGATGATGCTTAAGTGGAATGAACTTAGGCAGAGTCTTTCACCACATACTTTGAATTATTATTTTTATACCCTTGCAGAGGGTATTATAAAATTGTCCAGATGTTTGTAACGCATAGAAGGAAGCATCTTCGACCACATAAAGTATATATATTCTTGATCAGCACGACGAGCTGAGTTGATTTAGCCTTGTCCGTCTGTCCGTCCGTCTGTCCGTCTGTTTCTATGCTATCTCCTCCGTCAGTTTAAAAGCTATCCTCACCAAACTTTGCTCGAAGTCTTTTGGTACAAATACACTGCACATTTGTCGGAACCGGCCGGATCGGATGACTATAGCATAGGAACGATCGGTTGAAAAAACTAGTCTTAAAGAGAAAAACTTTTTTGTTTTTAATGGAAACGCCTCCAAAGTACGTATTTCTTAGTTTACTATCCCTTTTCATGATTTCACTAAGTTTGGTCGAAAACGGATGACTATAGCATATAGCTGCCATAGGAACGATCGCTCGAAAAACTAGTATTAGTGAGAAAAACTTTTTTGTTTTTAATGAAAACGTGCTTATCATTGGCATACACTTAATTTATATACTTTACACAATCTACGTTGATATTAGTTTTAGTGAAAAACTTTTTGTTTTTAATGAAAACGTCCTTATCATTGGCATACACTTAATTTATATACTTTTACACAAAGTTTGGTCGAAATCGGATGACTATAGCATACAGCTGCCATAGCTCAAACTTGTCATACACAATATATACACACACTGACATATTCAAAACTCAGTCCTTAGTTCAAATCGGAATCTTCCGCGCGCAGAGGCTTGCGGGATATATACAACATAATGATGGTGGTCAGGGCGCTGACGAGGAATATGAAATCGAACCAACGATGATAGAAATTAAAGTGCAAATTGCCCAGCACTTCGGAAATGATCGCACGATATTCAGCTGGCATGTTCATGCGCATTAACAGCACCGAGGAGCAAAAGTACATGTCCATTATCTGACCCAGAATGAGCACGATAATGTTGTTCGATTTACTCGATGAAATGCGATAGAAGAACTTGGTTTAAGTCAGCAGCAGGCCACGATGGAGGTGACCACTATGCAGCCTACTAGTAGAAAGGACACATGCTGATTCCAAAAGGCCAAATCGATATCAAATCCACACCAATGGACGGCTATCTCCAGACCACGAGTAACCGGATCCTTACGACCCATTCGATCGAATATGATGTTGATGCAGCACATGAATATCTTGTTCACACAATAGACACTGAAAAAGTGTCCCAGCACATTAAAGTATTTGCCCTGCAATGTCTGTGGCCAACGCTGTCGCTCTTTCAAATTCTTCAGTCAGCTCAGTTCCAGCAAAACCGAACGCAACAGCTCCTCCAGTCCATAGACCTCTTGCTTCAACTGATTGATATCTTCGCCATTGCTGGTATTACGCTGAACAGCCGATGTGAGCATCTCCCAGATGCGTGGCTTTGTGGGATGCAGTTTATTATGATTATAAATGGCCATGGCTATGCGTCGCTTTTTGGCAGTCAATATGTCTACTGTCAAAGCCAAACGGCGCTCAAAACAGATGATGTCATTGCGGGAAACGGGCTTAATAAAATAGACCATGCTCGTGTAAGTGAGAAAGCTATAGATAGAAAATGCGTTGCTTGAATTGTTGGTGGATAATTTCACACTCAAATTTTACGGTTTGAATGAGCAATTCCTATTCGCCACGCGAGTGGCGCGAGTGTTTTCGGCACTTAAGTGCGAGACGCAAATATGCCGCGAGTAGAAATACTACTGTATAAATTTTTTTGGAGCAGTCGGGATATTCGTGTGGCGAAAATATCAAGTATTTATGCAGTGCACTTGCAGTTGCGGTGCACTCGTGCAGATCTCTGCTCCCAACAGAGGTTTTTTCCACATTGTATGCTTGATATTTCGTCGTTTCAAATACGCATTTTTTTTGATCCTACGAAGCCGACTCAAAGTTCATTGTTAGTTGTTTTGACTTGTAGGGGGTGACCCAGAAATAAGTGGACAATTTTCGTACGAGCGATTGGCTTTTATACTAAACCAGAAGGAGGTTGCTTAAATGTGTAAAATTTCAAGAATACTAGATTTTAGTGAAGGAAAACCGTACGCTTTAAATCTACTTGGCGCTGAAACTTCAAATGTAAAGCCAAGCAGTTGTAGTTCGAAACCGTTTATACGAAAATCTCACATAGGTTTCAAGTGTAGTTAAACTTCAGCACAGACGAAGTTAGTTTTGCTTCTCGTTTTACTTAGAGTTAGCGGTTCATCAAGGAATTATGCGCAGATTTTATCATTAGTTACTAAACGTATTAAAAAGAATTAAAGTTAATTGATATGTTTACTCGCTTGAACTACTCGTTAGGGTTATCAACCTCTCGCTACTTTTCATTTTTGGTAACTTCTACTGTTTTTTGAAAAAAATATACAAATTCAAATACTCGACGTTTAATTGAAAAGCCAAACTCTAGTCTCTTTCGCGTTACTTCTTCCTATAAACATACTTCAATAGTCTTCTCACCCTTAAACACTCATTCTCATAATTTTCCAAATTTTTTTTCAGCTTTTTACCTTATCTAAGTAGGTTTTTAGTTAGTTTTTTCCCCCCCTCATCAACATATCATTGAAATTTGATTGTCAAATTCGAACTATTTTCAAGGCCCTCAACTAAAATTCCTAGAGAGTTCAGTTCAAACTTACAGGTCGACATGCAAACATGTCTCCTAAAAAGAAAAAATTCTCAGTAAAAAAAATTTAGGAAAAAAAGTACAAAATTTAAACGTGTTTTTTTTCGGAGCTTCAAATTTGTTTATTTTACACATTTCACACTTTTCATAAATCACGTGAGTAAAGAAAACGCAGTCCGAGGAGGAGATATTGGTACAATAGTGATTTTCACTTGCAGTTTCATCGCCTGAGGAGTTCTTTACACGTGACTGGTTGCTGTTACACATTTTATACACAATGGGTAAGAATAACTGACTAATCCATCGAAGCTTCTTCTCTCAAGTCTTTCTCATCGCTTCAGTTGATTGCGTTGTGACTGAGAATCCACCCTATACGTTTCAAATCTGAGACACTTATAAGAACAAAATTATGTGCTGTGAGTATAAAATCAAAGTAATACTTGGTGAATGGTTTCTTATTGAGTTTTAATTGCAGATTGTTGTAAAACAAAACAAGTCCAATCAAAAACTGAGTGTTCAATGGGATATGCTGTTGCCTGTTGTTGACTAAATTTAAGAGTTTCGATATGACTTATACGATTGTCATGTGATTTTTATATGCAGTTTCATTCCCCTGTGGTATTCTTTTTATTTGCCAACCTGCTTTTACACATTGGGTAAGAATAACTGACTAGTCCATCGAAGCTTCTATCAAGTCCTTCCCTCCGCCTCAGTTGATGCGTTGTAACTGCTTTTACACATTGGGTAAGATTAACTGACTAATCCATCGAAGCTTCTTCTATCAAGTCCTTCCCTTCGCCTCAGTTGAGTGCATTGTAACTGGAATCCGCTTAAATTTTGAGAATCGCCCTATTCGTTTCAAATCCGAGGCATTTTTTATTGAGTTGTGAGTATAAAATCAAAGTAAAACTTGGTGAATGGTTTCTTATAATATTTTAACTGCAGATGCTACAAAACTGAGTGTTCAATGGGATATGCTGTTGCCTGTTGTTGACTAAATTTAATAGTTTCGATATGACTTATACGATTTGTATGTGATTTTCATATGCAGTATCATTACCCTGTGGTGTTCTTCATATTTGCCAAGCTGCGTTTACACATTGGGTAAGAATAACTGACTAGTCCATCGAAGCTTCTTTTATCAAGTCCTTCCCTTTGCTTCAGTTGGTTGCATTGTAACTGGAAATCGCTTAAATTTTTAGAATCTTACCTTTTACGTTTCAAATCCAAGGCATTTTATATTTTATCTTATAGTCGGTCCCACTAAAATGTGAACAAAATTTTGAGTTGTGAGTATAATATCAAAGTAATACTTGGTGAATGGTTTCTTATAATATTTTAACTGCAGATGCAAAATCTTAGCAAGTACAATTAAAAACTGTGTTCAATGGGATATGATGTTGCCTGTTGTTGACTATGACTTTAATAGTTTCGATATGACTTATACGATTGTCATGTAATTTTCATTTGCAGTTTAATCCCCCTGTGGTGTTCTTTACACATTTTATACACAATGGGTAAGAACAGCTGAATAATCCATCGAAGCCACTTTTATCAAGTCCTTCCCTTTGCTTCAGTTGGTTGCATTGTAACTGGAAATCGTTTAAATTTTGAGAATCTTATCCTTTGCGTTTCAAATCCGAGGCATTTCATATTTTATCTTATGGTCGGTCCCGCCTAGAAGTGAAATAAAATTATCAGTCGTGAGTATAAAGTCAAAGTATTACTTTGTGAATGGTTTCTTATTAAATTTTATCTGCAGATGTTGTAAGTCCTTAGCAAGTCGAATCAAAAATTGTGTTCAATGGGAAATGCTGTTGCCTGTTGTTGACTAAATTTTATAGTTTCTATATGATTTATACGACTATCATGTGGTGTTTTATGTTGTGTGGAGTGTCACAACAACACACAATTAATAAATGAAGCGAAAAAAAAATGCTGACAAATGATATTTTTAATATTGGGAGCAGTTCTCGGTTAGCTTTACCCTAACAGAATAAAAGGATAAGGATTTCACTTCTTTTTAGTGTAGAAGGTGTGTGTATTATGCTGATGACAGGTTTACTCTTGATAAAGCTGTAAAGATGAGCATGTACCATTTTAAACATAGCGCTACAGCCCAAAAAGTGTAGGGTCTGTCGACATTTGGGTGGTTCAGCGGTAAGTAAAATACGACTTACTCCTTATATCTATTGAAGCTAGAACTGGTTTTGGTAAAGATCTAAAAAGGTGCACTTTTTCAGGAATGACAGTTTTTATTTTGTGCTACAGGCACAAAGCACAATTTGATGCTCCCAATCAGAGATATGCAAGAGTGCCTGTTTTCTTGACTCGAGTATACTTGTTGTAAATGCGTCTTGGGTATGATTTCCACTCAGAATATGTAATCGGTTCATATACTCACTCATCGGATTAGTATTTCAGTGACTGGTCTCAGTTTTGAGCGGGTGTCAAATATACTTGTACCTACTTTGAGGGACACCGCACTATACTTTCGTCTTTGAGTGGGCGGTCGCACTTAGACTTTGCAGGTTACATACCCATTTTACTCGGACAGCAAAGAGGAATACGCAAAAAACTCTGTTTTGAGCACACATTCTACCAATACTTACGTATTGAGTATTGCTCTTCGCATTTGTTGGTTTCTAAGGCACGCGTCACGTTTGCCTACTGAGGGTAGGGAAAGGCATTTCCGACTTAAATAAGTATGTATATGAATAAGTTTATTAAAGATCCATACAAAAAATATTGCTTGTGGTATAAGAATAATAAACATGTGTAAGTCTTTTCCACGGTCCAAGGTCCTTATTTTTAAAATTCTAAAATATGCAAACTTCTTCATACCTTTTTTCATTGGGCGTAGGAAAAACAGCAAAAACAATACGACGTCGACGTCAAAGCAGGGATGAATTTGACGAGAAGTGAAGGAAACGAACAGAAGCCGAAGACATATCAGAGAGCAGACACACAAGGTAACCAGTAAAAAAAATTCCACAAGAGGCAAGCATGAATTGTTTGGTGGATAAATTAGTTTTGCTTCTCGTTTTACTTAGAGTTAGCGGTTCATCAAGGAATTATGCGCAGATTTGATCAATAGTTACTAAAAGGCTTCCCTTATTTAACGAGTAGTTTAAGCGAGTAAATATATCAATTACTCGCTTAAACTACTCGTTAGGGTTATCAACCTCTCGCTACTTTTCAGTTTTGGTAACGTTTTGTGTTTTTTGAGATAAGTAAACAAATTCAAATACTCGACGCTTAATTGAAAAGCCAAACTCCAGTCTCTTTCGCGTTAGTTCTTCCTCTAAACCAGAGGCAGGAAAAATATGCCTTTATTAACCACTGAACCGAACCGAAACCGAGGTTCAGTTAGCTCCAAAAACCATGTAATGAACCGAACTGGCGGTACAGAAACTGTGTGAACCACTGAACCGAACCAGTACTTATTTTCGAGTGGTTTTACCGCCCTCCCCCCTCCATAAGTCGGCCCTCTCCCAACCGATCGAAAAAATATGGCCAAAAATGAAATCAGAGCACCCAAAATCACCCGAGTACTGATTTTGACACGTCTTAAGCCGAAGACAACGACGTTATTAATATCTGCCGGTTAGTTTTCCATTCTGTCCCAGTGAGCAGTGCACAGTGGATCCGCTTGTATGGAGGCGCGGCCAAATCTTCTAGTGGTAGTAGAGTGATGAAACTTTCACTAAGCCTCTTTAAAAATTGTGGTGAAAAGATGGACATGATTTGTCGTTGCACACCGCCCCCACCTAAACCCCACCTATAACCATAACCAATAAATAAATTTGAAATTTGAAACCATTTTAATACTCTATTATTACAAAAATGTATAATGTCTCTTTAAGCAAGCCATATTCAGATTCAAATAACGTTGACTTATCCTTTTTTATCAAGCTCCTCCATCTGTCCAGTTATAAAAGGGTCGGACCATAAAAGAAGTGAATGTTTTTATAATGCGCGACATTTTCCGGCTTTAAAGAAGTCTACATTTTTTTCTGTCTTTGTTGTTGGACTCTGCAGTTTTCTCTAAAAAACTCTCCAATTGATACTTTTGCATGCTCTATCACAGCAGATCCATGAATTAAAACCTTGTGGACTGTAGTCGGCAAATTGTACAATGGATACTCTTTAATCAGTTTCTTGGCAGTATCTAGGGCATATTCATTAAATTTGTAGGCACTAATTTAGAAGCCCGATGCCATAGCTTGAAAAAAAGTGGCACAACGATAGATCGGATTTTCATTAACTCTTGTAATTTCTGAAGCCAATCTTGGATCAGAAAATAATTTCTAGCAATATTTCCGTCGATGAATGATCCTCGACCTCCACCTATGGACTTGTCTACTATTACGTAAATTTCTCATATATTTAGTTTTTTGTCATTTTAGCTATCGTTCACACAACTTTTGATTCTCAATCGAACTTTGTTTTCTATTTAACCCATTTTTAACGAAATTCCTTTTGGATTTTGGTTATCTTTTCAATGCTTTTAATTTTTGTTCAGCACCTCTAACCTGCCACATTTTGATGACTGACTTATAGAAAGTTGTAAAAAGTATTCAAAGAACCATGTTTTTGTATAAGGTTGATATTTCTGTTGGGATACGAATCGCCTTCCAAAACCAAATCGAAAATAAAAACAAAAAATGCATAAATAATTGATTAAATGATCATTGAAAATTGTACACAAACACGAAACAGGAAAACAACTACACAGCACTATAAAAATGCGAAACGGAGGCTTCGTTGGGCAAGTTTTACCCTGAAAAAATAACTCGGCGAGTTAGTATATCAAAGACTACACGCTCATTCGCAAATTTCCGCAACTAACTTCAGCACTTGTATTACCCTAAGAATCCGATTAATATAATGGAAAAGAAACCTATGGGGGAATCTTGGGGGAACACGACTAAAACTTTAAGTAACCATAATAAAGACGCACAAAAAGGAACAAACAAATAGGTTAACTAAAACATTAATATCACAAGAACTCCAACACAAATTAGTTTTTATTATTTTCTGGAGATAAAACAAATACCCTTAACTTCAAAATCCATTGAACATAGTTTAGTTTTGTAGATTTAAGCAATTGCCAGACCGTTTTGAAGTGCACTTTGATTTGCCAGCGTTCGGCTGCGCTTTGCAAATGAACTCGTGCTCATGCTTTAAACAGGTCCCCAAGAAACCCTGCCTCTCCTCCTCAACACACTTTGTTTTTCGGACGCGGCTGAAGCGAAGCCCCCCGGCTGGGGATCCGCTTTAAATCAAGGTGCCCACCCAGCCGAAAAACCAATACACAACACCAAATATATTTCACAATAACAACAAAATGGATAGAGAGCACCGTTTTTTGTTTTTGGGGGGGGGGGCCGTTCGGCCGTACGCAAGGCATTTTGTTGTTGTTTTCGAGTTTGGGAGAGACATGAGAGAGAATAGAGACACATATGAGTTGTTGTTGCAGGTCGAGCGCGGACAACAAAACATAGAGCACGCTAAGATTTGTTTTTGCTTTGCTGGCCTTATGGCGCGCGCAAATGAATACGCGCAGGCTATTCCTTTGGTAGAACAACAACCAAGCGTGCATGCGTAATGGGCATGGGCGCCCCTGCTTTAAATTCTGTTTTTAGAAAGTCCTGTTAGATTTCCGCCAAAAACCGGCCTGCCATTAAGAAGATTGGACATTTAAGAGGCAATTTGTTTATATTTTGTCTAAATATTTTGTGATCGATTTTGTTGATTTTTGGCCTATGGACGGAACCACTGAGCAGTGGTGGATAGACAAAGCATTAGTTCCCCTTAGTCCACCGCCAAGATACCCTTTATTTCGAAATAAGAACGACAGAGTTTAATTTGTTTTTGGTTTTGTTTTTTTTTTTTTTTTTGTTTTGTTTTGTTAAATTTATTATTTTTATTGAAATTTGGTTTCATTATCATTTTTGCATCTGCTTTGAATACAATAAATAAACATTTAAACTATTTAGTGGTATATGCATAATATACATATAAATCGTTTTGTTTGTTAAACATAAATATATATATACATATATATATTTAAATAAGTGTATATATATATATATATATATATTGTGGTATTTCCATTTTCCCCCGGGGGGGGGGGGCATACCCGGAATTCGATTTGGTTTTTGTTGTTGTTGTTATTTTTGTCATTTGTTGTTCGGCTAAGAAGTAAGTAAATTGCTGTTTTCTGGTTTACCGATTAAATATGTCTGTATATACCTATGTATATATATAAATATATGTATGTATGTATGTATATAGAGGTGTATGTATATGTATGCATGAATAAAAGTAGTTCTAGGGTATAAACTGTCACTACACATAGTATGTTGTATCTGGGGAGGGGGGGGAGTGGGGGGGGGGGGTTGAGGGTTTTTGGGGGGGGAGCTCAGCTTGCTCTCTCAGCTGTACATATGTAGAATGTATGTACCATTATCCATAATTAGTTAAACTGTAGCTAGAAGATATACTAAATGTATGTATATAGGTTACCCTATATATATATATATGTGTGTGTGTGTGTGTGTGTATTTTGCCAACATTTAGTCATCTTAATTGTATATCAATTTACTTGGAGTTTCTTGTGTTTTACTCACAGTTGTTGTTGTTTTTTTTCTATGTTAAATTTCTTGAATGAATTTTCAGCGTGTTTTTTTCTAAGTAGAAAATCAAAAAAGGAAAAGGCAATTTTGTAAGTGACAAAAATTTGTGCTTAATTTTTGTAGAAATGTTTTTTTGTTTTCAACAACTGAAAATCGTCAGATTCAGATTGTTTATAATTAAGTTTCCCCTCTTTTTTGACATATGTATATATATTACGTGTGTATATATATTTTAGTTCAATAAATTCGTTACGACACATGGACTAAGACACAGCAAAAAATATTTATGCTTAATTTAGGTTTTTTTTTTTTTTTGGTTTTTTTTTGGTTTTTTTTTTTTTTAATTGCATATTTTTCACATTTCGCCATTTAAATGCGCGTGTAAATAAATATATATGTATGTATATATATTGTATTTGTATATATATTCTTGTTCATAATATTACTACAAAATGATGGAAACAGCTAAAGAACTTCGGTGTAAGTGTACATAAATATGAGTTTCCGCATTGCCGGCTTCCAAATGGATTATTATTAATGCTAAACACTCAAACATCGCGATCTCGGTTCATGTAATTGGGTTTATTTTCACTTTAGTTTTTCTTTTTGTTTTTTTTTTTCTTTGATATGTTCGCTTCAAATGCGTGTCATGAAAATACATTTGCTTTTCTGTTACAATACAACTCCATAAATATGTATTTTGTATACATATGTGTGTGTGTGAGTGTGTGTGTACCATTTATATGTAATTGTAACGCAAAACATTTGCTTGTAAAACGTAAATATTTTAGGTTTCTTTTGGTTTTTATATACTTTAAGTGTGGCCAAAGCTTATTGTCGGAAGCGGTATGCATTTTTGTTGTTGTTGTTGTTCTCCAAGTATTATTCGATATACTATATATTACTATATATATATATATATATGTTTTGTTTTTGTTGTTTCAAAAATGCCTTTAAAAACTGCCTCAAATATACTTTTGTGGTACTGTAAAAATATTTGGACTATATAAAGTTTTTTTTGGGTTTTTGTTGTTGATTCTCTTATTTTCACTTGTCATCTCGTTGCTGGAGTTTCATTTTTGTTTTCGTATATTTGAAAAAAAAAAATCAGGAAATTCAAGTCCTTGAACTAGATTTTTAGTCGAAATTTCAAGCATTCATTGGCCGCATATCCTTTATAGTTAATAACTATTTTTAGTGCAATCAACAGCACACTCTAAGTTGAAGAGTAAAATGAAGAAAATGAAGGGCGTACGTGTTCGCAAATAACAGGGGACCGTTTTTATACCCTGTTCCCATTGAAAATGGGAAAAGGGGTATCATGAAGTTGTGTAAATCTATGTAACAGGTAGACGGAAGCAATTGCGACCCTATAAAGTATATATATTCTTGATCAGCATCAACAGCCGAGTCGATTTAGCCATGTACGTCAGTAAGAGATAGCGCCACAAATTTTTGCATGTAGGTAGGTGTATACCAGATCCAAATCGAGTTTGTGTCAGATTCGAAAAATTTCTCGCCCTCCTTCTTTAAGCGCAAAAAACTGTCAGAGCCACAATTTTTAAGTTATACCCTCCAGACTTTATATATATCAAGTAAGGCCCAATAAATATCTATTCTGAAAATTCCAATAAGATCGGACAAAAAACACCGAAGTTATATACGAATCAATTTTACTTGTTGGAGAGAGGGGGTCTTGCGTTGTCAGTTACCGCTTGCGCGCGTGCGTCTGTGTGAAGATGAGAGTGTGTGTATGTGTGAGTGAGTCTACGCTTGGAGTCTACGCTTGGACAATCTGTTGCAATGGGAGACTACAACTTCAAGGTTGTTAAGGAATTTGTCTACCTCGGAACGACGATTACCAGCGACAACAACACCAGTCTGGAAATCCGAAGAAGAATTACTCTTGCTAACCGATGTTATTACGGGCTCAATAAGGAGTTCAAGAGCAGAGCCCTCTCTCGGAAAACGAAAATTGCGCTATACAAGTCGCTTATCATCCCAGTCCTGCTATACGGCGCAGAGGCATGGACAATGACAAAAGACGATGAGGCGGCAATTGGCGTGTTCGAGAGAAAAGTTCTTCGGAGGATTTATGGACCTCTAAACGTTGGCGGCGAATTTTGCATCCCTAATATGCACCTGGAATGTTCGGTCCCCTAAATGGAGAGCGTGCGGATTCCAAGCTGGTGGATGTCCTCGAGAAATACTCAACGGACGTTACCGCACTTCAGGAAATTCGATGGACTGCACAGGGGCTTTAGGTGATAAGATTGGAAACCAAAGCCCCATGGGAGATCTACTACAGTGGACATGCTTCAAAGCACGAGTTTGACTGTGGTTTTGCAGTCAACGAAAGACTGCGTCGCTCTGTCATCAGCTTTACACCAGTTGACAAATATTTAAATATTAGTCTTATCTGAATATGGGTTTAACGACCTGTTTTGATTTTAGTCAAAGTGAATGTTAGCAGGCTCAAGGTCGAGGTTTGATTATAGTTCAATAATCAGCCAGAAAATTCAACAGAGAATACATTTAAACATGAACAGTAGCTGTGGCCTGTGTAGACGGCCGTTTCGGCTGTCGCCATGGCAAAGCCTTCGTCAGTACACTTTCAGTTGCTGTCACACCAACAATCCATTTGCAAATCCTATTTATATTACCCAGCCGGCGAATAACGAGTTGAGAATTCCAAGTGCACAAATTTGCACGAACTTTCAACTAGCTTTAAGCTCCGCTCTTTAAGGGTATATGAAGGTATATGCATTGGCATTGAAGGTTGTTCAATGTATCTCTGTTGATTATGGCCACTATTTTAATTACTGAGAAATTCGTCTCAGATTGTGATTAAATTGTGCCACGATTTTCTTGTGTGCATTTATTTAAAGGGGTATGCTTCCCTTTTGTATAAATACCAAGGTATTTTTAATTGTTGGTTTTAATAGGGAACCGTTAAGGTTTTATAACAAACATCAGGGCGAGCCAATGCACACAAGAAAATCGTGGCACACTTCGCTTTGGGCCGGAACATGGTCGTTAGTAGTACCAGATTTGAACACCGCGACGACCACAAGGCTACCTGGAAGTCGCCTGATCAATCAACACAAAAACAGATTGATCACGTTGTGATAGACGGAAGGCACTCATCGAGTGTTCTCGAACCTACGACCTTTTGCTCAGCAAGCAGATACACTACCCGCTGCACCACACCAGGCCACAATAAGTACATACAGATAATTGCTCTTTCTGACTCCTTTATATCTTTTATCAGTGATTTTCCAAAGATTTGATCATATAGTAGGGAAGCCCGCCAACAGCACCGTCATCCGTATATATTGGTACTTGAAATAAAATACGGAGCGTGCGCTCCGAGGAGCCAACATAGACTCGGATCACTACCTTGTTGCAGCCAAAGTACGCACACGGCTCAGTGTGGCACATGCCGCACTGTCTAGCACACGTCGAAAGCTGAACGTTGAGAAGCTGCAATCACAACGGACTTCCGAAGCCTACTCAGCAAAACTCACCCAGCTGCTCAGGGAAACCCCACCTGGCCCTTCTGGTGTAGGCGAACAGTGGAAGCATATTTCAAACTCTATGAGTACGGGTGCCAAGGAGATTCTCCGATTTGCCCAAAAACACCCGAAAACAGTCATGGTACGACGTTGCGTACAGGAGAGCTCTGCAGTCTGGAGCAACGCGGTCTGTTAAGGAGCGATACCGGGAGAAAAGGAAAGAGAAGCGCCTTTTCAGAAGGAAGAACAAATGAGCAGGAAAGGCGCATGAGGGAGGATGTCGAAGTGCTGTTCGGAAGGAGTTGGACTCGATAATTCAACCAAAAGATTAGGCAACTAACCGAAGGTTTTAAGCCCAGAGTCACACTATGCAAGGACGAGCACGGAAATCTGTTCAGAAATCCGCAAGTGTCACTAGACAAATGGAGAAACTATTACTCCAACCAGCTGGGAGGTGATGACGAACACAATGCCGCCTCTGGGGAAGTAGCGACAACACCAATCGATAGCATACAGATAGACCCGCCGGACCATAATGAAGTCACGTTTGCCATAAAAAGGCTAAAAAATAACAAATCTGCTGGCGCTTATGAGCTGCCCGCTGAATTGTTCAAGGCTGGCGCTGAGGAGCTGGTAAGGTGAATGCACCAACACCAACTCCTATGCAGAATATGATCCGAAGAAAGCATGCCCGAAGATTGGAGTCTAAGTGTACTTTGTCCAATATTTAAAAAAGGAGACCCTGCGTCTCAAGCAGAATGGCAAAATCCATCGTCTGCGAGAACTGCGATGCTCCGGCTGCCCATACGGCAAATTATTATTGTGGCAAATGCAACTTGACTTTTGTGTTCAGCAAAACAGATGAAAACCGACCCAGCTACACAATTTGAACTAAATTTTTTTAAACTTAAACTTGCAGTCATGACCAACCGGCTTATACTTAATACTTTACTGTGAGGCGCTAGCACCTATGGTTTCTACTTATATTGACCTCATGTGTGATCACCTGCTTTGCTTAGCTTGCAGGACCATGGGTAAATTATTTTTTTAATCTTTTAGAAAAAAAATAAAATAGGAAATAAAAAATAAAATAAAAAATAAAATAAAAAATACGTTGTATTCTGTTGCTCTCTGGCTGATTACTGAAAAGCAGACAGCAAATATTTCGTTAGTTATTTCATAGCGCCTACTAAGCCAAAAACTGAAATAACAAAAAACTGTAAATCAAAATTTGAGCTAGATGAAAACAAATTATCTAGAACTCTGGCCAGGAATTCGTAGCTTTTGAAAGACCTTTTTGATTTTCAAGCTAGCAAGGTAATTTTAATTGATTGCACACCCTCGGTTCCATCTTTAACAGTCTTTTGCCCATTGACTCCAAATCAGCAGCTTCCTGCTAATGCCGGCGGCATTGCTAAGACTCTTTGAGAACTACAAGACAGCAAAATGGATTTTGCCATTAAGGCTACGCTAACTTAACAGAAGTCCTTGCGTAGGTGTGAGTAACGAGTGACAACTAAAAATCTGCACAAACTTTAAAATGCCACCATATCCACAATTCTCAACGGATCTTTATGAAAATTTGACAGTTTTTTTATGTCTACATATACAAAAGAATTGCATCAATAGATTTGGTCGTTACCAGCCACCGTTATCAGCCACTCGACGTAGCTTCCGGAAAATGTCTCCGCAGCCGGCCTGTACGACCTTAAGGTCGTATTTCCGGATACATAAGTGAATTCTGTTGTTCAGTTCTTTGATATTTTTGACCATCCAGTTGTTTTTGTAAACTGCAGCACTCGGACTTTTAAAAAATCTTCAATTGGACGACACAAGTTTGCAAGTTTCTTGGGTTCCGTTCCTTTGGTACAAAAGGCATATCTTTGCTGCTCAGGAAACCTGTCGTCATTTTAGACTAATGGGAAGAAGCTAAACACTCGTTTACACTTCCTTGTTGACTGCAATACTTGACACTTGGCTTGAACCACGGCTTCGATATGCCCCTCTCAGAGATCGCCATGTAACGCACAACTTTGGGCTCAATCTTTTGCTTGAACTTATATTTCACATCAGCAAGTGTTGACGAGCTGTAGGACGACCGAAACTTAGTTGGGAAAAACAGGTGCTGGAAGACATAAAGGTGCTTGAACTGAACAACTGGTGCCAGCTCGCACAAGACAGAGGCTAGTGGCGGGCATTAATAGCAGCGGCCGAGACCGTCAAACGGTTGTGATAGAAATATTGGGCCAAATAAAAAGAAGAAGATGTGTTGACGATACTTTGGAGGTGGAAAAAACACTATTTCCCGGTACATGGGCTGCGACTCAAACCAAAGAAACTTTCATCGTCTAAAACAAAGAGTTTGCCATTTCGTGCTCAGACGACTTGTCAAAATTTTTGTCAGGGGCATGAAAACACAGGAGAACAAAGAGAAAGAAACTTGGTTTTTCGAATTGATACACAATTTTCAGAACTGTTTTAAGCCCTTCGTACTTGAAGTTACAATTAGAGTACTGCATGAGATGAATCAAAGTTCCCCATGACGTTCTTATTGATTTGATTTCTAGTTCACAAAACTATTGACGCATTGAATCATTACTATAGGCATAAGTTATATGATCTATTTGAAATAACTCAGCTTTAGATTTACTGAAGACTTTGATCCGATGTTACTATGGGCTCAAGAGTAGAGCCCTTACTTATGTACTTACGCGGATGCATGGACATTAACAGCAGCGGATTAGGCGGCAATCAGCGTGTTCGAGAGAAAAATCCTTCGGAGGATTTATGGACCTCTGAAATGTACTTCGCATCCGAATGAACCACGAACTGTATGAGCTCTTTGGGGGACACTGCTCTAGTCAAGCGCAGAAAACAACAGCGGCAGCGCTGGATTGGACATGTTACTCGTATGGATGAAGAAGCTCCAGCAAAAAAAAAAGGTGTGAGTTTGGCTAACACTCACGGAGCATTGATGTGAAACTTGTAGTATACTCCATATTCAAAACTCGATACTCAGTAATCGATAATAGTACGCGATTCTAAGTATTTGTTACTAAATTCTCGATATTAAGTACTCGATACTCAGTATTTGATACTCAGTATTAAGTACTTCATACCAAGTTCTGGATACTCATTACTCGACTCTAAGTATTCTATACTAAGTACTCGATATTAAGTACTTGATACTCAGTACTCGATTCTAAGTACTCGATTCTTATTACTTAATACCAAGCACTCGATACTCAGCACCCGATTCTAAGTATTCGATACTTAGTACTCGATACTAAGTAGTCGATTCTTATTATTCGATTCCAAGTACTCGATACTCCGTACTCGATTCTAAGTATAAGAGACTACAATCAGAAAAAAAACGTTAATTTTGTACTTGAATTGAGCACAAACGTTGTCGATAGTACGGTAAGTACGAAAATGCTTGATCCTAGTACAAAATTCTTGGATCAAGAACGACATTTTCAATCCGAAAATACTTGATTTAAGACTATTTCGGGATATATTAAGTACATTTCGTACTATTTTTAAATATTTTTGGCCTTAAGTCAAGCCCGATTAACTCTCAAAAAAGTACGAAATATTCTTACTCAAATTCCAGTAATTTCTTATGTCAGCCCAAATACATTATAGAAAGAAAGAGAGTTCCAAACAAGAACAAAATGTTCTTGGTTTGAGACCATTCCCAAGTTCTCCTAAAACGAGTTTTTTTTATTGAACCAAAGAAGGCTGGAAATATCCAAGTGCCATAAATTAACCTCTTTGGTAGAACTATTGTAGGTCAGAAATAAACCATCACTCCATAACAAAAGAGTTTAAATCAGATGGGAATTTTAGGAACAGATTCGCTTAAAAATAATTCATATTTTACGTTGCAGACTTTGCGGAGCTAGCATAATAAGTCAATTTTGTACTCAATCTAGCATATTTTGTGCTTGAACTTCCTGTAAGTACAAAATGTTCTTGATTCAAGAACAATTGTTCTCATTTCAAAATTAATAGCACTTGCTTATCGTTTTTAATCGTTTATCGTTTATGTTTCGTTCTCTATTTAAGTAAACCTAGTAAGGAATCAAGTAAGTAAGTACAGAACGGGTTTAATTCAATCCCGTTTCATTTAGAACGCTGGCAGCCGTTTTTTTCTGAGTGCTTAGTACTCGATTCTAAATATTCGGGTCTACGTACTCGATGATAAATGTTAGATACTCAGTATGTGTTCTGTGTGTTTGTCTTTGTTTTTATACTCTGTACCAAAGGTACATAGAGTATAATAAGTTTGTGCAAAAGTATGTAACAGCCAAAAGGAAGCATCTCCGACCCCATAAAGTATATATATTATTGATCAGCATCAACAGCCGAGTCGATATAGCCATGTCCATCTGTCTGTCCGTATGAACGCACAGATCTCAGAGATGGTCAGAGATAGAGGTTTGACATATAAGGGACATATGCTTCTTATACTTGCAGGCAGATCAAGTTTATTTTCAATTTTTGCCACGCCCCCTCCATCCCCCGCAAATTGGTAAAAACGTCATATCTCCCTCAGTTTTATAGATAGAAGGTTCGTTCCTTCTGGACATATTTAGGAATGGTAAAGACCGGATGAACGATAGTCGAGTTATAAGGAAAACAAACAATTATGGGCAGCACAGGTCGCAGCGGTGATGGGCAGCACTTCACAGGTACAGAGTATGTTATAGTCGGGCTTGACCGACTTTATTTCTTGTTGTGTATGTTTTTGTCTTTGTTTGTGTATTTGTTATTGTGTTTGTTTTTGTCTTTATTTTTGTCTTTATTATTGACTTTGTGTTTGTCTTTGTTTTCGTCATTGTCTTTGTGTTTTCCTTCTGTGTGTTGTGGGTGTTTTGTGTGTGTTTGTGCCTGGCTAGCCAACTGAAATTGCAAAAAAATGCCGAAAGGCACCATGGATTGGTTTTTCTTTGAAGATGAAGAGCGACTATTGGTTTTAACAGGACGGCGCCACTGCGAACATAGCCCTTTATTGCATCCATTGCTCCTCGGTAGCCATTTTGACTTCTTCCTGTGAGGTTATTTGAAGTCAAAAGTTTATGTCACTAAGCCATGGAAGCACTGGAAGCCTTAAAAGACTACATTTTTACTTAAAAAGTGATGGGAAAAATTCAGAAAATCAAGCACATTTTGCCATTCGAATCAACCCGAAGGTTAAAAGTACCCTCTCAGTATATCAATAGAATTTTTAAGGACGTCGGATATGCGGCTAGCAATTATTATAGTCCAATGAGTGCATTTAGTTTCGTTAAAAATCAGATTCAGCTTTTCAATGGGGATGCATTCAGCAGCACAGCTTGATCTCACATCGCTGATCGTTGATCAAGTGACACTGTTGAAGGCGACACATTTTTTTTTCTTAACGCTTTCCATGTTTGACAGTTACTCATTTTGAAAAATTATTTAGTTTTTGGTCTTTGTTTTTGGTTTTTGCTTAATTTAGTCACTAAATGTAGATGTGTATACTATTTGTTCTTGGTTTTTTATTCGTTTGACAAATGTATACATATAAATTTGTTTGGCTTAACTTTCTGTGTCTGTGTGTGTGTGTGAGCTTTTCTTTTTTATTTTCTGTGGGTATCGTTTTTTTTTTTAAATTTTTTTTTTTTTTTTTTGTTTTTTTGGTAAAGAAAAATGTTTACAAAAATGTAACAAACAATTTTTAGAGGCTTAGGCGCAAAATGATGTGGCATGTATGTATGTATGTACATATATATGTATATATATAAATCAATTGTAAAGTATATGTAAATATGTAGAGTTGTATAATTAAATATTTAAATATTGCATTTGGTTTCGTTGAACGTCTGGACATTTTCAATTTCATTTGTTCTCCACTTACAAGTTCATCAAATAACTACATAGTAGGTAAGGTTTGTATGTGTGTAATTGTGTGTGTGTGTGTGTGTAAGTGTCACTAAACTATGACCAAAAAGGTGTGGTGTGCCCAAACAAATTGATCTGAGGAACAACACACAAGTAAATACACCTTTTCTATATATTCTCAACACAAAATACAAAAATTTTGATTTCAGTACCTGATTGCAATTTGTTTTTTTTTTTTTTTAACTTTTTTTTCTTTATTTTTTCTAGTTTCAAAAATGCTGTTTTTGTAAACTTTAATATGTAAAATACACACACATTTAGCTAAAAAAAAAATAACACTAAAAATAACCTAAACAATGAGCAAAATATCTATAGGACTTGTAGTTTGTTTTGTAGTGTTTTCAAGATTTTAAATTTATCTTGTTTTTATTTTCTATTTTGTAAATATAACCGTATTGTGTATTGTTGCATCATCATATCGTACCACATTTACCACTTTTTACAAATTGAAAGGAGTTTGCAATTCGAGAAAAGTCCGAGAGATGGAGAATACGAAAGGAGGGGGGCGGAAAAAGGGATAGTATTTGGTCTGTTGTTTTGTCCTGACAAAATTCACAACCACTTAAATAAGGTGACGACTGGAGGATCTCATTAAAAAGCAGTTAATGCAAGCCAAGCAAAACTATGGTGGATCTTAGGCCTATCGCTTTATAGAATTGAGATCCATTTGGACTGGAAACTAATTGATATACTTTTTTGATGTTATATCATTTTAACGATTTTCAGCTACTTTGGATGAAAATCTAAAATCAATTTAGAGTTAATATCCAGTCCAAATGGATACCATAATCATCCAATGGATCATCAACAACTACCATTTTGATCTCTTTGTATCGTTTAAGAGCGACACATTGAATAGAGGAATGAAAAGAACCTTTAACTGCACTCGTTGCTTCTATTTGTTTCTTGAGAGAACAGAACACACATGTATTTTATTTTTGCCCATGTCTACTGATAAACAATTCGCAAAGACCGCACTCTTAAAAGGTGAATTGATCTGTTTTAAACAGAGCTCCCAAAAAGTGTCCCCAATTTACAGGCTGTCAGAAAAAAACCATGACAAATGGAACCGAAATGATATCTAGTAAAAGTAAAATGGCTTGTCAAGTTGACACAGCCCTAAAGGGCCAAAGCCGAGCTTCTCTCAATCTCTTGGCTTGTGCGCTTCTTAATTTCGGGCAAGAGAAAGGGACCTATATGTATTTTTACTTAAGTATTTTTCAGGCTTTTTTTTAAAAACATTTTGTTGTTGCATTGAGTGGGCAAATTATTGATCTAAGGACGAATTGGGATCAACTTAAGTACTTTCTGTACATTTTGTAGTCATTTCGTTAGTTAGTTCTAGTACTAAGAACGAAACGGGAATGCTTCAAGACCATTTCGTCCTAAAATTAAGGTTTAATTGTACTATTTTTATCCAAAAACGGTATAAAATCAAGTATTTTGGGATTGAAAAAATCGTATTTGATCCAAGAATTTTGTACTTGGATCAAGAATTTTTGTACTAACCGTACTATCGACACCGTTTGTACTTAATTCAAGTACAAAATTAACGGTTTTTTCTGATTGTACAGCTTAACGCCGAATCCGAACGGCAGTTTGAAAAGCTTTTGCATGGCTAATTACTACATAGCTGGCGCCAACAGCAGAAAGGGGTGACCGGGTGTAAAGTTTTCATTAGATGTTCCGAGACGGGATCGACCCCCACGACCTCTTGCGCAGCGGTCGCGCACACTAGCCGCTGAGCCACCCGGCCATTATATCTCACCTCTGTTTTTTTTCCAAAGCAGTCTTTGCTCAATCAGTGAGAGTTTTTTTTTCGATTTTTTGTTCAACTGTCTCCTTGAGACTATCCAGAAAACGGTTTTTTGGCTACGCTTTTTACTTTGCAAAGACAGCAGCTTTGGTCCGTCAAGACAGCCCTAGCAGCAGCTGGGTTGTGAGTTGACCAGAACAGTGACCAGTTGAGCTACGGAATAGTTTATGTAGTAGGTTTATTTAAAAAAGTTTTTTTTTTTTGTCAAAAACACAATTCGAAGTTAGTAAAATGTGGCGGGAGAGAGAGTATTTTCTTCTCCTTGCTGTGCCTGAGCGCTTGAGGTTGTCGAAATGAACGGCAAGTTCACTTGTGCTCTTCTACAACACGAAACTGTAAATCATAATGAAATAAGTACAGGCCAGTGTTGCCAACTCTTCTGGGCCCAAGCACGCTGGATCAACATTCTAAAATAGCCTAAAATAGCTAGAAATTTTTTGGTTTTATAGCTTTTACTGTTCCCATTAAAAATGGGAAATGTATGTAACAAGGAGAAGGAAACATTTCCAATTCTATATAGTATATATATATGCAGCCGAGACGATATAGTCACGTCTGTATGAACGCACAGATCTCAGTTGCATTATCCGTACCGATTCGAATCCCATTTCCAATGTTTAATTTAAACTTCCTTAGCTCTTGGCACAGACTGTTAGTTATCACATTTTGGCATTGGTATGTTTGCGCAAAAACAGACACGAAGTTGAGAGCAGCACAAGAACTGATTCAATAGCCTCTGCAGCACAGTAGCAGCGACGCAACCACACAAGAGCCGAATGCTCAGCGCCGCGGCGCGCCGAATCAACACGACTTGATCCTACTATCGGTGTGTTGACTGCGCTGCCTTTAAGAGTTCACCGGCCCCGGCTTTAAACAGACTTGTTTTACGAAAATCAAGCAGAAAATCGGCGATAATTCGGATTTTGGTGCTGCAAACCAGTGAAATTCTGAAAAAGCCTCAACTCGGTTTAAAATTTAGTTCTTAGTTTGTGGGATCGTTACTGTTCCCTTTTTCTATTTCGTTCAAATTATGTGGAATTTGATTTGGAAACCCCTTCTTTTTCAAAAACCGCTTGTTTGATTCGGCTTTTATCTTGCAATTTCCATTTATCATCATTTAACTGTCTTGTTGGCTAAAAATTTCAACCGAATTCTCGAATCCTAGATAACGTATCTCTTTCCAAGCCTAATAGTTTTCCACACTGATTCAAAATTTTACAGAAATATGGAATTTGAAATTTTTGAATCAGGTAAGTTAAGTCAACAATGGGCATATTCAGCAGATAAATCAGATTTACGATTACTGATTTACGACTTGCAATTTCTAATGATTCTCGGCATTTATAAATCAGTAATCGAAAATCGGATTTATCTGCAAAATACGCTTTCAAAAAAATCAGAATACAGCTTAAACAGGACAGGTCATTGTTTTCGAATAAGCTTTTAGGACAATGTCTAAGTAACTCAACGAAGTTTTTTCTAAAAGATAACTTCGATTTCAGATAAATTCTTATACAAAGGTTGATATGAGGCTCGAATCTCTTTCTAAAAAAGTTTGCTTTGTGATCTCATTTTTCTCCACCGGCTGAATGAACCACCATTCTTTCACTGGCTGCTTTTCCTTTTTAAAAATGCAACTAACTCTTTCGTATATAGCTGATTTTGGATTCGATTTGGATGTGTGTGTGTGCGTGTGTGTATAAATGTATGGTATTATTGCATGTGTGGGTAAAGTAAGGTTTAAGAAAAACTGAAGCTTTTGTTCTCAAGGTTCAGGTAATCAATTTCTAGTCTTATCTGTTGCACTGAGTAGTCTGCGTTTTTAAAGATATACACATATATATGTGGTATGTAAATCATGTTCGATTTGTTCATTCTCTAGTTCTTTTGTTGTCTTGGATTTGGGGTAATTGAAATGTTGAATAATTTGAACAGATGATGGAACAATATGCTTATCGTTAGGCTTCGGTATACCGATATACCGAGTTAGTATGCAAGTTTAATTTTAGTTTAGTTAGTTTGCTAGTAAGTAGGTAAATTTGTAGGCTTTCTCTGGTATTGCATGTGTTTATGTGTGTGGGTGTGTGTGTGTATCGGTGTGAGAGGGTTAAGTAAAGTTTCTATATTTGTTTTAAGTACGTTTTCTTATTGTAGTTGTCGTCTTTCGTGTGCTCAAGCGGAGAATATTTCTGGTTTTAATTGATTCAAAGGGAAGACATAACATTCTAGAAAAAGGTTCCTAACTGATTTGGTTTCTTGTTGTGGTACAATACATATAGTTTGTCAGTAAATATAAGTGTATATTTTTTAAATGGTATATATAATTTGGTTTTGAGTATATAATTAAAGCGCTTTCAATTTTTTTTTTTTTAGTTTTTCTTGAATTTTTTTTTTTTTGTTTTGTGTTCTATACGATGTGTAAATATCAATATAATTTGTTGTTGTTTTCTTGTAACTGCTTTCGAACTACTAAAATAAGACAATATAGTTGTTGTTGTTGTTGTTTTTTGTTTGGTGCCTCTATATCATATCATAGGTAGATATACGTATATGTATGTATTTGTATGTATATATAAATATTAAGTGTCTTCGAAGGGAGTTTTGGTCATTCGTTTTATATATATGTAATGCATCCCCGGTACCTTTTGAGTTGAGTAATACATGAGTTAATACATAAGTAAGAGCTTTACTTCCCTTGGGAGTGCAGTAGTAGAAACTTGTACCCGGGGGAGGGGTTTGTTCTATACGCATATCAATTTCTTGTTTTCGTTTTGGCTTTCAACATTTCGTGTGCAAAAGCACCAGATTTATTGTAGGAATGACACGACGCCCCGTCCTTAAGTATTTAGTTTGTTTGTGTTTGGTTTTTGTTTTACTTTTTGCACAACATTTAAACACTTAATATGCTTATTTTTTTTTTTTTTTTTTTGTAATAAATAGGTAGATAAACATATTGTTTTGGTTTTTTCTTTGTTATTTAAAATATCAAAAGTGGATGGAATTATGTGATTCTAGTTATTACACGCACTATATATATATATGTATGTATATATATTTGTTTTGTTTATTAATTTATGTCAATCTGATTACATTTTGTTTGCTGCCTAAAAATTCGGACCAAATTGATTATACATCGAATGGGTATGGTATACAAAAATATGTGTAGAACGCTCGAATACAAAAAATATACATATAAATGAAACCATTTTTTTTTTTTTTTTTTTTTTGAAAAAGAATTTGGTTTTTGTTGGAGGCAAAAGCAAAATCGATATTCTCATGGCGCAATATTCAATAAAAATATTGTCTGCTGGGTGTGCGCGTGTGTGTGTGTGTGTACAAGGTACTTTTTACCATTTTCAACTCAAGGAAACTTGTCAAAAATGTTTGCTGGGTTAGGCAGCTGCGCGACTGGCCTTGCTCTTACTCAAACTTAACAGAGAGCGAAAGAGAGAGAGCGAGAGCGTAAGGTTAGGCAGCAGCTTACAAAGAAATGGCAGATTGTTAAGGGCAACACTCAATTTATTAAAAAACTAAACTTAATTTTTATTTTTCTATATTGTCTTAGTGAAAGTCGAAGCTAACACAATGAAGCAGACCTTATGAAGTTCCCATCACAAGCATAGTCAGGACAAAACACTTTGTATTTGTAACATTTATTGTTGCGCGTGGAACGATTGCGTTTTGATCAGAGAGCCCTTCGAAAGTTTTCGATCCGACTAGCTCCGCCACTTTTTTCGCCTGATGTTTCATGGTTTTGAAAGCGAAAACGAGTACCCACGCTTTCATAAACAAACTCATTTTTCTGCTTCTTGTACTTTCTGCTTCTACTTTTGTTTACATGACGTTTGCAAAACACCCGCCCCCTGTTTCCGATGTGCCTGAAATGATTGTTTTAGAGATGCAGGTAGCCAAATATAATCATTTCAAAAGAACGAATCAATAAACAAAAACGAAAAACGAACAACGACATAAAACTTCACCCACGAAAGTCTTAAAACAGTTGTAACAACCGTTTACCATAAACAGATACGCACATGTCACGGAACAATCTTTCTCGTAAATACACACCTTTAACTAAATTAAAACCAAATATAATAGCTGGAAAAATAAACTTTGGCAATTTTCAAGCCAAATCTGTGCGCACTAGAAAAAGCTGGAAAATAGTTTAGTTGGGCGAATAAAAACTTAATAGCTTAATAGTCTGTTGGTAATCGATTGAAAATCGAAAATTGACGGGTTTTAATTTTTTAAAATTTTACTTTTTCTTCCGCTAAATCGGCTGTGCGTTGCTGCGCTGAGTGTTCGGCTCTTGTTTAGCTGCTTCGCGACGCAGTCGTGGCTACTGAAGTTGAGAGCAAATAGAATCAGTTTTTGCGCTGCTCTCACACAAACCAATGCAAAAAAATTGATTGTGTTTTTTTTTCGGCCCCTGGTTTAAAAGTTATAGTCATTTAAGTTTTAGTTTCCCGCCTACAAAATAAAGTTATGATAAAGTTTGCTTCATTGTGTAAGTCTCGACTTATTTGCTCACAAAAAAACTCAAGCGCGTGTTTTTTGTTCTTTTGCTTGGCAAGTGCAACGCTTATCATAAAATTGATGTAATTTTTATCCTAAATATTTTTTCCAAAAATGAAAAAAAAAAAAATTAATCCAACAGAAGGCTGACCATAAAAAACAAAAGCTATTAGTATGTGTGTCAAGAACCTGGCCGTTGTTATATGCATTTAACACTATCACAGGCAGAGGGGTAAGGGAATTCATTTGGTTGTCCCTGCTCGGGCGCCATCTGTAAGGTAGTGTCTAAGGCTGAGGTATAACTCAGTCTGGCCAAGGCCACTTACAGCAAAATTTATAAGTGCTGGAACTAACAAAGACTATGAGGAATCGTGCTCAATTCAGTTGGGGGTCTGAGTCACGTCGAGCATCTGCGTGTAGGAAAAGGGAAACTCTGGGGGTAGGTATCTGTGGCCGGGGCCAATGGTTGACCAATCGCACCGGAGGACTATAATTTACAGCCGGAAGAATGGGCCGACGAGGCAAGAAAATACCTGGCAGCGAACACGGTGTGGACAAAAGAACGCTACGCATGCATTAATATTTCTGCTAAGCTAAATAAGCTAACCTTGAAATGCACAGAATAAGTGGCCGCTTTCAGTTTCAAGGCCTGATGGTGCCGAAACGAGTCCGTATGATATGTCCACATGGACAGCCAACACTGATTTTACCGATAAAAACGATTTTCAAGATGTCGACTACGAGCCTGATGTTGAAGATGATAGACCGAAACCGCTAACACAAAACGAAATGGACTACCTAGTGGCTTTATATAAAATATCACTTGCAGAGTACCGAAACGGTTTAAAGGGGAGATCGTATGAAGCTGGCTCGTATTAGAGAGTTGTTTTTATTGTTGTTTGGGATAATTTCCAGTTAGCCGTTTCTGCCAAAAAACCTGAAAAATTTTGGTTTTATCAAGTTTTGAAGCACTAGATCAGTCGGTTATGGTACTTTTTTCCTCGTGTATATATCTATAACTTTGCCAAAGATATAAAAACTAAATTCCAAACGGATTATGGTATATGGACTTTATAAAAAGGATCTTTTTTTCAAAATTTCAGGTTGGGGTTAAAAAATGATGGGTATGAAAAAAGTACCTTTACGATGTGATGGGGCCAAGTCCCTTGGGGATTTGTTTAGTATCGGTATGTACTTCAAAAATATCGGGGTCCGAAGGCGTAACCAGAAAATGGCCTTAGTTCCACAATTAGCAATTACTGATTTACAATTGGCGATAGGTTTTAAACAATATTTACGGACAAAAGACAATTTTATGTAAATGTTTGCACAAAGTTAGGCTGATACAGAAATTCGGTTACCAATCATACTATTTGTTCGTCTGCTGTTCATGCTTTTCGTAAATCAGCAATCACTTTACTCAGCAGGGAAAATCGGTAATCATAAATCACAAATCGAAAATTGGATTTATTTGTTTGGTAATTTTTTTGGTATTGGGTTTATTTCTTTCGATAAAGTCTGTGTTAGTAGATCGCATGCGTTAGTGCAATGGAAAATTCTAGTCTGGGGGGTATCTATCGATCACATTTTTACTAATCTCCGGTGTGTATTTGGGACTGTGGCTGTTGGGGAGTGAAATTGGTTGCCTTTTTAGTTTTTCTTTTTTTTTCCTTTTTAAGTATTTTAATAGAAGTAAAAGTTGATTTTAAGATTTAAATGGCATGCAAAAAATTGTGTTTTTTTTTTCTTGTTTTGTTTTGGTTGTTGCTTTGTTTTTGAAATAGTCTGCCATTGCGAGTAAATGGTAAAAGGTGTAAAAAGCCTAAGGAGTATAGTCAGCAAAAATGGTATAAGTTGTCTTTTCTGTAAATAGTTTTGTTTCGTTTGTTGTAAGCATTTAGTTTTTTTTTTTTATTTTTTGATTTATTCGGGTTTTCTCTTTTTGTGTGGCACACACACAAGGGTTAATATGTAGAGGAACGTACGATTGCTGGCTTAACCCTTGTGCTATCAAACTGAACGCTGGCCAAAGAACAAAATTCACATAATCTAAATATTAATATTCATTTGTTTTTTTTTTTTTTTTGGTGTTTTTGGTTTGGTTTTCTCAGTAAAATTCATTTAAAGATGGTTTTTTTTTGTTTTTTGTTTTGCTTAGGCAAATTTGCTCCGCCTGGGGAACCATTTAGGCATTAGCTGTTAGTTGGCTTATCTATGTATATATAAATTGTATTATACTTGATTGTGGGGGGTTAAATCGCTTCGTTTAGGCCCATTTCAAAAAATTGTTGTATTAGTTATTGTGTGACACGTTAGCTTTTTATCCTTAGGTTGGTTTTCTCAATTTGGTTTTTGTTTTGTTTTGTTTTTAACTATACAACATCAAAAATAACTCACATAAAATTCATTCAACATCTTATGGCTTAGTTCAAATCGTTAATATATGTATATATATATATATATGTATATATATGTGTGTATGTATATAGATGTATGTATGTATATATATAGAGTTTGCTATATGCTATATAGATATATATATATATCATGTATATGTGGTGTATATAATTCATAAAACATTCTAATTGTTAAATATGTTTGGTTGTTGTTTGTTTTGTTGTTGCTGGAAAACCGTTGCGCCATATCTTGATTTAAGTTTTTTGTTTTTCGAGTTTCAAAATGTCCAAATGTGTGTGTATTGAATTGTTTTTGAAGCACACTTCATAAAAATTCGCCTTATCTATGTATTTATGTATATATATTTGGTGCCCAAAAATATTGTTGCTGTCTGGTTTTTTGTTTTGCGCACTTGTAAAATGTTTTTTGTTTTTTTTTTTTTGCAAAAAGTTTACCTTATTTTCGGTTTAAGTTAAAGCCGTTTGACAACACAGGGAATTGGTTTTTTTTTTGCGATTATTTGATTATTTTGTTGTTGTTGTTGTTGTTGAGATAATTGTATTAGTTTAATAAGTATTTAGAAAAGCCGGAAAGTTGGCTACGATTTTCAATATGTAGTATATGTATACGTCATTGGCTTTTTTCTTGACATCAAAACACACACACAAAGATCGATGATCAGTAATTCAAACAATGCTAGCGAGGGGGCAGGGAGCTCACGCTTAGAACTGAGTGTGAACGTACCTTAAGTGTAAACGCACACACACATAAAAGTTCTGTTAGGTGAACAGTGTTGCAAAGCGTCAGACTCCCACACAACTACAGCGCCCTCTAAGCTTCAACTCTACAACTCTGCATTCTTTATTGATTAGTGATCGTGATCCAACTATTCAATTATTTATCTACATTTATGATTTTCGTTTTGCAAGGCGCGCAAAGTTTTCTGGTTTGGTCAAATCTTAATTCATATATTTCAAATTTCTTTTTTACGTTTATGTTTGTCTTTGTATACATCATTTTGTTTGTGGTAAATTTTTATATAATAATTCTACATTTTATGGTTTTTTTCTTTTCTTGAACAACCCAGAGACATGCACATATATAGTTTATATGTATGTAGGTGTGTATTTGTATATATATATAATTATTGCTATATAGTTCAACACGCACAGACAGTGGTTGCATGTATGTATGTATATAGATCCTACTTAGTAATGTTGAAATAGTACACTGAGAGAAATTAGGAAGTAGCTTTTTGTTTTATAGTTGCTGGCCTTGTTCTACAATTTTTGTTGTTGCTGTTGTTGTTGTTGTTCATTTCGAGTTTTTAAAATCCTAGAAAAATAAAAGCTTTCTAATTGCTTCTGTTCTCATTTGCTCACAAAAAAACATCATTTTGTATAATTGTTTTGGTTTTTGTTTGTCTTGTTTGTCTATAAACTAGTAAATATGTGTATATATGTATGTATGCAATGTATATTTGTTGTTTGTCAAAAAAGGACTCACTAAAAATTGTACAGCACATCAATAAAACAATTCTTTTTTTCATATATATATATATCGATATATATATATATGTATATGTATAGTAGTATGATCCATGGCACTAGATTTGTTTTTATTTAGTTTTAGTTTTCCATTTATAACACATATACACGCATATAACTATATATACATTTATACATACATATAGTTATATGAATAATAGTCAAAAACTACACACAAACACATACACACACACGCGCAGTGAATAAAATGTTAAGGCATAAATCATAATAGTACTCAAAATCATTCGAAAAACTTTATGCAAAAAAAAAACAACAAATGCTGAATATTTTCAAATTTTTTGCTTTTTCTTTTGTGTAAACAATTCTCACTGATATGTAACACAACTACTCGCAAAAAAGGAGTTTTTAATTCGATTTTTAGTTGTTCATATCGTTAGCCATTCATTAGTGACGGACGCCAGTCTTAGAGATGGGAGTTTGACTTGCCAGCTTGACTTGTGAGTTTGCTAGTGACAATCGCCAGCAACACCCCTTGCAGAGGGTATTATAAAGTTGTTCGGATGTTTGTAACGCATTAAAAGAAGCATCTCCGACCAAATAAAGTGTATATATTCTTGATCAACACAACAAGCTGAGTTCATTTAGCCCTGTCCGTCCGTCCGTCTGTCAGTTTCTATGATATCTCCTCCATCAGTTTAAAAGCTATCTTCACCAAACTTTGCACGAAGTCTTCTAGTACTTATACGCTGCACATTTGTCGGAAACGGCCGGATCGGAGAATTATAGCGTATAGCTGTCATAGGAACGATTCGTCGCAAAACTAGTTTTAGTGAGAAAAACTTTTTTGTTTTCAATTGAAACGCCTCCAAACTTTGTATTTCTTAGTTGACTATGCTTTCCCATGCTTTTACAAAGTTTGGTAAAAATCTGACGTCTATATAGTATAGCTGTCATAGAAAAGTATAGTCTGAAAAGGAGTCTTAGTTAGAAAAACTTTTTGCTTTCCATGAAATTGACCTTAAAATCGGCATTAATTTCTTTTTTATGCTTTCACACAATTCTGCAAAGTTTTGTCCAAATCTGATGACTATAGCATATAGCTGCCATAGAAACGATCGGTCGAAAAACTAGTTCTAGTAAGAACAAATCCTTTGTTTTCAATGAAAACGTCCATATAATTGGCATCTACTTATTTCATATACTTTTACACAATTCTACAAAGTCTTGTCAAAATCGGATGACTATAGCATATAGCTGTTAACTTAACTTTCCCCTTTTCTTTTCTTTGCAAATCAACTGTTGTTACCGAAAATACACATTGGGCGCATTCAACAGGTAAATCCGATTTACGATTACTGATTTACGACTTGCGATTGCTTATGATTCTCTGCTGAATAACACTGATTGATAAGTTTAAAAATACATTACAACTATGAAAAATTTAGGAAACATTTTTGAGGGCTTTTAACGTTGTAAGTTTGTCAGTTCATTTCCAGTTATGGGGTAAACAGTTGGCCGTACGATCGGTTAATGGTCTCACCAATCATACCTTTTGAATGATTCCATATCAGCAATCATGATTGTCAAATTTATCAATCGCAATCGGCAATCACTGTATTCAGCAGGTAAAACCGGTAATCATATATCAGTAATCGGATTTATCTGCTGAATATTTTTCTAAATCAATTTTTTTTCCAATGATCGAGGTTTGGGCCTAGTCACGTTAATTCTGCGTCCATTAAGCCCCACATCATAAAAACCGGTTCAGTAGAACTTGAGAAAAGCTGCAAACCAGTTTGAAAAACGTTGATTTGAGAAAAACGCGTTAAAGTTTTAAGTATTCTGTGAATGCCTCATACAGGCCAAAAAAAAATTGCTTTACAACAATGGCTTTATTTCTGAAAGTATTCTAAATTTTGAAAAATCATCTTAGAATATGGGAGCGCTTAGACACACTGTCAGGGTCTCATACTCGTATACACACTAGTTGGCATAAGTAATTTGACGAAATTTTTTTTCAAAAATAAACCATTGGGCGTATTCAGCAGATAAATCCGATTTACGATTACTGATTTACGACTTGCAATTTCTGATGATTCTCTGTTGGATGACACTGAATGCTTAGTTTAGGTTATTCTCTGGCTTATTACATTTGGTCAAAAATACACTGCCACAATTTTTGAGGGCTTTTAACGCAGTTCATTCTCTAATTTGGCGTTAACAGTTGGCCGTACAGTCGATAAACTGTCTCACCAAATTTATCAGTCGCAATCTGCAATCACTTTATTCACCGCCTAAAATCGGCATTCATAAATCAGTAATCGAAAATCGGATTTATCTGCTGAATACGCCCATTATATCTATTTAACAAAAAATCCTAAAATTTTGAAATTTTTATCGAATACTAGTATCAAAGTAAGCTTTCAATAAAACGTAAGTAGTCCACAATCAGTAGCTTGCATAGTCGAATTGTCCAAATGCAGTAAGTACTATACCATGAACGAATCAAATTTTTATTCTGAATAGCCTTAAAAACTTGTCTAGAATCAATTATTCGTTTAGCTTTTAAGGTCCTGTGCTGATAATAAATCAATTTTGAAATTTTGTCAAAATACTTATGCCTACCTCCATTTGGACAATTTTCTAACCCAAGCAGCTGATTGTGGGCTACTTAAGTTTTTCTGAAAGCATAATATTACACCAGTATTAGATACAAAATTTCAAAGTTTTAGAGTTTTTTGTTAAAAAGATATAATGGTTTATTTATGAAAGTTTTTTCTTCAAAATACTTATGCCGACTGGTGTATAAGTGCCAGTTATTTGGCAGGTCTGTTCAGACAAGTAAAATACATAACAATATTGACAGATTTCTCTGACCATATATGGCAAGGTTTTCAGAACTTTATCCCAATGTTAGGAAGAATCACTTTCTTAACTGCAGGAAGAATCACTTTTTTATCCCTTAGACCAATATTCACACCAAATGCTTGCCGAAGTAACGCATCAGTGAGTGTCAGAGAGAGACGGGAACCCTGCCTTAGACGGAACTTTTTCTTATCCCTCAGAAGAGATGTTTTTCTATTCTCCAGAATCAAAGCTAGCGGCACATTTCTTCCCAAAGGGAGATAAGAATGCGATAGCAATACGATATCGCTAGAGAAATTCTTATCTTCTTATCAACTGTACTATATTTGCATTGCATACTTTTAGGCAATAGAAAGTTTTGTTATTTCGAGCACAAGTATTTAGAATGGTATATCTTCGCTTAAAAAAATCGTAAAATTGTTAGGGATAGTTTAGTTGGAAGTTTAAAAAAATAACTAAGATAATATCAATGAAAGTCAATACAAATGTAAAGGTTCCACACATAAGATTCGCGTTCAACCAGGGATTAATACCGAAACGACTATCGGTTCCGGAGCTCGTACCAACCTTCTGGAGCAGGTTCTCGGTCTTTAATTTATTTCGGTTTTAGGTTTCGATACGGTATGCTGTTTTTTGTTTCGGTATACCGGTTGTTTTTTTTTAGGTATTGTAAAAAGTCCGAGATAAGTTCAAATCATTTTATTCCTTTGTAATATAAAGAAACAATATTCAACATAAAACTTTCATTTAAGGGTGAGTACTGATAACGTTCGAATTTTCGTTTAGCTGACAAATTCCATAGAAAAAAATTACTTAAAGAATTTTTTCCTTGCCTGATTTTATTGTTTAAAACTCAGAAACAAAGCAATAAACAAAAGTATTTTGAAAATTGTCACCAGAGCTGGCTCGGCTATTGTGGTTGGTGTGCATTCTGCAGTCGAAGCGTATTCTCACGCGAAAAAGAATTATCTAGTAAATTTCTTGAAGGAAAATTCGAAAGATCTCAGTACTCATCTTAAAGTAAAATTATAATCGATTTTAACATTTCGTATTATTTTACAGAAAGTACAACTTTTGAAATCTCTTACAATTCGGGGGACTTAGTGGTGGACTCTGACCACTACTTAAGAATGTTTTCATGGTTTCGAATATGTTTATGTGCAAGAAAAATGTTAATATAATTCAGCCGCTTATTTGTTGGCAAAAATTGTGTGTTTTTATCATCAAATTTCTTTTCTTGCATCTTGGTAGGCGCTTTCAGATAAGCTAGTATTAAAACATTCATCATTAAGCAGATTGATCAGCAACCAACGAAATTTGACCATTTATATTTGTCAGAAGACTATTACAAGATTTTTTTTTGCTTAGGGCTTAGCATTACGTTATACATTGGGTCCAAAAATATGCCACAATGAAAAGTATTGTTCTCAAAAAGGAATTTCTCACTCTTCTCTATTTCCTGAACGAGCGATTTCGCTAGAGCGGACGTATTTTTGGATATTTACAATTTGCAGTGTATCCAAACCAACCAAAACTACACTTTCGTCTTGAAATCTTGAAATTTACTATTTTGCGAACTGAGTCCCACACTTTCCGATGTAGAAGAAGATGTTTTCTGCCAGACGTTTTACGCCTTCTTAGAAAAGTGACAAGAAAATTTGACACCGTGTAAAGGATTCTTCGTCGCGCTACAAACATCTGACCAAAATTACGATGGGCTCTGCAAAGGTAAAAAAAAACCGAAACAGCACCGGTACCAACGTTTCGGTTTTGTTCCGGTTCTATCGGCTCCAATAATAACGGTAAACGGTATTCGGTTCTCAAAAAAAATTTGTATCGGTTCCGGTACGCGATTTGAAACTGTTTATTTCGGTTAACGGTTCCGGTACCGGTATTAATCTCTGCGTTCAACCCTTCAATATACTGACGCTTGTTCCCTAGTGTTATTTAAGATCCTAAATATGTTGGTGGTATAAGTTAAATTTTTGGAATTGAATTCTGAAACGGAAACAAAATCAAATAAACAAATAATTTTGTGTTTGCTTTTTTAAATATATTTCACATAAAGTTGAACACAACTCAATTTTTATCAACATTGTTTTTGATATAAATATATGTATAAGTTATTAAATAAATATATGTATAAACAAAATGCAGGTCCTCGAAACTAAACAAACAAAATTGTAAATCAAATAAGTAATAAGTAAATTATAGATGATCGGATGTGTGTAAAGGAACTTGTGTGTGTGTGTGTGTGTGTATGTATGTATGCATGTTTGTGTGTGTATTTCAGGGGGAAAAATGGGGGTTTTGACTACTTTTTCACATTTATTGTTTATGTACGACGAGTATATTTTTGTTACTTAATTCTTTAATTTGGGTTTAATTGATTTTTGCTTTTGCTTTTTGAAGTTTTTGATAATGCAAATTGTTGCAGTTTGCTGCTGTTGTTGTTGTTGTTTTGATTACATACTGTTGTTGTTGTTGTTGTTTACTTAATGTAGACGACATTGATTTAAACATTTTGTTGGTTTCTTTGTGTAATTGATTGCTTCTCGTTAATAATGACGACCGACCGACAGACTCCTCATCATCAAATTCAAACAATTTTCCCTTAATTTAAGTCTATTTATTATTAAGTTTTGTTTTTGTGTATAGAGGAAGCAGATGCTTTGTCATTTTCACGCTTCTTTCTATATAAATTTGTTTCTTTTTTGTTTTGGTTTTTGTTTTGTCTATAATAAGGCGAAAAATATCATCAAAAAATTGACGTACACTAGATTGTTTTTTTGTTTTACTCAATTATTGTTAAGTATTACATATAAACTATGTGTGTGTGTGTGTGTGTGTGGGTGTGGGTGTAGATTATATGTATAAGTTAAGTATAGTAAATTTGTTTTGGTTTTGCATTTTGAAAGTGTGGGAGGATTGTTGATATTTCGATCACTTGAGAAAGATCTATTTGAGTTCTCTCTCATTTATGGGATTTTGAGCAAAGCAAAGCTACGACACAACTGTACCTGAAATTTTAAGATTTCCTGGCAGTTTTTGATAGTTCTTCGAAATTTACTTGATTACAAGCTTACTCAGGCAGAGCCTGAGTTTAGTTTTTCTTAATTTTTATTTAACCACTCTTTGATTTGGGTTTGCTAATGGAAATTTTGGTATTGAAGTATTGAAAATTGAGGATTTCGAACAATTAATTTCGCCGCAGTGTTTTTTCCCTTGAATCTTAGTCAGAGTTCGGATAAAAACTCTCAACACTTTCAACGTTTCGGCAAAAAACAATTTGGTAACGGATAATCGAAAACAGGGAGCGAAAGACAGTTTCAGACCACTTTTTTCGTTCCTGTTTCTCTGCTGCCTTTTACCGACACTTTTGCCGAGAGCATACCCAAACGACGCCCAAGCGATAGTTTCGCGAAGCATATTCTTCGTCTTTCGTTTAGTTTTGGCGAACCTTTTTGTGTGTTTCCTTTTATCTTGCTTCTCTCTGCAGCAGGTAAAGCATGTGACCGACTAATGACGCCGCGACGCCGTCGATGGTTGGATTTTGACTTTGCATTTTCAGTGTGTATTTGAAGCCCTATAAATAACGACGGCATTTTTGTCATATCTGCCTAGAGAACGGCCTAGCGTCATTAAATTAATCGGTAAACAATTATTGTTTTATGTAGTTAAAGACCAAAATGGAAGTCAACTTCCCCAATTTTTGAAATATTGGACAAAGTACACAGGAAAAAAAACGCTGAAAATAATGAAATCTTTTTTTCTTAGAGTAATCCCGGCACGAGCTTAAAAATTTAATCTCGATTTACGGGATATTCTACTCAATTCAATTTTTTAAGTTTGATGCAATCCTTTCGAACTTGTTTCATTCCATATGTGCTTACTTGAATCCCTTTCGAGATCACAATGTTCATAAATCAGGAACGATAGCAGAAAAGTATAAATAGCATTTAGGACATTGGATAAAAATCATGTGATATGAAGCTGTGCGATAAGATGCCATGCTATTCGTGTTCAGTGCGTTTGAGTCCCAGACAAGACTACAATAACCTTTATAATTCTTTGTTTTTTTTTCAGAAGCTTTAAATATACCAAAACTGGTGTCGGTGGCTGTCCAAAGGAAAATGGAGTTTGAAAGGAAAGGTAGAGGAATCTTTCTGGGAGCAAATTAATCTCAAACAAGCTTAAAGTGATCCTGCTTTGGGATTAAATTGAGCTCGAATTTGTGAATTAATTTAATATTTATGGGATTTCCGCTGGATAAATTTGATCTTTTCAGAATTGAAAAAAGTGGGATCAAATCAATCTTTTTTTGGATCGGCTTAAGTATATGCGGGATTAGCCTGATTTCAATCCTGTTTCGGATTTAAGTAATCCCGTTTGGATTGATTTCTTTTTTTGAGTGTGGATTTATTGTCTTTGTGTTAATTGTTGAAGTGCTTTTAATCCGACCGCAAAAAGGAAGCACAGGCAAATAAATAAACACGCTAGCAGTTCCAAATGAAACATCCGTGACTCCATTATTCTTTCATTTAATGAATTTAAAAATTTAAATAAATCTTTATTAAAAACAAAACAGATACTCGGTAAAGCCCGACTATAACAAACTCTGTACCTGTGAAGTGTTGCCCATGACCGTTGCGACCGGTGCTGCCCATAATTGTCTGTTTTCCTTTTAACTCGAATATCGTTCATCCGATCTTTTAAATTCCTTCAGCGGATCGATAAAAAATCCCGAATACTAAATATGTCCAGAAGGTTCGAGCCTTCTATCTATAAAACTGTGGGAGATATGACGTTTTTTCGATATTGCGGGGACGGGAGGGGGCGTGGCCAAAATTGAAAGTAAACTTTATCTTATTGCAAGTATAAGAAACATATGTTCCATACATGTCAAACCTCTATCTCTTATCATCTCTGAGATCTGTTTGTTCATACGGACAGACGGAGAGACAGACGGACAGAAGAACACTTTTGCACAAACTTAATATACTCTGTGTACCTGTGGTACAGAGTATAAAAATCAACAATTAATTTAAAGTTTTATGTAAACAAACAATTGGGAGCTAGTGAAAACGAAACTCGTAAAACTTTCGAGTCGACATTCGCTCGCGAATTCGCAAGCAAATGTTCGCCTGCCATAAACTGAGCGACACAAGTATCATAAAAGAAAGTTTGGCGAATTCGTCAGCGAAGATTTTGTTCGTTTTTATTCGCTTTGAGTTTCGCGCGCGAGTTTTTTGCGTATGTATATGGGTCTTTCCATGTGAACTTAGCCACCCGATGATTATTTATGTCAAAAACCGAAGTTTCTATCCCCATTTTAAAGATCTACTTATCGATAGTATAATCCTATTATTTGACATCCCCACCAATAACAGCTTGCGAGAAAAACGACGAAGAATATAAAACTTGAAAAAATTATACCTTTATAACAGTGCATTCGATTTAAGCGGCATAAATTGTGATTATACTATTTTCAACTCTTCTATTCAAGAAAAAATAAAAGAGTCCCATAATTTCTTTGTTTATATCCATATACATAACTATTATAGAAAAAATCTCGCGGAAAAAAAATATTTTTATATTTCATTAATTCAAAGTGCTTTTTTAAGTCATACGCTTTCGCACCCTGCTATTTTCGATTCAAACATTCTTTCGGAAAGAAAATCGATTTCTCGTATAGTCGGAAACGGGAACACCAAAATAAAAAGGCTCGGAATGCCAATAGAGTTACTTTTTAAATCTACTCGGATATGTGAACAGGCCTATATATCAGGGATGCAAACCGGTTGAAAACCGAACCGAACCAAAGCTTAGCCGAAACGCTAATTCAAGCTGATCAACCGAACCGCAAACCGAACCGGCGTCCCTTTGAAAACACTGATCCGAACCGGAAACCAAAAAACAAAACGGTTTGGTTCATTTCACTGACGAGTTTGCCCACCGACCTCTTAACACGCCTGTCATCAGATTACATTCCTTCTTTGAAAGTTGCTAATGGATTCTGTCGTGTTTCTTCACCTCAATTTAAATTTAAGCTATGTACTCAAACAAACTAATTCTAAACCTTTCTAAAAATACAACTTTTTACGCTGGAGTCCCAGCTAAGGGCTAAGGGCTGCAGCCATTGTTGAATTCATTTAGCAAGGGTAGCTTGCTAAATAATTGCAAACCATTTATTTTTGCTTCTACCTAGCTAAAGCTATCAGCTTTAAGCCAGTCAAGGTAGCGGCGCCACACGTTTTCAGCTCGGTATGAGCTAGGGATGTCGAAAATGATATCATTTGTATGAAAATATCGATATAATATAGATATTTTTCATACAAACAATATTATTTTTGACATCCCTAGTATGAGCAAAGGCATTTAGCTTGTCTGAGAACGGCTCAAGCTAAGAGGCCAGCTAAAAGTTGTAGCAAGCGTTTAGCTACTGTTTTTTTTTATGAACTCGACCCCAGCTAAATCGATTTAACTTGTCTGAGTATATAGCTTTAGCAAGTACAATGCCAGCATATCCGACTATTCAAATGTTCTCTACGAAATAAATTTCGAAATTTGTCAAAAAGAAACATATTTACTTTAGAAAGTTCGATAAAAAGACCCTTTAGGTGAGCTTTGACATTTTAAAACGAGTCTTAATATAATATACAAAAAATGTTTTATATTTTACGCATAAACTAACCCAAATAGAGTTAATTTTATAATGTGCTCGAACCCAACGGACCGAACTTTATGTTACGACAATGAATTAAGGGTGATCCTTGAACAAAAATAAGTTTTTGATATCATTTTTGACTTGCGGAAACTTCAATATTCCTAAACTATGACTTTACCAGCAGATTTAAGAGTAAGTCGCGGCGATATACTCAAGGAAGGGCTTTAAGAATTCAGATATAGTGAAATAAGGGCGAGCCAAGAACGTAAATGATTTTGGAAACTTTTTCGGACTGCCTTACCTTAGAAAGTTTGGAAAAATACCTTTCCACGAAGACTGAAGGGTAAAACGGTATTAAAAGCCTTAAGACTCGGCAAAATTAAGGAAGATTCTTAAACAGAAAGGCTATTTTGGACATTTTTTGGAATGCCTTACATTCGAAAGTTCGGAGAAAGTTACGTTCCGTACAGATTTGAGCTAAGTTCGGTACGATACCCTTAAGTATATGCTTTACGAGTTGAGATTAGACGGAATTAGGGGTCGTTATACTTAACGGCGGCTAGTGTGCGCGACCGCTGTGCAAGAGGTCGTGGGTTCGATCCCGCCTTGGTACATCAAATGAATTACTTTTTCTTTGAATAAACTTTACACCCGGTCACCCCTCTCTGCTGTTGGCGCCAGCTTTGTAGTAATTAGCCATGCAAAAGCTTCTCAAACTGCCGTTCGGATTCGGCGTTAAACTGTAGGACCCTTTTTCTTGTGCAAAAATTAGAAGTGCACAAGCCAAGAGATTGAGAGAAGCTCGGCTTTGGCACTTTGGCGCTGTGTCAAGCCATTTTACATAATAATACTTAAAGATGGTCTTTAAGTTTTAAGATTTAAAAGAATTTCGGCAGATCCAGGAATATAAATTGCGTTCTTGGCAATTTTGGTATTGTCTTAACATCGAAAGTTTATAAAAACTCTTTTCCGCACAGATTTGAGGGAAGATCAGGATTTCATTAAATATATAATAAATTTAGACTGAACCACTGAAACGAACCGAAACCGCGGTTCATTTGGCTTCTGAAACCATGTCATTAGACGAACCGGAGGTTCAAAAACTGCGTGAACCACTGAACCGAACAAGTTCTTATTTCCAATTGGTTTTCATACACAGAATCCACTGATTTATCACTGAATTTCTACGCTCTCACCACACCAGAACAATAAAATTAACACATACAGTTTTGAGAGCTTACATTTAATGGTATCCTGTCATAGGTTTACAGTTCGAAACAGTTTCTGCTTCAATTCTATTGGTCTTTGATGTGTGCAGAGTTGAGTGAAAATATGAGTTATTATGGTTGTTTTGTTTGACGGACGGACATAGTAAAAGTTATTATTATTATAATAATAGTAAAAGTTATTGAATATCAACAATCCCCTTATGCATCCCCCAATCATCACCATCATCATCATTATTATCTGTGTGGAGTTCAATTTGTCGCTAGGTATTTACAAGTCAAAAATTTTCAAATAAAATAAATCATTTTTGGTTTGTTTTGTTGTTGTTTTTTTGTGTATATATAGATACATGTTTTGGTTTTTTTTTTAATATACATTTATATTAAAATAATTTGATGTATAAAGCGTTTGGTTGTTGTTTTTTTTTTCTTCTTTTGCTTTCATTTTTTAACTAAATGCACAATATGTGTGTGTGTGTGTGTGTGTGTAAGTGTGTGTGAGTGTTGCCTGATTCCCTATATATATAAGTTTATATATATATATATATATATTTCGTTCCATATGTATATCGTATATGTATATGTCTAGTGTGTTTACTTCAACAATTTTTTTTGTTATGATTTCGTGTAAGCGTTGCATCGAGGAACAAATTATTAACAAATTCAATTAGTAATTGTTGTTAGTATAGTTTGTTGTTGAGTTTAGTTAGCTAATATGCTGAGCAAGATTTTCAATTCAAAAAAATTCATTCATTCGTTTCCATTTTATTCAAAAAAGAAGGGGGAACAAAAAAAACAAAACAAAAGTTTAATACGCTTCCTTCACAGTGTACACATAATAATAGGTAAGTAGGTAATAATTATTTATCATAATAATAATTCTTGTTTTTGTTTTTTTTTTTCATTTGTTTTGTTGTTTGTATAAAAAATCTTTGGCAGCATCTTAATATTTTTCATATATTTTTGTCTTCATTTTTGTTTGTTTGTGTATGGTAACGGTGCCAATTTCACTGAGAAACATGAGTGAGAGGGAGAGAGGGTAATGGGTGTGTGTGAGTGTGTAGGCCTCTATATTTAAAATTTTAAAATTTGTGGATTTGATTTTTCAGTTCTGAACAAAAAGTATCTAAAAAAAATTAAAACAAAACATAAAAAATTTAGGTGGAAAGTTTGAATGTTTTTTTTTTTTTAGATTTCAATTATTTTGAAGCAGCAGGTAGAGCAAGAGGAGTCTTCAGTGGGTCCAGACCAAAAACTGGATATTAAATTTCATTTCCGCTTGAGTTTTGCGATTTAAAACCGCTTAAACTTGACGATATGGGAATTGAAAGCACAGCTGTTTTTTATAGTTTCTTCTTTTTGATAAAGTTGAGTGATAAAATGCTTTAGTAGCCCATTCTATATTAGATTTTGACAACTATTTTAACGATTTTAAACATGCCTACATCCTAAGCCTTATCTTTCTTACTTAGGGCTGATTTCCAGAACGCACGAAAATCAATTTTTATGTTGAACTTTACATGAATAGAAACACTTTTGAGCTGCTTTGAAATCTGAATGCTTATGAAAAGGAGTCTTATTTGAATGAAGCATTGTGCCGAAATAAATTTTTATATCATCTGGAATCAAGCCTTTAACTGGGGAGTACTAACCTTTACCTAATTTCGAACTTAAACTCGAACTTAAACTATATTTTTGTATAGATTTTGTTGTGGGCTGTTTTTCGTTGGTCATTTGTTGTGTTTTCTGGGGCTTGTTATCTGAACGTCTTTCCTTACTGCAGTTAACAATAAGTCAACAATAAGTCAGGTCAGGTCTTTAGATATTATAGGCCTATACTCTGATGAGATAAATATTTAGTTTTTCGCAATACTTCATTTAGATAAGACTGCTGCTTCAAAGCATATCAGATTTCTAAGTATTGTGCCGAACTATATTTTTATCTTATCTGAGTATAGGCCTTTAGAAAGAAAACTCAGCTATAGATCGCTTAAAAATCACTAAGCAGACCCGAATTTCAGTTGCTTCTTTTGTATTTAGAGTGCACGGAATTGCAACTTGAGAATTACAAGTGGCCTTTTCTCTGCGATCTACAAGAAATATATTGTTTAATACTTTTAGGCAGATGGTAGATATAATTCAGTCAACTCCAACCAATTCAATAGCAAACAGCGTCTGCGATAGCGTTAAAACAATCCTGTCCATAGCATGTAAATAACTGTCAACCCATATTTTGAGTCAGCTCTGCTCACGACCCTGACCGAAAAAATAAAAAAAAAACAGTCTCGGTCTTCCCTCAAACGAGTATACTGCTATTTGCGCTCACTGTTAAGCTGTTGTTGTACTCACAGCACTGGTCGGTCTGAATGCAACCCAATAACAGGCCCATTTCAGTCAATCGGTCCGAAAATGTTTGCTTATCAAAGACCGAAAGACAAAAATGTAACCTAGTCGGACTTTTCATCAAGAAATATGCCCTTTTTCATGCTTACTTTTCAAGTGAGAAGGCAAACAAAGACCTGAGCCTTCGGCTTCGTCTTGCAATGGAAACGCCGAAAAACTCAGGGGTTTCAACCGGCAGCATCAGCAGCCTACTTTCTTACTTTCTCAGTACTGCAGAAGTACTAACTTTGTAAGTCGAAAGAACTGAGAAGTTTGCTGCTCCTGAGTTTTGTACTCCTGAGTTTTGACTATTAACGTAAAATTTCATGCTACCAGATGTACTGATATTTCTCAACTCATTCGGCAAAGTCCGACTGGGCAGATTTACCGATCGGAAGCCTAAGAAACACACACAAGGACACATATGCATACAAGAAAAATCTTTTGCCTGGTCGTTGCAAATTGGGCCGAACAAGACACGAGAGAAATTGTGTTGTTTTCTTCCCTCTATGCAATTTGATGCGCGAAAACTATTGTTTGCTGACAACGGCAAAGAGGGGACCGCTTGTGCCAACCTTTGGTTCAGTCCAAGGACTCACAGTTCAAATATATAGGAGGTGACAACAATAAGTTCGGTCTTCTGTTCGTATGAAAAGAACGTAACTTTTTGTGAACAGTTTCCGTAACTAAGCATTTTTGTATCACTTCATGTATAAAGAGGGATTTCCAGAGATATCTGTGTAACTTTATCTCTAATTTGATTGCCTTCAAACCCTTGGAATAGTGGCCACAAACAACAGAGATACATTGAACAACCTTCAACACCAATGCTTATTAGAGCGGGTCAAATTTTTAATCGACCAAGCGAATAGCAAAAACATAATCTACGGTAAGTTCTAAGAAAATTTCTCCAAGGAATCATAAATCTAAAATCAATTCCTATGTCCCGCCTAGAGAGGTTAATATTATATACATTAAACAGTTTAACAAGTATTGGCACTCGAATGAAATTCGAGTACTGTTCAACAGAGGCTTTCAAGCTGAATACAAGCCAATTTTCAAAATTTCTCTAGCGCGTCAAGTTTTTGAGAAATCGATGGTCAAAGCTGTAAAAGTTACCTAAAATGAAACTTTTCAAAATTGATTAAAAATCCATCTTAAACGGAACGATGCGCTTGAAAATTTATATGCATAGAGGAAACTTTTATCTTTGGATGGCAATAAACCAAAATCCTGGTTGTTGGTCCAGGAACGAGAATGTTTATGCTTATCATTTTGACTTCGCTAAGCGGGACCTAAGAATTGATTTTATGGTTTATGGTTTCTAGCGGAAAAATTCTAAGAATTTACAGTAGATTACGTTTCTACTATACGCTTTGTTAATTTTTTCTCATCCATACAAACAACGGAGCCTAAAGCTAGTAGAGATTTTGTGCTATTTGTGCACTTGGAATTCTCAACTCTTTATTCGCCGGTCTGGGTTATTGAAATATGATTTACAAATGGCTTGTTGGGGTAACAGCAACTGGAAGTGTACTGACGAAGGCTTTGCCATGGCGTCAGCCGAAACGGCCGTCTACACAGCCACAGCTACTGTTCTTGTTAGTATGTTTTCTCTGTTGAATTTTCTGGTGGATTATTGAACTATAATCAAATTTCGACCTTGAGCCTGCTAACATCCCATTTGACTTCTATCCCTTATTTATAGCTTTACCTCAGATATTCTTTGAAAAAGAAGCATAGAACTTTTTTAAGGGAACCAAATTAAATTTTGGATCATTTTTTCATTAAATTTTGTAAGTGAAACACGATTTATTTGAGCCCATTTGTATCACTTCATATATGTATAAAGTCTTCCTCTAGAAATTTCTGTGTTAATCCGAGTTATTTTTGTTACGTGTTTCGCTTAATATAACTTTATCTTTCATTGTATTGCCTTGAAACCTCTTTGTATAGCTTTATTTTAGCTTAATAAAGGCTACTCTAAAATTTTGTAAAATATATTCTTTGAAAAAGAAAGGAATAAAAGTTTTTAGAAGTAGGGCAAACAGTTTTTGATCTTTCTCAGGTCGTAACCTTAGCTAAATTTGGTTTTTCAATGTCATACGACAAAATTTTGGAGAAAAGGTCTAAAGTAGACTTAAATAGGGACTTCTTTGGCAATATTTGAGCAACTTATATGCCTGTCTTATCTAAATTCTGAAATATTCATTTAAATTGGTATAAGTTATTTGGCTTAGTTGTACTTTACACATTGAGCAAACATTTTATGAAATTTTAATTTTGATCAAAATTGTCATAAGTGCGCTTGCTTTGTAATTATATCCCAGCAAGGCGAATTCGGAGAATTCTAAATTTTGTTTCTTAAAAGAGTCGAGTAAATACAAATAAATTTGAGGGTTTTCGGAGCACATTTAGTGCTCTCTTATGTCGGAAGAAAATGCCCAGCAAACAAAGTTTGGAGGGCACCAAAAGTATGTGTCTGAAAAGAGCCGATCATAAGAGCGTAAATTTGAGGGTTTTCGGAACTTATTCAGTGCTCACTAAGCACGGGCTCATAAAAAGCACTTATGTCAGCATTTTCGCAGTCGAAGTAGGCATGTAATCGAAAATTTTGTCTCACCGCACAGCAGAACACTCAATGAACCATTAGTTTTGCAACTGAGTCAACTAAGCTTCTCAGTCATGTGTAATTGCTGAACTAAGTTGCTCAGCTGAGTTCAGAAAAACTCAGCCGAGCGATCAGGTCGTGTCAATTGAGCTTTACCATCTCTGAGATCTGTTTGTTCATACGGACAGACAGACGGACATGGCTAGATTGACTCGACTGTTGATGCTGATCAAGAATATATATACTTTATGGCGTCAGGGATGTTCCTTCCGGCTGTTACATACTTTTGCACAAACATAATATATTCTGAATACCTCTGGTACAGAGTATAAAAAATTCATTCCGAACTCGTTTTTTCGCACATTATGACGATCAATGCTCATAAAGAAGTGTCAGAAAAGTGTCAGAAGAGTCGAGTCTCTTCTTGAAGATTCATTTTTAGTTCGCTCTTCTGTTCAGTTTTGACTCATTTTCGAGTCATTTGCAAGTCTTTTTCGAGTTGTATTTTAAAAATTCACATTCTGAGCAAATCCATGAATCTTTTTCTAATCGCACATTAGAGTTATCTCTCTTTAATTATCAAAAAAGGATCCAAAAAGACTCAACAAGGTGATTTATAAGTTCGCTCTTTTGTTCAGTTTTGACTCATTTTCGATTCATTTGCAAATTCACATTTTGAGCAAATCCATGAATCTTTTTACAATCGCACATTAGAGTTATCTCCTTTTAATCATCAAAAAAGGCTCAAAAAAAACTAAACAAGGTGATTTTTGTTGTAGCGATCTTTTAAATTTTGGGTGGGCAGTTAATCTCTGCTTTACTTCACTTTCTAACAGCTTTATGTTTAATGATATCAAGAACTTTATCAACATTAAAGAGTGAAGCTTTCTTTTCCCTTACTTTAAAAGAAAAAAGCTAGACTCTTGCTCTGGGCTGTTTGGTTTTTGTATCTGCCCTCCGCTGACTGACTCCTGCTTCTCTTTTTTCTATTCCTATTTGCTCTTCAACTTTTGTTTTCATAGATTTTCGCTAGTTATTTTCATAATTATTATCAAAAGTGTTTTTTGTGTTTTTGTTTAGTTTTCATAATCTCAACTAAATTGTAAATTTGATTTAAACTTAAGCACATTTTCGGTTTTAGATAGGAAATAAATGTTTTTGTTTTTTGTTTTGTTTTTGTCAATATCAATATTTGTTGTTTTTGCTGTTTCATTCAGATGATTAAAAATAAAAGCGTGTGGAATTACAATTTCATTTTATAAAAAAAATTGTTTTTGTTTTTGTTGTTTTGAGTTGAACAAAATAAAAAATGATTTTGGTTTTCCTCTTTCCTTAGTTTTCTTAATACTTTTTGTATTTGTTGTAAAGAAAACGAACTCTCTAAGTAAATTCACTAAGCACAAAGTGTGTGTTTAACATTATTTGTTTTGTTTTTTTTTTTTGTTGTTAAGCTTAATAATAATTTAAATCATAATATAATTATAACATAAAAATTATATTTCACGGCCAAATTGTTCACAAAAAATTGCATTTTTTTCTCTCTTTTCTTCAACAACAACTTTGGATAATATAGTAGTAGTAGTAGTAGTAGTAGTGTGTGTGTGTATGTGATACATAATTTCATAAACAGAAGCGTCGTTTCACTTAAAAACTTAACATATAGAGTAAAAAAATTGTGTAGCCTCACACGTAACAAAAAAAAAACAATTACTATGACTTTTTTGTGGTGTTTAAACTTAAAGAAATAATTGGTGTGTGTGTGTTTATGTGTGTGTAGATTCTAAAATAAATGACAAGATATAAAAACATTGTTTAAAACATTGAAGGAAACATAATAAAAACGTGAAAACCAAACGTTTCGTTGTGTAAATAAGTTTGCTCTCATCATTAACATAATTCATCTTAGAAAAAAAACGAAAATAATAATGTCTTGGGAGTAAACCAGCCTTATAAATTGTATTACAACGGGAAAGAAATGTTACATATGAAACTCTAGATATAAAAATATACATACATATAAAAATACACAATGCCCAGCACTCTGTAAAAAGGGGGACAACACTAAATATTCGGGGGACAGAAGGAAAGGTGTAAAAAACAAATATAAAATGGCACTAAATTTACTAAGTTCAGCTTATACGCTTGGACATTGATTCGTTCCCAATCTGAATATATCCTGTGACTAATTTAAGTTAAAGGGATAAAAGTAGTGGTTTTTCATTATTTTTGCACAATTAAGTTAAAGCCTAAGCATGTAATAAATTTAATTAATAGAACCTTTTGAACAACTAAGTAGTAAAACCTAATTTTCATGAAATTTGCCTAAAGTATCTAAAGTAATCGGGGGTGACACGGAAATCTCTAGTGATTTATGTATAAACGTTTACATTTCAATTTTAAATTCTTTACCTTTTATATATAAAGTGACAAGTATATCTTTAGTTGCTAGATCTAAAGGTGAATGTTGAGCGATTTGGAAACTGCTACCTAAATCTACTTGGTTTCGCTCAATTTGCGTCATTTTATCTAGTCACCAAGGGTTAAACCGAACATTGCTGTCAATGTCACTTCACATATAACAAAGTTTAAACAGTTTTAGTTCGAAATTCAAGCGTTTATACGCAAATATACGCAATTACCTGTTTTTCGACTCAGAAACGACCCGTATTGTATAAGAAAAGTGAACTTTTTCTTCTTTAGCATACAAAGTTTCATATATCGGCACTTTTTCACAAAAAGTTGCTTGAATATACGAACATAAACTAGTAAAATGCCTATCAGCCTTGTTCTTAATTCCACTTTCACAAAAGTTTTCTCATTTAAAACCGGATTTTGGTCTAAATTTGGTCTCTGAATCACAAAACTTATGTGGAAATGGAATTAAGAACAAGGCTCTATATTCGAGTTTACATTCGCGAAAAGCTTTACATATGGACACTTTCTACAGTTCAATAAGCCAGTGATATTTAAAAGTTTCAAATATTCCCTAATTTTACAAGAAAAGATGCTTGAAATAAGCCTAAGTTTTTTAAAAGCATTATTTCTCACAAAGTTTTCGTCAAACTAACTAGTAAGAGCTCTACATTGGAGTTGACGTTCTGGAAAAGTTTATATATCGGCACTATTTCACGAAAAAATAAGTATCGTAGCTCATTTTCGCGAATATTTTGGTCGAATAAACCTATGTATTTAAAAACAACACTACTTTTTGCTTCTAAACTTTCCATCAACTACGTACACTAGCTAGTTAGAGCCGTATATTGGAGTTTACGTTCACGAAAAGTTTTATATAATTGCACTATTTCACAAAAAACCAAGTAACATAGTATCGTTTGGAAACTATTTTTAAAAAACTTCAGGTATCGGCACTATTTCACAAAAAGAAATAGCTCATTTTTGCGAATATTTTATCTAAAACAAACCATTGTGTTTGAAAAGCTTCGAGTATTGACATTATTTTTACAAAAACTTTCCATCCAATACGTACATCAAACTAGTTAGAGCCTCATATTTAACGAAGATTCCCTAAAATAAGCATTTTCGTGAATATATTGTAAAATTAATCTAAGCTTCGAATATGAGCACTATTTTACGAAAACTTCGCATCAAATACGTACAACAAACTAGTTAGAGCCTCATATCGTGGTTTTACGGAAAAATTTTGTAAAATAAGGCTCGGTTTCTTAAAAGCTTTAAATATGAGCAGTATTCTTCGAAAAGTTACCTTAAAAAACTTTACATATGTTCGCTATTTTACGAAAAGACTCCTTAAAATAAGCATCGTAGCTCAATTTTTTTAGAGTATTTTTGTAAAATAAATCTGTGCTTCGAATATCGGCACTATTTCACAAAAACTTTCCATCAAATATGTACAACAAACTAGTTTAAGCTGTAGATTGGATGTTACGTTCACGAAAAGAATTATATTTCGACAACATAATACGAAAAAACAAGTTCGTGGCTCATTCAGCGAATATTTTTTAAAAATACTTCAACTATCGGCACTATTTGACTAAAAGATCCCTCGAAATAGGCATTGTAGCTAATTTTTTGCGAATATTTTTTCCTAAAATAAACTATTTTTTTTTGAAAAGCCTCGAGTATCAACACTATCTCACAAAAACTTCGCATTAAATACGTACAACAAACTAGTTAAAACCTCATATTTCACGAAAAGATTCCTTAAATTTGAAATTTTGAAAGATTTCTAATATTTTTGTAAAATTAACTATGCTTTGAATATACTAAACAGCTTGGAATATGGGCACTATTCCTTGAAAAGTTACCCTAAAAAACTATTTTTGCTATTTTATTTATTTAAATAAGCATCAAACCTCGAATATTGGCCATATTTTAAGAAAACTTTCCATCAAATACGTACACTGACATGTTAAAGCCGCATATAGAAGTTTATGTTTTATTTTACGTTCTATTTTACGAAAAAACCAGTATCGTGGCTCATTTTGGAGATTATTTTTGAAAAACTTCAAGTAACGGCACTTGTTTTACGAACAAATTCCTTCAAATAGGCATCGCAGCTCATTCTTTTTCTAAAATAAACCCTTGTTTTTATTTTTTCAAAAACATTAAATTTCGTCACTATTGCACGAAAACTTTACATCAAATACGTACAACATACTAGTTAGGGCCTCTGTATCATGGTTTTTCCGCAAAAGATTTGTAAAAGATGCCCTAGTTTCTAAACAGCTTGAAATATAAGCACTTTTTCTTGAAAAGTTACCCTAAAAAACTTTAAATATTGTTGCTATTTTAAGAAAAGATTCCTTAAAATAAGCATCATAGCTCAATTTTCACGAATACTTTTATAAAATAAATCTTTGCTTCGAAAATCGGCACTATTTCGCTTAAACTTTCCATCAAATACGTACACTGACATGTTAAAGCCGCATATAGAAGTTTAAGTTTACGAAAAATTTTATATACTCGCACTATTTTACGAAAAGACAAGTATCGTGGCTCATTTTGGCAATTATATTTAAAAAAAACTTCACGTATTGGCACTATTTCACAAACAAATTCCCATTCATTTTCTAAACTAAACCTTTGGTTTCCAAAACGTCAAATATCGGCACTTTTGCACGAAAACTTCCAATCAAATACGTACAACAAACTAGTCAGAGTCACGTAATGGCATCATTTCACGAAAAACTAAGTAAAGTAGCTCATTTTTGCAAATATATTTGCATAATAAACCAATGGTTTTTTTTTAAATCTTTGATAATAGATACTATTTGAAACAGGTTAGAATCTTGAATGGGAATTTACATGCGCGAACAAATTTATAGTTCACAATATAATAAAAATGTTCTTTTAAAAACGTACACAAACTCGTAAAAGCCTCATAATTGCGGGGGGAAATAAACTAAATTTACATAATATACACTACTAGGAAATTTCTATACATTTTCGGGTCCTTAAAGCTTAAATTTTGATACAATTTTTGACAGAGTCCAGGGGCCTCACATATAAATAAATGTATGTATATACATAGAGCTTACATATAAGACATATGTTTTTTGTTTTTTTTTTTTGTTTTTGTTATTTTTTTTTTTTTTGTATATATAAGCAAAAAGGAATATCGTTTTGTTTTTTGTTGTTGTTGTTGTTGTTCTTTTAACAATGTAAATATGTATATATGTATATAGAACTTAACAATAGAATTTGTTGTTTCATTTTTCATGATTAGTTGGCGATTTTTGTTTTGTTTTTTGCTTAAATTTATAATTTGTATGTTGAGTTTTTGTTTTGAATTTTAGCACACACACAACGCGGCGACAAAGTTTTGGGTTTGGTTTGTTGTTGTTGTATTATTCATAATAGTTATTATACATATATAATCATATATATATATATAGACACATCATCTTAGTTAATTATACATGTATACACGTTTTGTCTGTCTTCTGTTATGTTGTGTGTGTTGTTGTATATATGGCAAAGTCATATAGTCATAGGATTTCACATATATGTTTAAGATATTTTTTGTTTTTCATATAGATATCACCTTATATAAGCAGCGTAAGGAAAAACCTATTCAAAATAAGCTACGTGTTTGGTTTTTGTTGTTGTTTTTTGTTTTGCTTTACATATATGTATGTATGTATATATATATATAGATTTTTGTTGTTGTTGTTTAATTATTGCCTCAACAAATTGTTATTTTCCTGGTTTCTTCCTACACAAACTTGCATGTGCTTAAAACCCGCACATATTCTATGTAAAATATATACATATATATTGAATGTATATATGCATGTGTTTGTATATATATGCGTGTTTCGTTTTTTTGTTTTGTTTTTTGTTTAGAAAAAGATTCATTCTGGAAGGGTATGCACAAAAAAGCTAATCGGTCGTTATATAACAATATATCTGTCTATATATATAGATAATAAGTAACATGTAGTTGTGTGTGTGTGAGTGTGGTGTATGTGTGAGAGTGTTATGACAATTTTAACAAGAACATAATATTACAAAACGAAAAAAGTACACAATTTAAAAAGAGTTTTTCCATTTCTTTATACTTAGTAAAATGTGTGTGGTTTTTTTTTTTTTAGATTTTGTGTTGTTAGTTTTTTTTTTTTTTGTTTAGTAGCGCTAATCGTTTTGTTGTTTTTAAATTAGAGATCAAAAATAGTATTGTTGCATTTTTTTTTTTTTTTTCTTTTTTTGTTGGTTGGTTGGATTTTTCTTTTGCATATTTTTGGTGTTTCGAGATTTCTCTTCGTCCATTTAGTTTCTTTCCATTTGCTGTTGAACACGTTGCTATATAATTGTTGGCTTAGTTGTTGTTGCTGTTGTTGTTGCTGTTATTGTTGCTGTTGTTGTTGCTGTTGATTTGCTGGTGATGCCTGCGACAGCCGTAGATTTTGCCCGACGAGTATTTGTAATTGTATTTGTTCATATCGACTGATGGACGATTGTTACGCGCTTTGATTTGCAATCAGTGAACATAGAGGGTATTGAGAACTAACACATGATGATTATTCTTGGCCAATGTAACCACATAGCCCTCGGATGTGATCTTTAATCCGCAGCAACGTGAAACCTGGGGGAAGAAAAACAGAGATGAAATTTGGGACCATAGAAAAACAAACTCTTCGTTTGCGGTCTGAAAAAAGAGCAAGTCTTACAAGAAAGAAAACCTATAGCTGTTCATTAAAATAGCAGTGTTTGGTTCAATTGGACAAAAAGTTTACAAAAAAAGTGAATGTTAGCAGGCTCAAGGTCGAGGTTTGATTCAATGCCAATGCATGTACCTCAGATACCCTAAAGAGCGGAGCTTAAAGCTAGTTGAAAGTTCGTGCAATTTGTGCACTTGGAATTCTCAACTCGTTACTCGCCGACTGGGTAATATAAATATGATTTGCAAATGGCTTGTTGGTGTGACAGCAACTGAAAGTGTACTGACGAATTGATGCGCTGCATAATTATTGTAGGATCTGGAACCTGACAATAAATATGGAGAAGTCTCAAGTCCTAGTGTTTAAGAAACACTGGAGAGGGCTAGCAAGAGATGAAAAATGGCAATTAAACGGCGCAGAGCTAAAAGTAGTTAAAAGCTACAAATATCTAGGAGTTTACTTCAACCACAACGCCAGATTTAATCTTCATTTAAAAAAAAACTGGCAGATTCTAAAGTAGCCATCAATTTTACTTGGAGGACGTTGCTTGGCAAGAAGGATGTGCCTACTAGCACAAAATACAAGTTCTTCAGTGCGGCGGTGAGATCCATTATTGACCTATGGCCCTCAAGTCTGGCTGCTTTATCACTTCGACGAAGTAAGAAGGCCTTCTAAGATATTTTATCAAAAGACTGTTCCGCCTGCCACAGTACACGCCAAACAGAATGATATACTTAGAAAGCGGACTCTCGCCTCTTCACGTATATACAGCCGACATTCACTTCAAGTATATGCTAAAGATTAGGAGTATGCCTGATCACCGACTTCCAAAGATTGTGACCTCGCACTTACTGCGGGAAAAACTACAACACTTCCAAGAGTGGGAAAACCTGGCAGAGAGTTACTCGTACCTTTACGTTTGAACGACACTATGGAATGGGCATTTTGGGCAGATCGAATCGTTCTTAAGATGGGAGAGAACTACAGAGACGAATTTATAAGGGAAGCGCAGAGCAGCTCGGTTCGTGTGCTAGGAAAGGAACTTAATTTCGAGCTCGGTGCAGAAAACTACTTCTCGGATGCTTACACGATCGACCAATTTAAAAACATATTTAAACTATATACCACACATCAAAACTGGGAACTGTACTCTTTTCAATATGAGGGTCCGTGAGGACATAATGCACTTTCTGGTGAACTGTCCAATTATAGCAGAGACCAGGCAATTATACTTCGAAGGAACTACCATTGGAAGAGAGGTGATCTTGGACCTTTTAAATGGAGTAGATTGGATGTTGCTCTCCTCTTACATTGCAGCAGCTTTAAAATACAGGAACAGAATTGTTGCGGAAGATTTTTAAAAAAATAATAGTTGTTAATTTGTTGAACAAAAATTTAAAATTATTAAAATTGTATAAATGAAATGAATAAGTTCTGGATCTTCAGGGAACGATGCGGTATTTTGCGACGAGCTTGGCAGCCGTCTGTAGTACTGGCATAAAAATAGAGAGAGGATCAGGCTGACGGTTAATACACCAAGCCTTTTAAACACGTCTTTTTATTATAACTCAATATTTAAGTAAAAATTAATTGAAAGCTCTATAAAAATAAAGGCATCAACTACTACAACTACTACTACTTATGACTTTTTACCGTAGCTCTCCACATATTGTCTCATATTCAATAGGAAATCAAGTCTTAGAGCCAAAGGAGTATTGACATTTATTAAGCGCTGGTCTGAAGAGTTTGACGACCCCTATAAAACGAAAACTTTGTACATATCCTTAGTACGACCTTTTTTGGCATACTGCTCTAGTGTATGGGGCCAACAGTACAAAGAACAGCAATCGCTTATCTAATCTGCTCAGAAACAATTTTTAATTTTCGCTCTTCGCAATCTGAATTGGGACTCGAGCAGGCTTTTACCTTCTTATCGATCAAGGTTAAAATTAATCGATCTTTAATCTTTGCATCACCGCAGAATATGCAATGGTGTCCTATTTGTGCACAAGCTTCTTCATGGATTGGTTGATTCTCAAGCGCTTATCTCTTCAATACATTCCGGTCACTACGCTTGTCAGTCTGCAGGTCCAACTACGTTCTGCATGAATCTTTTCGGGTCTTATGCTCTAATTATAATTCCCTGCACTTCATTTTTTCATTTGAAAAGTCACTTATGTTTATATTAAATGAAATTTACCATCACCTTGAATCATCCAACTTGTAATCCAATTACTTTTCCTATTATGTTCATATAAATTTAGCCTAAGTTAGCAGATCAGTGTTAACCAAATAAATAAAAGAAATAGTACAAACGTTGCATTACATGCGTTTGTTAATGTTAAAAGATTAAGTTCTAGTACCGATATACTCAAATGGTGGGAAAAAAATTCTCTTAAATACCCAGAACTATATGAATTATCAAAAGTAGTACTAGCAGATCCTTGTACACAAGTAAGTTTCGAACGACTATTTTCTGGTGTTAAATTTATAATGAATCCATTACGAAACAAATTGGACGAAAAAAGTTTAAACGCAATTATGATACTAAGTTCATAGCATATGTAATTTTCTTTTAAAACTAAAATGTATGTTTAACCGGTTTAAAACCGGTAACCGAACTAATTGTATCCGAATCGTAACCGGACCGAAATAAAAAGAGATAACCGTAACCGAAACTGTAACCGAAACAATTGGATTTAATGACCGTAACCGAAAGTGTGGCCGGGTGGCTCAGCGGTTGGTGTGCGCAACCGCTGTGCATGAGGTCGTGGGTTCGATCCCGCCTCGGAACATCTAATGAAAAGTTTTTTCTTTGACTAAACTTACACACCCGGTCTCCCCTCAAAAAGCATTTCGCTGGTAGTCGAAAATCTTTACATTTCGGACTTGACATGTCAGTATAATATAATTGTGCTCCGCTTGCTTTATACATTAACTGTTTCGCACATTTTGTGAAACACACCAGCTAATAAAGATTGCCTTTGAATTATAGAAACAGTACAATTTCTTTAACACATCTAAAATAAAGTCAATGTTTCCATCGAAGAATCCAATGGAACACCAAGAATCAGATCTTTCAATGGGTTTTTCAAATATCTGGCGGATCAAGAGAATTTTCAGGAAATAATCCCTATTGCCTATAAAGCCTTAATTCACACAAAGCCACGGAAAACTATAAAGATGAGTTTTCTAAAATCTACAAATCTTCAAAAACTGGTTGAATCTGTTGAAATTGGGTCCAAAACACAAACGAATTGTAGGCAGGCGGAGAAAGCATGCGAAACTAGAAGTTGAAAGCATCGAAGCATACTTTCGGGTGACGATTTTTAAACCATTTCTGTAAGTTTACAATACAGATTTTGGAGAGGCGTTTACCAATCTTCAAGAACGATTCAGCTGATATTGACAAAGAAGCAAGTGAAGTTGTCAAATCTATTGAATTCTACCAAGAATTTCTAGTTAATGAGCCACCTGCTGTCCTTATCGAGCTAAATATGTGAACAAAATATTTTATCAGAAGATTCTCTTCTCAGCCCAAAAAAATAAGCCATTGACAAAGAAAATTAAACATACAGCCTTGTTCTCAATCTCACTTCCGCAGAAGTTTTATGATTTAGAAAGCAAATCTAGTACAAAAACCGGTTTTAAATCACAACATTTTTGAGAAAGTGAAATTGAGAAAACGGCTGATAGAAGCACAACGCCTCTCTATTTTGAGTGATGTTAACTACATTCTGACTTGGTGGAATGCAAGACAGCGCTGTCACTGTTTGTAGGACCAAATACGTTGTGAATGCAAGAAGCGATACTTAATACCCAAGCAGAGGCAAACAAATGTTATGTCGTCTATTTCTATCACACAGGAATTCATCTACTGGCCCTCTGGAGATGCTGACAGCTACACCCATGGAGTAATTATACAAGGTGAAGTCATTTAAGTAGGCTGCATCTTTATTGGGGTACCAGTTGAATGGTGAAAAACATTCTGTAGCAAAGGGGAAGCCAAATTGTTCTCACATGTTCATATCAACTGGTACCTCTCTCGCATGGTGAATTTCTGATGACTCTACCTCAGTGTTCCCTAGCCATGACCCGGGGGGCCGAATACAATCGAAAATTCACAACGAATGCTTGCCGAAGTAATGCATCAGTGAGTATTAGAGAGAGACAGAGAGACTATCTTTTTGAGGAACCCTGATCTACCTAATTAGTTACACCATGGCTACACCATGTTAATTCCACCATGTCAGAATGCAAGTTGATACTTTACTCAAAGGTAATGTGACGTAGGAAAACACCTTGGAGCGAAAATTTCAGCGAACAGCGGATTCATTTTTAAGTATAAAGTTGTCGACGCAGCAAATTCTGCTGCTATGTAAAATTTTCTTTGGGGAGAACGACTTGTCGCTCTCAGCCATCGTCGTAACCTAACCCAACGAACTTGTTTCGAGTTCCGAGAAGAAAAAGTCAAGTTCAAACATGACAAAAATAATCGCCCATCTCTAAGCCTGCACAAATATCGATTGGTTTTATCAACTCTGATATTGCAACACTTGATATATTAAAAAAAAAACTATTAAAGTTGAAACTTAATTGCATTAGGGTCTTCGCAAGGTATACTTAATTAGGTAGCCGCACTTGCTCTCTCACCGCCTCTTATATAAATGTCAAAATGAGCGAGAGAGCGTTGGTGTCAAACAAAATTAAGAGGCAGAACACAAAAAAATTCGTCCGCGGAGATGCTTCGCTCACTACTGTAGCTCACAAACTGACACATAAGCGGCGAGCAAAGAGGGCGAGAGAGCGAGTATCTTGTTAGGTATACCTTGGGTCTTTGTGTTTCATTCTGGAGCACCAGGAGCCAGAGCAAGTAAATAAGGGTGAGTTACATTCGCTTACCTTGACATGGGGACACTCAAACTCCGATTGGAGTGCACCCTCGCGCGAATAACAGGCCACATGGAAACGATTGCCATGTGAGTCGCCGATAAGGACATCGCCAGCGTTCGAAATGTCAATGCCATTGGGAAAGCAGGTAACCTTCTCATTGCCAATGCGATAGAGGAAGGTGCCATCGTCCTGGAAAACGGCTACGCAGTGTCCCTTAAAGTCGCAAACATAGAAATCGTTGTCTGTGGGTGGAGGGAGAAGAATGAGTTGGGTCCTTCTAGGATTTCATTAACAAGCTTACCGCGTATGGCGATGTCAGAGGGCTCACGCATATAGTCACTGCAGTCGAACCAACGCACCAGCTCACCTTCCTCGGAGATGACAAAGACGGTGGGTGAAACGCTGTCCACGGCCACAATGTGACCCTTGGCAGTGACTGCCAAACCAGCCACTATGTCGATGTATCTGCAGACAGACAGAGATTAGTTCCAGCCACCTCCTCCCACACACTCAACTCACCTAATGGCGATTTTGCGCATAAAGTGTCCACATTTCGAAAAGATCTGCATGCGCGAGCGCTCATTGCCGCGATCGCAGACCACAAATTTGCCATTGTTGTGCATGACCGCCACCTTGCGTGGATACCACAGCTGACCCTCCTCCTTGCCAGCCACACCGAACTGAAACTTCAGGGCGCCCATTTTGTCAAAGACCTCGATGCGATGATTGTTGGTATCGGCCACAATGATCTCCTCATCAACGCCCAGGCAAAAGCCATGAGGCGAATTAAACTGTCCCTTGGCCGTGCCCAGCGAGCCAAATTTGCAGCGTATCTGCATGGGCGTGGCCTTGTTGCGCCCAGTAACCACACTGGTGGTACCCGGGGTGGCCACCGCATGGAAGTTGTTCAATCCAATGTCATCCACACCGCCCACAATGGGATTGAGTGCCTGGAGACTGGGTGAAGTGGCGGCTGGCAAGCAGAAATCTGACAAAAAATCAATGCCGGATGAGCTACCGCTAGATAGGGGATCATCTGTGTTGTGGTGGGTGGTAGTGTGTGTGTGTGAGTGGTGGGTGGAGGTGGTGGCACATATCCAAAATTATAAAAATAAAAAAACAAAAGAAAATTAAAAAACCAAGGGGAAAAACCGAAGCACAGTGGGACATTTGACCCCTATAATGTAGATTAACTCTTCACACAGGCTTTAGACACTAACACATCACAGTCGCTGGTTTCACTATCGCTGACCCTACTCATTTCTCTTCCCTATACTTTTTGTAGTCCATGAATATGGGTTTTAGTAACTTATTTTGATACAATGAACAACCTTCAACACCTTTGCATTTACCATTCGGCTACCCTACAAATGGAGCTTAATAACAAAAAGGAGTTTCGCATTCTTGCAATTCTCAAGTTCTTTTTCTCCGGGTCGTTGAATAAATGGAAATTTTCAAATGGCTTGTTGGTGTGACAGCATTTGAAGCTTACTGACGTGGTTTAGCCGGGAAGCAGCCAGTACTGTTTACGCAACCACTGCACAGTGGGGCAAGCAGTCCGAAATTTTGGACAAAAGTCAAACTTTTTTGTTTGGGAATCTGGATAAAACGATTGTTTCCAATTCTATACGTTTTCAGAAAAAATCGTAAATTTTGTGGGACAGGTCTAAGTCAACTCAGCTCGTCATGCTGATCAAGAATATATATATTTTATGTGGTCGGAGATGCTTCTTTCAATGCGTAACAAACATCCGGACAAATTTATAATACCCTCTGCAAGGGTATAAAAATAATTTTAGTTAAGTCTTTTTCTCTGATTCTACGCAAAAAGCAAAATCTCATTGCTTCTAAGGTTATTTTCCACTGCCCATTCTTCCGCGATGTTGAAGTAACCTATCAAATTATCAATGCTGATTCTGCTCTATTCTTTCATGTAACTTTGTTCGCTTTGTTTCATGGTTTTCCGTCCAACAGCAGTTTATTCGAAATCGATAGCGGTTGTCTTGTTGTGCAAACCTTTGTAAACCAGAGCGATTTCATCACAATTGTTGATCTGTTCCGGTAAAAACACATTTTCGTTAATAATTATATTGAAAACGCTTGTATTGAAAACGCTCAGCATTGAAGTAACATTTTTTATCGGAAACCGATCAAATTCTTATGCCGTTGCGTTTTTTGAATTAATCAAGCCACTGGCTAAAATATCTTCGTGTCTATTGAAAGACCTTTTTAAATCTAGTGGTTTTACTTTTTACTTTGTCGTATGAAACCAATTTGTTTGCTTTCCTTCGTGGTCATCATCAATATCACGATTTTTTAATGGATTCATTCGCTTGATTTTTTAGATTAACATACGTTTTTGAGGTGAATTTTTTTCAAGTTTTCTTTATTATTTTTTAACCTTGTCAAATTCAACTTTTGGACGTCTTTTCGCTTCTGCATGGTTGCTTGTACAGAAAGTTAGAATCATATTTTGATACAGAAATTGATCTATTTTGACTAGCTATTACTCAAATTTTTAAAATTAAAAAAAAGGAACTTGAATTAATCTACAGTTTAGGGGTCAAGTACCCTACTGTGCGACGGAGGGGGAGATTGGATTGGATGTGCTGGTGTGTTTGGAAGCACTCACCATTATTGTTGAGTCCCAGCTTGGCTAGAGCCTGCAAATTATTAAGAGCCCTCTGATCGCCGGATAAAATATCAGCCAATGTGATGGGTTGAGTGGGAGTCACTGCAGAGGCTGGCATCACCGCCTGCTGTTGTTGTTGCTGCTGCTGTTGTTGTTGCTGCTGCTGCTGTTGTTGCTGCTGATGATTACCAGTAACAGCACTGGGCGGCTGAGACACCACCACATTGGAATTGGCCACAGATCCACCGCCAGCCACATTACCCGCACCGGGTGGTCCCACTGACAAAGCTTCGCTTAGAGTATCGGGCATATTCTCTGTCAGACTGGCCAGTCTGGAGATGTTGTATTCCAGCATGCTAAAGGTGGTGCCGGGTGGACCGCCCATTGATGTAAGATTTGGATTAACCAAGGCCAGCTGCTGAGGCGGCTGATGTAGCAACTGCTGCTGCTGTGGTGGCTTCTGTGATTGCTGCTGCTGTTGTTGCTGTTGCTGCTGCTGCTGTTGTTGTTGCTGCTGTGGTGGCGAGTCTGGTGGCAAGTTGCTCATCATGGAAAAGTTGGTCATTACCGAGTTGTCACCATCGAAAGAACTTTGCAAAGAGCTGGGCAATGAGATGGGACTAAACACCGCCGCTGAGCTAAGACGTCCCTGTACCGAAGAGGAGGAATTGCCAGCATTGGCATTGCGCGAGCTGTTGGCGATGAGGTTGCCATGATGGTTCATCATTATATTGGGTATTGCCATGGACTGTTGCTGCTGCTGTTGTTGCTGCTGTTGTTGCTGTTGCTGCTGCTTGGGAGAGGACGTTGACTCCGTATGGAATTTACCAAACATATCGCGTGCAAATTGCTCAAACTTATCCGGTTTCGTCTCAAACTTCAATTGATAGTTAACCTCACTCTGCGGTGTCTGCTCTATCAGCTGACGGCACTGCTTTTGGATCACCGGCTTGAGCAACAGAAACTCCACCGCATTCGCCTTATCCATGGCCCGCTGGCCAAACTGTGCCGCCTGCTGCAAGCGACCCATATTATTCTCCAGACTCTGCATCAGGTCCATTATCTTGAGCTCACGCTCCGAGTGCAGGCGCGACAGTTCGTTGAGCATTTGTTCCTTAATCATCTCCAGCATACGTTTGTAGCTCTTGTGGGCATCCTCGATCTGCTGCCGCACATTGTCGTGCTGGGACTGCAGCTCGGTCAGAGCGGTGCCCAGATTGCCACCGGCATCATTGCAGTACTGCGACTTCTTAATGGTCTCCGTCAGGGTGTGGTCCAGATCGGCGCGGACTGCCTGTTCGGCCACATTGGCCGTCTCATAGTGATGATCGCTGCCCTTGTGATCGCCGAGCAGGCAGTCGTTGCATGTTGGCACCTGGCAGGTGAAGCAGTAGTACTTGAGATTCTCATTTATGTGCTGGCCACAGCAGACGGGCTTGTGGATGATCAGCTTGTCGTGGACATTCTTCTGCAGGTCCTCGATGCGCACCACCTGGTGGTTCTCGAAACAGCGCATGTACTTGTGGGCATTGTCGCACCCGTTGCACAGGAAGTTGGCGCAATCGTTGCAGCGCGAGATGGCCTCCTCTTTGCTCTTGCAGGAGGTGCAGGGTATATGCTCTGACTCTAGATTGGACAGGTCCAAAATGTTGGTCAGTATGTAGTCACAGGTCAGACCCTTGACACCCTTGGGACCGAGGGGTGTGCCCTGCTTGCAAACGGGACACTCGAGGAGTTGCAAGCGTGCGTTGCTGCTGCTGCTGCTGCTGCTCGTTCTCGAATGAGGACGAAGAGCAGCTGTTGGGTGAACTGGCCTCCTTCGAGAGTTGCAGGTGCTGCAGACAATCCTCACAAAAGACATGCAGGCAGGACAAGATGCGCGGCATCACCAGCCGAGAACTGTGGGAGGGAGAAGAGGGTTTAGTATTTGGGATGGAGGGTGGGCTAAGGCATTTTTTTTTTATTTTCACGGGTGCACGCACAGGCATTTTATGAAAGCTTAAAGGGGTAAGTGTTTTTGATGCTTTTTCAGATTTTTCGGAAGACGCAAGTCGAATTTTCCCCAAAAATCGGGTATTCCGAAATGTTTTTGAATTTTACTTATATCTTGGTCAATAACCACGACTTTCTTAGTTTTTATATCCACGTTTTGAACAAAAATTGTCAAAATTTTTATTTTATGATCAACCAAAATAACGTTTTTACATCGAATCTATGGATTTATTGCCTGTGGTAGGGTCAGGCACTATCACTGCGCTACAAAATCCCTTCAAAAAAATGTATATATTTTGCCTCTTCAAACTTTCTTTGGAGCCATCCCCAAGCAACATTTCCCAGGCTGTCGGCTTCAAAAATAAAGAAATGCATTGAAAGTTGTTTAAAGACAAACTTTCCCATAACTTTCACAAAAAATCTAGGACAGAAAGAAACCATGTTTATAGCTTTCTGGGTAGTATAAAAAAGACTAAACTATGCCAAGTTAGTTAACCAAATGTTGACTGACTGCTCAAAATTGGAATATATGTTGATCAGGTTTTCCAGGGTTTCAAATCGATTTTTTTGGACCAAAAACTATGCAATTTAAGACTTTTTGACATATTATTTTAGACTTAAAAGTGCACATCGTTTAATGTTAAGTGTTAATTTGTTCGATGGTCGAATTTCGACCACAGGGAGAGCCTAGTTATAAGTAAAATCAAAAAAACAGAACGGAATACCCGATTTTTGCGGAAAATTTGACTTGCGCGATATCTAAACGTCTTCCGAAAGATCTTGATAAAACGTTCAAAAATACTTTACTCTATAAGCTTTCAGACACCCTTAGCACCACTCACCTGCACAGCTTGCAGAGCTTATCATGCTCCTTGAGCAGGCCACTGCAGGAATCCTCCAGCGAGTCCAGCTCGGTAACGCCAGCGCCTTGACTCAGCTCCTGGCTGCTGCTGCTATTGCTGACATGGCTGTCCACGTCTACGACTAAACCCAAGCCCGATGTGGCGATAGATGATATGGAGGAGGGGGAGGGGGCGACCGTAATGCATACAGACACGGCCGACCCAATGCTGGATGAGCTAACGCTGGCCACATCGATGCTGCCCACAGTGCTGCTGCCCTTGCCCGTGTCCGTATCCGTGGCCGAGTTCGAACTTGTACTGGAGCTAGAGCTAACGCTAGAGCTGTTCGATGAGGTGCTGCTGGTACTGCTCGAGCTGCTGGTGTTGCTCACATCGGTGTCCTCCAGGACTGATGAGGAATTGGAGGCATCATCACACATATGGGATGAGATGTTTGCCCCCACAACAATGTCCACAGGTGGTTCCTCCAGTGACGTCATGTTGTTGGCCCGCAACTGTTACTTTTCTATTTAACGGTTTTTTTTTTGCTTTCTTTTTGTCTGTTTTTGTTTTACTTCCTCTTCTTCTGCTGCGAAATCCTTTAACTTTGGCTTTGGTTTTTGTTGTTAATTGGTTTTTAAATACTTTGAGCTTAATTATAATCTTTTTTACTGCAGTTTTTGTGGCCGCTTCTCCCCGTTATCCTTTTTATCCTCTTCTCCAGCAGCCATGCCACAAAACTCCAAACGAAAAACAAACCGTAAATTGATCCACACACACACACACACAGAGAGAACGAAAGGAGGAGGGCCAGGACAGTGTGTGGGCGAGCGAGAGAGCGTGAGCGTAAGCAAGTTGTTGGGAGAGTTTCCTTCTAGTTGTCCATCTTCTGCTTCTTCAATTCTTGGGCATTTTATCTGCTGGTTTTTGTTCTGGTGGTGCTGGTGATGATCCTTGGAGTTGGCGTGTTGTTTTTTAGGTAGGACGTAGACGAAGACAACGATGACACGAACACGGATTAAAATTGGACGATAGCGCCGCTCTCTCTGCACGTTGCAAATTTTGAAGGGGAGAGTACCGAAAGAGAGGGAAAACCAAATAAGTAACGGTTAATTAGATAAACATTTGTAACATAATAACTGCAACGCGAACACAACTTATAAACAATAACGAATAGGAACAAAAACAATAACACACACACACAATTTCCACACGGAAAATAATGTGACAAAAAAAATAAAGAGAAATGGGAGAAAAATAAACAAAACAGATGTAAACAAGTTGTGTATAAACTAAACGTCGACGAAATGCTTGAGTTTCGTCTTACCGACGCCGCTGCCACCCCCCTCAAAAAAAAAAAAAAAATCAGCAACAGGCTACGCCTGTGGCTTATGCAATAGAGCACACAACTCCTTACAACTTATGTTGCATACTTTTTTTGGGCCATTGAAACGTTAGCACTAGAGATGGGGGCACACTAACGGGCACGTCACGTGAAACGTGAGCGTTGTAAATATAAAACTAATTAAAACACGGAAACTATCGGTATTGTCAGTGATTAAGAACAAAACAATCGATATTTAATTAAGCGATAATAACAATGATTAGAGCTCAAGTCTTCATTGGATTTTATGTTACTGAGTTTAAATGTTTTTTACTAATTGTTTCTGTTGTAAAGGGTGAGTATTGAAACTTGTGGTGCAACATCAAATAGACTTTAACAACTTGTCGGAAACCGTTTCTAAGCTTATTAAGAGGCAATTTCAAAGTATCATATAACATATTTTAACATTAGGGACTTATTCAAGATAAAGATTCATGCCAAAGCGCAACTAAAAACGTTCAGTTACCATTTTTATATATATACAAAAGGATGTAACAGCCAGAAGAAAGCATCTTCGACCCTATAAAATATATATTTTCTTGATCAGCATCAACATCCGAGATGATTTAGCCATGTCCGTCTGTCCGTATGAACAAACAGATCTCAAGGATGGTAAGAGATAAAGGTTAATTCAGATGAACGGTAGCCGAGCTATGAGCAAAAGAGTGTTCGTCGCTGCAGCGCTACTTTCTAATGCTACTGCGGCAGCAAAATACATCCTGAGCATAGAATTTCGTTGGTACAAAGTATATTAAGGTCGGGCTTGACCGACTTTTTTTCTTGTTTATTATAGCGACTTAAGCTAATAAGGAATCAAAGCGGAACCAGAATCACAGCCGTATATACCAAAAGGATCGGAACCGTTATATTTAATTTTTTGTGTATTGGTCTTCGAAAATCGGTATTTTTGGAACCGAAAAGTTTCAGTTCGGAGTGCAACAACTAGACTACACAACTAGCACTTAGTTTTGGAGTATTCTGTGCAACTTGACTTCAAAAAAAATAAAGATTCATGTTCAGAGGTTAAAACAGAAAAGTTTTTGTGTAACTACTTTTGCTGATATAGCATAGTCAAGAATTTTATCCAGTTTTGTTAAGGTCAAGGCAAAAAACTCTAAAATTTTGATAAAGGTCGGTTCGAATCTCTTGTAAAGTATAGGGTTCGGTTCGCAGACCTCCACCTGTACTTATCGAACCTAAGGTTTTGATTCGAATCTGGGTTCTTGGATTGTTAGTGTTTGTATTTGTTAAACAGATTTTGAACCTTTTTCAGGAGAACGTGACCAAAGGCTTCCAAATTTGCATTTTATAAGGTAGCCTCTCGAGCAGTTAACCTTTTCCAACTTGACTTACGTTTTATTTCCTTCTCGAAACCGCAATCGGATCTCTATAACGCATGATCGATTTAATATTTAGAAAGTTCTAGAAATTCCTAAGAAATTGACTGAAATGTTAGCTTGAATCGAGTTTTTTTTGTATAAAGGCTGATTACATAGTTCAACAAAATGCGACTTGTTTTAGTATATTGAAGGGATGGTATTGATTCTAGATGGGTTAAAAAATAAAAATTTTATGAGACTTTGAATTTTTCTTTCGAAAAAACCTTTTTATACTCTGTACCAAAGGTACATAGAGTATAATAAGTTTCTGCAAAAGTATGTAACAGCCAGAAGGAAGCATCTCCGACCCCATAAAGTATATACATTCTTGATCAGCATCAACAGCCGAGTCGATATAGCCATGTCCGTCTGTCTGTCCGTATGAACGCACAGATCTCAGAGATGGTAAGAGATAGAGGTTTGACATATATGGGACATATGCTTCTTCTATCTGCAGGCAGATCAAGTTTATTTTTAATTTTGGCCACGCCCCCTCCCGCCCCCGCAATTTGAGAAAAACGTCATATCTCCCACAGTTTAATAGATAGAACCTTCTGGACATATATTCTAATCAAAATTATTTATCGATTTTCCAAAGGAATTATAAAGATCGCATCAACGGTTCTCGAGATATAATCAAAAGAGTGTACGAGGTGTGTTCAAAAAGTATCGCGAATTTTGAATTTTCGCGGGTTACGTATATTCGAATTTCGATTTTTTTGTGGCGTTATGTTGGTACTCATGTCTTTCACTTATGCCGACAAGCTCGTCCATTTTTAATGTTCACTTAATTGTTGACAGCTGCTTTGCTTCGATTTTTACCTATTCAAAAAAATGGATCAAAGAACCTGTATCAAATTTTGTGTGAAAAACGAAATTAAGTGCGCGGATGCATTCCGAATGTTGACTGTGGCATACGGAGAAGCTACCTTGGACCGAAGCAACGTTTATCGGTGGTACAAAATGTTCTCAGAAGGCCGAGAAGATGTGAACGACGAAGAGCGTGCCGGACGTCCGAGCACTTCAACAACAGACGAAAAAATTAATGAAGTGGAGAAAATGGTATTGGCCAATCGTCGAATCACCGTTAGAGAAGTTGCTGAGGACCTAAACATATCGATTGGCTCGTGCCATTCGATTTTTATCAATGATTTGGGCATGAGACGGGTCGCCGCGAAATTCGTACCAAAATTGCTCAATTGCGACCAAAAACAGCATCCCATGAACATTGCTAATGAGATGTTAAACTCTGTCCGCGACGACCCAAATTTGCTCCAGAGGGTCATAACTGGTGACGAATCGTGGGTTTATGGTTATGACGTGGAAACCAAAGCTCAATCATCTCAATGGAAGCTGCCGCACGAACCAAGACCGAAAAAAGCGCGCCAAGTTCGGTCGAATGTGAAAGTTTTGCTGACAGTTTTCTTCGACCGTTTTCTTCGTGGTGCATCATGAGTTCTTGCCACAGGGAAGAACGGTCAATAAGGAATATTACCTGCAAGTTATGCGCAATTTGCGAGAAGCAATCCACCAGAAACGCCCGGATTTGTGGAAGAACAAAAATTGGCTTTTGCACCACGATAACGCCCCTGCTCACACATCGTTGCTTGTGCGCGACTTTTTGGCCAAAAACAACACACTAATGATGCCGCAGCCACCGTATTCCCCAGATCTGGCCCCCTGTGACTTTTTCTTGTTCCCTAAACTGAAGAGGCCCATGAAAGGACGACGTTACGCTACGCTTGACGAGATAAAGACGGCATCGAAGGAGGAGCTGAACAAGATAAAAAAAAATGATTTTTTGAAGTGCTTCGAAGATTGGAAAAACCGTTGGCACAAGTGTATAATATCTCATGGGGATTACTTTGAAGGGGACAAAATAGATATTCATGAATAAATAAATAATTTTTGAAAAAACACAAAATTCGCGATACTTTTTGAACACACCTCGTAGTTTATTTCAGTTTTCGTCAAAAATCCGGGCTCCGGGCCCCTCTCAGAAGTCCGGGCCCGGGTGAAAACTAACCCGGTCCCCCAGACAATTTAATAATTTTGAACGCATGTATTTTAAATGGTATACTTTCGCAAATCAAAAATCGCAGAATTGCTTGGAATAGTTAATTTTTAAGCTAAGAAGTAATTCTTTTAAAATAGCATCAAAGAGTGGTAAGACAATAGTATAGGTTTCCCATAAAACGTGTCGAAAAAGGTTTAAATTAGACATTTCAAGCTCAAATTACTATAAACTAGAGGTGCACCCGTGACGTGAGCAAACACAGAGATTCGTGCGTGATTATCCGTGATCCGTGCGTTTTTCATGAGTGAATAAGCATCAACCATCGTGAATATAATTTATGCAGTACTCACGAAATTTTCTATAATATTTGATTAGCGTTTTATGGTACTTATTTGACATTTTGGTAAGGGCACACTCAAATAAAATAATTACCACTTTAACTGTTGCCGATTTTCCTGAACCTCGGAACATTTTTGAAACTTTTTTTAAATAAAATGTAAAATATAAATTGGTGAACCCAAAACAAAATTAGTGAAATCAAGTCTGGAAATTGATGACAAGGCCCAAAATTTTACGTGTTGCAGTTCATGCATGTCATGTTTCACTCAGCGTGTCACAGGCGTGTCAATGTGACTCCGATGCATTCAACAAGAAACAAGGAATATCGGACCTGCACATTCGAATTAAAAAAATAGGGGAAAGCTAACTTTGGCTCTTCCGAAGTTTTGTATACACTTGCAGCTTCCATTGAAAACAAAAAAGTTTTTCTAAGACTACTTTTTTGACATTACTTTTCTATGGGATCTATACTATAAAGACGTCTGATTTCGATTAAACTTGGTGAAATCATGAAAAAGCATACTACACTGTTAATTGCGAAATTTGGAGGCTATCCCATTTAAAACAAAAAGTTTTTCTCATTAGAACTTCTTTTTCGACCGATCATTTATACGGCAGCTATATGCTATAGTCATCCGATTTTGATAAAACTTTGTAGAAATGTGTCCAAAGTATACAAAATAAGTGAATGCCAATAAAAAGGACGTTTTCATTAAAAACAAAAAAGTTTTCCTAACTCGAACTAGTTTTTCGACCGATCGTTCCTATGGGAGCTATATGCTATAGTCATCCGATTTCGACCAAACCTTGAAGAATTGTGTAAAAGTATATAAAATTAGTGTATGCCAATGATAAGGACGTTTTCATTAGAAACAAAAAAGTTTTTCTCACTAGAACTAGTTTCTCGACCGATCGTTCCTATGGGAGCTATATGCTATAGTCATCCGATTTCGACCTAACTTTGTAGAATTGTGTAAAAGTATATAAATTAAGTGTATGCCAATGATAAGGACGTTTTCATTAAAAACAAAAAAGTTTTTCTCACTAGAACTAGTTTTTCGACCAATCGTTCCTATGGGAGCTATATGCTATAGTCAACTGATTTCGACCAAACTTAGTGAAATCATGGGAAGGGATAGTAAACTAAGTCATACGTACTTTGGAGGCGGTTCCATTATAAACAAAAAAGTTTTTCCCACTAAGACTAGTTTTTCGACCGATCGTTCCTATGGCAGCTATTTGCTATAGTCATCCGATCCGGCCGGTTCCGACAAATGTGCAGCGTATTTGTACCAAAAGACTTCGTGCAAAGTTTGGTGAGGATAGCTTTAAAGCTGACGGAGGAGATAGCATAGAAATAGACGGACAAGGCTAAATGAACTCAGCTCGTCATGCTGATCAAGAATATATATACTTTATGTGGTCGGAGATGCTTCCTTCTATGCGTTATAAACATCCGGACAATTTTATAATACCCTCTGCAAGGGTATAAAAAGTTCACAACAAAAACGATCAGGAGATTATTGCATTAAAACAGTGGTGCCCAAACTGCCAAAAGCCCAAACTGCCAAATTCGTGTGTTTCGCTCGGCGGCTTGCTCTCCCACGAAGCGTGCTTTCGGCTTTTTGTTCTCTCACGAGGCATTTGTACGTTTGTACGTGACATTTACTTCGTGTTTCCCTGCTACGCACACAAGCGCAAAGCTTGATTGTGTGAGTTTGGGCACCACTGCTTTAAAGCAACTGCATTTTTTGCCAAATATATGCGGCAGTTATGTGTATGCGTTCAATGAAGATGAATTTTTGTCGTGACGCGTCTCAACATCGTGCATGGTTCGTGAGTGACGCAAAGAACATTACGTGCGTAAGGAGATTTTTATTTCGCAAATCGTTCGTGACGTGATAGAATGTTTGCTCACGCGTGATGGATCATTTCCGAAAAAAGAATTCGTGCTCAGCGCACGAAAATCATCTAGACCCATCAACAACCCTTCAATATACTGAAAAAAGTCTAATTCGTTGGAAAATAAATGTAGCTTTCTTATATTAGGGTCATTTGGAAATATGCCCACATCTTCATTATTTTTAAAGTTTATGTCTTGCAAAAGGTTGAACATTTCAAGGGCTTCTGACGAGAAAAATTTAATGCTTTCGAAATCTGCTTCGAACTTTGGTTGAAAAGTCGTAAAAATATTCGGGGGTGTTCTGAAAACGCTTAGAGATTTTGATTTGGAAGAGATTTCTGGGACACCACCGGTTAAAGGGACTTATCAAAATTTGATAAACATGTTTTATGTGTTTCTTTGTTTTATTCTTGGTTTTCTGTCGACTTATTTCCCTCATTCAGCTTAAAACTTGTCAGTTTCCCCAATTGGAAGGGCGTTTTAAAAAGGCGCAGTACCCACCCCTCATTCTTTTTCGCAAGTAAAAAAAAAATACAGCTAAAATAAAGTTTTTATTTACAAATTCATTACAAAAAATTTCAAAAAAAGATTCCAAATAATTAATTATAATCTATTATATAATTTAGAAATAGTAATTTTTGAAAGAACAAGTCCTGTCACTATCCAAGTGTACAGCATTGTAGTTCTTGCTTGTCGAATTCAGTTTACGTTACGTTGTGCCGTTATGTGTGGCTCTCACTCCACCAACCCACCACCCACACACTCACTCACAGAAAGTACTCGAGACTATCGATAGTGCAAAAACAATCGATAGTAGCTATCAACAGCCCTTAAGGACTTTTGGGTCCGAAAAAATGTTCTACTTTCAGAATTTAGAATTCAGAATTTCTTATTGATTTTAGACTTCAGTTCAAATTAAGCTGTCCCCCAATTTTTTTTTTCCACACTTTGCAAGGACTTTTGGACAGTAGTCCTTGACCAGAGCATAAGGTTAAAAGTAAACTTGGAACAGCTGTAAAAAACACTCACAGATACGCACACACACACACGCACACATATTAATCTGATTTAGCCAGAGCGGATGTTGTGTGTGGCAAAAATTGAGGTTTTGATTAGTTTGTCCACTCACAAAAATACACACCCACGCACCACACACAAACCGACAAGCTTTTACACACGTGGTACAAAATGAATTAGAACAGCTTTCGTTTGTTTATTTACTAGTTTTTTTTTTTTTTGGTGCCAGATTTATGTATTTTACAGATGCAATTTACTCGTTTGAATCTGCGTACTATTTTTTGTGTTTTGATTGAAAACGTTTGATGTTCTCCTCTCTCTAGCGCGAACAGTTATTTTCGAGCTGCTGCAAGCTCATGTGAATGACAGAGAGAGGGAGAGCGGCATGTACATAGATTTGTATAGGTGTGCGCAAGCTCATAGGCGTGCAAAAATACAAATGTACATACATACAGATGTATGTATGTACCAGACAATCCAAATTAAAATTGAATATCTTATGAAAAGTATATAAAAAAAAGAAACACACACACAAAGTTCTATTTAAGCGCTCTCCTTCTTGTTGCAGTAGCAGCAGCGAATAACAGTTCTTATTAGTGGCCAAGGGAAAAAGACAGCTGATTCTAGAAACCGATTAAATTGAATCACAAGCACAATAAACAGGACAGAGGGGTGCGGGAGTAGTGCCACTGCCGTTGTCCTTGAACGCAAAAATTTCCACTTGACTACCGCCGCCCAGGTGGTCGTGGTCAGAAGACACACGCGACAAAAAGCACTCGCACACACACACAGAGAGAGAGAGAGAGCCAGACAGAGATGGAACGTGGGGGCAGCAGTGGGAGTAGGCAAATTAGGTCCTTCAAATGATTAAAGCATCACACATTCTGAAGGCGTACACAGACTTGAATGTTTCTTGTGCTAAGCATTAAGTTTGCAAAAAAAAGGACAGGTGCTGTCGGTACCTTTCTATTAATTTTCCACACGTTTTTGTCTCTGCTCGTTACGATTTACTGTATTTTTTCTCGTCGCGCACACGAACGCACACACACACAACAGCAGCACGGTTGTTAGAGGTGGCCAAACTGGTATAACCAGGTATCGCCTATCGAGTAGGGAGGGATATCGATTAGTGAGACCATACCAAACTAACTTGATTATTTTCGATAACTAGTTAGAGTTTATTGTCAACCAGCGTTGCCAACTCTTCGGGGCCTAAGCAAGCTAGATCCACATTCAAAAACAACTAGAAATAGCTATATAATTTTCAAAGTACAGGGTGGGCGTTAAGTATTCAATGGGTTAAAAGTTTAATACTTTTTCGTTTATACTTTTAATACTTTTTCGTTTAATTTGAAAAAAAAAAATTAAAATTGGTATTGGGTTATATGGGTGGAACAGGTGGGCGTGGTCGGATTGGTCCAAAATTTTGCTAGTTTTTTATATGCCAATACTATCAAATGTGCCAAGTTTCAGCACTCTCACTGAGTTCGTCTTAGTCTAAGAGCAACTATCGACTAATAGTGCTGCCATGTTTCATATTTTGGGATGTTGCCAACAGTTTTGAAATAGCTAAAAAAAGCTAATTTTTATTTATATAATATGTATAGTTCCCGCTAGCCGCCAGATTCCAAATTTGTTCATCCTCATTTGAAAAACATAAACATAGTTAAACACTGGCATCACTGGTTGTCAATTGATTTGCGGTCACACTAAATTAAATAATGCGAAGACTCCTCCTCCACAGCTGTCGACTGCTCGTACAGCCGCCGGCAAGAGCGGCAAGCAAAAGCAACATGCTAAAATACCTGAACCAAGTCGAGGCCATCCAGGTCGATCAGGATCTCTTCAATGAATACAAATTCAGCGTGGATCAGCTAATGGAACTGGCCGGTCTAAGTTGTGCCCAGGCGGTGGCCAAATGTTTCCCCTCTGCCAGTCATCGGCGCGTACTGATCTGCTGTGGTCCCGGTAACAATGGAGGCGACGGTCTGGTCTGTGCCCGTCATCTGGCCCTGCTGAACTATACGCCCACCATCTACTACCCCAAACCCACACCCAAGCCGCTGTACGAGAATCTAAGTCATCAGTGCGACCTGATGGACATCTGCCGCCTGGCCGAGTGTCCTGACCAGAAAGAGGTGGCCCAAGACTATGATCTCATTGTGGACGCTTTGTTTGGTTTCAGTTTCAAGCCGCCGGTGCGTACGGATTTTGTGCCCGTTGTGGAGCTGATGCAGCAAACGCAGTTGCCCATAGCCAGGTGGGGAAAACTACCAAACTGTGGCAGTGTACTGACACCTCTCTCTCTCTTTTCGCAGTGTGGACATTCCCAGCGGTTGGGATGTGGAATGCGGCAAGCTAAAGGATGACGATCTGGAGCCCGCTTTGCTCATCTCGCTGACGGCTCCGAAATTGTGTGCCAAACATTTTAAGGGGCCGCATCATTATCTGGGCGGACGATTTGTGCCACCCGCCTTGGAGCGCAAGTATCAATTGAATCTACCCAAATATCCCGGTACAGAGCTTTGCGTTCAATTACCTTTGTAAATTGGAGTCTCAGGAGGTTGGAGAAGCCTACTCATTTTTGATCTAAACACATTCAAATGTAAATAAACCTTTAATCTAAATTGGCAATAAAAATGTTAAAATAATATTTTTTTAATTGTATTGCGGACACTTCGAAAAAAATGTTCTAAAGGTATACAATAACGTTAAGTTTTGGAAAATACTGAAAAATGCTTTTGGAATAATAAAAACATGTTTTTTTATTTCACCGGATTTAAGAGTTTGTTTTATAAGTATTTTTGTGAGTTTTCTGGTGTATAAAATCAGCAATGTCAGCATTTTCTCTGGAAACTCTTAAATTTTCGCCGTAAATTATTTTCATCCCAGTGCAAGCTCAACAATACCAGTCGCCGCTTAGAATTTTTTCAAAAATCACTTCACCTCATTTCAAATCAACTCATCTCTAATGTTTATCCAACTGCCATCACTAGCCAAGTTTACAGCGTTGCCAGTTGGCCTGTTTATCATAAAGTAGACAGCTGTTTTAAGATCCAAAAATGGACCAATTGGGAAGCGGGGAGGCAATAGCAGTAACAGCGCCAGCGCTATCGGCGCAACAAGCAAATTAACACAAGGAAAAATTGAGAAATGTTTACTTCGGCTCGGTCGAATTTTGCACTTTCGCAAAATCGATTTTGTTTGCTTATCTTATTGTTACGCCTTTCAAGAATAAATTCCCAAAGTTTTAAGTCGATCTAAACAAAACTCTTGAAGTTATTTTCTAATTCAGGGTTGCCCGCGCTCTATACGCATGAGGCGAATATGTTGTTTAAACGCGTTTTTCTCAAAACTAAGTTTTTAAAGTCCGTGTTCACTCCCATAAAAAAAAAAAACTACTTGACCGATTAATTTGAAATTTTGGACACATTTCTACATATACGGGCCTGTTCCGAAAACTAGTGGCATTGCCGCAAATCGAGTTGATTGCTGTTCCGAATTCCGCAAATCGACAAGAATTGTCGTTTTCAAAACGTGCGCTGCAGAGTTAGCGGAATTAAAAGTAATTGCAAATTAAATCAGTAAAATACTTCCCCAATATGATAAACTAAAAATTCCAAACTAGTTGAACATTTTTAAGATCGTTTAACATCATTACTTAAGCTGTTTTAAGTTTAGGTATAATTTTACAGAATTATTTTATAAACTTCTATAAAATATTGCATGAAAAACAAAACCGAGTGGCCGTGACCAAACCGAGCTGTTCTGAATTCCACTTTACTTTTTAGTCGGTTTCGACCTTCAATCGGCGGCTGCTAGGGTTGCTGCATATGAATTTATTTAATCGGACTGCGCTTTTTCTTTTTCACTTAGCTATGTTTAACCATATTTGATATGACATATTCAAATGAAATATTTAAATACTGGTTTAAGTAAAAATAAATGGATTAAAAGATTAAATAAGAGCTTTATAAATTTAAATTAGGAAGATGATGACAACTCTGTCTGCTGACGATAAACAAACACGTGCGCAGGCCAGCCAGCCAGCTCTTTTCGAAACCGAGTTCGAAAAGTCGAAACGTAATCGTTCGGAATTGGGAACAGCAAATAGTAAAACGCTCGTTTTCGTTTCGTTTTTACTTTTTGAAAACGTTCGGAATTCAGAACAGGCCTGATAAAATACTTCCTCCCAACGTTTAGTAAACAATTTTTGTATACCCTTGAAGAGGGTATTATAAAGGGTGATTTTTTAAGAGCTATAGGAAAGTTTAAAAAAAAAAAACATAAAATTCAGAAAAATGCATGAAATCTTTATTTGAATCGATAGTACGGTCCATATAATTTAATGTTTGAAGATTATTTCATGCAAATGTTGACCGTGACTGCGCCTCAAATGGTCCATCCGCTTAGTCCAATTTTGGCATACTCTTTCCAACATTTCGGCCGGTATCTCACGAATAAATACTGCAATGTTGTCTTCCAATGCGTCAATTGAAGCGGGCTTGTCTGTATAGACATGAGCTTTAACATAGCCCCACAAAAAATAGTCTAAAGGCGTTAAATCGCACGATCTAGGCGGCCAATTGACCGGTCCCGAACGTGAAATAAAATGTTCACCCAACTCGCCTCTCAATAAGTCCATTGTTGCGCGTGCTGTGTGGCATGTGGCACCGTCTTGTTGAAACCACATGTCATGCAAGTCAAGCTCTTGCATTTTGAGCAAAAAAAAGTTGGATATCATCTCACGGTAGCGCTCGCCATTCACAGTTACGTTACGATTCGCATCATCTTTGAAGAAGTACGGTCCAATGATGCCACCAGCCCATAAACCGCACCAAACTGTGACTTTTTCTGGATGCATTGGTAGCTCTTGCAATGCTTCTGGCTGATATTCACTCCAGAATCGACAATTCTGCTTATTTACGTACCCATTGAGCCAAAAATGAGCTTCGTCGCTGAACACAATTTTTCGGTAAAAAAAGTGGATCTTTGGCCAACTTTCCAAGAGCCCATTCACCAAAAATTCTACGTTGCGGTAGGTCGTTCGGCTTCAATTCTTGCACCAGCTGTTTTTTGAAAGGCTTCACACCTAAATCCTTCCGCAAAATTTTCCACGTTGTTGAGTAACAGAGGCCCAATTGCTGCGAACGGCGACGAATCGATAATTGATGGTCATCATTAACACTGGCCGATACAGCTGCGATATTTTCTTCAGTTCGCACTCTACGTAAGCGTGTTGGTGGTTTAATGTCCAACAATGTAAATTTGGTGCGTAATTTAGTCACAATAGCCCGAATAGCCGCTTCAGTGGGTCGATTAGACTGACCATAAAATGGAAGAAGCGCGCGATGAACATTCTTAACAGAGCACGCATTTTGATAATAAAATTCAATAATTTGCAAGCGTTGTTCGTTTGTAAGACGATTCATGGTTAAATTATAGACCAAACTGAAGATGTTTGACAGTGAAACAAAACACGAAACAGGCGTGAGCTGTTTAAACCAGTGTTGCCAAAAAGATAATAGCTAAAAAATCACCCTTTAGAGAGATTTATATATATGTACATGGCAGCAGCCATGCCATATACCACGCGGCTTGTAAGCCAAATACCCCCAGAGGAGGAGGAGAAGCAATAGCAACAGATTCGCGTTGAATGCGTTTTGGTAGTCTCGAAATGGTAGGACCCAACATGCCCAATATTCTTTACACAATTGATTGCAAGCAAAAATATTTAGAGAACACTAAAAAGGTATTCTTAAACTATTAAGAAAGGCTACCCGTTTTATGGATAATCTTCTATTAAAGCTTTGTAAATGGAAATTTTTTGACATTGTTTCATCAACCAAAATGGAAGTTCTATCGAATGTCAAAGGCAGCCTAGCACGCTTTTGCTCTACTCGATCATTCTGTCTACTTATTATCAACAAATATGTACATTTTTTTCCCAAAAAAGGAAATTTAACAGAAGGAGGGTAATAAGACTAAGAGAGAGTTCATATATTTGAAGAGATGGTTAGCAGAGCAGCAGCCCTCCGACCTTGAACGCAGACAATTGCGATCGGGCTTTGTTCGTCGCATGCCTCAGGAGGAGTATTTTTTTGTCAAAAATGGCAAAGTTCATACACCTTAAGAGATGGTAGGTCAAATGCCAAATAAAAAAACAAAAAATTAAAAAAAAGGAAAATAAGATATGTGAGGTCTGTGCTCCTGCACACCTAAGCACAGAATGAATCAAGTTGAACGACACACGACGCGTCTGGTCTTTTGACTCGATGAATAACAATCGGTTACTGTAACGAGTAAAGTACTCGGTAAGGTAGTTATTAGGGATGGGAGTCTAGAAAATGAACTAAAAGGGATAGAGATGGAAGAAGCATTGCAAATATGAAATAATTCCCTCATTAAGCAGCTTAGAATGATATCTGCAAAAGAGTAAATCTTTATTAATAAAAAATATTTTGAACAATGAACTCAGACGCTGAGAACATTCTCTAAGCCCATTTTACATTTTCAGAGTGCGTACTCAGACTCCGGAAATGCGCTCTCAGAATGAGCATGACGCTTACTACGTTTATGCTTGCAAAGAACCATCTATAAAAACTATTTCAAAGTGGTTCAAAAGATTCCAGACGGGACATTTTTTTGTTGATGACGGGCCGCGAAAGGGTCGACCAAAATCTTCGAGCGACGTGACAAACGTAGCCAGAGCTAAAGCTAAGCCAGACGTAGACCCTCGATCAGCACAGGAAATGATTGCTAATGAACTGGACTTAAATGCCATGACCGTATCTCGAATATTGCATCATAGTCTGTTGTATACGAAAAAATCTGCGAGATGGGTTCCACGCATTTTAAATACCGCCAAAAAGGAGGCTCGAGTGCACTTTGCCCAATATTTCCTTAACAAATTCGAAAATGCAGCAACTTTATTCAAGTCGTTACTGGTGACGAAGCTTGGTTCTATAAGTACAATCCGGAAACCAAACAGCAGTCCAGCGTATGGAGCCCAACTGGAGTAAGCCCACCTATGTATAAAAACTAAGCAGAAAAAGTGATGATATCAGTTTACTTCACCAGATCAAAAAATGTAGCTGCTATTCTCCTGGAAAAGACAATAAGAAACACTGTCGAAAGCCTTACTAAAATTAGTAATGGATCTATTTTTAACAAATCCATGCTGGTTCGGTGAGATAAGCGGGAAACAAGAGTGTTGAAGCTGACAGGTTATAATTTGTTCCAAGAGTATAGGTATAGCAGAGATTTTCGCTATACCCCTGTAGTTATAATTATCAAACCGTGATCCCTTTTTGTGTAAGGGAATAATAAAAGATTCTTTCCAAGTAGTAGGAAATTTAGATTGCTCAAGTGATTTGCAAAATAAGATGTGAATAGGATAGGCAAGCGAGTTTGCGCATTGCTTTAAGATGCACGAAGTTACATTATCAGGTCCAGGAAAAAAGTTAGATTTTAACGAGTGTAAACCATTTAGGACATAAGAGAATGAAATCGAGGGACAACGTATGAAATCATATGAAGAAATAGAGTATGAGTACCCATTGCAAGCATCTGACGACGAATATGTTGATTGAAAGAATTTTGCAAAGAGATTTGCAATATCAATGTCAGTCGATGCAATTTCATGTTTGTAGAAAAGGGAACAAGGTAAAGCGTTGGACCGTCGTTTGGTATTAACGAATTGATAAAAACTCTTAGGATCGTTACAGAAGTTACTTTGAACTCGAGAAAGGTATTCTCACGTTTCTTGGACCCCCCAAAACAAAATAATTTAAAAAAAAAAACATAAAATTTAGTCGTTAAGAAGTTACTTTGAACTCGAGAAAGGTATTTTCTTCCACGTTTGGCTTTTGGAGTACCCCTCGGGATGTCAGAGATGAGAACGACTAGATGAGAACAAACATAGTTTTACATAGTTTATTTAAGTTTACGCCAAAAATCCGGCCCCTCTCAAAAGTCCGGACCCGGGGGGAAACACCCCGGTCCCATCCCCCCTGTCGACGGGCCTGGTAGCACATCTTTGGGACTTCTTCCAAATGTAGTCGGGCTTGAGCGACTTTCTTACTTGTTTCTTATCTATTTTGAAGTACCCATTCAGTTCTGTCTGCAAAATGCCATTAAAATTAGAACAAATTTAGAAACTGATTACTTTTATTTAGGTTTCTTACAAAATATATTTGATTTACTTTGATGAAATAAATTCGTCAGCTGTGGGCAACACTTTCAATGGAGAGTTCAGTCACATTGCATTGTGGATGTTATTCAAACAGAAGTCCCTGTAAGGATGTGCCTCATCCGAACCTAAGTAAGATATCCGTTCGCCGTTCTGATTTGTTGGATTGATGAGGCAATTTGTCACAGCTCGAAAACTTTCTTTAGTTTCAGTTCTGGCGGTCTTTTCTGGAGTTTTCTTTGTTTCGATCATCTTGGTTAGCGGAAAAACATCCACAGCAGTCTAACATCGTGGCATATGTCCTCTCTAAAAGTCTCTACAAGTCTTACCAATTGAAATTCATTCAATGCTCCATATGGAAATTCATTAATTTGATCTTGAATACGTCGTCAAGGGGACAGTCTTCCATAGCTTTTACTTTTAGCGAGGTATTGTTGTGTTTGCACCAAAATCAAAAAGCTATATGACTCAGCCCAAGCGTTTACTGAACTGTAAGATTCGTCAGAACTCATATACCCCGCATGTAAGGAGAGCTCCGGCTGCACATTGTAACATGAAGCCTATATTGAACGCTTTAAACTGAATATTCATAGACTTGACCCCTTTCGGTTTGGCAATTAAATTACCATAGACCTTCAACGGGGCCACCACGTTGCACACCAGCTCCGTTTTTGGTGGACAGACCACGTTTGAACGGCAATCCGTACGGAATAAACATGTCAATTGCGGCGGCTTTCAAGGACCAGGAGATCTTCGTGACAGGTGGCTCGGGTAGGTGATCAGTTGGCTTTGCTCAATCTGCATGTGTGTGTAAATGCCTCCTCCTCTTAGGATTTGTGGGCAAAGCTTTGATCGAAAAGCTGTTGCGTTCATGCCACAAGCTGAGTAAGATTTATGTGCTGCTGCGTCCCAAGAAGGGTCAGAGCATCGAGGAGCGCTTAAAGTCGCAATTGGAATCGAAACTGTATGAACGTCTGCGGCAGGAGCGACCCGAGACCCTGTCTAAGGTGGTGCCCATAGCGGGTGATGTGCAGGAACTGGGATTGGGTATAAGTCCAGCGGACTTGGCTCGCCTGAAGAATGTCAGCGTAGTCTACCACTCGGCAGCCTGTGTACGGTAGGTGATAAGTGGACTTTGTGCCTTGCACTGATCGCCCCCCATCTACCTTAGGTTCGATGATCCCCTGCGGTCGGCCATATTCATGAACACACGCGGCACCCATGAGCTGGTCAAGTTGGCTCTCAATTGGAAGAAACTGAAGGCCTTTGTGCATGTCTCCACGACCTACTCCAACCCAAGTGTGCTGGAGGTGGAGGAGCGCGTGTATCCGCCATATGCCGATTGGCGTACCACCATTAAGCTGGCCGAGACCTATGATGAGGAAACCCTCAACATATACAATCTGAAGTGAGTGAGGGGGGCAGGGCAAGGTGGAGCGGGGATAACACCTAAATCCCTCGATTGCAATTTGCACAGATATGGCAACTTCCAGCCGAATACGTACACCTTTACCAAGAGCCTGGCGGAGCATGTGGTCAACGATTACAAAGATAAGTTGCCCATCTACATTTTCCGTCCTTCAATTGGTAAGACATCGCATGCCCCTCACACCCCCTTTTCTGACACCTCTCCCCACTAGTCATTTCCACACTGGAGGATCCCGTACCCGGCTGGACGGACAACTTTAACGGCCCCACCGGCCTGTTGGTGGCCTGTGGCGTGGGCATACTGCGCTCCCAGAACTGTGATCCGCACATTGTGTCGGACTTTGTGCCCGCAGATATTGTGGTGCGTTCCCTAATCATTTCGACCTACAAATTTCTGGCAAAACCACCTCCGCCCAAAGATGAGCCACTGTATGTGGTGAATTGTGCCACATCGAATATCTCTCCGATTACCATGGGCGAGGTAATTGAGATAGGCAAAATGTACATACGGAAGAATCCATTCGAGCGTACGCTGTGGCTGCCCGGAGGAAGTATAACTCTTTGTCCCGTCTTGCATTTCGTGAGGGTGAGTTGGGGGACAAAAGAAGCAAGAGAAGAGGAATGTGAAGAAGCTTATATGGGTTTTCCTACTCCTCACAGTTTTGTACGATGCACATAATGATGGCCATTGTGGTGGACACATTGCTGCGTTTGACCAATGAGAAGCCGTTGTAAGTAATTAGCATTTAGACCAGTGGTCGGCAATGAGAGCAGAGATGTTGGCAGAATAGTATTTTTAAGTTGTCAACGAGCTTTAAGGCTTTCTATCAGTTTTCAAAAGCTTTATGTGCATGGCTTAGAATGGGATTTTCAAGGTGATGCAAACTTCATGAAACTGTGTAAGTCCCGTCTAACAAGGTATGTCGCTCAGCCTAATTGATTAAGAACTGAGAGCTTTTGCTGAAAGCTCGTGCATACAACCTTTCCCATTAAGTGACAACTCAGCCCTCCAAATTGAGAGCTCAGAGGAAAGCTCACTGAGCGGCTGCCGTACCTTAATCATTGTATTAGAACTGCAACTGGAGTGGAAGGGAGAGTTCATACCTGGTCAGCTCTTAGCACCGCAATATTGGACATTTTTCCCATTATAAATTCTTTACAATTGACCAAAGTTTTCGAGTCTAGTTAGCTTATTGTTAACGTATATCTATGACCTCATTAGGAAGTGTTTTTGAAAAAATTTTCAAAATTTAATTTTCGTTCCCATTTTATTGCATAATTCCATATAATTTTATTGAATGAGGAATCATCGCGACTCTTTAGGTATATAGTGGGCTTTTATTTTTAGCGCAATGAAAATTATTTATTAAACCAAACTTAGAGTCAATCAAAAAACCAAAGTTTCTTAGTTAGCCCGTCATTATACCCTTGCAGAGGGTATTATAAAATTGTCCGAATGTTTGACACGCATTGAAGGGATCATCTCCGACCACATAAAGTATATATATTCTTGATCAGCATGACGAGCTGAGTTCATTTAGCCTTGTCCGTCTGTCCGTCTGACCGTCTGTCTGTTTCTATCAGAGCTCGTAAATAACAATTGAACATTTATGCCTTTGCGGTCTGCTCAATAACAAAACCGAAAAAAACCATGCACGCTTGCTCTCGCTCTGAGCAGAACACTTCTTTTCCCCTTGTTTTTGTTTTCAGTTGATTATTCTCAATTGAGCTTCTTTGTTTGTTTTCAATAACAATTTATAGACAGCGATCCGACTGAGCGCTCGCACATTAAGAGTCAGTAGATGAGCAAAAAGCCGAACGACTCACCTCAAAGGGTCTTTATTTTCTTTTATTTGTTTTTTGTGTGTGTGTGTGTGGCTTGTGTGAGTCGCAAGCCCAAACAGACACCACACACACATACACACACACAAACGCAAATGACTTTTGTCTTCTTCGCTTGCGACGATTTGCTCAGTAAATGAGCAGAGCAAAATGTAAACAAATCTATTGGTTGTTCGTTGAGCACTGAGCGATTCGTTCATGAGCCGATGTGAACGGTTCATCTCTGACTTTTTGATCAAACGGTCCGTAAATGACAGTTATTTTTGGACAACGAAAAACGGTCAGTTGTTATTTGCTAGCTCTGGTTTCTATGCTATCTCCTCCGTCAATTTAAAGCTATCCTCACCAAATTTTGCACGAAGTCTTTTGGAACAAATACGCTGCACATTTGTCGGAACCGGTCGGATGACTATAACATTTCTCTGTCATAGTAACGATCGGTCGAAAAACTAGTGGAACTTAGTGAAGAAATCTTTTTTGTATTTAATGGAAACGCCTCCAAAGTACGTATTTCTTAGTTTACTATCCTTTCCCATGATTTCACTAAGTTTAGTCGAAATCGGATGACTATAGCATATAGCTGCCATAGGAACGATCGCTCGAAAAACTAGTTCTAGTGAGAAAAAGTTTTTTGTTTTTATTGAACGCGTCCTTATCATTGGCATAAACTTATTTTATATACTTTTACACAATTCTACAAAGTATGGTCGAAATCGGATGACTATAGCATATAGCTCCCATAGGAACGATCGGTCGAAAAACTAGTTCTAGTGAGAAAAACTTTTTTGTTTTTAATGAAAACATCCTTATCATTGGCCTACACTTAATTTATATACTTTTACACAGTTCTACAAAGTTTGGTCGAAATCGGATGACTATAGCATACAGCTGCCATAGGAACTATCGGTCGAAAAACTAGTTTTAGTCAGAAAAACTTTGTTGTTTTTAATTAAAACGTCCCTATTATTGGCTTACACTTGTTCAATATACTTTTACACAATTCTACAAAGTTTTATAGAAATCGGATGACTATAGCATATAGCTCCTATAGGAACGATCGATCGAAAAACTAGTTCGAGTGAGGAAAACTTTTTGTTTGTAATGAAAACGTACTTTTTATTGGCATATTCTTATTTTATATACTTTAATACATTTCTACAAAGTTTTAACAAAATCGGATGACTATAGCATATAGCTGCAGTATGAATGATCGGTCAAAAAAGAAGTTCAAGTGAGAAAAACTTTTTGGTTTTAAATGGGATCGCCTCCAAATTTCGTAATTAACAGTGTATTTTGCTTTTCCATGATTTCACCAAGTTTGGTCGAAATCAGACGTAGATATACGAGGTGTGTTCAAAAAGTATCGAATCAAAAAAGTAGCGAATTTTGAATTTTCGCGGGTTACGTATATTCGAATTTCGATTTTTTTTGTGGCGTTATGTTGGTACGATTTTTACCTATTCAAAAAAATGGATCAAAGAACCTGTATCAAATTTTGTGTGAAAAACGAAATTAAGTACGCGGATGCATTCCGAATGTTGACTGTGGCATACGGAGAAGCTACCTTGGACCGAAGCAACGTTTATCGGTGGTACAAAATGTTCTCAGAAGGCCGAGAAGATGTGAACGACGAAGAGCGTGCCGGACGCCCGAGCACTTCAACAACAGACGAAAAAATTAATGAAGTGGAGAAAATGGTATTGGCCAATCGTCGAATCACGGTTAGAGAAGTTGCTGAGGACCTAAACATATCGATTAGCTCGTGCCATTCGATTTTTATCAATGATTTGGGCATGAGACGGGTCGCCGCGAAATTCGTACCAACATTGCTCAATTGCGACCAAAAACAGCATCGCATGAACATTGCTAATGAGATGTTAAACTCTGTCCGCGACGACCCAAATTTGCTCCAGAGGGTCATAACTGGTGACGAATCGTTGGTTTATGGTTATGACGTAGAAACCAAAGCTCAATCATCTCAATGGAAGCTGCCGCACGAACCAAGACCGAAAAAAGCGCGCCAAGTTCGGTCGAATGTGAAAGTTTTGCTGACAGTTTTCTTCGATTGCAGGGGCGTGGTGCATCATGAGTTCTTGCCACAGGGAAGAACGGTCAATAAGGAATATTACCTGCAAGTTATGCGCAATTTGCGCGAAGCAATCCGCCAGAAACGCCCGGATTTGTGGAAGAACAAAAATTGGCTTTTGCACCACGATAACGCCCCTGCTCACACATCGTTGCTTGTGCGCGACTTTTTGGCCAAAAACAACACACTAATGATGCCGCAGCCACCGTATTCCCCAGATCTGGCCCCCTGTGACTTTTTCTTGTTCCCTAAACTGAAGAGGCCCATGAAAGGACGACGTTACGCTACGCTTGACGAGATAAAGACGGCATCGAAGGAGGAGCTGAACAAGATAAAAAAAATGATTTTTTGAAGTGCTTCGAAGATTGGAAAAACCGTTGGCACAAGTGTATAATATCTCATGGGGATTACTTTGAAGGGGACAAAATAGATATTCATGAATAAATAAATAATTTTTGAAAAAACACAAAATTCGCGATACTTTTTGAACACACCTCGTATAGTATAGATCCCATAGAAAAGTAAGGTCCAAAAAGTAGTCTTAGTTAGAAAAACTTTTTTGTCTTCAATGGAAGCAGCAAGGGTATACAAAAACTTCGGCCGAGCCGAAGTTAGCTTTCCCCTCTTTTTTAATATGAATTATTTAAATTATTCAGTTGGTACACTTACATTTTAACCCTTATCTCAATTCAGAAAAGTTCAGAAAAGCAAGGTATGAATCAAAAGGTTACTGAATTTCCAATAATCGAGTTAAACATTGTTTTAAATCGGCTTGGTTATTTGAGTTCTATAAGCAAAAATATTTGAAAAAAAATATTGGCGAAGAAAATTTATTGAGAAATACCTAAGCTATTACAACTTGAGTGCAGGTACTAGCATAAAAAATTTAGTATTTTTCAGATTTACTAGAAAAAATTTTTAATTTTCTTCGACTTTTGTTCTGTTCTTAATTATTTTCTCTGATTTTGAGGCGTGCGTTTCTTAAATAGAAAAAAAAAAACTTTAAAGAATTGAGATATGGGTTAAAATGTAAGTGTATCCGCTCGGGTGCTGCTCGATTATTGAGTTCAGCATTTCAGGCTAGTGCTACGATTTCACTGAAAACAGTTTTATGACCTATAATCAAGTCCTAATCAAACTGCATTCACAGTTTCTTTCGTCATTTTAGTTAAACCTAAATTATGTTGAGAAGCACTGTGCAAAGTCATGCATCACTAAGAGTCGAAGAGAGACAGTCACATTTTCCGTTCTCTCTTCTTAGGGAAAACTGTTTTAGCAAAGACTCTAGCACTTACAAAGATGAGTAACCGCCTTACAAGTAAATGGAAAGGGGAAATTTCAGTGTGGACTTTCGATGTAAGATAAATATACAGATTGTGTGCAAAGACTGCCGAGCAAACTTAACACACATGTAAAATCGTAGGTCCAAATGGCAAATATACCTGACATTCACCTTGTATAGCCGTTACACATCGTGTTGGGTTCTAGGAAACAAGAAACCAAAGAAATAAACTAACACTTTGAATGGCTTTTCCTCCATTGCTTTTCCAGCCTTCTTAAGCTGCAACGTCGCATCTTTGCTGCCTTCAGTGCGCTGTATGTGTTTGCCGTCACCGAATGGCATTTCCGAAATGCCAATTTCCTTGCGCTGCATGAGCTGGTGGGTCCCGATGAAATGTAAGTCACTTGTCCTTAGAATCGTACTTGCCTTTGAACTAATTTCACGTTATCCATTCCGTCAGTCCTTCGTTTGGCTTTCTGCAGTTTTCCAATGTGGACTATGTGGAATTCTTTCAGAATGGCATCCGCGGCGCCAAGGAGTATTTGATGCACGAGAGTCCTGAGAGCAGCAGTGCGGCACGTTTTCGCATAAAGATTTTCTATGTCCTGGACTATTTGTGTCGAGCAGTTGTCTATGGATTTTTGCTGCGTATGATGTACAAATTGGTGCTGAAATTGATTTAGAGAACTAGAAGTTGTGTGTTTGAGAATTTGTGTGTTGTCTATTATTTGTTAGTATTTTTTTTTTTTTGTGTAAATTTTAAGTAAAATGAAAAAGATTGGTAAAGGTAAAATGGGGGAAGTTTGAGTTTTTTTCCACTAATCATATTTGTTCTTAACCTAAATCGAGTAGTATAACTTGTTCTGTTTGTTGAGTCGATGATTCAAGATGACTGTTCATGCGATATTTATGCATAGATGGCACAGCAAAACCGAAAGAGACGCCCTCTAAATGGATTGCTGGCAGCTAAGCTAGTGAGTGCTGCCCTCTTGTAGTTTGCAAAGTTTAAAATAACAGCTATAATTTGGCACAGCTCTAACAATTTTGCGGCGTTAGATCTCAAATTAAATGCTCACTTTTATATTTCCAATATAGCTATAATCTCTAAAACTTTCATAAAGATCTGTTTATAAATGGAGCAGTTATAAGAACTTCACCTTCTGTCATATATTTGGGTTTACGAAATGGGTTACAAAATGTTACAATTATGTGAGTATATTTACTACAATGACAGGTTTAATAGTAGTACAATGGTTAGCGAATTGGAACAGCAATATGAGTATTTAAGTAAAGATGAGGAGGAACATACGCCTATTCTCGCATAGCAAAACTGTACAGGTACGAAGTTATAGCGAGCTCACGAATTCACCTTATGGTATCGGAACAAGTCTCTATACCTGGGAGACGCTCCACGGCCAGACTGAGAAATTAGTAATGGGCTTCTGATTGAGACGATGTTGGCATTGATGGAGGCAGCTTTCAGCTGCATGTGTGCATGTGCGGCCTTAACATTACATTATATAGATCGTTCTATCGACTCAAATAAAGATTTCATATATTTTCTGAATTTTATGTAATTTTTTTTAATCAAATACGAAAACTGCTAAAAAATCACCCTTTACGAGCTGCAAGGGTATATATTATATATATTATATCAACTTCGGTCGAGACGAAGTTAGGTTGCCCTAATTTTAAAAGTTTCTTTTCGTAAAAAAGCTATAATAGCTTTTAAAAAAGCTATTTTGAAACATTTTCTAGCTTTTTCTAGCTATTTTTGAATGTTGATCTGGCTGTTTTAAAGTTCACAGCACTGCTCATCTGTTGTCCATTTTATGTGTTGAAGAAAGTTTTAAGATTTTTGGATTTTCTTTCATTTTTAACCTTGGATTTGTTTTAAAAAATTCATTTAGCTGTTTCTAGCTAAATAGTTCAAATCTCACATAAATGCTCATCTCTAATTTCCGTTTGCATTTACTCACCTCGAACAGCTGGAGCCGTGCCAGCACTGACAATTGTTTGGCAAAAAACAATTAAAACGATCAAAAAACCATGAACAACCGTGTGCGTATAGTGGTCGTAGGAGATTCAGGTACTGGCACCTCCATTCCTATTCCCTGTTCATTTTTCTAACCCCCTCTGTGTGTGTGTTTCCACAGGCGTGGGCAAGACCTGCCTCACCCATTTGATAGCCCACCACGAATCCCTCATACGTCCCGGCTGGACAGTTGGCTGCAACATTCAAGTAAAGATTCATGAATTCAAGGAGGGCACCGCCCGGCAGAGTCCCTATTTTGTGGAACTCTTCGACATTGGCGGCTCGCTGAGCCACAAGAATACACGCGGCGTCTTCTACACGGGCATCCATGGCATCATTCTGGTGCACGATCTAACCAATGGTAAGTCGCAGGAACAGTTGCTGGACTGGCTGTACGAGATAGTGCAGAAGGAGGGCAAGGACACATACAAGTGTCGCGGCAATTCCATGCCCCCCTCGCCCACACCTTTGTCCGGCTATGCAGGGGCGGCGGACGGACAATTGCGTTTCGATTTGGAAGAGTTCTTGGGCGCCACACAAATGCCCATATTGGTAATGGGCACTAAATTGGATCTAATCGATGAGAAGCGACATCCCAAGACGGCGGTAAAGAAGGCGGGAGGCATAGGTAAGGGATGGATTGGCTGGGGAATTTTGATATCTATAATCCATATGATTGTCTTACATTGCAGCGGATAAATGTGGAGCCGAGGAGATCTGGCTGAATTGTAGGGATACGCGCAGCCTGGCCGCTGGCACCACGGATGCGGTGAAGCTGTCTCGCTTCTTTGACTGCGTCATCGAAAAGAGGGAGAGTATGGGTGGTGGTGGTGGTGGCGGCGGTGGTGGTCCCTCCAGCAGTCTGACTGGTCCAGGTCCAGCCGACCGACGTCGCCCTGTGGCCCAGCAGCAGAATCCCACAGATTATGCATTGTTCCACCTTAGTACCAAGATGGACAGTGCGGTGCCGCTGCTGGAGACTAGCGATTTGAAATAGTTTTTTTTATTGTTTTTTTTTTAGGAATTATGCTTAAGGCGCACACTAATTGTGATACAAAATTCAAATTGGCTTTCTTTTATAAGCTTCAGGATTCGGGGGAAACAAATTTATAAATATACTAGCTTATACCTGCGGATTCGCTCGCATTTGTAAGTCACTTATTCCATACTTTTGTTTGTTTTGCTTGGAAAGTGAAGATGAACGACCAATCATTCATATAGTGATCAGCCGCAGATCCCTCCGAATGGAAAAATATTGCCAGAAATTAAGTCAGAGCAACCAAAAACCTTTAAAGCAGAGGCAGGCAAGAAATACATTCACATTTTTGCATTGGTGTGTGTGAGAGCAGCGCAAAAATTTCTCTCGCGAACACGTAACGCAGCGGAGCTTTAACAGTTTATACCGTGTGTGCGGAAGCTGCGCTGCTTTGAGATTTTTCATATGCACGCCAGATAGCAAGCTGCCGGCCCCTGCTTTAAAGCGATGCACCATTTGATTTTTTGTTTAATTGTATCCCCCTTCAGGCCTGCATGAGTCAGGAATGAAACCAGAGCATCCAAAAACCTATAGAACGATACCCCAATGAATTTTTTTTTAGTGGAGAAGGCATAAGTCGGCCCCCTCACCACCGATTGAACAAATATTGCCAGAAATGAAACCAAAGCACTCAAAATCCTATAAAACGATACCCAATTCTATTTTTGTCTAATTTTTTTTCCCTCCCCCTCCATAAGTCAGACCCCTCCCCACGATTTGAAGAAAAATTGCCTGAAATGAAACCAAAGCACCCAAAAACCTATAAAACGATACCAGTGCAAGAGCTACAACATCGTTCCAAAACACTTACAAGGAAAGACTTCGGCATTAAAACAAAACTTTACACTACATGACACTCAAAAAGAACTGGCCAAACTGGAGATCAACTTTTTGTTTAAAATATTACAACAAAACAAAATACAGCATATGTCAAATGGACAAGGTACAAGACATCTGCTCTCAAGGAACATAATGATCCAAACTAGAAAACATGCACATTATGGGACTGTATCCAGCACTGCGGAAAATTCCTGCCAAGCTTGAATTTAATTAAATTTTAACAAAATAACGCTAAACCAACTTTGGTCTACATTGTAGACTTAATTTCAGTACGACGAGTCTAGTGGTTTATTATTGATTGAGGTGTGACGACATCACACCTCGACATCAGCCACATTGCTCTCACAATTCGTTCTAAATTATTTGGCCGATGCAGTGTGGCCCGAAAAGAAATAAGACTCAATGGTTGGTAGTCAATTAAATGAAGTCTGTTATATTTGAGTACAAGATTAGAGCAAGAGCTCAGCAGCCGGGTCAGTACCTTGGCAAAATTAATCTGCTGCTTGAGTTGCTATGAAACTATTACAAAACAGAAACCGCTATTATTAATTTAATTAAATTAAATCTTGTATTATATTTATATAAACATTATCTGGAGTTTGCTTTGTTCTCCACCCTCATTTGCCTCCATTTATAAGCTCATCACATCCAAAATAATTGTCATCAATATATTCCTGAGCTGTGCAATAGCTGTTTTGCGTTCCACACACGCTTTAGAAACGCCGCTATCTATACAAAGTGTGGATTTCGTTCAAGTTACTGGATACACAACAAACGAAATCGTAAACAGAAAATTCCTGGTACAATTTTTTTCATATGAACTTTGGCAGGAATTTTTTTAATTTTGCGTTGCTGGATACTCGGCTTATCATGAAAAATTTAACAATGTACTACATTCTAACTTTAAGTGGAGGGAGTTCCGTCGAATAGGAATAGGCAAGCAACAGGCACCTGAGCAAATCAATGTCAACATTATTTTTTTTTTTTTAAAAGCTTATTTTGTATTTATTGAATCTTCTCTTAATGAGACTAACAATAATTTTTCAGATCTTAATCTAGAAACTATTTTATAAACCATCCGATGTTGGAGATAGTTTGTGTTCTGCGGCCCTTCAAGTCAGTCGCTGGGTTGGTAGGTCATTTCTCCTGAGACGAGAATGCGTTGCTAGCATGGAAAGAGATTTTGCAAGTTGATTTGGGTGGGTAAGAAGCTTCTCAGAATATTTTTGTTTAAGTTGCTCTATTTCAGTTTCGACCAATGGAATGCTGAGGTCGTTGTGGATACACTCATTGCGAATTCTTGATTGTGATCTTTGGAGGATGTCCATACTGCTCGCACAGGCATTTCCCCATAACTGCGAGCCATACGTCCAGACAGGCTTTATGATGGTTTTGTACAGAAGGACTTTTTATTCCAGTTTAAGAGGGGAACGGGAGTTGATTAGCCAGTGAAGGCTGTTGGCCTTTAGCTTGATTTGAAGCTTTTTCGACTCTATGTGTTTGCGCCATGTGAGCCTTCTATCGAGGTGCACACCTAGGTATACAACATCGTTTGATTGCGGGATCTGGGTTGCATTTAAGGATAGCTGGGGACAGGTGCTTCTGTTGAGTGTGAACGTCATATGTTTACACTTTTGCTCGTTGATTTTTATGCGCCAGTTGGCCAGCCACTCTTCCACTTTAGCTAGGTGGCTTGCCAGCAGACTTGTTGCGTTAATTGGACATCGTGATCTGCTTAATATTGCCGTATCATCCGCAAAAGTACTTATTGTAAGTCGAGGGTCTGTTGGTATGTCGGCAGTGTACATTACATATAGGAGAGGACCGAGTACGCTACCCTGCGGCACTCCGGCTCCTATAGTGAACTCTTCCGTTGTGTACTCATTTTGATGAACTGTAAATACTCTGTTACTGACGTAACTTTCTAATACTTTGTGAGTATTTGGGGGAAGCATTGTCCTTATCTTGAATATAAGACCATCCAACCAAACGCGGTCAAATGCTTGGGCAACATCTAAGAAAATTGCAGAGAAGTATTCGTGGTGTTCAAACGCAGTCCGAATGTCTGAAGTTAAACGGTTAACTTGCTCAGTAGTCCCATGCTTTGCTCTAAACCCAAATTGATGTGAGGGAATAATATTTTGTGCATGGGAATCAATTTTACGATCTTCTCAAATAGTTTTGACAGGCAAGGTAGCAGACTAATGGGTCTGTATGATGACGCTTGTGTTTTATCTTTTTCTGGTTTCTGAATCATTATGATTGTGGACCTCCTCCACTGAGTTGGAAAGTATCCACATCGCAGAACAGCATTGAAAAGTCTTGAGACATATGTAATGGCGGGACTTGGAAGTTCCATAATCATTTTAGGTGTAATAGGGTCATGTCCAGGAGCTTTTCTGGGATTTAGCTCTCCGATGGCATTTTTTATTTCTAGCGAATGAACTTTGATTGGGTCAGTTTGTGACGCGGTCGGAACCAAAGTCAACATTAATGACCTTAAGGGGGTCTTCTCATTCAAAACCCGTTTTTTGGACCCTTTTTAAAAAAATTCTTATTTGAAAACGCAAAGAATAATTGAAAACTTTTTTTTATTTATTGTATTACAAAAGGTTCAAAGTAAATAAAAAATTTTTTTGCCTCGATACGAGGGGTGTTTAAAAAGTAATGCGACTTCAAAGTTGGTGGTGAAAAAAAAAGGTGTCGTCACGGCGGCCACGATTCCGGGTCTCCGGAGCGTCCGAAATGAAAAAAAAACGGGGTTATAATCAGTATAGATGTAATTCTCGGCTGAACCTCAAACTTAATTTTGTGATTTTTTTTGACAAAATGGCGGCCATTCAAAAAAAAAATTTTAATTTCGGGCTTTTTTTTGTAGTTTAGTGTAAAAAAAAAATAGTAAAAAATTTTTTAAAATTATGGTCGAGGTTCAGCCGAGAATGGTGACAATTCTGCGTCGATTCCACTTTGTTTCATGAAAATCGGTTCAGTTGAACTGGAGATATCATGGCCGCCAGTTCGAAAAACGTGGTTTCGAGATAAACGCGTTTAAAGTTTGAAGTAATTTTTTTGAAAAAAAAAAATCAAAAATGTTTAAATGCAGTTTTAAAGAGCTGACAATTCTCCGTCGAATTCACTTTGTTTCATCAAAATCGGTCCGGTAGAACCGGAGAAAACTTAACGCATAGGTCAAAATACGAGGGTTTAAAAAAAAGTTGCTCAATGAGAAGACCCCTTAAGTTTGCAGTTGCTTGGGAATTTAGGTCACATTGGGTCACTAAAAGGACTATATCTCCTAAACTAATTCGAGTTTTCGAAAATCCTTTTGGGGGGGATATTTTTTGAATATCCAAGCTATAAATAAATGCAAAAAAAAAAAGTCGAAAAAAGTTGCTCAATGAGAAGACCCCCTTAATAAAAAATTTACCCAAATCCAAGTACCTGAAGTAACAGAAAATCCGTACCTGTTCTATTCTTCGTATAACAATTGTGATATTAGCTTTAGTTTTGAGTAAGTTAATGTCTGTGACGTCCTACAGCCGACTTTAAGAGTCAAGTCAAACGCTATGGGGCTTGACAATATATGCCCATCGTGAACACTGTCTTCACCACTTCGACATTCCCTCACGCATGGAAGATTGCGAAGATAATACCCATCCCTAAGGCTAACGCGGAATTTCGACCAATATCGATTCTGCCGTTTTTATACCCTGTTCCCATTGAAAATGGGAAAAGGGGGATCATGAAGTTGTGCAAAAGTATGTAACAGGTAGAAGGAAGCATTTGCGACCCTATAAAGTATATATATTCTTGATCAGCATCAACAGCCGAGTCGATTTAGCCCTGTCCGTCTGTCTGTCCGTATGAACGCGTCGATCTCAGAGACTATAAGAGATAGAGCCACAAATTTGTACATGTAGGTAGGTGTAAACCCGATTCAAATCGAGTTTGTTTTAGATTTGGAAAATTCCTCCCCCTCCCCCCTTTAAGCGCAAAAAAACTGTCAGAGCCACAATTTTTAAGATAGACCTTCCAAACTTTATATATATATAAAGTAAGGCCCAATATCTATCTATTCTGTGTGTGAGTGTGTGTATATGTGTATGAAAACACAAGAAGTCAAGGGCACAGGGTATTTTGTAGTCGGCGCACTCGACTACAGCTCCCTTACTTGTTTAATAAAAAAAAGTTGGAACTTTTTTTCATAATTTAATTTTTTAATAATTTTAAGTTGGAAATCAGGCATTGTCTTTATTTTTGTATTTCCAGTCTTTTGTTTAGATTCTTAATCCTAAAATATAGTCTAGTCTTAAAATAAAACATTTTTATTCTAAATCTAAAATTTACATTTTCGGCTGCTTTTATCAATGTTTCCTTAACATTTTTTGTTATCTTAAAATTATCACTAGCAAAACGTAAAAATATTAGTTCTAGTTCTTTGACTTTGTCTACGAACTGGACAGACGGTTTCATGAGTCCTCCGTGAGACACTTCATCCACATAAGTGAATGTCCCATTTTCGGCCAACTCATTCGAAAGGTTCAATTTTTTTTATTATTTAGCCCGCTGTATAATCCACCGCATCCTCTGTTAACTCGTCCAAGCTCTTTTCTTCCAAGTTCGCTTCTTCTCTGCTGCTTTCTATGCCTATTAACAAATCGTCGGGCTGGTTTTTTTCTGTCATTGTCGTCTATTTTGGAAAAATCTATGTTCAGCCAATTATCCGTGTTATCTTCCTCTACGTTACCATTGCCTGACAACAATTCAGTATTCTTGGCTGATTAAGAAAATCACTAAATAATAATAAATCAACCACACAAAAAGAAAAAAATGACCGGATGAAAATACCTTAGGCTAGATGGGCCTAATACCGAGTGCCGACATTATTTTCTTTTGTATGTACACAAAATACAGAACACAGAAAAAACCTAAAATAATCGCCTAGAATAATCGCCAAGCTTGCATTCCAGCGATTCCTCCCACAACGCTCTTTTCTCCAAACATTTATAAATTTAACGCCATCCACGTGTCTGCGGCACACATTGCAAAATGTCGTTTTGCCTAAGGGTTAATGATCCAAAAAATTCGTACGCACACAACCTTTTCCGTCAATAAGCGAACACGCACTGAACCAAAACCCGAACCGACGAGACTACCTTCCGTTATTGTGTCATGGGTACGACGTGTATGGGACAAAAACTTCTTATACTTGCAGGCAGATCAAATGAGAAAAGTTATATCTCCGGCAGTTTTATAGAAAGAAGGTTCGTTGCTTCTAAACATTTATAGTAATCCGGATTATTTATCGAATGGAAAAGATCGTATGAACGATAGTCGAACGAAATAAGGAAAACAAACTATTATGGGCAGCACCGGTTGCAACTGTGATGGGCAGCTCTTCACAGGTACAGAGTATGAAATAGTCGGGCTTGACCAAGTTTTTTACTTATTTATTTGCTTTTATTTTATAAAACTTAGTATATATTACAGTGGTTGATCTTCAAAGGGCACTGGCAGGGGTAAGCAACAACTCTGCTGCCGCTCTTTATGGCACTAGGGGTGTTACGGTTGACGAACGGGTAGTGGGTGGCGTGGCCTGTTGCCAGTATCTGTGCTGAAGTGGGAACAAAAGCTTCTTGCAAGCTCCTTCCTCTCGAGTCAGCTCTATAATTTTCCCAGAACCTGAGTTTAGCGTTGAAGTCCCCACCAATAAGGAACTTGCTCCCAAGCCTGTTGAAAAGAGCCGAGAAGTCAGCTGTGGACCATGGGAGGGAAGGGGGTAAGTATAGCGACGATATGAGCAGCTCTCCTTTGCTAGTAGCCACCTGGATTGTCGCCATCTGCAGATGGGCCAGCCTCACAGGAACCAATTGATACTTTAAATTTCAAGCGGCGATTTGAACAGAGTTTGCAGTGCTGAAGCAAACAGATGGAGAGTCTAGAACTGGCGAGAACTCTGAAACAGGGCCCTTCGAGTGCTCCCACTGCTTGATGACTTAAACAACAAAGCAAGATAAATGTTTATCTGCGGATTCATACCGACGACCGACCCTACGAGTGACTCCACTGCTCGAAAGAAGACATCTGTTTATCAGACTCACACTGGGGAGCGACCTTTCGTATGTAAGGGCAAGGGTAATTAAAAAAAAATAAACGAAAAAAAGAACCATTTCGCACAGCGGAAGAAAATTAAATGAAATCGTCCTCAATGGCGACTCGCTTTTATACCTCGACTCGACTGCTCTGTCGATGATAATAGTCGATAGGCCTATGGTCAGCTGTTGGTCATCGATAGCTGTAATGGCTGCCCGTTTCAGTGTTGCCAATTTAGCTATTTTCCCACCAGATCTGGCGTTCTGGCGGCTATCGGGATTTGTAGCTATTTTTATTAAAAATAGCTTAATTTTAGCTATTTCAAAACTATCCTAAAATATAACAATGCAACACTTTTAGTCAACATTTGCTGAAATAAGAGCAATCGATGTTATTTTATCATATCTTTCCTTGCACAGTTTTCGTTTTGCTTTTGCCAATGTATTAAAGCAGCGGCTTTCGGAAATAATTATGAGTACCTATAGCTATTTAATGCCAAAATTTGGAAGCTTTTCAAAAAATAGTTTTTAAATGGCAAAATTTCAAAGTTGATTTTTTTTAAATTGATCCAACAAATAGAAAATAAATTTACCAGTTTCTATTTCATTGAGTTGACAAAAAAAATGAAAAAAAAATATTATATTTTGTGGGGTTTGTTTTATTTTCTTTCAATATTGTATCATTGAATTTTTCGTATGGTTTTTAAGTTGTTTGGAAAAACTTTGTGTTTCGCTTCGTGAAAAGTTTTGTGAAGATAGATTACAAACTGTCGGAGGGATAGAAACAGACGGACAGACGGACTTGGCCATATCAACTCAGCTCGTCATGCTGATCAAGAATATATATATTTTAAGTGGTCGAAAATGCTTCTTTCTATGCGTTACAAACATCGGGACAATTCTGATATAACATCTTCAAGGGTTTAAAAATTGCTGTGGTCTAATAGACTAACTGTCACAGTTTGTACATGTTTGTGTTAATATCTCAAAAACCACTTGACATATCATGAAATATTTTTTTATTGATCTGCTACCCATATACTCTGTACCAGAGGTACACAGAGTACTCATATATTAAGTTTGTGCAAAAGTATGTAACATCCAGAAGGAAGCATCTCAGACTCTATAAAGTATAGATATTCTTGATCAGCATCAACAGCCGAGTCGATATAGCCATGTCCGTAACAGATAGTACGAGTATGAACACGAGTTTCATTTGTTCATCGATCTGCTGAGATGGACTGTAGTATGAATAGGCTATAAAATTACTGAAGTTTCATTTAAAAATTCGATAAGAGCTAGTTAGTCGGTTATATTTTTAAATTGCAAGTATGTTTATCGAAATATCGATTACATCCGTTCAGTTCTTTTGGTATTTTGTCCCTGTATGCACTATGGTAACTCTAATGCCTCAGTGAAAAAACAAAATGGTGGATATAACAACATACATATATGTACAAGATATAAATAATAATAAATAGCGCGCAAAAAAAAAGCATTCGTTATTAACAGGCACACCGTTTGCTCCATGTGCAAGACCAAACACTAAGGCAGAGAGGAACGCACTACAATTACGGCCAGGCTTCGTTGCGGTGGTTCGCCTCCCACCAAAATTCACAGTTAATTGGATTAACATTCAGCGGAGAGAGAGGGGGCGTGGGTAGGTAGCATGGCCACCACACAGCAATACTCATTGCGCTGGAACAATTACCTACGCCATTTGACCTACTCGCTGGACAACCACAGGCTAAACGATGACTTTGTCGATGTCAGCCTGTGTGTGGATGGTCGAAAGATTAAGGCCCACAAGGTGGTGCTGTCGTCCTGTTCATCGTATTTCAAGGAGATCTTCAAGGAAAATCCCCACCCGCATCCGGTTATCATATTTAAGTTTATCAAATTCGAAGATCTCAACTCGATTATTGAGTTTATGTACCAGGTGAGTGTGTGTGGCGCAACCAAGGCAAGGCATGGCCTGAAACTCTTGTGTTTCTTCCAGGGGGAGGTGAATGTGCAGCAAGAGGCTTTGCAGTCCTTCCTCCAAACGGCCGAACTGTTGGCTGTGCAGGGCCTAACCGCCGAGGAGAAGGAGAAACCACCCCAACTGCCTGTGGCGCCCTTGATCAGCGAGCACAAGCTCATCAAGACCATACCCAGCACCATTCGGGCAGTCAACGAGCAACAGCAGGTGTCCGTCTCTGCCGGTGCTGCCACCCAAACCATCGAAATACCCACGGCCACATTGTTGCAGGCAACAGCGGCGGCCAATCAAGTTCAGACGCAGGTGGTGGCTGCTGCCGCCGCTGCTCAGCTGCAGGTTCAACAACAACAGCCGCAGCAGCAGCAGCAGCACCATCATGTACAAACCACACAGATTCAGCACATACAAGTGCAATCGGCAACACCACAACAACAACAACAGCAGCAGCCACAGCAGCATCAACAACCTCAACAGCAACAACAACAAACCACACCACAGTCGGTCACCATCACCAATGCCGTGTCTTTGCCCACTGCCAGCACCGTAAAGAAACGCAAAATCACCTTCTCCGATGATGATGATAACATCTACACCACCGAAACGGTCGACTATGCCGTCAAGGATGAGCAGACCATTGTGAAAAGTAAGTGGAGGGAAGGAAATCAAGCAAAGCCCCTAAGCAGTTCAACATCCTTGCGTTTCTTTTAAGCGGCCGAAATGGCCTTTTTGCGCGGTGCCGTTAAGATGGACATACCCGATTATATTGTCAGTGAGGTGGACGATCGTCTATCCGATGGAGCCACGCCGCAAACCTCACAGGATGCCACCACAGCCGCCGCCCAGACAGTGGCACAATACTCATCCGAATATGAGATACTAACTGAGTCTGAAATCGAGGAGAAATATCAAGCCGATCCGGATAATGCAGAGATTGCCATCGAAATGAGTGAGTAGCTGGGAAGTGGTGTGAATAAGTCAGTGTTGCCATTTTAGCCATGCAGTTGCTAGACTTAGCAATTTTGAAAGTGGATATTAAATTTTTGAATATGCTATTAGCTATATTTTTGAGCTATTTCGATACTTTTGAGTCGAAGAGCGAAATAATGCCTAATAATTTCGTTAGAAATCTGAGTTTAATATGCTATTTGGTTAACCCCCCTGGGTCAGCGGGCCGAAATTTTGCACAAAAGTTCCACTTTTTTGTTTGGGAAACTGGATAAATCGATTGTCGGAAATGATATAGAATACTTATGGCTATTTTATGCCAAAATTTAGAACCTTTTCACAAATTAGTTTTTGAATGGCAGCATTTCAAAGTTGATTTTTCCTAAAATTTCCTAAAATTGTCGAAATTGTCGAAACTGGGGAAGAAAATATTTGGTTTTTTGATATTTGTGTAGGGTGGCCCATTTAAAAATTGGAATTTACTTTTGCTATAAAAAAAAAATGGCTCGATATTTTCCAAAGGTTGAACATTTATTGGAAAGGTTGGTTCATGTCATTTATTTTTGAACAACAATTTCGGTCAAATGACCTCCACGGCTGACTTGGAAGTAGCCCATTCGATCCACCCAATTTTTGAAAACATTTTCAATTGTTTCCGCACGTATGTCAGCAATAGAAACTCGAATTTCGTTCTTCAACTCATCAATTGTTTCAGGATTGTTTGCATAACATTTGTCCTCGACCGCTCCCCAAACGGTGTCAGATCACAGCTTCTTGGCGGCCAATTCACATCTCCATATTTGCTGATTATTCGTTTTTCGAAGATAGGGCGCATAAGATCGATTGTGGCGTGCGCTGTGTGGCACGTAGCACCGTCTTGTTGAAACCAAATATTGTCCAAGTCTTCCGCTTCAATATTCTCGAAGAACCAATCACTTAACATTGCGCGGTAGCGCTCACCATTCACGGTGGCTCTTTTTTCATTCTCAAAGAAAAATGGACCAATGATGCCTCGAGACCAAAATCCGCACCAAACAGTGACACGTGGTGGGTGCATTGGCCTCTCGATGACGACATGCGGACAACCATAATCACCGAGATGGAAATGTGCTTCATTCAAATAGATGATTTTTTTGTCAAATTTACCATCTTCGGCCTAACGATCTTCCGCCCAATTTGCAAACTGTAGACGATTCGGATGGTCAATTGGCTTTAGCAGCTTCACCAATTGAAATTAGTATGGCTTCATGCCAAGATCTTTATTTAAAATTCTCATCAAAAAAGTGCGCGAAATGTCTAATTGTTGAGATCGATGACGAGTTAACGTCGATGGTTGTTCACGCACACTTTCAGCAACCGCACGGGTTGGTTTATCCACCAACATTCCAGTTTCACCAACTCGCTTTACGAATTAATCCACAAATTCAGTTTTCGGAACATTTTTCTTTGTTAAATGTTTTTTTTTTTTTCAAATATCGCACAGTTTGAGTCAAGAACTCACCACTTTGGAAATATGTTTTTAATATTTTCCAACTTTGTTCAAGCGAATAGCAACCCATTTCGTATATGTCAAAGTTTTTACTAAATATTAGTCGCTTTCCGAATGACATTTGACGTTTTTAAAGTCAAATTATGAATAGTTTAAATTCCAAACACTAGATGGACCACTCTGTATAATAAATCGAGAGCAAGGCCATCATAGATAGAAAAACTGCTGAAAGTGGTTTAATTGACTGAAAATCCTAGGCGTGGTGAGTTGTCAAAATAAGTACTTGTTTGGGATAATATCTCAAAAACCAAATGACAACTAAAAATCTGCACAAACTTTAAAATGCAGCCACAACCACAATTCTCAACGGATCTTTATGAAAATTTAACAGTTTATTTATGACATATACATATACCAAAGAATTTCATGAATGGATTTGGTCGTTATCAGTCACTCGACGTAGCTTTCGGAAAATGTCTCCGCAGGCGGCCTGTACGACCTTGGGGTCGTATTTCCGGATACATAAGCGAATCCTGTTGGTCAGTTCTTTGATATTTTTGTCCTACCAGTTGTTTTTGTAAGCTGCAGCACTCAGACTTCCAAAAAATATTCAATTGGACGACACTGCGGCAAGTTTGTTGTGTTTGCAAAACCTTCTTTAAACACTCGTTTATGTACACTTCCTTGTTGACTGCAATGCCACTTGGTTTAAACCACGGCTTCGATATGCCCCTCTCAGAGATTGCAATGTAAAGCATAACTTTTGCTTGAACTTATATTTCACATCAGCAAGTGTTGACGATATTTTGGCGGTGTAAAAAACACTATTTTCCGGTACATGGCTGCGACTCCGACTAAAGTAACTTTCATCGTCTAAATCAAATAGTTTGCCACCATATTGGTTGCACATCCACCGACATTGAGATTTGACAGTTTGTATTTGGTCAGGTGTGTAACTTGGTGCTCTTTGCTGTCGTCTGGTAACAATATTATTCTTTTTCAGCAGTTTACTGATGTGTTGTTGGCTGCAATTTAATTTTCTGGCTGCATCTCGTTGACATATGTTGTCTTTGTTTATCTGACAACATTATGACCGGCCGGGTCATAATGTTTGTTGCTTTCCGACCACTTCCAATTTCTCTTTTTTATTATTTTGCGTTGCAAAATACTATAAATAGTGCGTTTGGACTTGCCCTCTTGGGTAAAATGGGTTACTGTGAATACTTTACCTCTGTCAGCGTGCATTTCGTAGAATTTTACAACGCGATCACGAAGATGTTCTTGCTCGGACGGCATGATGGCGACTACTGTCAAAATTTTTGGCAGGGGGGCATAAAAACGTGTTGACAGGAGAACAAAGAGAAAGAAATGTCATCCCGAAAGCTTTTATGTAAAGCTCAGCTAAGGGCGCGGTCTTTCAAAGTTTGTGCAGATTTTTAGTTGTCACCCGTTATGGGTACTGTTGTACTAGCAACACACAGCGACAACAACTTTAACTCAATTGTTAATGGTTCGAGATAAAATTCTACAAAATTCTAGAAACAATACCCTATAGTTCTGCTAGTGTCAAGGCACAACCAGGCCTAACGACCTGATGCATCACTGAGCGTCAGTAGCGTCGTTAACGACAGGTAATGCATCACAGCGCTAGTCTAGTACTTGAACTATAGTGTGCACCCATCACCACACTAACGACTGGTAATGCAGGGTCGTACCGATCGGTACTTTTTCCGGACATTCCCATAAAAAATTCGTTAGGCAAATACTTGGTTGGTGGTTGGTCTGGTAGCGAGTGCTCACTACGAAGAGGTAGGGGGTTCGTTGGTGCCGCACCGGTGCAGCTGAACTACTGGGTAGTTTCAGAGATATGAACCAATTCGCGTTTTACAATATAGCGGCTGATCTCAATGCAACAAATTGACACAAATTTGAGCTTAAGCCTTTTAGACATTTCCCTACCACATATCAAAAATCTGGCTGGTCCTATATTTCATGCATGAATATGCCCTTTTTTTGTCTAACTTGACTGGACTGAAATTCGTTTGCCCACTGGGGTATTTGAAAGTATGTAATCTGGATAGCTTTTATAACAATTTGCCTTTAATTTTAAGATTGATGGACAGGAATTATTTGTGCATCCCAGCTTGCTTCACGGACTTGGAACTTATTGTTGCGACTTTTGGACAATGGACTTCGCCTTGGTAACAGTTTTTATTAGGTGAAGGGTTTTCCCGTCGAGTTCCTAACATTTTTGTCTTTGCGGTCTGCTCAATAACAAAACGGAAAAAATTCATGCACGCTTGCTCTCGCTCTGAGCAGAACACTTCGTTTCTCTATGTTTTTGTTTTCAGTTGACTGTTCTCAGTTGAGCTTTTCTTGTTTTGCTCATACAATAACAATTTATAGACGGCGATCCGACTGAGCGCTCGCACATTAAGAGTCAGTAGATGAGCAAAAAGCCAAACGACTCACCTCAAAGGGTCTTGTGTGTGTGGCTTGTGTGAGTCGCAAGCCCAAACAGACACCTCACTCACACATACACACACACACAAACGCAAATGACTTTTATCTTCTTCGCTCGCGACGATTTGCTCAGCGAATGAGCAGAGCAAAATGTAAACAATTCCATTGGTTGTTCATTGAGCACTGAGCGATTCGTTCATGAGCCGATGTGAACAGTTCATCTCTGACTTTTTGCTCAAAGTGTCCGTAAATAACTGTTCTTTTTGGACAACGAAAAACGGTCAATTTTGATTTGCTAGCTCTGATATATTCTTATTCCTTTAAAGGCCGATTTATTATCTTCTATACTAGCACCTACACTGATATTTGTTCGTTTATGTGACAGGTAGTGCCATCTAGAAGATAAATGATAGGCTCGAGTGTTTATTCCACTCAGATTTAAAAATCGATTTTAATGAATGTTTTATTTTTTGCCAGCTCTAATATAATATCTAATAATACGTATTGGTCGTGGGATCGAGGTCTCATATTTAGTTTCTAAACACCGTTCGAGGGCTTTTAATTTTCTCTTTTGTTCCCAATTTGAGCCAAGTTTTTGTTCAAGTTTTCGACTTTCATTTCGTAAAGCCCATCACCAACTTACCCCATACTTAATCCATATTTTCTTTTTCTATTCCAGCACGTCTGCTGGGCACAGCAAGTGGCGGCGCCAGCACCACTCAGGCAGTGTTGGATGAATCAGGCGGTGGTGCCACAACCACAACGGTTCCCTCGACTACGGTGTCTGTGACGCCGGTCAAAACGGACAACAAAGCCAGTGGCACAAATGGTGAGTGTCAACTATTTTGTTTTTTGTATGTTCAATGGAATAGAGGATTAAGTTGTAGTTGTTTGGTAGTTGCTCATTTCTTTTAAATTTGATTTGGTTGTTCCTTCAGTTGTTGTTGTTGTTGTTGTCGAATATGTCTCCAAAGTGTGTTACTTTTGGCTCCTGTTGCTTGTTTGTTTGTTGTAAAAACCGAACCGGAAAATAGCCAACTGTTGTATAATTTTTGCCCTATTTTCTGTATATTTTTAGATTCGCCCAATAATAAGTGGACAGAATGTCAATTTTGCAAAATGGTTATTACCACGGTTAATCTTTGGAGACATATTCGCACCCAACATACACCCCAACCGCCGCGCAAATGTGATCTGTGCAATAAGAATTTCAAGAATAAATACAGCCTGCGCGAGCACATACGCATCTCCCATGAGCAGAAGGTGGCCATTAAAACGGAGAACTGATGGGCGGCAATCTTTTAAGAAGAAGAAAGAGTCCAGCAGCAGGCCAGAGGCAGGCGAGAGCGAGAGAAATAACGTCCACTTTTCCAGTCATTAGAAGTTACAAGCGATTTATTTTTTTTATATAAATTTTTTTATGTTTGTTTGTTTGTTGTTTATGGTAAGGGAGCTGTATTTATTTTGTGTGTGTGTGTGTGTGCCCAGCAATGCCTAAGGCCTAATGCTTGCCAAATCTATGTCTTTACAAGTTCCGCTTACAATTTCTAAAACTGCAGCATTGCTGGGTAACTCAAATCTACAGCCGTGCTGGCATTTTCAGAAAAGAAAATGCCAGCACTGCTCCCACCACATACACTCAATTTTTGTGTAGGCTAAAGAATACATAAAACCAATTGTCAGTCAGTCACTCGTCTAGCATATAGAAAACGTATCTTAAGTCATCGAACAAACCAACTTTTGTTATTTTTCTGTAATTATTCCTCCATCTTTCCATCCAACATGCATCACCCTGTCTGTCGGCTATGTGTACATACTTAGTTAGGCAATATTATGTGTTGCTTTACATATGTAAAAGTATGTTTGTATACGCTGTACCTTCACACATTTTGCTCAACTCTCATCAAATTTTTGTACAAATCCCTACCGATTGTAAATTATGAATTAGTTGTTAACACCCTCCACCCCTCCCCCACCATCTAATTAGGTAGACTAAGAATTAATTTAATTTGTGAATTTCCAACAGTTTTGTAGCCCAAGTTATATATATATATATATATGTCTCTATATATATATGTAGTCGAAAGAAACCAAAATATCCCCTTTAAAATACTAAACATAATCTAGTTGAATGGAACCCACTCATACATACATACATGCATGCTAACACATACGTATTTATTAACTGTACCCTCAGGCAGGATCTCAAATTTTTCAAGAATTTATCACACTGTGCTGAGAGGTGCGTCTAAAAAGTATTCAAAAAATAAGAAAACAAGAAGCAAAGAGTAAAGAGATTCAACGTTTTTTGTCGTAATACAAATAACATCATACAAGTATATATAAATATATATATATATATCTGTATATATCTATTTAATATATTATTATACATTATTCAGATTTTCTTAAAAGAAAACACGAAAAAAGGAAGCCAACAAAATGGGAGTAGAAAATAAAAAAAATATAATAAAAACCAAACAATTTCAAAACACGAGAGTAATTTATTGCGGGTGCCCACGGTAAACTGAAGAAAACTAAGAAGTTACCTTCCTTGTTTTGCTCAGATCGACTTGAAATTTTGGGAAGATATTCTTGAAATGTTTAACAATAGGATAAGCAAAAAAAAATTAGATTTTTCGAAAGTGCCAAACCCTTATTTTTACATGGAAAATCTCAAATTTAAAAAAAAAAAACTCAAAGAACCATGGACGACCGATATAACTGCAGTGCGGAGGAGAGAAGGCTCATTTGACGACTCCGAGATGAAGGAAAAACGTATAAATCCATTGATATGTTAATGAAACGTACTCAAAACTTCGTAACCAATGCCTTAAAAACCGGAAAAAATAGGTCAAACTCGGGGAGCAACTAGAAAATCATAATCTAAGACCGACGATCGCATGGTTCAGTTGGTTAAACACGACCCGTTCAAGTCTTTCAGGACGATTGCCAATGAAATTGGGAACATTGTGTCATCACGGACCGTTCGGCGACGATTGGCAATAGCAAACCTACCAGGTACGATTGCTCTCAGGGTTCCTTTGCTTCGGTCGGCAAATTTACAGATGAGGAACAAATTTGCATTAGATCGTAGAACCTGGTGCGGACCGGAGGGTGAGAATAAATGGCGTAATATCCTCTGGAGTGACAAAACCAAAATAAATTTATTTGAAAATGATGCCAAAATGAATGTTCGTCGTCCGAAAGGCAAAGAATTTGATCCCAATTACACATATAAAAATGTGAATCATGGAGGTGGTGGCCTAATGGTATGGGGCTGTTTTTCATGGTATGATGTTGGTCCGATTCATCGTATTGACGGAATAATGGACAGATTCGTATATAAAGATCTATTGGAGACGCTTATGCTACCATATGCCGAAGATAATATGCCACTTTTATGGAAGTTCCAGCAAGTTAACGACCCGAAGCTCGCCTCACGAGTAGTAAAGGATTGGTTCCGAGAGCAAAATGTGGATGTTCTTGAGTGGCCAAGTCAATCCCCGGACCTCGGAGAGGTCGGAAAGACTTTCTGTCAAAATAAAAATCAACTTTGGGATATTGTCCAAAGAGCATGGTACAACATTCGAATTGGAACTTATTGCAAGTTAATATCCTCCATGCCAAGACGAATGGAGAAAGTCTTGCAAAATAATGGCGGATATACCGGTTATTAGCTGCCAGATACTTTGTTTAATATAAAACAAAACCAAAAATAGTGAAATATTTATTTAATTTAAACATTTATCTTCTTACACCTATTAAGAAAATTTTTAAGTAAGTTGTATATTAAAGGGTTTGTGAAACTGTTTTTACTTTTTGTTTAAAGACAATTAATATAAGTTTTGAAAACACTTTGATTTATTGAGATTAAAGAAGAAATGAACTAGAAAAAATAGGGGAAAGTTAACTTCGGCTCGGCCGTATACCCTTGCAGCTTCCATTGATAACAAAAAAGTTTTTCTAACTAAGACTACTTTTTGGACCTTACTTTTCTATGGGATCTATACTATATATATGTCTGATTTTGACCAAACTTGGTGAAATCATGGAAAAGCATAATACAATGTTAATTACGAAATTTGGAGGCGATCCCATTTAAAACAAAAAGTTTTTCTCACTAGAACTTCTTTTTCGACCGATCATTCAAACTGCAGCTATATCCGATTTTGATAAAATTTTGTAGAAACGTGTTAAAAAAATATATAATATAAGAATATGCCAATAAAAAGGACGTTTTCATAAAAAAAAAAGGTTTCATCTTTCGAACTAGTTTTTCGAACGATCGTTCCTATGGGAGCTATACGCTATAGTCATCCGATTTCGACCAAACTTTGTAGAATTGTGTAAAAGTATACAAAATAAGTGTATGCCAATGATAAGGACGTTTTCATTAAAAACAAAAAAGTTTTTCTCACTAGAACTAGTTTTTCGACCGATCGTTCCTATGGGAGCTATATGCTATAGTCATCCGATTTCGACCAAACTTGGTGAAATCATGGGAAAGGATAGTAAACTCTGTCATACGTACTTTGGAGGCGGTTCCATTATCAACAAAAAAGTTTTTCCCACTAAGACTAGTTTTTCGACCGATCGTTCCTATGGCAGCTATATGCTATATTCATCCGATCCGCCCGGTTCCGATAAATGTGCAGCGTATTTGTACCAAAAGACTTCGTGCAAAGTTTGGTGAGGATAGCTTTAAAGCTGACGGAGGAGATAGCATAGAAATAGACGGACAGACGGACAGGGCTAAATCAACTCAGCTCGTCATGCTGATCAAGAACATATATTCTTTATGTGGTAGGAGATGCTTCCTTCTATGCGTTACAAACATCCGGACAATTTTATAATACCCTTTGCAATGGTATAAATACACCTATTATTTTGTCCATGAGTGTATCGCGCTGTGTATTTTATGAGTGGAAATGCAATTAATTTTTTAATTTTTTAAACCCTTACAGAGATGGTAAGAGATAGAGGTTTGACAAGTATGGGACATGAGCTTCTTATGCTTGCAGGCAGATCAAGTTTATTTTTATTTTTTGCCACCCGCCCCCAAAATTTAGAAAAAAACGTCATATCTCCGGCAGTTTTATAGATAGAAGTTTCGTACTTTTCGGACATATTTAGTAATCGGGATTCTTTATCGACTTGTGTTTACATGTAGCACCCCTAAATTTAGTCCGAAATTGCAATGTAATACTCTGTTGGAAAAGTGTTAACCTTCTCTTTCCAACGACGTATTACAAACTATCATAGGATGCATCGTTTAAGACATATGATTTTTTAACTATATCTACTTCGAAAAAATTTTGATGTGCAAGAAAAATTTGTGGTATGCCACAATGTTACATTTAACTATATCTACAACCTACACTATGTCGCATCCCAGAAGTTTTTTGACTGTGCAGTACTGTTTCAAGGGACTCCCGGTCCTCCTCAGCTCCCTCAGCAGGCTTTTTTTGCTGTCACACTCCAAGTCGTTTTATATTTTCCTTTTAAAACAAGGCACTGAATAAAGACTTGGGACCACTAGGAACGCTACAGCGAGCCTCTCATTCCAGTAGAAAACCCTGCAAAATTTTGAGCTCCGTTTTGAAAGGTATGCAACGTGTTTAAAGGTTGTCCAACCTTTCCCAAATCTTGTTTTTTTTCCGGTACTTTTTTGTTTGCTGTGTAGCATTCTTTAGAGAAAAATCTGCTTAATCTAAATCATCTTGCCAGTTACATAGCGCATAACAGACTGTTATCGTTCCACTTCGCTCTGACGTATGTTAAGATCGATGCGATTGCCTTGTTTGTTTTCATGTTCAAAATGGGGAAAACAAATGTCTAAGCATTTTCAGGCATTTGGTGGTGGAATTTGGCAAAAGTCCGCTGTAATAGTATCTCAAATGGAAAGAATTGGGTATATTTCCTATCTCCTTCTTATTGATTACCTTTTCTTCATCTCTCTCTCTCCTTCTTTCAGCTGCTGTTGCTGCCGCCAGCGATGAGGAGACGGAATACTCTGCCATTGCAACGAACATCCCCTTAATTTGTTCATTCTGCAAGCGTCGCTTAAAGTCCATGAATGCTTTGAGGCGTCATATTGCCTCCAGGCATTCTGAGATCCAGGGCAAGGAGCATGAATGTTTCATATGCATGAAAAGTTTCAAAACCAAATGGTCCCTGTCCACGCATAATTCCAGATTTCATAAAATGAGCCGTGAGTTTACCAAAATTGAGTATTCGGATCAGTAGTACTTAGTAACAAATGGAGTTGGAGAGGGAAACTGGACCAGAAAAGTATTGTAAGCTTAAGTTAGAGGCAATGATTTAAAAATAATGATTGTACCTACCCTACATATGTATTTATATGGTATTTTTTTAAGTATAAAAAGTTCAAGCGCCACAAATTAAAGCAATAATTGAGTATAAATAGTTAAATCAATCTGGTATGTGTCTATTTCAGCGGCGGGAGAAATTAGTCAACGACAAGATCAAGCAAATAGACAAAGGAATTGGTTCTTTTATCTGTATTTTGCAGCTATGATACACCAATCAGAGGTATTCTGGGTACTGATAATGCTAAATTTGATACACAATTTAAATCTGAATTCAATTCTACTATTAAATCTTTATATCTTCTTTTTTCCATTTCCATTTTTCATAGCGTTTCAGTGTGAGAAAATAAGGCACACAATTGGCTTGTATCTCAGTCGGAGTGAATGACAGTTGCCTTTTCAGTTAAATGGTTTTTGATCTCTGATAACTTCTTCTCTTCCATCTATCTACTTCATACCGTTTCAGTGTGAGCAAATAAGGCACCCAATTGGCTCGCATCAATATCTCAGTATCCAATCGAAGTGATGGGCAGTTGTCTCTTCAGTTAAATTCTCCTCTTTCATCTAACTACTTTATACCGTTTCAGTGTTAGCAAATAGGGCTCCCAATTGGCTTGCTTCAAAACCTCAGTATCCAAAGTGAATGACAGTTGCCTTTTCAGTTAAATGGTTTTGGATCTTCTATAACTTCTTCTCTACCATCAATCTACTTTATAGCGCTTCAGTGTGAGTAAAGAAGGCACCCAATTGGTTTGCATCAAAACCTCCGAGCACAATCAAAGTAAATAACACTTGACTATTCAATTAGTTGGTTGTTGATCTTTGATGACTTCTTATCTTCCATCTACCTCCTTTATAGGGTTTTTAGTGTGAGTAAATAAGGCACCCAAGTGGAAAACTTTGTTTTTAAAGGATTTTCTTTTTGTTTTTATTATCTAAAGACTTTTTTTTGAAAGTAAAAAAAAATGTATATATGGAAATATAAAGTTCGGGTAGAAAATTTCTACAAATCCTCCAGTCCTGGCAGCGGGAACTTCTTGCTGAACTCAATCACACGCTTGTGTATGTCCTGCATCTTTCCCTTTATGATTGCATTCTCGGCCAGCACACGATGATAGGCATCCAGCTTTGGGCTGGCTGCTAATTTGGCCGCCTCGGCTGCCGTTTTCAGGGCCTCATCAATGAATGCCACCACCTGCTTGATATCCTGCTCGGCCAGGCCACGCGTTGTCAATGCTGGTGTGCCCAGACGTATGCCCGAGGGATTCAAAGCGGACTTGTCACCAGGCACCGTATTCTTGTTGCAGGCAATGCCCACCTCCTCCAGCATCAGTTCAGCCTTGGCGCCCGTTAGGCCAACCTTGCGCACATCGACCAACACCAGATGCACATCGGTACCGCCGGTGGCCACATCATAGCCCTTCTCCATGAGACTCTGGCACAGGACCTTGGCATTCTTCATCACACGCGTCTGATAGTCCTTGAATGCCGGCGATTTGGCCTGCTTGAAGGCAGTGGCTATGCCAGCAATGGCATTATTATGTGGTCCACCCTGCAGCGAGGGGAAGACAGCCTGGTTGATGCGCTCCTCCAAATCGTACATGATCTGGTCGCCGTTGGGCTTGGTGCTGCGTACACCCTTGCGGAAGAAGATGACGCCAGCGCGTGGACCACGCAGCGTCTTGTGTGTGGTCGTGGTGACGATGTCGGCGTACTCGAAGGGCGACGGTATCAAGCCGGCAGCCACCAGGCCTGCCACATGAGCCATATCAGCCATCAAGTAGGCACCCACATCGTTGCAGATCTGACGGAAACGCTGATAGTCCAGCAGACGGGAGTAGCACGAGATGCCCGCAATGATTATCTGTGGACGGAAGGTCCTGGCCGCCTCCGCTAGCTTGTCGTAGTCAATGATACCCGTCTCGGGATTCACCTTATAGGGCATGCTCTCAAAGAAGATGGAGGTGGCCGAAATGCGTTTGGTGGGCGTGAAGAAGCCATGCGTCAAGTGTCCACCGTCTGGCAAATCCAAACCCATGATACGATCATGGGGACGGCACACGCCAGTATAGGCGGCCAGATTAGCAGGCGATCCGGAATAGGGTTGAACATTCACACCCCAATCACTCGACGGCAGGTTGAACAGCTCCAGACCGCGCGCCTGGGCCAGGCACTCGATCATGTCGATGTACTGGTTGCCACCATAGTAACTAAACACACAAGAAACATTAGATTCCACAGGGACACCAAGCGAGATGCGAGTGTACTCACCGCTTGCCGGGATAACCCTCCGAGTACTTGTTGGTCAGACACGAGCTCAAGCTCTCCAGCACAGCCACCGAGGTGATATTCTCACTGGCAATCATTTCCAAGCCCTCACGCTGACGTTCCTTCTCCTGCTTGATAAGCTGCGCCAGCTCAGGATCGCTCTCCACCAGGGAGGCTTGCAGCATTTCTTGGTCCGCCATTTTCTAAGTAGTGAGAGGAGAAGATTTAGATGCGTTCGTTGCAACGATCGGTGAGGCTATAACACACATCGATCCCCGATTCCACCAGTTTATTTTGTTGCTTTGCGAAAAAACGCAAAGTTCATTGGAAAAGTTCCAGCTGATAAGGCCAAATGCCAGCGCCACAATCGATGCACGGGCGGCACACAGAGATTAGCAAATTGTGTGTCGATTATGTCATGTAAATCTTGCGTTGGTAAGAGACCCCACCACGGGTAGCATCTATTTTCGTAGGGCTTATCGATGCAGTGTCAATAGTTCAAGCAAACGAATGATAAGACCCCCCACCCAACCGGCCATGGTGTGATGGGAAGCATCTAGAAACACATAAGCTGAGTTTAAGAGAAAACAACTCAACTTTTATTAGGGAAGAAGCCAAGGAAAAGAAGAGGGTCAGACCAGAATGTTAGAAAGAAAGGAAATTGAGCTTTAGGGACTTCTATTGAAGAGAATCCTCCTAGTTGCATCTTTACTTATTGGGAGGTCTTCTCAAAGAGATTATTTTTATTTCTAGAACATTTTTCCAAAGTTTCCAGTCAATTGGAATAAGAGTCTACGCTCCAGCTTGGATGTTATATGCTGGTCTTTATGTACGAAGTCTGCATATTCGATTTCATATCGACCTCCCTTTGCGCGAAAATAACTTATGTGCCATTTTTTTTACGAAATTGACATTTTGATGCAAATTCGTCCTAAATCCACTTACTCATCAACTGGTAAAATATTATAGCGATAATCGCTACGGTTACGGAGATATCACACAATCAACTTTATCGCATGTGCCAGTGCAACGAAAAGTTGAAAAACCGCTCTCTTTTAAAATTTAGTTTTTGGCACATACGATATTTTCGCTCAAATGGCTCGTTATATTTGGATATTTATGCAATAATTCAAAAGTTATTCGAAAGCATGCGAAAGACACATATTTTCTATAGAAATCATAGTATTTGGATCAGGGCTGCAAACCTAACCGGTTTGAACCCGGAATTCCGACTTATTTTGCTGCAAACCGAACCTCTCTAAGAATAAAAGTTGAACCTGAACCTGTTTCGAAACTTAAAGTTCGGTTCAGTTCAATAAAAATTATAGAAATGAAAAATTTTGACCTTCGGTCTAGCTACTTCTTCTGTTATCTGATCTGTTTTGGGCGACTGACTGTTAAAATCGGCAGGAAACCTCAATGAAACGACTAGAAAAACATTCATAACAACTTATGGAATCTCCATCCATAATAGCCTCTGTTTTTAAAGATCCTCGTCTCCAAAGCTTATTAAAAGATTTACAAAACAAGAGCTTAACATTACATTTATAGTATTTCTCATATAGACTACGAAATGGAGTTTTACTTCACAGTGTTCACAATTCGCTTCCGACCCAAAAACGACCGAATTTCCAAACGATTGAGTCGTCTTTAGGTCCATACTTTCCACACGATTCGGTCGTTTTTAGGTCGAACGCGATTTGTAGAATACATGGCCTAAAATTGATTACAAAATAATTTTTCTCTTTTTTTATATTGTGTAACGCATGGCCTGAAACAAGGTTTGCACCAAAATCTTGAACCTCAAATTTCCGAACCCTAACCATTGTTAAATTTTGGTTCGAACCCGTGAACCGGAATTCCAAAAATTTGTTGGGTTTGTAGCCCTGATTTGGATATATGTATAAACGCGGAAAAAGTACTTCATAAAATATATAATACTTTGAAAGTAAACCAATAAACCGAACCGATACTATAAGCTAGCATCAAAAGCCATGTCAAGTACCGAACCCTTGTCTTAAAACAGCGAGAGTTACTGAACTAGTCTTTAGGTCTTAGGGACTAAATACTAACACAAACAAACAAAGAGGAGCACAATTCTGAGCAGAGAAACAAAAGGATAGTTTTTTGGATGATTTTGGTATCTGGATATTAATTAATATCCTTTTATTTGGATATTAAAATATACATTTAATGTTAAATTGATCTTGGGTTTTCATCCAACTGAGCTGAACATTGTCAAAAGGATATTAAAATTTCAAACAAAGAATATTAATTAATATCCCGTCCAAATGGATTATGATGCATCTGTTTTTTATTTTTCTGTGTAGGAGCTCAGACCTAAAAACAAACTGAAAAATTTGCTGATCAGTACTGAGCTGAACTAACGCAAAGGTTGTGTTTGAGTGTAAATCAGGAAATGTATTTCATAAAAACTAAACAAAAATATTTTGTATATTTATGAACTAAACAAAAGCAGAACATTTAGTCGGGACTTACACGATGAAACTATCCTCCATAGAGTTTTCTGAATATGAGAGAAATTCAAGGGAATTTGTAAAGGAAAGTTATAGAATCACTGTTGATTCTGTTTTCTTTATCGTGTAAGTCCCGACAATGTCATGAGCTCGAGAATTGAATTTCATTGGAAGTTTCTATTGATAATACCTCAATTTATTACTGCAAAATTTACTTATGACGGACTTTCGACGTAAGTTATTTAGCTTTTGCCGCCACATATTTTTTCAACCCGAGACGTAGGACTAGTGTGACCAAACTTTACAACAAATTTCGCCGAAGTTTGAATTTTTTGATATTTTTAAACTTACTGGAGTGATTGGAAAGGTAGTCATTTTTATTACCTAGGTAAGGTACAAAGTAAATGTCAAAAATATACCAAGATAAGATAAGGTATTTGGCCTTCACAGTTAAAAATTTTTTCAACTGGGGCAGAGCTAGGCAAAATGGTATTATTCTTATAAAAAACATTACAAATATTTTGATACCTTATAAAAGATTCAAAAGAGTTGCTATTATCGGCAAGATAAGCTAAGACTTCCATTTCAATATTAGAATTTTTATAACCATTCTCAGTTTCGTACAATCTTACATTACTGGAATCGAAAAAGTCTTTCAGAATACTTTGAATTTGAACTCTCATTGACAACAGTTTCCAAATTTTCCGTAATTTCTTCTACAAGCCAATCTTTCCAACAATTTATAACACAAATACTGTCATGAAAACTGGTACATCTTGTGGCAAATTTTCTCAACTTTTCTGACAACAAAGTTCAAAGTGTGTGATGCAGCAGTCGTGAAAATTTGAATAATTGATTGAAAAAGTAAATAAAAATTTAGACCTAGGTTAGAAAAAAGATACCGAAAATTTTAAATACCTACGTAAGGTAAAAGATACACAAAATTCGTGTCTATGTAGGTATGTACCTAGGTACAAATACCCAGGTACTTCCAAACATTGACTAGCTGGGGGTTGATCATACTACTTGATCAGCAGTGTTTTGTTTTGTTAAAAGTTGGCAACTTGCCATCATGTGGTATATCACTGTCAACAGTTGCTCACTATTTATTAAGCGATTTAAAACGAGCAAGTGCAACTGTACTTTAACTTCGGTTCAAACGATGCATGTTTCACCATCCCCTTTTTAATTTAACTTCAGTTGATCGCTGATGACTTGCGTATCAGCAGCAGATAATTCCGATTTGCGATTACTGATTTATTGATAGTGGTAGCGGATATCTAATGAAAGTTTTTTCTTAGAAAAAATCTACACACCCGGTCACCCTCACTGCTGTTGGCGCCAGCTTTGAAGTAATTAGTCATGAAGAAGCTTCTGAAACTGCCGTTCGGATTCGGCGTTAAACTGTAGGTCCCTTTCTTTTGTGCGAAAATTAGAAGAACACAAGCCAAGAGATTGAGGGGAACTCGGGTTGTGTCAAGCCATTTGACACTGATTTACGATTGCCGACGAGCCTCTGCTGAACGGCGTTAATTGGTATTCAGTTGCTTTCGTACTTAAAAAAAAAAACAACCCTTACACAATAAACTTCAATATTTACGATCAATAAATAGACAATTTTAAGTGAATGTTTGCACAACGGTAGGCTGACACAGCAATCAGTTATGCTGGAATGACACTTGCAATTTTTAGGGACAATTATTGTCGCAATGTTTTGTTGTGAATGTTGTGAATCATCTCAGCCTATTTAGAAACATTGTGCGGCAAATTCAAACACATTCTTACACTCTTACACCAACGATTTTTCCCAATAGAAGAAAAATTAAGACTTAAATTGGTCCTAAAAAGTGTCATCTCTGAGAGACTTTTGAGAGGGGCCCGGAGCCCGGATTTTTGGAGAAAACTTAAGGGAAGATATAGAAGACCAAAAAATAAAAAAAAAAGTAATTTTTGAGATTTTGTTCTAGGAAAACTATATTAAATTTCGGATCGGAGTTTAAATTTTTGTTTATTAAAAAAAATATTGAAAATATTTCGAGATATCGCATGTTTCTTAAAGCGCCGGCAAAAAATCTTCATATACGGTACCCACTGGCGTTTCTTGAAAAATCATGAGAAACCAAAAACCAGAGAGATTAAAAATAGATACTATCAGCCATGCTCCCATTTTCGCATACGCAAAAGTTTTGCTATTTGGTGAGCAAATTTGGTCGAAAAACCGGTTTCAAATCGCAAAACTTTTGCGAATGCGAAAATGGGAGCATGGCTGTATAACTTGCTAGTTTCATATTTGTCATTTTGAAAATATCGATTTATGACAATTTATGTTCTTAAGACCTCAAACTTTCAAACGTCTAGGTGTAAATTTCCCCCTTAAATAAACTATGTACAACATGAGAAAAACCCCCGTGACCGGAATCCCTTATCGACAGGCCTTCCTGTGTCCTATTGAAACAGCGGTGGGCAACCGATGGCCCGCCTAAGCTTGGAAATGTACAAGTTTTACAAGGGCTAGCATGGGCGGTATGGGTAGGCATGGTACGATCGGTCTAAAATTTTAATTACAGCATTGTCTGTGCTGAATTTCAATCTAATATTTCATTATTTGGACTTCATGACATGGAAATTGAATGGATGGATGGAAATTTGCACAAAATATTGTTGATTTTTCCAGGGCTGCAAACCGGTTCTGAACCGAACCAAACCGCTTTTTCCAACTAGTGAGCCGAACCGCAAACCGAACCGGCTTCCTTTCGGAAATGCTGAACCGAACCGAAAACCATACAGAAAAACGATTCGGTTCGGTTCATTTCTCTGATGAGTCTTAAAACATGAATTGCTTTACTCTAGCCAATGATACTTATTAATTTCCTTTTCCTAAGAAAATTTTAGTTCGACCCTCTACCAAGGGGACCACTGATAGACCGAATTGATCCTTAGGAGAAATATAGCCTTTAATGATGACTTGACACAAATTTTACAACATGTACTCCTGTAAGTCTACCGCAATTGACATCCGATCTCTTTATATACCTGTCACCAGTCTGCATTCTTTTCTTGAAAGTTGATAATTGATTTTTCGTCCTCTACTGGACAATATTTTCAATTTTCAGTAGTACTTCTTCACCGTAATTTAATCTTAGCCAGGAGGGCTTTTTTCTTATAGATTAATAGGGTGTGTAAGATGCATAGTTCGTATTGTCTTCTTACCGACATTCTTCGTTTTCGAAGTGCATTCTTAGAACTTTAGACGAATTCTACAAACCCGACTCAATAAGTTTTGGACATTCTTATAAGAATCATAAAGATACTCAAATGGATTATAGGAATTCAATTTCCAAAGTGGAACTTCTTTACAGTCGAACTTCTTTATGACGAACTTCTGTACAACGAAGTTTTCTTTATATCGAATTAATTTCCAGAACACTTTAATTTCGTTTAATATTTAAACAATTCTGTATTACGGATTTTCTATGTAACGAAGTTCATTTTTGTCCCCTTAAAATTTGCTATATAGAAGTTCGACTGTATTTTAAATGCCGTTATGAACCACTGAACCGACCCGAAAACTCCAAAAACCATGTAATGTACCGAACCGGAGGTTCAAAAACTGTGTGAACCACTGAACCGAACCAGTACTTACTTTCGAGTGGTTTGCATCCCTGGATTTTTCCCTTTAATGAAAAGTTAGAATATATTATCTAGGAAAATCAGTCAAATCTGACTGAAATCGGGGTTCCCACTAGAACATTTTAAGCCCTTTCTCTCGCTCATTTCTATGTTATTGTGTTGGCGTTGGGGTATCGAATTTTGGATTTGCCCATAACTTCACGATCGTTAAAGCAGGGGAGGCAGAGGGCGTGGCACAAGTAACAAAATACTGATCTACCATCAAGTATAAGAAATCTATGTTACAAAGACTTCGCACCTGCCAGCTCTTACCACATTTTCTATGTGGTGATCGATGTTTTTGATTGATGAATATCAGTAAGGGATGTACATATGTATGTACATATGTCGGTCAGACAAAGAAAGCCACATACAAACGCACATGCACAGCACTTACATATGTACATACACATATGTTTTAAATGGAGGCCAGAAAATGCCGCAAACCGAAATTTGAGTGGGCCAAACAAGGTTCAAAGCACATGGGAGTCTTTGAGGTTGAAGCAGAAGCCAAGCCAAAGCCTCAGCCAAATGAGCTTCAAGGTCAAGCTGAGAACACGCTGCCGGCTTTTGTATGACAAACATACATATATGTAAATGTCTGTATGTACAACAAACTTAAGCACTTTCACTTGGTTTTTTTTTTTGTCCATTTATATTTTTCTCTCACCGATTTCACAGCTGAAGAATTATCACACTTGGTCTCCGAATATCGTCTGATCGTGTACTGGAATTGTTCTGCCGACGCCGTTGTTGATAAAGCTCTGCACAGCTGCTGTTGGTGCTGTTGTTGTTGCCTCAATCGACAGTTAACTGGCCAAACATTAAATGGCCGCCCATGATTCGCGTCTTGGCTAAGGCATTGCTGAAGCTTTCGCGGTAAAATGGTACGAGCGCGCTGCATTCTCTATGTAGTTGACTCTCTTCCACTGCTTTCAAAACGGTACTAGTTCGCGGCGTTCAGCGGCCCTCGTCGCTAAGCTGTTATCTAGCCAAGTCAATGATACCCTTTGACCTTTGTGGAATTGATAAGGGGATTTTTGTCGCATAATTTGTGTATTGTTACTTGCCTCTGCTGGTGCTGCCGCCTGCTGTATCTGGCGAGACGCATTCGCTGACGGGTCAAATTAGTCAGCTGTTTTGAGCTTTTGGACAAAGCTTTCTGTTCTCAACTGGGCGCCAAAAGACAGAAAGCTTTGGCAAACAAAGTTGAAATTTGAATTCAAAATTGTCGGACAGATAAAGTGTTAACTGCTAACTTTGAAAAAAAATTCATAATTTATTCTGTGCAAAGCTGCTAACCGGTCCAGAACCAAACACCGTAGAACCGGTTCGATTCAAAATTTTTTATAACCTTGCAGAGGGTATTATAAAATTGTGCGGATGTTTGTAACGCATTGAAGGAAGCATCTCCGACCACATAAAGTATATATATTCTTGATCAGCATGACGAGCTGAGTTCATTTAGCCTTGTCCGTCTGTCCTTCTCTCCGTCCGTCTGTCTGTTTCTATGCTATCTCCTCCGTCAGTTTTAAAGCTATCCTCACCAAACTTTGCACGAAGTCTTTTGGTACAAATACGCTGCACATTTGTCGGAACCGGCCGGATCGGATGACTATAGCGTATAGCTGTCATAGGAACGATCGGTCGAAAAACTAGTCTTAGTGAGAAAAACTTTTTTGTTTTTAATGGAAACGCCTCCAAAGTACGTATTTCTTAGTTTACTATCCTTTCCCATGATTTTACTAAGTTTGGTCGAAATCGGATGACTATAGCATATGGAACTTACGCTAGAATTTTATGTTCATTATTAAAAAATTCGTACTTAAATTCGGCTTATGCAGAATTTGATTAGGAAAATATAGCAAGAGTCAGGCTGTGATATTGCAAGGTTGACGTTACCTTCCAATGTCAAAGACTAGGTCACTACCAAAGCATTGGCAAATATAGTTATGAAATATAACAATAATGCATATTTTCCATTTTAAAGGGTGATTTTTTAGCTATTACCTTTTTGGCAACACTGGTTTAAACAGCTCACGCACGTTTCGTGTTTTGTTTCCCTGTCAAACATCTTCAGTTTGGTCTATAATTTAACCATGAATCGTCTTACAAACGAACAACGCTTGCAAATTATTGAATTATATTATCAAAATGCGTGCTCTGTTAAGAAAGTTCATCTCGCACTTCTTCCATTTTATGGTCAGTTTAATCGACCCACTGAAGCGGCTATTCGGGCTATTGTGACTATGGCCAATTTGCGTGAGGAAGAAAGCTGCCTTCGACGGGCCGGCCACTTTGCAAATGTCAAAAAAGGCCCAAGACAATTTGGAACTAGTTAAAATAAATATATTGAAATAAATAAAAACATAATTCTTGCAAAAATGATGCTAAGGTTACAGTTAATTTAGCTCCTGGGGCAAAAGCGTGCAACTGTCAGAGAAGGCCAAAGGCAAATAAATTAAAATAAATTAAAAAAGAAAGAAGCCCCAACGCAAGAAAAGAGGATGCAAACCGAAGACAGCAGCAAGTGAAAAAAGGCAATAGAAAAAAAAAGGAGATTGTGTTGTTTACTGGCTGAGTGCCCGTAATGAACTGACCAAACTGTCAATCAAAAATAACTTAAAATAGTCCAAGAAATAAACCCAAACGCAAGAAGAGGGGGTGCAAACCGAAGACAACAATAAATAAAAAAAATACAATAGAAAAAAGAAGTTTGTGTTGTTTACTGGGCGAGCGCCCGTAATGAACTGACGAAATTTTCAATCAACAAACCATCAAAGTTTTTCTCGCTTGGACTGCCAGTGTGGCCAACTTGTGTGAAGAAAAAAAAGCTGCCTTGGATGTGACGGAGACGGGAAAAAGCTGTTGAAAAGGCTGAAATAAAGTGCATGGCTTTTCTTATTATTTATAAAGGGGGATTTTTTACGTTTCGTGTTTTGTTTCACTGTCAAACATCTTCAGTTTGGTCAATAATTTAACCATGAATCGTCTTACAAACGAACAACGCTTGCAAATTATTGAATTTTATTATCAAAATGCGTGCTCTGTTAAGAAAGTTCATCGCGCGCTTCTTCCATTTTCTGGTCAGTTTAATTGACCCACTGAAGCGGCTATTCGGGCTATTGTGACTGAATTTCGCACCAAATTTACATTGTTGGACATTAACCCACCAACACGCTTACGTAGAGTGCAAACTGAAGAAAATATCGCAGCTGTATCGGTCAGTGTTAATGATGACCATCAATTATCGATTCGTCGCCGTTCGCAGCAATTGGGCCTCTGTTACTCAACAACGTGGAAAATTTTGCGGAAGGATTTAGGTGTGAAGCCTTTCAAAAAACAGCTGGTGCAAGAATTGAAGCCGAACGACCTACCGCAACGTAGAATTTTTGGTGAATGGGCTCTTGGAAAGTTGGCCAAAGATCCACTTTTTTTTACCGAAAAATTGTGTTCAGCGACAAAGCTCATTTTTGGCTCAATGGGTACGTAAATAAGCAGAATTGTCGATTCTGGAGTGAATATCAGCCAGAAGCATTGCAAGAGCTACCAATGCATCCAGAAAAAGTCACAGTTTGGTGCGGTTTATGGGCTGGTGGCATCATTGGACCGTACTTCTTCAAAGATGATGCGAATCGTAACGTAACTGTGAATGGCGAGCGCTACCGTGAGATGATATCCAACTTTTTTTGCCCAAAATGCAAGAGCTTGACTTGCATGACATGTGGTTTCAACAAGACGGTGCCACATGCCACACAGCACGCGCAACAATGGACTTATTGAGAGGCGAGTTGGGTGAACATTTTATTTCACGTTCGGGACGTTCGGCCTTTAGACTATTTTTTGTGGGGCTATGTTAAAGCTCATGTCTATACAGACAAGCCCGCTTCAATTGACGCATTGGAAGACAACATTGAAGCATTTATTCGTGAGATACCGGCCGAAATGTTGGAAAGAGTATGCCAAAATTGGACTAAGCGGATGGACCATTTGAGGCGCAGTCACGGTCAACATTTGCATGAAATAATCTTCAAACATTAAATTATATGGACCGTACTATCGATTCAAATAAAGATTTCATGCATTTTTCTGAATTTTATGTGTTTTTTTTTTGAAAAACTTTCCTATAGCTCTTAAAAAATCACCCTATATCTGCTTTAGCACAATTTTGCCGACTTTGAGGAGAATCGGATGAATATATCGAATAGCTCTCATAAAAAAATCTAATGACAGAAGAGGCGACATCTATTGGTCAGCTTTGGAAATCATTCAGCTAGCATTGTTCAAAGCGAAAATTAAATTATGGAATAAAATCATTTCATACGTTCGGCTAGGGGATACAAACTTTGGCTAAGCCGAAGTTCCTCTGTACGAATGAAAATGTTCTAAGCTTTGTGCTTGAGCTTTGCCCAACATCTGTTTGGCTAAGCTTTTTGCTCTGCTTACCAACACTGCACGCTAACGACCCAAAACAAAACAAAACACAGCTGCTATTCGCGTTTCAGTTGATTTGCAACTGTTAAGCCGGTCGGTTGGTCGTTCAGTGTCGGTTCAGTGCTTCGACTTGAGCGTCGTCGCGTTGAGTGGCCAATAAGAACGTTTTTACCGTTACCAAAAAAAGCGCGCGCTGCAGAAAACAATAATTTATAATTAATTATACAAAAAAAAAAATGCATGAATGAAAATTGCTGAAAAGCAAAAGACAAACAAAAACAAAACTTAAGTTAAAAGGTGAGATAAACCAACAAAAATCTGATTTAATTTTAGAAAAAACAAATAAAATTCCTGCAGAGATTTCCGGGTTGGTTGACTTTATTGAAATTGGCATAAATAATAATGAACAAAACAAAAAATGTAAAATAATTATAAACAATTGTTTTTTTGTTGTTATTGTGTGGGCAAGTGCGCAGGAAATCGTTTGTTGTTTTTTTGAGTAAAAAAATGCATATAAAAAACCCTCACACAGAGTCGGCTAATTGCTTTAAGCACAGCGACGAAACAACGACACAAAAAAAAAACCCCAACAAAAATAATAAAAAAAGAGAAGAGAAAAATTTCAAAGTAAATATTTTAATTAAAATTTGTGGAGCGAAATGAATGATTTTTTCAATTTTTTTTTTTTTTCTATAATCTTTCTCGAAAAAGTCGCTAAGGGTACTCGGGGAATTGACTAAACCATGGCGAAGGGTCACTTATTATATCAACTTATCTCAAAAATTGTTAGAATGAAATCATAGGATTAGGTTAATAGGTCAAGGTCATGGGTTTAGTTCAGTTGCTTAAAAGAAACACCTAAAAGTCGTTTTAAACTCTAAGCATGTAAGTAGGGACTTACACGATGAAGCAAACTTTCAAAAGTTTACTCAGTAGGCAAGAAATTCCAGAAATTAGTATCTAAAATTTTTAATGAAAGTTAGTCTAAGCCTCCCTGCCGCTCAAATTCTCTTAGAAATCGCTTAGAAGTTTATCAAAACTACTTCATAAAAGATGTTGAATCCAGCAGGTCAGAAGTCCTCTGGGATTGCCTAAATAAAGCTGATCTAGTATCCAGAAATTGAAATCAACTAATGTTTTATTCAAATCTTTCTCTCAATTTCATTGGAATTTAATTTTTTTTCTAAAAACTTTTCCATTTGTGCCCGATTAGCCGCAACATTTCCGCGAAACAATTTTCACAACTTTAATTATATAAAACAAAAACTCAAAAAATTTAATTGCAAATCACTTTTATTTTGTTTTTGTCCGCTGTTTTATTAGATTTGTTTGTTTTCGCAACGAAATTCGCCTGCCTGCTCATTCAAAGCGGTGTAGGGGGGGGTCGCGCGCTCGTCTCTGTGTGTGTGTGTGTGCTCCAAATTTCAAGTTCATTGTCCAAATACAACAACAACAACAACAAACCGAACCAAGAACAGGGGGCGTGTCCGAAGGGGTTAGCTGACGAAACCATTTGTGCGTTTGTTTCATTTTTGTTTAGTTGGAAGCCACATAAATTTAAATGCATTTTTAAGTTGAATTTCAAGAAATGTGAACAAATTTTCACTCAAAACGCCAAATTTGGTTCAACACCCTTTAAATTGTAAGACTTGAGGCATATGCGAATGAAAGAAAAGTAAAAGTTTCCGACAAAAATGAGCTCAAGTAACTCAGCTCCTAGAGCAGATTTCATTCTGAACATGTGTGTGTGCAGAACTTAGTTAGAAATAAGCTAATAGAATGAAATACAAACTAATTGCTTTATAAAATGATTAAAAAAATAAGCTACGTACAAGTACTAACTCTGCTTACTGAACATACTACGACTCCCAGTTGTATTGGTAAATATGTCAGTAGAATGGTTATGTTTTATTCTTCTTGTTTCGACTTGCAAGAAATATAAAAATTCCTCAATTCAACAACTCCACAGCTCAACTGGGAGTCGTAAATATCCTTTATATAAAATTTTGAAAATTTCTTTATAGACGAAACTTAGTTTGATAATAGAGCAAAGTAAACTTTGGTATATAAAATAAATGTTTGGCAATGTTAAGGACGTTTCCATTGAAAACAAAATCTTCTCACTAGAACTAGTTTTTCAACCGATCGTTCGTATGGCATCTACAAGGTGGGCCAAAAGAAGTCATCCGATGTTGTTTGGCTTTCATTTTTTTTTCTAAATAAAAAACGTATATTCTGTTTTTTGATTATATTTATTTGAACCTTTAGAATTTTATTGGTCATTTCGAGAAGATGATATCGGCCAAATAGGCGCCATTACAATTGATTGCCATACGGGCTCGTTTTATGGCATTTTTCATCACTTCGGCAAGAACTTCGGGCTGCAGATTCTCGCACTCGTGTAGAATATTGTCCTTAAGGGCTTCCAAGTCCTCGGGCTTGGTTACGTAAACACGGGACTTCAAAAAACCCCACAAAAAAAGTCTGGAACGGTTAAATCGGGCGATCTTGCAGGCCAGTGCAAATCGCCAAAACAAGAGATGAGGCGACCCGGGAACGCCGCCTTCAGAATGTCGGTGGTGGCTTGCGCAGTGTGTGCCGTTGTTCTGTTGGAACCACATGTCCTCCAGTCCTAATTCGTCCAATTGCGGCAAAAAAAACCCGGTTAACATGACCCTATAACGCGCACCGTCCACTGTTGTCGTTTGACCAGCGGAGTTCTCGAAAAAAAATGGCCCGATGACTCCTCCAGCGTGAACAGCGCCCCATGCAGTTACTTTGAGCGGGTGTAATGGCTCCTCGTGCATCACTTGTGGATTTTTAGTGCCCCAAAAGCGATAGTTTTGCTTGTTCACGTACCCGCTGAGGTGGAAATGAGCCTCATCGCTCATTATGATTTTGGTCAAAAAATCGTCCATTTCGTCCTCGAGATTGAGGATGGCTTGGGCGTAGGTTACACGCGTTTGGCGGTCGACAGGCAGCAGCTGATGCACGGACTGGACTTTCTACGGGAACATGCGCAGGTCTTTGACCAAAAGTTGCCTTAGGGACGACCGGCTGATGGCTAATTGCGAGGCACGGCGTCTAGTCGATGTTTCCGGCGACAGCTCGATATCCTCGGCAACAGCGGCGATATTCTCGGCCGTACGGGCGCTCTCGTGTGGTCCCATACTCTTCAAGGTTGGTGGCCAAACGGCGCAGTGTTTGCGCAGTCGGTGTAGGGCGGCCGGGAAATCTGCGACGGAATTCGCGCTGCACCAACACCACAGACGAATTGTTACGCAAAAAAATAGACACGATTATTCCGCGTTCTTGGAGAGTATATCGATCCATGGCTTGTTCACTTGTATTCTACATCTGTCTAGTCCACAAATGTCAAAACAGATCTGACTTTGGCGGCTATTTGTAAAAATAAGAGCATCTTCCAATAGGGTGACTTCTTTTGGCCCACCTTGTACATAAATGTCCCATTTCATTCAAGCTAAGTGGAATCAAGGGAAAGCATAGCAAACTAAGAAATACGTGGCGTTTACATAAAAACAAAAAAGTTTTTCTCACTAAAACTAGTTTTTCGACCGATCGATCCTATGAAAGCTATATGCTATAGTCATCCAAACCGCTCAAATGTGCAGCGTATTTGTACTAAAAGATTTCGTGCAAAGTTTGGTGAAGATAGCTTTAAATCTGACGGAGGAGATAGCATAGAAGCAGACGGACAGGGATAAATCAACTCAGCTCGTCATGCTGATCAAGAATATATGTACTTTATGTGGCCGAAGTTTTGTATACCCTTGCAGCTTGTTATACCCTTGCAGAGGGTATTATAAAATTGTACGGATGTTTGTAACGCAATGAAGGAAGCATCTCGGACCCCATAAAGTCTTCTTGTTCGCACGACGATCTGAGTTGATTTAGCCCTGTCCGTCTTTCCTTCTGTCCGTCTGTTTCTATGCTATCTCCTCCGTCAGTTTTAAAGCTATCCTTACCAAACTTTGCACGATGTCTTTTGGTACAAATACACTGCTCATTTGTTGGAACCGGCCGGATCGGATGACTATAGCATATAGCTGTCATAGGAACGATCGGTCGAAAAACTAGTTCTAGTGAGAAAAACTTTTTTGTTTGTAATGATACGGTCCTTAACATTGGCATACATTTATTTTATATACTTTTACACAATTCTACAAAGTTTGGTCGAAATTGGATGACTATAGCATATAGCTCCCATAGGAACGATCGGTTGAAAAACTAGTTCTAGTGAGAAAAACTTTCTTGTTTTTTATGAAAGCGTCCTTATCATTGACATAAATTTATTTTATATACTTTTACACAATTCTACAAATTTTTATCAAAATCGGATGACTATTGCATATAGCTGCAGTATGAATTATCGGTCGAAATTCCGCAATTAACAGTGTATTATGGTTTTCCATAATTTTACCAAGTTTAATCGAAATCGGACATCTTTATAGTATAGATCCCATAGAAATGTAAGGTCAAAACAGTAGTCTTAGTTAGAAAAACTTTTGTGTTTTCAATGGAAGCTGCAAGGGTATACGAAACTTCGACCGAGCCGAAGTTAACTTTCCCCTATTTTTTTTTAATATCGATTTAAGTCGATATAAATATAACATTTAATAAGGAAGCTATACTTTTTTAGTGTGGTCCCACTGTTTCGGAACGAATTGGGTGAATTCTTGAGTTAATTAGCTTTCTGCGAAAAATTGTGGATTGTTTTATTGGTCAGACTGCAAACTCGACTGGTCAATAAAATAGGTGTATGAAGCAAAATATTAACCTGCAGTTTATAAATACAATTATTTGGTTGCAGAAGGTAAGGTATTAGGAAAATATAGCTAAATGGGGACTTAATAACCATTAAAATTGTATTAGATGGATCGTGGGCGTCACTGCATGAAGGAAAAATAAAATTAATAAAAAGTTTTAAAAACTTTGTAACCAATGCCTTAAAAACCGGAAAAAATAGGTGAAACTCGGGGAGCACCTAGAAAATCATCATCTAAGATCGACGATCGCATGGTTCAGTTGGTTAAACGCGACCCTTTCAAGTCTTCTAGGACGATTCACAATGGAATTGGGAATATTGTGTCATCACGGACCGTTCGGCGACGATTGGCAATTTGCATCGGTCGGCAAATTTACAGATGGGGAAAAAATGTGCATTAGATCGTAGAACCTGGTGCGGACCGGAGGGTGAGAAAAAATGGCGTAATATACTCTGGACTGACGAAACCAAAATAAATTTATTTGGAAATGATGCCAAAAGGAATGTTCGTCGTCCGAAAGGCAAAGAATTTGATCCCAAGTACACATATAAAACTGTGAAACATGGAGGTGGTAGCCTAATGGTATGGGGCTGCTTTTCATGGTATGGTGTTGGTCCGATTCATCGTTTTGACGGAATAATGGACAGATTCGTATATAAAGATCTATTGGAGACGGTGATGCTACCATATTTTTTATGGAAGTTCCAGCAGGATAATGACCCGAAGCACACCTCTCGAGCATTAAAGGATTGGTTCCGAGAGCAAAATGTGGATGTTCTTGAGAGGCCAAGTCAATCCCCGGACCCCAATCTCATCGAGAATCTCTGGGGTGAACTCAAAAGAGAGGTCGGACAGACTTTTTGTCAAAATAAAAATCAACTTTGGGATAGTTTCCAAAGAGCATTGTACAACATTCGAATTGGAACTTGTCGCAAGTTAATATCCTCCATGCCAAGACGAATGGAGAAAGTCTTGCAAAATAATGGCGGATATACCGGTTATTAGCTGCCAGATACTTAGTTTAATATAAAACAAAACCAAAAATAGTGAAATATTGATTTAATTTAAACATTTATCTTCTTACACCTATTATTGTGTCCAGCCAAAATTGGCGGATATAAGGAAATATTTAAGTAAGTTGTATATTAAAGGGTTTGTGAAACTGCTTTTACTTTTTGTTTGAAGACAATTAATATAAGTTTTGAAAAAACTTTGTTTTGTTGAGATTAGAGAAGATATGAACTAGTAATAAAGAGTTAAAAAAGAAAAAAACACACCTATTATTTTGTCCATGATTGTATGTAGCTACCTATTTGTGAAGCCAGGGTTTGTTCAAATGCTTTTGATAAAAAGGATAGGATTGAGATAGGACGGTGGTAATCATTAATGTATTTTGGTATCGGTAACACCTTTGCAGTTTTCCAAACATGTGGGAAAGTAGATGTCATTAATGTAGTATTAAATATGTGTGTGTAATATGCTTAAGCACCTGCAAGGGTATATAAATTTCGTTGTGTTTTGGTTGCTATATTTTTCGGTTAATTGCATAAAAATAGAGGCCGCCGTTTGCTGTTTTTTTCTTGATTTTTTTGATCGCGACATAATTTTGTTTTTGTTTTGTGTGATTATTATTTGAAATTGTTATTTTTTTTCAGCCTTTGTTAAGCGGAAATAGTTTTTTATCTGTTTGGTTCGTTCCTTTTTTTGCTTTTGTTGCTTCTTTGGGGTTTTTCTTTGCGCTTTTTAATTTTGTTTTATTTTTTTTTCAATTGTTACTGAAAGTTATCAGCGAATTTGCCTAACGTGTTTGTAGTTTTTATTGCTGTCTTTTTTTTTGGTTGTGTTTTTCTAGTGTACACAGAGAGTCGGTCGGAGTTGTCGTCGTCGCCGTCGTCGTCGTCAGTTAGTCAATCCAGTCATCCAATATTTTGCAGTTGTTTATTTATTTACTTGAGTTTTTTTTTTCTTTTGTAATTTCATTTTTGTGATTTGTTGTCGGCTCAGTTTTTGTTCTGTTTTTTAATTATAAATATGAACGCGCTGATATGACAAAGAAATGGGAGGAAAACTCTGACAGAACTTCTTCAATTTTTTTGTTTGTTTGTTATTTTATTTTAGTGCAAAAATAACAATGACAAAGAAACTCTGCGCTGGTCTATTTATGTTTTCGGTTTTTCTAAAGCATTTGGAATTGTGTTTTTTTGGGGGAAATTGGAATTTTTTTATTATGGCCAACGGAAATAGCGATAAATGCCAAGGTTTGAGTTTTGAAATACCCTGGAAGGGATAACAATTCCCTGTAAATCACAGATAAGACAGAAGCCATATTTTTTTAAAATCTAGTCCTTCACAATAAAACCTTAAAATTCTAATAATCAAAACAGTTGAACAAAATTAATACAATAATTTTGTTATCTAGCAAAGTTTTGTGCCAGCGCAAAATGTCAAATTGAACAGAAATCAAATAGGAATAATGCTTCATACTCGTTGAATGTAAAAAAATATACACACACATCGCAATGCCACGGAAGCGGATAAATTAAAAATAATACAAAAAAAAAAACGAAAAAGAAACTGTAAAAACAAAATTGAAATGAAATTATATTAAAAAATAACAATCACCAAAAAGCAGCCGACCACAAAACCGTCTTTTTTTTTGTGATTCATAATTTTGATTCGGATTTCGTTTTGGTCGTTTATTTTTTATTTTTTAGATTTTTTTCTTTTGTTCTGTATTTGGGGAAGTTTTTTGTGCGTAAGCTTTAATCTTTTTATACCCTTGCAAGAGGGCATTATAATTTGAACAAAATGTACGTAACGCAGGGAATGACAAGGTTATTGAGATTAATGGTTTAACCACAAGTTGAGACAAGCTGGGTGAGCGCTCTCTTTTTCAGCTAATAAGTCTTTAGTGGGCCTTTAGTTTTCAAGATGAGTTAAAGTACAAATCAGAGTTGTTCAAGAAGAGAGATGCCAAAAAGTGAGAGTGTATCGGTGAGGCCCAGCTTTAAACTGCCCTCAACGACGGCTGGGCAGCGAATGAAGGCAAAGAGAGCCCGACTTCGGCATGCGCTCGGCTCGTGTGCTTGTAAATAGCCGATTGCGCTCGGTCCCTGGGGGCTATGGAATAACATCGCTGGTATAAATTAAAAAAAAAATAGAGCAAAGTTAACTTCGGCTCGGGCGAAGTTGTTATACCCTTGCAGCTTGAATATATGCCATAGTTATTCGATTTTGACAAAACTTTGTAGTTCTGTGTGAAAGCATACAAAACAAAGAAATGAAGAAACAAGGACGATTCCATTGAAAACAAACATTTTTTCTAACTAAGACTACTTTTCTGACATCACTTTTCTATAGCAGCTATACTAAAGGATGATTTTTGAGCTATTATCTTTTTGGCAACACTGGTTTAAACAGCTCACGCACTTTTCGTGTTTTGTTTCACTGTCAAACATCGATTTTGGAGTGAATATCAGCCAGAAGCATTGCAAGAGCTACCAATGCATCCAGAAAAAGTCACAGTTTGGTGCGGTTTATGGGCTAGTGGCATCATTGGACCGTACTTCTTCAAAGATGATGCGAATCGTAACGTAACTGTGAATGGTGAGCTCTACCGTGAGATGATATCCAACTTTTTTTTGCCCAAAATGCAAGAGCTTGACTTGCATGACATGTGGTTTCAACAAGACGGTGCCACATGCCACACAGCACGCGCAACAATGGACTTATTGAGAGGCGAGTTCGGTGAACATTTTATTTCACGTTCGGGACCGGTCAATTGGCCGCCTAGATCGTGCGATTTAACGCCTTTAAGACAACATTGAAGCATTTATTCGTGAGATACCGGCCGAAATGTTGGAAAGAGTATCGGACTAAGCGGATGGACCATTTTGCATGAAATAATCTTCAAACATTAAATTATATGGACCGTACTATCGATTCAAATAAAGATTTCATGCATTTTTCTGAATCTTATGTGTTTTTTTTGAAAAACTTTCCTATAGCTCTTAAAAAATTACCCTTTATATAGATGCCCGATTTCGACCCAACTTAGCTGTATGCTATAGTCATCCGATCCGGCCGGTTCCGACAAATGTGCAGCGTATTCATACTAGAAGATAGCTTTAAAACCAGTGTTTGAAAATGCGATGCTATTTTTTGCTCCTGCTCTGAATGTGATTGGAGCAGAGCAGTAGCCTGAGCACAAAATTCTATCTGGAGCACTATAGCTTTGCTCCGTGCTCGCAATTTTTTCAGCACTATAAAAATATTAGAGCCATAGCATAGCCATAGCAAAAAAATCGGAGCAAAGCAAGCATAGTGCTCCCAATAGGAGAATAGGGGAAAGTTAACTTCGGCTCGGCCGTAGTTTTGTATATTCTTGCAGCTTCTATTGAAAACAAAAAAGTTTTTCTAACTAAGACTACTTTTTGGACCTTACTTTTTTATGGGATCTATACTATATAGATTTCTGATTTCGACCAAACTTGGTTAAATCATGGAAAAGCATAATACACTGTTAATTACGAAATTTGGAGGCGATCCCATTTAAAACAAAAAAGTTTTTCTGACTAGAACTTTTTTTCGACTGATCATTCATACTGCAGCTATATGCTAAAGTCATCCGATTTTAATAAAACTTTGTAGAAATGTGTTAATGTATATAAAAAAAGAATTGCCAATTAAAAGGACGTTTTCATTAAAAACAAAAAAGTTTTCCTCACTAGAACTAGTTTTTCGACCGATCGTTCCTATGGGAGCTATATGCTATAGTCATCCGATTTCGACCAAACTTAGTGAAAAAAGCCACAGCCTCCTGTTGATGGGTCTGACCAACTCCTTTGAAGGTCTTCTTCAGGCCATGTATGGGGATCTTCTCGTACCTGAAGTTCAGCTCGCTGACGCCAATAGACATGAGGGCTCTGTCTCCCTGGAATTTAGAATTTAGCTGTGATCGAAGAAGTCGAAGATGAGTGATAACATTACCCAGGGCACGTTTGGCGATGCATTTCATATAAAATTATTGGTCAATCATAACGGTTCCTAGTTATACCCTTGCAGAGGGTATTATAAAATTGTCCGGATGTTTGTTTCGCATAGAAGGAAGTATCTCCGACCACATAAAGTATATATATTCTTGATCATCATGACGAGCTGAGTTGATTTAGCCCTGTCCGTCTGTCCGTCTGTTTCTATGCTATCTCCTCCGTCAGTTTTAAAGCTATCCTCACAAAACTTTGCACGAAGTCTTTTGATACAAATACGCTGCACATTTGTCGGAACCGGCCGGATCGGATGACTATAGCATATAGCTGTCATAGGAACGATCGGTCGAAAAACTAGTCTTAGTGAGAAAAACTTTTTTGTTTTTAATGGAAACGCCTCCAACGTACGTATTTCTTAGTTTACTATCCTTCCCCATGATTTCACTAGGTTTGGTCGAAATCGGATGACTATAGCATATAGCTGCCATAGGAACGATCGGTCGAAAAACTAGTTTTGTTTTTAATGAAACGTCCTTTTTATTGGCATATTCTTATTTGATATACTTTAACACATTTCTACAAAGTTTTATCAAAATCGGATGACTATAGCATATAGCTGCTGTATGATTGATCGGTCGAAAAAAAGTTCTAGTGAGAAAAACTTTTTGATTTTAAATGGGATCGCCTCCAAATTTCGTAATTAACAGTGTATTATGCTTTTCCATGATTTCACCAAGTTTGATCGAAATCAGACATCTATATAGTATAGATCCCATTGAAAAGTAAGGTCCAAAAAGTAGTGTTAGTTAGAAAAACTTTTTTGTTTTCAATGGAAGCTGCATGGGTATACAAAACTTCGGACGAGCCGAAGTTAACTTCCCCTATTTGTATACCCGTTACTCGTAGAGTAAAAAGGGTATACTGAAGTTGTGAAAATGTATGTAACAGGCGGAATGAAGCATCTCCGACCCCATAAAGTATATATATTCTTGATCAACGGCCGAGTCGATATAGCCATGTCCGTCTGTCCGTCAGTCTGTATGAACACCTAGATCTCGGAGACTAGAAGAGCTAGAGCCACCAAATTTTGTATGTAGAATCCTTTTGTTCCTACGCAGATCAAGTTTGTTTCAAATTTTGGCCACGCCACCTTCCGCCACCACAATAAAAAATGTTGAATAACTCGTTCAATTTGAAGGTATGAAGCTCATATTTTGCAGGGCAGTGTATGTGCCCAATATCTACAATCTAAATGGCAGAATTATAAAGGTTTTAAAAAACGTTGCATACTTTTTGGCGCTACGTGCGTTTTTTCCCTCACATAATGTTGAAATGGTCACATTAATGTTAATGCTCTGTTAATTAACATAGGGAAAGGCTATTAAGCTCTTGTCGCCCTAAGTGACGGGTACATCAAAGTCGGTCCTGCCCGACTTCGCTCTCGTTTTAGCTGAACCAGTTCCGAAGCAAATTTTATGGGTTGTAGTTCGAACCAGCTCGAACATGGAACTCACATTTTGTTTTCTGAACCCTTAACAGAACCACCTGTGAAAAAAAGCCAAACCTGTTGAAGTTCGAGCCGGTTTGAAACCGTAATTTACATTTGTGCTGAACCTTTAACTAAACCACGTCTGAGAAATGTCGAACCTGTTAAAGTTCCAACCGTTTCGAACCCAGAACCTACATTATTTGTACTAAACCTTCGCATGTGCGAAAAAAGCTAAACCTGTTCCGAACCAAAATGTTAGGTTCGGTTTAACAGAACTCGCACTATTCTAAAAATCTGACCTGATGTCAGGGACGTTTTGATTATTTGGTCGAAGTTCTCTAAAATTGTATTTTGTGACCCTCCCTTCCGTCCCTCTGACATTTATTTGTCAAATTTCCTTTCTGGGTCAAAAATAAGTATCCAAGTAATTCAATTTATCCATCTTAAGAGTTAACTTTCCTACTTGTACCTTATCGAGATCTGTATGCACAGTTTGGCCCTGGAAGTATTCACCCTGCAAATCATGACTAAAAACTGCTTGCAAAAAGTCGAAGTCTGAAATTTTTGTATATTTTGTTTTTATTTCTTCTTTTTTTTTTGTACAAATAAAGAAGGGAAAGAAAATATTAAAACAAGGCAAACATCGCCAGCAAAATAAAGTCAAGCATTTAATTTATTTACCCTCCCCTGTCCCCACTGCAGAGCACCAACTTCCCCCGGCTAACGTCGTCCTATCGTACGTACAATCATCATCGTCCCCGCCGTCGTCGAACGAGAAACGAGGAAAAAACTCTCGTTTTACTGTTGCTCGGTTTTTGCCTTTGCTGTTTTGTTTTTGGCGCGCAGAAAAACTATGAGCAAAAAAGGAAACTGAAACTGAACTTTGGGCTGGGCAGAAGAAAAATAACAACAAAAACTTCATTTATATTTTGCAGCAGAAACAAAATGGCAAGTGGCGGCAGCGGCGGCGGCGGCGGGCCCTAAAAGGCTTCAGTTTTTTGAAATACAAAAAAAAAAAAAGATAAAGTAAAACTCAGCTGCAAGGGGAAATATTCACTTGCTAATGCGGCTCAACACGGATTTGTAGAAAATGTTTCAAGTATTCGAAGCATGCAGGAAAAGGAATTTCTATCGTATATCCTCTTAGAAAGATCTGATAGAACTAGCACTCTGGGTTTTGTTAGAGGTTCGAGTGTTTGTTCGCGCCTTACCAAGTTTTATTCCATACTAGTCCCTTGCATTTTGGGGATAAAACAAATTTCAAACTTCGAAAGTTCCCACACATCAAATTTTCAGTTCATAGCTTAAATAATTTCTGATGAGATAAAAACTTTTACTATTTTTGGATTGGTACAGCTTCATTGTACCAGCATATACAAAAAGTTTCCACTTCATAGCTCCAATAATTTCTGAGAGATGACTCTGAATCTGTTTAAACCGGTTCAAAACTGTTCCTGAAATATCTTGAGTAACTTGATAAAAACGACTCTGAACCACTTTTAAACCAGTTCCGGAAACGTTCTAAAGGCAGTAAAATATCTTTCCCCATACTACCAACCTACACAACAAATTTCAGTCTTATAGCTTAAATAATTTCTGAGTTATTTATCTGAACCACTTTTTTAACCGAATCCCGCAGTTGTTTCAGAACAAAATCAAACTTTTTACTACCAACCTACAAGTCAAGGTTCAGGTTTCTAGCTTAAATGATTTCTTAAATATGGCTCTGAACCATTTTTGAGCCGGTTCGAAACCTGTCTTTAACCTGTAAAATAGTAAACTCGATAGAACCAATTTCAGGCTTATACATACTTAGCAGCTTAAATTACTTTAGTCAAGACGCATGCTAGCCATCTAAAGGTCAAGGATTAATTATAATTTAATACATATCTGGCAGCTTTGGATACTCAGACAGCTATTTCGATCAATTCCCATTTAACTCATCAGTGAGTTTCAAGCGCTGATACCAACAATCCGGCCAGAAATATCATTTTTTGGCCAAAACTCTGGCAATTCTACACCAGACTAGCTAGGGGGCTGAAGTTTTTACGAAATGTTCTAAGAAGATTGAACTTAACGCACATAGTTTTTAAAAAATTTAAAGATTTTATAACATATTGATAATCCAAATCAAAGTTGAAAAATTTTTCAACATTTTGGGTTTTTAATTAAAAAAAAAAAACTTGTAATTAGTTTAAGCCAAATTTTGCAGAGGTACTAGAAGTAAACGTTGATTTTTGGAAAAAAATTGTCATGATCTGATTAGTCGTTTATGAGTTATTGACCCAACATGGTACTAACTTTGAATGCCCACCCCGTTAAGGATATTCAGTCAAGCAGATTGCTTTCACCGTTATTTTCATTTAACCTGTTCTTTATATTGGCTTCTTAAAACAAAAAATTAAAAATTACAAATTGTTAATAAATAAAAAGAATTAATCTAAAAGTAGGCTACACATTTTGATCCATGGGTGAAAATAGCTTAGCTCTGACAGTTTAGCTTCATGGGCAAAATTCGATGTTTTCGAAAAAAGCATCCTTTTCGGCTGACTTGAAAATTGAAAATGGCTCGATGCCAAATAGGGATACATTTTAAAAGCGATTTAATACAAACCAAAGCAAAACCGCGCAAAAGAGCATACCTCCAGTTATAGTACAATATTCAAAGAAAATAATTAGCCATGTTGCCAATGAATACCCATTGGCACTCGTGGGCACTCATAAGTCAAAGTTGCCAAATATAAAAAACCCACAAAATTTAAGATTTTTTCGATTTTGTATTAAAACGATTAGAATTGGAAACATTTTTATAATTTTTTATTGAAGTCTTTTCCGTAGTCGAAAATATACAATCAAAATCTAGAAGCTGTTTCTTTCCTAGTTTCGACTGTCAGTTTTCGGTTTTTTGGAACAATTTCAAGAAAAATCAACTTTGAATTGCTACCATTCAATAACCAATTTGTAAAAATGTTGTTTTGGCATAAAATAGCTATAAGTATTCTTAATTATTTCCGACAATCGTTTTATCCAGTTTAACAAACAATAAGTTGGGACTTTTGGCCAAAATTTCGGCCGGCTGGCCCAGTGTGCAATGTTAAGTTTAACAATATATGCCAAGATTTCTTGTAAGCATTTTTTTAAGGGTTTGCTCCCAATTATAAATACCAATGTATTTATAAACCAGGTAAAGGTTTTTATATCAAACATTCCAGCGATACATACTTTTATGAATCATGTACATATATGTGTTTTTAGCGACCTATTTTGATCTTAGTCAAAGTGCTTGTTAGCCATCTTAGTATCCAAAGCTGCCCATAAGTACAAAATCTTTGTTGTTTTCGTTGATCATTGAATTATACACAATCCTTGACCTTGAGACGTCTAACAAGCACTTTGACTAAAATCAATAAAGGTCGCTATCTAAATATATGTGCATAGACTAAATTTAAAAAATAGGAGAAAGTTTACTTCCCCCCGCCCCAAGTATTTTGCAGCCTCCATTGAAAACAAAAAAGTTTTTCTAAATAAGACTTCTTTCGGACTTCCACTTTTCTATGGGAGCATACTATGTGGATGTCCGATTTCCACCAAACTTAGTGTAATCATGGAAAAGCAAACAAAGAAATACGAAATTTGAAGGCGTTCCCATTGAAAATAAAAAAGTATTTCTCCCAAAACTAATTTTTTTACAAATAACACTTCTTTTGAAAAAGAACTACAACTGACACAAATAATCTGGTTGGGTCTTTGAAATGGGATCTATTGAATATAACTTTCAGTGCTGTTTTATAATCAAATTAAAATACATTTAAAAACAATTTTCGACCAAACTTTTAGTGGAAACAACTGGAGTAAAGTTATATTAGGGTCTTTATAATAGCAAATAGTTTTAGTGTTTAATAAATTTAATATAAATAAAATGCATTAAGGTTTCTTCAACTTCATCAGGTCGTCAATCAAACGTTCTCAAAATAGTTGCACGTTGTAATAACAGTTCTTTCCGCGTTCTTTTGTTCTTCATTTCAAGAATTATTAACTTAAGAAATGAAAAGTGCATGTGAACTTCATCTTCAAGTTATATACACTGTCGACATCTTTTTATACCCTTGCAAATGGAATTCTGATTGAACCTTATCAGTGTGGCTTTAGACCTGGCAAATCCACCACCGACCAGATATTCACACTGCGACAAATCCTGGAGAAGACCCGAGAGAGAAATATCGACACCCACCACCTTTTTGTTGACTACAAAGCCGCCTTTGACACGCCGATAAGGTCAAAGTTCTTTGAAGCCCTGTCTACCTTTGGTATTCCAGCGAAGTACGTTCGACTTTGCATGATGACGTTGAGAAGCACACAAAGCTCCGTCAAAATAGGTAAAGACCGCTCCGAGCCTTTCGATACCAAAAGAGGTTTTAGGCAGGGTGATACCTTATCGTGTAACTTCTTTAATCTGCTGATGGAGTATTGATATCATCGGCAAAGACGAATCTGCGGTAAAACGGGCGTTCCCAGAGATAGAGAGCAGTCAAAACTTATGGGCTTAGCGGTAAATGAGGATAAGACGAAGTACCTACTTTTAACGCGCAGTGAGTCTACGCTTGGACAATCTGTTGCAATGGGAGACTACAACTTCAAGGTTGTTAAGGAATTTGTCTACCTCGGAACGACGATAACCAGCGACAACAACATCAGTCTGGAAATCCGAAGAAGAATTACTCTTGCAAACCGATGTTACTACGGGCTCAATAAGGATTTCAAGAGCAGAGACCTCTCTCGGAAAACGAAAATTACGCTATACAATTTAGAAGCATGGACAATGTCATCAACGGATGAGGCGGCAATTGGCGTGTTCGAGAAAAAAGTTCTTCGGAGGATTAAAAGTTGGCGTCGAATTTCGCATCCGTATGAATCAAGAACTGTACGAACTCTACGGGGACACTTAGCTTGTTCAGCGCATAAAACAACAGCGGCTGCGCTGGATAGGACATGTTACCCGTATGGATGATAACCCTCCAGCAAATCGATTGTACAGTCGGCATGCGAACGAGTTAGGAGGCAAACCGGGGCCGTGTCGACCGAAGCGGAGATGGCGCGACCAGGTGCAGAGAGATATTGCGGAGCTGGGTGTGGCCTACTGGTGGAATGTCGCTTGGGTCAGAGGCGAGTGGCGGGCAGCGGCCGAGACCGTAAAACGGTTGTGATGATTTTATTACCATCAAATGGCCAAAAAAGAAGAAGAGCGGGTATTATAAAATTGTCCGGATGTTTGTAACCACATAAAGTCTATATATTCTTGATCAGCACGACGAGCTAAGTTGATTTAGCCATATTCGATTGTCCGTCCGTCTGTCCGACTGTCTGTTTCTTTGCTATCTCCTCCTCGGAACCGGCCGAATCGGATGACTATAGCATATAGCTGTCATAGGAACGATCGGTCGAAAAACTAGCTTTAGTGAGAAAAACTTTTTTATTTTTAATGGGAACGCCTTCAAACTTCGTATTTCTTAATTTGCTTTGCTTTTTTCATGATTCCACTAAGTTTGCTCGATATCGGATGTTTATATAGAATATCTGTCATAGAAAAGTAGAGTCTGAAAACTAGTTTTAGTTAGAAGAACTTTTTTGTTTTCAATGGAAATGTCTTAAAACTTGGCATTTATCTATATGGAATAATTCTACAAGTTTTGGTCAAAATCGGATTACTAAAGCATATAGCTCCCATAGGAACGATCGGTCGAAAGACTAGTTCTAGAGGAGAAAACTTTTTTGTTTTAAATGGATATGTTCTTTTCATTGGCATACACTTATTTTATATACTTTTACACAATTCTACAAAGTTTGGTCGAAATCGGATGACTATAGCATATAGCTCCCATAGAAACGATCGGTCGAAAAACTAGATCGAGTGAGGAATACTGCTTTGTTTTTAATGAAAACGTCCTTTTTATTGGCATATTCTTATTTTATATAATTTGACACATTTCTACAAAGTTTTATCAAAATCGGATGACTATAGCATATAGCTGCAATATGAATGATCGGTCGAAAAAGAAGTTCTAGTGAGAAAAACTTTTTTGTTTTCAATGGGAACGCCTCCAAATGTCGTAATTACCAGTGTATTATGCTTTTCCATGATTTCACCAAGTTTGGTCGAAATCAGACATTTATATAGTATAGATCCCATAGAAAAGTAGGGTCCAAAAAATAGTCGTAGTTAGAAAAACTTTTTTGTTTTCAATGGAAGCTGCAAGGAAGCGTCAAATAAATTATGTCAGAATCTTAATTGCAAACATTGGGTTCTGGATATTTTGAAAGTACTCAACGAAGACAAAGAAGAAGTAATTAAGAGAGAAATTTCAAAGCGTATTTCATTGGGGGTTTCTTTACTGTTTTAATTAATTTAGAATTCTAACTTCCTTATCTCTGCCTACATTGATAATTCAAAGATAAATTACGGGGAAATTGGAAACTGTGAAGCCTCAGGGGCACTATCAACACTTAAGATATTTGATTTTGGATTTTCGTTAAATTCTCTATAAAACATTCTGAATTCTTTGAGCTGTATGTACCGCAAAGAACTAGAAAAAAAAGATTTTTCATACAATGCAGTTACGCCCTGGTGTACACAATACGAGTAGAGTTTTACTTTAGTTTTGATTTCAAGCGATTTACTTCAAATATTGTTTATATGCGAAATAATTAGACAGCTGCTTTCCCAATAATCCAAACGTTGTTTTTGAGCAAATAATCGGTAGCCATTACTTCGGTTCGGTAAGTTCTTTACTATGATTTGGCCGCAATCTCTCGCGAGCGCTAGATGGTCGTGTGCGCTAAGATGTAGGCGTAAGCTGGTTCAGACTTTGAGCAACGAAGGATTTTATAAAATGAAAAATTTAAAAAAAAAACTTCAGAAAACCTACAAAGATCTGCAGCCGTTGATTATGATGCTGCTGGCGTTGTTGCTGGCTGCAAGTGGACGTTTTTTTTTTTATTTTTCATTGCCCATTTTGCCATTGCCGTTGTTCGTTGAAGTCTCCTTGAAAATGAGCAATTTTTTTTGTGTTATTGCTGCTTACAACAAAATGTTTTTTCCTCCCGAAACGAAAATCTTTTTTGTCTGCCTGCTGCTTTTTTTTTTTTTTGGTGACTTTGTAATTTATTACGTTTTTTCTGTTGCGTACAAGTATTTTATATAAAATTGTTCAATGACGGAGGGTCCGGACTTAACGCTCATACTCTACCGCCTGACCTAGGCAGGGGCCACCCCACCACACACAAAAAAAAAAATAAAATCGCAAAAGTGAATATTGAGATATTTTCCATATACTGACATCTCCCCTTCCTCCCCATGCTCACCACTCGGTTCAAAAGTGATTTACTCTTTGGGTAATGTGCATGTCTCTTTTTCTTTATGTGTGTGTGTGTATGTATGTACTACATATTGTTATGTATAGTATGTAGGAATGTCTCACAGCTGTGCCAGGCTTATCTACTTCAACTAATATACGTACATAAATAAAAACTATTTAAGCCAAGTTTTGATACACTTGCAAACAGGGCTAAAAACCGACACAAATTTCATTTGTCATTAGTAAAAACTTTTAGATTGTTATGTGGATTTTGATGTATGTTTGTACCTGTACGGGAAAAACAATATAAAATTGATTAGTTCTAAGATTAAAATGATACCAAATTGATATGAGTTAGTATCAAAATGATACTCAGAAATTCATATAAAAAGGTATCAGATTGATACAATTCAGTATCCATTTGATACCTCAGGGAACTAAGTATATGTGCATAGATGTTTTTATTGGAATTATGATATGTTAAAGGAATATAATGAGATTTAAGCTATTTTTAGTCAATTGAACTTATGAAAAGAATACAATAAAAAGCCATAAAAATTCAATTTGTTTATGCTTTAAAATATATTTAGTTAAATAAAAAAATTAATATGAAATAAGTAAATGTGCATTTCATATTTGTCAGCTTTTTTTTGCCTAGGTTATATAAATTTTTAGGAACTCTACACTTTTTATCATTTTTATTAGTTAGTGTGCTTTCCATTTGCATTCTTAACCATCTTTAGGCGATCAGGCATGGAGTCTACCAGTTTTTTGAAGAGGTTATTTGCTGACTTGTTGCCACTCCGCAACCAAAACATTCGTAAATTGCTTGAGTGTCTCAAACTGTCGACTATTCTTAAAAACTCGGTCAGACAGGATTCCCAGAAGTCCCTAATGGTGTTTAAGTCAGTATTTTTCGCTGCCCAATCCAAAACCGTAATGTTTCTGGATACAAGAAATGCTTCTGTAGTGAATTAATTGAGAATCGGGGCGTGGTCTTGTTGAAAAATCTAATTATCCTCATGAAGGATATCCCCAAATACATCAAGTTCGCTTTCCAAAAACTGCATAGAGATCTCGGCATTAGTTTTAGTTGGAATAAATCAATTCCGAGACGTTCTAGCATAAAAAAGAGCGACGCAAATCATTAAATATCCGGCAACGTGGTTCGCTTAAGCCGGTTATTCTCCTGGTGGTCGTATTTCGCGCCAATATTTATTTCAGCCTTCTGAGCCGACGAAATTATGCTGTTTCTCGTTGTAAAAATTACATAGTAGAAATCAGTTTACCAAAATATGAATCTTTCAGCAAGTCCAGAACGAGCATTCAGATGATGTGGAAGTAGTTTTGGTATATAAACTCGGGAAGTAAATGAAACGTTATTGTTGTCAGTAAAAACTTGATGAAAACGTCTTCTAGGTTCATTGAGGCTTAAATGACACTTTGTCTCGTTACAAGACATGTCTTTCCGAACCGCAAGACACCAAATTTCTCATTTGCAGCGCAAGTCAATGGTGGTTGAACTGCCGCCGCCTTTGATTTCACCTCAAGAATGTGGGTTTTTCAATAAGTTTGAAGTCGCGTTTTTATGCCTTATAACTCTGGCAGCTATATAATAGATTTTAATGCCATTTATCTTGAGCCCCATTATTAATCTGCGCTCATCAGCTGACAAATGCATTCTACGAGGCGTGCTAGGATAAAAACCCCCTCTAGCATCATATTTTCATGTTATAAATGCATTCACTAGTTAACTTCCGACTTTTTTTTGAAGGTATACAGTAAATGAAACAAAATATATAAAATTATCGCGACGCAAACCGCTAAATGCATATAAAACTAAGCTTGCACATATACTTATTTCCTAAGAAAATGCTGTCACACCACACAAAAGTCGAGATAACGCACTAAGAATGATGTCTAAAGAAGGATTTTGCATAGACATTCTAAAAATAGAATACAAGATCACACTTTTGTATACCAACAACAAATGTACCGTAGAGAAAAACATTTATGCACATATACTTAGTTCCCTGAGGTATCCTCAAAATATAATTTTAATACTTTCGAAAACATCAACTTATTACTTGGAGTATTAAAGAGAAAATATAGAAACCTATAGAAACTGTTACAATATATTAGCTTTGTAAGTAATATCCCTGAGAAATATCTCTTAACTTGTTTGTTCATGTCAGTTAGTTTTTGTTGTGTTGTATTAATCAAATTTCTTTGTGTTTTCAGCTAAACTTTAATAATAAACATCAAGTCCAAACTGACCTCCGACTAAGTCCGCTCCTTGAGTTTACAACAAACCAACAACAACAACATGTACTGCAACTACAACAAATGTGCAGAGTCGCCTTGCCGCTTTTTGCTGCACAAATACTCGCCACTTTGTATCTTTTAGCTGAAATTTAGATTTTTCTTTTCTCTTACCTTTTTTCACATGGCATTTTTCATGACGTGCCCGATTTTTTCTTCCTTTTTGTCATTGTTTGGCTTAGCTTTAGCCATGTTTAGTTACATATATAAGTACATACATATGTAGGTAGGTAGGTATATGTATTTTGATGGTGAGCGATCGCCGCTGATTGAAAATCTCTTTGGATTCGCGGAAATTGTTCAGCTCTAGAGAATATTTGACTATATAGTAAAGTAAGTAGATAATTGCAGTGGAAATTTACTGACCAAAATGCCTGAGCCCTTTTGGTGGGTATAAAACACGCACAGAGCAAAAACCATCGCATGTAATATGAGTCAGATTCTGGGAGTAACACACACCAGCCACAACAAAAAGAAAAAACGACGACAGTTTTCTTGATGAATGTTCGCGGTGTGTTGCCTGCCCCCACCTTAACGTTGCCTGCCTTCCTTCCTCCTCGAGCTCTCAGTTGTGCTCAAGTAATGTGGGTTTTTTTTGTGCTTGCTTCTGGCAAATATTCTTTCGCTTTTCATACGCGCGAAACCAAAAAGCCAAAGAGAGGAGCTCAGTGGAAAGCAGCTTTTGCTTTTCTCGTATCGCAATTTGTGTCTTTGCTTGGGAGTCGGAGCCAGAGTAGCAGCTAGCACCACCTGCCACTTGGTGCAGAAGACTATTGATCATTGTTCCCGTTTTTTGTTTTGGTTTTTTGGTTTTTTTGAATGCAATCCATTCCAGCATGTAACCAGTAGTTTGTAGTTAAAATGAAGTTTTTTGATATGCAGAAAAAGTTCTATCTATCAGGCCTGTTCCCGTTTTCATATATTTCTTTGATTTCAAATGAAAACCAAATCGAACGATTTTGTTTTAGCTGTTCTGGTATTCGAAAGATTTGCAATTCGAATGTTTCATTTCCAAATTGTTTCCGTTGACTACACTTTCACCTTAATCAGCTCGTGAAGCCAAACTATTCAATAAATAATCACTCAAAATAGTTGATACTAGTTGAATATAGGTGTTTAAAATGTCGTTTCTATTTTTAATGGCATTTTATAAGAACGTTCCCATCGTTTCATAAAAAAATGAAAACCAGAACAGCTTTTACAAAATATGTGAATCCGATTTGGATGGCACATTGAAAAATTGAAGCTATTCATAAAAATTATTATATTGTTTATTTATAACAAAATATAAAAAAGTATCAAAAAACAATGGTACAAAAATTAACTCGAAGCCATTATTTTGACGCTTTGATGTAAAAAATCGCATTTAGTTTTGAATTTATCGACTCTAAGCAATGTGAATTCAAATCGAGTAAGTCTATCGAATTGTGAACAGGTAACCAAATCGAATTCGAGCAAATTTAGTGAAAGTGAAAACCGGAACAGGCCTGTATGTCAAATAATTTGAAATTTTTTAGTACATTCTTTTTTTTTTTACACAACCGGTCACCGTTACCAGCTGTAAGTACACAAAAATTAGCTTTGAGTCTTAAGTGCACGATGAGCCAAAAAATTTGTCAACTGAGAGATTTTGCTGAAATCAGAACTGAACAAATGCCAACTGAGATGAGAAGAGAATAGTATTTATACAGGTTCTCACTAGAACTTCTTTTTCGACCGATCACTCATACTGCAGCTCTATGCTATAGTCATCCGATTTTGATAAAACTTTGTAGAATTGTGTAAAAGTATATAAAATAAGTGTATGCCAATAAGAAGGACGTTTTCATTAAAAAAAAAAATTTTCCTCACTAGAACTAGTTTTTCGACCAATCGTTTCTATAGCTATAGTCATCCGATTTCGACCAAACTTGGTGAAATCATGGGAAAGGATAGTTAACTAAGAAATACGTACTTTGGAGGCGATTCCATTACAAACAAAAAAGTTTTTCTCACTAAGACTAGTTTTTCGACCGATCGTTCCTATGACAGCTGTATGCTATAGTCATCCGATCCGGCCGGTTCCGACAAATGTCCAGCGTAAATCAGCTGATTTTGCTGCCCACCGCTGATTCAAAGCTTTCACCAAGCATTAGTTTAAGCTTTCACCACCAACATAAGAGGCATCTTCCAGCTACAGTTTTTGATGTTCTGATAATGGAAATGCAAGTTTTAATATCTCAAAAAATGTTGTTGGTATTCATGTACAGTTTTAGTGGTTAATGAAACTGGCAATGGAACACAACAAGCCTTAATTATAAATCAAACCTATTATCCACATTTTTGTAAAGAACGAATTTCAAATTGATTTTTTTGTTGTTGCAAAGAAACCGCACTATCCAGGTTGCATATTAACGTATCAATGGAAGCCAATGGGATTTACATTTATCCAGTGCATACATACAAACCGTACATACATACATACATATATGTATGTATATATTGTATGTAGCTACGCATGTAAGCCGTGTAAATCGCTTGGCTTCTTTTTTGTATTTTTGTTTTTTTGTGTAATTTGTATAATTTTTTAACATCGTTGACGATGGCTCAGTCGCTCCTGTTTTTTATTCTTTTTATGTTTGCTTTTCGCTTTCTCGCAAACAACAAAAAAAATGTTAATATAAATTTATGTGCCAACGGAGCAAGCGGTAAAATGCGAAAAATGGAAAATATGTAGAATATTTTTTTTTTGTTTTGGTACACCATTTTCCCATGTACTTAATAAAAAACACAAGTGTGTGTGTGTGTGTGTGTGTGTATATATACTACGCAAGAAACATCAGCAACAACAACAGAAACTTTCATTCCAGTTGGAGTTGAGGCAACCAAAACAACAACAAAAAAAGGGTTCCCTCAACTAACCCTCAATTTCAAAATGAATTTTATCGCATCATAAAAAAGTGAAACAAAAAATTCTCAGTAAGAACAACAAGAAAAACCCATTCCCCACTTACACACACACACGCAGCCACGATAGAGTTATGCGTCTAAATATTTGCGGCAAATTAAAACGCCCTTCCTTACCGCACCCCCCCCAAGTGGGAGACATATTTTTTTTTATTTTTGGCGCCAGATTAGACAACGGCAATTTCAAAAAGTTGAGTCAACAAATTTGTGCTTCGTTTTTTTTGCAGGAAGGATGATGATATTATATTTTTCTCTTTGCGATAAACAAGTTAAGTTAAGTCTAAGTTGACGCATCCAACTTCTAACTAATTTCGAATATTTCTGAGATATGCCGGTTCTGAACTGAACCGAACCAAACCGAACCGAACGGCATTATTCAGCTGGTGAACCGAACCGTAAACCGAACCGGCGTCCCTTCGAAAATGCTGAACCGAACCGAAAACCACAAATAAAAAGTGTCGGTTCAGTTCACTGGAGAGTCTCAAGGCGCACAAATTTTGGGATTTTTGATCGAATTGCTACGATAAGTCCTTATCGATGCCGGATTCATGTAGCACCCAACCATTTTGAAACATGCAATTGTCCACCGTCATAGGTCATTATTCCTTCTTTGTAAGTAGCTAATCTGTCGAGCTTCTTCACGTTAATCCAACTTTAGCCAGGAGTACAGCTATTAAAGTTATATCATTATGGACGAAGCAGGCACATCCAACTATTCAAACTTTTCAATCCTCTAGGAATTCAGTATCGAAATGGTCGAAAAGTCACATATCACTTTAGAAATCATTATATTTCAAATATTAAAGAAAAAGTTCGGGGAGCTTTAATATTGTTAAAAGTTTTCCAATATAAGCTAGACCAAAAAGAGTTTCTTCGAACAAAAAAATCCGGGGTGTAATCCCTCTTAGAAGCAGAACTAGGACATTATAATGTGTTCGAATTCAACGTTATTTTTATTCAAATAGTATGTCCCAAATTCTGCAGTTTTAAAATTCCAATACAATTACTTTCTGAAGAGATTTACGAAAATTTTTGAATGTTTGACTTCAAAATGGGCTTAAAGGGTTAAGGTTTGGTGGAATGAAGGGTAATCTTAAAACAAAAAGAAGTTTTGAACTTGTCTCAACTTCAAAAATCTAAAAAAAAGGCTCCGAGCAGATTTCAGGGTAAATTGCAACATATACTCAACAAAAGGCTTTAAGAGTTGACATAGGGTGAAATTAAGGGCGATCCAAGAAAATACTGTTTTTTTTTTGTAAATTGGGTTGATGCATTAAGAATTAAGTGAAATAAACATATTTTATCTTTATTTTAATTGAGTTGTTGAGATTTAAGGTACGATGTTATGGAGCGACTTATTAATTCTGAAGGACTATCAAAATTATTGGCGACATTGCTGTGCTCGGGTTGTGGACGTGCATTTGCCAGCTCTACCCAAGAGCAGTTCAAAAAAGTCTGCAAAATGCAGCAGACCATAATGATGATTGAGGTTCTATTGCACCGATTGTCCGATCCCTTGCCTAATCTGCGAAATCGAGCCTTTAATTGTCCAAAAGCATTTTCCACTACCCTTTTTGCCTAGGACAGGGCGTCGTTAAATGTTTTTAAGTCCCCCTGTGCCGAAACGCTGAAAGGCTATGGCTTCGTTAGGCTTGCCGAAAATTTAAATGCCGTGTCCCCTAGCAAGCACAGGCACGTCGGAGCAGCATTCATTATACCCTTGCAGAGGGTATTATAAAATTGTTCGGATGTTTGTAACGCATTTAAGGAAGACTATAGCATATAGCTCCCATAGGAACGATCGGTTGAAAAACTAGTTCTAGTGAGAAAAACTTTCTTGTTTTTCATGAAAGCGTCCTTATCATTGGCATACACTTATTTTATATACTTTTACATAATTCTACAAAGTTTTATCAAAATCGGATGACTATAGCATATAGCTGCAGTATGAATGATCGGTCGAAAAAGAAGTTCTAGTGGGAAAAACTTTTTTTGTTTTAAATGGGATCGCCTCCAATTTTCGTAATTAACAGTGTATTATGCTTTTCCATAATTTCACCAAGTTTGGTCGAAATCAGACATCTATATAGTATAGATCCCATAGAAAAGTAAGGTCAAAAAAGAAGTCTTAGTTAGAAAAACTTTTGTGTTTTCAATGGAAGCTGCAAGGGAAGTTAACTTTCCCCTATTTTTAAGATTGGATAGTTCACGTGTAAACCAAGGGGAAGCCCTTGTCGGAGGGGAGGGCGCGCATAACGGGAAGATATCATTAAAAACAGTAATCAAGGATTTATGAAATGAGTTGGTAGCAATCTCAAAATCGTCGGAAGAGTCAAGGAATGACCAATCGATAAAGTGAAGTGCATCGTTAATAAACGAAAAATCTGCCTTGCGAAAGCAAAACATATTAGAGCTTTGCTCGTTGGAAATCGGGATGATAAACGTGTCAATATCAATCTGTAAAGTAGGATGGTAAACATCCTCAAGGACTGATAGCGGTGGCACTCTAGATACCACAGAACTGGGGACATCTTTAGTAAAAACAAGATCAAGGTGCCTATGCATTCCATTCGAAATGCAGTTAATCTGGCATAAAGAAAGCTCGGCCATTAAATCTACGAAGTCATGTTGAGCGGATGGGTAAAGCTCATTGGAGTTATCACAAGATGACCAGTATATATGAGGAATATTAAAGTCACCAACAACTACTCACCTAATAAGGTTGCTATTCGCTGAATTTGTTCAGCATGGCATACATATATATGTGGCAAGCTCAGACGATGGGGGAATATACGAGCATGTGATAAAAATGTTATTTTCATGTAAGGACGATCGAATCTATACACGAAGTAGTTATCAGTCAGAATTTCGGAATTGTCAATGTCAAGGTGGGGTGATGTCTCTCAAAATGCAATAGCAAATAGAAAAAGATATTAGTTGTTTTGGTTTTTTGGAACAGAGAAAGAAGAGCATTTTTCACTTGTAGATGAAGGCTTGTTAAGACGGTCTGTGAATATGTGAATAATGATATTCTCGGGCCAGAAAGATGGGACAAGCGCTCTGTCTGTATATGCATCAGGCATCGTAATTTGAAATGAAGAGAATCTTCTGTTAGACTTCAAATTAAATTTTCTAACCATAATTAGTGTTTTGCTATTTTGTGTTTAGGTATCTTACAGATTTTTGAATTATTTAGAATTTAGTTTTTGTGTTGGGTAAAGTTTTTGTAAAAGTATTAGATTTTTGATTTTTGAAGCTTTCTTTTGGTAATTTGTAAGACCGAATTTAGGTCCAAGATCAAGTCCAACCAACCAGCGATAACAACAACAACAACTGCGAATAAGGCCAAGTGCAATAACACTTACAACAACAATACAACTCCCACTTTGAGTTGGAGTTGGACTCGGACTGTATCTGTATCTAAGTGCAGTATGTGTGAGTGCAAAAAATATCTGGCAAATACGCAACAGCAGCAGCAGCATCATAAAACGTTCCCAAAACAACAACTAAACTAGCAGCCCAAGACAACAACCACAACAACACAACTGGCGACTTGACGATGCTCTACAACTAGGATGTAGTTGTTGTTGTTGCTGCTGCTGCCGCTGCCTCTGCCAGTCCAAGTGCATTCGCCTTCCGCTTTTGTTGTTGCCGGTTTTTTTATTATATTTTTTTTTTTTTTGTCGTGTTGACTTATGCAGCTTCTTCTGCTTTTCGTTCTCTAATAATTTCCAACCACAACAACAATGCAAAAAAAAAAAAAAAACACGCAGCGTCCAGTTTGGCACACACACACACACAGCAAAAGATACAAATGTATCTGAGCAGCGCTGCGCTAGGCTTAAGGTTGCTGAACCTCTTCCATTGAGAGGTGACTGGCCCATGGGCTTAAAGCTGGAGCGGGGAAACAGGACTTCTCCATAAATAGGAGTCCTAGAGCAAGAACCAGATTTGTGTGTTTTTGTTTTGTTTCGAAGAACAAACGCACGAATTTTTTGTTTTTTTTTTTTGTTTTGTGACTGACAACATTGACAATCGCTTCTTTAGAAAGCGACAGGTTATAGATGGGGCTGAGGGCGAAATTGATCTTCGAAGCTAAAACCGTGGCGCTCAGAGCCATTAAAGAGTGGCTTACTAGCCAGCTTTATGAGTTGCTTAGAAATAAATTCATATGGTTTAGAAACAGCTTGGAGCCGTTCCGGATCCTTGACCGACAAAAATGATTGTCCTTTTTCAGCCTTGGGGTCGGATTTTTAAAAAACCGGGAAAACACTTGGTGAGCTTTTTCGCCTACACACAAAAAAATTCCAATCCCCGATGTGAGAAGTCACTCAATTCCGATTTTTCGCAAATCAACCACAAGAGTATGGACTTAAGTACGGATTTTACAATCCCGGAAATCTTGCTCCCGACTTTAGCTCAGGCTTAGCTTGGTTTTAGCTCGATATAGGCTAATTTCAACTACACACGGGATTGATATTAGCTTGTTATTTGAACTCGTCTTACTCCCTTTTATGGGCGAAATGGCCAAATTAGCGGTAATTAATGCATAGCAAGAGTGAATCTGAAGCTATTTTAACGATATTTTAAAAGTAGTTTCTTAATATATACACAACATGTATAATCTGGATCAAAAACGTACTACCATAGCAAATGGCTCCCATAGGAACGATCGGTCGAAAACTAGTTTTAGTGAGAAAAACTTTTTGGTCGTCGATGAAAACGTTTTCAAACTTTGTATATTTTTAGTTTTCTATGCTTCTAAATGATTCCACAAAGGCAAAATGGGACAACTACTTGGTGTAGCTGACATCAAGGTGACCCCCATGTGAATGGGAAAAATTTTTCTGACGCAAGTTCTAGCTCTTATAGCCCAAAATCATTCGATTTGATGTAAAACTAAAAAATATAAGGTTTCACGCAGATTAGTGAATGTCGATCTAGGCGGCCAATTGACCGGTCCCGAACGTGAAGTAAAATGTTCACCGAACTCGCCTCTCAATAAGTCCATTGTTGCGCGTGCTGTGTGACATGTGGCACCGTGTTGTCGAAACCACATGTCATGCAAGTCAAGCTCTTGCATTTTGGGCAAAAAAAAGTTGGATATCATCTGACGGTAGCGCTCACCATTCACAATTACGTTACGATTCGCATCATCTTTGAAGAAGTACGGTCCAATGATGCCACCAGTCCATAAACCGCACCAAACTGTGACTTTTTCTGGATGCATTGGTAGCTTATGCAATGCCTCTGGCTGATATTCACTCCTAAATCGACAATTCTGCTTATTTACATACCCATTGAGCCAAGAATGCGCTTCGTCGCTGAAGAAAAGAAGCGCGCGATGAACTTTCTTAACAGAGCACGCATTTTGATAATTAAATTCAATAATTTGCAAGCGTTGTTCGTTTGTAAGACGATTTATGGTTAAATTATAGACCAAACTAAAGATGTTTGACAGTGAAACAAAACACGAAACGTGCGTGAGCTGTTTAAATTAGTGTTGCCAAAAAGATAATAGCTAAAAAAACACCCTTTAGTTCTCAGTGGCAAAAGTTGTTTACGGGATGTGCTTCATGCAGTCAATTCCGACTGGGTAGCTATCAAATCACCCAGTCGAACTTTGCGAAATGTGGTTTTCAAGAGTATGCCATTTTTCATACTTCTTTTTACGGGAAAAAGTCACTACATAATTATTTAGTATGATACAAGGTGGGCCAAAAGAATCCTATTGGAAGATGCTCTTATTCTTACAAATAGCCGCCAAAGTCAGTTCTGTTTTGACATTTGTGGACTAGACAGATGTAGAATACAAGTGAACAAGCCATGGATCGATATACTCCCCAAGAACGCGGAATAATCGTGTCTATTTTTTTGCGTAACAATTCGTCTGTGGTGTTGGCGCAGCGCGAATTCCGTCGCAGATTCCCCGGCCGCCCGACACCGACTGCGCAAAGACTGCGCCGTTTGGACACCAACCTTGAAGAATATGGGACCACACGAGACGTTGCCAAGAGTGGCCGGCCCCGGAGCGCCCGTTCGGCTGAGAATATCGCCGCTGTTGCCGAGGATGTCGAGCTGTCGCCGGAAACATTGACTAAACGCCGTGCCTCGCAATTAGCCATCAGCCGGTCGTCCCTAAGGCGACTTTTGGTCAAAGACCTGCGCATGCTACGTACAAAGTTCAGTCCATGCATCAGCTGCTGCCTGTCGACCGCCAAACGCGTGTAACCTACGACCAAGCCATCTTCAATCTCGAGGACGAAATGGACGATTTTTCGACCAAAATCATAATGAGCGATGAGGCTCATTTCCACCTCAGCGGGTACGTGAACAAGCAAAACTATCGGACCTTGGAAGCCCTCAAGGACAACATTCGACACGAGTGCGAGAATCTGCAGCCCGAAGTTCTTGCCGAAGTGATAAAAAATGCCATAAAACGAGCCCGTATGGCAATCAATTGTAACGGCGCCCATTTGGCCGATATCATCTTCTCGAAATGACCAATAAAATTCTAAAGGTTCAAATAAATATAATCAAAAGACAGAATATACGTTTTTTATTTAGTTTTTCTAAATGAAAGCCAAACAACATCGGATGACTTCTTTTGGCCCACCTTGTAGAAGCTAAAAAATCTGTATAAAATGGTCACTGCTTTTTTTTACATGCGCTTAGAAGGCAAAAAGCTACGTTTACATGAAACCGTGCCTTCGCTGGGTTGTGCTTTTGGCATGGGTAACCAATAAGAATTCTTGTTCTTTCATCAGCAAAACCACATGCTAAAATATGTTCTTAAAGGTGCATTCTTTTTGGTTTTCACGCCTTAATAAAAGCAAATGGAACTTTTCAGTTTTGGGAATTACTTCTTCGGTGAAAAAGATTATGAAAGATGTGCTTTTTTTAATGGTGTCAAGTTCGACTGGACATAGTAAAGTAGCCATAAGCATTTAGCATTTTGGCACTCGTTTAGCAAGAAGCCCTCTAGCCCATTGGTAAGATCATTGCATAAGATCGTCGAGGTCCCCGTGGATGGTGTGGCACATTTCAGCAATCGGCTTACATCCTCTTATACATATTTTGGCAATGTGTTAGCGACGTCTTAAGAATTGAATGAATCTGTGGAGATAAAGTGTATGTATGTTCATACGGTTAAGACAAGACATGGGACATGCTATAACCATGTTAGTTCCCATTAATCACAGTCTCCTATCGCAACCACTGACTTCTTAAAAGTTCTTTATTTTCTGGAGAAAAAGAACAAAAATTAATGAAAAAAAAGAGGAGGCAGGAAAAACAGCCCAGCCATATACCTACACACACTCACACACACACACACACACACATGCCGGTTCCTACATACTCTTTTTATGGAAAACTGTGTACCTTTCATTTAAGCTGACATAAAAATCGATATTTAAAAAAAAGGATAAAATTGCTGGGCAAAAAAAAAAAAAAAACACAAACACATAAAAAACGACAAGTTAAAAAAAATTACAGCTTAAAAAGCAGAAGAAGCAGCAGAATGCAGGAAAAACAGCACACTGAAAGAAAAAAAAAATATGGAGAAAGACAGAAACTGAAAATAATAATAAAAAAAAATGAAGAAAAAACCGAAACGGTCGTTATGCTTTTTTCCTCTGTTCTGAAGCTTTTTGTGTTTTTATTTATTTTTTTTTTTTTGCTGCTGCTGCCAACGTTGCTGCTGATGCTTCTGCTGCTGTAATGTCTTTTTCATTTTATTTTTCCGCTCGCAACCTTTTTGCGTCACCACCCCCCTCCCCGACCCACCCCCGTTACGCTCTTGGAGCCAAACGACGTTTCTTGCCTTAACTGAACAAAAAAAAAAAAAAAAAAAACTGAAAAAACGAAATCCAAAGAAGAAGAAAAATGTGATAAAAACTGAAAAATATTTTCCATGAGAAAATCCAAAAGAAGTGGCGAAGGCAACAACAAAACGGCTGAGGGGCACACGCCGGGCAGGGGGGGCAGCAGCGCATGGGGTGGTGGGGGTGTGTGTGGCGGGAAAAATATACTACTACAAATAAAACATGTATTTTTTATGCCATTCTCTTTTCACTTCACGTTTTCTTCGTTTTTGTAGTAATTTTTTTTTTTATTTTTATTTTAAGGAGCTGAAATGTGTAACGGCTTCATGCTGTGTGTGTGTGTGTGTGTGTGTGTAGGTGGGTGTGTGGGTGAGTTTTGGGATCAAAAAACCCTACTGAAGGAGAGCTGGAAGGGAGGGTGTGAAATTTCTATTTGTGGGTGGTCCAGCTAGCCGGACATTGCGTTTTTTAATGCCACTTTCTGTACATATGCACATGGATTTTGTATTTGGGTATTTGGGTATATAGGTAGCCACTTCCACGAGGGCTGTAACAGAACTCCCTCGTCATTATTTTACTATGTGTGTTCATGTTCCGTTTTTGGTAGTCTGTACGTTTTCCCCCCATCTCCTTTTCATAAAAGAAATCACTTTTCTAATAGTGTTTGGTTGTTTATAAGTAAGTGAACAAAAATGAGCTGCGTACAAACCTGAACAAGGTGAAAATATGCTTTTTGAATTGTCCTTTTTTGTTGCGCGACTTCTGCTCAGTAACTCTTGGTCAGTGAATCTTGTTTAGAGAATCTTGTTAAATGACTCTTGTTCAGTGACTTCTGTTGTTCAGGGACACTTGTTCAGTGACTCTTGCTCAGTGACTCTTGTTTAATGACGATAGTTAAATCAATCTTGTTAACTTCACGTTTGTTAAATTACTCTTGTTCAGTGATATTTGTTCGTCGTCGCTTTTTCTGTGACTGTGGGTGAGTGACTCTGTTTAGAAAATCTTGTTCGTTGACTTTTTTCTTTTGTTCAATGAATTTAGTTCAGTGACTCTTGTTCAATGATTCTTGTTCAGGGACTCTTGTTCAGTGACTCTTGTTTAGTGACTCTTGTTCAGTGACTCTTGTTCAATGGTTCTTGTTAAGTGACTCTTGCTCAGTGACTCTTGTTCAGTGACTCTTGTTCAGTGACTCTTGTTCAGTGACTCTTGTTCAGTGACTCTTGTTCAGTGACTCTTGTTTAGTGACTCTTGTTCAGTGACTCTTGTTCAGTGACTCTTGTTCAGTGACTCTTGTTCAGTGACTCTTGTTAAGTGACTCTTGTTCAGTGACTCTTGTTCAGTGACTCTTGTTCAGTGACTCTTGTTCAGTGACTCTTGTTCAGTGACTCTTGTTCAGTGACTCTTGTTCAGTGACTCTTATTTAGTGACTTCAGTGACTCTTATTTAGTGACTCTTGTTCAGTGACTCTTGTTCAGTGACTCTTATTCAGTGACTCTTGTTCGCTGACTCTAGTTCAGGTACTCTTTTCCAGTGACTTTCGTGCATTCATTCTACACTAAGTAATTAACGACATTTCAAAACAAAGCCCAAGCGAAATCCTTTTTGAACGATTTCAAAATGCCTTTTGGCTGCATTCTTTACTGTGACTGTGCGTTTACTTTTACTGTAACTTCGGTACGCAGACGATATCGTGCTATTATCAGACAATAAAGACATGATGCAACGAATGATTTACAAGCTCGAACAATATGTCACAAATTGGAATCTGGAAGTCAAAAATAATGGTATTTAGGAAAGGTGGTCGGTTGTCCTAAAGCGAGAAATAGACTTACAACTCGGAACGAATAACCATTGTATCAGAGTTCACCCATCTGGGAGAGGTTTTCACACAAACCATATCGTTTACAAAACATTGAAAAATAGTCTGTGCAAACAAAAAGTACCCATAAGCTTAAAATGGAAATTATTCCTTGAGGTGTGGCGTTCCATTCAATCTTATGCAGCCAAAATATGGGGTTCACAGCATTCTGAACAAACTGCAGCCTTACTTCGTTACTCCAAAGGTACGCAATAGCCATCGAACTTGGCTTGGAAGACAACCACTATTTCACACTCATGAGTCATGAGTTATGAGACAAGAGTCATGACACACTTCAACTACATATGCAAAAACATTATTTAGGGTACCAACTTTTGAAGCTTAAAACATGATTGCACAATCGAATCGTTTCCATTCCCGCCAATAGAAATTTCTTTTCATAAAGCTATGCTTATCGAATCCAACCCTTTCTCAAACTTAAACGGTTCATTCGTAGTTTCTGAAACAACGATTAAACTTACATGCCTGTTAATAAAATATGCAAATGCAAGACACCGTTGCCAAAACACTCCATCCGCAACGTCGCGCGGGCAGCCTGAATATAAATATTTTTTTCTTTTACACCATTGGTCTAAGTGGCTGGCGTCGTTTCCAAGTTATTACGTCTCAAAATAAAATGCAGTTTTGTTTTTTATTTCAAATGAAAATTTCTTTGAAATAGTTTTCAAAAAAATGAATTTTATAGAATTTAATAGACATTTTCCAAATTTAGGGAAAGTTTGAAGTGTGATATTGAGAGTATTGCTATGAAATTCTCTTACGTCGAGTACGCGTTGTAGATCGATAACGGTGCGCCTTAGACCCATGGTGTAAAAGAAAAATTTTTTCTGTTGATAACAGCTATCATGTATTAAAGTTCTGACGAAAAGTTTCTGGACACCCTGTATACCATCCAAAGGAACTTTTTTTGGGCAAAGCGATTAAAATTGCTAATAGAAGGACACGATTTTGATTGGCAATGGGAAAATGCAACCAAAGAATCATAGAGTTTCGGGAGTAATGAATTGGTAAGCCGACTAAAAACCAGGGTTCGTGTATATCACTCATTTAAATATTTTTGATCAAAAAGTCAAACATTAAAAACTACAAATATATATTGTGAGTGATGAAAAATATTGTGAACAGTGTTCTAAGAAATATACGAGTACAACACAAAAGCATCACATGTATATCACAAGTGATTGATAACTATCACTAACATTTTCAACACGGGTGATTCAAAGATTTTTAAATCAAACTGAACTTAGACATAAAAAATATAGTTCTCTATCATTTTGTGCTTGTTACTAATAAGTTAATGGTTAAAAGGCACAGTAAGGGAATTCAACATCAACACGGTGGCATTGCCAACTGACGATCCTGTATAGGTTTCAGGCATTATATGCGATGAAAAATGTCATATGTAAAATACGGAAAATATAAAGCGCCAGTTAAAACTGGTTCAGAGGAAGGATGTTTAAGAAATGGACGCTTCTGACGTGAAGCTGGCCCCAAAGAAGACAAATATCCCCGCGACGTCGCTACATTTAAAATGAGAAAAAGCGATTATTTAAGACTAAAGCAAGTTTGGTTTCCTCATTATCATTGCCTTTTCGTATCTTCGACAACGAAAGCACCCAAGGACGGATGCAAATAATCGCAAATTTAATTCGATAAATATTGCAATTCAAATTGATATAACGAGAGATTTAATAGCAGAGTGGTATGCTCAAAAACGGACATTGCAACATGGAATGATCGCAGTATTATGGGACTCAATATTCAATTCTTGGATGATGAAATTTTCGTGCATACCATTGGTTTATGAACGCCGCACAGTTCAATATCTAAAGGAAGAGGTGCTTAAGTGCTTGAGAAAATTTCGTCTAGGTCTTAAACAGATATCAAGTGGCCGGGTGGCTCAGCGGCTAGTGTGCGCGACCGCTGTGCATGAGGTCGTGAGTTCGATCCCGCCTCGGAACATCTAATGAAAAGTTTTTTTCTTTGAATAAATCTTTACACCCGGCCACACCCCTTTGCTGTTGGCGCCAGCATTGCAGTAATTAGCCATGAAAAGCTTCTCAAAACTGCCGTTCGGATTCGGCGTTATACTGTAGGTCCCTTTCTCTTGTGCTAAAATCAGAAGCGCACAAGCCAAGAGATTGAGAGAGGGCTGTGTCATCTTGACAAGCTAATTTTTACTTAAACAGATATGTTTGATGACAACCGATAACTCTTACTCTTACAAAAGTATGAAGCTGCTGGAATGTAACAGGAAAATGACTGCAATAATTTTGAAGAAATTATATATATTTTTTTAAAAGGACTCATACTTATTATTTAACATAACACTTCGTTTTCAGTGGACAAAACTGTTGTTGTTATAATGCATGAAACTTATTCCCATTTTACTTTTATTTGTCTAGGTACAGTTTGATTTAAAAATATTTGAATCACTAATTTTTACGGAACTATCTGTGGGCTTTGATTTTGAGTTGAGTTACTTGCGAAACACCCCTCGTTTACTTGTACATCTACATCATTTATATACTTTGAGACATCCTTTTTTTTTTGCACATTTCTCCCTCTTTTGTGCAATTTATTCTGCGCTCTTATGTCGCTGCCTTTTTTTGTTTAGCTTTCTTTTAGCATTTCTTACCATTTTTCGTTTTGGAAAAAAGTGAAACGAAATAAGTTTCGTATTCTCAAGCTTCCTTTTGATACCCTGGCAAAACAAAAGGGTATATTGATACTGATCGAAAGTTTGCCAGGCATAACTAAATGGAATTTTCGAATATAAATAAGCGGGGATCATTTTTCTAGTATGTTGGTTAGTAATAATAATATAAACTGCTAATTTAAATAAATAAATACTCAGAGATCAATAAGCTTTCTTGAAAAGTTAGTTCAGATATTCCATCTGTTTTGTAGATAAACTAAATTTTAATTGGTCAAGGATTGATTATAATTCAATAATTAACAATGGTAGCTTAGACAGAACTGTTTCGAAGGCCTCCCAGCCACTTCTCATCAGTAAGCTTCAATGCTGTCGGCCAACAGCCACTTTGACTAAAATCAAAATAGGTCGCTAAAACACACATACATGTAAATTGTAATATATTTATATAGTCTTACTAAATTCTAAGCATATATTGGTGATGCCGCAAGGAAAGTGTAGTACCAAGATTTGGATAATTAAACTTAAAAGCAGCAGATTTCGTGGTACATGTGTCGCGCTCGAGGGAAAATTCTAGAGAGGGAACTTAAAGTCAAAGGGAAGTTACGGATCACCAGCGTGAAGTAACGTTACATGGCCCTTAGCAATAAGAATCGTCTGCTATCATTAGGACTGGTTCGCCGTCGGAGCCTTGGTTCACTACAATATGATCACACTTAGGTGGTATCATCTCTTAGATCCATTAGGTTTTACCATACATAATCCGTTCCAAAAACGCGCGTACTCTTTATATGTGGTTTTAAACCAGTTTATAAGATATATTTCGAGATACTTCACTTCTGTTGATGATTTTTTGTTGTAAAATGTTTCGGTGTCCTTTTTTCCCCCTCTCAATTTAAAATGTCCATCGCATACTCCTGGACATGAAACAGAGCAAGCAAAGTTAACTTTTTTTTTCCTTTCCCCATGTTATTAGTACTAAAAACAAGAATGCGTTTTACACGTACTCACAAAAAAAAGCAAAACACAACTACGATAAAAAAAAGGGTAACAAAAGTGTAGGGGGAATTCTTAAAATTTATAGCTTTGCTTTGGAAGGGTTGGGTTTGAGGGTAAAACTTAAGTAGAGAAGTGAGTGTGTATGTAAGTACATACATAAGAGTGGATCTTAAAAAGGACATGGTGGAGCCAGTAATTCTAATACTATTAGTTTTTACTATGTAATCCCTAAAACATTTGAAATTCAAAACGCAACTACAACTCACATTGCATAACAATTTTTGTATATCTCTTTTAATTTAAAATTTGTATGCTATAATTTCGGTAGCCTATTGTGTATGTATAGTATTTTGCTTTCCTATATACCTACCTATACATACCAACATACATATATACTCGTACACATGTATTTATGTAATAAGAGAAAATAAAGCTCTAGCCAAAATGCTGGAAAAAAATTGTCTGAAAATATGAAAACGTAGAGAAGCAAACGGAAAAAAAAATCAAAATAATAAAAAGAAAATGAGGACGAACATTTTATGATGCTAGCAGCCTGAAAAACTTCCCTCCACTTGCCTACCCTCGTCACCTCCTTTACCCCACCGCACATCACATCCTCACCAAGCTCAGCTCTCTCCATTTGCAGGCAGTTCTTTGTTACATCGCTACTTTTTGGTTGCTTGGAGAAAATATATCCTAACTGAAATTGGTGGGAGGTTTTCCATTTGACCAATGCACTCATATTGGGAATTCCTTGAGTAAAGTCTATGTGAAACTATCTTAGGTTTAAGGAAGTAAACAAACATACACATTTCTATGCACTTTCTATGTAAATTTACATTAGAAATTTTAATTTTAACAATCGTGTCAGCAACCATTGCTATCATAGTTTTGAACATTTCAACAAAAGCCAACGCTAAAAGTCTGCTATTTGAAAATTTTGTTAAGGTGGTCTAAATTATGACATAAAAATATGGGAAGTTAACTTCGGCTCGGCCGAATTTTTGTATACCCTTGCAGTTTGTTTTTCTAAATAAGACTACTTTTCGCTCCTAACTTTTCTATGGGAGCTATACTATATAGATGTCCGATTTCAAGCAAACTTAGTGCGATCATGGAAAAGCATAACAAACTGTTAATTACGAAATTTGGAGGCGATCCCGATTAAAACTAAAAAGTTTTTCTCACTATATGCTATAGTCATCCGATTTTGATAAAACTTTGTAGAAATGTGTTTAAGTATATAAAATAAGAATATGCCAATAAAAAGGACTTTTCAAATTTTGAGAATGTGTAAAAGTATATAAATTATTGTGTTAATGATAAGGACGTTTTCATTAAAAACAAAAAAGTTTTTCTGACTAGAACTAGTTTTTCGACCGATCGTTCCTATGGCAGCTATATGCTATTGTCATCCGATTTCGACCAAACTTAGTGAAATCATGGTAAAGGATAGTAAACTAAGAAATACGTACTTTGGAGGCATTTCCATTAAAAACAAAAAAGTTTTTCTTACTAAAACTAGTTTTTCGATCGATCGTTCCTATTACAGCTATATGCTATAGTCATCCGATCCGGCCGGTTCCAACAAATGTGCAGCGTATTTGTACCAAAAGACTTCGTGCAAAGTTTGGTGAGGATAGCTTTAAAACTGACGGAGGAGATAGCATAGAAACAGACAGACGGACGGACCGACAAGGCTAAATGAACTCAGCTCGTCATGCCGATCAAGAATATATATTCTTTATGTGGTCGGAGATGCTTCCTTCAATGCGTTAAAAGCATCCGCACAATTTTATAATACCCTCTGCAAGGGTATAAAAACTCCAATTCGTTTGAGAAACTTAAATCGATTGCTCAATGCCAAGTGAATTTAATTCGAGAGAAAACTACGACGAGATCTAGTAACCTCAGATTGTCTTGTTACTTAAGGCCCCGACGGACTGGCGACGTAAGTAATTCAGCTTACGCCACCACATATTGCGTCAACGTGGAACGTATGCCGAGTGTGACCAAAACTAACAAACAAAATTACGCCGCTGCACAGCGTTGTTCTGGTTCATGGCATTTTTAAATTAGCTGGTGGAGGGTCACACTGTTCAATCAGGTGTGCTTGGCTTTGATGACAAGTGACTTACGCTTGTGCTTCTGCCATTATAGCAATAGCTCTCCCGCAAAGCCTTAAATACTTTTTAACTCCAGCGGGAGAAAATGTAAAGTGGAAGAAAATCGTTTCACCAGGGTTCGCCTAGTTCTGCGCTTATATTAATGTCCAAAAACACTTCCATTTTTGGTCACGAGCGGAGGGCTTTATCTTGGAACCAGCAATACGTCTTCTACCAACGTAACCACTTAATGAAGTGCTTCGAAAGAGCCATAAGAAAAAGTAGCAGATGAAAAAATATGATTTGACTTTTATTCCGCTTTAAATGCGTACGACGGTCAAGTGCGTTATCAAGGAAATACCCATGTTCGATACTCAGTACTCGATACTTAGTTCTCGATGCTCAGTACTCCAAACTTAGTGCTGGATACTTAGTACTCGATTCTCAGACCGCGATACTTAGCACTCAAAACTCAGTACTAGATAATCGACACTCAAAACTTAATACTTCGAACTCAACAAGAGGTACTCTTTACTCAGTACTCCATACTTAGTATTCGACTCTCAGACCGCGATACTCGCCAGCGTTACGAATGATGCTCGAATCTAATTTTAATCCCTCTGAAATCTTGAAGTGAGAATGTTGTTTTCCGAACTAAGTCAGCTTTCAAGATTTCAACAAACTCAAAAGTTCAGAATTTCCAAGTCTGTGCACAACCATTTTCATTTCAAGTTAGACAGGCTCGATGATGAAATTAGTATAAGGTGGTCCCGTCCGTAAAATCTCTCCCTTATTGTAAGTTGACAGAGATTGTGAGCCTACTAGTTTCATGTGAGTGAGTGAAACGACCACATTTACTGTGTTTAACCCTTAGACTGGCAGTGGGGTACACTTGCAGCCTACTGTAGCAACTAGAGGTGCTACTCAAATTGTGAGCAACAATGAGTACCCAAGAATATGACTCCATTTTTTGAGTACTCAAACTTACTTGAATTTTCTATTCTGTTCGATAAAAGATGTGAACACAATCTGTCTGACTGCCAAGGCAGCCAGCACAAATTCTTTTTAATATCTGTCATATTAATTTGAGAATGTAATAACTTACTTGAATGAATTGTTTTTCGCATTCGGTCACATTGAATGTGAATTTTTGAATACCCAAAACAACTGAGTATGAATGAAAATAACAAACGAATTTAATGAATCTGTGAAAAGCCAAAAACTTAGTGTACTCAGATCACTCAGTAAAAGTAACTAAAAGTAAAGGCATCTTTAGAAAAGCCAAAAAATAATGTTTTTATAGGGAAAGGCTGCAAATAATAGTCAAATTTGTTTACTAAAATAACTGGTGAAGAAAATTTTCCTAAAACCTCTGTTAATTACAAAATAGCCCTATTTTTATTTCCACCAACAAATGAAAAACAAAAAATAGTATCCACTTAGAAGCTGGGTTAATGCTTTCTAGACAGCCATGGCAACAATTCCGAAATTAGGCTATGGATCCAGGTCCCAACGGCGTTGCCACTTCTCGACACTCTGCTGCCTCGCTTCCTGCCGCTGGGTACTATAGTTAGGTTGATTTGAGCCACTCAACCGTGAAGCCCTGTACCTCTCATTTGCTTCTGTGGCCAGCTCACTAAGTAAGATCATCTCGGCAATGACCAACGCAGCATCTGCCGACACCGTACGGTATTTGCAGAAGAAACCCTGAGCGCACTTAGACGGTACACCCCACATACGCCTTTTATGTAGGTAGAGAACTTTATGGAATGATGCCAGATTGGCGCCGCATATAAAATAGTGACTCTCGTAACACTCGCATAAAGGCCGTCTTCTCCCCTGTTTTGGTCCGCGCGTGTTCAGCATGATTCTAGATTAAGCGCTGCTTTATTTTGCTGCCTTCTCTCAAACAAATGTTCTCAGAACCATAACCTGGTATCCAGCATTACTTTAAGGTATTTAATGGCTCTTTTGGATTTGATAGCCGTGCCATTAACTCTGACCCAAGCTGATTCGACCTTCACCGCCTCTGCCTTTTGCGCCGCTAGCTTGAATACTTGAGTAATACTCGCACGACAATATGGTATATGCAAAAGGTCATTTTCTTTTCTTCTCACGTAAGGGTTAAGGCAACAGCCTGCCTGCCAAGTAAGGGACTAATCGAGAGAGCAGCTCTCATGACGGGACCACCTTATACTTATTACATCAAGGTCCACTCAATCTTGGCTTGCATTTTCATTCAATGCGCTGTACTAGAAAATCGAAACTGACCAGGTCAGTTCGGATCATCTAACCAATGCGCCAGCCCTAGTAATTTATTTTTGACATTCACAAGTTATTCCGCCATAGAAAAATTACTAAATAATGTTCTCCTCCTCCTGTGCATAACAATTCCAGGACACCTAATTGAGCATCCCGCCGCCCAAGCCGTCATGTTGCCGCAACAGTATTGCCTGCGCTGGAAGTACCATCACAGCAATCTACAGACCATGTTTTCGCAGCTGTTGGATCGTGGCTGTTTCTGTGATGTGACCTTGGCCTGTGAGGGTCAGCTGATACGGGCACATCGTGTGGTGCTTTGCGCCTGCAGCACTTTCTTCGATTCGGTGTTGTCCAACTATGCCAACGAAAGGGATCCCATAATTATAATGAAGGATGTGACCTTTGCCGAGGTCAAGTGTCTCATTGAGTTTATGTACAAGGGAGAAATTAATGTGGAGCATGTAAGTGTGATGCCTGGGTGTGGGAATGGGAGTTTGACTTCAACTGTGTTTCTCTCTTTGTTCAGGCCAGTCTACCCTCCCTGCTAAAGACAGCTGATGATCTCAAAATCAAGGGCTTGGCCGAGGTGACTTGGCGCGATGATGAGGATGGTCCACCCATGCCCATGCCAGCAGCTGAATTCCATTCGCCAGCACGCAGTCTGGCCGAAAGCTATGTCCAACAGCAGCAGACAGCCCAGCTTCAAGCTAGCACCGTCAGCATAGAAAGGGAACGCTCACCGCCCTTGGATTTGGGTTTAAGTAGCTCAGCCAATCGCTTGCCCAGTTTGACACCGCTAGCGAGTGCCGGGGGCACAAGTGGACTGGAGACGACAACAGCGGCTGTGGAACACTACATGGGTCCCAAACGCAAACGTGGACGTCCGCCGCTGGATGATGCTTATGATGTGTTTAATGTGTAAGATTTTATATGCTGGATGTTTTAGTAGCCAAGAATACCCAGCTTCTTCATGAGGCAGCAGCAGTTTTTCATCCTTCTTTCTTTTCTAGACGCAAATTGGCCCAATACGCTGCTCACCTGGAGCCCGCACAGCGCGCCTACTTGGAGTCCACTCGTCATTTGGTTGATGAACCTCATTTGGCCGCACATTCCGCGTCGCTGGCTTCGCCACCCGCCGCCTGTCCGCCCAAGCAGCGACAGCAGCGTTCACGTCAGGAGCAGGAATCAAGCAGCACTGCAGATTGGTATTCGCCGGGCAACAAGCGCGAGTCATGTAGTCCACCCCTTAATCAGGAGCGGGAAGAGATCAAGGCCATTACCAAGCAAGAGTTGGAAGTGAGTGATGAGCCGGTTGCTGATGTGTCCGCTGAGTCTTTACCCTTGTGCACACCTAACCGAAAGTTGGAAAAGATCAGCGAGCGACGTGAACGACATGGCAAGCTGCGTCATGCTCGTCGCGAAAAGTCCAACGAGAAGCGTTCAGAGGAAGATCCAGAGCCCGAGCAGGAAACCACCACCTTGCCACAGCCCGTGGAAGAGATAGAGAACGAGCACTTGGTAGCCAATCGATCAGAGTCGCCGCCGTCCACACGAAACAGTAGTTTTGGCTGCAAGTATGAAGCCAGAGCGGCGGGTGGCGGAGGTGGCGGAGGAGGTTACATGATCAATGAGCACGGCCTGCTGATGGCTCATGACTTTGCTCCCGCTGCTGTGGCAGCAGCGGCTGCTGCCGCTGCGGTGGCCAGTGCTGCCACCAATGGACAAAGTGACCAGACGGCTGACTATGCGGACATCAAGCTGGAGGATTACGATGCGGCCGAAGCTGCGTTTGACCAATGAGGAGCTGTCACAGTGGCAGGATGTCATCAAAATGGATGATTATTTGGCCAAGGGAAGACGTCCGCAGTTCTGGGAGGAACCGTTCACCAAGCGCGTAAGTGTTGACAGTATGGCCAGATAATTTTGTTGCTTACCTCTTTCCTGGTTTGTAGGTGCTGGATGCCATTAAGAACAAAAGACTTGAAATGAAAAAGGCCGCCCGCATTTTGGGTGTGTCCTATGGCACACTGTATGGACGCTATCGCGAGGTCTATGGCTGTCTCAAGCATCCATACAGGTAAGGAACACGAGTGCAAGAAAGGTTAAGCTACTTAAGCCGGAATTTGCAGGATATAGCAAGCTATATGAAGGTTTTTTCGAAAATCTCTGCAAGGTAGAAAAGTGGAGTAGCTCTTCGCTATAAACAGAAGCTTATTGCAAAGCCTAATAATGTTTTTACGAAGCTCTTAAGAAAGTTCTTGCTTGTAGAAAAGAGACGTAAAAAGGCAAGCTATTCTCACAAACGAAAGGTTTTAACACATATTTTGTACATCTTTTTAAAAATCTTTTTTCTTAGATTTACACGACCAAGCAAGAGCTTTTTGAAAAACTTAATCGTGTTACTTCAGTCTTAGAAGTGTTTTACACGGTGAAACGAGCTTTATGAAGTTTTTGTGAAAGCTTTCGTTTGTAGAAAATAGAGACCTGCACGAGTGATTTTTTGATGCGAGCGAAGCAACACGTATTACGAAGATCAAGTGCCTTATCAATAAAATTTGTTCAATAAACCTGTGCAAAAATTCTATTGTTTTTGTTATAACAAAAGTTCAAACTAACTCGAACTCAGCATAGAGTCGTTATACAAATTGGACGTAATGCACTTAAAAACAATACTGACAATGTTAATAGTATAAGTGAAAACGATCGAAAACGTGAACAGCCATGCAATGGCACAAAACCTTACAAACAACTACTACGCTGTGCTGGACACAGACGATCAACGAACGCAACGAAACAGTTATATACGGGGGTGTCCTGGAAATCTCTAGAGATTTAGGCTTCGGTTGGTTTTGCAAATCGCTAGTGAAATCCGTCGGTGTCCCAGAACTTCGAGAGATTTCGTTCAGTTCGAAAGTCAAGTCCGAAAGTCGAGTTCAAAAGGAGTGTGCATAGGATTATGGTCCTACTACAAAATCAGTGCTGATATATTGCGTGGGTTCGTGAATTCGCTATTGATTGGTTAATGTATTGGCTGGTTTGTGTATAGGTTGGTTTGCCAAAATCTCCCAACAAAATACGATAGCTTTGAAACCAACCGAAAGAGATTTCTAGGACACCGAGGATTGGTTTTGGGTTGGAATTTGGTTGGAAGAGATTTCTGGGACACCGCCGATAAAAATTTGAGAGTCAAGTGTTTATCAGCAACTTGACGAAACAGAGAGTTCGACTCATAGCTCCTCAATAACAACACCAACAACATCTTCAGTTACCGTAACTGATAACAACGATACCAGCGAATCTCAACTAAAAAAATTAGGTTAAAGTTAACTTCGGCTCGGCCGAAGTTTTGTACACCCCTGCAGTTTGTTTTTCTAACTAAGACCACTTTACGGACCTTACTTTTCTATGAGAGCTATACTATATAGATGTCCGACTTCTACCAAACTTAGTGCAATCATGGAAAAGCATTAAAAATTGTTAATGACGAAGTTTGGAGGCGATCCCAGTTAAAACAAAAAAGTTTTTCTCACTAGAATTTCTTTTTCGGCCGATTATTCCTACTGCAGCTTTATGCTATAGTCATCCAATTTTGAAAAAAACTTTGTAGAATTGCAAAAAAGTATAACAAATAAATATATGCCAACGTAAGGGACGTTTTCATTAAAAACAAAACAGTTTTTCTCACAAAAACTAGTTTTTCGACCGATCGTTCCTATGGCAGCTATGTGATATAGTCATCCGATTTTGACCAAACCTTGTAGAATTTTGTTGGGAGCATATAAAACAAATACAAGCCAATTTTGAGGACATTTCCATTGAAAGGAAAAAAGTTTTTTTAACTAAGACTACTTTTTTAACCTTACTTTTCTAAGACAGCTATACTATATAGATGTCCGATTTGGACTGAATTTGGTGGAATCATGGAAAGGCATAGTAAACTAAGAGTTACGAAGTTTGGAGGCGTTTCAATTGAAAAAAAAAGTTTTTCTCACTAAAACTAGTTTTTCGACCGATCGTTCCTATGACAGCTATATGCTATAGTCATCCGATCCGGCCGGTTCCGACATATGTGCAGCGTGTTTATACCAAAAGACTTCGTGCAAAGTTTGGTGAGAATAGCTTTAAAACTGACGGAAGAGACAGCATAGAAACAGACGGACAGGGCTAAATGAACTCAGCTTGTCGTGCTGATCAAGAATATATATACTTTATGTGGTCAAAGATGCTTCCTTCTATGCGTTACAAACATCCGGACAATTTTATAATACCCTCTGCAAGGGTATACAAATGCAAGCTACTCTGCTTGATTCAGGAAGCTTTTCAAAAAGCTCTTGCTTATGTAACAAAGTTGTAAGGGGGGAAGATGCACTACTACACCCCTTATCTACAAACCATAGCTTTTATAGCTCCATAAAGTTGCTTAAAGAACTCTAGTTTTTGATTTGGCAAAATGAAGCAAAAGCTTTTTGAAACCTTCATTAGGGTTTACTTCATCGAGTAAATTCAACGACATATACGCTTCTTGCAGCTGATCATGGTAGAAAAGGGGTGTAGAGTGGCAAGCTACATGACTACAAATCTTTGCTTCAACATGTTAGTCCTGACCAAAGTTTTAAAAAGCTCTTGCTTGTAGGCAAGTGGCGAAAAGGGGTGGGCTAAACCATTGCAACTCTAAACTACATAGAAAAGGTTTTGGAAAAAGTTGTTTAAAAAGCATGTGCTTTTGGATTTACTCGATGAAGCAAGAGCTTTTTAAACACTTTCTAAATATGACTTAGACTGGATTTACTCGGTTAAAGAAATTTCATAAAGTTCTTGAAAAAGCTTTTGTTTGTAGGAGAGAGGTGTAGTGGTGGCGCTTGCCCCTCTACACCTCTATCCTACAAGCAAGAGCTTTTTGCAAAACTTCATGAAGTTTGCTGCACCAGTCCTACACGGGTCTCACACGGTGGAGCAAACTTCATGAAGTTTTTGAAAAAGCTCTCGCTTGTTGGAAAGAGGTGTAGTGGTGTCGCTTGCCCCTCTTCACCTCTTTCCCACAAGCAAGAGCTTTTTCAAGAAATTTATGATGTTTGCTCCTACGTGTAAAACCCGTGTTAGACTAGATTTACACGGTGAAGGAAACTTCATGCAGCTTTTGAAAAGCTTTCGTTTGTAGAAGAGAGGTGTAGTGGTGTCGCTTGCCCCTCTAAACATCTTTCTTACAAACGAAAGTTTTTCAAAAACTTCATGAAGTTCTTGAAAAAGCTCTTGCTTTTAGGAAAGAGGTGTAGAGGGGAAAGCGACACCACTACACCTTTCTCCTAAAACCGAAAGTTTTTCAAAAGATTCATGGAGTTTTTGAAAAAGCTTTCGTTTCGTGGAAAGATGTGTAGTAGAGTCACTTGCCCCTCTATAGCTCTTTACTATAAACGAAAGTTTTTCACAAACTCCAGGAAGGCTTTACACGGTGGAGCAAACTTCATGAAGTTTTTGAAAAAGCTTTCGTTTGTAGAAAAGAGGTGTAGTGGAGTCGCTTGTCCCTCTACATAGAGATAGAGGTATAGAGGGGCAAGAGAGACCACTACTCCTCTTTCCTACAAACGAAAGATTTTTCAAAAACTTCACGAAAGCTTACGTTTGTAAGAAAGGGGTATAGTGGAGTCGCTTGCCACTCTACACTTCTTCCCTACAAGCAAGAGCTTTTTGCAAAACTTCATGAAGTTTCCTTTTCTATGTAAAGCCAGTCTAAGTTGCCTTTAATCCGGACCTACACGATAAAGCAATCTTTAAAACATTTTCAAAATAGCTTTAGTTAGTAGTAGTAGTAAACACCTTTCAACTACAAAGCCTTCACAAAATTGGCTTCATCGTCTAACTCCCCACTCAGAAAAGTGACTAATCAATAACAAATGCTTGATGCGGCTTTCGCAGCGCAGACTACACAGATTCATTCTATAAACTAACCTAAATTATGCTCCTCTCTTTCGCTTTAGCGGTACCGCCTTTCGCAATTCTGCCTCCGCCTCCTCAGCGGCCAATCAATTGGCCGTACAGCCGCGTTTTGATCTAAGCTTTCGCAATGGCAGCGTTCTGCCCGCTCAGCTGGGTAAGCTTTGGCTCTGAAAAGTAAGTGTCACCCCATAGTCAACTTCACCCTCTCTTTCTTTCTCGTTTCCAGAACTGGGCAAACTGAAGAAGGATTTGAGTGAGCTCTGGACACGGCCACAGATTTGAAAACCAGCTAAAAGTTTGCACAACAAAAATCTCAAGCGTCGCCACAGATTGATCTAAGACAAAAAGACAGACAGCCGCTTGCCTGAGGCTAGAGTTTAAGACAACGTTTCCTCCAAACAACATATATTTTTTTTTGTGTTAAACTAAGTACATTATTACCTACTACTTACTTAATAACTACACATACATAAAGTTAGTTAATTAAACATTAAAACAAAAAAACGAAAATTATAAACTAATATTACACACATTCTACCGTATTAGAACCGTATTCAGCTAGCATTCAATGTGGAACGAACACATTCATCACACATCTTTTTTGGTAGTCAAATTTAAATACAATTTAATGAACAAAACTAGTTAATCGATGAATTTTTTGATAAGCTAAAATGAAAATAAAATATATATATGTATTACATACAAAAACCACATAATAAAAAGGTAACTATAGATAAATACGAGAACAACAATTCGATTCTGGGAGGAAAAATGAAGGCGCTTAAATAGAAATGAGTACAAAAACGGGAAAACTTTTTCCTTCTTAGCTTACATACAGAATTTCAGCACGATCGGATGATAAATGGTTTGGGAATTATAATAATTAGTTCACAAACTTGGGACAGGAAACTTTTTTCAAAATTCCGAAAGGGACAATAACTCAACTCAATGGGCTAACAGAAGCCAAGCAGCTCAACTCGATACTCTCTTGAAAGAGAAACTACGAGAAAAGAACGAAGAGGTCATGACGCCTGCACGAAGACTTTCGATAGGGAAGGGGTACGCAACTGATAGCTTCATCTTGTCTGAGTACAGCTGTATCCCTAACCCCTAGGCGGGCAATAAACAGTAATCATTGGAAATTCAAACTGCTAAAGTTTGAAATCGTGCTTTCTTGATCCAAGTTTAAAATTCTCTATTTATTCAATTAAAAGTATTCAACAATTATCTGGTTAAGACAAAACAAAACTGCACTCATCGATATGGCTTATAGAGATTTTTTATAACACAGTCCCCCATTTTAACAGAAGAAGCTTCCACTTAATTGAATCATTGTCATTGTCACAAGTTATTTCAACACAAAACAATTTCAACACACGTCAATTCAACACAACACAAACTTAACACTAGGAACTTTAACATCTTACAATTTTAACATAGTTCAAGTTTTACAAAACCAATTTTAACACAACTTTCTTTAATCATTCGTCCATTCAACACACAACAACTTCAACTCGAACAAATTGCTTAAGAGCAGGGATTAATACCGAATACCGTTTACCATTATTGTTGAAACCGATAGAGCCGGATCGAAACCGAAACGTTGATACCGGAACTGTTTCGGTTTTGTTTTTAATTTTGTAGATTAAGTTTCGTCAGATGTTTGTTGCGCAAAGAAGGAATCGTCGTTCTTTTCTTTGTTAGTCGAGTACTCTTATCGCCATTTTAGTAAAGTATCCCTTACTAATATACCTTAACATGTACATACTTACGTACATACCAGAGATCTGCACGAGTGCATCGCAACTGCAAGTGCACTGCATAAGTACTTGATATTTTCGCACTCGGATATCCCGACTACTTCAACAAAATGTATACAGTAGTATTTCTACTCGCGGCATATCTGCGTCTCGCACTTAAGTGCCGAAAACACTCGCGCCACTCGCGTAGCGTATTGGAAATACTCATACAAACAGGGAACCGTAAAAGCCTTCATCGGAAATGATATCACTGAGAAGAGGAAAGATTGGCGGCATATAAAGAAGAGGCCAAAAGAAGCCTCAAGGGTATATATTTTCGTGTTCTTCTTGATGGGACATTAAAGTTCACACACCCAAGTAGGTACTCTGCGTCAATGTTACCCTGTATAAGCTTGTGCAGAAACATTATACCCAACATGGTACGTCTATGTTCAAGACTCGGTAAGTCTAAAAGCATTAGTCTGAATAAATAAGGGGGAAGCCTCAATTGTGGGTCCCAACTCAAGTTGCGAAGGGCAAACAAAAGGAACTGCTTCTGGACGAATTCAATGCGCTTACAGAGGGTTAATGATTGGGGGTTCCAAATACAAGACCCAAATTCTAAGATAGGCCTCACTAGGGATGTATATAACAGCTTAGTCGTGTAGGGATCATTAAACTCTTTTGACCAGCGCTTAATAAAACCTAGCAAGCCCATGGCTTTATTCACAGAGAGTTCAATGTGAGTGCCAAAATGTAATTTATGATCAAGGGTAATACACAGATCATGAGAAGATTCAACCTGTACAAGCTAATAAGAATTCAATAAATATTTAATCAAAAAGGGGGTTCTACGATAAAACGTCATAGACTTACACTTGTCCCGGTTTAGGTGCAACAAATTGTTAGAGCACCATCAAATCAACCTGGAGCAAAGCAGAATCATTGGGCGAGCTATGGCTCAGAAAGATCTTAAGGTCATCTGCGTATATAAATGCACGAGAATACTTAAATACATTAGGCAGGTCGTTAATAAATAGCACGAAGAGAAGAGGTCCAAGATGGCTGCCCTGAGGAACTCCGGAGGTCACAGATACTGGATAAGAGGTGCAACTAATAAATACAACTTTCTGAGTTCTAGACTGAAGATAAGATGAGATCCAATTAAGAAGACAACGGAAATCCCAACAAACGCAATTTCAGAACCAAAAGACAATGAGAAACACTATCGAAAGCCATACTAAAATCAGTAAAAATAACATCTATTTGCTTGCCTTGAGTAAAGCCTTGAATTACTGTAAAAATAAATTCTATGACGAAGTTTTCATACCCTTTAAATTTGGACCGTTGTTCGTGGAAAAGACTTACACATGTTAATTACTCTTATACCACAAGCAATATTTTTTATATGTATCCTTCATAAATTTATTCTTATTCTTAAGTCGGATATGCCTTTCCCTACCCTGAGTAGGCAAACGTGACGCGTGCTTTAGAAACCAACGAATGCGAAGAGCAATACTCAAGTCACACTTAAGTATTGGTAGAATGTGTGTTCAAAACACCGGGTTATTTGCGTATTCCCCTTTGCTGTCTGAGTAAAATTGGTATGTAACCTGCAAAATCTGCGTGCGACCGCCCACTCAAAGACGGGAACAAGTAAATTTGACACCCGCTCAAAACTGAGACCAGTCACTGAAGTACTAGTATGATATGAGTAAGTGTATTAACTGACTTCATATTTTCAGTGGAAAATCATACCCAAGACGCATTTACAACAAGTATACTCCAGTCAAGGAAACAGGCACTCTTGCAGATCGCTGGTCAATACATAAGAAATTCAGTTGTCTTTCATCGTTTATTTGTTAAGAATTTTGTCTGAACTTTTCTGTTGCGTTTGCTTTACGCTTTACACTTATCGCAATATTGCTTAGATCGCGATATTACCATTCATAAAAAAAATCGTTGCACTGCGATAGATGTTGCGTAATACTCAAACGTGTAAACGTTTGGCGTATAACCCATGCAGAGAGTATTATAAAATTGTCCGGATGTTTGTAACGCATTGAAGGAAGCATCTCCGACCACATAAAGTATATATATTCTTGATCAGCCCGACGAACTGAGTTGATTTCGCCCTGTCCGTCTGCCTGTTTCTATCTCCTCCGTCAGTTTGAAAGCTATCTTTACCAAACTTTGCACAAAGTCTTTTGGTACATATATGCCGCACATTTGTCGAAACCGGCCGGATCGGATGACTATAGCATATATCTGTCATGGGAACGATCGGTCGAAAAACTAGTCTTAGTGAGAAAACTTTTTTTTTTCATTGAGAACGCGTCCAAACTTCATATTTCTTAGTTTACTATCCTTTCCCATGTTTTCACCAAATTTGGTCGAGATCGGCATTAGTATAGTTGTCGATAAAATAAGGTCCGAAACTAGCTTGTTTAGAAAAACAAACAATTGTAACAAACTTCAGCCGGTTAACTTTCCCTATTTTTATACCCTGCAGCGGTTCATTACCTTTCCTCTCCTCCTCCGTCTTTATGCTATCTCCTCGTCAGTTTTAAGGCTATCCTCACCAAACGCACGAGTTTCTGAAAAGTTTGTCGGAACCGGCCGGATCGGATGACTATAGCATATAGCTGCCAAAGGAACGATCGGTTGAAAAACTAGTCTTAGTGGGAAAAACTTTTTTGTTTTTAATGGAAACGCCTCGAAAGTACGTATTTCTTAGTTTACTATCCTTCCCTATAATTTCACTAAGTTTGGTCGAAATCGGATGACTATAGCATATAGCTGCCATAGGAACGATCAGTCGAAAAACTAGTTCTAAAGAGAAAAACTTTTTTGTTTTTAATGAAAACGTCCTTATTATTGGCATACACTTATTTTATATTCTTTTACACAATTCTACAAAGTTTGGTCGAAATCGGATGACTATGGCTCCCATAGGAATGATCGGTCGAAAAACTAGATCGAGTGAGGAAAACTTTTTGTTTTTTTAATGAAAACGTCTTTTTTATTGGCTTATTCTTATTTCATATACTTTAACACATTTCTACAAAGTCTTATCAAAATCGGATGACTATAGCATATAGCTGCAGTATGAATGATCGGTCGAAAAAGAAGTTCTAGTGAGAAAAACTTTTTGTTTTAAATGGGATCGCCTCCAAATTTCGTAATTAACTGTGCATTATGTTTTCCATGACATCACCAAGTTTGGTCGAAATCAGACATCTATATAGTATAGATCCCATAGAAAAGTAAGGTCCAAAAAGTAGTCTTAGTTAGAAAAACTTTTTAGTTTTCAATGGAAGCTGCAATTGTATACAAAACTTCGGCCGAGCTAAAGTTAACTTTCACCTTTTTTTAAAACTCTTTTTCAATACTAGTAAACATTTAATTTATTCGCCCTAAACTATTTCATACACAAGACACGCAGCTGCATACAAACTAATAGAAATCAAAAGATTCGCTGCACTTCCAGAGGACAAGTCTTCCTCTTGAGTTCCCTCGTCCACCTCGGTAGTCGCTTGGTCAGGTCCAACAAACGGGTGACTTCTCAGGGTCTCTTCGATCCATTGGCGATAGTAAACTACATCCGTGTAGACGCCCGGCAATTTAGGTTGTCCACACTTGATGCCCCATGACACAATACCAACCAGCTCTTCCTGGCAAACCAATGGACCACCCGAGTCGCCTTGACAGGCATCGCGCATACCTTGCTCCATATAGCCGGCACACAGCATACCCGCTAAAAGTAAACTTTGATGAATTTCGCTTTTCTTCACACAATCGTTAAAACTTATAAGGGGCACATCCACGGACATGAGTACAGGGGAGATGTAACCTGCCTCAGTGCGACCCCAGCCGGTCACCTGACACATGGTTTTTGGCTTGAAATTGTGCACCGCCAATGCAATCGTGCGGATCAAAGGGTGATCGCTGGGCACCGCATCGCTAAGGAACACCAATGCGATATCCTTATCATAGGTTTTCAGGCCAAAGCGTTCCAAAGGCATCAGACGATCGATTACGTCCATGGTGAGAGTGTGGATATTGGGATGGAAGCGATTAAGAGTGCCAGCTACCACTATGAAATCCTCACTGGGCAGAAAGCTGCCATCATATTTGTACTGACTGGAGGAGGAGAAGAGTTCAGAGAGTGGAAAATTAAGTAGCCTTTACTCACTCCATAAAACAATGGGCGGCTGTCAGCACCACATTCTCTCGTATGAGGGAACCTCCGCAAATGTGACCCACACCAAAACGCCTCAGATCCCTAAGACGAATTCGCAGTGATACCTGATGTCGGGCAAACTCCTGCTGGGCATCTGAGCCGTTGATGATGCGACCATTAAAGCCAGCGAAACGTGGTCGCAAGATCTCCGGCTCTTCGGGATCGGGTGTTGTGTCATCAGCGTTAAGTGTTAAGAGTTTTAAGAGCAGCAATAAGTGCAGCTGCAATAATACGTACATGGCGCATGGATGGGTGTCTGTTTATTTCAAAGACTACTAGGAAAGTGGCAACATTTTCTGATTTAGTTTCGGTTTGAAAGTTTAAGCTAGGAGAACTGGAGCGGACTTTTGTTTGCATAAGAAATTTAAGGTCACACTATTATAGCTCAATTCCTGAGTTTATGTTATATATTTCACGAGAAACACAAAAAAAATAGTTTACAAAGTTTTGTTTTAATGAGCGTAACAGAGCTTTTAACATGTTTTATCATGCTCAAAGGTACCTTCGAGAATTGAGCACACGATTTTTAAAATGGATTCAAAAATGATCGGCACCTGTCCCACCAGTGTTGTAGAAACCTTTCGGTATCCAGGGAGAGGCTTAGATATACCTGGTATGCCATTTCCCCATCCAAACGTCAACCTCCGCAGCCTATACAGCCCATTATAAAGATTGTACTGAAGCATTCTAAAGCCTACACAAAATGCCTCGATGAAAGAAACCTTGGAATTGCTTTTGCCTATGTTTTTTAGCTGCATTCCAAATTCCAACTTATATTTTTAAAACTCTTAAATTTCAAACCCTTTAGAAGACGATGATCTTCAATTTTTAAGACAGATTGGATATAAATCTACCTACACATATGTGAGGTAATGTACAATTTCTTCCCAAGAGTACACACAAAAAATCGGTGGGTATATTTAACCGATATCGTTGGCTTAAAATGCGCCAACCCACAAAGTCGGTAAAATGAACGAAATTTTACAGTAAGTATTGCTATAGTAAATTGATCCGAAAATATCTTTTATAAATGTGCCAGCCCACAATGTTTGTAATATATTCTGAGCTAGTGGAACCGTATATTTTGGACCTACCGATTGTCGAAAGAGAAGAAATGGACGGACCGTTTACAATGGCTGAAGTGCGTCTCGCCATTAGTCAAAACAAAGTAGTAAAAGCGCCAGGATAATACAGTGTACCTGCGAAATTCCTGCTAAATGCTTCAGATGCTTTTGTGGCTTGGTTAGCAAACGCTTTTAATGAAATCTTTAGCACCAGACGTGTCCCCAAAAGCTTTCGGAAGAACATAATTTACCCAATCTTTAAAAATGGAGACCCCGAAGAAGAATGCAATTACAGAGGCATTTCCTTTTTGAACACTCAAGTTGAACGTCAGTTATCCTAACCCGCATTAACTCGTATCTAGAGGAATACCAAATACTACTCGAAAATCCAACTGGATTTAGGAAAGGGTATTGTACGAAAGACAGCATCTTTGTGTTGACGTCAATATGTAGGGAATTCCTGAGGACGACCAAAAAACTGTACCTGTTCTTTGTTGATTTTAAAGCAGCATTTGATTCAGTAGATAGAAAAAGCCTGATTTATAAGCTAGCGTATATGAGCATCTCGACAAAGATGATACAAATATTAAAAACTTTCTATAAAAAAAATGAAACAGCAGTGTGGGACGGATTTAACCTTTGTCCCTAGTTCGAAACAAATCGTGGAGTCCAGCAGGGGTGTATTATTAGCCCTCTGTTGTTTTCCTTATTTATAAACGATATCTCCTCTGAACTCCGTGGCGGAGCGCAATTTGGCGGAAACCTCTTCAAAATCCTGATGTACCTGATGTACCATCCTCACCGAATCACCGAAGACGCTACAGGAGAAGATCAATGAAGTGACTGGAAATCAACTCGGACAAGTCCGAAATGGACGAGGGAGGCTGGCGCGAGATGAGAAATAGACACTAGGGAATGTAGGTCTGGAAACGGTAAAACTATTTAAATATCTTGGAGTGACCTTCTCTTCAAACATGTCGTTCAAAAAGTACATAAACTTAAAATTAAGCGAGTCCAAAAGAGCCCTGAACAGTACATGGAAAACCGTAATGAAGAAGAAAACGTAAGCGCGAGAACAAAATACAAAATGTTTCAGGCAACGGCAATAGCTATTATGTGCTATGATGCGGAAGTCTGGGGATGGTACACTCTTAAGGTTCTTTTTAAAAAAAATTTTTTACCTCCCAAATAATACCCCGACATATGCGATACATTTGGAGACTGGCCTACCTGAGATGTTCCATTACTCAATCCAAGCACATTTCAATTACAGGGTGGCTGATGAAAGCTGCTGCCATCGAAACCCTACAGTTCGAACGGAGGGAAACAATCGCTGCGGTAGCTGCAGCCATACAAAACAATCCAAATCTTTCGACAAGGAACTTATCTGCTCAAATGGGTATAAGCAGACAATCATTGTAGTCAATTATGCACAATGATTTGAACTTATTCCCATATAAAATTCAAATGGCCAACAAACTGAACCCAGCAGACTTGCCGATTCGCTTGGAATTTTGCCAGAAGATGCTTCAAATGGTGGAAGAGGACGAAAACATGTTAAACTGTCTGTTTATGTCTGACGAGGCCCATTTCGACTTAAACGGCAACATAAAAAATCAAAATTGTCGAATATTGAGTATTTCCAACCCACAGATACTCCATGAGACGGAATTGCATCCACTTCGTGTGACAGAGTGGTGTGAAGTTTCATCACGCTGAATTCCTTCCAAGTCTGTGTGGTTTCAGCAAGATTCAGCAATTTAAATTCAATTATTTTTAGATCTAATTAAACTATGTTTAATAAAATAATTGAATGAGCTTTAACATGAATAAAAGGGAAAAATGAATTCCATACAATGAAAAAAAAGTTATTTGACTTTCCTAATGGAGCAATATTCATAAGCCACCCTGTACATAAACAAAATCATGTCATATTCAGCTGACAGGTACCCGAAAATGGTAGCTTCTTTACTTATAGCGTCGTCATCGCAATGCTTCCAAAAATGGACGAAACACGAAGATAGCCCAGACCTTATGGGGCTTTATGGGGCTTTAGCGCCCCTCATAAATTTTGCATACTGCATTCACACTTCCCTTTAGTGATAACCTTTGGATACTCATGATAAATTTGAATACAAGGCAGCCTTTCTGACTTCAAAACCGGGACTTAATGGGAAAACGAAGAACCCGTGGGGGATACCGGAAAAAGTCCTTTTTCGCATCAGAGTTCCACACGGAAGAATGCTCTCGTTGCCGTTTCCAGCCCTGAGTGGCGTTCGGCATAGATATACTCTGTTTCCTACTGTTCCTATCTACTAAGCGGCATAAAATGGTCAATGACTACAACTCTGCGGCATCTGGACTATTCAGACGATATTTGCCTACTGGAATCTAGGCTAAGCGACCTGGCAAATGCCCTAGCCAACCTGGACACAGTTAAATCCGCAGGCCTTGAAGTCAACACGGCGAAAACTAAAGTGCTCAGCATCTGTTTTGTTAGGCGATGCCATACGTAGTTCTGAGCTACTCAGACGAGCGAACATGTAGAGAGTCGACACATAATTTAGATAATAAAATGGAATTGGAAAGGACATAGCACACTGCGAAAAAATGTGAATAACAGCGACAGGAAGGCAACGAAATGGAATAGACACCTTGCAGACCCGAATAATTTAAAGATATTGAACAGATGCATTTAATTACAGGTTCTTGCATCGGATGCAAGTTCACGGAACACCTACAATCCCACACGGGATTGGAAATAGAAGAAGAAGAAGTGAGGCCCTGGTTTTTGTGTGTGTTTCAGCCCAGGGGTATCTTTTCCAGCAATTTATAACATGAACCCATTCAAAATGGTTAAAGAGGGATCATGAAGATGTCCAAATATATGTAGCAGGTATAAGGAAACATTTACCACCCTATAGAGTAAACATTTTCTTGTTCAGTCTGAGTGTATGAACGCGTCGATTTCAGAGATTATACGAGATAGAACCACTCACTTTCATGTAGGTCTATCATACCCAAATGGAGTTTATTTCGGAGGTGGATAATTTCCCACCCTCTTTCTTTATAACCGCTCAAGTTTTTAGATATTAGCTTGAACCTAAAAAGCACAAGGAGCGCAGAAGAGAGGGGTACAGTATCGTTAGCTAGGACGCGCGTGCATGTCCATATAGATTCGGCTAGAAAATGAATGAAAACTCACGAAATCAAGGGTACTGGGTATTTTGAAGTGTTGTTTTATTTTAAGTTTGGTCTACAAAGATAAAGGAACTAATTGATTAAGGGAGAGCACAGCTGGTATGAGAATACATAAAGTGTTGGCTAAGATGGCCACAGCGCCATCACCCAAATCACCACTGCCCTCGCCACTGCCCTCACCACTACCCTCACCACTACCCTCACCACTACCCTCACTACTGCCCTCACCACTGCCCTGGCCGCTGCCCTCTCCGCTGCTTTCACCACTGCCTGATCCACTGGCTTCACCACTGCCATCCCCAGAGCCCTCCGTCTCCATCTGCTCCATTATCCAGTCGTAGTAGTAAGCCACCTCTGTATAAACACCCGGCAGATTGGGTAGGGCGCAATTAATGCCCCAGGATACCACACCTGCCAGCACACTCTGGCATACCAAAGGTCCACCCGAGTCTCCAGAGCAGGCATCTCGTTCCCCCTGCTCCAAATACCCCGCACATATCATGCCGGGCTTTATCAGATGGCCCAAATCACTATTTTCTATGCAATCCGTTTCACTTATCATGGGCACATCCACCGTCATCAGGAAATCCGAGGTGTAACCATCTTCGGTAACACCCCAGCCCGTCACCTGGCACACAGTGTCGGCGGGTATGGCCAGAGAAGTCAGGGCAATGGGCCGTATGGTTGGATGATTGAGGGGTACGGAATCGTTCAACTCTATTAAAGCCACATCCTTGTCGTAGGTGGACAAATCGAATACTTCCAGCTGCATCAGCAGTTGCTTGATGTCGAAGGTCAGGGTGTGGGTTTTGTCGAAGCGATCCAGATTACCCATGACCACAATTATATCCTCCTTGGGCACGAAAGTACCATTGTAGATGTACTGACTGAAAGCAGAGAGGGAATCAGTGAAAGATACTCCTCACAACAGTTTACTCACTCCACAAAGCAATGGGCCGCCGAGAGCACCCAATTGTGACGTATTAGAGAACCGCCGCACAGATGTCCCGTGCCAAAGAAGTAGCCATCGTTTAGACGTCGTCGTAGACCCACCTGGTGTCGGGTGGCCTCCTGACTGGCCAAGGTGCCATTGATAATGCGACCCGGATCCGCCTCAAAACGTGGTCGTATGCGTTGAGTATCCGCCCTAGCTATAGAGTACCCATAAGTCACAGCCTTCATATACAAATTTCACCAGAACTCACCTTCAATTAGCATCAGGCTAAGGATCATCAATTGAATATTCAGCTTCATGGCTGTGTTAACTCTTCGAGGTGGCAAAACAAACTAACCCAACTGGCCCATATCTGGGCCAGTAAATCTGGTTATACGTGCGCGCATCCTAATCTTATCAAAGAGCCAGTCGCCACATGGCCAATGTCATCGATCGACGTCGATCGGCCAATCCCACTTTGCTGTGCAACTTCACTCAAAAATTTATTTTTGATACCCCTTGTCCGGTTTTTCCCGCCCCTACGCTAATCAATGGGGCTAAGCCCAAAAAATTTGTGACGATGGGAAACTACCTGGTTACATCCTCCCGCGTTCAGTTTCCTCACAGAACTCTTCGATAAGCAATCTCTGATTTGATAACTTTCGAGTTGTTTTTCATTATGAGTGATTCAAGCGTCTTACCACATATTTTCAATTAGATTTGCTATCTTTTATATATATTTAGTTGGAAAATAGATTTTAATAAATTAGAGCAAATACGAGCACAGTGTACTGATAAATACTTAAATATTGATTGAACCATATCACTTTCCCCCACTCGAAACTAATTGGCTGCATATTTGGGTTCCGGTTTAGCACTCCCATTCAATGAAGACATAGCAATTAAATGAAGAGGTCAAAAGAAAAAAATATCAGAAGAGACTTTTATTTGGCTTCCTACATGCTGGGAAATGTATAGAAATCGACGAGGAATTGAGAATTAGATCAAACGTTATGTAATTGGTCCATACAGCTTACAAGTTGAGACTTGTTTTGATCGGCCCAAGATAACGTTTTACTCCAGATACTTTCACCTTCCCGAAGGCGGATCTCGAAGAATACGCTACAAATTATTTGGCATAATATTTATATAAGTTTTTTCGTTAATTTGTTCAACTTTACTTTCAATTTCAGCTTGCACTGGTGTTTCAAATATAAGTTTTTTGCCAGCCTTTTTTTCCAGCGACTGCCCTTTTGCGGCACTCTTCTTGTTTTTTCTTGTCGAACGAATCATTTCATCACTTTTCTGTTGAAACTGTACCACGTTTTTTCTGCTTTATGGCCTTGAATTGAATTTCACAACGGCTTTTCTGCTGCTCACTTCACTCAAACTGACTCCCAACGGTTGAGCCCCAATAAAATATTTAATAATTTTCGAGTCTTCTTTTAATCGTTAGGTATTAATTTTTTGTTAATCATCAAAAGGGCTCGAAAAAGGATCATTAAGGTGATTTTTGTTAAAGCGATCTTCCAAATGTTGGGTAGGTTGCAACGGTGAGCCGAAACACAGAGCCGTAACCGTAAAAAAAAAATGGTCGTCGAAGTGGCTCCTCATACGGAAAACGGAAGGTATGTAAATAAACCAAAATTGTTGATGAAACGGAACGTTTTTAACGTGGTGCATACTACTGGCTTCACTCACAAACTTTGCAATGAAATACTGATGAGGACACTGTACTTTACGTTAAAATACTCCAGGTATCGCCGGCTCAATTTGAAGATATCTTGGAGAAGGTGCGGCCTCTTATTCAAAAGAAATCCAAAAATGTTTTAAATTGTATTGGCCTAGCGGAAAGCCTGTAGGTTTTTTTAATTGGCTACTTGTATGGATGCAGTAAATGGATACCTACACAACACTACCATAATCTTCTTCTCTTCTTCTTTGGCCATCACAACCGTTTTACGGTCTCGGCCGCTGCCACTAATGCCCGCCACTCGCCTCTGTCCCGAGCGACATTCCACCAGGAGGACACTCGCAGCAGAGAGCCTATTTCAGGACTCACGCAATTAGCAATGCACCTGCCATTTTGGATTCAGCAATCAACAGTATCCAAAAATTCTCAAAGAAACGATACTCTCTTTGTATAAGGTGCTCAAAGACGACAACCTAAAGTTCCCCGCTTCTGAGTAAGAATGGATAGCGATTACTAAAGATTACTTCGATATTTGGGGATTTCCGATTGGCGATGCGGGTGTATGGCTATACTCCAATCTAAAATACGCAATCGAGGATAACAGGGTTCATATTCCCACTCCAGGTGAACTTCCACTTACTCTGATCTCAGACGACGCATTTTCTCTGACAACATGAAGCCGTTCTCCCACAGTAGCTAACCTTTTTGGGGGTCTGTTTTCGCCCATCCAGTGGTCTCCAAAGGAATGCATTCTGTTAGTGTGGACATTTTCGATGATCTTCGATCTGAATTAGTTCCAAATGAAGACAAAGAAAACTTTACTGATATTTCAGGCGATCAACGAGCAATGGACAGAAAATAAGAGAAAATCTAAAAATACTTTGCAAAATTTCATTAGTTAACAATTAATACCCTTTTTGATAGGGTATTAAAAAATTGGAAATTATTTAAAACAAAAATAATTCATCTTTTTTGTGGCTTCCACCCAGAATCGTTGTTTTAGGATTTTATTTCTGTAGCGCTGATTCAAATGTACAGCGCATTTTATTACCACGTCGATTTAAATTAGAGTGGCTTCGTCACTCAACATAATTATTTTTTTTTTTTTTACCGAAATTCGAAACAAGTGTTGAACAATCGTCCAGCGAATGCTATGTGTGACGACTACCAACACTAATTTATATATTTGTCCCGCTCTCGCAAGCGTTGTCTCGTTCTTGGGTAAAGGTCTTAGGCCCGATTACTCAAAAGTTCCGGTTGGCCAACCGCCGGTCAAATTTGTTCCTCCAGTTGACAAGCGGTCAAGTCATTTGGTTTTCTCAGCAGCAGCTTCATCCGATTTCGATAAATTTCTATCGCTGCATTAGGGTGACCAGAAACTGTTTAACCAATCGACCGAATCAGCTGTGTTGGTTTGTTTTCATTTTTATGATATCGGTTATTGCTGGTCATTGTTGATTAAAATTAAAGTTGAATAAAATTAAAATTACGATGATGAATGAATGTGATGGTGCAAAAAAGACCTAGAGGGAAAAACTTTTCGGTGGCTGAGGAGCATTTGCTGGTGGACCTTATTGAGACCAACAAATACGTCTTGGAGAACAAGAGGAGTGATTCCATTACTTGGAAGCAGAAGGCCGAGGCTTGGCATAGGCTTGCAGATCAGTTTGCTGCTCAAGCCGGAATTCATCGCCCTTGGAAAGCCTTGCGCGATAAATAAGACAATCTAAAAAAAAAAGTCGCGAAAAGAATTCGCCATTGAGAAGCGGGAGACTTATCGCACCGGTGGTGGGTTATCCAGTGCAACTGGAGTCTCAGCAATCTTGCATTGTTTATTCGTTGCTCTGCCTCTTCAAATTCCATTTCCATTGCGTGGAGTTGAAAAATTCGTTTATTCATGAACATTTAGTGGCAGCAAATAATTCAATAAACAAATCAAATGTTGGAGCCAGCTGTTTGTATAACGATAAAATATATCGAAAATTCTGTCAGCACTGAACTCGCGGTTAACTTTAACCAGTGCTCGAGCAGCGGTTAAGTCTGTTCCTCCGGTTGCGCCACACACAGCATGAGACACGCAATTTCGGTTAAACTGCCTGTTAAGTTGACCAACCGCACACTGAGAAATCGGGCCTTAATCGAGTGGACTAAGTTCACCCTTGCTCTCATTTCAAAAGTGTTTCTAGAGCAGCTGATCACCCTTGCCTGGACCCAACTATCATTTAAGCTTCTTTCTAGGAGTATGGAGATCATCTGTATTTCGTTCATTGTCCTAAAATTAATCATTTCCGTATGTACCGCCCACAACTCAACGGTGGCCCGTAAATTCGTGATTGAACCCAAGGTGGTGGGTGGCTATTCCATCACCATAGATCAAGTACCCTTCCAGGTATCGGTGCGACAGCGTGCCATTCATGAGGAGGATTACGGCTCGGGACATGTGTGCGGTGGGGCGCTCATCTCACAGCGTGTAGTCCTGTCGGCGGCCCACTGTTATGCCATGTGAGTGCACTGGGCCATGTGAGTTGGGTTTCACTCTCATTAAGTTTTTTCTACACAGCAATTCAACAGAGCAGCTACGTTTTCGGGATCCCCAGCTCTATGTCATAGTGTTGGGAAGCAGTTTTCTGAATAAAGCAGACAGGAACACGCAAGAGTATCTGGTACAGCGAATCGTTGGTCATGCCGAGTACAATGTCAGTACGCTGGAGAATGATATTGCTCTGTTGTTCCTAAATGGTTATGTGCCCTGGCATTCGAAAACAGCCCGAGCCATAGAGCTGGTAGAGAAGCCACCGGTACCAGGTACCATCTGTCTGATCAGTGGCTGGGGCAAGCTCACACAGGTGGGTGTTTGGCGAACGTTTTAACCAAGTTATAACTCTATATGTTTTCCCCCTTAGACGGATAGATCCCCCACTTTACAGCAGGCACCGGTGCCCATTTTGAATAACCCCATCTGCTCGGCTATTTACATGTTTATACCGCTGTCCCAGCTGTGCGCCGGCTTCTTGCAGGGCGGCATTGATGCCTGCCAAGGTGATTCGGGTGGTCCCTTGATCTGTTCCGATCGGCTAGTCGGCATAGTGTCTTGGGGTGTGGGATGCGCTGATCCCGGTTTACCGGGTGTCTATACGAATGTCTCGCATTATCTTAAATGGATACGTGAATCGAATTCCTCGTTGGACTACGGTGATTATAAGGACACACGTCAACTATATAATTTGGCTAGTATGTGCACCAAATTTGTTGCACAAACTATTTGCTTAGCTCTAATGCTTAACTTGATGCTTTGGGTGTGAACTAGGTGGGTGATTATATTAAAGAACTCTTGTACATCGAAGCTAGATTAAGTAACTACTTGATTGATCGTTTTGCCTACTATGCAAGGGTTGGAATGCGCTTGATAGATGAAAAAAAATGTGTTGTTTACCCTCAAAGCGAAGTTATTCTGCGAATGTTGGTTAATTGCTATTGATCTAAATATATAAATCTCTAAGCCCAACTGATAGATTACTGTCTGACTGATAATCAACCCACAGCCCAGACCGCTTATCCATGTGTCTATCCTGCCGCTTATCTCCTCAATATCACGGTGTGACAGTCAAAAAACTTCTGTAGATATAGTTATAGATATAGTAGATATAGTTAAATGTAACATTGTGGCATACCACAAATTTTTCGTGCACGTCAAAATTTGGAATAACGGTTATAAGTCCGTCTTTTCGAAATTGATATAGTTAAAAAATCATATTTCTTAAACTAGGCGTCCAATAATAGTTTGCAATGCGTCTTTGGAAAGAGAAATGTAACACCTTTCCAACGGTGTACTACATTGCAATCTCGGATAAAAATTGGGGGGAGCTACATGAAAAACAAATAGAATTTTTCAGTTTTTTGCGACTTCACCGTACTTTAAATGAAAATGAATAGGTCAAATTTATATAAAACTATTTCATTTTGGTATGCAGTTTCAAAAAAACATTTAATTTTGCGTCTTCTGCAACTTAGTTTATTAAAATCGAGTAATATTTGGTTGAGTTATTTAACTTTTTAGAAAAAAAACCTTAAAAAGCCAAATTAAAACAAGTAGGAAAGTTGGGGAAGCCCGACTATAGTACACTCTTTACCCACAAAAGTGTATGCTCAGTGTAAATTTAGATGCTGCAGTAGCTGCTGAAAGCAATGCTGCTACTGCGCTGCAGCAGAGAAGTTTCTTTCGCTTATATCTTGACTATCGTTCATCCGATCTTTACCAAACCTTTGGTGGACCGATAAAGAATCCCGATTACTAAATATGTCCAAAAAGTACCAACCTTCTATCTATAAAACTGCCGAAGATATGACGTTTTTTCTAAATTTCGGGGGCGGGAGGGGGCGTGGCAATAATTGAAAGTAAGCTTGATCTGCCTGTAAGCATATGAAGCTTATGTTCCATACATGTCAAACCTCTATCTCATACCATTTCTGAGATCTATTCATTAATATAGACAGACGGACTGACAGACGGACGGATAGACAGACAGGCGGACAGACTGACGGACAGACGGACATGGCTATACAATACTTATTCTAAAAAAGATTATTCAATAATTTACTCTAAAAACTCAACAATTTTTCGGTCGACAGTGCTATTATGGCGCGACTCATCACCATATTGCGAAAATTTCGTTATCCGAAAAACTTTAATTACTTTGCTAATTATTGACCGATTTTAGAAAACAGGCATACGTTCTAACCGTGAAGATGTGTTGTTCTTAAACAATAAAACAAATATTGAGGGTTTCTAACCAAATAGTGTTCAAAAACGTCACCAAAGACAAAAAATGGGAAAAAAACCAATCAAAAATGGTTTACGTAGCAAATACTCCAAGATAAGAAATGAATCCTGATCAGTCATATATGGTATCTTTAAAGACCTAAATTTCTTCTTTCCAAAACCGGTAAGAAAATAAAAATCATTTGATATATGACAAAGTTATGGGCGTATAAGTGAGTGTTTGTGCGAAAAAAGGCTTTTTTACCGTTATTCAAAATTTCGATGTGCACTAAAAAATTCTAGTATGCCACAAAAATCTACTGAACCATATCTACAACCTACGCTACGACTTATACCAGAAGTTTTGTTTTGATTTTTTTTTGTCACACCGTGCATTTCTTGCTACTGACAGGACCGTCCTGAATAAACTTTCCATCATCACTGAAAATGGCTTTACTTGATTTCCAGTCCCAGAACTGGTATTTCGGTCAGCTGAGATTTTCATACCAGAGTGTCAAAAAACTCAGCTGAGCAACTCCGTTCAGCATTTACACATGTCTAAGAAGCTAAGTTGAGTCAGTTACAAAACCAATAGATGTTACAAGCTGTTACTCCTCAAGCAAGCCATCAATCAGCTTGACTTAATTAAATTAAAATACAAGTTTAATTGTTGAAAAATGGTAGAGAAGACAAAACGAAAGGGTCGCTTGAAAATGTGTTCGAATGAAGACTTGGTTGCGCTGAGTTTTGCAGTGAGAGACCGGGAAGCCATTTGGGATTCATCCCACCCCACGCATTTAGACTTGAATTCTGTTAACAAGGCTTGGATTGAATTGCCAGAGCTTGTTCAAAAAAATGGTGTGGAACATATGTGAAGAAAGACTAGCTCTTTGGATCAATTGATTAATATTTTTACCAATATGTGATAGTTGCTGATTACCGAATTGGATTTAAGGCTTTGCGGGTGAGCAATTTCTATCATGGCAGAAGCACAAGCGTAAATCACTTGCCATCAAAACAAACCACAGCGGATTGAGTACCTAATTTAAAAATGCCATGAAGCTGAATCATCTCGAAGCATCGGTGTATTTTTTTTTTGTTAATTCTGGCCACACTAGGCATACGTTCCACGTTGACGCAATATGTAGTGGCGTAAGCTAAATTACTTACGTCGTGAGTCTGTCTCGGCCTTAAGTCTGGTCACACTGGGCATACGTTCCACCTTGACGCAATACGTGGTGGCATAAGCTAAATTACTCACGACGTTTACCGTAACGAAATAAGATTAACTTGGTTTGCCCTGTGGTCGATTCGACCATCTAACAAATTAACACTTGGAAAGCTCGTTCTCCCTGATGGTAGTGTCTTGTTTCCGTTCCTCTCCATTTCCATTTCTGAACTGGTATGCAGTAGTCGAATCCTTTTTCCTCTGCATTCAAACTGTGGCCAGAAGTAGATGCTTCAAGAAGTTTCAGTTTCCGGAGTCTTAATGCGCTTCTCGCCGCTTCATACTTGAGGAAAGTGTCTACTGGTTCCAGGTTCATAATTACATCTAGGGATCGTGTAATACCCAGGCAAGCTGCTATTCGAACCTTATGGTGGGATCTGGTGTTGGCCGCCTTCCACCATACCAGCGCTCCATATAGATTCTTTGTGGCCCTGACGATTTTTACGGCTTAAAAGATTTAATGACCCACGTAATTCGTTCTTCCTAAAAGGGTCACTTCTGGTCCTTAATATCGAGCCCTAACCGCGACAATAACGTAACCGCCAAAAAGCAAATTTTTCAGGAGAGAGTTTTTTTAGTTTTTCTTGAAACATGCATGGTGGATTTTGTTAAAACATTAACTGTAGTCTATATTAGATCACATATAAATAATAGATACATTTTGAAGTTGCTTTTGTGCCAATTTCACTTTTTTTATGGCGCATACGTTATTTTCGCTGTCACTCTTGGTGAAGGCTGAAATTGAAATGTGGCGCATACGCTTTTTGAAGTCATATTGTTTTATTTTTGAAAAATATATTTGTTTCATTTATTTAGATTTAGATTTAGATTTTTTTTGAGAAAACATGTAAATATTAGTAGAATTTTTTAAGTGAACATTCTTAATCTTCTTCATCTGTTTCATTGAGCGAATCCTTTACATTTGCGGTAGATCGAAGGCTGAGGTATTCATTACGAAATTGGTTGGGAGTACTGTTCTTATCGCAACGTGCTTTTAAATTATTAAGTGATTTCTAGCTCTGAAAAATATAAAGATTTCGGTATAACGGAATAGCTAAAACTAATTTTTATAGTTTTTTCTTGGCTGGTTTCGAAATAGCCGTACTTAAGTTTTAAGCCATCTTTATCGAAATTTGCAGAGCGGAGGAAGCTAAAATTCAATTTGTTCCTTTTTGGTAAAGTTAAATCAGAAAATAGTTTCCAATTTAAAAAATCTGAATATTTTAGTTCTATGCATTCATAGCTGAAAGGGTTGGTTCTCGAACTTCGAATAATTGTAGGCAACTCGCAAGGTGCCCACACTGTTCGACTTGGAGTAAATGATTCTGTCGTACATTACATTTAATAAATGTGGAAGATGACATAAAATACGCAATCATGATCAACATGGCTTTGTTACGATTTTGTCCTGCACAACTATCACTATATAAACTTAAATTCTTTACAGTTTTACTTTTATCTAGAATAAGAAGGTATTTATAGATGGCAGTGCAAATCTCATTACATCCACGTTTGCCATCTTTTTCTCCCCACAAAAAACAATATCCATTTCTAATCCCATTTTCGTAAATACTCAAATTGTAATATGCATATTTTCTCGCATAAAATAATGTAATGTTCTTACTGTGGGGAGTATTTAATACTTTTTGAAGATCGAAGCTTGCACATAAAAACAAATTGTTTTCTTTCCCCTTTTTCTGCACGCTTAAAAAATTTTTTTTAATTTTGTCTTTATCTCTTAAATGTGACTCTAACTCTTCAGGTTTGAAGCCATTTTTAAAAATTTTCCGAAATACTCTTAATGACAATGAAGAGTTTGAGTGTTCCTTTTCTTGCAAGTATTTAAGATAACACTTATACAATGTTGAAACATTGCATAACTCCTATGGCAAATACAATTTATTGCTCTTGTTGCGGCAATAGTGTGATGGAACTGCTGGTAATGCTTCAATATAATTTCTTAAAATTGCAACAGCCTCTTTGTTCGATTTATTATGCAGCGTCTTGTTCGTTTTAGAAAAACTTTTCTTCAAATTTAGCACAATGCTTCTCATCTTTTGTTGCGATATATTTAAGGATTTTAGAATGAAGTAATCATAACTTAGCTGGCGTCTACCATTCAGTACTCTGCTTCTTGTTATGTCCTTCTCCACAATGCAGAAGGCCAACCAGGATTGTTGTCTTGGCTTAGTCATGGCCCAATAATGTTCATGTAAGGCTTTCCGATCTACTTCACTCATTTTGTTTCCGCAATCATTCCCACATTTTTTATTACGGCAAGGATTGGGTTGGACGATTGTCTTGGCGCCATTTGATATTTTGGCTTTTTACTTTTGTTTTTATAGCCTCGTTTTCCAACGCAAGTTTCCTCTTCCAGTGTTCAGTTAATCTGTTTTTCTCTGTATCCGCTCGTTATTATTCCTATTAATTCAAAGGCTACTCGTAGTTTCCGTTATTCAGCTATTGGTTTTTGAGGCGCTTACGTTATTTTCGCGGTCAAGAAAAAACATATGTGGCGCTTACGTTATAATTGAAAGTGCGATATCTTTGTAAATATACATAATTAATTTTTAATATTTGACGTATAGATGTAAATGACATTGTAGAACATATCTGCATTAAAAAAAATTTTTCGAAGAAATGGCGGTTACGCTATTGTCGCGGTTAGGGCTCGATATGGTGTTTTCAGAATATGTGTAACCAGGAAAATGTGTGTCTAATAAATGGAAAGAATGGATTCAGCCCAGCTTCCATCAGCGTTTTGAAGATGGCCTTAGGGGGGTAGGCGATCCCGCCAGAATTTTACAAAGTTTCGAACAAAAGAACAACCGAAAAACTTACCCTCGCACAAAACCAAAAACGCTTGAAATAGACGGCGATGGAGATATACATACAATGGTCGATTGCACAAAAGCGTGCAAAAACGTGCAGCTGATGTCAACAGCTAAGAATCTTTAAATATTGTTTAATGTTTTAAGACAAGTCTCATTGGAGGAACCCGGGGGCAACCAAACTTTGAACGCAAAATAAGGCCCACTGCCTATTAATATAGAGTCCACGTATGTGCTGTTAAGCGCTGTTAGCCGCTGTTAAGCTCTTTTAAGCGCTGTTAAGCGCAAATATACTTTTTAAACTCCGTCGTGTAAAAAGTAAAGTGCAATTAAATCGTTACGCCTGCTTTTTCTTTACTCAATTTTTCTATGAAACTTCTCGTTACGTCGTAAGTCCGTCTGGGCCTTAAATAAATTACTAACCCAAAGAGTTTTTAAGTGTGTTTTACCATAAGAGTGTACAAAATTGGTCAGTAAAAAGTTTGTATAGGTAGGAAGCCTCTTGTCGTAGTGATAAGCTATTTTATGGCCATTTGAAATCAGATTTTTTGTGAGAATCAAAATATTTGTTCAAAGTAGGTAAACATTTGTGCTGATATGGGTACTATGGGTGGTCATAGACGAATGTTCTGTACATATTCCTAAAGGTTCATATGTGGCCTATATATTCAATACTTTTTCGATTGCGTTGGCACAACTTTACAAAATGACTCCGGGTAGACCTTTTTTCGGAATTGCCCATATGTAGACATCTTTTGACCTATTTTGAACCTATTTTATCATATGCTATTACCTAAAAATAGCATATTCGATATGCTCATTTTAAAAACTTACCAATACTCTTATTAGTCTAAGTCCAAATTTCAGCTTTTTTAGACCTAAAATAAAAAGAAACCTAAAATCCGATGTCTAATTAAATCCACTCCTAACGACCATTCCGAAGTTCCCACTTCTCGAAGAATGCGAATCTTCGGCGACTCATGCTCTTGGTCTTCGAAAAGTGGGAGCATTCGAAGAAAGACTACGGATACGAGTAAGAATACTTGAGCATATTTTAAAAACAATTTTACTTAATAACACTATGTCTTCATTTATCAATTTATCACACAAATCAGTTCAGTAGACTACCAACAAAAATGGCCACAAGCATCAAGCCAAGTCCATGGATGCCACCTAACCGCTCACCAGCATTCTTATACACTGAGTAATCCAGCGTGTTATTCGCCTGAATAATCCAATTTTGGAAATAGGAAATGTTCGTATAGACTCCCGGATAGCCCATCTGAGCACAACCAACACCATAGGACACCAGACCAGCTAGCCGACCATTGCACAGAAGCGGACCGCCGGAATCACCTTGACAGGAGTCAATACCGCCAGCCATGTATCCGGCACACACTTGTGAAGGTAGAAGGTCAGTATAGCTAGTCCTGCATAGTTCAAACCCTACCAAGGGCACGCTTGCTTGTTGTAATCGATTGCTGACTGAGCCGCCCTGTAGAAAAATGAATTTCACCTATGGAAGATCTTTTTACCACACTTTCGCTCACCTGGACTAGCGTTCCCCAACCGCTGATCTGACATGAGGTACCTGCGGCCAGTGCCCCACTGTTCAAGGGCAGAGCTTTTACCGTCATTGCATTCCAGGGTATGTAACCATTAATAAACATCAAGGCAATGTCATTGGCCAAATCGCTTGGATGGTAATTAGCATGCACCAGCACTTCCTGTACATAGTACTCCAAAGTGTTGACGTCCCTGGTGCGCAGATAAGTGCTGCCCATTACAAGAAAATAGTCACCTGGCTTGTAATACTGGTAGCTGTTCGGTCTGAAGAAGAAGAATTTGTTAAGGCTCTTGAGTATTAAGTCACAGTTGTACCTACTTGACGCAGCAATGGGCCGCTGTGGCCACTACCCGCTGTGAGATGACCACTCCACCGCATAAGTGTCCCGAACCATAGGACTTATCGTTAGCCGTTAGACGCACCGAAACCATATATGGTGCCTGCCCAATATCAATCGGTACTCCACCCACTATCTTGGGCTCCATTTGAGTGGTACTGGCATTGCTTTTCGCTGTAATTGGTTAAGCAGATAGAGCCACTCGAAGGGTATTAACCAGGAACTTACAAATTGCTTATCATTTCGAAATTTATATATTTGTAGCCCCCCACAAGCAAAGAAATCTAATCATCAATTTTTATTACAAGCAATTGTATAATTCTTTGAATTTGTGACTAACAACTGATTGGAGGTGTGGCAAAATATGAACGAATGTCATAAAATTAATTTGAAGCTGCTTTCTGACTAGGCATTGCAATGCCAATGCATTGACATATCTTTTTACACCAGGAAGCTCAGTACCATCAAAGCGCTTGATTTCGGCTACAAAAAGTGTGACTTCCGGCAACAGAAGTCGAATGACCGATGAGCATATAGCTCTATGCGTCTTTTTAAGATCTTTGTCTAACGATTACACAAGGCAACAAAATTCGACATTTTCCAGTATATTTATTTTTTTATTTATTGTGAAGGTTTAACAATGTTCAGTCAAACAGAATATAAGATTACAAAATGTACAATGTGAATCCAGTAATAACGATCTCCGACCCGGTGGGACTAATTTATCGCCTGAAGTCAGCTATGGTCCAACTCACAGCGAAGGTGGTCAGAGTGTACGTTATCTGGAGATTTTTCAGTTAAGAAATGACATTAAGGCGTTTTTTATACCCTTGCAAAGGGTATTATAAAATTGTGCGGATGTTTGTAACGCATTGAAGGAAGCATCTCCGACCACATAAAGTATATATATTCTTGATCAGCATGACGAGCTGAGTTGATTTAGCCTTGTCCGTCTGTCCGTCCGTCTGTCTGTTTCTATGCTATCTCCTCCGTCAGTTTTAAAGCTATCCTAACCAAACTTTGCACGAAATCTTCTGGTACATATAGGCTGCACATTTGTCGGAACCGGCCGGATCGGATGATTATAGCATATAGCTGCCATAGGAACGATCGGTCGAAAAACTAGTTCTAGTGAGAAAAACTTTTTTGTTTTTAATGAAAACGTCCTTATCATTGGCATACACTTATTTTATTTACTTTTACACAGTTCTTCAAAGGTTGGTCGAAATCGGATGACTATAGCATATATCTCCTAAAGGAATGATCGGTCGAAAAACTAGTTCGAGTGAGGAAAACTTTTTTGTTTTAAATGGGATCGCCTAAAAATTTCGTAATTGACAGTGTATTATGCTTTTCCATGATTTTACCAAGTTTGGTCGAAATCAGACATATATATAGTATAGATCCCATAGAAAAATAAGGTCCAAAAAGTAGTCTTAAATTTAAAAACCTTTTTTGTTTTCAATGGAATTTGCAAGGGTATACAAAACTTCGGCCTCGCCGAAGTTAACTTTCCCCTATTTTTACATTTAAAGTAGAGTAATCGATAGAAAACAGGTGATAGTACTCATTATAAGCAAGACATAGTCAACGGAGGGGGTCTCGATGAGCAAAGTTGGTTGGGCGAGGCCAGAGGTAGATTGGAGTATAGTGGCGAGTTAATCTGGGTGGTACTGTCAAATTAATGAGGCTTAAAAGAACCATAAAGTCAATCTCACCCGCCAAGAGCTTGTGGACAAAAATGACTGCATGACAAATTCTCCGGGATTTGAGTGAAGGGAGGTCTATTAGACGTAGTCTTTGCTCGTATGGAGGTAAATGCCTGTTGGTGTCCCAGTTTAGATCACGAAGGGCAAAAATCAGAAACTGTTTCTGAACCGATTCAATTTGATCTTGATATGCCAGATATTGCGGACACCAAAGACAGGAGCAATATTCCACATTTGGTCGGACCAGCGAGGTGTAAAGATGTTTGGTAGTGTAGGGATCATAAAATTCTTAGGACCAAGTACACTTTTAGCCTTATTGCACATCACTGAAATGTGGCTGTTAAAGCTAAAATTGGGTTCAAACAGAATACCCAAATCTTCGATTTTATAAATACGGTTTAACGAATCCCTATTAATGGCGTATTCGTATAGGTACGGCTTGGTTCTATCAAAGGTCATAATATTACACTTGGTAATATTAAGGGGGAGGCGATTCAGTAGGCACCAGGCACTCAGAGAATTTAGATCACTTTGTAATAAAAGCGGAAAAGCGGGATCGTTGAATGAGGCGCATAGCTTGAGATCGTCAGCGTACATAAGGGCTGTTGAAAACGAAAGCACTTGAGGAATATCATTGATGAACAGGTTAAATAACAAGGGACCAAGATGACTGCCCTGTGGGACACCCGAGGTAACGTGAACAGTTTCGGATACAGCAGACTGAAAACGCAGCCTCTGGGACCGATTGGTGAGGTAAGATCTAACCCAGCCGAGAAAGTTGGTTGGGAGACCTATTAGGCATAGTTTATGTAGAAGTAAGTTATGATTAACAGAATCAAAGGCTTTGCTGAAATCGGTATAGGTGGCATCTGTTTGTTTTCGATTAAGAAATCCCTGATGTACTATTGATGATAATTCAAGTAGGTTAGTGGAAACAGAACGCCGACGAATAAAACCGTGCTGGGATGGGCAAAGAATGGGTTGGCAAAAGTGCTGTAATTGGGAAGTAATTATGTGCTCAAAAAGTTTAGGTATGGCAGAAAGTTTACATTGATATTGAAGGGTTAGTAGGGATTCTAGATGATTTTCGTGTGCTAAGCACACGAAAGTGCGCAGATTCTTAGAAACCGAATAGCCTTGTGAGGTTTTTTTTTAGACTTTTGTTTGCCGGTGCGTTACAAATGACCAGCCTAATTTACTGTTTTTAGGAAATGAAAACATATTAGAGTCTCTAACACCCATTGCATACTTTGGGGCACCAGTAATAAATAGGTTATTTTTGGACTCTTACACAAGTGCTAAAAGAGGCATTGAAAAAAATTGCAGAATTGTTTGGGATAGTTAATTTCATAGCTAAGGAGTGGTACTTTCGGATGGTATCAAAGAGAGTCCACACAATAGAATGGATTCCCCGAAAAACGCTCTTAAAAAGTGTCGAAATATGCACTTTTAACAACTTTAAGCTCAAATTACTAAAAATCTCGACGCGATGGACAATTTCTGAAAACGCAGTGTTGCTTAGCACTCGAAAATCATCTAGAATCACTACCAATCCCTCAATATACTGGACCTTGTTGCCTAGTGTTATTGGTAAAAACTGAATTTCATACATTTCGCGGATTTAGGACTATAGGTTTTTATGCTCTGTACCAAAGGTACACAGAGTATATTAAGTTTGTGCAAAAGTATGTAACAGCCAGAAGGAAGCATTTCCGACCCAACAAAGAATATAAATTCTTGATCAGTATTAACAGCCTCGATTTATCCATGTCCGTCTGTCCGTCTGTATGAACAAACTTTAGCAGATATAGCCCTTTTTGTCGAACAATATCTTCGCTAAAACGAATAATTTTTGAGTTACCTCTAAATCCCATGACCTTATTGATGGACTTCTTGATTTGTCAATGGCACAGGTTAACCCTATTCGCAACTTGATAAACAGATCGCTTGACTTGATTTTCCTGTTGGATCCCCCCAGCAATGTTGCATCTAGGATTGACCCATTGGTTCTTCCAGAGGACCCTTTTCATCCTACATTGGACCTTACCATTGATTTGCCTTCTCGTGTGTGTTCTGCTTCTAGAGATTTGACGGCTAAAACCCGTTGTTTCCAAAAAGCTGATTTTTTAAAGCTTAACGACTTAATATTTCACACTGATCGGTCTCAGTTGTACACTTGTACAGACGTTGTTATTTCCCATTCCCCAACTTTAGTTTTTGCGTTTTTTGATGTTATCACTGTATCAGCAGGGGAGAAGAGATTCACCATCATTGATTGTGACTCACTTTCAGTTGATGAAACATTGTAGACAAGTAGCGTGGTTAGCACCAAAACTTTCATTAACAAGGCGATCATTTTTTTGGAAGTAACCCAAAAAAAAAAAAGGAAAGGAACAATACAAATTACAATCACTCTAGGTCCGAGAATTTAATTGTTATCGGCCGTGTTTCCTCAATCTAACAACCGCATTGAGCCTACACAAACTGCTGACTGGAGCTGTTGGCCTTTTAGTATTTGAAGCAGTTTTGGTTTATCTTATCGCTGTGAATTGTCCATAAATTGATAGTTACCAAAAGCCGCTCCAATTAACATTAGAATATGGCCATAACGTAAAATCGCAACAAGATCCATATTTGATATCGAAATAATTACAAATATTTATTACAGAAATCAAGCGAGTAACACCAACAGATAATACGCGATTTCGCACACTGGGTAAATCAGCTGATCTACTGGGATTCATTCAAACTTGGAAATATGATAATGGACCTATAAATACTTTTTGTTTTTTTAATAAACAAAGAATTTTGTTTAACTTTCGTGGAGTGCAACTTTAAAGATTCTTTTGGATTCATTCATATTTTTTCTTTTGTTAATTTGATTTGATGTTCTGGTGAAGTATTTAGACTGGTCTGCATTAACTTGCATTTACCTGCTTTGCAGCGCGTTCTTTTTTTGAGTAAAGTAAGCCAGTAATGTATTCGGGTACTCAAATTTCCAGCAAAGGTCTTTTCAGTACTCCAAATTAATCGAAATTAAATCAAACTAAGTTATTTTTTCTTCCGCTAATTAAGCCATCTCGCCCACTGTGCTTCGACAGTAAGGCGCCAGGTGACACATACCTATATCTATGATCGAAGGTAGGGCTGGGTGTACGTTTCGCTTATGTACATTGTACATATGTTCTATAATTGACACAGTCATAGAGTTTAGTATAGATTTCCGAATAACCTGCTTATCATTTCACCTGTGATTATTTCGCCAATAGTATCATAAAACATGTAGGGTGGAGTACCTGTCAGTTATCAATCCTCTGATAAACCGAAAAGCTGATCCCTACGAACTAGAGCTGGAGAAACATCAATGGTAATATCGATGCATCGATGTTTCAATCGAAGCTGAAAACATCGATGATTTTTTTCCACAATCGATGCATCGGTCGCACTATTTTCTTACTAAATGTACTTAAGAATGATAAGATGACCAATTTGATTCTCTCTATATAATATTAAATATAAAATAATCTATATTATATAAAAAAAATCTATATAATATTAAAGGTAATTTAAAGACTTAAAATATAATGCGTTCAATTGCGGAGGTGTTGGAGAGTGTGCGAGACTTCTAAGAACGTAAAGATCCAATTGATTCTATTTTAAGTTTTTTTTATTTAAGTCCAGCAGAAAGGTATACAAATGTGCTTGAAGGTTTTCCGATATGTTAAATCTTTGATTTGGTTGGCCACTGTTAAGTTTTCTGAACGACGCGTCGTCCTGATTAAACATATGTACATGCCAAGATTTCTTGTACGCATTTTTAAAGGGTTTCCTCCCTTTTATAAATACCAAGGTATTTATTGATTGTTTAATAGAGAAACCGTTAGGGCTTGTACAGCACACATTCCATCGAGACTACCGTTCTTTACAGTGAAAATATAATCAATTGGATCTTTACGTTTTTAGAATTCTCAAGTTTTAATTCGCAAATACGTATTTGCAATCGTCTTGTTGGTATCAGCGCTTGATATTCTCTGATGAGATTCCCAGTCCATCGAAACAGTTTGTCTGAGTATATAAAGCTGCCCATATGTACAAAATCTTCGTTGATTTCGATGATTATAATCAATCCTTGGCTTTGAGGCGGCTAACATGCACTTTGACAAAAACCAAAATAGGTCGCTAAAACCCATATACATTATTTCTATTTAATCTCAAGCAAGAAAGTGCTTTGGGAAGGTACATTGGCAGACTCTTTAAATTTGAAAAAACATCGATGTTGCATCGATGTTTTACTTTCAAAACATCGAAAACATCGATGTCGCAAGACATCGATGTTTCTCCAGCTCGACTACGAACGTAAGTGTATGCAGTTTTTGGTAATTCGTTGACTAAGCACGAAACTATGGCCAGATTTCTGGCTCAAAGTTTGGATTAAATTTTAGTTTTTTCCATTTGGTGACAATGCACTACCTATACCTATGGAATGGAACCCGCTGTATAGAGTTGGTCGGGCATCAGGCATTCCTAAAGAAATTTGAAGAAACGGGTGAAACCCGAAAAGAATTTAAAGCAACGATAACCCTAGAGCTGACGCTAGAACTGACCCTAGAGATGACCCTGGAGCTGTCTCTGGAGATGACCCTAGAGCTGACCCTAAAACTAACCCTAGAGCGAGTTTTGAGTTTCAAGGCGGAGCATATCATATTCAACATGTTTCATATCAAGGCTTTGTAAGTGCTAGCCACACTCATATTTTTTAAGCTTGTTACTCGTAGAGTAAAAAGGGTATACTTTGTCGTGAAAATGTATTTAACAGGCTGAAGGAAGCATCTCCGATCCCATAACTTATTAACATATGTTTTTGATCATCTTCTTGAGCATCAACAGCCGAGTGCGTCCTTTCGTCCTTCAGTAGGATATGTTGAATAACTACAATTTTAAAGATATCGAGCTCATATATTTTGCACTATAGTGTAAGTGTCGAATCGGATAATAAATGGCAGAGCTATAAAGGTAATAAGATATGTTGCTGACTTTTCAGAGCATCATGGGCTATCTATCTGTGGAATACCGAGAAGTGAAATAAGCAAGAACCATTGCTTCTTCTTGCTGATTAGATTACTTTTCTCGCGATGGCACGTGGAAGACCAGTTTGTGAAGAAATTCGGCGGCTAATTACTGATAAGTTCAATTCAGGCAAGAGCTATAGGGAAATATCAAATGAAGCTAACCTTCCAAGATCAACAGTACAAAGTATAGTACAAGACTTTAAAAACAATGGGTATAATCGGCTTCATTGGATCGTACTTTTTTAAAGATGACGAAGGCAGGAACGTTACTGTGAATGGAAAGCGCTACCGTGCGATGATTACCAAACGGAAGAGCTGGACTTGGCTGGCATGTGGTTTCAACAAGACGGAGCAGTTTATTTCACGTTTGAGGCCGGTCAATTGGACGCCTGGATCGTGTGATATAACGCCTTTAGGCTATATTTTTTGGGGCTATGTTAAGGCTCATGTCTATAGCAACCAATATTGAAGCATTTACTCGTAACATACCGGCCGTTATGTTAGCTTTTTTATGAACCTTTCATTAGGCTTCTTTGCTTTGTTTCCAGATATTTTGCAATAGCTGATCCAACTTTGGATGATCGGCTACTTTCCCAAAAGAAGTTTGACTAGATTTGCAAACTTTTCTTCACTGAAGTACGAAGCTCTTAAATAGTGTGTCCCTGCCCCTCCTAAAAAGGATCACAATGATAGCTTTAACGATCTAATTTTATATTTCACCTTAAAAAGAATCCAGCCAACACGACCATTAGTGTACAGCAAATGCCATAGAAGCCTCCCAATTTAGGACCCGTATTGCCGTACACAGAATAATCCAATGAACTATTCTGCTCGGCAATCCAACTTTGATGGTAGACAATGTTCGTATAGACTCCCGGATAGCCAGCCAGAGCACAGCCCCTACTATAGGACACCAGACCCGACAGACGACCATTGCACTCAAGCGCTCCGCCGGTATCACCCAGACAGGTACCAGTACCGCCTGACATAACGCCTGCACAGATTTGTGAAAGCCGAAGATTAGTATAGATAACCATGCATTCCGTATAGGCTATCAAAGGCACTTTAGCTTGCTGTAAAAGATCACTAAGCAGGCCACCCTGTAAGACATTTAAGACAATAGAATATTGAAACAGCTTGCTCGAAAACTCACCTGTTCCTCTGCTCCCCAACCGCTGACAAAGCACTCAGTTCCTACTGGCTGTTGTACACTGTTAAAGGCCAGAGCCTTTACCGACGTCGAATTCCAGGGTATGTAACCGTTGATAAACAGCAATGCTATATCATTGCTTAGATCTTTGGAATCGAACTGCTCATGAACAATCACTTGCTGTACATAATACTCCTGGGTGTCATCATTTTTGCTACTCAAAAAAGTGCTGCCCATTACCAGAAAGAACTCGTCTGCAGTGTAAAACTTGGAAGTAACCGAACTGAAGAAGGCGAAGAAATAATGATGAGAGGTTTCAGCCTTAAGTTAAGTGGACTTACTTCAAGCAACAGTAGGCGGTTGTGGCCACTAGACGCTGCGAGATGACCACACCACCGCATAAGTGTCCCGAACCATAGGAGACCTTATCATAGACCTTCAAACGCACGGATACTGTGTATGGAGCGTTGGTGATGCTGCTGGGAAAACCACCAATTATCCTAGGGTTAGCGTTGGTAGAATTTGAAATGTCAGCCGCTGAAATAAGGGAAAATTTATAAATATTCCCGGGCCATAAATTTATCCCACTATCAGCATTAAAAAAGTTATCCCACATCAAAGATAATGACTCACTTTCAGTGGAAGAAACATTGTAGATAAGAAATGTGATTACCACCAAATAATTGGTCAAAGGCACGTTCATATTTTTGGTTAAATAATTCAGTTAAATCAATAAATATCGACCGTATTCTCTCAACGTAGCTACTACAATGAGCCTCTACAGACTGCTACTGGGTGTTTTCCCCCAAAATAACTCCCGCACTTAAATGGGACTTTGGATTGTTTTATCTCACAAAACAAATCACAAAGTGACATACCCGAAAATCACAAAATAATCTTATTTGATATGAATATAGAGGTACTAAAACATAGGAGCAAGTGGAACTAGCTCCGAAGAATTGTCATGGTTCACTTTATGGGGTCTCCTCTACTGAAAATCATCAATGAGTGATTGACTGACTACGCTGAATGAGACAGTTACCGTAGATGCAAGAAAACTTCATTAGCTACCAATAACAAAACCGTCTTTTCAGACGTATTATACATACTTCAGCAGGGAAATCGTGAAGAAATCAGAGAACAGGAAATGTATGAATTTCAGAGCTAGCAAATAACAATTGACCGTTTTTTCGTTGTCCAAAAATAACAGTTATTTACGGACCCTTTGAGCAAAAAGTCACAGATGAACCGTTTACATCGGCTCATGAACGAATCGCTCAGTGCTCAACGAAAAACCAATGGATTTGTTTACATTTTGCTCTGCTCATTGACTGAGCAGATCGACGCAAGCGAAGAAGATAAAAGTCATTTGCGTTTGTGTGTGTATATCTGTGAGTGAGGTGTCTGTTTGGGGCTTGCGACTCACACAAGCCACACACGCACTCAAAACAAATAAAAGAAAAAAAAGATCCTTTGAGGTGAGTCGTTCGGCTTTTTGCTCATCTTCTGACTCTTAATGTGCGAGCGCTCAGTCGAATCGCTGTGTTTAAATTGTTATTGAATGAGCAAAACAACAAAAGCTCAACTGAGAACAGTCAACTGAAAACAAAAACAGCCATAAAAGGCTTAAGCTGCCGTTCGAATTCGGAGTTAAACTGTAAGTCGTGGCTATGGTCTCTTTATCTGTTCCCCATGTGCTGCCTGATATGGCTTTAAGCACCTTATTCCGTCTTCGTACTTTTTTTATAGTTTCTTCTGAGTGCCTCGCAAAAGTTAAAAGGGGATTGAAGGTAACTCCCAGTATTCTGGGGTACTTTATCGTGAGGATGCCTTGACCATTTATATGGATGTCAGGGCTTAGGTTTACTTCTTTTGTCCACGTCGTTACAAGGAATGCGGTGGATTCGGGGGCAGATAAACTAAAATTCCTACTTGGCAGGTATGAGTTAAGACTTTCTTCAAGTGAGTGGATATCTCTCCCAGTTGTGTTTGATGTCGTCTGGCGGGTGTGGTATTTTTGCCATACAATAATGGGAAGACGCGGTCTTTCGTCGAGCAGTGTTATTATACCAAAACTGAATACATTCAGTTAACAATCTCTTCTGCTGAATACACGTATACCCATTGAATTAAAACTGAAATCCACCTTTGAGCTGTTTTGATTTGTTTCCGTTTTATTTATTAACTTCTTATTTTAAATATCTAAAGTAATAACTACATTAAATAAATCCCAACCAAAATGCCCGCTAGAGTGGTGCTTATGCCATAGATGCTTCCCAATTTTACACCAGCATTGTCGGACATCGTGTAGTCCGAGTAGTCCAGCGTTTTATTTGTATCCACAATCCATTCATGATAGTAGGAGACATTTGTGTAGACTCCCGGATAGCCAGAAAGAGCACAGCCATGACCATAGGTCCATAGACCTACCAACTGTCCATTGCATTCAAGCGGAGCGCCGGAATCACCGTGACAGGTGCCCATACCGCCTGACAAATAACCCGCACACATTTGTGCTATCGAAATAATCCCATAGCCTATCGTGCAATCTTTATAGCTAACCAGAGGCAATTTGACTTTTCGCAAAGCGTTACTAAATCCGGCATTCTGTAAGAAAATTACAAATTATAAAAAAGAAAGCCACAAAACCGATACTTCCTACCTCTTCTTCAGCTCCCCAACCGGTGGCGAAACATTCGGTACCTGCGGGCAGTTCAATGCTGTTCAAGGGCAGAGAATTTACCGTCCTTGAATTCCAGGGTATGTAGCCATTGATAAACATCAGGGCAATGTCGTGGAATAATCCGTTGTAAACGTAGTGCTCATGCAGGAGCAATTTCTGCACCTTGTACTGCTGTGAGAACTCATTCACGGAATCCAGAAAAGTGCTGCCCATGACCAGAACAAATTCGCTTGCTGTGCGGAATTTTTCGGTTGCCGAACTGTAGAATGTTAAGGTGAGATGAGGTTTTCAGGTCAGGTAAAGTGTTAAGTACGTACTTCTCGCAACAATGGGCCGCTGTTGCCACTACGCGCTGCGAGATGACCACACCACCGCAAATATGCCCCGAACCATAGCTGACCGACTCTTTAGCTGCCAGACGCACTGAGACCATAAATTGGGCATAGCTGATGGTGATCGGGTAGCCACCCACTATCCTTGGATCCGATTTTAGTTGCGCTGTGAATAGTTAAGGTAAAACGTAAGCTCTCTGACCTCAACAATATTATAGCTGTGCTTCTTATCTATTGATTTTAACGACTCGTTTTTGGTTGTAATCTAAGCATCAGTTTTTATTGACCGCCATATTTTTTAAAAAGTTTGTAGTTCCTTGAATTTGTGACTAAGCAGTGCAAAGTGTGTAGAGTATTCATTTTCCAAAGAAAAGAAATAACCATAAACGACAAAATCAAAGATTTTATACCCGCCTTAAGATTTCTTTTTAAAAACAATTATAGGGTATAGGGAGGGACAAATATTGTCTCACTCGCTGAAAGTTACTATTGCTGACTACAATTTTTTTTTAGCCATTTTATGTGATTTTTATACCCTTGTAGAGGGTATTATAAAATTGTCCATATGTTTGTAACGCATTGAAGGAAGCATCTCCGACCACATAAAGTATATATATAATACCCTTGTTCCACTGGCACATTCTGTAGGTCAGTCACCGGATGAGCTGAGTGACTTCATTCTCTCTGTTTATTTCCCCATAAGAGATAAATGTCCATTCGGCAGGTCATCCGCTGTGGATGATCAAATCACTGTTACAACATTTGATATTCGCACGGGCACTTCTAGCTTTTTTCCGCTAAGTCCAACAGCTGATTGTGAGAGGGAAAAGTAAGCGGCATAACTAGAATTCTTTTTCAAACAATAATAAATTATTATTATACATATATTCTACTTAGTAATATTTGTTTATCAGATGGATAAAACCCGAAAAGAGGCCATTACATGGAGGATTTTACCGACCATGGAACGACTTCCACGCCGATCAACCTGCCAATTGTCCGATATTCGGCTGAGGAGCCAAGCGTATACAAGTCATTTGCAATTCGCTTATCTTATGGAATAGTCATTCGGAAGTTCGTGTCCTGCTTTGCCATTTCTTGTAGACAATTTTTATGCACGTTAAAGGTGTCCCTCTCGACGCGGAAGCTTTCCCCAAAAAATGCGTCTGAGTTTTCAGGCACATCTCGTTCCCAAAACACGCCATATCGCTTCTACAATGTATGCAAGATTTAAGTTAAAACAAATTCAACTACTAAGAACAATATGAACTTTCAAATTGTGTGTGATTTTCGCTTTCTATTCTTCCGTTGGTACTCAATAATCAACGCATCGAAATGGTCCTCGCACTCTAGCAGTTGACATATGCAAATCAGCAGGAACGCAGGTAAATCCATTTCGGTGAAATATTAAAGGCCAATTAAACTTTCAATTTGTAATTGCAAGTCAAAGCAATACAAATAGCTAAAATTTGTTTACTTGAATTCAACTTTAACCATTCGCGTGTAACCGTGATAAACATTTGTCAGTGGAATAAGAAATAGACACTTTTTGAGAATGGACTCCAGAATGTGCCAGTGGAACAAGGGTATAAGATGTAGGGACCTGCATGCACCGAGGTGGCATCCCTGTTAAGGCGATAGACGTTATTATCGATAGGTCGGCAGTCATCGTCATCAGTCGTTTAGCACATATGTACATATTTATCTTACATAAATATTCTTGATCAGCACGACGAGCCGAGTTGATTTAGCCGTCCTCTGTCAGTTTTAAAGCTATCCTCACCAAACCGGCCGGATCGGATGACTATAGCATATAGCTGCTATAGGAACGATCGGTCGAAAAACTAGTTTTAGTGAGAAAAACTTTTTTGTTTTCAATGAAATCGCCTCCAAACTTAGCATTTCTTAGTTTACTATGCTTTTCCAAGATTCCAATCGCACATCTATGTAGTAAAGCTGTCATAGAAAAGTAGAGTCTAAAAAGTATTTTTAGTTAGAAAAACTTGTTTCTTTTCAATGGAAATGTCCACATGATTCTACAAAGTTTGCTCAAAATCAGATGACTATAGCATATAGCTGCTATAGGAACGATCGGTCGAAAAACTAGTTCTTGTTCTTACGTTGGCATATATTTATTTTGTATACTTTTACACAATTCTACAAAGTTTTGTTAAAATCGAATGACTATAGCATATAGCTGCAGTATGAATGATCGGTCGAAAAAGAATTTCTAGTGGGAAAAACTTTTTTGTCTTAATTGGGATTGCGTAACTAACAGTTTGTTATGCTTTTCCATGATTGCACTTGTCGAAATCGAACAACTATATAGTATAGCTCCCATAGAAAAGTAAGGTCCGAAAAGTAGTATTTAGAAAAACAAACTGCAAGGGTATACAAAACTTCGGCCGAGCCGAAGTTAACTTTCCCCTATTTTTCCACTTTAATTTGAATTGCGGAAAATGGTGTGGACATGTATTGAATACAATACTGACTAAATACCGGGTGGCTCAGCGGCTAGTGTGCGCGACCGCTGAACAAGAGGTCGTGGGTTCGATCCCGCCTCGAAACATCTAATGAAAAGTTTTTTCTTTGAATAAACTTTACATCCGGTCACCCCTCTCTGCTGTTGGCGCCAGCTTTGTAATAGTTAGCCATGCAAAAGCATCTCAAACTGCCGTTCGGATTCGGCGGTAAACTGTAGGTCCCTTTCTCTTGTGAGAAAATTAGAAGCGCACAAGCCAAAAGATTGAGAGAGGCTCGGCTTTTGCCCTTTGGGGCTGTGTTAAGCCATTTTACATTTTTACTGGCTAAATACTCATTCTGTATTCATGCAAACAGTTATGTTTATCAAGGTGAAAGAATAACACGTAAACTTAGTTTAGCATGTACTGTTTGTTTTGGGCATATTTAATACATTTTTCGACCACTAACCTAATTAATCATTAACGGCAAACATTTACCTTTTTCAGTGCATAAATGAAGAAAAACATAAAATCCGGGGTCTAATAATCACCAGTCTACTAGGCATACGAAGCCCACATTGATAAGGGTTGATTTGACGAGTACGAAAACTACGAGGGTACGATGCCAAACTGACAGCTAGGTAATCGGACAATATTTACTCATACTCGGCGAAGCCGAACATGTTAAATATTTACTTACTCGTGCAGGTCTGTAAAGGGTATACAAATCTCGGCCGAGCCGAAGTTAACTTTGCTCTGTTTTTGAAATTTTCAAAGTGATCGATGTATAATAAACTCGATATATTATATATCGATATTCCGAATTTTGGTTTTTATACCGTTCCCATTAAAAATGGGAAAAGGGGGATCATGAAGTAGTTCAAAAGTGTGTAACAGGTAGAAGGAAGCATTTGTGACCCTATAAAGTAAATATATTCTTGATCAGCATCAACAGACGAGTCGATTAAGCTATGTCTGTCCGTCTGTCTGTCCGTCCGTCCGACCGTATGAACGCGTCGATCTCAGAGACTATAAGAAATAGAGCCACAAATTTTTGCAGGTAGATATGTGTATACCAGATTAAACTCGAGCTTGTTTCAGATTTGGAGAATTCCTGCCACAATTTCAGAGCCACAATTTTAAAGTTAGACCCTCGAGACTTAATAAATATATATTAAGTAAGGCCCAATATCTATCTATTCTGAAAAGATCAATAAGATCGGATATAAAACACCGAAGTTATATACGAATCAATTTTACTCGTAGGAAAGAGGGGGTCTTGCATATCGCGTGCGCGCGTGCGTGTGTGCGTATGTTAGTGTGTGTGTGTGTATGTGTGGGAACAGGGTATTTTCTAGTCGGGGCACTCGACTACAGCTCCCCCTTGTTCTTATTATCGTTTTGAGTTGTTGGGGAAATTATGCACAACCCTAGCTTCAACGCATTTGGAATCGTAATAACTCTGTCCATTCAAATTTTAATGTAATCAATAGACAGAGTGACCGTATAAAACCATAAATTTTGAGTAAGTTTGTACTAAAAAGTGTGAAACTTTAAAGCTTAAAGCGAATCGAACCATCATCATTCTGCAAAAATGCAGCTGGTCAGGCCATAATCGTTTATGGTGCTAGCTAATGCAACATGAAAAGTAACCGATAAGACGCGGAAGACATGTGCTCGCTTGATATACGGCTCGTGGAACAAATAAATTGATAAATTATATTAAATCTTTCACCTAAGCACTGAAAAAATAAAACACACGACCGAGAAACACAAATGGATAAAAGATTTAAGGTTCAGGATCCCGAAATCTTCACACTATCAACACACAAAACTTACTTTCAGTTGCACAAAAACTGTAGACAACTAGGGAGGTCAGCACTAAAACTTTCGTCAAATACGCGATCATAATTCTTGTTTGAAAAAGAAAAAGGTTAATGAACAGTCCAAACCGTTATTCCTCAATTCCACCACCGCAATGAGCCTACACCAAAAGCCTTCCCACATTTAAAGGTTGTTTGGGTTAATCTTATCTGAATATTGAATATTCGCTGGAAACAGTATTAGTGGAACTACACCCAAAAAAAGAAAAGTCCAAACACATTAAGTTTTATTAGTACAGCAGAGTGACGAGGCCCAACAGCACCAGATAACTATAATTCATGGCCTTCGCAACTGTGGCGCCAGCTGACACATAATATCCATAGTCAAAGGTGGAGTTGGCATTACGTATGTAATCCACATAGGCAGACACATTTGTATAGATCCCTGGATAACCCTGCTGGGCACAGCCATTGCCCCAGGATACAATACCCGCCAGGGTACCATTTTGACAGACCAACGGACCACCGGAATCACCTTGACAGGCATCGGCACTGTCCACTTGTATGTTGCTGGCGCACATCATGCCACTACCGATCATTTCACCGAGAGTGGCATAGGCCCGGTTACACACAGCGTTGCTAACAATGGGAACTTGAGCACCCATTAGAAGGGGAGATACCTGTTCGGAACCCTGTAAAGAAAAAGAGAAGCAGTTTAAATTGGTGCTGGGCCTTTATTAGCTGATGGGGTGATATCCACCTTTAGAGATACAAACATAAATGGGCATTTCCAACGAAAGGTCCACCGAGACCAAAAAAAATAAAAGTAGTTCAAAATACAACGTCTTATCATATTTTCCCAGGGAAACAAATAAATTAAACTTAAGTAATGCTGGGGTTACACAGCGTCACAGAATGTCACCATGTGAACATCGCATGCCTTGTCACAGAAATCATGTGTCACAGGAATGAGTACTTTTCAATGTGAACACAAGTACTCACTTGGTGTCACATACTTTCTGTGACAGTAGTTGGCACGTTTGTGACAAGAATTGCTTGAACAGCTGTTTCAATCAGGCAGCTCATTTGAACTCATATTTCCTGTGACAAGCACATCGAGCAAGTCGGTTTTTTTGTCACACAGTGACATTATTATTTGGGTTTTTGGGACTTTTGAGTTTTGATAAAGGTAAATATGCGCCATTTTTTTTTAGATTTTTCGTGAATTTTTACATTTTAATTAAATTAAAATTTTTAGTTTCATCAAATGAATTCCTGAGAGGAGGCAGAGCTAGCAGCGTTTGCTGTTGGGTTGTGGTTGCTGGACGAAGATGAGGATCAGTCCTTTTGCTGCGACGACAAAATTAGTCTGACTTAAAGAAGAGAAGGAATCTATGCCCAGTGGATGTTACAAATGATGTGCGCATGGATGCAGCATCTTTCGATCAGCTCCTATGTTGTGTGGAGGCCACTTTACCATTCGCCATTGAACTTGATGTCTATCAGATGCGACTTGGCCTACATCGGGGTGAAGGAGACCACGCAGCGATCCCTTGAACATGATTGGGCAACTCGCCATCATTGATGGATATTTCCAGTTGTCCCTAAGCCTGCCGCACTCGCGTCCACACGGAAGTGGAACGGCTGACCCAGCACTCTGCCATTCACCTCCGTCACTTGGATCAGGCTTGTCAAAAGCAGTAATATCTGGAATAATTTATAAAATAAAAATAACACAGACCAACAAAATCACCAATTCTGTGAGGTGCTATCGACTCAACGTAGAATCCATTGTTTGTCTTTTTTATTTAATTATTGTTTTTGTATACGTGAAACTGGCTCACTGGGCACGAACTCGTTCAATGTTCACGTTTTAGCATTGTGACGCTCTGTGACAATGACAAAAATCGTTCACACCAAAAGTACTCATTTGTCTTGTCACAGCACTGTGACACTCAATTTATGTGACGTCTATGTAAACACTCTTGACCTGTGACAACCTTTGTCACAAAATGTCACAGACAATAGTGTCACAGTGTGACGCGGTGTAAACTCAGCATAAGCCAATCTTACATTTATTCATAGCCCATTTTAATATTTTTGAACGGAGTTTCGCGCAAGCACCATTTTTCTCATTTTGATACTTTTATCGCACGTTTTTTCTTTAAAAAGTGCCTATGAATTGCATTGATTTTTATACCCTTGCAGAGGGTATTATAAAATTGTCCGGATGTTTGTAACGCATAGAAGGAAGCATCTCCGACCACATAAAGTATATATATTCTTGATCAGCATGACGAGCTGAGTTGATTTGGCTTTGTCCGTCTGTCCGTCTGTTTCTATGCTATCTCCTCCGTCAGTTTTAAAGTTATCCTCACCAAACTTTGCACGAAGTCTTTTGGTACAAATACGCTGCACATTTGTCGGAACCGGCCGGATCGGATGACTATAGCATATAGCTGTCATAGGAACGATCGGTCGAAAAACTAGTTTTAGTGAGAAAAACTTTTTTGTTTTTAATGGAAACGCCTCCAAAGTACGTATTTCTTAGTTTACTATCCTTTTCCATGACTTTACTAAGTTTGGTCGAACTCGGATGACAATAGCATATAGCTGCCATAGAAACGATCGGTCGAAAAACTAGTTCTAGTGAGAAAAACTTTTTTGTTTATAATGAAAATGTCCTTATCATTGGCATACACTTATTTTATATACTTTTACACAATTCTACAAAGTTCGGTCGAAATCGGATGACTCTAGCATATAGTTGCCGTATGAATGATCGGTCGAAAAATAAGTTCTACTGAGAAAAACTTTTTTGTTTTAAATGGGATCGCATCCAAATTTCGTAATTAACAGTGTATTATGCTTTTCCATGATTTCACCAAGTTTAATCGAAATCAGACATCTATATAGTATAGATCCCATAGAAAAGTAAGATCCAAAAAGTGGTCTTAGTTAGAAAAACTTTTTTGTTTTCAATGCAAGCTGCAAGGGTATACAAAACTTCGGCCAAGCCGAAGTTAACTTTCCCCTGTTATTTTTTCTTGACACTTTATTGTGGAAAAGTTCTTACAAATTTATTTTTTTAAGTATTTCCCATAGCCGCCACTACTTTTATCCCATCTTTCTGGCAATATTCGGATACCATCGCGATAAAACGAAACGTCTTTTGGTGCGATCCACGAATCTATTTTATTTGGGAGTTCTTCAAAAAACAAAAGGCACGCGAAGTGGCATTGTCTGGGATTTACTGAGGGGGGGAATGGGACCCTTTCCCTTTTAGCGTTTCAAGGTATGATTAGACCGGCGCGCAATATTTTGCCGCGATTTGTCTTGTTGGAAAAACTACCTTGTAGTGCCTTTGTTCCTATTCTGGCAGTCTTTACTTCCAATGCTCGGTTCAAAGGTTTCAATTGAGTTCGGTAGAGTTGTCCTTTTATGGTTTCACTCTGTTGTATCAGCTCATAGCGAACCACGACCAATTGGTGCCACCAAAAAGACAGTATGAACTTGCCACTGTTAAAAGTTTAGCTTTGGAGTCGATTTTGGCATATGGCCGGCGGCTTGAATGATTGTTTGCGCTTGGGGTTATCATATATAACCTTTTTTTTTATCACCAGTCACCAGTCTTTTTTGCCATTGGATCAGCTTTCCCGCAATTTGTGTTTTGTTTGCCCAGAAGTTGACATATTCGGAGCACACAAAAACTATGTAGTATACACTTTAGCGAAACGTCTCTTACTGAAAAAGAAAGCCTCATGATGGGGCTTTAAAATGAAATTAGTTGCAACATTGTCCAATTCAATTTAATACAAGTAACGCCAGCTTAAAAAATCCTTCAAAACTTATGTGTACATGTAATATATACATTGGTTCTCACTTTACCTTGTCTGCATTTCGAACTCATGTGGTTCTTTTTCGTAGCAGTTACATTTGCCATCTCTCCCACCTACACCTACAGGGTATATTAGAGCGTTCTTCTTCTTTGTTACAGGCAAGAAAGGAGAAGAGAGAGTACCTACTATTTCTCCAGCCCTGCTAGCAGCATTACTCCAATGAAAGTTTTAGATAAGAGCCTCAGTCCTTTAAGCATGTGTAAATCCAGCTAAGTACTTGTGCAGATTCAAAAGCAAGTTCCATGAAAATCCCAGCCTAGGGAGCACAAATTAATACTCTTAAGCAGCAGAGCTTATCACCTTCCCTATCTTCAATTGATCTCTCTTGATATTACCCATAGGTGACTTCAATTTAAAAAAAAATTACATACTTACACTACGAGTGACACCCCATCCGGTTACCGTGCAAATGCTGCCACTGGTCACTGCCTTTAGATTCAATTCGATTGGATGCACTGCAATTAGGCCCTGGGGCACACGTCCATTTAAAAAGAACAGCGAAATGTCATTGATCAGTGTGGTTATATTGAAACCTGGATTATATTGCACTTGTATCACATTGTAGACATACGGAGTGGGCATATACAGATCCACATTACCCATGACCAAACGAAACTCGGAGGCATTACGAAAACGAATGGGATTGGACTGGGTGCTGCAAGTAAGAGCCCTTTGAAAGATGCATACCACAAATAAGGGCCTTAGTCAACTTACTCGGCTAGACAGTGAGCTGCCGAGAGCACTGCACGCAGCGAGATAAGACTGCCACCACAAATATGACCAGCACCGAAGGCAATCTGATCAATTGCCTTTAAACGCACAGAGACTTGGTAGGGCACTAAAGGTACCAGCTCTCCGTTGACTATACGGGCATCAGGTGCATAACAATTGATAAGCTGACAAAAGGCCAACAGAAGTGGCCAAAGCAAACGCTTGGACATGACGAGCATTGAATATGGACTGATAAATGTTTTACATTTTAATTGAACGATATCTTTTATTCATGTGGTTCTTATCAAATATCACATATGAGGTTTGTATGTACATATGTCAAAATTTGAACTGATGAGTCCCAAGGTTAATTACTTAGATCTTAGAGATTAATACTGAGCTTTAAAAGGTGGGTCAGGCTTCTATCTTAGCTTATCAAATCATTTAAACGCGGAAATCTTAAAGTTCAAAGAAAGAGACAGCCTTTGTTTCTCATGCGACTTGCAAGTATTGTTTCCTCTAATCGGTGTCGTTCTCGTCTTCTTCAAGCAATTTATTGTTAGCTGTTGAAGTGCGTTTCAAAGTTTCCAATAATTTCTTTAATTCGTTGTCGTGCTCTTCTTTATTGAACTCCTTTTTTACATCCTCTGGGTAAGGTTCGAACCAAGAGTCCACCTCCTCTTCCTGGCTCTGTGAGTCTTTGTATACCATTTCCGGTTCCCGACGACGTTGCAATATCTTCTTTTCCAAATGGTTGTTGCTCTTTTCCATAGCTAAACGCTTTCTGTGGGGAGTGTAAAAAGGATGATTTATTTTACAGATTCATTTTTCGTGTGTTGTATCAAACCTTTTACGGGGGCTGCTGCTTGAGCCCTTTGCAGCTTGAGCAGATGTTGTGGGTCCACTTGTGGGTGTCCTGGGTTTAATATCGCTATCCTGGGGAGGAATGGGAAGCGCTGGTACCGTGGCTGATTTAGAGTCGAGGACTTCTGAAAGAAGCTCATACGAAGCAGCTTGACTTAGGATCATTTTGTGCTCCAAATTAAAATTGTCCACGTTGAAAGGCTCCGTAATGACAGTAGCTTTGGGTTAGAGCATAGGTAAGTGTTAAGTGTAGGAGAGTAGGATTGATGAAAGTACTTATGTTAGAATGGGAGGCAGTGTCTAAACGAATAATATACGCCAGATACAGAAGCAAGGTGCGGAACAACAGCAACGGAGCAAGCTTTCCAAGAGGACAAGGACGATAGATGGAGACCTTAACGCAAAAGTCGGTTCTTGCAACAACAGCCAAAACCATATAATGGGAAAGCACGGAGTCAGTGACAGCAACGAAAACGGAACTTTGCAGAATTTTGCTCAGCGAACCAACTGGTAATAGGCGGAACATTATTCCAGCATAAAATCGCACAAAAAGTGTCCTAGGTTTCGCCCTCCGGTGAATACCAGAATCAAATAGATATCCCGCCATTTTCGCGGCTGCCTAATGGATGTGCGCAACAAAAGAGGAGCGGACATAGGTAACTTCTACGACCATCATCTAATGGTAGCGATCATCCGTCTTAAAACGGCTGAGATTGCTAAATCTGAACAAAGGCAAAATACTTCACCAACAGACTGAAGCAAGCGGCGGTTAAAGACAGAGGGCAGGATCAGTGGTGTTGAATGATGGCGCTAATGCAGAAAAGAAATGGAGCGAAGTCGAGGAAATTTACCTAAATGTTGGCGACAGAATAATTTGAAAAATGTTCACAAATGGAGCGGATAGTAGACACTCAAAAGATGTAAAAATAAACGCAAACGGACTAAAGAGAACAGAGGACTGACCATTCTGAATGGCAGAACAATGGGAGACATGGATGGAAACTTCACGTTTATTAAAAGAACGGCAGCTCAGTTATCGATCTTTGTGCGGTTGATAGCGCGATTTTGGAAAGGGTAACAAGTTTCGATGTGGGGAGCTAAATCTGGTCCGACCACATGCCTATCGTACTGAATGAAAGAAGCTATCTTGGGATCTACAACACCGGAAAAGAAACTCAAATTGCTGCTGAAATTATCCTGGAACAATCAAAATGACAACGAGTACAAGAAAAAAGTTCAGAAACACGCTGGAAACTTCAAAACGGAAAAGCAGGACTTAACTATAGAGGATATCACAACGGCAATCAAAAAAGTAGCACGCAGGCAACACAAGCAACGTCGCAATACATTTTAATAACAGGTGGTTCAATTGGAAATGTCATAAGAAAAGACAGACTGTGTTTGCGGCTTTAAACAGATTCAGAATATCAGGTTTGGCAGAAGATAAACAGACTTATGTGAAGGCTCAACAGGAGTACAAGTAAATTTGAATATAACCAAAGTCTTGAAGCATGAATATCTTTGATAATAGATAGCAAAGACTGGTGGAAGATAGCGAGAGAAATCAGAGGAATTGCACCAAAAATAGGGACCGGAATTGCCGCATGGGATTTTAACTAGAAGACATTTTTAAAACCTTCTTAACCCGCAAACAAAGCGCTATGATTATTTACTATGCAGCGACTTATGTTGAGGATCCAGACCTAGATGCAACGGTTACAATGGGGGAACTTAAAATTGCACTAGCCAAAGCCTAGCCAAACAAAGCAACAGGAGAAGACAGTTTTTCAAAAACGCCCCCAATGAGATGCTGGAACAATTGGTGATTATGTACATATATGCTATAGTCATCCGATTTTGACAATACTTTGTAGAATTGTGAAAAAGTAGATAATTTAAGTACATCTATGCTAATGATAAGGACGTTTTCATTGAAAAAAAAGGTTTTCTCACTAGAACTAGTTTTTCGACCGATCGTTCCTATGGCAGGTATATGCTATAGTCATCCGATTTTGATAAAACTTTGTTGAATTGTGTAAAAGCTTAACAAATACATAAATGCTGATTTGTAGGTCATTTCCATAGAAAACAAACATTTTTTCTAACTAAGACTACTTTTCAGACTATACTTTTCTATGACAGCTATACTATATAGATGTCCGATTTCCACCAAACTTGGTGGAATTATGGAAAAACATAGTAAACTAAGATATACAAAGTCTGGAGAAGAAACCTGAAGGAGGGCTGTCGGTAGAGAAGCCGAAAGCATCGGGAAAAGAAGAGAAGACTTTTTGATGCCCTATATCCCACTCGGGATTGGAACTAGAAGAAGTGTTAAGTGGCTGGAACAGGTGTGTAAAACTCACTGCGTCGCAGCTGGAATCCCTCAATGCTATATTGCTTAAGCTCCACATCCTTTTTCAGAAGCATATCCAACATTTTGTTGACCAGTTGGCCCAACTGGTTACCCTGGGCAGTAGCGTGCTTGGCTACAACACGAAAGAACTGAAAGAAGCAAAGAATGGAGCCAGTGCCTGAGCCCAGTACCACGGCGTACCCACCTCTTCTTTGGCAATGGCTAGCAACTTCCATTCCCACTTGAATGGAGCCGAAGTTTCCTCCATGCGGTATTTAAGTGCCAGCACTTTTCCACCGTCACTGGCCTCCGGCTCGTTGAGTGCGACCTCGGAGGGGTCTTTGTCCCGCAAAGCTTGGCGCACCGCCTCGGCTGGGAATTGCACACGCTTGTTTAGCTCCTGCAAGGGAAGAAGAGTTGGAAATTAAACTAGTGGGAAAGAAATGTTGAGCTACAATTTACCTTAATCCGCTTGAGGAATGCGTCCAGCGACAGCAGCTCGCTGTAATACTCCTGGCCGAATTGACCATAAAACTGCAGGTCCCCCTCAGCAGTGGTGACCAAGCAGCTGACCGCTTGATCCATTCCCAGTTGAATTAACTTAACGAACATTTTGATTTACTGTATTTCAGACCAGCCGCATTCAAATTCAAAAAATTATGAACGAATTAACAACGCTTCGATGCCAACAGCTGACAGTTAGAGATGACAGATATCGCACAGTGCACTGTTTTGGCTAGAGACGGGTGCGTGAAGACACGACTGGTGCAAGATATTTGATTTACACAAAACAAATTTGTAAAAAATATATATATAAGTACTTCAAAATAAGATTCCGTTTATTAATGACAGTTATTAAAGATGATAACCACTTAAAAATAGTTTGGATTCAAGAACAACATAACCTATTAATATCATTGATTTTATATTGGTAACTTATAATTTTTATAAGTTGGAAAATGTCAAAATTTGAACCAAGTAATCATCAGGAAATATTAGTTTAGTTCTTTAATTTAAAGAAATCTGATCTGAGCGCATCAATTGCCGTCTTCAGAAACAGCATATGGTAAGTGCTTTGATGAGAGAACGTGTCAAGAGTCGGTTTCAAAAGTTTAAAAACAGTGATTTCAGTAGAAGACATAGATCGCAGGAAGGCCAAAGATTTACGGCTGCCGACTCTGGAGGAATTTTGGTGGAACGATTCATCTCAAACCCAAAAAATTTTGACTCATTTTCGAGTCATATTTCCAATCATTCTCAGCATTTTTCAAATCATATTTCCAATTGATTGCTTTCGGAAAAAGGAAAAGGATTTATTAAAGAGATATTATTGAAATAGGGTTATTAACATATTTTATACATACTTCGAAATATTTTAGGGAATATTACCTTTATGTCGTATCCTAACTGCTATAGTAGAAGTGGATACATTATGACACTCCAACTTTTTTTAAATCAATTGTTTGAAAATCTTGTGGAATTACAAACAAATTGATCACTTGTCAACATCAACAGCAAAAAAACGTATTGCTGAGTTATCTTCATTTTGTGGCATGTTCTTATCAGTTCTTAAAGCGAAACAATTACTGGAGCCCTACTATCGTACAAATTGATGAGATTGAGCCGAGCTCTGAATGGAAAACTTCCCTCAATTATTTGTGCATGACAATGCATCGTCCAAATGTTGAGGTCCAGTGAAAGATTACTTGGAAACACTTGATTGGAAAGTGTTAGAACCCGCCGTTTAAAAGCATTAGCCAAGTCAGCGGTAAATTGGATCTGGCTTTAAAATACCAAAACAATTGCAAAGACATATAGTTCTACATATTTGTGATTCAATTTGTCTTCAAAGGTTGGAAAGGTGGACAACTATCTATGGCACTATCGTCACTATCGATGGTTTAACACTTACGAATCAATAGTAGCACCACATGAGTGTTTTTTTAAAGCTTTAAACATTAAGAAAAATTCACAGATTCTAGCTGTAGCCCAGAAAGGAGTGTTCAACATTTTAAATGTATTTTAATATCTTAAAAACAATTGGGAATTTTTGGACCAAAGCATTAATTTGAAAGCTTGGAACACTTACTTTCCATTAAGTGGATGTCGAAAAAATCCTATTTGTCAAATTCTTATTAAATATTATTACTCTAGCTTACATAATTTTCGATTCCGACCATTTGGCATTTGGCAGGTATGTAAAACTGCCCGCTGGTGGCGCTGTTTCCGAGAAATCGCAAGTTACACTTGCTAAATGAATTCAACAATGGCTGCAGCCTGCAGCAAAAAACAAAATAAAACACAACAAAGGGTTTGCGCATGACTTCAGCCCTCCAAATATCATCCAAATACTCCTGCATTTACACTTTTATTTCTTAAATCAATTTAACTGTAATCAAATCACACTTGGTTTGACATTTGGTGGTATTTTACTATTGATTTGGCGTTGAGCAGTCACACTTTATCCTTAGCTGGGACTCCAGCGTAAAAAGATATTTTTAGCAAGGTCTAGACTTAGTTTGTCTAAGTACATAGCTTTACACTCACTTAAGAAACTGAGGCTGTAAACCTCTAAAATTTCTCAGTAGGTCCATCGTGAAGTCTAAGGTTTGGTTCGGGAGAATCGGATCGATTAGGATCGAAAAGTGTTTGCGAGTTTTCTTAGATATAAAATGATTGGTTTCAAATTGTTTTTTTCCTTTATTGAATGTGTACTGTAAATAGTTTGCTTTCAAGGTAAAACGCAAAACCCAAATTGATTTCCTTTGTTTACTGAATGAAAGCCCAAATAGTTTGCTAATCTTTATGGTACGATACGTTGAAGGAAATCTGAGTTATATATTTAGAGGAATTAGACTGGTCTTTAGTTGGGTAATCATAATCCTTATCTTGAATCAAATGCACTTATGGGTATCTCCGATCGAAGTAGTTTTAGAAGCACTTGTTGAAAAGAAGCAGTAGCTAGGCTTCGGTACTTTTGGGGACATCTCAAACACTCTTTTGTGTTGTCAATCTAATGTCTTGTTTTGCCATTTAAAAAGTGCACTGCCTCGCAATTTTAATGTGTATAAAAATAAACAAAAAAATTATTATTAAAAAACAACAACAACAACTACAAACTGAGCTCCCTTATCAGTTCTCCGACTGCCAATCCGATTCTGCGTTTGTGGTTGTGAGCTTTAGTCGAATGTTGCGGGGTCTCTTTATCATCTATACATATCAGGAGGAGCCAAAGGAACGTCAATAACCAAAACAACAACAAACATCGTCGACGACTACGACGACGCACAAAACCAAAACAAAAACTGAAATTATCGAAGAAAGCTTCAATTTTTGTTGTTTTTGCAAAATTGACGTTTTGTTCGAATTAGAAAAGAACATTTCATTCAGCGTTTAGAGCTCCGACCAGGTGGGCAGCAAGCAGCAGCAGGGGCTTTAAACGACAAATAGTATAAAAATTTTTGCTGTTGTTTTTGGGTGTTAATTAAATTCTACGCAAAATGCCACCGAACGAGCACCTAAGGAAGGTGATGAAAATTCTCATTTTTGCCTTTCTGTGCACTGAAATGCAAACAAGTAAGTAAAAAAATAATAAAATATGGTAATTATTGTAAGTCTCAGAGTTGTCATTTCAAGCAGGCTATAGGTCAATGTTAATTGTTATTTCTTAATTTTTAACGGAGTTCGACATGACTTGAGGTTCTTGGGAATTGCTTTATGTGAAATGTTAGACAAATTTTTAATTTGCCAAGTTTACGAGGAATCGTAAACTATTATTAATACACTTAAACATTGGTTCCATCCAAAATACAAGTAGCTGGGTGTTTCATTTCGCCTCTTCACTTCTTTGTCTGCTGATTTTTTCTATTTGATATTCCAACTAACCTAAGTGCCATATCAATTGATCAATTATGCGGAATTTGCATGGCTCTAGCGTGATTGAACTTAGAATCATTAAAGTACAATTTGTTGATTATTGTGCAACGACTTGAGGCAATTACATAAACTATTTACAAGTTTTTGCACGCGACTTAGCTTTACGGCCTTTACTTAGTCAGGTTTACTTTTGGATTTGAAATGCTGGTTTCTTTTGGCATCTTGGCGTATATATGGATAATGCCAAGAACTCAAATCGAAACAAGTGGCCGGGTGACTCAGCGGCTAGTGTGCGTGACCGCTGTGCAAGAGGTCGTGGGTTGGATCCCGCATCGGAACATCTAATGAAAAGTGTTTTCTTTGCATAAACTTTACACCCGGTCACCCCTCTCTGCTGTTGGCGCCAGCTTTGGCTAATAAAGCCATGTAAAAGCTTCTAAAACTGTCCTTCGGATTCGGCGTTAAACTGTAGGTCCCTTTCTCTTGTGCGAAAATTAGAAGCGCACAAGCCAAGAGATTAAGAGAGGCTCGGCTTTGGCCCTTTGGGGCTGTCAAGCCATTAAAAAAAGAAGAAAAATCGAAGCAAACAGTTGGAAAATAAACTATCATGCCCATATTTTCCTGTAAAAATCTAAGGTGACTTGCCTCAAAGGGCCAAAGCCGAGCTCCTCTCAATCTCTTGGCTTCCAGGGAAAAGCCGTGCTATAAAAAAAAACGGCTTGATATTTTTCAAAGGTTGAACATTTATTGGAAAGGTTGGTTCATGTCATTTATTTATGAAAAACAATTTCGGTTAAATGACCACCACAGCTGACTTGAGAGTAGCCCATTCGATCCACCCAATTTTTGAGAACATTTTCAATTGTTTCGGCACATATGTCAGCAATAGCAACTCAAATCTCGTTCTTCAACTCATCAATTGTTTCAGGATTGTTTCCATAACATTTGTCCTTGAACGCTCCCCAAAGATAATAGTCTAACGGTGTCAGATCACTGCTTCTTGGCGGCCAATTCACATCTCCATATATGCTGATTATTCGATTTTCGAAAATAGGGCGCAGAAGATCGCTTGTGGCGTGCGCTGTGTGGCACGTAGCGCCGTCTTGTTGAAAACAAATATCATCCAAGTCTTCCGCTTCAATTTCCTCGAAGAACCAATCATTTAACATTCCACGGTAGGGCTCACCATTCGCGGTCACAGTGGCTCCTTCTTTATTTTCAAAGAAAAATGGACCAATGATGCCTTGTGACCAAAATTCGCTGCAAACAGTGACACGTGGTGGGTTCATTGGCTTCTCGACGACGATATGCGGATTTTCTGTGCCCCAGATGCGGCAATTTAGGTGAAAATGTCCTTTTTCGGTCAAATTTACCATCTTGGGCCAAACGATCTTCCGCCCAATTTGCGAACTGTGGACGATTCGGATGGTCAATTGGCCTTAGCTGCTGCACCAATTAAACTTTGTATGACTTCATGTCAAGGTCTTTATGCAAAATTCGCATCAAAGATGTGCGCGAAATGTCCAATTGTTGAGATCGATGGAGAGTTTTTAGCAACCGCAGCAATGTTTTCGGTCGAGCGCACCGGAAGAGTACGTACACGGGTTGGTTTGTCCACCAACATTCTACCATAGTTTCAGGAACTCGCTTCACGAATTGATCCACAAATTGAGTTTTCAACTTTTGTTAAATGTTTTTTAAATTTTGCACGGTTTGAGTCGAGGACTCACCACTTTGGAAATATGTTTTTAATATTTCTCACCTTTCTTGTCAAATGTCAAAGTCTTTAATAAATATAAGTCGTTTTCCGAATGACATTTGACGTTTTTAAATTCAAATTATGAATAGTTCAAATTCCAAACACTAGATGGACCACAATCCAGTCCCGTTCCGTCCCGATCACGACCCAAGCTATCCCGACTTCAATATTTATTTAGGAATATGAAGAACTGAAGACAAATTTTTTTAAGCAAAATTATATAAAATTATTTCAGTTTATTTATGAAAAAACGAATTGTTTAAGTTAATGCTTACATATAAATATTCCAGTTCTTAATGAAATATAACAAAAACTTTTCAAAATTTCTTAGCCATTTCTAGAAAGGAACAGAATCTTTTCAAAGTTAGAATACTGGAGTATTCTATTGGACGTAGAGATGCACATTTAAAACTTGTCTAGCAAGAAGTAGTATCAGAGGAATGTTTTTAAACCCTTTTTGTTTTTAATGGAAACTCCTCCAAAGTACGTATTTCTTAGTTTACTATTCCTTCCCATGATTTCACTAAGTTTGGTCGAAATCGGATAACTATAGCATATAGCTCCCATAGTAACGATCGGTCGAGAAACTAGTTCTAGTGAGAAAAACTTTTTTGTTTTTAATGAAAACGTCCCTTATCATTGGCATACACTTAATTTATATACTTCTACACAATTCTACAAAGTTTGGTCGAAATCGGATAACTATAGCATATAGCTCCCATAGGAACGATCGGTTGAGAAACTAGTTCTAGTGAGAAAAACTTTTTTTTTGTTTTTATGAACGCCTACTGACCTTATCTCACATTCACAGTTTGAAATCGGGACTATAGCTATAGCCCCTAGGACGATCGGTCGAGAAACTAGTTCTGAGATGAACCCAACTTTTTTTTTTAGAAAACTCCTACTGCTCATTTTTTTTTCTTTGGACACATTCTACAAGTTTTTCAAAATCGGGACTGCATATAGCTGCGTATGAATGATCGGTCGAAAACGAAGTTCTAGTGAGAAAAACTTTTTGTTTTAAATGGGATCGCCTCCAAATTTCGCAATTAACAGTGTATGCTTTTCATGATTTCACCAAGTTTAATCGAAATCAAACATCTTTATAGTATAGATCCCAAGAAAAGTAATGTCCAAAAAGTAGTCTTAGAAAAACTTTTTTGTTTAAAATGGAAGCTGCAAGGGTATACAAAACTTCGGCCGAGCCGAAGTTAACTTTCCCCTAGTTTTTAAATAAAAATTCATTTGCTATGTAATGACATCAGTACACTTTGGTGAAAAATCTGCGAATTCAGAAAACCTGAAACCCATATTAGACAACTCCGGTTGCTTATTTCCTTCGTTACTCAATGTCATGTTGCCGATAATTTCACTGTTTATAACTGCTAACATACCTCGTTTCATGCAAAGGACCTCAATGCGAGTTTCCTCGGGCAAGAAACTGAATTCCCTAAAAGGTGGATTCAAACACAAAGCAATATAATGAAAAGATGATGGTTTCATTAAGGCTTCCTTACATACGCTTTTGATTTATCCTTTTAAAACTGAATCAAACAAATTTTCAGGGCAATGGTTAATTAGTTTTTATACCATAAGGCATATTCAAGAATTTTTGGAAAGCTTTCTGAGCTCAAACACTTGGAGCATTCTTTAAACAGCTATAAAAAGTTGACAACTTGTTTTAAAAAATCGTAGTTTATGTTTGACAACCTTTTCACATACTTTATCTCAATCAATATTTCTTGAACTTCAGTGAAAGACTCTCTACAATACTATCGAGCATAGTATATAATGAGTTTCACCTAGTGTTAACATTCTGTTTAAGAGATTTCGAAAGCTTGACCTACCAAAGATTTGTAAGCTTCTAACAACAAATTAAAGTCTTCAATATATCCTTTATCAAAAAGATCATTCATGACCAGGTTTAAGCTATGACATACGCATGGAATACGTTTGAAATGTTTAAATGCTGCTTTCACATTAGCGCCATTGTCTGTTAAAATAAAAAAGCCGCAAAGAAATCTTTCCTAGACGTACTCTTTGCAGATTTCTCTAACAGACTTTAAAATATTTTCGATACAATTTTTTCTCTTATTTGCTGTCTATTAAAGGAAGCCATCCTAACATGCTTTTATAAGTGTTCCTTTTTTTTTTAATTCCTTTGAACTTCCTTGTTGGTGTGCCCTTTTTTGCATTCATATGTAAGTGTGACCATTCGGTTAGTTCGATAAGGAACTTTTCAATAAATTGTTTTCATTGATGAGCTTAATCTTCTGTGGCCTATGAAAATAATTCGGGACCCGAAAATATTTCGGGATTTTGCATTGATCCAGTCCCGTCCCGGTCCCGACACAAGCTATCCCGTCTCGTCCCGATCCAATAATCTTAAATTCAATCCCGTCCCGCCTGATTCCCGCGGGACCCGAAAATCCCGAGTCCCGCGCCCATCTCTAGTGTGAATTGCCGAGTGTGTTTGGCTCCCCCCAGAGGCATGGCTGGGGAACACTGGCTTATAGTGTGCTAGTGCGTCTGCGCTTTCTTTGAGAGTCTGCCTATGCCCAGTAGGTAGCGACGTGACGGCCTCTGATTAAAAACGTCATAAGCGGGAAGCCAAAACTTGTATCATGATGGACCTTAGGAAAGACACCTTTAAAAGATTTCTACTTTTTAACGCCAAAGCTTAAGTTTTACAAAATTTGGCAAAATTTGCTAACTTCAGGCTGCTTTTGCCGTGGAATTTGTCACCATGTAAATTCCGAAATTAGTTTGGACAATATTTTTTCATGCCAAACTTTCAGAATAAACTCAAGGAATTTATGATAAGCAGAATTTTCTAAATTTTGTCGGTTGAAGTTTTCGATTTAATAACTGTAGCTAAAAACGTTTTTTCTTGGGTAATTAAAAGTAATTGTAGTAATTGTAATGGTAATGAAATTTGTAATAAGCCAAAGATTAATATTTCCTGAATTTGGATTCACATTTATGGCTAAAATTCTTAGAATCTCACCATTCTACCTTTAATCAAAAGCTTTCGTTACTATCACAAATCGCAACTTCCGGAACTATTGCCTACCACTACAACACCAAATAGTTGACCATTAACAAAAGGTATATGGCCTGATCGTTAACCCCCTTCCACTACCCCCAACACTCGAATGCTAATCATATCATTTCACTGATAAACAGTTTTCCCCAGCAACAACAACTCAATTTTTTTTGGCGATCAGCTGTTGATCGGGGCGTTCGCCTTAGCTGATAAGTCAGGTGTTTGAAATGCACTGTGCTGTTACTGTTACCTAGGGGATCCAATGGCTTATCAATTTTGCACTTTTCCAATTTTAGCATTTACTCAACGTGAGGTGAAGCATGTCGTAGTTGCAGGTGCCAAGTTTCCACCTTACCAGGCTTCCATACGCTTGTTGGCCCAGGAAAGGGAGTATTTTGGCAAGGGACACATTTGCTCGGGGGCGTTGGTGGCGCCCTCGGTGGTCATCAGTGTGAAGGAGTGCCTGTACAAGTGAGTATGATTCGAAGGGAGAAAATATTTTAAATGTATAAAAATATCCTTTTTTTTTAGCCACGATCTTAAGACATTCTATCACCCAGCCGAGCTTACGGTTATGCTGGGCAGTTCGCAACGCTTTGCTCCCAGTAATCAAGGTCTTATGCTGGGTGTCACACATCTCTACCAGCCGCCCAAAGACTTGGCCATAGTCATACTAATGCTGGAGCGAGATGTGCCCGCGGATCATGCAAGCATACAACCCATAGCCTTGCCACAGACTTGTCAGCAGATTGCCATGACGGGAGAGGTTAATGGTTGGTTCTCGGAGAATCAAAGGGCAGCACATGAATTAATAAGGCTACCGGACCTACGGCTGAGTATGGACTGCCGCAAGAGAATCACCAAAGCCGAGGTGGATTCCATGTACTTTTACCAACTGAATATGGATAAGGGTGCTCCCTTAATGGCAAACGGTCAGCTGGTGGGCCTGAAAGTCAGTGTATCAATAGGTTATATAGAGTTCCTGGAGGTGTCCAGCCAGGTGCAGTGGATACAGCAGCAGATAGGTGATGGCACACATCAGAATAGTGGCATTTGGGGCATGTTGGGTTTCTTGGTCTTCACGGCTTATGTGCTGAAAGTGAGCCGTAAGAGTTTTGTAAGCTAGGGTGGTAGTAAGTAAGTCGGTTTAAGCTTTTGTGATAATCTCTTTAATATATACAAGAAATATAGTAACTAAGTTAAGAAGATGTGAATAAGACTGCAGGATGATGTTTTGGTAAGGGGACACAAGAGTAAAAGGGGTGTGCCACTGGTGTGGATTTCGCTGCCGGATTTGAAGAGTGGCCATAGATATTTGAAGTCCTTGACATGAACAAAGGTTTCCTCGTGCCAACCCTTAAGCGGAGCTTGACTTAAGACATACAGGTAAGGGGATAAGATCAACATGTGAGGTCTATGATTTATGCTAAATGTTACCAATTCATGAATGGGTGTTTGAAGCAGTAGAGTTTGGCTTAAATAGAACTGCTCTTGCTTCTCATCAAAGTCATATATATGCAAGGATTTACACCGACGACAGCTGAGTATAAGTTGAGAGTTTAAAAACTCGGCTAGATCAAAGTTACCCTCTAAGGATTGTTGTAAGTGAAAACTTTGTGTGTGTGGAAGAAGACGATGGAGAGCCAAGGCAGCTGAGGGACTGTCCATAAGACCCGAGGTTAAGAGGTAGGTTTGGTTTCTGATTTCTATTATCTTGAACAAATCAAAGGAAGCGGGTTTGAGGGATTGCCAGTCTCTGAGAGTGCAGTCAAGGGTATCCACTTGAAGTATACGCACTTCTTCCTCGGTTTTGATGAGTATCAACATAAACTTGTCTTCCACGGGGAGTAGTTTTAGATCCAATACAAAATGATGTAAGCCCAGATAGTGCTCCACATGACGACAGCTAAAGCTGAGACGACTTTTGACTGAGCCAAAAGGAGACTCACAATAGTTTTGTGCCTTGATTTGTACCGGAGTTAGCTGGGCTCTTCTTAGCTTAGTTTTTGAATGGGTAAGATATACTTTTTGTTGAGAGAGCGAAAGTTGAGCTTGTATTTCATTTGAGAAACATAAAGACAAGGATTCGTCAGCTCTCACCCAGGACTCCAAGTCAAAGCTGTCATTTGCAGCAGCTTTTCGCCAGTTTTGAGCATACAAATCCTTAGCAAAGTCCAGGTAAAGCAGACGTGTGTTATTTAGCTTCTCCATTTCTTCAACAGGCCAAGTACGCTCCTTAAACTCCATCCTTAGTAAACCACCCGGAAAGCTAGCCTTATCCAACAACAGACTATCTATATTATAGTTCCGATGTGTAAAAATGCTTTCTCTATAGCTTTCACTCAAGTCCACACCATTCAAATGCTTGACATGACCCGGACCTTTGAAGTTGAGGCCTCCTTTGAAAGTCTTGGCTGCTGTGATAGCCTGTAGCTTTTGACCCTGCTTATAGACCACATTATCCAGTGCTATGCCATTCAAAGTACGCACCAAAGCCTGTTCACCCAGTATAAGATTTTCAAAAGTGAGAGTACCAAACAGTTCCAAGGCTTTGCCCTGTAGGGGTACACGATGTTGTAGTAAGTAGTCCAATTCCATGTGATTTGCCGCACCCAAAGTCAAAGAGTTTTGTATGTTTAAATGCCTTAAACTGGTGGCAAGGGGCCAGGCCTGCTTACCCATTTGGAAAATGTTATCCTCAGTAAAACCATTGATCAATCCCTGAACTTGAAGCTTAGCCAAGTGAGGAGCCTGGCTGAAGTGTAGCTGGGCTCTTAGGGGTAAGCCTGTGGAGGGTCTATAAAGTGATTCATTGAAGCGTATCAAATCTATGCCATTCAGCAAGCCAAAGTGTAAGTTTCTCTTAACTTTCATTGTACTAAATTTCAGCGGCTTCTTAAATTTCACTTCAGCGGAGATCACTTGGGTTTCATTACTCCCACGTAGCACTGCATCTGCATATATATCACTGAAATTTAAACCCATTAAGTCTTGCGTCTTGGCTTGTAGCTTCAGTAGTCTAGGCTGCTGCATTATTACATGTCCCGAAATGACTTGATCATTGCCTTCTCTTAAAACCGCATGCTGACGCACATAATCCACTAAAGTAGGCGTCGTTTCCTGCTCTACCTCAGCATCTCCTCTTATAAACAACTTGTTCCATTTGCGTGATTTTACCTCTGTAAGTAGATCTTCCCACTCGCCTGTTTGAGGCTCATTTAACACCACTCCCTCCATAGCTCCTCTCACTTTCAACTCCTTGACACACAAATCACCTTTGAGTCTTACTTCCTTTGCTTGCATATCCACCAAATCCTGTGTTCTCACTCCATTCACCTGGCCCACATCCAGATTAGTCACCAACATTCGCTCAAAACTATACTTTCCTCTGATCACCTGTGGCGTCTTGCGTAACAGCGTATTATCCATTATTTCACTCAAATCCCATCCATTTATCTGACTCGCCTTCAAGGCATCTGTTAGCCTCACATCTTTTAGAAAAGTTTTGCGTCCTTGTATCCACACATTCTTATCCGCCGATACCAGGCTTCTAACATACCCTTCCCAGTCCAAGTCGTTGATTTTCCCCACCCTCAAGTCCTGCTCGAAACGTACATTTCCCTCTATAATCAACTGTTTGTGTAGCATCAGCTTCTGTTGCCCCTCATCCTTGGTAAACTTTTGCCATTCTAAGCCATTCATTCGCTGAAAGTTCAACTGTTTAAGCACTGGCTTGTCCCTTAGTTCCAGTCGCTTTATGCTATAGCCCTTGGGTTGCATTAGCTGAATCAAGGGCCTGTTATTCAAATGCGTAGCATTCAGATTGTGGTTTATCTTAAGTGATTTTTTAACCACCAGTTGCCTAAAAGTCTTCAAACCGCTAAAATGTGGCTCAAGTTGGGATTTGAGACACAGTTCGCTGACGGGTAAATCATTCAAGGACTCGCTGATGAGATAATCCACTGTCACAGGTGCTTTGAATTGCTTGAAGCCTGTAATATTAGCTACTTCTCCTTGTAACACCAATTGCTGGGCCAGCTCATTTAGACGTGATTGATAGTCCTTACAGATAACGTTACCCTCCACTGTGGCATTCATGAGGATCAAGTGCAGTGTACGGTTTAGTTTAACACTCTCAACTGCTTGGCCAAAGCTCAACAGATGATCTTTTAAAGGATGTCCACTGAGATGAGCTGAATTTAAAGCGGGTAGAGTCACTTTGGCATTACCAAAGCTGAGTAAGCTGATGTTCTGTAGAGAAAGAGAGAGAAAGAGAGGAACATTTAGTTTGGGTCAAGATGGTAAGAGCTGAAGGTTTAACCAGTATGGAACATAAAGGGCAAAGCTCTTTTATGGACGTTTGACTGGAGGACCAAAGCGTGAAAAAGTTTGTCTTTGCGACAGTTTTCTTTGGCTACGCTTTTGACTTTGCAAAGTCAGCTGCTTTAGTGAAGTCAGCCCTAGCAGCAGATGGGATGTGAGTCTGTTTTAGTAGGTGACCAAAACAGTGATCAAAACAGTGATCAAAACAGTGACCAAAACAGTGACCAAGACAGTGACCACAAAAGTGACCAAAACAGTAACAAAACAGAGACCAAACAGTGACCAAATCAGTGACCAAAACATTGACCACAACAGTAACAAAACAGAGACCAAACAGTGACCAAATCAGTGTTCAAAACAGTGACCAAAAGAGCGACTAAAACAGTAACGATAACACTGACCAAAAGAGTGACTAAAATAGTGACGAAAACAGTGACCAAAACTGTGATTAAAAGAAAGACTAAACAGTGACGAAAAGAGTGACCAAAACTGTGACCGAAACAGTGATCAAAACAGTGACCAAAGAAGTGACAAAAACAGTGACGAAAAGAGTGACAAAAACATTGTCGAAAACAGTGACCAAAAGAGTGAGTAAAGCAGTAACGATAACAGTGACCAAAACAGTGAATAAGACATTGACCACAACAGTAACAAAACAGAGACCAAACAGTGACCGAATCAGTGATCAAAACAGTGCCAAAAGAGCGACTAAAACAGTAACGATAACACTGACCAAAAGAGTGACTAAAACAGTGACCAAAACAGTGATCAAAAGAGTGACTAAACAGTGACGAAAAGAGTGACAAAAACAGTGACGGAAACAGTGACCAAAACAGTGATCAAAAGAGTGACTAAACAGTGACGAAAATAGTGACCAAAACCGTAATCAAAATAGTGACTAAACAGGACGAAAAGAGTTACCGAAGCAGTGACCGAAACAGTGAATTAAACAGTAACCAAGACATTGACCAAGCAGAAACCAAACAGTGACCGAAACAGTCACCAATACAGTGACGAAGACAGTGACCAAAACAGTGACCAAAACATAGAACAAAACAGTGACCAATACAGTGACCACAACAGTTCTGTTTTTCAAACTGTTCAGTCAAACTGTTTAGTAAAACATAAGGAATTTAAATTTGACAATAAAATATTTCTTACATCTAGCAGAGCAGAGTTTACAGAGAAGAGATGGCAAAAACTGTTGTAGTTTAGACAGAGAGTTCGAAAGGGTTCATGATGAGCATAGTTCGAGAGACAAGGATGTAAATAAATCGGCACGTGCCGGAACCGCAAAACTAGTTAGGTTAAGCAGAGCGCTTGAGTCAGTCTTACCTGATAGGAGCTTATAAAGGAAAAGGACACTAAGGTAAAGCCTATGATTATTAAAGGATGGAAGATCCAATAAACGTAGTCTCTGCTCGTATGGTGGTAGTTTCCTTGTCCCCAAAGGGCAAAGACCAAGCTCCTTCTAATTTCCGCACAAGAGGTAATTCCCTATTAGCAACCCAATTAAGGCCTCGGAGGGCGAAAACGGAAAACTGCGGATACAAGTTGGTCCTGAAATTTTTGGTAGTGTAGAGACCAAACACATGATCCAAATTCAAAAATTAGTCTAACCAGAGAAACATTTATTTGTTTGGCGACATGCTATGGGTCGGTAAATTCCGTAGACCATCTTTTGATACAGTCAAGAACTCTTAAATCTTTATTGGCAATGATCGATATAAGAATGACCGTTTTAACATAGTTTGGGCTTCCCAAGTCGTCACCTTTGTTGATGCGTTTCAGAAGCTTATCATCAATCATATAGTCATAAGTATAAAGCGTACTACGATGAAAAGATAAATATTTACACTCCACGAGAGCAGACGCGCCCAAATGATAGGTCCCTTGTAGGAAGAGTGATACTGTCATCATAAGACAGTCAATTTAGATCGTCCCATACATACCACAGAAAGATACAGTTAACAGGACGAACAACAAACACACGCAAAGCACAAAAAGAACTAGCTTCGGTTCAGTGGGTCGAGCTGTTTTTAAACCTTCGGTTCGGTTCAGTAGTTCATTCGTAATTTTTTATATATTTTATGAATGCACATTTCCGATTTCGAATTTCTGAATATTATGATTTCTGAAGAGAATATGAGACTTTTCGCAAACTTTCGAAATTGAATTCCTAGAAAACATTTGACTCTTAACTCTTACAATCGCTTAAAATGATAGATAATTGAGGAACTCATCCCACAGAGGAAATGGGATACTCAGGAATGTAGCTTAATGAAAGGTATATTTAGAGATCCGTGAACAATTGCAGGAGATGTACGGGATCACATCTGTTTAAATGCTGAAAAGTCATCCAAAGAAGCTACATCAATTCGTTATCGCTAAGAATCAATACGTTCTATGAGTATCCTTCTTAGTGAGTTCATCAGCGAATCTTAGTTTAACCCAAATTCTGATGAAACTGTTTAAGGGAGTCGATGAAAATACCCAAATTTAAGGTAAGCACTTTAGGTTTTATAGCTATTCAGTGAACTGAACCGGTTCAGGATTTTCGAAAGAACGACAGTTTGGCTTGTGGTTCGGTTTATCATCGGAAATAGAAGTTCGGTTACGGTTTGGTTCGGTTCGGTTCAGAACCGGTAAGCATCCATGTCCCAAACAGTGACCAAAAAACAGTGACCACAACAGTGACCACAACAGTGACCAAACAGTGAACAAAACTGCGACTATATTGTGCCCGAGTTTTAGAAGGGACAAATTCTGGTATTGGTTAAAACACAATGAAAACTGAGCAGACTTCCCTAAAAGATCATAGGTTTAGGAGTAGTCCCGAACAACTTCAAATGCTTTGGAAGAATGCGATGACTTTGCCTCTAATCTACTACTTAAAAAAATCGTAAAACTATTTCTGAACACTACTTTATCTTCTATTGAAATTTCAAATCAGACTATCCCTCGTTAAGGCCTTACCTGTGGTGTGTTCTTCATCAGATAACCAGCTTCCACATCCTTCTTAACTAGGGACTGCTGGCCTAGTAACAGACGTGTGGTGGTAGTATCACGTTGCAAATGGTTTACGGTCAGAGAGCCATTGATGATCACCTTGCCCGTGTAGTATTGCTGCAGGGGCAATGTGTGAAAGTCGTCTGGCATTTGACGCAACTCTTGTGTGTGATTGCCAATCAACAGATCACCCAAAACGCTCATTTGATATATGCGTACAGGTGCTGAGGAAAAGAGAGAGAGAGATATATAGTTAAATGGGGAAAACTTGGGCATAGCCATACTCACATTTGACTTCGGTATCATTGCCGCCACGGAACACTATATCTTTGGCAAAGTCCAAACCATTTACCTGCTGAGCCTTCAGATGGGACACGTAGAAAGCCGACATAAACAGATGAGAGTTGACTTTTTGAGGTGTCTTTAGATTGAATAGCTCTTGTACTTTTAAGCCGTTGATTAAGGAAGTGTGCAGTTTAATTATTTCGGCTCGAGATTGGACGATAAGATCTCCTTTGATCACTTTATCACGCGATTTTAAGAAAAGCGAGTCAAGGAAATCAGTCCAGGAGATGTTGTTTATGCGCTCCACTTGTAAATGTTGAACTATTTTAGAGTTACTCTCTGTAAAGTTGGTTTCCAAGGGTTGGTAACTGGTCGGAGTTGTGAGCTTTGTGGTGTTTAGTTTTTTGGTGAGCAGTCGTCCTTTTATGGTCAATATGGTTGGCTTAGAAGTCTCGAGCTTGTAACCTAGCTCGAAAGATAAATGAATTGGATTGGTGGAGGAAAAAGTATGAGATACAAGAGTAAATTTTATTTAGGAGAAGAAGTTTTAAGTTGCAGAACATGACCTTTACAAAAACTTTACTTGCGTCATTCGAGCCGGATATCTTGGTAAGTTTTAGTTAGAGTATTTTCTTGGCTAAATCGTAGCTATGATCATTCGAGCCGGATGGATTAGTAAGTTTTAGTTTGAATAGCTGATAAGTTAAAGTGTTGCTTTGGTCATTCGAGCCGGATGGCTTAGCTAGTTTAAGCTAACACTTTGCTATGGTTATTCGAACCGCATATCTTAGTGAATTTTAGTTTTAGCATTTTCATAGCTAGAACGCAGCTATGGTCATTCGAGCCGGATGGCTTAGTAAGTTTTAGTTTCAATTTGTGCTAAGATAAAATGTTGCTATGGTCATTCGAGCCTGATGGCTTAGTTAGTTTAAGCTTGCCATGGTCATTCGAGCCCGATATCTAAGTAAGTTTTAAAATAAGTATTTTCTTAGCTAAACGTAGCTTTGGTCAATTGAGCCGGATGCCTTAATAAGGTTTAGTTTGTTATTTGCAAAGTTAAGAAGTTGCTATGGTCATTCGAGCCGGATTAGTCTTAGTTCGAATATAAGCGAAGTAAAAACATTGCTCTGGTTTTTCAACCCTTACCTTCACCCTTCAACCCTTTCTTACCTGGCACTATTTCCCCATGATACACCAAATTCTGCACTTTCAGGCGCTTCACTTTCAGCGTGTCCCGCGTATTGCTTGACGAATCGTTACCCACACCAAAGGAACGTGCCAAACGTCTGCCAGCTCCATAAGTTTGATGCAAGTACTGTAGTCGTTGCCTAAGTTGAGTCGGACTACGTAAATGTTCACCTTCCAGCTGCAATTGTTCTATATGTCCACCCCTGAGTAAATGAAGTGGTTGTTCAGCACTGCTTGAGTGCTGTTTCAGGGATTGACTCAAGCGAAGTAAGGCATCTACTTGGGTTTTGCGCCTCAGGAGCAGACCACGCAGCTTGTTGATGGTCTCCTCAAACTCGTGACGATGTTGCTGTACCACGCTGAGATCTGCCAGTTTTCGTTGTTATCAACAAGAGTTGGCACACACACCTACATCAGGTACTCACCCTCATTACCCTCTGGCAGATTGGCGCCAAGACTGGGCTCATCACCAACTGACAGCTGCACCATGCGTATCACTGAGCTGTCCTCCCGCTTATAAGTCAGCAGCAGAAAGCTTTCGTTTTGGTCATTACGATAACTCAGCAATCCCGTGGGCTTGACCTCGGCTCTGAAACCGCTATAGCAATCCAGGCGTGGAGTATTGAAAACCAGGACATCACCAGTGGCACGTGCTCCCACCAACAATTGTCCCTTTTGTGCCACTGCCAAGTGACTGAAAAAAAGATTCCTTTGCTGATGTTTCCGATAGACCACAAATTGTCCCTCAACCATGCGGAAGAAGAGACATGAGGATGCTCCACAGGCTATGAGAATGTTACGTCCACGAAAGCGCGCACTTAGAATCTGACGTGACTGCACCGTCAAAGTCTGTCGTCGTTGTAGACGTAAAGTGGAAGTATCCACTTCATAGACGGTTAAAACCAGCTGAAGGTGCAAATGAGCTAAGTTAAATATATTCTGAGAAATGCAGCCGGAAATACCTTGGATTGAGAGCCACGTAAAGAACGACCAGTGACTACGTAGATGGGTTTTCGACCCACCAATTGAAGGGTTTGTATGGTGGGCAAGGTAAGTTCTTCAATGGGATTGAAATAGGTGTCCAGCCACTCGAAAGATCTGCCGAACAAATATGCATTAAAAAGAGGAAGCACCCCGAAATATAACCAAACTTACATGCACTTCCCCTGCGTTTGCGTATAGTTCAAGGTCAGCAGTAGCATTACTTGCTCTGCACTTGGTTTCAACAGATCCAATTGCTGAAACTTCCCCGCCAGCGAGAATTCCTGTATGGGCTCAAAGTTCCATTGATGAGACGCTTGCAGCACCTCCGCCTTGGGCAGCTGATACACCTCCAGCGACTCTTCGAGCACCACGGTGAGTAGTAAGTATTGACGCCAGGCCACCACAGCAGCACCACGAGGCGCCCGCTGCTGCGCCCTTCCCACCAATTCACCCAAGCGCACCAGTCGCTTTTGCTGACTGCCCACCTGAAGCTGGAATAGCTCGAAACCATGCAGCACCAGCAGCAGCTCTTCATCCGTTTCGTGTAACACAAAGAGTGGACGCTCATGCCGCAGTGTCATGTCCATGAACGGAAGCTTAATCTCCACACTGCTCAAGCTGCTCCCATTGAGGCTTCGGCGGCAAACACTGGGTGCCAAGGAGACGGCGGGACGCACTTGGTGGGGCGGCTCTGCAGCCAACAGTTGGCACTGGCACTGCGAATGAGTAGGATGAGTATAAGAAGTTTTAACTGTATTCAACTCACTTTGCAAATGATTAAACTTAACACAACACTTAGAATAAACACAAATTTGATCATTTTACTAATCGACAGAAGAGCTGAAATGGAGACTTCCTACTCCCATTCACATGTGAGAAAAGTTCTATTCTATTTTTTGCTTTCGTCAGAGCTTAACGGAACTCTGGTTAGGCGGAATGGAAAGGTATAAAAGGAGAGGGCAAAAAAATAAAAGACACACAGTGCACACTGGGTCAAGGTTCTAGTATTAGGCACGAATATAATTGGTTTGATACATTTATGGAAAAATCAAAACCAAA